>CM053160.1:66603747-67853747 GCA_028571685.1 Heterohyrax brucei | reverse complement strand
GGTTGCTACGAGTTGGAATTGACTCAACTGTAGTGAGTTTGTTTTCTGGTTTGAAAGGAAACCCCCTATTCATTGAGTAATAATTGCCCATCATCTCCCCACCTGCTTGGTCCTTAGCAACCAGCAATCTGCTTTCTGTCTCTATGGACTTGCTTACTCTGGGCACTTCGTGTAAATAGAATCATACAGTGTGTGACCTTTTGTGACTGGATCTTTTCACTTGAGAACCCTGGAGATGCAGTAGTTAAGAGCCTGACTGCTAATCAAAAATGGTCAGCAGTTCAAATGTACCACTTGCTCCTTGCAAACTCTATAAAGCAGTTCTACTCTGTCCTACAGAGTCTCTATGAGTCATAATTGACTCAAAGGCAATGAATTTTCCACTTTTCATGATGTTTGCTAGGTTCATCCAAGTCGTAACACATATTAGTATTTCGTTCTGTTATATGGATATATCACAATTTGCTGATCCATTCATCCTTTGATGGATATTGGGTTGCTTCTACCTCTGGGTTCTTGTGAAGAGTGCTGCTGTGAATAGCCACATACACGTTTCTGTGTGATATAACATTTTCAGTTCTTGTTGCTATAAACTTAGGAGTGTTAGGTCATATTACAATTCTGTTTAAGTTTTGAGAAACCGTCAAACTATTTTCCACAGCTGAATTATTTTACATTCACATCAGTAATGTATGAGGATTCCACAGGGAGGATTTTTAAAATAAAAATGCTTTGAGGAATGATTAACATTATCCTATGGGAAGTCTGTTTATCTTGCGGCTGCCCCACTCTGAAGAATTAAGATCTACTGTCTCTCTCCAAAATGAAGACATTCATAGATACTCCTCAGCTTGATTACAAAGAGCCCTGGCGGATATATCTGGGAAATGGCAAAGATGCAGAAAATGAAGGTGGGAGATCCCAGAAGGACAGACTTGCAGATGTCTAGCTGCAAACATATCTATATGGCACGTGTCTTAGACTTGGTTCTCTAGAGAAGCAAAACCAGTGAACCATCCATATATAGACATCTAAAGAGAGAGACAGAGATCAAGGAAATGACTCATGCAGTTGTAGAGACTGGGAAGTCCCAAATTCATGGTCAAGATCAACAGGCAAGCTGCTACCTCAAGTCCCAAGAACCTGAGGTCAGATAAACAGGAGCTAATTACAGGATTCAGAGTTAGTCAAGATCTGTGAGCCTTTGGAGAGAGTTGGATGCTGCTACAGACTCAAGGAAACATCTTTTCAACTGACTGGCTGCTTCCAGCAGACCCCAGCATGGAGGTGATTACCTTATGTCAGATCTCACCATTCAGGTGATTATAGCATCATACGACTTCTAAAATACATCATAGCTACCAAACCACTGAAAATCATGGCCCAACCATACTCATGACCTTAACCATTACAGTAGGGATGTCCACCTGATGGGAACTGGACAGGACAGAACAGAACAGTTTTGTACCCACCTTGACTCTGAGAATTGTTGCTATTAATTACCAGAGAGGAAGACTCTTTGGGGCAAAGGACTGAAGCTGTATGCTCACTCTGAGGTCATAAACAGCAGGGTGACATAGGAGCCTGGCACCTAGTAGGAGAGCAGTTAGGATTAGAGCTCAGTCTTGGGAATTACTGAAGTCAGATGGCTGGGAAAGTCACCCAGGGAGAGCACATATAAGAAATAGAGAGGCTTAAAGTTAAAATTGTACAAAAGATCAATAATTAATATGCAGGTAGACTAAGATGCTCTCCCAAACTAGACCAAGTCGAGTGCTTAAAGAGGTGAGGGAAGAGCAGAGAAGTCCTGTTGTAAATAAAAGAAGGGGAAAGCCTTCAGTAGTTGTGTGACTGATCCACTAAAATTGCCAGCATACCACTGTTGGCCTCAAAATAGTGGCAAAAATCAGATTTTACTGGATTGAGGCAATAATGAATGGACACAGAAGATGCAGACCATTCTCTTTGGAAGTTTGGCTATGAAAGAATAATTTATTAATAGGATTGTAACTAGAAGTAAACACAGGGACAAGAAAGGAAGACTGCTGACAAGGAAGGACTTGACCATGTACACAGGCTAAGGAAATATCCCTGGGAACTATGAATGGTTAACGCGCTCCACTGCTAAGCAACAGGTTGGTGACAGGTAGAGGCACATTGGAATGATAGCCTCATGATCTATTTCCAAAAAATCATCCACTGAAAATCCTATGGAGTGCAGTTCTACTCTGACATACAGAGAGGTCTGTTTTAATCATCTGGTACTGCTCTAACAGAAATATCACAAACGGGGTGGCTTCAACAACAACAAAAAAGTCTATTCTTACACAGTCCATTAGGCTACATGTTCAAATTCAGGGTGTCTGCTCCAGGGGAAGGCTTTCCCTCTTCATCAGCTCTCAAGTAAGATCCTTGTGTTACATCAGTCTTTGGTCAGGGAACAGGAACCTCAGGTCTGAAGGATGTACTCTACTTCCGTTGCTGTTCCCAACCCTATGCTTGCTTCCCTGTCCTTTTCCTCATGTAGGATAAAAGGGTAAAAGGTGGTGCAAGCCATACTCCAGGGAAACGCCCTTTACACTGGAGCAGGGAGGTGCTCTTAGGAAGGATTTTACGGTTCCACCCTACTCCTCTTTAATATAAATTCGGTTAGTAACCACAGGCAAAGATTAGGATTTATAGCCTCAGAAAAATCACAAAATGGTGGGCAACCACACAACACTAGGAATAATTAGCTCAGCCAAATTACGACACACATTTTTTAGGAGACACAATTCAATCCATGACAGGGTCACATGAGATGGAGTTGACTGGATGGCAACTGGAAGAGATCAGCTAAAGGACAGGAATCTGTGGAGAGGCAGAAGCTGATGATGCAAGATGACATTCCCAATGTTGTTTCAGTGTTTAATGTGTTTTTATCTGAAATAACAACATGAACACCGCTCTAAATTATGCATGTGTTGTTTTGGAAAGATACACCAGGTCAAAGCACCAGTTGTAGCTTGATAAGTCTGGAGGAGAAAAATCTGAAAACCACACAGTATTTGGAAATGAACAAATGTCAGACAGGGAGAGATAGTTGTTAGACTCCTGTTTTCAGTGAATCTACTCAGGCCCAGGTTTTTTATGCTAAGATCATGCTGTCCTGATCACCTGCCCCTCTGTTAGGGCACATCTTGAGATAGACACATCCATGTTAATTCTCATTCTTCTCTTCTTACAAATACACACCCAGCTTTTCTTGACCACATCCCTTTTGGCCTTTGCTAGTGACAGGGTTACAAATTAACTCACATAACACACCTATCACATGTCAAATGCACAAAAAAGTTAGGAGATACAGGGGGAAAAAAGTTCTAGTCGGGTCTTAAGTGCACAAAGTAGGGTGAAGATATATCAGAATCACCTAGAGGGATATCTCAAAATATACACATTTCCCAGAGATTCTGATCTGATTCTAGACATTGTACCTCTGTCCTTCTCACTCTCTACTTCCCAAGTATTGTCACATAATGAGCCAGTGGTACTGACAGGAATGTTACATGTCCATTACGTGTGTTGTATATTTCAATATCAGAACCAACGATTTCCAAGGAGTAGCATATATATTGATGAACTACAACCCAGGAGATCAATTCAGACTATAAGTTATTATTGGTCAGTTTTTCTTGTGGCATTTACTTGCGAAGGTTTCCACAAGCAGCGGGCTTTTAAAGCAACTTTCAAGATCCTTAGAAATATCTGGATTGGAAAATGGTTGCTATGAGCAGTCTTGGAAGTGTTTTAATTATGTTCAAGGAAATGTGACATGGTTACTTGTATTCTAGCAAATTCACCTTTCCTGAGGTGAGGACTACAGGGTAGAACGGTGAAACAATGGTCAATGAAACTACTTGTCTGACCATACAAAGGTTGCTCTATAATGCAGGTGACGGACAATAAATAGTGAGTGATAACTGAAGAAGAACTGATGGCTTTGATTTGTTGTGCTGGAGAAAGATTTTGCATATATATACTGTGCACTGCCAAAACAATGAACAGATCTGTCTTGGAAGAAGTACAAACAGAGTGCTCCTTAGAAGCAAGGATAGCGAGACTACATCTTACATACTTTGGAGACGTTATCAGGCGGGATCAGTCCCTAGAGAAGGATGTTACGTTTGGGAAAGTGGAGAGTCAGCAAAAAAGGAGAAAGAGCTTGAGCAAGATGGACTGACACAGTGGCTGCAACAACAGGCTCAACTGTAGCAACGACTGTGGGCACGGTCCATAGTATTTTATTCTGTCGTACACAAGGTGTCTATGAACTGAAACCATCAATGGTACCCAGCTATAGCAACAATTGTGTTCTGCTAGTAAAAATTACAGTGCATAAGGGAAGGGGAAGAGGCACAGAAGAGGCACATTTAAGTGTTCTAACAAGAGTTAAGGAGGCTTCTTGTAGGGGGTTTTATATGGTGATGACTTTTCATATTTCAGCAGAGGCATTAAGTGATTTAACAGAAAGGAATGTTCCAGAAGTGGAATTAAAGACAAAATTAGTAAGTGTTTTGTTCTGTCAGGTCTCTGGGGACCTAGACCTCAGTCACAACAAGCATATCAGTCAGGTGGCTGCCTAGCACCCATGCTTATAGGCTGCCCTATTTCAGAGACGTTACGTAGAGAGGAACAGTCCCTTTAGAGATTGAAACTGATGCTCCCTAAAGCATGGTGCACTGATGAGTTTCACTATACAGGGATCTGCAGAGTTTGTACCCATCCCCCTCAAAACACACTTTCCTACTGAATTTACTCCAAAGGGAAATGTAGAACAAAAATGAAGAATAAATCAGCTATTTTTTTTAAATCACAGCTGTGACTACCACTAAAAAGCAAAAGTCTACGAGAAATAATCTTGATTCATAATACTATGGATACTGCGGGAATGGCTCTGTAAAACGCAGTATTTCAGATGGATTGCCGGGCTGGGGTGACATCACAGGCGGGGAGCAACACAGAGTGCTCCAGACACAGTGAGGCGGAGCATATCCACAGAGCGATGAGGACTGTTAGCAATACGTTATCTTTATGTTCATTGTGTCTTAATTGATGTAAATAGCCTTTGAGACACGTGTAAAGGGAACAGATTCACGAAGGAACAGAAGTAAAAAGCCTGGCTTTTCTCACTGGTGATGTTAGTTTACCAAAAAGGAAGTGATTCATTGTTGGGAGGATAAGACATGTATGCAGCAGAGAGGAATAGTGTGCAGTCACCGGACAGGGAAAGCAGTGGAAGCTGCATATAGGTGGGCATGTAAATTTATACGGGAATGTACATTTTCACTCAGTTATGTTAAATAAAAATAAAAATAATTTAAAAAATTAAAAAAAAAGTAAGTGATTCAAAGTCTAAATGAAGCTGAGAGGAAGTAATTCTCAGACACACATGTAAGGAACAAAGCAACAGTCTCAGAACAGAAGAGGAAATGGAATTAACACTTCAAAATTATCATTAATAGGGAAGAGCAAATATCTCACCTCAGATCCTTACCGTGGCTTGTTGTTAGGGGCCGTCAGACCACTTCTGATGCATAGCAACAGAACACTGGTCCTGCTTCCACTCTCATCATCATTGCTACGTTTGAGTCCATTGTTGTCCTTGTATTTTCATAACAGCTTAATGTTCCCGTGGAGAACCATTCTTCTACTGTCACTCCAGAAGGTGTAGGTGGGGCTCCCACAAGGGACATGTGACCCTGCTCTAGTCTGGGTATCCCATTCTAACCACAGGGACTGGATCAGAGTTGGCAACATGATCTTAGCTGGGCCAACGCAAGGCATCCTAAGGACTTTGTTAGGGGTGCTAGGAAAGAACAGTCCTCTCCCATTGGGACTGGAAAGTCCAGGAGGTATAAGCCCGTGGTTATCTTTGCCATCTAGTAAAGAGGTACCTGCCTGAGAGGGCAGCTATCTCAAAAGTAAGGAGAGCCAGGAGCTGAAAACAGAGATGGAAAAAGAGAAAGAATGAGAAAAAAATTGACACTTCTGAGCCCTTGAGAAACAGCCATGTCTGGAAACAGCTCAGGCTTGAGCTTTATCCATGGATGACTCAGCTAAATGTGCCACTGCTGTCATTTTTCTCTTATCTATTTTATGTAAGTGAATTTGATTTGGGTTTCTATTACTTACAAATGAAATAACTCCAATGCAAATTTGCATTCCTGAAAGCCCACATGTTATGAAACGGTATAGTCACCAAGGATATACGGTAGACCACATCTTATACCTCAGAGCTCTCTTTCCCCTAACTCCTTATGTAACACTCTCTATTTAATAGTCTTTCAATGTCTGTTTTGTTGTATGGACATGATGAAGCAGAAGAAATGAAAGGTTAGAGAAACAGCAGAAACACAGCTACTTAAGCTGGAATGAGCCCAATGGCTTTGATTTAATAAAAGTGAGAGAGACTAATCTGTGTGTGTTGGAAGTTTCATACTGTGGACTGGTAGAGAATAAGTGAACAACACTGTGCTTTGCCTTCACTAGCCCCTCTCAGTGGGAGTCATTGATTCCTGTCCCCAGTAGGCTCACTGACATTCCATTTCACAGCCCTTCCTACCGGGGCTAAGTGTGAAGCCATAGCCCAACTGGCCGTCAGAACTGGAAACAAGCCTTGCTCTCATCTAGCAGACACCCGGTTAATGGAAGTCATTACCAGTTACAGGTTTGCCTCTCAGATGCTAGTCTTTTTAAAACTTCCCTCAAACTACTCTGTGCTACAAACTTGGGTTTTTATTTGTTTGTTTGTTTTGCTTCAATTTTCTTTCATCTCAGTTTTTCCTCATGACTCTTTTTTTCTTACTGGGCCCTTTAAGGAACCTGAACATGCTTGGATGCTCAGCCACGGCCGTCCCCATCATGAGACCTGGGGGATCCTTCCTTCCACTCACTTTTCTTGTTCAGGGAAGAGGTAGAAACGTAACACAAATCTAAGACCATCATGTCAGGCAAAGTGAATATCTGTATCATCCACATAGCTGTGATAATTCAGTCATGGGGGAGGCAGAATTCTCTCAGCTAATGCATAGAGAACTTAAAGAGAGTGCTGAAAAATATTAAGTAATCACAGGCTGAGCTTTGATAAAAACTTAATGCATAAAAAGAAGAAGAGATGCTTATGGAATTAGCAATAGTTGGAGGATCTGGAGAAAATGCGAGAGTGGAATGGAACAAAGGTAGTGGGCCTAAAAGCAATGACTTCCATCAATGGTACAGAAAAGGATTTATTTATCATTCAGTTAGGTAGAAAGAGAGCCATGGAGAGTGCAAATTCAATTAAAGCTACTTTTCTCTAGAGGAAATGAATGCAACAAACCCGCAACACTTGCTCAAGAAGTGTGATAGAGGAGGGGAATGCATTTCTGAAAGCTTTCTCTACTCCTACCTTCCATAATTTTTCCTGTTTCCTTTCCTTCTATTTCAACTTTCAGCTGATCGTTAACATACACTTGCAAAGGCCTTAAACAATTCAAAAGACATGAATGTTCTGGTTTCCTGGTTCTCTCTCCTTCTCTAGTGTCTGAGGAATTCATTCCTTTGTTGTAGAAATTCGGTAAAGTCAAGGTGGAGAAGACAGCATGTTTCTACTGGAAAACCAGAACAAGGTGGGAGGCCAAGTGTAAAGTCCTTGGTCTCCCCTGACTCAGAGAAAAGAAGCCAAGCTTAAGAGGCATCAGGAAGCAGCTTTGAAGAGTGAATGTCCTCCACAGAAAGCAGCTGTATTTATTTATTCATTTTTATTATATATTATTTATTAGCATATTTAATTTATTGTGTTTGGAATTCATGAGTGGAATTTCATGAGTTCTCAGGTCTGATACTCATTCTTTGTAGCGAGCAAAAGATGGGGCACATGCCCCAAGTTGACAAAGGAGGGGAAGCACTGGATATATCCCCTACTTCTAGAAAGCTATTAAGATCCTGATTTATTGCCAACATCAAAGGATGACCAAGGCTTACAGTTACTCTTTCCTTCTTTACTTCATTCCTAGCTCTAATCAAACATGGAGAAAAATCGATAATGACCAAGTCTTATCCTTTGAATTGCTGGAACCCTGCTGAGGTCTGTGTATCCATCAGCACAAAGTGGATGCACACACAGACACACATACACACACACACTCTCTCCCACTCAGACATCTCTGTAACTATCTCTAGCCAATTCCATGTTCTGAAATATTTAGTTCCTCTGAGACCTAACTGCTGCTGACCTGCTCCTACTCCTTTCTTTCCCTCCCTTAACCTTTGCTTACAAATCCCATTCATCTTCATGGCCCCTACAGGGTCTAATGAAACTCCATGGCTGCACCACTTTGAGTTCGATGGAGTCGCTCACCTTCTGGAAACGTGGAGAGACTGCAGAAGGCCAAAGAGCATGCAGAGGCAGCCCATGACACAGTGGGGAGGGAAGGGGCCTGACAAGATTTATGGGCCATATGCCATGGCTGAAAGGCTGGAGGTGGCAGAAAGGGAGCACTGGCAGTCATTTATGGGAGCTTGCTATGACAGACTTCTCGACTGGAGATGAAAAAGGTGCTATTAAAACAAAACCAAGCTATCTGGGATGTGTTGTCAACAACAGGTCTTTCCATGCAGCCCCAGCACCAAGCAGATTCACAGTTCTCAGAAAGTTGAGAGGAAGCAGGATGTACACGAAGACCTGCCTTAAACCCTCCAGCGAAAAACAGAACAAGGTAGGGACAGGACGAAGACACAGCAATGAGGGGCAGCTGGTTGTCCCTTCCTTCCTTTATTCTTCAGTCACAGCCACCATGCCCTTCTAGGGAGGCTCTCGACCTTTTCTCAGTCCTACACACCCCACAAGGATGAGTGCTGCTATGCTTCACATCCCTGGTAAGGGTCTGCTCTGGGCTGCTGCAATTTTGAATGCAAAATTTGTGCAAGATTTTAGGGTTACCTGCATGTATCCTATGTCTACCATTCCCATGTAACCTGGGTAAACTCAGTCCTACCCCCTGTTGCTTTGAAGTAGATTTTGCACAGGGTTAGATCCCAAGAGTTTAAAACCCACTGCCGTCAACTCAATTCCAACTTACAGTGATCCTATAGGACACAGGAGAACTGCTCCATAAAGTTTCCAATGAGCACCTGGCAGATCTGAACTGGTTAGTAGCAGGAGCACTTAACCACCATGCCACCAGGGTTTTCACAGAAATGCCCCGTAAAGTTTCCAAGGAGCATCTGGCAGATTTGAATTGCTGACCTTCTAGTTAGCAGATAAAGGATTTAACTACTATGCTGCCAGGGTTTGTTTCCAAAAGTTTAGAGCTGAAAAACTGAAAAGAAAATTAAGTTTATCTCAAAAGATCTTAAGGAGAGCCCTATCCCTAACTCACTGACATTTAAAATATTCTTTCCCACTGTCATGGATTGAATTGTGTCCCCCCAAAATAGGTGTAGCCATGTGGCTGGGCTATGATTCCCAGTATTTTGTGATTGTCCTCCATTTTGTCATTTTCCTGTGCTGTATGTTAAAGGATTAGGGTGGGACTGTAAATCCCTTCTTGCTCCAATGTAAAGAGAGTTTCCCTGGAGTATGTCCTGCCTCACCCTTAATCCTTTCGTCCTACAAGAGATAAAAGGAAAGAGAAGCAAGCAGGGAACTGGGAACCTCACATGATCAAACAAGCAGCACCAGGAGAAGAGCATATCCTTCAGACCTGAGGTTCCTGTCCCAAGATGATCACCGGACAAAGACTGATGCAATACCGGACTTCCTTCCAGAGCTGACGCGGGGAAAGCCTTTCCCTGGAGTGGACATTCTGAATCTGGACTTGTAGCGTACCAGACTGTGTCTTCCTTTTTGAAAGCCATCCACTCTGTGGTATTTGTGTTAGAGCAGCACTAGCTGACTAAAACACCCACTCAGCCAGAAAAACTTGGTGGTGTAGTGGTTAACAGCTATGTCTGCTAACCAAAAGGTCAGCAGTTCAAGTCCACCAGGTGCTCCTTGGAAACTGTATAGGGTAGTTCTACTCACTACCGTCAACTACTTTTACAAAGCCAGGCGTGCGTTCTCAGTACCTCACACTAGCAGGCGATGCTCTTTCCTCCTCCCTTCAGAGAATGCCAGTCTTGTGCCCACACCCTGGACCGTACAGGTTCTCTTATCACCCACCCTGCTTCACATCTCCTTCCTTTCCTGTACTTTTTCATAAAACATCTGACCTCAGTCCTTTGCTTGCTCCAAAGTAAATCCCAGTAGCCACTCCACTTTCCTGTCATTGTCCTTTCTCCACAGTATTTACCTTCATTTTGAAGCAAGGATACACCAGGGGTGCAAGAAAGAACCCTTCTTAGGGGTTAGGTAGGCGAGAAGGGGCTTCTCTTGGGTTGGCATCTGTTGGGGGTGGGGGTCAAGGAAGAAAGTCAGAGTCAGTGGCACTGAAAACTATACATAAATATTTTTGCCCTGTTTGGCAGGAACACAACTGATAAACATCTTATAATGGGTATTACACTAAACCACCTCTAATTTGTTTACATTTTTAGAGTAAATATTTTGCAAAATGTAGTACTTCATAAATATCAAGAATTGCATGTGAAGAACCGTGGAATGGTGCCCATGGTAGGGAAAGTGTTGCCAAGACCTCAGGCGACCTGAAGGCTCCCCACATTGGATTGCTGTGTCCCCAGCCTGGCTTCCTGCTGCAGGGCTTCCTTTCCTTTCCTCTGCTGCTGCTTTGATCTCTGCTCTCCTTCATCAGAGAGCTCTGAGCTCTGGTAGGAGAACATATGCAGCGAGCAGCCCTTGCTGGGATGCAAAGGTAAGAAGAATGTTTCTTAATAAGCAGCACATGAGATTAAAGAGGTGTGTTCAGCTTCATTTGGCTGAAAATCAGGCTAGCTGCAGAGCCTTTGACAGTGTGGCTGCCTCTGCCCTCCACACAGACGCTGTCTGTATGGTTCTGGAGTGCCATGGCTTTCTCGTCCTTTCCCAGCCTCTCCATGCTATCTCCTTCCCCAGCCCTGGCCTCTGCACTCCCGTTTCCTAACAAGGCATCAGTAGCTTCCTGGAAATTGGAAATTTCTTTTGCAGTCTGTCTAGTGATGGAATGAGGCCAGGTGCACCGTCAGGTAACTGAAACTTCCCTGGCAAACCTGTGCTTCAAACTGACAGTGTTTGTTTATCACAGTTTATTGGCACCAAATGATACGGTAGCACCAATGGCATCAGGTCTGCGTCTGTACATTCCAGCAACAGGAGTAGGAAATGCAGTCTGCAAACTCAGGTAGTTTAGAACTTATGTATAGGAATGTGTGTGTGTATACACAAAACAAAATAAAACAACCTATTGTTGTTCAGTCCATTCTGACTCAGAGTGACCCTGTAGGACACAGCAGAACTGCCCCATAAGATATGGTCAGGAGGTAGCCTATCTCTTAACCTCTGCACCACCAAGACTGGCGTAATATATGTACTTACATACATACATATATATATGTAAATATAAATACATAAAACCCGTTGGCATTGAGTTGATTTCAAGTTCTAACAACCCTATAGGACAGTAGAATTGCCACTGCCCCAATAGAGTTTCCAAGGAGTGCCTGGTGGATTTGAATAGCCAACTTAATGATTAGCAGCTGTACTTTTATGGCACGGGGGTTCCTGTGTGTGTGTGTGTGTGTGTGTGTGTGTGGGCGCGCGCATGTGCGTGCATATGCTGTGGAAACCCTGGTGGTGTAGTGATTAAGTGCAGTTCTACTCTCTATCCTCTAAGTTGGCTGTAAGTTATAATCGACTTGATGGTGGTGGGTTTGGTTTTTTGTACATGTGCTGTTGTTATTAAGTGCCATCAAGCTGGTTCTGACTCATACCAATTGTCACGCATTGAATTGTGTCCTCCAAAAAATGTGTGTAGCCATTGGTGAGTGGCGTCTGGGGTCTTAAAAGCTGCCAAGCTGCCATCCGAGGACACAGCAAATGGTCCCAACTCAGCAGGAACAGATGCTCACCGAGGGCCAAAATGGCATGCGGTAAAGACAACCAAGAAGACAAAGAGACCCACAAGAGTGGGTGCCTACATCGACCTGGGACCGGAAGAACCGGATGGTGCCTGGCCACCACCAGTGATAGCCATGACGGAGCTCACAGAGAGGAGCCTCACTGGCAACACAAGAATAAAAAGAGGTGCATCATGAGATCTCCACTAAAGACCTCAATTGATGGTCCAGCGGTTTTGGGGTTCCTCTGAGAGCATGGCCCCCGGCCCTGATGCTGCCCGTTCCCATAAATTATAACAAAGGTCCACTCTTTGGACAGGAATGGAATGGACTTGGCAATGCAGAGTAACCATATGTTGGAAGCACTTTATGGTTCCATACAGCTATAGGATATCATCTTGCTGACCTCTGGCTGGAGGAAGGGGAGTGGACGGAGAGGAGGGGAAAGGAGACTGTTGGGAGGATGAGACATGTATGGAGCAGAGAGGAATAGTGTGCAGTCACCGGACAGGGAGAGCAGCGGAAGCTGCATATAGGGGGGCATGTAAATTTACATGTGAATGTACATTTTCACTCAGTTATGTTAAATAAAAAAAAAAAAATGTGTGTAGCGATTTGGCTAGACCACAATTCCTGGCATTGTGGGATGTTCCTATACGCTGTAAATCCTGCCTCTATAATGTTAACAGGGGAGGATGGGCAGTGGTTGTGTTGGTGAGGCAGAACTCAATCTACAAGACTGTTCTGTGCCTTGAGGCAATCTCTTGGGATATAAGAGAAAGAAACTAGTGGAGACATTTTGGGGAACTTGTACTGCCAAGAAGCAGTGTCAGGAGCAGAGTAAATCCTTTGAAAATGACTCAGGGTCCCTGTGTCTCAGAAGCTGCCAGTCCAGGGAAGATTGACAACAAAGACCTTCCTCCAGAACCAGCAGAAAAAGCCTTCCCCTGGAGCTGATGCCTGGTACTTGGACTTTTAGCCTACTGGACTGTGACAAAATAGAAGTTCTTTTTAAAGCTACCCACTTGTGATATTTCTGTTATAGCAGCGTAGATGACTAAGACATTAATCATGTGTACAATAGAATGAAACTCTGCTGGGTCCTGCACAGTCTTCATAATCATTGCTAGGCTTGAGCTTGTTGTTGCAGCCATTGTGTTAATCAATCTTGTTGAGGGTCTTTCTCCTTTTTATTGATCCTCTATCATACCAAGCATAATATCTTTCTCCAAGCACTGATTCCTCCTGACAACACGTCAGGCAAAGTCCTGCCATCCTTACTTCTAAGGAGCATTCTGGCTATATTTCTTCCAAGACAGACTGTTTATCCTTCTGGAAGTCCATGGTATATTTTCAATATTCTTCACCAACACCACAATTCAAAGGCATCAATTCGTCTTCAGTCTTTCTTAGTCACTGTACAGCTTTCCCATGCATTTTTCCCATATTTTCCCATGAAAATACGATGGCCTGGGTCAGATACACTTTTACCTTTAAGTTGACATCTTTGCTTTTTAATACTTTAATGAGATCTTTTGCAGCAGATTTGCCCAAGTCAGCATATCATTCAACTTATAGATACATCAATATCTTGTTTTAGACTGCAGTCTTTCCATTCACATCATGGACTCTGGAACCATGACATGTTTGAATCTTAGCTGAGCCACTTGCTTGCTACATGATGTGTCTCCCAATTGAGTTCATGAACTCATCCTAGAAAAAGTGCTACATACCTCTTTGCTGAATATCACTATGATCAGCTTCCAAGTATTCTCCTTGGGAAGCTATGCACCCATGCCAGTGCCTAGTCCACTCTTTAAACCAATTTGGGAACTCTTCCTGGGATGGCCATCAGAGCTGTCATCGTATTACCCTCAATGTCCTGAATGTTATCAAAATGTCTTCTTTTCAATATTTCCTTTATCACTTGGTAAACAAAAAAGTCACTGGGGGCCAGATCAGGTGAGTAGGTAGGGCATTCCAACACAGTTATTTGTTTACTGGCTAAAAACTCCCTCACGGACAACTATACAATCAAGTTCGCAAACTTGCCACCATGCCACCGCACACAATAACCATTCCAGAAAGAGTTCCAAAATTGTTTTAAGTGTGGACTAGGCATTGGTATTGGTGCATGGCATCCCAGGAGTACTTCAAAGGTTACTGTAGTGATAATTCATACATACGATGTATGTAGCAGTTAGAACAGTTAAGTTCACGAATTTCATTGTCAGATGTCATATGCCCTTGGACAAGATACTTAATTTCTCTGTGGCTCTGTCTCCTCATCTATAAAATGTGTCTAGTAATACACTTGGCTTTTGGCTAGTAATACATACCTCATAGGGTTATTGCAAGTAAGTATACTGAAATTTGGCTAGGGACTTGAGCTATTTAAATTTGTGAGAGTTACATGCAAAAATGTATTCTTTTGAGCTGCTTTCATTGCATATACCCATCATTCTTGCATACATCATGAGGCCAATGACATTCCATACACTGCTGTAAACCAAGCTGCTTTCTGCCTTCATAGTATTATTACCCTGGTGTAGTGGGTTGAATAATGTTCCCCCCAAATTCATATCTACTTGGAAACTCAGAATATGATCTTGTTTAGAAATAGAATCTTTGCAGATGTAAATAGGATGTCAACTCATAATGACACTGGATTTAGGGTGGGCCTCAAATCCATTCTGAAGTACCCAGTTCCAGTACTTTGCTATGGACGCTGTCGAATCTAACACTCCTGACTTCACGAAAGGACTTCCAACCACTACATCTCCATCAGAAAATCACACTACTCTGTGTGAGTGCAGGCAGAGATTCTGAATCATCACAATGCAGACTAGAACAGACGTAGAAAGGTTCATCAGAATGCACCAGCTCAGATCTTCTTGGTTCCTCTTGCTGCTGGGAACCTTGACATTTTTAATGACCCAGATGCCACTGAGGTACGCCACCAATGTTATGTAGGGATGAGCTGACAAGGATGTCCCTCATGCCAACACCATCCTCTTTACCTACTGCCCAGAGGCTGTGTGACATCAAGGCATAAAACACCAGGGAGTAAGTTTCCTGTGGGCAGAGCCTGTAAAGCCTGGTGATGTAGCAGTTCAGTGCTATGCCTGCTAACCAAAAGCTCAGTAGGTAGATTTAACCAAGTACTCCTTGGAAACTCTATGGGGCTGTTATACTCTATACTATGGGGTCACTATGAATCAGAATAAACTCCATGGCAGTGGTTTTTTTGTTGTTGTTGTTTCTTTTATGCACAGCTGAGAAGAATAAGTGAGTTAAGAAACTTGGGGCAAATCTTCACCCAAAGGGAGACAGAAGAGTGGATAAATTCTCCTGTCCTCCTCCCCACCAAAGACTTCCCGGAGATACTTCCCTCTCAGCAGTGTCCTACAGGATTGGACAGTTAGCTCAGTTCTCACCCGTGCTATGCAGTGGTCAGCTCAGTGAGACACCCTCATGTTGACCCTCCTTCCTCACCTCACTCTCCTTTGTCTCTGCTCGTCCTTTGCTGGGGTCCCACTTCCTAAAAAAGCAATAGTACATAAGCTTTTGCCTCAGGCTTTGCTTTCTGGGAAAGCCAAGCAAAGACACAGCTATTCAGGGAACCAATTGGCCTAAATCTCTGCAAACATGTTAATCAATTTTTTTCTTCAGTTGCAATGTGGAAAAAGCTCAACTGAAAATTCTTGGGGAATATGTAAACTTCTCTAGGAAGACTAGAGCTGGCTTCAGTCATGACTTATTCTGGAAGAAAACTGGTGGTTCTCTTCTTCTGTTAGCATCCTTTTAACAAATAGACTCGGCAAAACAGCCGTTGTAGCTCAATATTCTCATTTGAAATATGATTTTCCTCCTGCAGAGGTGACACACTGATCCACAGAGGTATGTACATTCATCTCTGGGCAGTGCTGCCACTGTGGGGAAGAAAGCGGTGATGGTGATAAGGGAGTGGTCATCCCCGAACTGGCGGTCTCTTTAGGAATGTATAAAACAGAGACGCAGTTTCCTAGAGGAAATACAGGTGCCGAACAGTAAAAACAAGAGAGACATGGCAAAAGTAATTGCCAAAATTAGGGGGTTAGGTTCTTTAAGCAAGCCACCAGTTACATGCTCAGCTCCCCAGATTCTAGAGCTGAAGTTACTCAGTTCTTGCACAAACCTGACTGCTTTTAAATAAATACCATCTTCTCATTGCTTTTGCTTTGTGTTGTAGTCTGAAATCATGCTACTGAAAGTGTGGCCCCCAGACCAGCAGCATGGGCATCACCTGGGAGCTTGTTAGAAATGCAAAATCTCAGACTTCCCTGCCCGACCCATTTAATCTGAATCTGCATTTTAACAAGATCCCCAGCTGATTGTGTGCACATTAAAATATGAGAACAACAACTGTTGGGTGTGAAGACAAGCTGAATGCTAGAAATAGGTGGTGGTAAAGGATCCATGGGGCCTGCCAAGGTTTAAGAGAAGAACAACAATTTTATCTGTGGGATAAGATGTTTCTCTTATTTTTTAATTAATCCCTAAGCTGATGGCCAAGTCAGGTTATTCATTTTTCAGAAGAGCAGCCAGAACTTCCCCAAAAGAAATTTATTCATGCAACAAATAAGATTATGGATCCAGTACCTATACTGTTTCATGAGGATTATACCACGGTGTGGCATTTTTAAGAAACACAGTGTAAAACTACATCATGCAAAGTAAAATTGTGGTCAGTCAATGGGCTACTAAAAGACACAGTATTTGAGAAAATCTAAAGTGCAGCCTTTATTTCCATACAGTTTGGAGGCTGTCAGGAAGTGTGTGGCTAAGCATAGCCTTACACCTGATGAGGACAAGTTGTTAGTTGATCCACCTCATGGAGACCCTCTCTGTGTAAAGAACTAGGTTCCATAAGGTTTTCAGTGGTTGACCATTCATGAAAGTATTTTTCTAACCATACTATATTTGTATTAACAAAATCAAAAGCAACAGAAAAGCAACCACCACCACTGACAACACACTATTACCTCCTTCTCTCTGCCATCAGATGAGAACACGCAAGGATATGGTTGGGAATGGCAGGAGAAGCGTACAGTGCTGAAATTTCAACACTAATATCCAAAAAGGAGACCTATTGCCATATCCTGGTAGCATGGTGGTTAAGTGGCACAACTGCTAACCAAGGTTGGCAGTTTGAATCCACCAGGCATTTCTTGGAAACTCTATAGGGCAGTTCTACTCTGTCCTATAGGGTCACTGTGAATCAGAAATTGACTCTATGGTAGTGGGTTTGGTTTTTTGGTTTATTGTCATATTATCACCTGTTCTAATACTTCCTTTTACAGCCACTACTATTCTTGAGGAAATACTGGTGGCTTAGTGGATTAAGTGCTACAGCTGCTAACCATAAAGGTCAGCAGTTCAAAACTGCCAGGCACTCCTTGGAAACTCTATGGGGAAGTTCTACCCTGACCTATAAGGGATGCCATAAGTCAGACCCAACTTGACAGCAGTGGGTTTAGGGTACTATGCCTGAGAAAACCCTAGTAGCGTAGTGGTTAAGTGTTACGTCTGCTAAGCAAACTGTTGGCAGTTTGAGTTTGCCAGATGTTCCTTGGAAACTCTATGGAGCAGTTCTACTCTGTCCTATAGGATTGCTATGATTAAGGAGCCATGGTGGCATGGTGGTAAAAAGCTTAGCTGCTAACCTGAAGGTCAGTAGTTCAAACCTACCAGGCACTCCCTGGAAACTCTATAGGGCACTTTTATCCTGTCCTATAGGGTCACCATGAGTCAGACTGGACCAGAGAGTAACAAGTGCTGTTTTCTGACTATGAATGTAAATCACAGCTATATCTGAGGAGACAAAAATGTTCTACTTTATTAGATAACTTTTTCAAGTCATCCCTTTAAGAGTCTTGTGCTCAGGAGTTAAATACCATGAAAGGGGAGTAACAAAAAAAAACTTTGCCTAAAAGAAATCAGAGGCAATTGCACACTCATCAAGAGCACTTTGTCTTTCTTCTAATTTTTTTGAGGGGAGGGTTGGTTTTCTTGGTAAGAGTCATTTCAGGTGAACTCTGAATATACCAGCTACAAGCAAGCCAGTGTTCTCTTTGCCTTATGGTACAGAGGAGAAGGTTTGCTGCTGTTACAACACGCTAGTGAGGTCCCGTGTGTTAGCACAGGATTTGAGTTATCTTTCCAGATTTATTCCTAGCAATGGGTCAGTACATCAACAATTCATTCTGTGGCTGAGAGAAAAGGGAACTACACGCAGCATAGAGGAGCAGAGAAGAAGTAAGTAGGAAGCTATTACAAACTGGTGGATAAAAGGCAGATGGGGAAAATTTATTTTCCCTTTGGAAAATAACTGAGCCCTAAATGAAGTTCTCTGTGGGAAGGGACTTTGCAGACCCAGTCTGCTCTGGATTTGTTGTTGGGGCATAAATCATGCAGATGCAGGGTAGAGATCATCTGTGTGTACACACATCTCCGACTTATAGTTTGTTCTAATCATGATGAAAAAGATATTCAAGTCCTATCCTTCTCTACTCAAATCTTTTTGTATACCTGCAAATGGGCTTTTTTATTTCCACCCCTGAGAAATGGAGACTGGAATGCAAAAGCTGGAAACTGGGATCAAATTCTAGTGAAATCACTTGAATACCAGAAAAATTTACCTAAATGATTTCATGTCCAAAAAGAAGTTGGAGAAGCCCTCAACAGTCAGGTAGAGATGAGGCTTATCTCTGGGAGAATCCAGGAGGGATGAAATCAACCTTTACATGGAAACTTATTTGCAACCTCCATGCTTATATCTAGGATAGCCTTAACTAATACTTTATTAATACTAATACTAACTGAGTATTAGTAAAAATTAGGGAAAAAGAGACAACGCATCAGGAATGTCCTTCTGTGTGTATATCAGAAAACAGGTGAGAAGGAGCCAAGAGGAGAGCAAAGATGGACTAGACCAAACTGGAACAAAGACGATCTGCAGACAGGATACTGTGAGCTCATTTTGGGCAATTTGCCAGAACGTCCCGGAAGTGAGTACAGCTCCACCAGAAAGAAAAATACCACTAATTTATAGCCATGAACTTCTAGAATAAAGAATGTGGTTGGCCAAAAAATAGCCCCCAAATAATATCCAAGTCAAATCCCTGGACCTGTGACTATTACCTTACATGGAAATATGTACACACACACACACACACACACACACACACACACACATATGTAAGGGATTAAGTTGTAGATCTTGAGAGGGATTATTTCTGATTATCCAGTTATCCTGCAGTATTGTTTTAATCTCCCCTGCTCAGTGGTTAAAGCTACAGCTGCTCACCAAAAGTTCAGCAGTTCAAATTCACCAGCTCCTCCTTGGAAATCCTATAGGGCAGTTCTACCTATGCCAGTAGGGTTGCTATGGGTCAGAATCAACTCGATAGTAATGAATTGGAGTTTTTGATATTTTCCTCACTGACTGGGGAGGGCTTTCCACCCTAGAGTTATGAGGATAGCTGATCACATAGCTTCCAACCCTGGACAGATGGGACTGACAGAAGTTCATTAGTCACATATACTCACAGCCCACGGGAGATGACACTACCTACCACACAGAGCCACATGACAGTTGCATTCAGGCACAAAGCGAAAAACCAGGGACTTTCAGAGGCAGGCTCTGTAGTATCAAGAGGGTGGGGCGCCCCCTGGTTCATGTGGGAGCATGTGGTTAGCTTGTTTGAGTAATTCCACAGGCTGGCAGAGAACTGAAAACCCAGTACCCAGGAATAAACAGAAACTGCACCTGCTTCAGCAGCCAAAGTGATACAAGCTGTTCACAATCAGTTAGGATTACATTGCACCATAAAGGAACCAATAAGTACAACTAGATAAATAAGCAACATCACAATAAATGGAGGAAAGATGGAAGTTATCAAGGATTTCATTTTATTTGGATCCATAATCAACATCCATAGAAGCAGCAGGCAATAAACTAAATAACCCACGGTATTGGGCAAATCTGCTGCAAAAGCCTTCTTTAAAGTGTTTAAAAAGCAAAGATGTCATCTTGAGGACTAAGATGCCCCTGACCTAAGCAACGGTGTTTTCAACTGACTCACAAAACCACCAAATCAACCCCAGTGCTGCAAGTCAATGCTGACTCGCAGCGACCCTGTAGGACACAGCAGAACTGCCCCACAGAGTTCCCAAGGAGCACCTGACGGATTTGAACTGGCGGCCTTTTAGTTAGCAGCCATAGTGCTTAACCACTATGCCACCAGGGTTTCCAATAGGCACATGAAAGCTGGACAAAGAATAAGGACAAACAAAGAAGAATTGACACCTTCGAGTTGTGGAGTTGGTGAAGAATGCTGAATATCCCACGGACGGCCAAGACAATGAACAAGTCTCCTGGAAGAAGTACAGGTGGACTGCTCCTTTGGCTGACATACTTAGGCCATGTTATCAGGATGGACTAGTGTTTGGAGGACATTATGCTTAGTAAAGTGGAGAGTCATCAAAAAAGAGAAATACCCTTAAGAAGACACAATGGCTTCAACAACGGGCTCAGGCATAACGACGGCCATGAGGATGGCAAAGGACCAGGCAAGCATTTCGTTCAGTTGCACGTGGAGTCGCTATGGAACCAACTCGATGCCACTTAACAACAACATGAACCTAAAAGCTGGCAATTGGAACCCACTCAGCTGTGTTATAGAAGAAAGGTCTGGGGTTTTGCCTCCATTAAGCCTACAACCAAGACAACTTTAAGGGGCATTTCTACTCTGCAACACACAGTTTGCCAAGACCCAGAATTGTCAACAATGGGTTTAGGGTTTTTTCTTGGAGGGAGGTGTTGTTTAGTTGTGTTTTGTTTTGGTTTTTTTTTTTTTCATTTTACACTTGCTCTTCTTGATGAAGAGAGTTGTTTGGTTAGAGGTCTTACCCATGGAAACAGAGTGGAAGGAGAATTTACAGCTAGGTCGTTTTAAAACAAAAACCAAGAAAACCAAACCCAGCGCCATTGACTTGATTCTGAATCACAGCAACCCTATAGGACAGGGTAGAACTGCCCTGTAGAGTTTCCAAGAAGGGCCTGGTGGATTGGAACCACTGACCCTTTGGTTAGCTGATGTAGCACTTAACCACTCTGCCACCAGGGTTTCCTGCTCATTTAAGGTCCTCCCAATTTCACCAAATTATCAAGGTAGTATACAATATCTGGTGTTAATCTTAGGCTTTATACCAAAGTAAGTCAGGTGGGCCCTAACTATAATTACTGATGTCCTCAGATGCAGAGAGCATTCTGAGAGCAACACAGAGCAGAGAAGGTGATGTGAAGGTGGAGCAGAGAGAGAGGCAGCCGCAAGCCAAGGAATACCAACATCTGCCAGAAGCCGGTAATGGAGCCAAGGATTCTCCCTGAAACCTCAGAGGGACCGTAGTTCTGTTTTCTGGCCTCGGACTTTTGGCCTCCAGGAATGGGAGAGAATACATCTCTTTTGCTTTAACCCACTCAGTTTGCGGTAAATTGGTACGGCAGCTCTAAGAAACTAGCCTGAGAACTAGACTCCACAGTCTTTGAAGGTCAACGTAATATCCTTCCGTGCATACCCCGAAGAACAAATATTCATATTTAGCATTTTAAATTAAGTAATAAAAAACATCTGAAAATTTGAAGATTCATTTATTAAGAGCTAATATATTTTTAGGTTGCACCAACATAATTTTTCCCCCCAAAACTCTGAAATCTAAATTACTATTAGAGAGAAAAATGTTGAGGGTAGGAATTCTTGATCCTGACTTGAATATGGGGTTTATGCCACTGTTAAAGTCTGTATAATTTACAGTTATTTCAAACACAGAGACAAACATCAGAAGAGAAGATAGAGACCAATATGAATTCTCTGCAGCAGGGGTGGAATGTGACAGAGAGAGGGGAAATGAGAGCTACCTATGGATCTAGGAATAGAGTTTAGATCTATTGAAGGTGTCTTATGGAGATTATAAACTGTAAATAACAACTTCATCATTCCCACCCAGGAAATACAGTTCTCTTGGGGAAAGCACCAAGGGGCGGCAGTAGCCATTAGTGTACTATCAGGCATGATTTAGCTTTGGTATTACCACAACAGCAAAATGCACTCAGCTAGGGGCTTCTTTTCCAATAAACCCAAAGTACATTCAGAGGTCATAACTTGATTTTTCTGAAATCAGAGTTGTAGTAGAAAATGTTTCTACACAAGTATTGAAGTTTCTCTGCCTTCTGCAAATTTCAAGAATTTAATATAACTTGACATTCTATGATGGACCCAGGGTGAAAACTGTATTACCATTTTCTATCTCCAGTTGGTTTAAGTAAATTTTGCCTTCCTAGCTCCTGGAGGATCCCACTAGGACTGACACATACTAGAGGCTAGATGTCAGAAAGTGCTGTGTTGTACATGGGCTAGGGAAAAAATTCATGACTCACTCTCACCAATAAGTCATGAAAATATGCACTGGCTCTTGGGGCAAAGGTCTGCTAACAGCTGGGTGGAACCATGTATCTAAACAAAGTCAGAAACAGGTTCAAAGACAGACAGCATTCCTTAATTTTCTTTTAAGTCCATCTTTCACACAGCTTTTCTAGAAATCTCTGCTTTGGAGGTAACAGGGACTGTAA
Organism: Heterohyrax brucei; assembly: GCA_028571685.1. Classification (NCBI taxonomy): domain Eukaryota; kingdom Metazoa; phylum Chordata; class Mammalia; order Hyracoidea; family Procaviidae; genus Heterohyrax; species Heterohyrax brucei. The sequence goes on along the minus strand of CM053160.1, from coordinate 67,831,066 downwards.
ATTAAAACACATTTATTCCCTTAGCCTACTGATAGTGAGCAGAAATATTATCTCCACTAAGTGAGATTCAGAGCTAATGTAAACTTGGCTCTTACTCTGTTTTCCATACTCACTCTTAGTTCTTACTGTGTCTTACTTTCTGTTACTTCTTTTTCTGTCTTACACGTTGCATTTCTATTGACTAATAATAGAGAGCAGTCCAGATTGAACTAATATAGAGAACACTTACAAGAAGCCAGACAGTTGTCCATGTTTTCATTTTTTTAATAGTTGTCATGGATTGAATTGTCTCCCCCCCCCCCAATGTGTGTAGTAATTTGGCTGGGCCATGACTCCCAGTATTTTGTGATTGTCCTCCACTCTGTGCTTTTCCTAGGCTATAAATCCTGCTCTCTACCTGTGGTTAATATATAGGATTATGTTACCGAGGATTAGGGTGGGACTGTAAAACTCTTCTTAAGGTCATCTCTCTACTTCAACATAAAGGGAGTTTCTCTGGAGTGTGGCTTGCACTGCTTTTGAACCTACAAGAGGTGAAAGGAAACGGAAGCAAGCAGAGAATTGGAAACCTCACACCATCAAGAAAACAACACCGGGACCAGAGTGTGTCCTTCAGACCTGGGGTTCCTGCACCAAGATGCTCCCTCACCAAAGACTGATGCAACACAAGGACCTTCCTCCAGCGCTGACAAAGAGAAAGCCTTCTCCTGGAGTGGACACCCTAAATTCGGACTTATAGCTTATTGAGCTGTGTAAGAATAAACTTTTCTTTGTTAAAGTCATCCACTTGTGATACTTCTGTTAGAGCAGTACCACATGACTAAAACAATAGTTAATTTAATTCTCAAACAACCCTGTGAATCAACTATTAGTATCTCTGTTTTGTAGATGAGTAAGGTGAACCTCAGTAGGAGCTTTAGGGATTCTAATTGGCAGAGCCAGGGTCACATCTAGTAACGGTAGCTTATCCATGGTCCCCGCAGTCCATTCTATCCTGGACCACATATTCCTACGGCTAACAGGTAGCAAAACAGCAACATGTTCCTCCCTGCAGGGAATACAACAAAACACAGATAAACAAACGAAGGATGCTGAATAAGAGATGCTCCTCACCCATTTTATTACTCTTTGAAAACCTTTTTTTCTAACAGCTAATAAAAAGTCCTTTATGAAGACAAATACAAGTGTTACCTTCACATTAATTTCACCTATTTGGTTGTAATATTTTTCCAATTATATACTCCCCTTTCCATAAGAGGATAATAAATCCTCCTCAGTGGCCATATGACTTGTAATAGCATCCTGTTTGCAGAATATAATCTCTCATTGCATTGTCAGGCTTGTCCACAGCCAGTCTTTAGCCAAGGACATTTAAGTAAAATCTTTAGATGCCAAGTGACATCGCTGCTCTCTTACTCTTATTAGCTGTAGAATGACATGACCCAGACAGGGACTGCTACTTCATCCTGGATCTTGACAGGAGAAGGCACAAGCAGCCTAATTACAGATGACTTATAGCTGACAGCATGAAAAATGAATGAGAGACAACTCAGATACTTGGAGTCGCTTGTTACTGCAGCAGAGCTGACGGATCCTTCTGGGTATTGTCTGTTTACTTCATTAGTTCCCATACTATTGAGTGATTCTCAACGCTAAAATTCTATACTCAGCCAAGCTAGCAATTCAATGTGAGCCATTTAGACACGAAGTACTTCAAAAATATACCTCCAATGAGCTCCTTCTGTAGACGCTACTGAAAATATATTCTAACAAATTAGGCAAATAAACAACAACAACAACAAAAGAACACATGGGAACCACGGAAAGGAGAAATCCAGTACAAAGAGAAACAAAGACAACCACCACAATAATGATGAAGAGAGATGACACAATGACAATTTTATACCAATCCACATAGAAAGCAGAAATGAAAAGCCTAGGAGGAGAATTTTTTAAAAAACATAGAATTGACAGAATACTTAATGCATTAACATGTTGAGTAATGTTGTATGCAACCAGGTGAGAATTTGACTAATTACGGATTTAAAAAAAAAAAGCAAAATAGAAGCAAATAATTATTATGATTTACTCTAGGTGAGAGCAATATGTCAGAGAGAAAAAGGAAAACAACAGCAGTCATGCTTTAGCTGTGAAGAATGTTGACTCAGTCATAATAAAAACCACACCAAACCAATTGCCCTGAAGTCGATTCGGATTCATGACATTTCAGAATGCATCAGAGTAGAACTCTGATTCAGTAGAACTCAGTTGCAATGGTTCTGATCTTCTGGAAGTGAATCACCAGGCTGTTCTTCCAAGGCACCTCTGGGTAGATTCAAATCACCAAACATTCGGTAGATAACAGAGCACTTGGAATAGCTGAGTACTCAATCAATGACATCATCTGAAGACTTCTACCTAGTTACAATATAAGCAGTGACTGTCGACCTAACCAAAATTACAACATGAGAGAATTGGGAGATGGTGTGAGCCGGGAAGGTCTAAGCTGCAGGAGGTGTAGGAAGTGGTAACACAGAGCTAACCTTTCACAGCAAGGAGTTAACCGATAGGATCTAAAACTGAAAAACCAAGAAGTAGAAACACATGCATGTTCTTTAGAGATATGGAAAAAAGTTCAAAGATCAGCTTAAAAAGTTGAAAGTTGTTATATGTGGGAAATGGGGAAAAGGGAGAAGACAAGAATGCTGTTTTCTGTAACAATCCTCGTTGAAAGAACTGTTCAGATTTTTAACTGCATATGAAGTATAATTTTGAGATAAGCAAAACACAGATTTATATAAAAGTCCATTTTCAGATGGAGGACTATAACTTGGAAGGTGAAGTCAGGTTGTTCAGAAGAAAACACACAAAAGTTTTCTCTTTAAAGATGTTTCCTTACCTTGTTGTATTTTTCTAAACTCAAAACTACATTTTCAGACCTGTGGGTTGCCTGCTAAACTCCAGACCTTCTATAGATCTCAAATCTTAATGCTAAACTCCTAAAAGTTTCACACCTTAGCTTTCTCAGACGAGAGCAGAAATGTGAAACTGCAGAGTGAAAAACCCAAACCTGAAATGCAACAAAAGCTAAAGCATCAAAGCGAGCAAGCAAACAGAAAAGCCTACGAATCAGAGCTGAAAATACAGCATCTATTAGTCTCCCAAGGCTCTTTAGCAAAACAAGGCATCTTGAGACCCAAAAAGATTTGGAAATCCAGAAGGCCTGCTGCTCTCTGTCTCTGCATTTTTCTCTTTCCTTCTAGTGTGTTCCCAACCCGCAGTGGCCGGGAAGGTGGTGCACGCCTCCTGCCCAGATATTCAGTCCATGCTGGGCTACACACTGAGTGTCAAATTAAAAATCAGCATTCCTGAAATTAATTCTGACCGCTGGGAACAGGATCCCCTCTGGAGTCTGCAATGTGTGTGAATGCTCACAGAAGCTTGCTTGAAGGCACTGGCAGAGTTTGTATCAACTCTTTCTATGTCCATGCCTGTATCTGTCCTTCTATAAAACACCTGTTTGACAGTATGTCCTCAGTTTCAAAGCCTTGCCACCCCCACAAAAAGATGATCACCTAGATAAACAATAGTATCTTACAAAGACTCTATCTGCAATACACACATACATACATAAGCTCACTGGAGCAACAAATCCATTGTTACTGTTGTTAGGTGCTTCCAAGTCAGTTCTAACTCATAACAACCATATGCTGAGCAGAACAAAACACTGCCCGTCCTGCACCGTGCTCACAATCATTGTTAAGACTAAGCCCGTTGTTGCAGCCACTGTGTCAGTCCATCTCATTGCATGTCTTCCTCTTCTTTGCTGATCTTCTAATATACCAAGTATGATGTCCTTCTCCAAGGACTGAACCCGTCTCATTACATGTACAAAGCAGGTGAGACAAAGTCTTGCCATCTTTGTTTCTAAGGAGCATTCTGGCTATACCTCTTTCAAGATATATTTGTTCATTCCTTTGACAGCCCCTGGTATACTACCTAGGCTTCACCAGCACCACTATTCAAAGGCATCAATTCTTCTTCGGTCTTCCTTATCCATTATCTAGCTCTCCTACGCATATGAGGCAATTGAAAACACCGTAATTTGGGTCAGGTGCCCTTTACTCCTCGAAGTGACACCTTTGCTTTTTAACACTTTTAAAGAGATTTTTTACAGGAAATTTGCCCAGTGCAATGAGTTTTGATTTCTTGACTCCTGCTTCCATGGGTATTGATTGCATATCCAAGTAAAATAAAATCCTTGGCACCTTCCACCTTGTCTCTGTTTCTCATGACGTGGCTTGTTGATCCAGTAGCGAGGATTTGTGCTTTCTTTATGCTGAGGTCTAACCCATACTCAAGGCTGTGATCTTAAGATTTTCATCAGTGAATGCTTCAAGTCCTCTTCACTTTCAGCAAAAGGTCACCTCTTCTGCATAACACAGGTTGTTAATCAGTCTCTCTAATCCTCATGCCCATCCTCCTTCATATGGTATCTGCTGTTCTCAAATTATTTGCTCAGCATACAGATCGAGTTAAGTATGATGAAGAGATATAACCCTGGTGCACACCTTTCTTGATGCTAAACCACTTAGTACCTCTGTGTTCTGTTCCAAAGACTGCCCCTTGATCTATGTACAGGTTCCTTGCAATCACAGTTAAGTGTTCTGAAATATCCATTCTTTGAAATGTTACCTACAAAGTCGAATGCCTTAGCACAGTCAAGAAAACAGCTACAAATTTTGTAGTATTCTTGTCTTTCTGCCAAGATACATGTGAAATGAGCAGTGATGACCCTGGTTCCCCTTCCTCTTCTGCATCCTGCTTGAAATTCTGGCAGTTCTCTCTTGATGCCTGGCTGCAGCCACTTTTGAATGATGTTTAGCAAAATTTTCCTTGTGTGTGATATTGATATTGTTTATAATCTCCAAATTCAGATGTGTCACCTTTCTTTGGAATAAGCATAACTATTTAAATTGATAAGTCAAGCACCGTTGAGTCGGATATTTAAATTGATAAAGGAAAATAAAACTTTGTCTTTTTCCTGTAACCTTCAAAAGTTGTTGAAGGGTGCTGTAGATGTGGCTTAAGAAAATATTTTGTTGTGAAACACCTTGCTTCAGGGAGTCCACAGAATATTCAGTATTCTTTGCCAACACTATAAATTTGAAGCCACCAATTAGTGGTGCTAAGTGCACAAATATCTTTACTACTGGGCAAAATCAAAATAACCTTGGGGTACAGACTACATTCTGGAGAGGAAGGATGCAAGTACACCATCTAACATTAATCCTCTAAGCCTGTGTGACTCTAATCAGCCAAACAATTTTGCTAACCTTTTCCTGTTCTTCTCCATTTTGGGATCTCAAATTTCATACCACCGGCCTCTGGTCTGCACATAGTATTCTAGCTTCTAAATAATCTAAATAATACCAGCATCAATATTCCCAGAAAGCATAGCCTAGGGTGAACTGAGGAAAATCGGGTGGATCCAGGCAAAAAGCATCTTTAATGATTCTCTGGGGGTTGGAGTTAGTTTCATGCACTGCCAGTATTCAAGGCTATTTATACGAACAGAGTGGCAATAGTGCGATCACAAAATCACACCAACAGAAGCAAATTAAAACAAAAACAAAAACAAAAACAGGCCACATCAAAACGGGCAGGAAACTACAACCACCACGAGAGAACTCATAGGTTCGTCTCTCTTCTCTACCAGCTGACCTCCCTGGAAAACTAGTGACCAGCAACATGGAATCCAAGATTGTTGTATATGCTTCTTATACTCTGGTCATTCAGAGAGAAGCTGGACACCACTGCGATGCTTCCGTGCTTGTTCCTTCACCTGACTCTCTATTTAAATCAATAAGCTGCTCTCTCTTTCAGTCTCTCTCTGTCTCTCCTGTCTCTCTGTGATGTAGATTCTGATTTAGCGTATCTGCAGTGGATATGCAAATTTTCAGCATGGGTTTAAACCAGAAGGAACTGGTTTGAAGCCCAGCACTAAACCATCTTTACCATGGAATGGAGGAGATATGAAAGTCACCATGACAATTGTCTAAGCTAAGCTTCCCTGTCCTGAGCACACAACCGTCTGCTTTACTTCCTCTAACTGAGCCTCCAATCAAAGCCCATGTATTCTGCAGAGAAATTACACACAGACATGCACGCACACACACACACACACACACACACACATGCACGTGTGCATACACCCAGCTCTTAGAAGGTAACATCATGCCCTTGTCCTTTAACGGACAGCGTTTATTACTTTCTCCCGCAGGAGAAGCCTCCTGTCTTCTGGCTTCCAGCCCAGGATCCCAACACCATCCAGCCACTATGGAGCTGCAGTTCCATGTCCTCATCACCAGGTAATTATGTCTTCTAAAAATAGTATAATCGTTAACATCTCTCCAATCTAATTACAATTCTGTTTCTGAGTAATCTAATACAGTGGACATGTCCTCAAATTCAAATTGATTTCTGAAGAGAATCCACATCATAGTCATCATCTCAGCACCCTTTTCTTCTAATACCTTTTAATATGACAAATGGCACTGTTCCCATTCACATTTTGAATACTATGCATTCTGTGGTGACAGGTGGGCAGATAAAAAGTCAATGCATCCTTCCCTCTTGGCTCACCCATTTCTAGGGTTTTCCTAACCTTATCTCTGGACCACTTACTTCCCAGTTGATGACAGCAGAGAGTGGGTGTGGAGCTTCTAATGAACCAGGAAGGGATTTTACTTAAAACGCTAATCCATTCCTTTGCATTTGGGGGTCTGTGGAATGAAAATAAGGCGCCTAATTTGCACGCTCTTTCAATGCTTCCTCTGTGTGTATGTCTCTGCACTTCTTTGGCATCCTGCTGAATTTGCACCTCAGAAAGAATTCAAGGCTTCCTTAGTGTGATTTTGATGAATAGGAACCCATGAGGCTTAATAAGAGGCACCAAAATGGACAGGCACCTAGGGGAAGAACCAGGTCCATGGTGATGGATGTGTTTCCCAGGGGAGCTGGGCCACTGCTGAGATGCAGTTTTTCTAGCAAGTGGTAAAACGGAAGGATAATTCAAGGCAGCACATGCAAAGGCGGGGAGGCTATGTATTTTCTTGGCAGTGAAGAGTACGCAGAAAGAATCAGATGAATAGCTGCTTTGCAGGGTGCCAAAGGAACACACAACAGAGAAAAAAAAAAAGCAGCAGCCCAGAAAGGACTGCAGGAGAGACAGACACGGAAATCACCGTCTTGGAGTCTGGCATGTGTCTGCCGTGAGTTTCGTCCATTCATTCATTAGACTACGAAACTGCCCCACAGGAAATTAACTTGGTGCTTTCTGTTTATTTTTAAATAAAGAAAAAAGAAGGGACTTCCTAATCTACATAGTCAGAAGAAGCGAAATATTCAAGGTATAATACAGTCATTTTCATTAAATTAACATTTCAATTAAAGAGACTGACTCACAGAAAACAATGCCTTAACCAACACAAACTCAGCAGGTTGGCAGAGGGCAGGAATTCTGTAATTGTCTGGAGATGTATCTGCTGCCTTTTCCTTCCACATGAACCTGTTATGCTAGCCACTTTTTTCAAAGATAGAAGCTCTTAAAACTTTTTTGGGATAAATGTTTAGTTTATTGTCCTCCTCACCATCCGTCAGTCCGTCAGTTGCCTTTATCTTCCATTTTCTCTGTCAAAGATTGGAAACTTCCTCAGTGAAGGTGTACTTGAGCTTCATGGATTACCGTGGTCCTCCTTGAAGTTTATATTTGTCATAAGTGGCAACAGAAGCAAGACAGATCTCTCCTATTTACAGGTAGCCTTCCCTACCTCTCTACATATGAAACAGACTCTCAGAATGAGACTTACTACCCAAGACACTGACGGTTTCAAAATTCAAATGATGTGGTTTGCAGACTCCCCTGAAGATATAAAATATAAGTCACCCCCAAATTCCCTTTATCTTGATCTCCTGCACTCAAATGAGTGGGGGATGAGGGAGGACATGAGCAAAAAGGAACCCTACTTCAAGAGTCTGACTTCATGTACACCACAGCCAAGCAACCACTGTAATTGTATTGAGAGCTATGTCATCTTAAGAAGAAAACCCATAGTGGTCGCAACACATGAAGTATGAGGAACAAAGAATGGGCTGCCTTCAGGAGTTACTTCTACTCACCCCTGTCCTTTCCTCTTATAACAATGTCTACATCTCTAACGGGAAGGTTGTCCAGTTACCATGGGAACCAGAAATTGCATAGATTTGTATATATGGATAGTAAACTTTAATCCCTTTCACAGTAGGTAGCATACATTGATACGAGTTGTTTTGCCTTGAGGAGAATGCTACTTGAATGTATAAACAACACAACAACAGATACAATTAATACTTTAGGATCTTGAATGTATTTTGTTATCCGCTCCTTTTACCTTTATTGAATACTTCTACAAAACAAGTTCTGCCCCTGAGGAAGAAAAACAATTACTGGGTTGTGCCCTATGGTTCTCAAATGTTAGCTTACATCAGAATCACCGGGAAAGCTTTTCAGCACCATTGTGTGGGATCCTCCTCCCAGATATTTTTGTACAGTGAGTCACAGCCTTGAAAACTCTAAGGAGCAGTTCTCTGCACACCTTGGATTCCTCATGAGTCGGAAATGACTCAATAGCAACATACAACACCAACAGGTCTAGAACGGGGCCCAAGATACAACATTTCAAACAAGTTCTTGATTGACAATGGAATGCTGTTCATCCAGAGACCACAGTTTGAGAACCACTGTCATAAAACAAAAGAAAACACAATGAAAAAGAGAATAGAAAGCATTGCCAACTCAGATAATTTATTTTCTGGCTTGTTTAAAGTATGCAATTTATTAGATTGGCCTACTTGGATCCGACTTGACGGCACTTGGCTTTGGCTACTTGGCAAAGGAGTCCCTGGTCAATGCAAACAGTTAATGCACTTGACTGCTAACTGCAAGGTTGGAGGTTTGAGTCCACCAAGCGGTTCCTCAAAATAAGACCCAGCAATAAACTGAAAAATCCATCACTGAAAATCCCATGGAGTACAGTTCTACCTGACCCCTATAGGGTCACCAGGAGTAGGAGGCTACTTGAGGGCATCTGGTTTGACTAGTCAGGAGACACAACTTCATGTCATTTACCTGTTTTATTCTGTAAATGTTCAGGAACCTCCACCTTTGCTCAGGCTCTTTCCTCAGGAGGCCTGTGCTTCGCTAACTCAAGGATAACGCCACTCAACCTCCTGAGGACCTGCCCAAGAGCCACCTTCCCAGGAAGCAGTGTATCTACATCTCTGTCTTGGGAATTGTCTGAGCCTTGCTTTCTGTACCCACATAATTTACGTTCACCCATATATTATTCTGCACAGTATAATTCATTTTCTTTGTGTCTGTATCCCTAACCTGCAAGCACCTTGAGGATAGAGTGTCCCAATCTCGTCTTCCATGCCCTTTAACATTTAGTACAATGTCTGGAACACAGGAGCTGCTATTGTTACCTGAAGAATTGAACAAGTAAAATCTTGAACAAGCAGGATTTTATTACCCTCAAAAACTATTGAAGTGACTTTGAAATACTCAGAAAAACAGGCAAAGAAACATTAAATCAGAGGGCATCAGAACAAAATTTGGCTGTATATGAGTTGCTTTTTCCCCCTTGACAGCAGCTGTTATTAAAAAAACATTAGCTAAAAATATTGCTATGCCAAAAGTAATTATGATAATGTTTCACTGCATTTATATATTTCTTTTCATTCTAAAAATTCAGAGCACACAGGCCTTAGCTCAGGAGGAAAGGAAAGCACTGAACTGAACTTGAACTTCTAATTCCCTGCCCCAGGCAGCCTCTTACCTGCCCTTACCACCCCCCGCCCCCAACTCCCAAGCCTATTAGTATTGCTAATGCTTGAGTTGGGGGTTCTATATGTGATGTTCTTGCTGAACCTAGTTGGACACGGATTTAAAAGAGAAACTTCAATTATCCCCTTCAAAGGATTAAATGCTGGTATCTCTCACCTGATACTCTCGTCTCTAACAGGTGATTGAAGTCCTAACATAGGGCCACTATGACTGAGCTGAAATTGGCAAGAAGGCAGTGGGTTTGATTGTTGTGTCTTGTTTTGTTTTTTAAGCCAGACACTCCCGTCGAGTCTATTTTGATTCATAGTGACATTATAGGTCAGAGTAAAACTGCTCCACAGAGTTCCGAAGGAGACCCTGGAGGATTTGCAATAGCAACCGTTTGGTTGGCAGATACATCACTTGGCCACTACTCCACCAGGATTTCATTTTTTTTTTGGGGGGGGGGGTAAGGCTCAAGTAGACTCATTAGGTTTTTCAGTCTCTTCTAACTTATTATGGTATTGAATAAAAAGCAATGAAGGGGAAATATATACATATATATAGTCCTATAATAGAGGAGGGGAAAGAAGAGAAAATGGGATGCATGAAGAGAGTGCTCTAGGGAATCCTGTAAGCCTTTCAAGGTGAAAATGCCTAAGTGATAGAATGCTTGGGGAGGCAATGCTCAAACTTCTGACCTTACACACATCAGACTGAAGAGGACACTCTAACCCTCCTCCCGTAAGTCTCAGCTTCCTGTGTCTAGATTCCAGAAAGATTTATGGTGTGCCTGGAGGTGTACATGCACACATTTTGGCCTTTTATGAATTGATTTTTTAGCTGTAAGGACTGGGTGGTGGTGCAGTGTTGGATGCTAATAAAAAGTTAGGTGATTCAAATCCACCAGCTGCCCAGCAGAGGGACAATGTGGCAGTCTGCTTCCTTGAAGATCACAGTCTTGGAAACGCTATGGGGCAGCTTGGCTCTGTCCTACAGGCACCCTATGAGTTGGCATCAACCCAACAGTGGTGCGTGGGGTTAACCACTTAAGCTTCTTTTCATCTCTGCAGCCAAGGGCAGTGTTAGGACAACAAAGCCTGAAAGTCTTGGTTCAGGTGTTCTGGGTTACAAAACCTGTAACAGCTACGGGTGGAGTGAAATTAGTAGACTCTCCTGCCTCAGATCACACGCCCACAAATCATCAGACAATTATTTGAGAGTCTCTCTCTTACTCATTGTGTCACCCTACTAGCAGAGTTTCGTGAAGGGCATCAGGGTGGAACACCTTTACCAGAATCAACCAGAACACTTGTTAAAACCACGGATCCCAGAGGCCCAACCAAGAAAAACAGAATCTTAATGGAGATAGAGAAATGAGCAAGCTGGCATCTTTAATAAGCTCCAGAATTCACTCTTATCTATGCTATAACCTGAAACCTCTCTTTATACTTGACAGTCTCAACCCACTTGCCAGGTAAAGAATTGTTTTGTTGCTTGTATAAAAGATACAGAAACCTAGAGCCATGAGATCGTAATATCTCTCCCCCTCCCCCTGGCCTTTTCTGGTCTAGATCTTGGTTTTTAAATAAGAAATGTTAGCAGAAGGAAATTTGCTTTCCATCATCCCAAGTAAGAAAGTGTTTATGTGATTCTAGGATAGTTAGATTTTGAAAGATGAATTTTGTGGCCCTGGCCGGTGGGCTTCATGTAGTAAGGATGTTTGGACATGCAGGCTTGGCCTGAGGAAGCAAATGGGTAACAATTCAGGTGCGACTTCTAGGGACAGTTGAAACTCTAATAACTTTGAATCCCTGAATGGCATGCATGTCTCTGCATAACTTTCACTTAAAGCTTTGATCCTTGTTGAATTTCAGGTACCCAGGAGGGTGGTATGGGAGGAGAGTGAATTACTAGTCATTTCTGAGAAATATCATAGAACAAATTTATAAGACGGTAGGAGGAAGGGTTTCAATCCAAAAGCCATAAAGAAGACACTAGAAAGGGTAAGAGACAAAAAATAAGAGGTTGAAAGAGCAGAAATAAAGCAGAGTAAATTCAGGCTTCAGCATTCTCACAAATGTGTCCAGGCCTAGCTCGTAGGTGGGCCACAGATTCATGCATTATTTGGTAAAATTAAATGAGAGGAGTGGGTCTAGAGAGAAAGTTAAGACAAGCACTACCAAAAGCAGCCAGCCAGCCGGATGCCTAGGCCCTACAGTTTCTCTATTTACAGAGAGAAAAAGCTTTTGCCATCAATTCAATTCTGACTCCTAGCAATCCTATAGAGCAGAGCTGAATAGCCATATAGGGTTTTCGGGGAGCACCTGGGGATTCGGACTGCTGACTTTTTCATTAACAGCAGTAGCTCTGAACCACTGTGCTACCAGGGTTTCCGCTTCTCATTAGGCAGGAGGGTAAACAGTTCAGGGGGTAGGTAAGGGCTGGCAGATCCATCTCAGAGACCACTCGGGTCCCCAAAAGACTTCCAGGTCATGATGGCAGCCCCAAAGTCACTATATGTGGTCTCACAAAGCACCCATTATTATCGTTTTTATTAAGGACAGTTTGGTTTGGTCTAGGTAAGGATGAGATCAAAAACAACATGTACTTCAGAATTTTTAATTTTTAAGAAATTTAAATTGAGTAAGATCAGTATGACTACAAAGTAGCATTATAGAATGTGTGCCCCACTTCCCGGCTTCTAGCATTGTCCTTGTAAAATGTGTATGATTTTTATAAAAATATTTTCTTTATGTGCTTTCCAAAATGACACTCAGTCGTGCAGAGACATGGAACAGGCAATGTGATGGAAAGGGGAGAAAAAAGATTTCTTTCACAGTGCAGATACCTGACAAGCACCACCTCAGCTGGTGATCAAGGTCAACATCAACAACAATACGTCATGCTGATAGGACATACCCTTTACATAGTACAGTAAAAATGACACTTCATCTCTGAGATCGTCCTCTCAAACACACAACTTCAATCCAAGCATGGAAAAACATTAGAAAAATCCCAATAAATGGATATTTACAAAATACACAGTCAGGACTCCTCAAAACTATAAAGGCCATTCAGTCAACACCTGTCATAGCCAAGAGGAACCAACCTAAGAAACACAATGACTACACGAAATGTGTTATTTTTGATGGGATCCTGCAAAAGCAAAAGGACATTAGGCAGAAGCTAAAAACAAAATGAAAAATCTGTTGCCATTAAGTCGATTTTGACTCACAGTGACAGTACAGGACAGAGGAGAACCACTTCATATGGTCCCCAAGGAAGCCCTGGTGGATTTAAAATGCCGACCTTCTGGGTTAGGAAGTGGTGAGGGCCTTAACCACTGTGCTGCCGGGGCTCCCAACACAGCGTAGACTTCAGTTCATGAGAATGTATCCATAATGGTTCATTAGCCATAACAGACACAATATACTGATGGAAGATATTAACTACAGGGGAAACAATGTGGGATTTACAGGAAATCACTCTACTGGCGTCACTTTTTTTTTCTATAAATCTAAAACTTTGAAAATAAAGCTTATTTGAAATGAGATTAAAAAATCAATTGCAACTGGATACACACTCAACAAACACTTAGAAAAGATTATTTTTAAAAGACAGCTTTTATATTGACTTCAAATAGAAAGAAAATAATGTACCAAAGAATTAATCAAGCAAAACATGTGCCAGTTTTCTATGGAGAAAATTAGCTTGGAAGACATTTTTTTTCAAAGACTTAAGAAATATAAAACCATGCCACAAGCATTGTCTTCAAATTTATATTTATATACATGTACTTATATATATATAACTACATATATAGGCAATATCTGAGGTATGTAAATTATTGTCAACTTGATCTAGTTATGTAATGAAATCTCAGTAAAAATGCCAACAGAGTTTGGGAGAATGTGACAATCTGATTTTGTAGAAGATCAAAGGTTCAGGATAGCAGAAGAACCAGGTAATTAGCTTTGCGTTCTCAGATATCAAATATTACTGTGAAAATTCAGACAGGAACGGACAAACTGACAAAACAGAATAGAGAACCCAGAAACAGATCCACACATTATGGAAACTAGATTTAGACAGAACTGGCTAGCATTTCAGAGGCTTGGGAGAAAAAAACGATCAAGTATAAACAAACAGCTACCTAGACAGAAAAACATGAATTAATTGGATAGCTATACCACTTCATGAGTAAAAATCAACTCTAGCTGGATTAAATAAGTAAATGCAAAAAGCAAAACAATAAAACTTTGAGCAAAGTGTTTCTGTTAATTTGGATTAAAGAAGACTTTTTGCCCAACTCATAAGGGGAAAGACTGAAAAATACACTGAGATTAAGAACTTCTGTTCATCCTTAGAAACTCTATTGAACAGTTCTACTCTGACCTCTAGGATTGTTATGAGTCAGACCCGACATGATGGCAGTGGGTTTGGATTCACCCAAAGTCCATATAAAAAGTGGAACAAGTTTTTACAGTAGATTAGATGACAAAGGTTAATATCTAGGGTGTATTAAAATGCCTGTAAATTAATAACATTAATAAGAAAAATTCAAAATACCCACTAGGGAAAAAATTAGCAAAAATAAGAAATGAATAGGCACATCACAGAAGAGGAAATACTGATGGATGTACATAAAAGATGCACAATGCAATCCACAGCTAGAGAAATCCAAAGTACCCAACCATATTAGTTAAATCTAAAAAGGTTAGTAATATGAGGTGTTAATGGCTAAGCAGAAGAAGCCAAGAAACCATACAATGTTATGTAGTATAGCTTAGAGTATTAGTTACTCCATCACCCTCGGAAAACAGTGTGGTATTAGCTAATAAACCAAAATGTGTAAACCTTATGACCCTATGACACTCTCATATACACTCTGACAGAAATGTGCAATAACGTTGTTACCAGCAACTTTTGTAACAGACAACAAAACAAAAAAAAACCAATATTCAACAAAAGTAGAATGAATAAATAAATAATGACCCAGCTCCTCAACAAGGTATTATATAGCAGTGAAAAGAAATTGCATCCAACTGCACCCAGTGCCATAGATGACTCTCCTGAACAAGGTCAAGCAAAGAGAACAAGAAAGATAAAAATATATGCACTTTGACTCCATTAACTTAAGGTTCAAAATATGCATATCTAAACAATGTATATCTAAATAAGGTTTAGGAATATAAACTAATATAAAGCTAGAAAGAAAAGGTTCACTCTGAACTAGAAGGGAAGAGGAGAGGATGTGAAGGGGCATTTGAGAATTTCAAGTTCAGTATCACATTGCCTTTTAACTGCCTCATGGAATTTCCAAGGAGCACCTGGTAGATTTGAACTGCCATCCTTTTGGTTAGCAGACATAGCAATTAATTACTATGTCAACAGGTTTTCCAATTGTGCTTTAAATGTAAAAAATATGATTTTTTTAATTAAAAAAAAAACAGTGTTATAGAGTCAATTCTGACTCATAGCAATTCTATAGACAGAGCAGAACTGCTCCATAGAGTTTCAAAAGAGTGCCTGGTGGATTTGACCTGCTGAACTTTTGATTACCAGCCACAATGCTTAACCACTATACCAACGGGGTTTCCTGATTTTTTAAAATTACTTATAAAAAATTACCTAAACAAGGGAGGAACAGCTTAAACTTTGGTGTCCAAGGCCCCTGGGCTCTATCACTCAAGCCACTTCAGCCTCAGAACTAGAAAGAACAATCAGAATGCATTGCATAGTGCTTGCCACCTAGTAGATATTCAACAGATGGTAGGTTGTTTCACTGGCTCATTCATTAATTCATTTTTAATTCATTCAAGTATTAAGCAATGGAAATCAAGTTAACCAACCAATGAAAGTAATTTAATGTTAGAAAGACAGACTGCCTTCTCCACCTCTGGCAATTTGCGTATTTCCATTCAGGTTTTTGAGATACCATAAGGCACCTACTGTGTTATCTTCTTAAAAACTGTTTTTTTTTTGTTGTTGTTGTTGTTAGGTGCCATTGAGTTGGTTCCACCTCATAGCGACTCTATGCACAACAGAATGAAACCCTGCAGTCCTGTACCACGCCCAGAATCACTTTGATGTTAAATCCCATTGTTGCAGCCACTGTGTCAATCCATCTTGTTGAAAGTCTTCTACTTTTTCGCTGTCCCTCTACTCTATGAAGCACGATGTCCTCCAGGGAGTACAACCAGAGTACTTCTTGGAAGCAAAGATAGCAAGACTGTGAGACTGCGTCTTTTTACAATTGTTAGCTCCATTAAATACAGTTAGGGACTAGGAAGAGAGCAATGGTCACTAGTTATTTTGGGCAAAACTAAAGTTACATCTCAAAAACAACTTGAAAAAAAAAAGTGTCATGGAAGTTTGCAAAAAGCAGATGCTTGGAAACCAGTCAAACTTGGCTTTACTCCTCAGCTTTGCCAGTTATTACTATGTAACCAGAGGGAAGTTACTTAAGAAAATTCCTGAGGCTTCATTCTTCATATAGGAACAGAAGGTAGTATTTCTTTTGTTGCTGGTTTCTGGTAAGGAGTGGCAATGACATGTACACAGTGCCCAGGAGAGAATCTGATACAGTGGGTACTCAGCAAGGCATTATGGTTAGTTTTCTCTGCTTATACACTGACACAGCTGCTAACATTTTTAAATACCTTATAAGCACTTTGTTATTCTATAGCATGTAAGCCTTGCATGTATTTTTAAAATTATGCTGTAGAAGCATACTAAAGTGCGGTGGAGTCTTTAAGAACTCAGGCTGGAGTCAGATGGTTGAAATCCTGACTCTACCCAATTACTATGCGACTTTGGGGGAGATCCTAAAACTCTCTGTGCCTCCATTTTCTCAGTCGAATAGAAATAAAGTAATGCTATAAGGCATATAAAGTGCTTAGAAAACAGGTGGAGAGACTTCACTAAATGTTTATTGTGTTATTATTAACAACATTATCCCTCTTATTCTTTGGTTCTGAACACTTCCCTTGCTGTGCAACCCCCCAAAGCACTGCAGGGTATTGATTTTATGAGTATTTTAACTAAAGGGAACTCATTTTTCTCTGTACTTTACAGACTCCCTTAAAACCTTTGTCATAGAAGGAAACCTAAAAGCACTTGCCACTGTGTGCTTATGTTGGCAGCACGGTACAAACAACTCAGCAAGGTTTCATAACCTTGGTATATCAGTGTCTCACAGCTGTGTTCCTGTCAACAGGTGGCAGTGTCTTACTGAGTGGCATTCATTATTGTGTTTTTCTGTGCCATTAGGAGAATGTCAGTTTGAACTGGAGCAACGAACAAACATTAAATTTCTTGTTAAACTTGGCAAGTGTGGAAATGAAATCAGGGACATGTTAGTCCAAGTTTATGGGGATAATGCCATGAAGAAAAAGGCAGTGTACCAATGGATTAAATGTTTTTCTGAGAGGAGAGAAAGTATCACTTACGAAGAGAGGTCAGGGTGGCCAGTAACAGGCAAAACTGATGAAAACATTGCCAAAACTTGTACCAACTGGACAAGAAGTCAACCAAGTTAGCTATTAGGAGATGCTGAAAAGGCTGCGTAAAACAGTTAAATGGAAATGGCTTGAACTTTTCACTAACAACTCATGGCTCTTGCATCAGTGACAACGCACCAGCTCACACTGCACTGTCTATGAGGGGGTTTTTAGTCAGTAAACAAATAACTGTATTGGAACACCCTATCTACTCACCTGATCTATGCCCAGTGACTTTTTTCTTTGCTGTATGATAAAAGAAATATTGAAAGAAAGAAAATTTGATGACATTGAGGACATCAAGGTAATACAATAACAGCTCTGATGCCCACTCCAGAAAAAGAATTTCAAAATTGCTTTGAAGAGTGGACTAGGCACTGGCATTTGTGGCACAGCTTCTCAAGGGGAGTACTTTGAAAGTGACTGTAGTGATGTTCAGCAATGCCGTATGTAACACATTTTCTAGAACGAGTTTGCAAACTTAATTGTCAGACTTTATATGTTTGTACTGTTGATCAAACTATGTGAATTCAGCATCACTTCAAAGCAAACTAGAGATAAGATTTCAGTGTCTATCTCCTAGAATTTTTTCTCCAAAATAGGACTGTGCAATTTATTTATTTAAAACAAAAGTAAGAAAGATAAAAGCCAGACTTTAACCAACAATTCAGAATAGCAAGTTGTCATTCAGAAGCTCAAGCCTTAGGCAGAGATGGCTCAGTATTTAAAAACCACAAAAACCAAACTCATTGCTGTTCAGTGGATTCCTACCCATAGCAACCCTACAGGTTGGAGCAGAACTGCTCCATAGAGCTTTCAAGAAGTGCCTGCTGGATTTGAACTGCTGACTTCTTGGTTATCAGCCATAGCACTTATTTCTACTCACTAGGAGCGCAAAAGGGGTGGAGATGCTCTGTTATGACAATAAAGACCCAAATACGCCCTGTAGACCAAAATTCACCATTCTGAATTCTTGCATGGCTTTGTACCTGCACCAACACCAGTGGTGAAAGCTGCTGCTTCTAAACATGCCTCTATTGCTAGCCTGCACTTTAAGAAATAACTTTGCTTTCCTTTCCCCTTTGATTTTTTTATTCTCTTTCATTTTCTTTCCAGTGGTGTAGAGAGCTAAGAGGTTTTTTTCCCCCTCTTTCTCTCACACAATTTCTCCTCTATAGACAACAAAGTCCAAATTCTTAGCCATTATAATTATTAGCATATTCCTGAAGAAAATTGCAACAGTGTCCATTAAAGGACTCCCTGAAGAAATTTACACAGTAGGTATCCAATTTCTCTTTAAATAAAAGGCACTCAGAACCATGAGGGGTTTAAAACAAGAGGAGAAGTGGGGAACAAACAGAGCTTTGAGGAACAGCAGGGAGATTTGTAGTGGTCAAGAGCAGAGAGTCAGGCTGAATTATTTGGATAATTAGTCTTCGTTAGCTAATTGGAGAAAATTACAATCCCATCATAAGATATTGTAATGTGCCCACAGACAGGGAGTATCAAGAATCAGGTCTGAACCAATTCCAAAAGGTTTGACTCTTCATTCTAAATATTCTGTAGTAGACAATAGATCTATGCCTAGGAGCTACCTTCAAAATGTTTCAAAAACGTAAGAAAATTTGCATTTAGTAGCTCTGATCCTGATAAAACTGTAGAACCCTCAGCACAAAAGGTGAATCTCTAAGGAGGTCCTTTATCACTATCTGAAAATTTTCAAGACAAAACCAAGCAAACAAAATGCCATTGTGGAAGAGTAAATTTTAACACTCTCTTCCTCGAGACGATGGAAAATAAGAGGTTTATGCTTTGTATGTTCCAGAGACCCTCATGGAGAATGTAACTGGCATAAATAGAAGGAACTTAAATCTAAATGAGTCTTAAAAAAACAAACAAAAACCTGAACAGGTGAGAGGACACGGACTGTCTCTTGATAAACATCCGGGGAAACATAGTCCTTGTTTTCGAGATCTTGAAGGAACAGGGTCAAGTTCCCTTATGAAGGACGATGAAAAGCATTCCATACATGGTCCCAGAGAGCAGTTTCTCACTTGATAAGAATGTTGCCCCATCTCCAGGGTAGGAAATATGTACAGAGAGCTGGGTTAAGACGATGGTAGACAAAGAATACAAATAAGGCTGATACTAAGAATCAGGGCAGTTTAAATTTTCGGAGAAGCAAGCCCATGTTTCCAGAAGAGAAGGAAAAAACCTTTTTCCCACTGCGTATGTAATGTCAGACTTACCATACTGCGTGCGTGTATCCACAGGAATGGCACTTAGAAACAAAGAAACAGGAATTCACTACACTGTCCTGGAAACTGTCCTCAGAACTACCCCAGGGCATGCTACTTTTTAATTACTGTTGGTGTATGTCATAGAGTCCATAAAAACCCACCGCCATCAAGCTGATTCTGACTCATGGCAAACTTATAGGACAGAGTAGAACTCCTCCATGGAGTTTCCAAAGAGCACCTGGTGGATTCGAACTGCTGACATAGCACTTAACCACTACACCACCAGGGTTTCCATACAGTCAATACTACCACTAAATTATAATAAGAAAAACTATTTAAAATACAGAAAGTGTGTAAACAGGTATCTGGTAACTTCATCGTAGGTTACAGTGAAGCAGCATTTAACAGGCTCATGCAAAGACCACTTAATCCAGGGCGATACACTTGGTTTAACTTTTTGTTCATTACTGACTTAGTAAGCTGTTGACTTAACATATTTTTGTGGAGCAAAAATACACACTGTTTCTGTCCGGTAGAAAAGATAACCCCAAAGATCATGGATTATTGCCTGTGGGGTACCAATCAAATGTGTGTATAACCTGTCATTCTTTTTTCAATCATCTCACAATGACTGTAAAAATTCAAGCCCTGAACATGTGGTTTGAACCTGCCTTACTATCTTACTGGTCTCCACATCAATTAGTAAGTTCAATAAAATCTTTGAAACATGTTCATATTATAGTCATACCAGAGTCTTGTTTTTGCATTTCTGAAAATGATACTTGGACATTAAAAAGCCACTAATAAGTCCCACAACACTCATGGAAAGATGAATATAAACTAGCTGAGTTCTTGAATAACCACCATTGTGGTTAACAATACCCAGTGGTGATCTTGTTGGATAGACAGTTTTTTTGTCTTTTCCACTGTAAAAAAAATATATACTTTAACGAGTCATTTATTGCCTTATGCATAATAAAAATGTCATGTCCTTGGCCCAGTTGCTTACCTCATCCAAGGAAACCAAAAGAACATCTGTAATCATTAAGGGACGGAGAGATTGGTCCCGGATAACAGTGTAAAAATGTAAAGCTCTTTGAATTTTAGAACAAAGCCAAATTTCAAAACTATAAAACACCCAGAGCAGTCAAAAGTAAATCGGTCAATCATTCAAATTGGAAATGCTGTGTGTGCGTGTGTGTGAGAGAGAGAGAGAGAATGTTTGAGTGTGTGTGTGTGTGTGTGTGTGTGTGCACGCATGTGTGTTCCAGTTTCTTCTCTATATCTCAAAGGACATTAGAAGAAGTAAAATATGCCAATCAGAAAAACGTCAAAGAGAGGAGCAACATGATCAACTAATCTTGGAGTTCTTTTTCAGAAGGCAGCTCTGTTTTTAATGCCTCAAAATATCAGGGTAAAGATAATAGTCATTTGAGAAGAGAAAGACAAAAGCACTGCTGGCAGGTGACCTCTCATGTTGTCAACATCCGGGAGCTGTATTATGAAGTACTTTCATCTCCAACAGAATGACAAAGAGAATAAAACTAAACGTATTAACTAGCAGTGAATATTTTATCTGCATGGCACTTACTGAAAAACCTTATGACCAAAAAAAAAAAAAAAAAAAAAATACTTGTTCATTAAAAAGTGATTGTTGAGAATTGTGCAATTTTTTTCCAAACTACTTCTGTTGTCAGGTACCATCAAGTTGATTCTGACTCATAGCAACCGTGCGTGACAGAGTAGACCTTCCCCATTGGGTTTTCTAGGCTGTAGTCTTTACAGGAGCTGATCACTAGGTCTTGTCTGCTGCAGAACAGATGGTGAGTTCAAACTACTAACCTTCTGGTTAGCAGCCAAGCACTTAGTTACTGAGCCACTGTGGTTACTTGAACTGTTTCTAAGTCTGGTTAATTTAGTGGCTCCAGCTTCTGACAGTCCAGCAGAACCACTTGTGGAACTTAACCAAAAAAAACACAGAGACTAAAAAAAAAACCTTCTTAATTACAATAAAGTTTTGAAAAAACATGGAAATTGGATTAAAAAAATGGGCTGCATCATCCTTCAATGTTATACTGAGGCATTTTCATAAGTTCACCCATGGATGACTTATTTTACAGAAATATGTATGGTTTGACTTACTGTTTTTTTAAGACCAATTAGTTGATCTCACCTTATATTTACAGCATCACCATCTTCATGGATGGAGTCTAGATATCTCTAGGTTTTAAAAGTGTCTTGGGTAATTTTTACACACAAGTGAAGAAAATCGCAGAATTAAATACTAAGCTATTAAATGGTCATCTGTGTTTATATTTGTTGCAGAAGTTTTTTTTCAATTAAAATACGGTTTCTACACTTGGAAAACAAATTTTACCTCATCACTTGTCAGTTCAGCAGGGAAATATGGCAACAACATGTCTCTGAAACAGAGGCGAGCCCATGCAACTCACAGAGAAGTGCAGAGTTTTTCTTTAACTTTCCCAAAGTTAATGAGTGCCTTAGGGCTGACCCCTGTGTAATGGAACTATGTAATTTGTCCAAGAATAGAACCTAAGATTCCCATTGAGATAAACTGTTTCAAAAACGCTTGCTGACTTCTGCATCCTCAGTACCTAGTTTAGTTCCTGGCACATGAAATGTGCCTAGTTGACACTGGTTAAATAAGTGAACATAGGACTAACCAAGTGATGGATCCAAATGAGCTATTGTTGTTAGCTGCTGGCAAGTAGTCTCCAACTCACAGTAACCTGATTTAAAAAAATTCAAAAACCACACCTACTGCAGTCGAGGTGATTCTGACTCACAGTGACTCTATGGGGCAGCAGAGCAAAATATTGTCCAGTCCTGTGCCATCTTCATGATCATTGTTACGTTTGAATCTATTGTTGCAGCCACTGTGTCAATCTACCTCGCTGATGGTTTCCTTCGTTTTTGCTGGCATCCCACTTTATCGAATGGTGGGTTTTTTTTTTTTTTTTTGAGTGGTTGATTCTTTCTTATAGTGCATCCAAAGTAAGCAAGTCAAAGTCTTGGTCATGATTCTGTGATCCATAGGGTATGTTATCCTAGGGTTTGTGGTCCTAGGGTTTGTGGTCCATAGGGTTTGCTTCAACTGCTTTTCAGAAGTAGACTACCAGGTCTTTCTCCCTAATCTGACTTAGTTGGGAGGCTCTCTTGAAACCTGTGCACCATGGGTGATGCTGGTGGTACTTGAAATACTTGTAGCATAGCTTCCAGCATCATAACACAAAAGCCACCACAATAAGATAAAGTAATAGATGAGTGGTAGAAATGAACTACATCTTCCTAACGTGAACACATTCTTATTCTGATTACTTCACTGGATGGAGCTTTGTCTCCTCTAGGCTTCATAGCAACAATTCTCACTCAATGACAAAGAGGAGGGATGGTGTACCTCCAGGAAATGAGATATTACAACATTTTCAAACTTCCCCTTTGAGTCTCCCCATACTTCAAAATCCATTTTCCCATCTCTGTGTGTGTATGTGTGTATGTGTGTTCTTTAATTTTCTGCTGATTTGGCAGAGGCAAGCAGAAGACATCTGTAAGAAAATTAAAAGTCAATTTCAAACAGATTTTGAAAAAAAAAAAGGAAGAAGAGGAAGGGCAAGTTCCCACTGTGGAGTACCTTATAAAGTCCAAGTGAGCCAGAAAAACACAAGGCTCATAATTAACACCTAGAAGGCTCTAGCAAAAGCAAGGGAAACCCTGAGAATCTAGACTTCATTAGCAGTTAAAGGCGGGGAAAAAATTGCCATGGCCAGCAGGTTAGAAGTTAATTAGGAAAAGTGCTAGGGTACTTGTGTCTGACAGAGAGGCTTATGGGGTAGTTTCAGACCTTTTATTACCACTGTAAAATCTCCATGTTAGTGAACTGCCAGGAAATAAAGAGCAAATCCCAGAGGTTGTCCAGAAACTGCAAGCTCTGTGCCTGTGACACCCAAGGGCCCTCTGCCCTGCCCAGTGATGAGTGTTTGGGGACATTTTATCCACCAGTTTTCAAACCAAACTTTTTTTTGGATTAATAGATATAGTTGGTTAGAGTAGCAAAAACAGAAGTTAAAATTAAATTTAGGATGCATATGCTGATAACAGTGAACAAAGGGGGAAGATTGGAATCAAGCAAAGAAAGGTTGTAAGTATTCTGTTTGATCAAGAAACAGTCTTCATAGGATTAGAGAACTTCTATAATTGAGTAAACTGATGTTTCCTCAGATTGCAGTTTACTATCAGCTTCCTTCTCTGCAAATCCTTCTAATTTTCTGCAATGGACTGTTAAAACGGAAGTTTCTTCTCAGTTTTTGAGGTGAAAATGTCCAACTGAGCACATGAATCAAAGTGAGTTGTGAGACAGATCACAGGATAAACCCAAATCCAGACCGAATCAATTGCCATTGAGTCAATTCTGACTCTTAGCAGCTGTATAACACAGAGGAGAAATGCTCCATAGGGTTTCCAAGCAGCAGCTAGTGAATTTAAACCGCTGACCTTTTGGTTAGCAGCCTGAACTCTTAACCACTGCATCACTAGGCCACACTATAGAACTTGAAAACTGTAGGTGGCAGAGAAGGGCCTAGTAAGGAAAAAGGATTCCAGTGACAGAGAAAGGTTCATTTAAGGGTCCTTTTTAAAATGTAGGGAACATAGCTCAACAGCATATAAGGAAAAATCTTCCTTTTTCAAGCATATAGTTAATCTGGCTTCTCAATGGGGGGTGGGGCGGAGGACAATACCATGACACTGTAGTTCTAAGAAACATGCAGCTTTTACCAAAGCTTAGCTTCTATTACATCAATCACCACCTTAACTGTGAATGACTGTCTAACCAGTGGTGAACAAAAAACCCAAACCCACCACCATACAGTTGATTCCAACTCATGAGCAACCCTATGGGACAGAGTAGAACTGTTCCACTGAGTTTCCAAGGAGCAGGTGGAGTTTCTATGCCAATCTCTGCATATAGAAAAATCTGGCAGGAGAGTGGGGAAGAGGGTATTTAGGAAAAGCTAGTGGTTTTTAAGATGAACTACATGAAGAATGTGGCATCAAGATTAGAGGAAGACTCATTTACAACCTGCCTATACAGATGACACTGCCTTTCTTGTTGAAAGTAAAGAGAGTTTAAAGCATTTACTGATGAAGAGCAAAGACCACAGCCTTCGGTATGGATTACATCTCAACATATAAAAGACTAAAATCCTTACAAATGGACCAACAAGTAACAACATGATGAACAAAGAAAAGACTGAGTTGTCAAGGATTTCATTTTGCTTGGATCCACAAACAACGCCCATAGATGCAACTGTCAAGAAATCAAAAGACACATTGCATTAGGTGAATCTTCTGGAAATGATCATTTTAAGGGGCTGAAAAGCAAAGATGTCATTTTGAGCACTAAGATGAACCCGACCCAAACCATGGTATCTTCCATTGCATCATATACATGTGAAAGTTAGGCAATGAATAAGGGGGACCTAAGAAGAATTGATGCCTTTGAAATGAGGTGTTGGTAAAGAATACTGACTATATGATGGACTTCCAGAAGAATGAAAATATCTGTCCTGGAAGAAATATAGCCAGACTTCATCTTACATACTTTGGTCATGTTATCAAATGTAATCAGTTGTTGGAGAAAGGCATAGTGCTTGGTAAAGCAGACATTTAGTGAAAAGAAGACCCTCAATGAGATGGATTGGCACAGTGGCTGCAACAGTGGGCTCAAGTATAACAATGACTGTGAGGATGGCACAGAACCAGGCAATGTTTCACTGTGTTGTGCCCTACGGTCACTATGAGTTAGAATCAATTTGATGGCACCTAACAGCGGTAGTGGTTTGTTGTTGTCCAGTTACCCCTGCCACACCCAGGGGAGGAATGGATGATCTTTTCCGTTTCACTGCAGGTTAGTAGAAAAGGCTTTCAATCTGGATCTCAGAGAGTTTGGAAAGTATCTTTGCAATCAGTGGTGCCTGATGATCGCCTAAAAAATCTAAATGGCAAATCCTGCCTCTCCTTCCTATCTCATTTCAACACTACAAACAGCAAAAACACACTCATTGCTATGGAGTCAATTCTAACTCATAAAGACCCTAAAGGACAGAAAAGAACCGTCTCATAGGGCTTCCAAAGAGTGCCTGGTAGATTCAAACCACCCACCTTTTGGTTAGCAGTTGTAATTCTTAACCACTAGACCACAAGGGTTTCCATTTCAACACTAGTGGAATCAAAAACAACAGCTAGATGGTGTGGGAAGAGGTGAATTAGGAAGAAAAAAAGTTCTGTTCTTACCTCCCTTCCATGGCTACAACTAACCTTCTCAGTTAATTTTTATGGCTCAGGAAATCACTTGAGATCAGCTTCTCAGTGGTGGCATTGATATTATTCTCCAAATTGTTAATGCCAAGGACATTGTATCTTGGAATCTTTGAGTATTTCATTGAGGCTGGAGAAAAGATGTGTTCCAGACACCAAAGGGGAACGTGGTAATATTGATCATAAATGCTCTTAAGTTTGTTCAACTAACTCTGGAATGAATAGAAATGACACATTTGCCACACCCAGAAATGTATACTGAGCACAGAGAGACAATTTCAGTTCTCACTGATAGATTCCTGTGTATTTAATTCCTCCAACATAAAAGATTGTTTCTCAAAAAAAAAAAAAAACCCAGTGAATCTGAATTCTCTGTGAGTCCCCCTTCCGAAAGAACTTTAGAGGTAGTCCAGCTCCATCTCTTCATTTCTCCCATGAGGAAATTAAAGTGAAATGAAGTAAAATGGCCAATTCAAGGCCACAATAGCAGAAGAGAGAGACAATCTCTGTCTCTTCAACTTAGAGCCTGGTGTTGCCCTTTCTGTGATATTTATTACTTCTCAAAATTTGTCAGAAGAATAAATTTCAGCCAGAAGATTCATTTCTCCTGGAACAGACCAGAATTTTAAGATACAAGAGAAAATAAGCAAGTTCTTCTACAATTAAGAAATAAAGAGCATGTAAATTTAGATAACAGGGGGAGTAAATTCAGACACATGAGATTGTCTGGGTAAGATGGCTATACATAGGTAGTCACCGTGGAGCTCTCACTGATGGTAGACAGGCAGTGGCTTCAACAAAGATGGCTCCAAAAATAGAAATTATACAAAACTACAGAGTCAAAATTAATTGAAGACACCCTAAAATTCCTTTTTTGTAATAATGTCTGAAGAATATGGCTATTTTGTGTTCACTGGCTTATAGGACTGTAAAATGTATTGAAACCACATTTTCCTATCCAACAATCGACTATCAGAATCAGGAGGAGCCTGAGATAGGCAGAAGAATGTCCTCCCAATTGATGTCCACATCCTAACTCCAGGAACCTGTACATGTGTTTTCCTACATGGGAAAAGGAACTTTGCAGTTGCGACTAAGGTTAGTAACACTGAGCCTTGGAGATTGTCCTGGATTACCCAGGTGAGCCTCACTGAAAAACCTGTCCTTAGAAGAGGATACTCTTTTCAGCTGAGACAGAGCCTGAGGAAGATATATTGCTGCTGGCTATGAAAAGGGACGATGGGGGCATGAGTCAAGGAATATGGGTAGCCTGCAGCAGCTGAAAAGGCAGGGACCCAACCCTACTCTCATGGATTGAATTATGCCCCCCGCCATGTGTGTATCAATTTAGCTGAGCCTAGAATCCCAGTATTGTGTGATTATCTGTCATTTGATGAGGTTTTCCTATCTATTGTGAATTCTATCACTATGATTTAATACAATGGATTAGAAGCAGTTACACTGACAAGGTCTACAAGATTGGATCGTGTCTTAAGCCAGTCTCCTTTGAGATATAAAAGACAGAAGTGAGCAGAGAGATAGGTGAACACCATACCATCAAGAAAGCAGTGCCAGGATCAGGGCATGCACGTCCTTTGGACCTGAGGTTCCTGTGCTGAGATGCTCCCAGCACAAGAGAAGACTGATGACAAGGAACTTCCTTCAGAGCCAACAGAGAGAGAAGGCCTTCCGCTGAAGCCAGCACCCGGAATTTGGATTTCTAGCCTACTAGACTGTGAAAAAATAAACTTCTCCTTGTTAAAACCATCCACTTGTTATATTTCTGTTGGATCAGCACTAGATAACTAAGACACTTGTCAACACCTTGATTGTAGCCTAGGAGACCTGTTTTGGACTTTGGACCTACAGAACAGTAAGATGATAAGTTTATGTTGTTTTAAGCTGCTAAGTTTCTGGTAATTTGTTATGGTACCAACAGGAAACTACCACAAAAAGTGGAAACTAAATCCAACACAGCAGGAAACTGTGGGGAATAGAAGAAGAACTTGGAACCACAGGTTTAAATGATAGGCTAGAGAAAGAAAACAGTCTTAGATTTCTGCAAGCAGGTGTCTGTCACTGAGATCCCTGCATAAAGTGGGCATCCTCACTCATTGAAAGGATGGACTAGGAAATAACATTTGTCTACCAGCAAATGGGAAGCCCTGGTGGAACAGAGGTCAAGTACTACAGGTGTTAATCTAAAGGCTGGCAGTTTGAATCCACCAGGCATTCCTTAGAAGCTCTATAGGTCAGTTTTACTCTGTCCTTTAGGGACACGATGAATCCGAATTGACAGTGGTGGGTTTGGGTTTACCAGTAAATGGAGAAGAAAAAAACAATTCCCCAAGCCTTGGGTCTTGTTTGCAAAGTAAATACCAAAACAGAAAACATCTCCTCTGATAATTTATAACCATAGATGAGCATTAGTTTCAAAGGGGCTGAGAATGGAAAACAAACTGAGTCAGCTGTAGAGTGACCAAATAACATGGAAGCCATCAGTTCAATCTTGGCACATTCAAGAATCTTCTATACAACAACTCAACTCATGGCCATGCAGTCCCACTACTGTACCAGGGAGCTCACTCAGAAGTTATCGGCTCATTGGCTAGAGAGTTCTTTAAGCTCTGAAATCTTCCCTGTAATCTCTACCTATTGCTCTTAAAATTTCACCATCTGGAGTGAAATTTTAGTTGGTCAGGGCCACTAATCATAATCCCTCTTCTACAGTTAATGCTTCAAATATTTGGAGGCTGTATGATTATGACAATTCCAGGTATACATGATTTCTAGTCTGTATCTTCCCTTTCTTAAAAAAGAAAAACAAA
This sequence comes from Heterohyrax brucei, assembly GCA_028571685.1. NCBI lineage: Eukaryota > Metazoa > Chordata > Mammalia > Hyracoidea > Procaviidae > Heterohyrax > Heterohyrax brucei. The sequence goes on along the minus strand of CM053160.1, from coordinate 67,802,292 downwards.
GGCTCACATAGGTCCCCAGTTGAAAACTTGCCAATAGACTTTAAAAAGCAATTAATAGGAAGAACACAATTTTCTACATTATTTATTTGTCAAAATAATATGTCACATTCCTGGGGATTTAAACTATTCAAAAGCAAAATCTGGATGCCGCTTTTCTCCGTCTGCCCAGGAAATCCATCTGAGTTGGGCACATCTGGAGAGAACATGTGACTTAAGAGCATAGGCCAACTTAACTGCAGTTCAAGAACCAGGGGCAGTTTTCATTTTTATTTTCCCCATTATCTCCTTTCTTCACTCCAGGTTTCAGAAAAGCAGAAACAGATGGACTAACCGAAGCTCCTCAGAGCAGACAGGGGCTCTCCTGCAGAGCGCAGCAACAACAGAATCATTTACTCAAAGCCAGCATCAAAATGAACACTTGCACAACTTCAACCAATTAGCCCTTCCATTGGCCCCCATTATCAAGAACGGTCACAAAACAATATGTGTATTAACAGCTTAATTAGGCATGAATGTGCTCGGTAAAACCGTCATCTAAAGCGCACATGCGCGCACACACACACACACACACACACACACACACACACACACACACTTGGCTCACTGATGGGCCCAACAAAACTATGAGTAGATTATTAAATTTGAAGGGGAAACAAATATTAGCAGTAACTAGTCCCTCTCTCTCCCTACGAGTTGGAATCAACTTGATGGCAGTGGGTTTAGTTTGTGTTTGGTTTAGTCCCTGTCTTGTTGTGCTGAAGAACAGGTGATGCATTCTAACTCTGAAAATACAGTACAATCTGGTAGCATAGCAGTTTAGAGCTACGGTTGCTAACCACAGGTCAGCAGTTCCAATCCAATAGTGCTCTTTGGAAACTCTGTGGGGCAGTTCTACTCTGTCTTATAAGGTTGCTATGAGTTGGAATAGACTCAATGGCAATGAGTTGTTGTTGCTTTTGTTTGTTTATTTGTATTATTTTAGTAAGAATTATTTGCAGACAATATTGGATGCTGATAGGGACTCCTAATTAAAAAAAAAAAAAAACTGTATCCAAGGATTGACTAAGGAAACTTCATAAATTACAGATTAAACTTTAAGGTTAATACTGCTTCCACCAAATCTTGTGCACTGGCTAAATCACAATCCTTCTTCTCCACCATGAGAATCGGTATTCAGGCTGATAGCCACTTTAAATTTGCTTCATATACTGAAAATTATAGAAGGAAATATAAAATTTAAACTATTTTCAGGATAATATCCTATCTGACATGTGTTTATATAATAGCTTCAATAATACATCATTAAGTGATTTGTGTAGTGTTTTAGGCTGGATTCTCTGGAGAAGTGAAGCCAGTAAAGTATATATAACCCGAAACTGATTCCCTATGAGTCAATTACAACTCACAGTGACCCTATAGGATAGAATAGAACTGCTGCATAGAGTTTCCAAGGAGCAACTGGTAGTTGTGAATGCGAGACCTTTCGGTTGGCAGTGTAACTCTTAACCACTGTATCACCAGCATTCCACTAACTATATACACACATACATAGAGAGAGGAATAGTGCCAGAAGATGAGCCCCTCAAGATGGAAAACACTCAGAAGATGACTAGGAAAGAAGTGCCTCATCAAAGTAGAGTCAACCTTAATGATGAGGATGGAGTCAAGGAAAAAACAAAAAGCCAAATGGATGTCAGAATAGACTCTGGAACTTGCTCTGGAATGTTGAGAAGCTAAAGCAAAAGGAAGAAATGATGAAGTAAAAGAACTGAACAGAAGATTTCTAAAGGTGGCTCAAGAAGACAAGATAAAATATAATGACATGTACAAAGAGCTGAAGTTAGAAAACCAAAAGAGAAGAACATGCCCTACATCTTTCAAGCTGAAAGAACAGATGAAAAAAATTCAAGCTTCAAATTTCAATAGTGAAGGATTCTACAGGGAGAATGTTAAAACATCTCAGGAAGCATTAAAAGAAGACTGAAGGAATACACTGTGTCATTATACCTGAAAGAATTGGTCAGTGTTCAACCATTTCAAGAGGTGGCAACTGATGGTACTGACGGCATTGAAGGCACTGGTGAAAAATAAGGCTTATGAGGTTGTAAAGGCTGGAAAATCCCAAGTCCACAGATGAGGCAGGAGGCTTCCCCTGACACTTGTAGTTACAGGGGTTGATGAATCCCAGATTGGCAGGTAAAACAGTAGGCCAGTAGCTCACGGGCTGTGGAGACTGATGAACCCCAAGATCAGCAGGTAAGTTGCTAGCTCAAATCCTAAAATCTGGAGACTGGGTGCAGGATCCAGCATGAGCAGAAGCTAGTAAGCTTACCCAGAAGTCCACATATATTGGATGTAGGCCACACCCTCAAGGAAATTCCTTTTCAGCTGATTGGCTGCTCGTAGTAGAGCTCACCATGGAGGTGATTACATTTTACCAGATATCACAATGGAGGTGATTATGTCATTACCTAGCCACCAGACTACATCATGACCACCAAACCACTGAGAATCATGACCTAGCCAAGTTGGCACACAACCTTCATATAATGTAAGATTTATAATGTTTTGATAAGGTGCCAAAAAGAGGACTTCTTATTTTTCTTTTTAACGGTGAGGAATCTCAAGAATCATCCACAAGTCATGCACACAATGGATTATGCAGTCCACGTTTCCTCTTTGCACTCGGGATGAGTAAAGTTAATTCTACACCTGACTCATCTGCTACTAAAGGAAAGATATAACCAGCTAACCAATCAACGCACTGCCTTCGGTTCGATTCTGACTCATAGTGACCTATAGGACAGAGTAGAACTGCTCCATAGAGTTTCAGTGAAGCACCTGGTGGACTCAAACTTCCAGCCTTTCGGTTAACAGACGTAGCACTTAACCACTACACCAGTAGGGTTTCCAAGGAAAGATCTAGTCATCAGAAAATTTAACAGGAGCTGTTGCCGCTGGTAAGATATCGTCATTCATAGAGAAGGTGGTGATTCATGTAATGGAAGCCAAATTTTGGTAAAAGTTGTATGATTCTTAGGGCTCTAATGTCATAGTATTGCTTCCCCCATGCCACTGCCCAGAGGAGCCAGATTAAGTACATACTTAAAAAAGAAATATTTTTCCTAATATGAAGCTATATACCCTCCATTTTAAAAAAAGAAGAAAAAGACCTTTTTCTGAGGTGTGCTTAGTTTTCAGAGAATTGCTGAGGTCATTTTGTAAACTTCTACAACTGTAAGGCGCCCTGGGAGCAATGGTTCAGCGTTTGTCTGCTAACTGAAAGATTGGCGGTTGGACTCCACCAGTGCTTCAGGGGAGAAGTGGCCTAGCTGTCTATTCTCACAAAGATCAAACTCAAACCAAACCTACTGCCATCAAGTCATGCTGACTCACAGAGACTCCATAGGATTTCGAAGGCTGTAAATCTCTACAAAAGTAGACTGCCACATCTTTCTCCCACAGAGCCACTGGTGGTGTTGAACCACCAATGTTTTGAGCCCATTAGCCAGCCACTGCGCCATTAGGGATCCCATGAGGATGGCTGCCTTGGAAACCCTATGAGGCAGTTCTACTCTGTCATGTAAGGCCTCTGTGCATTGGAATCGGCTCACGGGCACTATATAACTGTAGCAGGAGAGGAGACTGAATTGGACTCATAAGAATCTACTTCCTCTCCTGGGTCCAGAGTCCATCCATCATTATTGGACACTGGCAAACCCAGGAGGAGAAGCCCATCCCACGCACCAACTGAAATGTGTGGGGCATGACTGTGAAGATGCTGGAGGGGACAGCTTAGCTGTACCTCTTCTTACGGAGAGAAGTGGACTTCAGACTCGGCAGCTTGATGTGGTTTTCAAGTAGGCTACTGTAGAAACAGATGGCGAGAGTTGAAGCCGGAGGGAAGGAGGCTGGGTTATGCAGTAGTGGACCCTAAGGAAAGCAGTCACGTGACAGTGATTTACTAACAGGTGTTCCTAGGAAAAATGGTGAATGAGGAAGGGAGGCCAGAAGGGACAGAGGCAAGGACACTAGTGATTGAATTGAGGCCCCTGCCCAAAGATACGTAGAAGTCCTACCCACCATACCTGTGAATACGAACTTCTTGGGAGAAATTGGATCTTTCTTTGAATATATGAGCTGTTAAGAGAAAAGTCATACCAAGAGTAGTGTAGGTCCTGATCCCACATAGTGTTTTATAAAAGGGCAAGCCAGACACACAACGACTTATACACACAGAGGAAAGACAAGCACCATGAGATAACAGAAGGCATCTGTGTACAGGAAAGGAATATCAAGGATTGCCAGTAGCCACCAGAAACAAGGGAGAAAAGGAAAAAAAAAATCTGAAGCTCTGTGGAAAGAACTAGGTGTATTTTAGATTCTTCGGCAAATCTCAGGTTGGAGGAGGGAGATAAGACTTTATCACAGAAGAGGTGCATCCAGGAAAACAACCGTAGATTATTAGGCAAAGTCACCACAGGTTTATGTAATTGCAGAGTGACACAGGAGTGACAGGAATTGACAGGTTTCTCCAGCACTCCGGCCAGGCAGAATAACACCTTGATTTCTGTGCCGACTCTACGAGTTAGCAAGGGACATATTCTAGCAGGACAAAAATGTGCCTATCTGGTTGTAATTAATTGCACCACTGAGACCAGATTTATATTTATTCCAGACAAGGTTTTGTTTTGTTATCTCCTTCCACACTCTCCCTCTTTCATTGTATCTTCCATTCAACAAAAACAAATGTGGTCACCCTGTCCCAATCAACAATTTCTATAATCCTGCTCAAGGGGTTGAAGCAAGAATGAGTAAGAATATAACTAAAATGGAATTAGGGAATCTTTTGTTGAAAAGATTCAGTACATGTCTTCTTCTTTGAGTAGCATTTCCTCTGCTGTCACCTGCACCTGACAGCTGAAAGCTCAGTGGCTGTGCTGGCACTGAGGGGTACTGAACGGAGAAGACTTAGTGGGAGGTGGTATGACTGACAGAATCATCACATTTCTATTGCTAGTTTATACTGGGGACCTGGGTTGATTAACCTATGTCCTGCTGTAACATGAATATTTAGGACACTCTTTTTCAGAAATTATAATTCTTTCCTGTTTCTGCCCTAAGATTCAATTTTTGACCTCAAATTTGTAACTGAGCCCTTTAGGAAACTATGAGGAAAACATCTTGGAACTGCTTATTAACCCTAAAACTGAGTCCCAAACCAAACCTATTGCCATTGAGTAGATCTCAAGCCATAGTGACCCTACAGGACAGAGAAGAACTGCCCTACAGGGTATCCAAGGAGCACCTAGCGAACTTGACTTGCTGACATTTGTGTTAGCAGCTGAACTCTTAACTACTACATCACCAAGGTTTCCCAAGACTGAGTAACATCAAAAAGCAGACCTGTTGCCTTGATACCAACTCATAGCGAACCTACAGGACAAGGTAGAACTGCCCCACAGGTTACTCAAGGAGCACCTGGTGAACTCAACCTTTTGACCTTTGAGTAAGCAGCTGAACTTTTAGCTACTACATCACCAGGGTTTCCTAACACTGAATAAAACCAAAAAGCAAACCCATTGCCTTTATTTCAACTTGTAGCTACCCTATAGGACAGGGAACTACCTCATTGAGTTTCCAAGGCACAGTTGGAAGATTTCAACTCTCTATCTTTTGTTTAGTAACCACAACCCTTAATCACTGCAAGAGTAATTAGTTCTGGTGAATTTATTATAGTAACCAACAATGTCAACAATGAAAGTGAGTGGACTCTTCTATTGGAGTTTAATCTACGACTGCTCCACGATGCTTTGTTTCTGTTAGTTGTCCTCCAGTCAGTTCTGTCTCATGGTGACCACACGTGTGCACAGCAGAACTACTCTCCAGCATTTGCAAAGCTGCGACTTTGAGAAGCACATTTGCGTGGGTTGGAACTGCAAAACTTGTATCTATTAGTTGAATGATTAACCTGCTTAACCATGGGTAGCTAGGGGACTCCTCCTGAAGCCTTAGTCTATCCTGAAGGTAAGAAAGTATCACCAATAGTAAGACATCAGCAGATCTCCAGATAGCAGGGTGTGTCTTCAACTGCCACTAACTGATCAGGGTATTTCAAACCTAGAAATACAACTTCCTATAACTAACTGGTTCACAGTACTAAAGTCAATTCTTCAAAGACTGGACTGGACTATGTGATAGAGAGTGATGCAGGTGATACATGTACTTTATGGTTTAATATATACATGGGGTTGTCCATCTGGTTTCTCTCTAAAAGGGAGAAGACGGGGTGGAGAGGACTGGCCATGTGCTGACTGAGTGGATACCGGGAGTGAAGAGTGGAAAGGAAGAGTGTGCTGCCACAGGGTTATGCGAGCAGTTGAGTTTCATAGAGGCAGGCGCTCAGGTTTTATATGGAAAATTAACTTGGATTGTAAAACTTCTACTTAATCACAATAAAAAGAATTAACTTGTTCACAGTTCTTATGTCAGGTTTTGCATGTGAATGTGTATGTAGGCTTCCATTCATTGTGTAAGGTATATGGCATTGGAAGCATTTCTATTAATAGCATTTGACTTGTGCATCATGGACACAGCTAAGACAGAGCTTCTCTTTTGGATTAGATGGCTCTTCTTGTATTTTGATCTTGATAAAACAGGACAGCTCTCAGTACAATGTTGAGCTAATTCAAAGAATACTGAATACAAACAAGCTTAATTATTTCTGGCATCTTCCCTTTTAAGAGGTGAGAGAGCAAATCTTGGGCCATCCGGAAGCCCTGGAGGGGTTGACAAGTGACATGCAAAAGATACCATAGCAGTCTTGTTATTCTGAATTTTGGACCAGGATTAACAATATCAAAAAAGAGTTGTCAAAAGACCATCATCACTAACTGGAGAAGTGACTATAAGTTATAAGTACCTAAAGATAAAAAATGCATGTTGTTTTGATTAAAGCATAAATCAGAGTAATAATATTTTAACATAAAAGTAGAATAAGTTTCTGTATCAATTATAAAAAACTTAAGCTCCTTCAGGAAACCTGGTATACTGTCATGGTTGAGTGCTTTGGCTGCTAACCAAGAGGCTGGTAGTTCAAATCTGCCAGGCTCTCCTTGGAAATTCTATGAAGCAGTTCTACTCTGCCATATGGGGCCACTATGAGTCGCAGATGACTCTATAGAAACAAAACTGATTTTTGGTTAGCTACTTCAGGAGCAAGAAACTTGTATTTAAAAAGAAAAATTCACAAAACACTTGGTAACAAATTGTCAATTTCTAAAAGTAATGTTATATACCAAATGGTCTCAACTCATCTTGAGCAGACAATCACCAAGAACAACAAAGGCAGGAGGGAAACAGAGCCCAGGAGGCAGAAGGACTCATGTGAATGGGTGACTGTATCAACATGTGACCAGAAGAACTAGATGGTGCCCGGCCACCACCAAAGACAGCCATGATGGGGCACACAGTGTGGAATCCCAGTAGCAACATAAGGAAAAGGGGGATTGTTTTAGTCAGCTGGTGCTGCTCTAACAGAAATATCACAGAGTGGATGGCTTTAACAAAACAAGGTTTATTCTTACACAGTCCAATAGACTACAAGTCCAAATTCAGATGTCCTCTCCAGAGGAAGTCTTTCCCCCTTGTCCGCTCTGGAGTAAAGTCCGGTATTGTATCAGTCTTTGTCCAGGGAGCATCTTGGCGTGGGAACCTCAGGTCTGAAGGACGCACTCTTCTCCTGGTGGAGCTTTCTTGGTGGTGTGAGGTTCCCCATTCTCTGCCTGCTTCCCTTTCCTTTTATCTCTTCTAGGACAAAAGGATTAAGAGCAGGGCAAGCCATACTCCAGGGAACCTCCCTTTACAGTGGGGCAGGGAGGTGATCTTATGAAGGGATTTACAATCCCACTGTAACCTTTAACATACGGCACAGCAAAATCACAAAATGGAGGATAATCACAAAATACTGGGAATCATGGACCAGCCACATGGCTACACCTATTTTGGGGAAGACACAATTCAATCGACGACAGGAGTGCACCTCAAGAACTCCACTAAAAGCCTGCAACTGATGGTCCAGCAGCCCGGGGGTTCCCCTGGGAGTGTAGCCCCTAGACCTACTGCTCTCCCTGACTAGAAAACATTACTGATGTCAACTGTTTGGACAGGAATGGACTGGACTTGGGGACACAAGGTAACCATGTGTTGTGTGTACTATTTTCTATGTATCTACAGGATGCTGTCCTACTAGCTTCTTACTAGAAGGCAGAGGAGAGCGTGGAGCAGAGGCGACAGGATATTGTTAAGGGTATATGACATACATAGAACAAAAAGGAGGAGTGTGCTGTTACCAGGCAAGGAAAGCAGAAGGAGCTGCAGATAGGCAGACACACAAATTTAACTTGGATTGTATACTTTCACTTAATCACAATTAAAAAAAGAATCTAAAAAAAATAATAATTTTAAACATAAATGTATCTTACAACCCAACATGCCATTCCTTTAGAAATAAAAATAAATGTCCACCAAAAAGATCTGTAGGTAAACGTCCATAATAACTTTATTCAAAATAACCCCAGAATGCAAGTAACCTAAAGTTTCATCAAATGAATAGATTGTTATATTTTCAAAAAATGGAATACTATTCAGTAATAAAAAGACTTACAGTTACATGCAAGAGCCCAGATCAATCTCAAAAACCATTGAGCTATGTAAAATAGGTCAGGTGCAGATTACATACTACATAATTCAAGTATATGAAATTCAAGGGAAAGCTAATTAAACCTATAGAAGTGGCAAAAAGCCAATCAGAAGCTGCCCCGAGTCAGGGTGACAGAAATGATTGACTGCAGAAGGGCACCAGGGACCTTTCAGGGATGATGGATACATTCCACATCTTAATTGCAGTGGTGGTTACCCAGGTCTACACATTTGTCAAAACTCACCAAACTGCTCAATTAAAATTGGCATGTTTAATATATGTAAATTACACCTCAATAAAATTGATTTAAAGAATCCTGAGCCTAATAACAAACCAACAAAAAGATGCATGGTATTAACAGTACCATAAATGACTGTACACTAGGAAGAGGTATTATTTCCAAGGGCAGATGATCTAAGCCTGTAAATAATACTGTTTACTACCTGTTGTGAAGATCAGACCAAATACTCCAAGACCAACAATTGGTTTATCATTAATAAACTCGCTTTCTTTACTGTTCTCAACATGTCTGTACACCAAGATATATTTGGATGACCAATTTAAAGCTTTTAACTTTAGCTTCAAAATGTATTAACCTAATGAAGAGTGTATCTACTACAATGAATTTGCCATTAACTGGGGCTCTACAAAGAACAAATTTGCTGTTTGTAGATAAGGATATTTCATGAGAAAGATGCCATATAAATTTTCACTCAGTGCCAGTAGAAGACAAGCCCCAGTGACCTGCAACACTGCCTGAAGTTCCCAAATTCATCTTCTAAAGAAGACATTAATCACTATAATTTGATCTGTCAAACATTTATGCTCACATTTTGTAATCTTAAATAGTGTTTGGGAACAATGATAATGTATCCAACTTGGAAAATTAAGGGAGTGCAAAATAAGGGTTGCTTTCCATTAAAAATAAATCAATGATTTACAAAATATTAAGCTTATATTTGATCTCTCGTGAGCTTAAAACAGAGAGAAGGTATATTGTTAAAATTTTAAACCCAATTATCAAATGTATAAAAAGATTTACCTTAATTAGCAACCATCTCACTTAAACCTTATAATGATTCTGCTTTTATTCACCATGTAACAAAAGTATATCATAAGCTTTCATTAGTGCAGTTTTTATGACCATTTGTTGCTAGTTTAATACTATTTGCATTTCTTTTGTTTCTCATCTAGTGATCTGCTATCTCCAGCACAGCTTGACTTCTAAGCTTCTGGAAAAGTTGAGCATTAAAAGTTTAAGTTCATTCTTCTCTCCTTTAAACTTAAGGCATTCTAACATGTTAATCCACCATCTAAACTTCATAAAAGGACTACCGAAGTATTCTCAGAAAATATTTTAAGTCACCCAACGTAAGAATCTAATTAAAGGCTTGGAGTTGGGGGAACTTGTATGTTCTTTTACTATTTGGAAAAAAACCCACTGCCATCTAGTGGAATCTGACTCATGGTGCCCCAAAAGGGCTGAGTAGAACAGGCCCCATAGTGTTTCCAAGGCTGTAATCTTTATAGGGTCACTATGAGTTGGAATTGACTCAACAGCAGTGGGTGGGGTTTGCTTTCTAACCTTTATGGGAGCATATGGCTAGTTCTTTTCTCCTAAGGAGCTGTTGGTGGGTTCATTGAACTGCTGACCTCTTGTTAGCACCAGGGTACTTAACCATTGTACCACCAGGACCCCTAGATCTTCACTGGGGAAGGAAACACAATAGATTCCCAAGACCAGCAAGTGTGCAAGCATGCTTCCAAAATATTCTGGCCATGAATGGAAAAGGGCTCTAACTACAAGCAGACAATACCTTGTAATTACCTTCCCTCTATAAAGAGGTAAAAGAGTTTTTTGTTTTGTTTTGAGTTTTTTTGTTTTACATACAGATACATACACAGAAATCTAGTAACATCAGAAAACACAGCCACTAGGCAAAAGCAAATATCAATGGGGGTTGTATGCAACAGAATACTTCAGGTGAGACAAACGCAGACAAGAAATTTGAGGATCCTTTCCCATGTCATCCTTAATCACCACTAATGAATAATATGCCATGAGGCAATTCTCTCAACCACAAAGTTCAGACTGACCTGTGGTCTCCCGAAATTGTTGTTCCATGAACTCTGTGCAGTGCAGAGGAAGGAGAGAGCCACTGGAAATTTCTCAAATCCTGCAGACCTACAGCAAAGAATCAAGCTTTCAGCATTGACCTCCAGTGGGGAGAAACCAGATGGCCATTAATTAATGACAGGAATAATTGAGATGACTCATGAACCAGCAATAAACCAGACAACCAGCCAGTTGTGAACCAGAAGTCCTCCTGAAAGAGACTCAGCAGGACTGTGCTACCAATGTCTATGGCAGTGCCTTCTGGCAGCCAGGAGGTGACTGCAGTGGCTGAAAACTCATGTCAGAAGACTGCTAACATAAATCAAAACTTAAAGCCCCGTGACAATTTGGGTAGCTGAGTAAAGCCTCCTAACTACCATCCAAGGATAAAGTATAACAGAAGGCAGTAATGCTGGCTTTGGGACCAGTTGTGCTCCTGAGAAAATAATGTTGTTGTTAGGTGCCACCGAGTTGGTTCTGCTTCACGGCCACTCCATGCACAACAAAACGAAAGGATGCCAGATCCTGCAGTGTCCTCACAATTGTTGCTATCTTGGAGCCCACTGTTGCAGCTGCTGTGTCAGTCCATCTCATTAAGGGTCTTCCTCTTTTTCACCGACCCTCTACTTTACCAGGCAGGGACTGATCCCTTCTGACAACATGTCCAAAGTATGGGAGAAGTAGTCTTGCCATCTTTGCTTTGGAGGTGCATTCTGGTTGTGCCTCTTCCCAGACAGAACTGTTTGTTCTTTTGGCATAAAAATAGAAAGTTTCATTTATACAGCTAAATTATTTTAGTAATTGAAAAATAGGCTCTTCTTGTTCTTCATGGCTTATTCAGAAAATAACGCTTTCAGGATGCCCTGCCATTCTGGCTCCCGGTGTAATCAACCAAGATGCCTTAGATATTTGTGACTGCCTATGATCACTAGCCCATCTCAAAATGCCAAGTCTTTAATACACAAATTTCTTTCAGTCATGGTGTGAGATAATCTCTATGTCAACAGAGCTAAGCCACTACGGGTGAATGGCTGCGTTAGTTTTATTTTCTCGTGATTGCTTTATTCCAGTTTTTCTGTTGTATAGCTATGTGTATATTTAAAATGCTTCTAAAAGAAAATAGGTTAGATAACCCAAAACCCATTGCCATTGAGTCAATGCCAACTCATAGTGGCCCTGTAGTACAGAGCAGTGTTGCCCATAGAGTTTCCAAGGAACACCTGGCAGATTTGAACTGATGACCTTTTGGTTAATAGCCATAGCACTTAACCACTAGACCACCAGCGTTACCAAAATGTTACTAAAGCTACTACTGACATGACCCTGCCTAGAAATGTTTCCACAAATCAAGGAACATATCTATTATTTTTAAAAAAGCAAAAAAGTGACATGGTTCTTTCTCCCTGTCTATACTTCATCTGCACCTCTCCCTCCAATATGCTCCCGGCAGGGAGGGCATGGAGATATGACAGCCAGGAGGGTGTGTTCCCTTACAGTTAGTGCGAATTATTATCCTGAATCATATGGGACGTTTATTGAATAGATGTCTCGTTTAGGTTTGACACTGCTTGGATCCTGACTGAGCCCATGCTGAAAGGGTTAACACATAGCGAAGGCAAAGTTAACAAGGGACAGGCCATAAACGGCTCCAGCTGTGTATAATTAACTGTAATACTGCAGAGTAAATGACTTTTATTGGCAACTATGTCATAACTCCATTAAAAGTCATATTTACAGCCCTCTCCTATGAAATGAATCTTCCTGTATTCTGGAATTTAACGAGCATTCATTTTCACCTTGTTCAATTATCTTCCACCCCTCCACAAAGCTCTTCCTCTCCCTGGTGTGGGAAGCATGAAGCCAAAATACAATAGGAGAGTTAATTAGTAACTGGCAGAGGGCCTCTCTTCCAAGGAGCATTTCCCACAGTGAAACTGTTTCTCCTTGTTTGCAATTTTAATGGGTACCTTCCTTACACAAAAACATTAAGTAACAATCATAAAAACATCAAATTGATTGGCGGATGTGCTTACCAAGGTGAGACTTCTGAAAAGAGGTCAAGTCTAAACCAGGTAGGCAGGAGGTCTGAATCTTCATTCAGTCTGTAAGCCAGGGGAAATGGTGATGGCAGAGAAGAGGGTAAGAGAAAGGAAAGATAACAATTGATTGTACATCAAGCTTTTTCCCACAGTAACACCTGCTATCTGAAAGTATATATCTTACATTTATTTCTTCCTTCCTGAGTGGTGTCTCTAATTAAATATTCCTCACTCCTTACGTTTTTATGTTCATCATTCATGTCCCAAGGAAAGTATCTGGTCAGACCCATCAAGTGATCTAGGACCTCGCTCTCATAATCTCCAGCTCCTTTTTTATTCAATCTCAAATGTTTCCCTAGAGTTTTTGGATATATAGGTAGATGTGAACTGTGGAAGGACAATATCAAGAGCTAACTGCCTAAGTTTCAGCAGATGGTGTTTGTGATTCAAGCTGAGCCTATAAAGTTCTAGGTACATCAGGAAGCTCATGATTTCTGGACCCATGAAGGCCTGGACTTTAATACTTCTTCGCTATATCACCTTGAAAAATTTAGCTCAGTCTTGCTCAACATCATTATCAAATAAATAAGATTACTTATCTTTTTTATGGGGTTATTAAAGTATTAAATGAAAGAGTATATCTACCATTGCAGCCCAAACAAAAGATACTCAGTCAACCTTTTTTTTTTCTCCATACTTCCTTCTCTCCTCTCACCCCTTCTCTTCAGGAGTTTTATAATCTCTCCGTGCTCTGTTTTACTCAAGATAGAATCTTTGGCATTGACATTTGGGCTCTAGACACTATGTAATTTGGAACCTACGTTTGTTTAGTATCGGAGGCCTGTCTTAGCTCTACCCTCAATAGCATCAGAATCCTTAGAACCCCTGATTAGCTGAGAGCTAGTCTTGACAGGGGATTGGTATTAGTAGACAAGCCAGAATCGCTAAAACAGATCTGTCTACTACAAAAGGATGCCATGAAAGGCAATGATGCCTAACTCCCATCTGGAAGGAAGCGAGAAAAATGATAGCAGTGGTCAGCGTTAAACAGGAGGTCACCTCACCTCATAAGGCCTGTGTTAGTCTAAAGACCCGAGCAGAGGTGATTGGGAGTGAGAGCAGTGCCCAAGAGCCAGTCGACTGACCAGCACTCATATTTGTGAACATAAAATGCCCTTGGAAGCTGGGTCATTTTAAACAGAATGGCACACACCAGGGAATACTTTCTGCTTCCAAGCCTGCTGTCTTCAGCAAATTCCCCCGCATGCTTGTGCTGCTGTTCGCAGTCCTGCTGCTTGGTCTGATGTTAGGCTGACCCTATATAATTAGCACTTGGGGTTGGGGGTGTTGTATAGCAATGTTGTTTCCATCATTTATTTGGGGATTTAATGAAGCTTAAAAATGCCACAAGAGCAGCAGCGGGAGCAACGTCTAATGCAATTTCTCTTTTTCTTTTTGAACAGAGGATCACGATTTCTTATAAAGGCTGTAAAAATCTCCCAATGGGGTCACAACCAGTATTTACACATTTAAAAGAAGATAAAATATACTACAACTGAATAGACAATAGAGTACAATGATAAGGGAACATGTGTGTACATGCATGTGTGTGTGTGCTCGTGGGTGTGCACAAGCAATACTGTAATTTGTGGTCCAGAAAGTTTGAGATCGCTACCATAAGGGGTAGCACCAAGACTCAGCAAGCATCAGTCTTAGGGCCAGTGGTCCTGCCCTGCCTTTTTACTGCTTTATTACAGTCTGGGGTCGCTATGACGCGGACACGACTTGACGGCAGTGAGTGGACTCAAAATGCGGAAACCTTGGTGACATGGTAGTTAAGTGCTACCTCTGCTCATCAAAAATTTGGCAATTCAAATATGCCAGGCATTCCTTGGAAACTCTGTAGGAAGGTTCTTCTCTGTCTATAGGGTCTCTATGGGTCAGAACTGACCTGATGGCAATGTTTTTTTTTGTTGTTGTTGTTCAAAATGTAGAGCCTTGCTGGCACAGTGGTTAAGAGCTTGACTGCTAGCCAAGGGTTCATGCTTCGAATCCACTAGATGGTCTTTGGTAAAGCTATGGGCAGTTTTAGTCTATCCTGTAGGGTTGTTGTGTCAGAAGCTAATTGATGGCCATGGGTTTGGTTTGGGTTATTCTTCAAAATGCTTTTCATCTTCATCTTCTCTCATCAGTGGAAACCCTGGGTGTGTATTCATTAAGCACTACAGCTGCTAACCAAAAGCCTGGCATTTCAAATCTGCCAAGTGCTCCTTGGAAACTCTATGGAGCAGTTCTATTCTGTCTTGTAGGGTCACTCTGAGTAGGAATCTACATGAAAGCACTGAGTTTGGTTTTGGTTTTCCACATCAGCAAAATATGCACAGCACCATAAGAGGAGACAACATTACAACAAAGGAAACATACTAGGGGAGGGGAATGTCTTTGAAATGAAAATAAAAGAGTTATTCACTTCCTTGCTGCTCATATGAGCCTCTGCACTTGATCAGCCCCAACCATTTTCAGTAGGAACTCATAATCTTTTGACTTACCACATTCAATAAACATCTCAAACACAACACTTGACGTTTAGATGCAGAGGCAGTGAGCTATAGTGTGTTCCTAACAAGGTAATTAAGCATACATGGTCCGGTAAGTCAGTCCACTAACTTAATTGTTCTAAGTGTTACCTACCTCATTGCTGAATATCACTGCAGTCACCTTCAACGTACTCCTCTTGGGAAACTATCCACCGATGCCATTGCCTAGTTCACCCTTTAAAGCAATATTGGGACTCTTTCTGGAATGGCCATCAGACCTGTCATCGTTATTACCCTTGATGTCCTGAATGTCATCAAAATGTCTTCCTTTCAACACTTGCTTTATCTTTACGTAAAGAACAGAGGTCATTGGGGGCCAGAACAGGTGAATAGGGAGGATGTTCCAACGCACTTATTTGTTTACTGGCTAAAAGCACCCTCACAGACAACTATACATTTAAGTTCGCAAACTTGCCACTGTGCCACCGTTTGCAATGGCCATTTCAGAAAGAGTTCTAAAACTGCTTTGAAGAGTATGTGTCCGCATATGTTGGGGCATAGCTTCCCACGGGAGGCACTTCAACGGTAACTGTAGTGATACTCAGCAGTGAGGTATGTAGTCGTCGTAAGTACATGCGTGGTGGCATTTAATCACTGTTTACCCAATGTTTCTGGGTGGCTCATCCCAAATGTTTTGAAATGAGAGGCCTCAGGAAAGTTCCACAGTGCATATTACTGGATGTATTCCCTCTCAGTGTAGTCTCACTATCTAGCCCAGAAAGGTACTAGAAGGGTCAGAGCTGAGGAAAACGGAAGATTTTTAGGGACATTTCCAGGTGCCTCATGAGAGTACTATCACGTTGTTGATCTCTGTCCCAGGCTTGTACCTTATTAAAAATAATGTTCTTTGCTGATATCTTTGATCTAACCAATTGTTTCTGCTATCCAGTGTCTAGAAACTCTGGTGATGTAATTGCTGAGTGCTATAGCTGCTAATCAAAAGGTCAGCAGTTCGAATCGACCAGGAGCTCCTTAGAAACTCCATGGGGGCAGTTCTACTTTGTCCTATAGGGTTGCTATGAGTCAGAACTGACTCCATAGCAATGGCTTTTTTTTTTTTTTTTTTAGTATCTAGTTTCTACCATCCTTCTTCTATAGGCTGAATTTTACCAGTAAGGCAATTACATAGACTGTGCACATTCTTTCCAAAAGGACAGGATGAGGTGGGGAAGGAACAAACAGGACAGCAAGGGGTGATGGCAAATCCCTACTGAATACCAGCTTTTCAGATGTCCAGTGACACACTGTTAAAGCAGGCTTAGGATGCCCTTGTATCTGATCAGACAGATGGCTGGCTAGCAGAGGCCATCTGCTACAATTTTCAGCAGGACAGGGAAGGACAGAAGGAAAGTCCCTTAGAACCC
Organism: Heterohyrax brucei; assembly: GCA_028571685.1. Classification (NCBI taxonomy): domain Eukaryota; kingdom Metazoa; phylum Chordata; class Mammalia; order Hyracoidea; family Procaviidae; genus Heterohyrax; species Heterohyrax brucei. The sequence continues at coordinate 67,785,475 of CM053160.1, read as the reverse complement.
TCGAGCTTCTTCCGCTTGGCTTTTCCCCACTTGTTGACTTATTGACTTTCAAGTGTCGACCTGGTATAAAAAACAGAAGATAAATATAGATGCAGCATCTTTAAAAAAAAAAAAAAAAAATAGAAGAAAAAGGGGATTAAGACAAAACATAGGAAAAAGCCAATGGGAGGTTTGCAGAAAAGAGAAACAGGCAAAGTCAAAAAATAGAAACCCTGTCTAAATTGTATCCCACTACCTTCTTCTTCCTGATCTGTAACACAGTTTTTGGTACTGTACTGAAAATGCAGAAGAATGGCCAAATTACTTGTATACAAGAAGCATAATGATTGTGCTGACACAGCCATGGGCATATTTTTTCAAAGAACAGAGAGACATAAAATCAGAGGCCTTGCTGTGCTCCATATAAAGGATCTACACAATCAGGCACTAGGCTATTTAGGGCCAGTCCCCTGCTTCATGCCTACCCCGGCCTACAATCCTATAAACACAATCCATCAGCTTACCAGGATTGTCTTTCCTGATCTTTCCAGAGACTCTACCTGAAGTTGACAGATTTCTGTTTTTCATAACCAGGACAATTGCCTCTGCTATGTTTGTTACATTTTAATGAGTCGTTTGAACCCCATTAGGGCACTGTCACTGCTGACTAAGAGAAGGTAAGTTGGGCATGACAAATGTTACCTCCGGGTGGCACAAATGGGTGCTTGTCTACTTATGAAAAGGCTAGCTGAACCCATTCACGGTCACCTAGGAAGACAGACCTATCTGCTTCCAAAGATGCTCAGGAGAAGTTCTACTCTGCACCCACAGGGTTGTGATGAGTCAGAAGCGATACCATCACAACTGACAACAGCGACAAGTCTGTGGATAAAATGCCTGAATTAGAATCACAGAGCTGCTCAGTAAGGCAATGTAATTTTTTTCAAGTTACTCTGTATTTGCTTCGTTTTCTGCCTCTGAAGAGGGCAGATAATGATATTCGTCCTATCTCATAGGATTGTTGTGAAGATTAATTTTTTTCCCAGTTTCCTAATCATTAAAATAAACAGGCAAACGTTCATCCAGTCTTGGAGTCTATTAGTAAATAATGCTATAGATTCTCTCTGCTTTACTCTTTTTCTGGTTACTGGCAGAATTCTTTTCTCAGAACTAAAGCTGTAGACTTCCTAGATGCCTGCATGCCTTAACTGGGCTCCTGTATTTTGTTGTCTCTTACTGCATGTAAAGAAGTCCCGGGGTTGGGTTTCTGGCTGTTGACTGAAAGGCTGGAAGTCAGAGCCTACCCAGAGGCACTTTGAAGGAAAGGCCTGGTGATCTCATTCTGAAAAATCAGTCAGTGGAGCACACTATGGAACGCAGTTCCACTCTGATATACATGGAATCCTGTGTGTGTTGGAATCAGATCCAGGGTAGCTGGTTTATTTAATGAAAACTCACAGATGTAGGCTGGATCATCTGTTACGGATTGAATTGTGTGTAGCAATTTGGGTAGGCCGTGATTCCGAGTGTTGTGTGATGTTTCTGTATGTTGTAAATCCTGCATCCATGGTGTTAAATGATGGAAGACAGGCAGCAGTTTTGTTAGTGAGGCAGGACTCAATCTGTAATAGTGTGCCTTGAGGCAATCTCTTGGGTTATAAAGGAAAGGGAAGTTAAGCAGTGAATTGTGGACCTCCAGGAGTCAGATCCGACCTGACGACCTGACGGCACTTGGCTGGCTGGCATGCTACCAAGAAGCAGTGCCCAGAGCAGAATGCCTCCTTTGAACTCAGGGTCCCTGTTCCTCAAAAGCACCCAGTCCAGTGGAAGACTGACTATAAAGACCTTCCTCCAGCAAAGACCACCTTCCCCTGAAGCTGATGCCCTGAATTTGGACTTGTAGCCTGTGGGACGGTGACACAACAAAATTTCTCTTTTTAAAGATATTCACTTGTGGTATTTCTATTATAGCAGCATAGATGACTAAGACATCATCTAACCTCAGTGCAAGCCTACTTAACTCTGAGGAGTGGAATCTATTTCTATATAATCCTGAGTTTGGTCTGCTTTTCCTTAAATTGCCTTATCTTTTTTGTTTTTTTCATTTTTGACAGAGTAAGTAAGTAAGTAAATAATAACTCACAGCATATATGTTTCTATGGCTTTTCCCAGTTCTGTTCTTTCCACTGTCAGATTCACAAAGTACAAAGCCAACTTAAAACCATTCTCCAACACTATAGGCTGTTAAGGATTAATGTTCAATGAGAATTTTTCATACCATGAGGTTTCAGGGAAGGATCGCCAAGCTTGATACTTGAAGTTCAGTCTCTTGTTCCCTCGTACACTGACTGTCGATCCTCTAAGGTAAACTGGTCATCTTTCACACACAGGTCCATATCACAACACAAGTGGAGAACACACCTACATCCTGGGAACTGTGAAGTCGAGGTCTTCTATGTTATTAGTTAGCAAGGTAAGGATACATGGCATAAATATTCCACATGATCTGAAGCCCATGTAAATTGGGGCAAAATGAAAATATCTGATTATCTCTGACTGTTTTTTAAGGGAATTCACTTAGGACTGCTCTCTGGCAGGCTTCTGATTAACACCCATCTCAGAGGCATTATCCCAGTGCCTTTGTAAGCAGTTTTCTTGTTTGTCTGCTTTTGTAAATGTGAAGATTCCTTCTTGAAAATCAAACATTTGGTCAATGTAATCTCACAGTACGACCACAGAATTTTGCATCCTTTGCTCATACTACAAGAAGCATAAGGCTTAATGGCTTAAAGAGGAAGTTTCCTTTTTTATTCCCACCTCTCCCTAACCACAACTGTTTGCAACATGCATGCTCTTTAGCTCTTTAGCTGACATTTTTGCTATGTACACTAACAGCAATAAAGAAAAATGAAAAACAAAGAGATTGAACTCTAGTAGTTTTAGTCTGGATTCCAAATGAGTATCATGCTATCTGAAAAAGAAAAGTGTCTGCTGAGTTGATCATGACTTGCGGTGAACCCACGTGTGTCAGAGCAGAACTATGCTCTGCAGTGTTTTTACTGCCTGATTTTTCAGAAGTAGATTGCCTGGCCTTTCTTCTGATGTTTCCCCTGGGTGGTCTTGAACCTCCAAACCTTTCAGTTAATAGCTGAAGGCATGAGCCATTTGCACTATTCAGCGTCTCCAGTATATTTCCTGTCACCGGTAGTACTCATAAGCTGTCATCAAGCTGACCACCTACTTGTGGTGACCGCATGCCCAAGGGAAGAAAATGCGGCCAGTCCTGTGCCATCCCCACGATCAGTTACAGATCAAACTATTGTGACCCACTGGATTCTCATTGTTTGATTTTCAGAAGTCGATCACCGGGGCTTTCTTCTTCAGCTGTCCTGGTCTGGAAGCTCAGCTGACCTCTGCTCAGCATCCTAGTCACACACCAGCCTGCACTCACAGACTGGCGGTGGCTGCACTGGGGCGCACTGGCTGGGAAGAAACTTAGGAGGTCTCTCGTGTTATTTAGCGCCTTGCTTTGCAAAAGGTGATCTATGGACCAGCAGCGTCACTACTAGCCGGGTGGCTGCGACACAGGCATAATCCGGGACCCACCCCCACCCTCGTACAGCTCCTCAGGCAAGCATTCAAGTCAGAAGATCACTGGGTTAGACATTGAGCTCTGGTGGCGCAGTGGTTAAGAGCTCAGCTACTAACCAAAAGGTTGGCAGTTAGAATCCACCAGCTGCACCTTGGAAACCTCATGGGGCCATTCTACTTCATCCTAAAAGGTCTCTGTGAGTCAGAATTGACTGGATAGCAAGAAAATTCAGCTGAGCTGCCAGCACATTAAAGTTCCTGAAATACCATTCTTTTTTCACGGCCTGCTCAGGAGTGCTGGAGAGGCACCTTAGGGTGTCTCCGCTTCCGTGGCCTCACCTGGCTCTGGGCTGGGGCGGAATGGAGGCATGCTCCCAGACATCCCGCCCTTCTTTGTTTTACAAGGATTCTAATTAATCAGTGGCTCAGTGCTAGAGAGCTATTGATTAGCTCCTGGCCCTCATTGACCTGGCTTCTGTAAGTGGCAATAAGTTTACATTCTGGCGAGGAGATCTGACAGGGCCAATAAGACCTTTAACATACTCTAGGTGCCTTTATTACCAAGTAGATGGAAGTTTTGCTTCATCACCCCTGTAAATAAGTGGTGCTTTCCATAAAATTCTCTTAAAATTAAACGGGTTTCTAACTAGATTCACTTGTTGAAGCAATACAGCCCAGAAATTTGGATTATGTTCACAGGCAAGACAGTTCCTGCACACTCTAACCCAGATAGATGGTAGGCTACTGGCACAAGAAGTGAATGCTTCCTGTACACCCGTCTTAGGGACCAGGCTATCAGAAAGTGTTTACTGCATCGGCTAGGGCTGAGGGGATGATGTCCTTGTTGAGCTCCATATCCTGGCAGGAGATCATGTCACTTGGATGGGCTTTGTCAAATTCAAAAAGAAAAAGAATAAAAGGAAGGAAGGAAAAAGGGAATCAAGAAAAGAACAGAAAGGAAAAACCGATATAAGGAATCCCAGATTTGCAAAACAAATTCATCAGAAGCAGTTTTCTAAATTATAAATATCAATAAAAATCTTGGTGTAATTTGCTAAAAGCATTTGACACCGAATTTGATTTTTTTTTAAATTGATCACTTCTTAATTCTTTAAGAAACAAGAACAAAAAAACAGAACCCAAATCAAACCAGTTGCCATTGAGCCGAGTCCAACCCATGGCAAGTCCATGTGCGTCAGAGGAGTACTGTGCTCCATAGTGTCTCCAACAGCTGTGGTCCATGTTCAAGTAGAGCTTCAGACTTTTCTTCCAAGGAGTCTCTGGGTGGATTTGAACTGACTTCTTTTGCCTGACACAGACCAAAATCCAAACCCAAACCAAATCCACAGCTGTCGAGTTGCTTCTAACTCACAGCCACCTTTTAGGACAGAGGAGAACTGCTCCACGTGGTTTCCAAGACTAACCTTCATGAAAGTACTGCTACATCATTCTCCCTTGGAACTTCTGGTGGCTTCAAACTGCTGATCTTTCGATTATCAGCTGAGTGCTTAATCATCACACCACCAAGGCACTTTACCTGACGTATATCCACTTAAAATGTCCGTTCATTCACGAGAACTTTCAGTCCATATCCCCTCTGTGCCAGACATCGATTCTTTCCTCTCTCCCTTTCTTTATCCTTTTTTTTTTTTTTTCCATCGTCCATGTGCACTGACCCAGCGCCATCAGGTCAAAAGCAATCCTTCCAAACTGAATCCTCTCTATCACCTTCCTCCCTCAAGCCTGTCCTCAACTACCAGGTTGCCAGAGGTAGGTTACAGGCAGTGAAATTAAAAAAGGTTCCCACATTTGGGCTGACTTTTTGCACAGTCGCTTGAAAGAAAAAGCTCCCTGCTTTCTGTCTGGGTAAATCTCAGCTTTGTTCCCTGCTCCTGGCTAAACTCCATGCTAAACGCTTTCAATCGCTAGAGGTTAATTTTCCTGTAATAGCCTTATTGTGATGGAGGGTTTTGGAAATTATAAAAATTAGATGCACTACTAATTGGCCTCCCTTGTTTTAGAGCTGCTCCCTGGGTTGTAACAGAGTCAAAGGCTCCAGCAAGGCCAGGTTGGGTTCCCAAATCGGTGCTTACCAAGGAGAAAGTGAGATGTGAGGAGAGAAAATTATTCTGAAGTGAATTATGTACAATGTACTGTTTTCTTTCTTTTAATTGGCTGGGGAAAAAAAAAAGACTAGAGAGACGCATTTCCTTTCATTGGCAAGTGGGGTGGTCTGGCTGCAGATATTCTTGGCTACCTACCGTGCCCACTTGTGAGTTGAGCCAGGAGGAAGTGTAAAAGAAGGATAAGCCGCTCCTTAATGTTAAGAGACGAATCTTCAGTTGGCAAAACTGGTCAAACACTCGGGACTACTAGCTGAAAGCCTGGAGGTTCGAATCCACCTAAGGATGCCTCTGAAGACAACCCTGACAATCTGTTTCTGAGAGGTCACAGCATTGGAACCCCTCTGGAGCAGTTCTATTTTCCGACTATGAGTCGGAAAGGAAGCCACACCAATAACAACAGTCTTAAGGAACTTATGTTGGTGAGGAGAGAAAATTTACACATGTTAAGTTGAGTATCAGTGAAATTGAGGCAAACTCTCAATTGGCTGGATTGACACAATGGCCTCCTGGACTCAAACATGTCAAAGGTCACCAAAATGGCCCAGCATTAGGCATGGCTTTGTTCTGTTTCACGTGAGGTCTCCATGAATCGAAGCCTACCTCATGGCAACTGACACCGTAACAGCGACAAACCATGCCATGTGGTCTCACATCTGCTGAAAGAATGACATAAGTGCACAAAGAAAATAGTCCTGATAATTTTTCTATAACTCATGTGATTTTGATGAAAAGCCCCACCCCACAGGGTAGTTGTTGTTAGGTGCGGTTGAGTCAGTTCCAACTCACAGTGACTCTGCTTACAGTGGAGTATAACACTGCTTGGTCTGCACCATCCTCACCGCCGTTGTTATGCTTGAGCCCCTTGTGGCAGCCACCACGGTCTGAGCACCTGCCAGGGTCAGGGGCTCATCTCCCGCGCTGTGTCAGACATCGTGCTGCTGCTGCACATAATGTTTCCACCGGCCAGTTCTTCCAAAAGTAGACCACCAGGTCACTCTTCCTAGTCTGTCTTAGTCTGGAAGCTCTGTTGAAACCTGTCCACCGTGGGTGACCCTGCTGGTGTTTCAAGTACTGGTAGCATAGCTTCCAGTATCACAGCAACACACCAGTCCCACCACAGGATAACAAACTGACAGACAATGGTGGGAAGTAGTCATCACTAAAAATCACCAGACGATAATACTGTCATGTTTTCTAATATAAACAGTCACCCTCCAGCTCACATTTTTTTTCTATATCAAGTTCTCCCCAAAAAATACTAGTTTAATACTGGGTCTTTTTAGATAGTTACCTTTTTTTTTTTTAACTCCCACCTGCTACCTCTATTTCCCCAAGATGTGAGATGGGGAATTTTTTGTGTTTTCATGAAAGCTGGGGAAGGAAAAGACAGATTCTCTTGTATACAGGGTTCCCTCTGGATCATTCTTCGGCACCAGTGTGCCGCGACCAGGCTATTTGGTTTTCTGGTCTAATCTCAGTGAAGAGTGAGTGGTTCTATATGGTCTGTAGAGAAAGCTGGTATCTACAGCAACATTGTTGTTGGGTGCCATTGAGTCAGTTCCAACTCATAGCGACCCTATGAACAACAGAGTGAAACATTGCTTGGTCCTGTGCCACACCCACAACTGTTTTTAAGCCTAAGCCCACCCATTGTTGTGACCACTGTGTCAATCCATCTCATCAATGGTCTTTCTCTTTTTTGCTGACCCTCCACTCTATCAAACATGATATCCTTCTCCAGAGGCTGATCGTTCCTGACAACGTGTCCAAAGTATACAAGACACGGTCTTGCCATCTTTGCTTGCAGGGAGCCCTCTGGTTGTACTTTGTCCAGAACAGATTCGTTTGTTCTTTTGGTGGTCCACAGTATATTCAGCATTCCTCTCCAATATCACAATTCAAAGCCATCAATTCTTCTTCTATCTTGTTTGTTCACTGTCCAGTTTTTGCATGCATATGATGTAACTGAAAATACCATGACTTGGGTCAGGCACACATTACTCTTCAAGGTGACATCTTTACTTTTCAATACTCTAAAGAGGTCCTTGGAGCAGATTTTCCCAGTGCAATGTGTCTTTTGATTTCTTGACTGCTACTTCCATGGGTGTTGATTGTGGACTCAAGAAAAATGAAATCCTTGCTAACCTCAATTCTTTCCCCATTTATGATGGTGCTGCTTACTGGTTCAGCTGTGAGGATTTTTGTTTCCTTGATGTTGAGGTGCAATCCATAATGAATGCTGTGGCCCTTGATCTTCATCAGTAAGTGTCTCAAATCTTCTACACTTCCAGCAAGTAAGGTGGTATTATCTGCGTAACACAGATTGTTATTGAGTTGTCCTCAAATCCTGATGCCTCATTCTTTTCATATAATCCAGCTTCTCAGATTATTTGTTTGGCATACAGACTGAAAAGGTATGATGAAAGGATACAACCCTGACTCACACCTTTCCTGGCTTTAAACCATGCAGTGTCCCCTTGTTCTGTGTGTATGACTGCCTCTTGATCCATATACAAATTCCTTAAGAGCACAATTAGGTGTTCTGGAATTCTCATTCTCTACAATGTTAGCTATAATTTAGTAGGATGCACACAGTTGAATGCCTTTGTATAGTCAATGAAACACAAGCAAACATCTTTCTGGTATTCTCAGATTCAGCCAAGATCCACCTGACATCAGCAATGAAATCCCTGGTCCCATGTCCTCTTCTGAATCCAGCTTGAATTTCTGGCAGTTCCTTGTCAATATATTGTTACAGTCATTCTTGAACAATCTTAAGCAAAATTTTACTTGCATGTGATGTTAATGCTATTGTGCAGTAATTTCCACATTAAGCTGGTCACCTTTCTTTGGAATGGGCATAAATATAGATCTCTTCCAGGCAGTTGGCCATGTAGCTGTCCTCCAAATTTCTTGGCATATACAAGTGAGCACTGCATCTGTTTACTGAAGTTTCTCAATCGATATGCCATCAATTCCTAGAGCCTTGTTTTGTGCCAAGACCTTCAATGCAGCTTCAACCTCTTTCTTCAATATCATTGGTTCTTGATCATACGTTACCTCTTCAAATGACTGAAAATATATGAGTTATTTCTGGTAAAATGATTCTGTGTATTCCTTCCATCTCCTTTTGATGATCCCTGAGTCATTTAATATTTTCCCTGTAGAATCCTTCACTATTGCAACTGGAGCCATGAATTCTTTTCTTCAGTGCTTTCAGCTTCAGAAACGTAGACCGTGTTCTTCTCTTCTATTTTTCCATTTCCAGCTCTTTGCACATGCCATTATATTACTTTATTTTGTCTTCTTGAGCTGCTCTTCGGAATCTTCTGTTTAGGTCTTTTATTTCATCATTCCTTCCTTTTGCTTTAGCTGCTGAACATTCAAGAGCAAGTTTCAGTGTCTCTTCTCATATCCAGTTTGATATTTTCTCTCTTTCCCATCTTTTTTAATGACCCCTTGCTCTCTTCATGGGTAGTATCTTTGATGTCATTCATCTGGTCTTTGGTCATTAGTGATCAGTATATCACATCTGTTCTTGAGATGGTCTTTAAACTCAGGAGGGATATATTCAATTTCATACTTTGGCTCTAGTGGACTTGTTCGAATTGTCTTCAGTTTCAATTTGAGTTTGTTTATGAGCAATTTATGATCTGTGCCACAGTCAGCCCCTGGTCTTGTTGTGACTGCTGATATGGAGCTTTTCCATGGTCTCTTTCCACAGATATAGTCAACTTGGTTCCCGTGTATTCCGTCTGGTGAGGTCCATGTATACTGTAGCCATTTGTGTTGGTTAAAAAAAAGTATCTGCAGTGAAGAAATCATCAGTCTTACAAAGTTCTATCATGCGAGCTCCAGCATTATTTGTGTTACCAAGGCCATATTTTCCAACTACCGATCCTTCTCCTTCGTTTCTAACTTCTGTATTCCAGTTACCCATAATTATCAGTGCACCCTGATTGCATGTTCAATCAATTTCAGACTGCAGAAGCTGGTAAAAATCTTCAATCTCTTCATCTTTTGTCCTAGTGGTTGGTGTATAAATTTGAATAATAATCATACTAACTGGCCTTCCTTGTAGGCATGTGGCTCTTACGCTATCACTGACAGCATTGTACTTCAGGATAGATCTTCAAATGTTTTTTGCTGATGAATGTAACACCATTCTTCTTCAAGTATTATTCCCAGCATCGTAGATCCTGCGATTGTTGGACTCAAAATGGCCGAAACCAGTCCATTTCAGCTCATTAATGTCTAAGATACCAATGTTAATGCATTCCATTTCATTTTTGACAATTTCCAGTTAATACCTGGAACATGGAATGTACAAAGTATGAATCTGGGAAAATTGGAGATCTTCAACAACAGCTCACCTTAAAGTCTCATCCCAGAGTGGTCTCTGCTCCTAGTCCAGGCTTCTTCCAGTCTGTTGCTCTCAGGACTTCTGCATCTGCTCGCAGGACACACAGAACTTTGTGAATTACTTGCTTGCCAAGGTCAGTCCATATAGCACCTAGAGCATCATTTCAACCCCCATCTAACTACCCAGTTTCTACTCTCCTCCACACCGTCATTCTCACATTATATGGGATCTAATACTGAAATAAAGGCTGTGTTTCTAACCAGGTAGCCAGTTGCTATTGTATTAGCTCCAATTCATGGCAACTTCATGTGAGTCAGAGTAGAACTGTGCTCCACAGGGTCTGCAATGCCTTTTTTGGAAGTAGATTGGCAGGCCTTTCCTTCTACAAGTGATTTGAGCCTGTACTCTTTTGGTTAGCAACTGAGCATGTTAACCATTTGCACCAGCCAGCATCTCTGTGACTTTCCTAAGGCCATGAAGACCTCAAGATATAGCAGGGAAGTGAGCCACTAGCTTCAGTGTCCCCATGCCTTATACATGTGGGTAAGGTAAAGCTTCCTTTGCTGTGTGCTGAATTTGGACAGGAATGAGATTATTGGTCTCCGACTTCCTCCTTCTTCCTGAGTCTTCTCTCCATTATTCTTCTGGTTGAAATGCTATGACTCAGGAACATGAAATTTTCTACATCAGATTCTCCTTATCCCTGAGGAAATAAGCCTCATGCCCAAGTCATTATTGGCTATAGGATCTGCCTCTCTGTCCTATGAAAAACACCTTGTGATTGAATCATCTACATTTGCTTCTTGTTCATCTGAATGGGAGTTCATCTATTAAAACATAAACAGAATTTCAGACTGTTAACTTGCTCCAAAATCCAGCCACAATATCAGGAGCTTAATTTAAACTCTCTGTAATGGAAGGAGTCCTGGTCACGCAGTGCTTAAGCATTCATCTGCTAACCTACCAGCTACTCCAAGGCAGGAAGATATGGCAGTCTGCTCCTGTACTGGTGACAATCCTTGGAAACCCTATGAGGCAGTTCTTGTCTGTGTTAAAGTGTTGCTAACCAGTTAACCAGTTGCCATTGCATTGGCTCTAATTCAAGGTAACCTCATGGGAGTCAGAGTAGAACAGTGCTCCACAGGGTTTTCAACGGGCTTTTTTTTTTTTTTTTTTTTTTGGAAGCAGATTGCCAGGCCTTGCTTGACTCAGTGGAAGTGGGTTCTTCTTCTTGTTGTTTGTGTCTGTGATAGAGTGGTTAAGAATGCCAGCTCTGAAGCCACACTACGAATTTGGATCTGCACTCTGCTGCCACTTTATAGATTTGTGACATTGAGTGAGTCTGGTGGCATCTCTGCACTTCACTTCCTTCATCAGTAAAAGATGGGATAAAATATAATGATACACATCACAGAATTGTTGTATGGATTAAATTGGTCAGTATATGTCCAGCCCTTAGAACAGGGACTGGCACGTAGCAAGCACTGTAAAAATGTTGACTGTTATTGTGTGATTTTTCTCCTGGAACAATTTGAATAGGTGCTTTTGGCAGGAAATGAGGGAGATGGGAATTTTAGCTGGACAGGTAGTTGGTGGAGAATAAATAGTAAACTGTATAAATATATTTCTAAAAAAATAATCTCTCACATGAATAAAGCAGTTAAAAGATAACAACAGGCAGTATGTAATTAAACAGTTTTATTCTTCACCTTATAAACACAAACAAAAACCACTCTAAATTTGTTGCCACTGAGTCAATTCTAACTCATAGTGACCTTACAGGAGAGAGTAGAACGGCCTCATAGAGTTTCCATGGAGTGCCTGATGAATGGCAACTGCCAGCTTCTTGGTTCACAGACACAGCACTTGACCCCTATGTCACCAGGGTTTCCCTGCATGTCACGTGTACTGACAGCATCAAGTCAATAGAGAGAAGAGATCAATTACAGAAGCAGTGTTCGAGGGAGCTTTATGGAGTTCTAAGAAACGGAGCCCAGGTAGCGAAGTGGTTAAAAGCTTAGGCTGCAACCCAAAAGGTCAGCAGTTCCAATCCACCAGCTGCTTCTTGGGAACCCTACGAGGCAGTTCTGCTCTGCCCTATAGCATCACTATGAGTCAGAATCAACTCAACAGCATGACAAGGAAATGACAGTATGGACAGCGTTTGAGTGAAAAGAGAGGGGAGCAGATCCTGAATGGGTAAGTGGTAGGATTTTTATTTTCATCTGTAACATGTGAAGGCAGGTGGACATTGCTGTTATCTTTGGTGACTTTCTGATTTTATTCAGTGGAATAAAAGGGAATAGACTAGGCAGGTTTCCACTGTTAGGAGGTGCGCGATGGCCTTAAACTTGTCGGGCCTTGCCTGCATGGTGAATGACAGGCTAAATGAAGAAGGCTGATGAAAACTAACTGTTACAGTTTTCCCGTAATCAGTTCTGTGGAGATAATGTTCACTGGAGAACCTCCCACTTCCCTTTTTAAAGGAAATGCTAGAAGGGGAGGACCCCTGCGCTTTGAGCAACACCCAAACCAGTCAGTCTGAAGATCTCCTCTTATCCTTGCTCTGTTGCCACACCTTGACCTTTCTCCCACACTAGACACTAACAGTGGGCACTTTCTGTCTCACTCCTGTGCTGTCTTCAGGCTTCTTTATCTCTCCTTGTGAATTTGGGTTCAGAATAACTAAGTGATTTGCTGGGGAGGACTCAGTTACAGTAAAAATATTGTAAAATCTTTTTCTGGACTTAAACCATCAAGAGCCAGGGTTCATCAAATCAAAGACTGATCATTACTTCTGTAAAACAAGCACAGGAGTCAAAGATCACTCTCAGATTAGCCCAAGACCTCTAGACTAGTGTCGTAGCCACTTTTCCTTCTGTGCCTTGGGGATGAAAAAGGAGAGGAAACTAGGCTATGGCTTGTAATTTAATTATCTTGGATAAAACATTTTCTTCTAGTGCACCCACAGCCATTGAGTTGATCTCGACTCATGGTGACCCTCTAGAACAAAATAGAACTGTCCCATAGGGTTTCTGAGGCTATAAATTTGAACACTGACTGCTACAAATTTTCCTTCTGCCGAGCTATAGGGTGGCTATAAGTCTGAATCAACTCGGCGGCACTGGGTTTGGTTTTGGTTTGGATCAGGCGGTGGGTTCAAACCACTGAGCTTTCAGTTAGCAGATGGGCATTTAACCACTGCACGGTTGGCCCTTCTGTGATTTTCTTATCATTACAGCAAAATGAAACCAGACCAAATCCATTCCTGTCAAGCTGATTCCAACTCATAGCAATCCTACAGGGCAGAGTAGAACTGTTTCATAAAGTTTCCCAGGAGCACCTGGCAGATTTGAACTGCTGACCTTTTGGATAGGAGATACAGTACTTGCCCACTACACCACTAAGGTTTGAAACCATTACAGTAAAGGAAGAGAAAATCAAGTCCCAGGAATTCCATTGGGATCAAGAGCAATTAGGTTTCTTTTTCTATGTTTGGGTGCAAATGTGGGTTATTATTTGTGCACTTATATCCCTAAATGTCTCCTGATTATTTTTAAGGGCGGCAAATAACACCAATCCTAAATAGGCTGGCATTTCAAAGCCTATTAGCAGGACTTCTAATCTTGTTTTACAAGTCTACAGAACCTGTCACTGAAAAGGCAAATTCTCCAGAATTCCATCAAGAGGACTTGCCAAAATCCCAGCAAGTGTCCTGGGAACTTCCAGAGGAACACTAGTTATTAGAGAGATTTTAATGTGTGCAAATCCATTAACAAAAATCTCTAATTAAAAAAAAAAAATCAATAGATGCCTGTGACATTAACCAGGAAAATCTAATAGAGGACCATTAACGTTTTTTTCTATTCAATTAACTTGAACACAACATGATGGACTCAACAGATACTTTAATTAGATGCATATGAAAAGAAATTTTGCAAAATTAAACAGACCCTCTATTTGCAACTGATAGAAAGAAAACTGCAGTAAAAGATTTGGTCAAATCCCTAATGGCTGGTAATTTCCTTGAGAGGGACATGAATTCTTAGACAACATCCTCACAAATCAATCCCTCCCCAAGAGACTGTCCTTTGTCAAGAAACAGTATACTGTGCTGCCTCCTTTCTCAGTTTTTTTCTGGGAGAGAGATCCTTGTGGAATGCACCAAAGGCGAGTTTCAAAGGACTGTTTACCAAACTCACTATTCTAGGCATCTCACCATAAATATGGCCCCAAATAACTGTCTCTAATTTACCGGGTGAGCATGTGTCCAAGACTGCCTGGGACAGTCTCAATTTATGCCTATTTCTTTGGCGTAATTATTAATAGCACTTCTTTTGCTCTTAATAGTGTCCTGGGTTGGATAATCAATTATACCGTCATCCCACTAATTTATCAACCACTTTCACTACCCATATCACACCACTAAGCTAGCCCTTTCAGCTTTTGGTGGAAATACAGAATTTTCCCACTCAATAAGGAGAGATTAAAATTTGGAAAATTGATGAGTATCCATTAGGGGCTGTGCAAGAGGAAGATAATGAGCATTTGTCCCCTCCTTTATTTAGTTCTCTTCTTTTTTTGTCCCCAGCCTCCCCCCTCATTTAACCCACAATGCTTTTACATTTAGGATTGGTGTTGAAATCTTATGAGACGAACTTAATGTAATGTCCTTAATGAGAGTCTCAAATCTGTGATGATCTTGTCCTCTTTAATTTAAAGAACTTTCCTTCTCACCTAAAATAACTTACTATATATGTTAGACTCCAAACCAAACCACACCTTCTGCCATTGAGTCAATTCCAACTCATAGCAACACTATGGGACAGAGTAGAACTGCCCCTATAGAGTTCACAAGGATCACCTGGAGGATCTGAACTGTCAACCTTTTGGTTAGCAAGTGTAGCACTTAACCCCGAAGCCAGCAGGTTTTCCATATGTTAGACCATAGGGCTAGCAAGAAAATGTTGCACTGTGATAGCCAGACTCCAGGACAGTGCACACTGAGCCCTGTTTCTTGACATTCAGACTCTCATCTGATTTCCACTGTACTGTTCCAGGGTTGGATGTTTTATTTATATATATATATATATATATACATATGTATATATATATGTATATATACATATGTATATACACAGAGATACATATATATTGTTGTTGTTAGGTGTCATTGAGTCATAGTGGCCCTATGAACAACAGAATGGAACACTGCTCAGTCTTGTGACATGTCCACAATCATTTTTATGCCTAAGCCCATTGTTGAGACCACAGTGACAATCCGTCTTGACAAGGGTCTTCCCTGTTTTGGCTGACCTGCCACTCTGCCAAGCATGACGTCCTCCTCCAGGTACTGATCATTCAA
Source organism: Heterohyrax brucei (assembly GCA_028571685.1). Classification (NCBI taxonomy): domain Eukaryota; kingdom Metazoa; phylum Chordata; class Mammalia; order Hyracoidea; family Procaviidae; genus Heterohyrax; species Heterohyrax brucei. Next base: position 67,770,051 of record CM053160.1, on the reverse strand, counting down.
TCTGACAACATGTCCAAAACACATAAAACACAGTCTTGCCACCTTTGCTTTCAAGCAGCACTCTGTTTTGTATTTCTTCTAGAACAGATCTGTTTGTTCTTCTGGTGGTCCATGGTATGTTCAACATTCTGCTCCAGCACCATAATTCAATGGCATCAATGCTTCTGTCTTCATTGTTCATTGTCCAGCTTTCCCATGCATATGATGCAATTGAAAGTATCATGGCTTGGGTCAAGCACACTTTCGCCTTCACGGCGACAGCTTTACTCTTCAATACTTCAAATAGATCCTTTGCAGCTGATTTTCCCAAAGCAAAGCGTCTTTTGATTTCTTGACTGCTGCTTCCCTGGGCATTGACTGTGGACCCATGCAAAATGAAATCCTTAACAACCTCAATCCTTTCTCCATTTATGACAGTGTTGCTTACTGGTCCAGTTGTGAGGATTTTTGTTTCTTTATATAGTAACGTAACAAAATATATTAGCAAGAATTCTAATTTCACTTTACAATTCTATCAGATTTCTCACTAAGAAGGCAAACTGATGGTTTGTCATTCCATGATCAGGTAACAAGATGACTGTGTTCAACCCTGGAAGTCCTGTGAGGTTTCCATGAGTCAGAACGGACTCAAAGGCACTCGGTTTCCTTTTTTTGTGTTACACAGCAAGAGTTAACTGATAAAAGTCAACATCCCTGTCTGGGGTGGATGTAGATAAATAATTACAGTGACCATAAAAGTCAGCACTAGTAGGCTTGAATTAAATGGAGATAATCTGGACATAATTCATCCAGCCATCCATTAAACTTTTATCGTGCTGCAGTTTGGACTAGTCACGGAACTAGGTGCTGACGATGTAGACAGGTTGTTGGTGTGAGCATCTGCCTTTGTGGAGTGGAGAGTTTCTGGTAAAATCTGGGAAAAACAGTTTGGAAAATGATCCATTAATTCCTGAGTGCATGTCTATTTGGAAGGACAAGTATGTAAAAATGGAAGCAAGATCATTAAATGTTAAAAGGATTTTGAATATTTAAAGCTCTTAATTTTGCTACTTAATTTATGCATACAAGTGTATAGCATTCAAAAATCAGACAAGTTACCTGGACAATAGGTAGAAAAATTAGGCTCTGTTTAATAAACATAAGAATTCTTTTCCCCAATTTGCAGAGTGACCAAACTAAACAGATGATCTTTATTACTGATACAAATTTGCATATTAATATACTAGAATGATAGGTTGAGTCCTGAGTATGAGGTGTTGAATTATCTCTGGTTTTAGTTTACATGTTGAACTTAACCAAGAAGAAGAAGGGTGGTTGGCAGTCAGGGGAGAAAACAGCTTGAAGTGTTGATACAGATTCTTAATTTGATTATAAAAATGAGAACCATGGCTATCTCATCTTAAATCCCAGGTCCAAAACTGACTTCTTCAATCAACTGAAGCAGACAATTTATGACCTCTTATTTCTATCTATTAGCATACATTAAATGGAGATAATAATACTTAGATAGCTATATCAGGAACATTCCAAAAATAAATCATCATGTTGGATAAGTCTTATGCAAGAGAAAATTATAACCTGAATAAGAATTTGCCTTTCCCTTTATCATGCTGTGTCATCATAGTCTTGACGAGATTCTTGGCTGTGATTGAGGGACCCACCTTCTGTGAGCCGCTCTTGTCCCCACTTTGGGAGTCAGGTTGAGTTTCCTATGACAGGGGACACTACTTGTTCCTGGGGTGTCATAGCTGCCCTTGCTTTGCTGGCTAATGAAGAGTCAGAGCTGACAAATCCAAAGTAATCACCATTCTTTTCATCTTCCTTTCTCTCCCTAAAGCTTAAGCTAATAATAATAACCATTTTAAAGCTTTCTCATGGGAAACTTGGGCATGACTGGAAGGGAAATCAATTGTTCCTAGGACAGCTATTATTGTAAGAATTAATCACCGCTATTTGTAATTACTGTACCATACAATTATCAGTAATATTTATGCCACTCTGACGGTTGCTGGAAGCTGCCATGCCTTTGCTGCTGTTACCTCGGAACAGGGAGAGGAATGTGAAAATAAATGAAGTCCAAGCGCAGAGATGACAGGTTGAGGGGACCCGATTCTCCCACTGTCAGACCAAGATGTATTAAACAGCCACTGTCTGCTCCTGTCACAACAGCAACCCACCTGCAGGAGGAAGTTTTCCTTTGGAAGAAAAGAACTCAAATAGGCATGAAAGGATACAGATTAGAAACATTCTCAGCCTTAAAGATGTATTTTCTGAGCCTGCATAACTCAGGTCTCCAAATGCGTAGGATTCTTTGTCATACCACGAAGAAAAAGAAAGAAATCGGCCGCCCCCTATTTCAGAATGAACATCCAGCAGTTCACCCCCACGACTCTCCATGGTGACTCACCCTGCCTGTGCTTGTCAGGGAGGCCTGACTGCCACATGGGAGGGGGTTCTAGGCATTAGATTTCACCAAGTCAGGAATGAACGACCATCCTTTTTTCTCCCATCCATTTGTTAAACATCACTGTATCATCGAAAGGTTTTCAATTTTGGAAACTTTTATTTTGAAATGACTTCAGACTCAATAACAACAAAAGTTCAAACAAGATTTTACAAAGGGTATCTGGGTAACCTTTGGTATTCCTAGAAGGTCTCTCTACCTTTGAGTTTCTTTGAGATTTTTCCTGGTGCAGTGAGCCTGTTCACCTGCTAACCAGAAGGCTGGCAGTTTGTGTCCACACAGGGGCCCCTTAGAAGAAACCCCAGGCCATATACCTCCTGAAAACCAGCCTCCGAAAACCCAGGGGAGTAGGGTTCTACTCTGACTCACCTGGCATCATCAGGAGCCAGAAGTACCTAAACAGTAACTGGTTTTAGTTACAATATAACCTTTATCCAAATTCCACAAATATTAACATACATGATCAAAGTTAGGAAATTAACACTGAAACAATACAAATGAAAACAAGAATGAAACAAAATAAAAACCCAAACCTGTTTTCCCTGGGTCCATTCCAACTCACAGTGAACTTTTAGGACAGACAAGAACTGCCCCATAGAGTTTCTAAGGAGCACCTGGTAAATTTGAACTACCAATGTTTCATCTAGCAGCCATAACTTTTAACTGCTATACCACTAAGATTTCCTTGAAACAATAATAATATCTAATTTACAGACCCTCTTCAAATTTTGTCAATTATCCTATTAATGTTACCCTTCCTTGTCCAGGATCAAATACAGTATATCATAGGGCATGGAGTTGTCTTCGCCAAACCAAAAAAACAAACCCACTGCCGTCGACTCAGTTCTGATACAGAGTGAACTTATAAGACAGAGCAGAACTGCCCCATAGGGTTTCCAAGGAATACTGGTGGATTCAAATTGCCCACTGTGCCGCCAGGGCTTCATCGTTGTCCTTAGCTTAATTTAGAACAATTCTTCAACCTTGCTTTGTCATTAATATCCTGGTGCTTTTGAAAGTGACAGCAGATTATTTGCTGAACACCTCTACCTTTGAATTTCTTTTGAGATTTTTCCTCAAGAATACATCCAGGTTATGCAAATTTTTTAACAGAAATAAAATTGTGCCTAAGTACACTATATCAATAAGCATTGGTGAAGTCATTTTTGTAAAATGTAATTTTTTATTCTGAAGTAATTGTAGATTCACAAGTAGTTTTAAGAAATAATACAGAGATGCCATGTACCCATTACTCAGACTCTCCTCAATAGTGACATCCTCTAAAATGATAATATAAATCACAACTAGGATATTGACACTGATACAGCAAACTACAGAACATTTCTATCAATACAAGAGTCTCTCATGTTATTCTTTTCTAAGTACTTTCACTTCCCTCCTGCTGCCATGGTGTCCTTACCTCTGGCAGTTGGTGTTCTATTCTCTGTTTCTATCATAATTTTGTCATTTCAAAAATAATATATAAGTGGAATCATTCAGCTTGGAACATTTTGGGAGTGGCTTTTTTACTTAGAAGAATTCACTGAATGTTCATCTAGATTGTGATGTATATCAATAGTTGGTTGCTTTTTATTTCTGATTAGTATTCCTTGGTATGGCTATACTACAGTTTGTTTAACTATAAGCTCATCGAAAGACATCTGGATTATTTTCGATTTGGGGCTATTATGAATAAAGCTGCTATAAACATTTGTATACACATTTTTGTGTGAATGTAAGTTTTCATGTCTCTGAAATAAACGGCCAAGAGTGCAACGGCTGGTTTGCATAATAGCCCAAAAGTTAGTTACATTCTTCAAGAAACTACCAATCTATTTTTTTCAAAATGGTTGTATCATTTTACATTCCTACCAGCAATGCCCGAGTTACCCAATTTCTCCACATCTCCAACAGCCATCTATTGTGACATTCTATTTTTTTTTAGCCATTGTTATAGCTATATAGTGATATTTCATTGTGATTTTAATCTGCATGTCTGTAATGGCTAATCATATTGAGCATCTTTTCACGGGCTTTTTTGCCTTTTGGTGAAATATCTGGTCTGTTCTTTTGCCCATGTTCTAATTAGAGTGTTTTCTGTTGTGTTTTGAGAGTTCTTTGTCAGATACATGGTGTGCAAATATGTTCTTCCAGATGTTAGCTTGCTTTCTCATCTTCTTAACAGGATCTTTCAAGAGCAACAGTGTTTAATTTTGATGCAGCCCAACTTAATCACTTTTTCCTCTATTCTGCTTTTGGCATCAAGTTTAAGAACTTTTTGCTTGGCCCTGGATCCTGAAGAGTTTCTTCTAAAAGTTTTATAGTTTCATGTATTACATTCAAGTCTACAATCTCTTTTTGGGTTAATTATGTCTTGATTGTGAGATTTAGGTTGGAATTATATTTTATTTTTTGCCTATGAATGCCTACTTTCTCCATTTGTTGAAAAGGTTATCATCAGAATCTTTGTCAAAAATCAATTAAGTGTGTTTGTATGGATTTTTCTCAGGATTCTCTGTTTCCTTACAATTACCTATGTTCCTATCTCTTAGCCACTATCAGACAATCTTGATTACTCTTACTATACAGAGCCTTAGTGGTGTCATAGTTAAAAGCTCAGCTGCTAACCAAAAGGTCAGCAATCCAAATCCACCAGCTGCTCCTTGGAAGTCCTATAACACAGCTCTGCTATGTCCTACAGGTTTACTGTGAGTTGGAATTGACTCAATGGCAACAGCTAGCTATATAGACTGTAGACTGAATACTCCTTCTTTCTTCTTTTTTTGAAATTGTTTTACCTATGCAAGTTTTTGTTTTACCTACCACATAAATTTTAAATAACCTTTTGTGTGTCTACAAAAATATCTTCCCAAGATTTTTATAAAAATTGCTTTAAATCTGTAAATCAATTTTGGGAAAACTGACTTTTTCTGTCTTGAGTTTTCCATGCCATGAACATAGTAATTCTCTCCTCTGTTAGATTTTTTTTTTTCATCAGCATTTTGTGGTTTTCAGTGCTATGTTTGTTTAATGAGACTCTCATCTGAGTATTTTATTTTCTCTTTTAAATAATATCAAATTTATATTTTGATGCCATCACTTCCATTACTAGCATGCAGAAATATGCTTAATTTTTATAAGTTTATTGTGTGTTCAGTGACTCACTTGTTAGTTCTAGCAGGTTTCTGTTGACAATCAAGTTTATCTACAAATAGGAAGGGCTTATTTCTATCTTTCCTGATTGTTTTCCTGTTTTTACTTTTTCTTATCTTATTGTTGTGGCTAGTAGTTTCATCACTCTGTTGAATAAGAGTAGTAAGAGCAGATATCCCTTCCTTGTTCCCAACTTTAGGAGGAAGCATTCAGACTTTTACTATGAAGTATAATGGTAGCTTCAGGCTTTTGGTAGATGTTCTTCATCAAGCTCAGGAGTTTTCCTTCTATTCTTATTTTTTCCGAGAGATCTTATCATGAGTGAGTGTTGAACTTTATCAAACGTTTTTTCAGCACCTAATAATATGATCATGTGTTTTTTTCTTTATTAGCCTGCTAAAATGCTAGGTAGTCATGACTGGTTTGGAATATGGATCAGCCTTAGATCCTTGGCATGAACTTGACCATGACATATACTTTTTATATGTTGCTGAATTCTATTTGCCTATGTTTTATTAAGGGTTTTGGAGTCTTATATTCACGATGGATATTGGTCTGTCATTTTCTTTCATTCTCTCATTTATTTATTTGGTACTGTCTTTGGTTTCGCTGTCACGGTAACAGCAGCTTCATAAAATGAATCAAGAAGTGTACTTTCCTTTTCTATTTCCTAGAAGTGACTGTTTAGAAGTAGCTTCATTCTTCTTTAAATATTTGGCAAAATACTCTACTGAAACCATCTGAACTTGGAGATTTCTTCTAAAAATCATTAATGCCCCTTTCTTAATAATTAGAAAAACAGTTAAACTAAATCAAAACAAACCCAGAAACTAACAACAAACAACTGTCCGTGAACAAATTTTGATGCATGGTGGCCTGACACATATTAGAATAAAACCGTGCTCCACAGGGCTTTCAGTGGCTGGTTTTCCAGAAGTAAATCATCAGGCTTAGCTTTCAAGGCACCTCCTAAATCTTCAACCTTCTAATTAGCAGCCACTCTCTAACCATTTGTACTACCAATATACTCCTTGAATAGTTGCAGGACTATTGAAATTATTTTATATTGGGTAGTATGTGTTTTTTGAGAAATTAGTCCATTTCTTTTAAGTTGTAAAATTTAGATGTGTGGAGTTAGTATCTCTGTGTTATTCTTTTGGTGTCTTCAGGGAATGAAATTATTTTTACTAACTTGGTGAATGCAATTTCTGCCAGGTTTCTATATTGCAGAGTTACTATACTTCCCTTTGCAATTAAGAAGTGCTGTGTGGGAAAGGAAATTTAGGTGGCATAGTGGTTAAGTACTATGGCTGCTAACTAAAAGATCAGCAGTTCAAATCTACCATGTTCTTCTTGGAAACTCTACATTGCAGTTCTCCTCTGCCCTGTTGGGTCACTATGAGTCAGAATTGACTTGATGGCAATAGGTTTTTGGGTTTTGGTGTGGAAAAATAGCTTGATAGGATGCAAGAGAATGAAAAGTACACAAATGTCCTTTTATTTCAACATTTCTTTGCATACTAATTTAGTAGCCATTGCTAATCCTTGACTGAAATGATTATCACTGTGCTCTTTGCCAAGGTTGTTCCTCTGTTTTCATCATTCCATCTACAGTTATCAGTTAGAATTCTACTTTTCTTTCTCCCTCATGAGCCTATATTTTTATAAAAGTAATTGGATTTATGGATCCTCATTTTATTCTGTGTGTAACTCATTTCAATAATTATTTATTTTGTTGCTGAAATTATTTTATATTTGGCCATTGGTAGCTCTTTAGAATGGCATTTGTATTCTTTTGAAATGTTCTTTTTATATTTTTTCCTTTTCTTTAGCATTGCTTTGCTTTCTAGAATTCAAAAAACAAACAAACAATGACTAAATAAACCTCTTCCAAGGTTGTCCTGTTCTTTATCCTGCCTCAGTTCAGTAATATCACTTCCCAATAAATTCTGTTTTCTTTTATTGGAGAACGCTATTTAGAAAATAAAATCTGAGTGTCAGGCATACATACAGACACTGTGGTGTCAGTGCCAATAGAACAGAGCTAGGAAATTAATCTAAGTATATACACATTTATTATCTATTTTTCTGTCATTCACCTATCTGTCTTTTTGACCATGAATCCATACTAATACCCCCAACACAAAGAGTTTGTTATATCCAACAACACAGTTTGTTACAGTCTTCCACTTTTTCATCTCTGATTTCAGCTTCTTTTTTTAATACTTGATTCTCAATGTCTACAATATACAAATTATTTCTTCATCCACACAGTTTGTTGTATCCAACAACAGTTTGTTATAGTCTTCCACTTTTTCATCTGATTTCAGCTTCTTTTTTTAATACCTGATTCTCAATGTCTACAATATACAAATTATTTCTTCATACACAAAATGCACATAAAGTGGTTTCAGAAATAATAACCTACAGCTCTGTAAAAATAAAATCTACTAACTTCGATATGTTCTTTACATACAGTTCTTTACCTTTATCCTTATAGTATGTAGTCAACATACTATTTTCCTAAAGGATCATTTGTTTCTGTTTGTATTCTGTTCTGAGTTCAACTCCAATTTTTGGTAATTTTTATGTATATGAAACATTGATATGGTTCTAAAAGTCTTAACTACATAAAAAGAAGCATACTCAAAGAGGTGTGATTCTTTGCTAATCCTCACCACATAATTTTAATTTTTTATATCTTTTCTTTCTGATTCTCATCCACCTTCTGTAGTTAACGTCACTAGTATTTTTTCTGTTTGAATTCTGTTATTTCCTTTTTCAACCAGTGAGCAGATTTGTGTATGTTTTCTTATGTCAACTTCTTTTTCATGCATGATTAACATACTGTGATATTCTCTTGGATATTTTTTTTTGTAATATAACACATTGTTAACATCCCTCCATATCTGTTCATAGAAATCTTCCTTATTCTTTTTTAAAGTTCTATCACATTTCACTGTGTAGATGTACCATAAACCCCTCAAAACCGAATCCATTGTCATGAAGTCGACTCTGACTCATAACGACTCTATAGGACAGAGGAGAACTAGCTTTTTAAGGTTTCCCTCACAAGGTTTCTAAGATCCAGAAGACAGATTCAAACTGCTGATCTTTCGGTTAGTAGCCACAGCTCTTAAGTACTGCACGACTAAGTCTCCACAGTTTATTAAATGACTCTTCCATGTGTCAGCATTTAGGTAGTTTATAAAACTTTGGGTTACAAAAAGTGTTGCATTAATAACTTTGTGTAAATGCATGTATTTTTGAAGGTGTTCCTGTGGTAAATGACTAGAGGTGGAATTACTAGATGAACAGATTAAGTGTATAGTTGTATCAGATGTGGCCAAATTCTCTCCTAGAAGGATTGGACCCTTTTCTGTTTGGTGATTCCACTGTAATGTGTGAAAGTGCCTATTCCTAAAAACCTTGTCAAAAGATACATTGTTAGATTTTTAAAACTTTTATAAATTTGATAGGTGAGTAATACTATTTTAGTGCAGTTCTATCTGTATTTCTGTAATTATCAGTGTTTGTTTGAAGGCCATTTAAAAATGTGTTTGTGAATACTCTGCTTATGTATTTTTATTCTTCTATCAGATTTTTAGTAATTTTTCTCTCAACTTTAAGAATTTTTCATGCTACTAAGATACCAATGCACTTTAATTGTGATGCGTGCCACAAATGTTTTCATCTAGCTTCTCAGTTGTCTTTTCACTTTGTTTAGGATGTTCTTGAACAATGATTTTATTTTTATTATTATGTTATCAAATTTATCATATTTTCTTCTTTATGTTTGAGTTTTGAAAACTTTCCCTACTCTAGGGTTAAAGATGTATTAACCCATATTTTCCTTTGTTACTCATAGGGCTTTATTTTTCACATTTGGATCTCCGGCCCACTTAAAGTTTATTGTTGTTTAGGGTGTGAGGTATGGATCCAAATTTTATCTTTTCCCAAATGGTTACTTAATTATCCCAACACCCTCCATTAAAATAGTCCACTTTTTCCCAGTGATTTGAGATGCTACCCTGGCCATATACCAAATCTCCATCTATTCCAGGGTCTATTTTTGTATATTCTATTTCATTGGTCAGTTTGTCTCCACACAACCCAATATCTCACTGTGAAATACCCACTAATCAATACTCTATGTCTCATTTCCTTGCTAGAGAATATAAACATATTAACTGCCTTCTAAACTGATATAGCTCACTAGGAAGGCATGTATCTGTGGGCCTGTGTCCTATGTCACTTCCACTGAAATGTGACTTCGTCTCCTCATCCTTTGGAAGATCAGTTCTAACACTTGTGAAGTAGAGATGATTAAGCACATACCTGAAATATTTACAGGGATTCAATGAAATAACAGAAGTGAAACTATACTATTAATTATTATTGCTGTTAATGTAAAGAGTATAGCAATATATGATGGTGTTTAAACAGCCAGATCAGCCAGAGATGGGTTCCATTTATATAATGAGTGTGGGTCCTTGAGCAAGCTAAGTTAACCTTTCTGGATCTTCAGTTGTTTGCTGGCAAGTTGATATAATAACTGTAACCTTAGCATCAGGTGGCAAGAATTTATTGTAATGATGTATACAGAAAATTTAGCTCTGTGTCTTACACATAGTTAGCATTCAATTAATGTTATATTTTTGCCTTTATTTACCTATGGCTATCATTAATTACCTTTGGAATGGCAAACTATTCCATTTCTAGAGTTTTACATGTGTTTGCAGCAAGTATTAGGTGTCTACATCACACGCAAAGAAGCATTTACTTCAAGTAAATTCAACATTTTTAGCAATCAGTTTTGTAAAAAAATATTTTTGTCCTACAAGAGTGGTCTTTTGAAGTTTTTATTGGTTTGGTACTTTGCAGATACAGGGTTTTTGTATCTGTGGCCCCAATCACATGTGTTTTGTGGCATTCTCTCCCAGCCTCTGTTCAGTGCCTAAAACACATCTCAAATAGCTAGGTCCAACTGTGGTATACTGAGCCCTTCACAGACTGCATTTTGAGGGAAAAGCTGCAGCCTTTAGTTTTTAAAATTTATGTACACTGAGAAGTCCATTTTCATGCTTTGCCACACAGAGCCAGGCTCTACACCTTCCTAGAAGTGACTTATATATATGAGTCTCTTCATTTAAGATGGCTCGTGTTTTCTACCACTTTCAAATTACCACTTTCTACAGAGGGTTAACTTTAAGGGAAACAAAACAAATACACTCAGGCATTTCTATTTCATGATGAGCTTTTCAGCTCAATGCAAACCTTGCTGCTATTGATTGTTCCTTAAAGATATGAATTTGTCATTGGCTTAAGTCTTTGTGGAGAATTCCCAATTGCAATACGTCTCCTCCTTTACATACTGCAGAATCCAGGGACTGGATTCAACATGTATCTCCTGTCTCTCCCTTCTCCTCCTGACCCTATTTGCCCCTAGACTTCCGTCTAGCTGGCCACAGAAAATGTTTTGGAGTCTTGCCTGTTTGACCTCATGAAACTTTTCCTTTATTAATTAATACCTCTTTGCATCCACCACCTTCAAGGTGATAGGAGAACAGGAACTGCGGCAATTATTTAGAACTGAAGAGCTAACTAAAACAGCGCTGCTGTCTGCCCTTCACCTCCGTACCCTTTCCTGGCAGCTTTGGGGAGTGCCATTGCCAAGAAAAACAGGGCAAGGGCACCAACTAGAGAAGCAGAGGCTGATCGCACAGAGATGAATTTAGCTGATTTTTCTGATCCCCATTTTCTTCCCAAGGAAAATGCAAAGACTCTTCATAAAACTACAAATGAGTAACAAGGAATCATAAAGATGATTTGGCTCAATGTTCTCTTATTTGGATGAGGAAACTGAGGATCACAGAGGTAAAATTATTGGTTCAAAGTCATACAGGGACCTCATAGATGGTTCAGGCTTTTCTCAGAACAATATAGGGTCATTCTGAAGAGGCAATTTAAAGGAAGCATCATGAATGTTGAAGCTAGCATTTCTCACATAGGCTTACCCTGGTAGATTTTTTACACCTATTATAGATCAAAAAGAGGGGAGGGGAACAGTTCAAACCGCTCATACACTTTTCTGCAGGTTTCCCATTAAAACTGCAGTGACTTTCCTCTTGACTCTCAGGCAGGCATCAGGAATTTACTCCTACTTTCCTGATCTGCAGGATCCATCAAGACCAGACTGTATGCCAACTCCCCCTCTTCTGGATTTGATTCATGACACTCATGCCATACCAATTACTGGGGTTTTCACACATACTTACTTAAACAATTAGTCTACATTTCATTCCTGTAAGTATTTTCCCAACTAGATTAAAGTAGGTTGTGAACAGGGACTATATGCTTTAATTATTCCTAACCCCATTATGCTTAATTTATTGTTCATTCCATAATAAATGCTCAATAAGTACATGCTAACCTACTGAATCAAATCCAGACCCACTGCTGTCAAAGAGATTCCAACATACAGCAATCCTATAGGACAGAGTAGAATTGCCCCATAGTGTTTCCAAGGAGTGGCTGGTGACTTCACAGTAGCAACTTTTTGGATAGCAGCTGAGCTCTGTAGTGCTTATTTTCATGACTGCCCATGACTGTTCTACATCTACCTCTGAATTTCACCGAATGTAGAAAGGTAAGCCACTGTCTGTGAAGCCTCTACCTCTAAAAAGAAATGAACCCCTTAGTGTATAAATTTCTTCCTAAGAAATCTTGCATGTTCTCTGGTATAATGAATTATTTCCAGATTTTAAAGAATCAGCTGAGTTTACATTTGTGCCTTTCAGTCCCAAGGACCTTACAAGCTTGTGTGTAAAGATGTAACTGTTATGCTACTATTGATTTCTGAGAATTTTCAAATCCTATTAGAGAAGGAGGTAACACAAGGGCAGCTGAGTTGCTATGCAAGTTGATTCCAAGTGACAGATTTGTATTCTGACAGTGTAGAAAATTCTATAATGCATTAAAATGTTTCCAATAGGGCTTAAAGAATGCATCACAGTTAAAAATAATTCAGTCTGTCCTGATGACTGATTTGAACTGCAAGATAGAGAATGGCAGCTAAGTCCCTTTTGTCTCTCTCTCTCAAACATTTTCCATGCAATGAAGATTAATTCCTCTGATTGTCTTAATGAAATAACAACAGAATCATAAAGCATAACAGAACAAGAGGAAGTTGACAAAGTATGTGGTTGATTAATTGCCTTAATGGATTATAGGTGCTGACTGAAGGGCTTTTTGTTCTTTTTTCCCAATACTCATTTTTCAGCTTTTTAAGATGTAATGCAAATATATACACACACACATACATACAAGGGCTGACAATTAAGTCTATGAACTTATTGCTACATATCTCATGCTGAATATGACTATGGCCACCTTCAAAGTATTCCCCTTGGGAAGCTATGCACTGATGCCAGTACTTAGTCCACCCCTCAAGGCAATTCTGGAAATCTTTCTGGAATGGACATTGTACACAGTGGCATGGTGGCAGGTTTGCAAACTTAATTGTGTAGTTTTCTGTGACAAAGTTTTCAGCCAACAAGTAACTGTATTGGAACATCCTCCCTACTCACCTGATTTGGACCCCAGTGACTTTTTTCTTTACCTAAAGATAAAGGAATTATTGAAATGAAGAAATATTGATGACATTCATGACATCAAGTGTCATATGAGGCCAGCTCTGATGGCCATTCCAGAAAAAAAATTCCAAAATTGCTTTGAAGTGTAAATTAGGCCCTGGCATCAGTGCATAGCTTCCAGAGGGGAGTACTTCAAAGGTGACTGCGGTGATATTCAGCAATGAGGTATGTAGCACATTTTCTAGGATGAGTTCATGAACTTAACCATGTATGTGTGTGTATGTGTGTGCGTGTGTGCGTGCATGCATGTGTGTGTGTGTAGGAAACTCTGGTGGCGTAGTGTTAAAGTGCTATGTCAGGTAACCAAAGGTCGACAGTTTGAATCTTCCAGGGGCTCCTTGGAAACTCTATGGAGCAGTTCTACTCTGTCCTATAGAGTTGCTATAGGACAGCTGCAGTTGGAGTGGACTCAATGGCATTGGGTGAGGTATATAGATATATATAGATACAGATATTTACCAACCAACTTGAAATGCATGTGTCAGAAGTATTCAAAGCATGAACAGTCTCATGTTTGTTTAGAGTCTTTGGGTTACTGCAGACTTATTCAGGTGACTTGCCAGTCAGCATGGTAGAATAACTAACTAGGTAAGGGTAACTAACCAGAACAATTAAGCATGAAAAATTTTTGGACTCTGTCTTTTCAAGTGATGTCTTGCTTCTCTCACGCAGAGCAGAATGTCCAAACTTCTCAGAGAAAACACAAGAACGATTGTTAACTCCATTTCCCATGTAGATGGACAGTTATGGAATCCTATGGGGATAGCATAGGTAAGAAGATGAGACGCAACCTACCAACCCCACTGCCAGCCAGTCAGTTCTGATCGATAGCTACCCTACAGACAGAATAGAACTGACCACAGAGTTACCCAAGAGGGTCTGGTGAATCTGAACTGCCAACCTTCTGGTTAGTGGCTGTAGCACTTAACCACCACACCACCAGAAGATGAGGTACAGACTCAACAACTGGCTTCTGAGCTGGAGTCAGTCAGTGGGAGCAACAGTGGTCAGAATTTAAGTCTTTCAAGCCTTTTCTTTCCAAGTGTTCTGCATTGTAATTCTAAATCATGTGATTTTTCCTATGCATTTAGATTTATTCTTTCTTCCACTCCTTTATATTTCTCTCTTTCTACCAGGTGGTTGGCCCCGGAATGCAGCTGTGAATGCGAGACACATGATTCCTGTCCTCAGAGAATTTACAGCCTATTTATAAAGACCAATTTACACATGTGATTTCAATCAATGTTGAAGAGGTTACAGTAGTGAGAGCACAGACTACGGGAAGACATGTCAGAGACAAGTAGGACTAATTTCATCTTGAAGGTTAAGGAAGACAGATCATGCGTGTAGAGTTATTAAAGCTAAACTCTAAAACTTAAAAGAAACTTAGGCAAAGTGGTGGTGACTTGGTAGGTAGGTGATGTGGCAGCTACTCTCCACTTTCTTCTAAAAATTCTAATATTGAGAATTTCCATTTTAGTAACTCTGGAGAAGCTTGTGTCAAACCAACTCACCTGCAGAAACTAGTTGCAAATTTCACAAAAAAATAGGAAAACCAGCTGTATGAAGGCACTAGAGAGAGGCAAAAGATAGGAAAAAACACGAGAAGATTCACTGTTAACAGAAAAAACAAAAACAAAAAAATCTCATAGGGTGAAATCCATGATTTTACAGCTTTTCCCCCAAGTGCGCCTGGAAAGTTTGCAATCAAGCAGATAACCACAGTCTTCTTGGCTAGAGGTGGCTAGACATTGAGGATAGAAAATCTCCAAAAAACCTGTGAGACAGAGAGAGTGGTCCGAACTATGCCTGTAATACCCCTCAAAACTGGGTGGAATTACATGTGTTTTGGGAAGAGTACAGGATGCACAGAAAAAAGAAACGGCTTGTCAGCTGAAAAATCTGAGTTTTACTGGGACATAGCCAAGCTCACTCCTTTTCATTCTGTCTATGCAGTGTGCACACTGCAGTGCCCTACTGGAACAGTTGCATCAGTGACCTTAAGGCCCACAAAGCTTAGGGTCCTTTACAGAAAAAATATTTGCCCACTGCTAGTTTAAAGCAAAATCTATAACATTGTGTTGTGTAGCTGATAATGTATGTAAAATTAATGCAATAGGCAATAATCACAGAATGGTAGGTTGAAAAATAAAATCACATCACATCAACTTTCTTGTATTTTAAAAGATGTAATACAATATTACTTTAATTAGACTGTGATCAGTTAAGGCTGCATGCAATAATATCCACAATAATAAAGGAAGTAAAGATAGAATACTATTTTTTAAAAGTTATTGTAATTTGATTACATTTTCATGTAAAGAAAAGTAGGGAAGAAGAATAATAAGGAATGGACAGGGAAAAGAGAAAAACAGAGAGAGAAAGCCAAGCCAGAAAGAGAAAACAGAAGGTTAAACCCTACCATAGTAGCTATTCTGTTAAATATAAATAGGATTTTGCTGTAGTTTTAGGTGCCACCTCATCAGTTCCAAGTCATAAAGACTGTACAACATAGTGAAACACTGCCTAGTGCTGCGCCATCCTTATAATTGATAAATAGAACAAACATACCAATTACTAGGCAGTAAAAGAGTAGATTTTTAAAAATGAAATAATGTACACACTGTAAACATGAAGCCACAGACAACCTGACAGCAAGAGTGGAAAAAGATATGCATACAAATTATTAGTATAAAAAAGCTATTATAGTTATAATAATAAAAGCTAAAGTTGACCTCAAAACAAGGATTATTACCAGACATAAAGAAGAATATTTTATGAATATAAAAAGGTCAACTAGCTAGAAGAACATAAGCCTAAACAAGGGTGTGCCAAAAAAAAAAAAAAAAAAGATACATTCACAATTGTATTTGAAGGTTTTAACACACTTCCCAGTAACTGACACACCAACCAGGAACCAAAATAATCAGGATATAGATCTCAACAATGTTACCATCACCATTCACTATGTATTGGTTGATATTAACGTAACTGTACACATCGTAACAACATACATTCATTTCAGTTGCCCATAGAATATTCACGAAGAATGAAAGTAAGTCAGTACATTGCAAAATACTGAGGCCTCCACAGTACATTATTGGAATCAGAATGAATAGAATTAAATTTGAAATCAATAGTAAGATGTCAAGAAATGGGAAAATTAAACAATATAATTCTGATAAAACTGTGTATCAAAGAAAAAAATTATATTGAGAATTAGAAACTATTTCAAACTAAACATGAAAATGCAACATCAAAATCTGTGGCTGCTAAGCAGTGGACTAGAGAAAAAGTGAAAAGTGTTAATATAAATAAGCTAGAAAAACTTCCTCTTTATTGTGGAATGTAGAGTAACAGGACCATATTTACCTTCTCACCAGAAACAAGTAGAAAACTAAACAAAATATATTTTCAAAAGTAGAAGAAGAAGTTCAAAACATTTGGCTTCAGCCATCAGCTGAAAACAAATGCAGCCATCCTTGTGGCTGTTCCAGCTTCCTCCCTGGAGAAAGTTTCTCGACTACCAATGCAATTATCAGATTCTTTGGCATACATGTATCCATGGGAATACAACCTATTCCATGGGAATGCAAACTGGTTTCCATCACTTTCCTCAAGAGAAGCAAAATAAAACTTCACCAGATTGATCAATAGTCAATATCATTACCTGAGGCTAAATTAATATCCTAGCACTTACACCACATCTGGAAAGGCAGCCATTATTGGTACTAATACTTGATTAGTCAATAGTCATTCTCTAGAACCAGCCTGTTTCTATTTGTTTTTTTGCAAGAACTAGACTGGTGTATTAAATAAACCTACAAGGATAATTAGCCATTCAACTCGTTTTTTCGAGTGATACTAATTTCTGCAATTTACCCTTCCTCTTGAAAGAGAACACCATTTTTGCCTTACTATCTAGGGCCATGAAAGCATTCATTCAACATGTCAAATCCTATGCATTTGGCAAATCTAAGTGTTAAAATCCAAAGATGTCACCTTGAGGACTAAGGTGTGCCTGACTAAAGCCATGGTATAAAGATTTATAGCCTGAAAACCTTATGGAGAAGTTCTACTCTGTCCTGTAGGTCCTAGGAGTTAGAATCCACTCAATGGCTTTTTTTTTTTTTTTTTTTTTTAAATCAGTGGTCTATCTACTATCAGTGGATGGCCCAACTTAATAGGGATACTTACAGCTAGCTTGGTAGCAAGTGATATAACTAAGAAAAGCCATCTTCATACCTGCCACCCCTGACCACCTAGGAGGTATCAACTGTTGTTATTAAGAAGCAGATTCTCAAAATTTATTACCATTATTGCTTATTTTTTATATGTACTTGTCATCAACATCTGTAAAAGAAAGATAGTGGAAGCAGAAGTTCGTGGCTGAAATATATGCCTCAGGCAACTACAATGAACTGGAGCTAGAATGGCTCTTCAGAAACGTCCTGAGTTGGGGCAAGACGATCCAACCTTCTGTAATCTCACATCTATCAGTCGTTGTATATGGACCAACCCAGGAAGAGTGCTGACCTTGAACAAGGTGGTTCTCAGCAACTAAGGTCACCCCTAAAATTGCTGATAGCTAAAGTTATTGCTAACAATACTCCTAGCAATGAAGTAAGTCCTTTCACTGAAGAAGATGTGGGTGGTGTATTATAGAGTTCATTACCATCTACAACCTGAGGTGATAAGCCTCCCTATAAAGTCAAACACTAAAAATTCTCAGATGGAAAGATAAAAGAGTCTGGTTCTTTGGACTCTGCAAACACCTTATTTAGGAATTTTTACTAAAAAGCTATAAATGTCTTTTACGCATTGTTAGCTGCATGCTTGGTTAATTGTAGCTGAAAATATCCTATCTGATGGAGAATGTTACAGATTGAATTGTGTACCTCAAAAAGATGTCTAAAATCCTAATCCCTGAATCTGTGAATGTGATCCTGTTTGGAAAAGGGTTTCCATTTTGTTACGTCAATGAATTCAGACTTAAGTAGCCAAGCCAAGCCAAGTGGTCCTAAACCTAATCCCTTTCAAATGATGTCTTGTGAAAAAGGAAAACAGACACAGAAAGGCACATTCACAGGGAGAAGAGACCACATGAGGATCCATCTATAAGACAAGGAGAGCCAAGAAATATTCGGGGCCACCAGAAGCTAAAGAAAATAAGAACGGACTTCTAGAGCAGATCTTTGATAACCATGCCAGTGTCCTGAATTCAGACTTCTCATCTCCAAACCTGGGAAATTAACCATTTCAGTTCCTTAATTTACCTACTTATGGCATTTTTTTTGTTTGCTTTTGCCTTGGCCTTTAAGGCAATACTGGGAAACTAAGACCAAGAGGGAGAGAAGGCAGAGTAATATGTTGTAAGCAGGGAGGTAGTACACACAAAAAACAAGGTGTCAGAGAGCACATACCTTTTGAAAAATTTAAACAGATTCAGTATGGGTAAAGTATACACTGCACAGAGTAGAAACAAAAGAAAGCCGTAAAAGTGAGCAGAAGTGAAATCACAGGATGTCTTTTCACATTTATTATAGAGATGACTTTATCCTGAGAGCAATGGAAAGCAATAGCAAGGTTTCTAAGAAAGTGATATAGTAAGATTTGTGGTTTTTGAAAGGTTTGTCCAGTTCTGCTAAGGAGCTTAGCTTGGAGAGGTCAAGGCAAGACACAGACAAATCTTTTAGGAAGTGATTTCTCTAATCCTGGTAAAAGGGGCTTGGACTAGAGTTGTAGCAGCTAAAATGAAGTGAACAGAATAAGGTATATTTAGGGGTCGGAATCAACAGCTCTTAGTGGCTGAGTTCAAGAGGAAGAACTAGGAATTCAGAGTGATGTCCAGTTTGCCTCTTGGGGGTCACGGCTCAGGCACACCTGAGTTGCAGCACAGAGCCGTGCTGTAGGCCCTGAACTCCGGAGCCAGGTTGTTTCCTACCTGACTCTTCTTAGCTGTGTGCCCTTTACCAATTTGTGCCATTCTGTACCTCAGTTTTCAAATCTATAAAGTTGCTAAGAATAATCTCTCCCTTCAAGACTAGTGTGAGGAGCAAATGAGTTAATATAGGTGAAATATAGGCTTGCTTATAAAAAATTTCTCAGTAAATATTACTACTGGGAATCTCACTCTGGTTTTTCTATTTCTGGTTTTTGTTTGATTTACAACCATGTTGACTTTGGGGCTTCAAATCCCAATGCAACGACCAACACTGGCTGTCACTTGCTTTCACTGTAATGACTTGTTTTGACATCCTGATATCCAGACCAGCTCCCACTGAATCCCTCAGACCATTCCAGTGGAAGACCAAAAAAAAAAAAACCCACAGCTGTGGACTCAACTGCTACTCATAATGACCCTACAGGACAGAGCAGGACTGCCTCACAGAGTTTCCAAGGAGCACCTGGTGGATTTGAACTGTCAATCTTTTCGTTAACAGCTGTAGCACCTAAACACTATGTAACTTGGGTTTCCAGTGGAAAGCCAAGTATTGTAATATTATTGAAAGAAAATATCTTCCTTATGAAAGTTACTTACATTTAAATTTGTATGTGTGTAAAGGACTGCATCCCGATATTCAGATGCTGAGTGTTCTGGCATCCAAAATCTGGCACTGGTCTCGAATCCTTGAATAACCTCAGGCACCAGTGGAATTTCAGGTCTTGCGCTGTGATTCTCATGTTCATCCTTCACACTGTTCTGTTCTACTACTAATATATACACCTGTAACCCTTTCTTGTTTTCCCAAGCTTTTTCACTGGCACCTTTTTTTCTGTTTCTTTTTAACTGTACTTTAGATGATGATTTGCAGGACAAACCAGTTTCTCATAAGGCTTTATGATACTGGCTAACAACCCCACGACTTAACACTCTCCTTTCTTGACCTTAGGTTTCCTATTAGGAGCCTTCCTGACCCCTCCTGCATTCTTACCCTTGTCCCTGGGTAGGCATGCCCCTTTAGTCTTGTTTTGTTTTATGGGCCTTGTAATCTCTGATTAAGAGTGACCATCAAGTGTGACATTGTTATTGAGTTAAAAGGGTGCCCAAGACTATAAACTCATAATATCTCTAGATTCTGTCAGATCAGTAAGTCTGGTCTCTTCTTATGAGTTTGAATTTGGTCTACATTTTTCTGCAGCTCTCTCTGGGACCCTCTAGTCACAGCAGTGGTGGTAGTATCTGGGCACCATCTAGTTGTACCGGACCTTTTATGATTCAGAGTTTGTAATCAAGCTCCTCATTCCCAGAAACATTCTTAAAATTACCTTTGAATGTCCTTTTCACCTTTAAGCTTTAACTGAAATTTACCACAAACCTGGGTCACCTGCAGCCTCTCAGGTGTAGATTGTTTTCTTCCAATGCACCATTTATGAAAGGGTTTAGAGATGGAAGAGGGACCCCTCTGCTACCGATATGATGACACTGTGTGTCATCAGCTTTTACCATTTCTTATCATTTCTTGTTGCTCTCATGAACAGAGCTTCTAGTCACTCCTACTCCTGAATTTACAATGTGAACATCTGGCTCACTATCTGCCTGTCAAGTACACTTTTGGTATTAATTCTCAGAGATGTTAAAATCTATGTAGATGGCTATATCAGTTCTTGGTCTCATAAGTATTGTTATAAATTGAACTATGTTCCCTCAAAGTATGTGTTGTAAATCCTAACCTCTATGCCTGTAGTTATAATCCCATTTGGGAATGGGTTGTCTTTGTTATGTTAATGAGAGGCTTGGTATAGGGTGTATCTTAAGTCAATCTCTTTTGAGGTATAAAAAGAGATTAAACTCAAGCTAGCAAGCCTACATGGGGAAAGATAAATGCCAAAACACATACAGACCTCCAAGGAACCAGGAAGCAAAAGTTGAAGAGACAAAGATCTTCCTTCAGAGCTGACAGAGACAGCAAGCCTTCCCCTAGAGCTGGCACTCCGAAACTCAGACTTCTGGCCCCCTAACTGTGAGAAAATGAATTTCTGTTACAGCCAGCACTTGTGCTATTTCTGTTACAGGCAGTGCTAGATAACTAAACGGAACTTGATACTCACTGAGTAGGGTACTGCACTAACAGACACTAAAATGTAGAACTGGTTTTCAAATTGGGTAATGGGTCAAGGACAGAAAAGTTTTAAGATGCCTATCCAATTCAATGGCATTTGGCTTTGGCTTGGCAATAGTGAAACTAGATTGAATGAAGAGACTGGTGGTGGAATTATGGATGTCAAAGATAATTCTGGTAAGGACTCAGAAAGAAGTCAGAAATACCGAGTTTCTGTCATCTTAGAGAATACATATGGTGCCAGGGTTGCTAGAAATGTAGAACATCAAATAAGCTTCTGGTAAAGCTTTAAAAGAAAAAGATGTTTATTGCAGCACAGTCCACAATAGCAAAAAGATGGAATCATCCTAGATGCCCATCAACTGATGAATGGATAAACAAACTTGGTACATAAACTCAACGGAACAGTATGCAATGATAAAAAAAAAAAAAGCTGGTTTTAGGAAACATGTGGGAAGACATGATGCTGAGTGAAATCAGTCAGTGGCAAAAGGACAAATATTGTATGAGACCCCTGCTATAAAGACTTAAAAATAAACTTATGTACAGGAGAAAACATTCTTTGATGGCTACAAAGGCAGGAAGAGAGGCTGAGGGCTGATCATAGATTAGATAGTTAATAGAGATTTTAAAACAACAGATATGTAACAAAAAAAGAAAAAGAACATGTGATTGGACAATGGCAGAAGGCAATCTGTTTTTTATGCAGTGGCAAAGAATATGTCTCAATTATGTTCGAATGTTTGGTGGATGGTTGAACTTTTAAGTGATGAATTTGGATATTTAGTGGATGAGGTTTCTAAGTGAGATGTTAAAGGGGACACACGGTTTCTCCTTGCTGGAGGAAAGAGATGGACTTAAAAGTGAAGTATGAAAAATGAAACAGAACTTAAAGATTTCGAAAATGCTGCTGTACAAACTAAAAACATGGCTACATAATCTTTTGTTAAAGAGATTAATCCAGTGATTGAAGGATCTAAATAATGATTGTAGCAGAAAATCCATCAGCTTAGGCTGAAAGGTACAGAAGAAGGAAGAAAGAATGTTTTCTATCTCTTGGAATTTTACAGTCAAGAAACAGGGCCAAACAAGCTACATCTTCTGTCCTCCAGGAAAAGAAATGGACCATCCCTGTAGCAACTCTGAGATCATCAGAACTACTAGAAGGAAAGTGGGAAACAGGGACTTCTTGGTTTATGGGTTGGGGCCAAAGTCTCCTGAATCTCAAAGGGTGAGAGAACAGCTTCCAAGGCTTCAGTGAGTTGGATCTTTGTCATCTCAGTTTCAGAGCATAGGGCTGCCTTTAAGGTGTGTGCCAAGAGGATGGGGCCACCACCCAAAGCTGAATGAGTAAGGCTTCTAAACCCAAGGGGCAGAAAAACAGGGCCTCCTGGAGCTGAGAGTGTGGGGTTTCTACAGATGAGGAGAATGGGGCCACCTGAAACCATGGGAGTAGAACTGCCATCCCACAGAGCCTAGAAAGCAAAGCTAAAAACAAAGGCCAAGGGGCCTATACACAAAATCCAGAAGGCATGGCCAACACCCAGACTCTGAAGGCAGAGCTATTACCCAGATAGTCTCAGAGAAAAGAGAACTATTTTCAAAACTTGAGAGCTAACATAAAATTGTTCTGACGAGTTTTGGACTTTGTTGGATCTGTTATCCCTGCTTCCCTTCAATTCCTCCCATTTGTAATGTAAATGTAAATGTGTGCTTTGTACCTGTTACATCACCGTATCCTGGAAGCAGATAACCTGTATTCTAGATTTCACAGGTTCTCAGATGAATAGGACTCTAGCTCTAGAATGGAATATGCCTAATGTCTCATCTATATTTGATTTAGGAGATTCAGAAGATAAAACTTTGGACTTGGAGTCGACTTAGGATGCTTGGGATGATGTGACAGGGTTAATGTGTTTGACATGAGGGAAGGACATGAGTTTGGGGGGCAAAAGTGAAATATTATGTTTGAACTCTGATACCCCCCAAAATATATTGTAAATCCTAACCACTATGCTTATGGTTATAGTCCCATTTGCGGATGGTTTGTCTTCAACATGTTAATGAGACAGAATTTGTGGGGTGTATCTTGACTGAATCTTTTTGGAGATATAAAAGAGCTTAAGTGTAAACTAGCAAGCAGAGATAGGGTAAGGCAATGTCAAGATACATGCAGATCTCCTGGGAAACACGAAGCAGAAGCTGACAAGGACTGTCCTCAAGAGCCAACAGAGAGTGAAAGCCTTTCCATAGAGCTGGCACTCTAAAATCGGACTTCTGGCTTCCTGAACTGAGAAAATACATTTCTGATTGTTAAAGCTATCCACCTGTGTCGTTTCTGTTATAGCTGCCCTAGATAACAAAGACAAGTGTCCAATTTTATCCTACCTGCATTTAAGGTACCTACTCCTATAGCAACCACTAATGATTGTTTTTGTTATGTGCTAGCCAGTCTTTTCTGACTCCTAACACCATATGTGACACAGTAGAGCTGCCCATTGGTTTGTAAGGCTATAATCTCTAGGAGCAGACTGTCAGGTATTTCTCTAGTGGAACTTCTGAGTGGGATTGAACTGTCAACCTTCCAGTCAGCAGATGAATGCTTAAATGTGGCACCACCAAGGTTCCTTCACTAATGACTGCAATCTACCAAAATCTTCATTTAAAAGTCACTCATGTCCAAATATCCCAACTTCTGCACTCTAGTATTTCCATTCCAACAATTTCATGTCCTCAGTTAAATCTCCTTGGCCATTACTTCCTTTGAGGAGCCCTGCTGGTGTAGTGGTTAAAAGTCTGGCTGCTAACCAGAAAGTCAGCACTGCAAATCCAACAGCCACTTCTTGGAAACCCTGTGAGGCATTTCTGCCATGTCCTATGAGTTCACTGTGAATTAGAACTGATTTGATAGCACCTGAGAAAACAGCATTGCTCTCTTCATCTTCTTCCCTTCTTGCCTCACCCAGATTAGAATTCACAGTAAACACCTTATAGCTCTAACCCTCTCCATTCTACTATATTTGCAAAAGTTCAATCTCACTTAAATCCCAATGTTTGCTTATCTGTATGTGCACATGGTCCTGCAAACTGTATCAAGGATAAAAACCACAGAACAGTGATAGCTGGGCTCACTTCAAATTTCTGGCTACAGATCAGAAGCAGGCACTTAACACTAGCAGACAATGCCTCAATTCCCTGCTTAAGTTCACTTTTGCACACTCACAGATGATTATTTCACACCTTCTTCTCCCATATCTCTCTCTCCCTACATTCTATAATCTCAAATGATAAACTCGCCATTGTACTACATAGAAAAAATAGTTTAAAGTAGATGAAGTTTATTCCAGGCTGCCATGTTTTCCATCAGAAACTCTGTATTCAACTGCTCTTCCTTTTTACCTGTTCCAGTGAAAGAAACACACTCCCTACCATTTTAGACAACCGACTTCACTTGAGCCCTGACTCTTTCCCCTTGCTGTATTATCAAGCATTTCATTATTTTCTTCTCCTGCATCAAATTCTCCCTGTTTATTGAATCATCCCCACTAGCATTCAAATATGTTAATTTTTTCCATTTTAAATAAATACCTCAGTTGATCCTATGTTCTCCTCAAATACTGACCTATGACTCTGCTCCGCTTAACAGCAGAACTCCCCAATAGAATCATCTAGGCATACTTTTCCCACTTCTCTTTTCTTTCTCAACGTACTTAATTAAGCACACAGTGTACCACTTAACATAGTTGATCATTCCTTGCTTCTAGAAATACTTTCTTCTAAATCAGTGAAACACTGCATTCAGATACAAGGTACAAAGGTATCACAAAAAGTGGCATACACAAGATGGAAGAGAACCTTGCATTCACATAAAAGAGAGATTACTGCAAAGTTAAAACAGAGCTTTCCCCATGGACCAGGCCCTGTTTCTCCGATGCAGCGCCCTTAGCATGTGGCTTCCATTCTGAAGGTCATGTGGGAAAGCCAGAACTCCAGCCATCACACCCATATGCCAGATAGCAGAAATAAGGAGGTGATTAAAAATGATGTGACTTCTACCTTGAAAGATAATGCTGGATGCATCACCAGTGATGTTTACTCTTACTTCATTGTCCAGAAGGCAGCTGCATGTCCTCACCTAGCAGGAAAGGCTTCAAAAATTACCATCTCAGTTAATAAATTAAAAATCAGGATTTTGTTTCAAGAAGAATGAGAGAATAGTTGTTAGGGTATATAACTGTCAGTCTTTGCTGTCACTTCTATGACAAACTCCTGGGGTGATCTTTCTCCTGTACAGACTTGTTTGTGGAGTTCTTTTCCTTTAAAAGATCTCTAAATGTTGAAATGTCTAAGGAATGTTTTTTGCTGCCTCTCCTTAGGTGAAAACAAGCTACTTCCTTGTTTCAAATAGCAATCACATACTGAGGACTCTTTGTGCCGGAAACAGTTAACATACTGGGGACAAAAGTACAGTCCTTAGAAAGGCCTGCTTGCAAGGTTGGCCCTTGGCTGATATCTGAGAAATGAAATAGTTTTGAAAACTTACATAAAACTTGTGCTAAGTGATAAGATTGGCTCACTGTGCCTCAACTGTGTCTACAAAAAATATGGATTTTGTCGAACATCCATTTTCATTCTGGAAGCCTAGAATCTTGGCTCTTCTAAGTAGGGGTGTCTATACGACCCAACTCTAATACAATCTTTGGGTACTTAGCTTCTAATGGGCTTTCTTGGTTGACAGCATTTCACATGCGCTGTCACTAGCAGTGGCTGGAGGAATGAAGCATGCCCTGTGTGACTCCACTGGCTGAGGACCCTGGGCAGTTCACATCTAATTTCCTTCTTACAGTGCCCATATACCTTTTCCCTTTGCTGATTTGGCTTTACGTCCTTTCATTCTAACCAAACATAGCCATGAGTACAACAATATGCTGTGAGTCCTAATGAATCATCTAACTGGGGGTGTGGGGGGTAGGCCCACCCCCACTCTCCAGTGTGCGTTTCCTGCTTCAAGCTATTCCCTAACTCTAGACTTTTATATCCATCCATGTCATTGCTTTAGTTCAATGACCCACAAGAATCTGAAAATAAACATTGACCAACATAACTACTGGTTCTACCAAGTCCTCGAGTCCACCCCTACCTGCATCTATCCACAATGCATTAACAACCTGGTTGCTCAGGCCCCCAATCTGGATTCCTTCTTTTTCTTCGCTCTCTGCATCTAACCCATCAGTAAGCCTCATAGGGTGGATTTCAAAGTACATTCTTAAACTGATTGCATTTCACCATCTCTATGATCCTAATTCAAACAACTGTCACTTCTAGCAGCAACTACTTCAAGTCCAGGTCTTTCTCTCTCTATTCTTCCTTCCTGAAGTCCATCTACCACCGTGCACTTGGGATAATTGTAAGAATAACTCATTTTATGTCTCCCCATCACTACTAGCACTCTAAATAAATAAATAAATCCAAACATTTAATTGTGATTCATGAAATTAGCCTGCGTTGGTTCTCCAGTCACATCTCTCCTTGCAACCACCTTTACTAGTTAAACAGCTGCGTTAATTTTTACTGGGCTACCTTTTGGTCTATTGTACATAGGGTCACTATGAAGAAGAACTGATTTGATGGCACCCAGCAACATCAATCTTCCTTCTGTTACTCTAATACAGCGTCTCCAAGTCTTTGCATTTGTGTTCTTTTTTCATCTGATTTAAAACCTGTGTCAATCTACCCCCACTCTCTACTCCACTATTGTACTGTTTTCTTCATAAAAGGTCATGGCTCTTAATTCTCTCTCTCTCTCTTACACACACACACACACACACACACACACACACACACACACACCCTGCAGAGCTGCAACCCCTAAATAGTATTTGGTACTTTACTTGTGACCAGTGAATGTTTGTTAACTGACTGAATGCTGATGGACTCATATTAGAAGCTGTCTTGTTAAAAACCCATACTATGGTCCACTGGAAACTCTATGGAGCGGTTCTACTCTGACCTCTAGAGTCCTATGAGTTGGACCCGACTCAACAGCAGTGGGCTTGGTTTTTCTGGTTTTATGGTCCATTTATGTTCATAAATGAGAAAGTAGGGAGTAGTATAAAACTGAAGCAACAGAACGTTATTGAGCAAAATCTTAACTTTCTATATCTGAACAGAGACAGAATGATGAGCTCCATTCTCACCCATCCACAGGATGGACAGAAGTCAAAGGGACATAAAACCCAAACCAAACCCACTATTGCTGAGTTGATTCCTACTCATAACAACCCCATAGTTTCCAAGAAGTGCCTGGTAGATCTGAACTGTCAATATTTCATTTAGTAGCTGAGCTCTTAATTAGTTGCCACCAGGGCTCCTGCAGATTAAACCAAAAAGGTGCTGCCATCAACTCAATTCCAACTCATACCAATCCTATGGGTCAGAGTAGAACTGCCCTGTAGAGTTTCCAAGGAGTGACTGGTGGATTTGAACTGCCAACCTTTTGGTTAGCAACCATAGCAGTTAACCACTATGCCATTAGAGTTTCCCAAAGGGACATGGAACAGATATATTTGAAATTTTACTGTAGATATTTTACTCTACTTTTTCAGTTAATATTATAAACACTTTCTCACATCAATAAAATTCTTTGTAAACATATTATTCAATTGCTAAATAGTATTCCATTTCATATGAAGGTACTACAATGAATCATTCCACTGCTCATCAAAGGAACCCTGATGGCACAGTGCATAAGCACTCAGCTGCTAACCAGAAGATCCTCAGTTAGAATCTACCAGCTGCTGTGCCAGAAAGGAAGTGTGGCAGTTGGCTCTCTTGAAGATTACAGCCTTGGAAACACTGTGGGACAATTCTACTTTGTCCTATAGGGCTGCTATGAGTCATCAATATTTATTGTTATTATTTTATACAAGTAAACATATTTATATGTCATTTTTTTTGCTTCATTTCTGATCACTTTCCTAGAATATACTTGTAGAATGGAAAAATAGAAAGAAGAAATATTTTTTAATATTAGCAAGGCATTGGTAAGTAGTTTAATATGAAAAACACATTACTAAGTAGATTTCTAAGAAGTTGGTTTAGTTTATATTCAGAGTTCATAAGAACAACCATTTCATAGCACCCTTAGGATAAAATAAAATTTATTTTGTTCTTTGTTCATTTATAGACAAAATGGTTAATCTCAATTTTTTTTTTTACATTCCTGTGGTTACTAGTGGATCAAGAATATTTCACCTGCATGCATTATCTCTATTGTTTTGTACACTTGTGTATTATCTTTTCTCTTTCTGGTCTTAGCGATGTTTTCACCAATTTTTACAAAGACTTGTATATTTAATATACTAATCATTATCTGTTATATTTATTTCACAGTGTTTGTCTTTCCTATTATTTTAGAGAGAAAGGGTGACCTAAAATCAGCAGCTCTAGAAACTGTGAAGCCACAGTGCACATCCAGGGAAAGGAAAAAAAAAGTACCTTCCTCCAGAGAGCAGGATTTGCTCAACATAAAGCCTGACGGTAGAACCAAAACAAAGTCAATCAGAGATGTGCCTGAGCAGGGGTCAAGTGAAGCATGAAAGATTCAGGAATTTACAGGATCAAGAGCAGGTGACTTTTGGTATGTAGCAAGCTGCTCCAACTGTGTGTGCTGATTTTCTTAGGGAAACAAGGTCAATTATGGCTGGGAGACCACACACAGAGCATTAAGCAGCAGTTTATCTTTAGTGAATTAAGATCAGATCATCTTTGATATCTTAGACACTTTCATTTTCAACCCATCACCTTTAATCTCACATGCCTTTTCTTTCAGGCATAAATGCTAGGAAAATACAGAATGATTTTATACCTTAAAGCTGGAGCAAAGTCAGGGGAAAGGGGCAAATGCTAAAGAGAATGAAGTCCAATTCCAAGACTTCTGTGAAGCTGTGGAATTCAGAAAATATCACCTGAAGTGCATTTTGCTCCTGGGCAAGAAAAGAAAGACAGCTGTGGAGACAAGATGTGCCAGGAGACAGAGGAGCAAGGAGACGACCCACCACAGGCCACTTTAGGTTACACCTACTCTGGCCCACTGTACAACCACGTTAAGAGTCAAAGGAAACTCTTCGAAACCAAAACGCCTAGGATGAGCAGAACTGATATTTTCCTTACAAAAATCAAGCTGTTTGGCATGTGTGCAACTTCTCAATGATCTAGGCCAGCTGTGCACCCCGGAAACTGGCACAGGCACAGAACTCCTACCTAGTGGGTATGTCACGCTTTCCAACTTGAGTGAAGCTCCTGGAACTGGCACCCGTTGAGAATGTCCTTATTAACACCATTACGGTGCCACTACACTGATTTTCCTTTAATTTGATCTGAAACTTATTATACTAAACCTATTAACCAATTTCCTGAAAGATACTGCCACGACAACGTCTTTTATTTTTTTTTTTTCCAAGCTCACTTGCATAGACGGAGTCAATTGTTATTCAGCAACGGGAAGGCAAAAATAACCCTCCTTATCTCCCCGTTCTTATTTATTCTGATTTCCCTCAGGCTCTTCAATGCTTCCCAAATGACCTCATCTTACTCTAAGTAATTCTGTTATTTTAATATTCTAGAAATTGGCTTTAGGATGCAGCACCTGGAAAGGCAAAAAGGAAAAGCTTACTTTGGTTACCCTAAAATTAAAGTCAATCACAAAAAGGAAAAAATAGTTTTGTTTTTGGTATGCACATTTTATCAAAGTCTATTATTTATTTATTTAAAAGGAGCCCTGGTAGCATGAGGATTAAAAACTGCTCACTGAAAAGCCGACAGTTCAAATCCACCCAATGGTTCCATGGGAGAAAAAAACTGGCCATCTGCTCCTATCAAGATTACAGCCTTGAAAACCCTGTGGGGCAGTTCCACTCTGTCACGTGGGGTCACCATTAATTGAAATAGACTCAACAGCATATAACAACAACACTTTTTAGAAGGTCTTACATTTCAGAGCTGTTGTTCGTCTCTCTCTCCACATAACACCACCTCCTGCCTACAGTGCTGGCTGCCTTTCTAGACCGTTCCAATTCCCATGCTAGACATCTTCAACATCATGATGGCGCTGTGAAATCACCACTGTTGTTTCATCCAGTATCACAGAAGGCAATCCACCTGAGCATCATTAATTCACCACCCATTTATTATTTTATTCACCAACTAATTATAATCCTTACTGTGAGCCAAATGCTAGGTAAATACAAAAGTTCCTTCATTTCATCTTTCACACTGTTTTAGGTGATAAGCTTCATCTTTTTGTGTTCTTTTATAAAAAATGTTTTGCTTCTATTTTTCAGAAAGTTAGGAATTCATCAGTATCTTCTGGGTTTTTCAATTCATTATTGGTGATAACTTACAATGCACAGAAAAGCTATCATTTTTGGCCTTTTTTCAATTTCTTTTTTGTAGTTATTTCTCTCTTTATTCTTTATTTGCATGACTTCACTCTTTTTTCTTGAGCAATACTGACAGAAATCTGTCTGTTTTAATGAAGTCTTTCGGCAGAATCTGTTTTCTATCTTGTTAATTTTATTATTGTTGATTTGCTTTTAAATTTCATTGACCCTTACTGCCATTATTTTCTTGTCCCAGCTTCTTCAGATTTTATGTTTTTGTTGTCTTCATTTCCTGAACTGAATGCTAAGCTCATTTACCATCCACCTTTCTTTTTCCCAGAAGCCCTGGTAAAGTAGAGGTTAAGTGTTAGATCTGCTAACCAAAACGTTGGCAATTTGAATCCTCCAGGTACTCCTTGGAAACTCTATGGGGCTGTTCTACTCTGTCCTTTAGGGTCCCTATGACTTGGAATCTACTCAGTGGCAGTGGGTTCTTTTTGGTTTTCTTTTTCCCAGACAAGTGTATCAATAGCTCTAAATTTCCCTTTAAACACTGCTTTAGCCCATTCTACAATTTGACTTGTAGTGTATTTATTATCATTCATTTTAAATATGTCTTAATTTTCTTTCATATTTCCTTTAAATACTTTTATTCAGCAGTTGCCAATTAGTTTCCAAACATACTGGGTTTTATGGAAATAATACTGTTGTTTTATATTACATTGACTCTTTGAAATTTATTCAGACTTCTTTTATCATCTAATACAGAGAATTTTTTTTATCGATGTCTTGTGCGTGGTTTAAAAAAAAATACCATAATTTGTTGATGCAGGTTAGCATTAATATCTTTTTTTTGCATTTAAAATCTGATTTTTTTCTGTCTATTAAATCTATTAATTTCTTAAGAGGGTGTTAAAATTCCAGCAATGACTGATTTATTTATGTCACTCAATATTCCTGACAATTGAAACTTGATATATTTGAGATTGCACTGCTAGGTGCATACATGTGTATACACCTACTTTACTGTATCTTGCATAAGTATATGATGTCCTTTTAATACTGGAATGCTTTAGCTTTAAATTCTATTATTCAGGTCCTAAAAATACAACCACAATTTTCCTTTGGGTCATTTTGGTTGAAATCTTTTATATCTTTTCATTGTTAACTATTCTTTTCTTGTTTTAAATACATCTTTCAAGCAGACATTTTTGTATTGTAGGGTTTGGTTTTTCTTTATTGTGATCTCACAGTCTTCACTTGTAATTAGTATACCTAACCCATGGACAGTGACTCTAACTATTTTTATAGTCCAACTTTGTTATATTATTGAATGTTTTCTGTTAAGCATTCATTTATTTTTAAACATATCTAGTTTCCTGAGTCCAACAAAAAGCAAATCCCGCCTTAGGAAAGGAGACAATCTATTTGAAAAGTCTATTTCGATAAAAGGAAAGGAACTGTTGCAATCAGGGAAGAAGATTATTACAACAGGAAGAATGCTCAGACCATAATAACACCTGTAAACACCTCAAAGACCAGGCAAAAAGAGAATATCATTAACACGGAAGGGTAAACAAGGGTACATAGAACTTGCCATGGGAGAGTGGGATGAGTGAGTGGAGTGATCTGAAACTCAAGTAGAAAATGTCTTTCCTTGAAGTTATCCCATTCTCAGGAAGGATAGTTAAGGGGAACCATTCCACATTCGGATGTTGACTCAGGATGAGATGAGGATGAATCAAAGTTTAAGAGCCTAAGAGAAGAAGAGGAGCCTGACGTACAGAAGGCCCACACTAAAGGACACAAGCCTGACCATGCCCACCATCCCCTCTGAGGTGCAGGCGAATTGCACTTCTAAACACAAGCCTGGCACACCTACCCAGCAACCTGTGTGTCCTTGCCCCATTCATCTGGCAACTGATGGTGCACATATACAATGCCCAACCCAGCAACTGGCAATAATGCTTCCTCTGCCCATGCCCTAGTAACCTGCCAGACAAACTCATCACCTCGTGGCAATACCAATAACATCCTAACAGGCACCATCTATACCTCTGCCAAACAGTGAGCAGGAGGTCCTATCCTACTGCCATCCAATGTCTACCTGTTCGACTACAATACCACACATCCCATAGCTAAACAGTTCCTGGAGGCCACCTACACTTGCACTGGAACCCCCTGCTACCCCACCACCTACTAAGACATGGATTGTTGCACATACTGCGAGCCTGCCTCATCCATTTGGGTAGCACTTCCTCATAGTGGATACACAGATGTCCTGCCCTGACTTCCAGAGAATTCTCAGAGATAGTACCAACCCAGAAGAACCTCACAGTCCAACAAGAGTTGTGGAGGAACCTGGAACACCCAACACTTGTCACCCAAAATCAGACAAAGAAACCATGCTAATACCATCCACTTTGGTGATGGGAAAGTCAGCAGCCAATGGGTGACATCTGCTTGTCCAAGGTAAATGAAGACACTAAGAAGTACACAAAGACAGGGGACAATTTCAGCAAATGCTCTAATATACAGTTTTGCAATAACAATAATCACCAAAAAAATATGGGCATGATTACAGAGGCAGATTAAAAAACAAATGGTTGCTGTTGACTCAATTCTAACTCATAGCTTCCCTGTAGAACACAATAGAACTACCGGTGGAGTTTCCAAAGAATGCCTGGGGGGCCTGAACTACTGATCTTTTGATTAGCAGCTGTACCTCTTAACTGCTATCCATCAGGTTTTCCACATATGTAGATATCTATGAATGGATTTGTATAGGAAGGCACATGTGAGTAGATGGGTGTGGACATATATATGTGTACTTGTAAGCTTACGAGTGTGTGTGTGTGTGTGTGTGTGTATGTGTGTGTATTGTATTCAAAAATATAATAAATCACACAGGGGCACAGTTACAGATACTTCTATATAACCAAATACCTTGAGGGACCGGCTTGTTGGGTTTGAAATTTTGGGGACCAAAGTCTCATGGAACAACTCAGTCAACTGGTACAACATAGCTCATAAAAATCATGTTCTACATCTTACTGAGTAGTGACTATGATCTTAATAGCTCACAGTGGCCATCTAAGATACTGGTCTCTATTCACCTGGCACAAAAAAGAACGAAGGAAGCAAAAACGATGTCAGTCCACAAGATTAACAGTCCACATGAATCACAGCCTCATTCAGCCTGATCTGAGAAGAGCTGGATGGTGCCTGGTTACCACTACCAACTACTCTGACCAGGGACATAATAGAAGGTCCCAGAAAAAAGAGAAACAAATGTAGGGAAAAACCTAAATTCCTTAAAAAAAAAAAAAAAGACACCAGGCTTACTGGATAAATAGACACTTTGAGGAACCCCCAAGACTATGACCCTAAGATAGCCTTTGAACTTGACACTGAAGCCACTCTTGGTAGTCACTTCTAAATAACAAACTGGCTTTATAAAATAAACAATATTACCTGTGAATACTGCTTCCTTAAATAATCAACTACATGAGGCCAAACAGTCAACATTTACCCTAAAACAAAGACGACAGGCTAAGGAGCAGCAGGGAAGTCAGATTAATGCAAATAGGACAAACAGAATGGAAATGAAAATGTTGACATGTGCATAAATGCAACCAATGTCATGGAACAATGTATACAAAGATTGTTAAGTGTCAACCTAATTTGCTATATAAACTTTCATGTAAACTACAATAAAATATTTTTTAAGAATGCAGGGTAGTAATAAACACAAAATTTAGCCTTTTATCACCTTTTCTGTTGACTTATTTGAAGAAGTTGTAGAGCCTGGGTTGTACAGTGCTTAAGAGTTTGGCTGCTGAACAAAAGGTGAGCAGTTTCAAATCCTCAAGCTGCTCCCTGGAAACCCTGTGGGGTGTAGAAATTGACCTGCCAGCAATGGGGCTGGTTTTCAGATTTATTAAAGAGGAAGCTCTGCTGCTCCAGTAGCTGAGAGTTCAACTGCTAACCAAACAGCTCAGCAGTTCATATTCACCAACCACTCAACTTGGAAGTTTTAGGAGGAAATTTTATTTTCTCCTGTAGAGTCATTATGTCAAAATTCACTCAGCAGCAATGGGTTTTGTTGGTTTATTAAAGAAGACAAGGTCCATGGGAGGTACAGTTTATGTTCAATTACCAGCTGAAAGTTTGGCAGATCCACCCAGTGGTAAACATCTGGTGATTTACTTCTGTAAAATCACAGTCACTGAAAACCCCATGGAGGGTAGCTCTACTTTGAAACTTTTGAGGTCACCACGAGTTGTTATTTACTTGATGGCAATCTGTTTCATTCTTTTTCTGTTTTTTTTGGTCGATATAAGACTGAAGGCTGAAGTAGAAGGAGAAAATACAGTTGACGCTGTTTGTTTTATGTGTTTTAGTTCTTCTTTGGTGTGTTTATATTTTAAAAGGTAATAAATTGAGAAGATGCAGAAGAGAGGCACTCTCCTATGTATGATAGCAGTATGTAAATTTGAAGGCAATGTGGAAGGTTCTATATATATAACTGTTCTATACCTATCAAAATTTAACATGCATATACTTTTTGACCCAACAAAACCATGTGTCGGAATTCATCAGAAAAGGTGTTTGTTTGTTTATGGGTATATCGATACATGAATACAAAGATGGAGCACAACAATATTTATTGCAGCATTATTTGTAACAGAAAGACAATGGAAATGGCCTAAGTTTTAAAAAAAGGTTATCTCAATTACTATGTGTACTTATTATGCGATGTTTTGCAACTATTAGACATTTCATGCACATGCATATACATAAACAGAAAGAAAACTAGAAACAAATATAAAACAAATTCTGGTTATCTTTGTGGTTTGAAATGAGGAGGAAGAAAATGAGATTTGTAAAAAATGTATTGTGTTGTGTACTTCTCTGTATACTTCGTACATAAAAAGTATTCTTATTTTAACTGAATTATTTTTAAAGTATCAGTTTCTCTGCCCAAACTCAATCCATCAGTGTTTGAATTACAGTTGAAAAATTATTGCTTCCTTTTCAAAGCAATTTACACTCAACTCCCCTTATTCTTCTCTCTCCCTCAAAGCTGTAATTATCGAGTTGAAGAAGGCATTAAAATTACACACAGGTTATTGAGACCTGTGACTGCTACGCAGAATTTCAGGTTACTAGTGTACGTTGGGCATTTTCCTCTGGAAAAGATGATTTTGAAGGGCTTACCCACAGGTCAGATTCTAACTCAGGGAATTCATCATATTGTCAGATTAGGTTATCACTTGGCCATCCACAGCCAAGAGTCACCTGTCACGGTGACGTTTCTTTCTTTTCTTTTTTAAAAATAGATGATAAGTCTTTCCTTTACCTTTTGGTGCTTAAGAATCTTTTGTACAACTTGTAGGATATGTGACAGTGACTTCTACCATTTTCAAAATGTCTCTAGCAATAATGCTGGAGTTTTCAGCATCTCTTGCCTCCTAGCATCCACAATGTAGCCAGAATCACTCACCTAAAGAGCAATTCAAAGAACTTCCTTTTTTCATTTAAAAACTAGTGCATGTCATATGGATGCTTTCAAGATACATCTCCAAACCTCCTCCAGCTGTCCCAGTACCCATGTCTGTCTTTTCCTGTCACTACTTTCTCCCAACGGAAACTTCTGTATCAAATATTGTTCTTCTTTTTCTCAAACTGCCATACTTATTGGTCTTTATACATGCTCTTCCCACAATTCTCTTTACATCATGTTGTTGTTGTTCTTAGGCTGTCGAATCAGTTCTGACTCATAGTGACGCTACAAGACAGAGTAGAACTGCTCCATAGTTTACAGGGAGCACATGGTGGATTTGAACCACTGACTCTTGGTTAGCAGCCACAGCATTTCACCATTACATCACCAGGTATAATATAAAACACTTAGATTTTGGATAAATTGCAACTGAATTCAAACTCTAGCTCTAATAACTACAGGTCATATAATCTCTCACAAATTATTTCACATAACTGATTCTTAATTTCTTCATCCACAAAATGAAAATGCAGATACTTAATGAGATGTCTAGGAAGGTCAAATCAACGAATGGAGGCAAGACATTTATTATTATGGCTAACTTAATAAATTTTACATCAATACTTATTTGATCAATTAATTCATTCTATAGCTAGGAACAGTTGATTGTATTAACGTCATCAGCACCTACTTGTTTGCTGATGTTCCAATTATTTACTACATTATTATGTTACATTATTCAGCTTTTAAGGCACACAGCTTGTACTAGCATCTTATATGTGTATAAATAAACATATACATGAGAGACAGAGAGAGTATCCTTCACAGTATTTGTTGTTGTTAGTTGTTGTTGAGTCATTTCTGACTTATGGTGACCTTATTTACAGCAACAGAACAAAACGTTGCACGATCCTGTGCCAACTCTGTGACTGTCAGTATGTTTGAGTCCACTGCTGTGTTAAGTCAGTCTATCTCATCGGGGATTTCTCTCATTTTCACTGACAAAACAATTGAAAAACCAAGTCAGATCCATTATTGTCAAGTCGATTTCAACTCATAGTAACCCTTTTGTACTGGTGAAACAATTTATCAGAGTGTTAATAAGAATAGATTTATTGACTAATTGTTTCTATAATCCTCACTTCCCCACTGCTCACTACAGTCTATTTTCCAACCTCCATTCTCTATGATTTTAGTTTGGGGCACCATTTCAAACATTTTTTTCTTTTTTGGTTCCTTCTAATACCTCTATGGGAGACATAAAACAATGGTTTAAATTGTACCATTTTAAATGTCCACCCTGTAGAGAAGAATGCAGACTAATCCTGATAAAGCTTTACTTGGGGACCATGTATTTTGGTGAACAGCCACTTTTAAAAGAGTATACCATTTCCCAAAGTACCAGCTAACCCACTTCATACTGCTCCCACAGACAGCTATTTATTCATTCTGCAAATTGCTTGTCCAGGGAAGGGAGCTACTGACAAGGCAGCCTTGATTACTAACCTGTCCAGGTCCACAGTCTACCACTCAAGACACATGTTTAACAAATAACTTATAACCAAGTATGAGAGAAGTTAGGAGAAAAGGTATCCCATGATGCTGGGAATGCAGAATGGGGGATTCACGCCAAAAAAATATCATTTGACATTTAAGCCTCAATTGCCATTTTCCAAAACTCTCCTCCAGTAAACCTGTTTACTGCAGTTGAGCTGTTTCAAGTCTTGAAAATAAAAGATGATTTTTAAAAATCCCTTAATCACTTGAAACACCATCTCAATCACCTAATTCTTCCCTGGAGCTCTTTCTAATTATGCAAGTTTTCTCCCTCAACTGTTCGTGAAAAAAGTCTTTCGTGGGCCGTCACTATCATATTGTTAGACCAGGAATTTTATTTTCTTCTTTTTAACAAATCAACCCAAACAAAAGCTGTCCTATAGCCTTGATACTGGAGAAGGAACATCCTGCTTCCTCCAAGCGGTCACCAGTGCAGTGCCAAATCCACACCAAAAAGAACAGATTGTTGGGAAATAGTGAATCTCACTGCGATAGGGGCCATTTAGGGAGAGTCTGTATGGTCAGTGTTCAGGGACACTGGGGAACACATGTATCCAGAGAACGGGAAAAAATGAGTGGTCTCTACTGTCCAAGATCTTGCAAATTCAGAAGAGATATAAAAATCTTATACATTTATATGAACTGAATTGTGTCCCCCCTCAAATTTGTGTAAGCATTTGTCTAGGTAAAGATTCGTGGTTTTGTATATTGTTCTTATATGCTGTGATGTTAGTGAGGGAGACGGGGCCAGAGCTGTTGTGTTGGTGGCACAGGACTTAGTGTGTAAGACTGCACTGTGCCTTGAGGCAGTCTCTTGAGTTACACAAGAAGCTGGCAGAGAAGTTTTGGGAACCCCTCACTATCAAGATAGAAGCAGCGCCAAGAGCAGAGCACTTCCTTCGGAAAGGACCAGGGGTCCCTGCACCTCAGAAGCTCCCAGTCTGGGGAAAAACTGACAACAAGGACTTTCCTCTAGAGCCAACAGAAGAAAGCCTTCCCTTGGGAGCCGACACCCTGAATGTGAACTTTAAGCATACTGGACTGTGACCAAATAAATTTCTCTTTGTTAAAGCCATCCATACACGGCATTTGTGTTACAGCAGCACTAGATGACTATGATATAGATGTAATTATACACACACGTGCACCCACCCACCCACCCACCCACACACAAATAATAATGATAATATTATAAGAGCCCAGAGGAGCAAAAGGTCAATTCGATTTTAATTTCACAGGTCAGGGAAATTCCTAGGGGAAACAAACAGTATTTGTTGGAGTTTTACGTCAAATTGTGAAATATTTTCAATACTCAGAGTTGTACAAACAGGGCATTTTAGGTGAGACAAACACAGTGACCATCAGTGAGGTCACAGGCAGCAAGATATATAGCATGTTTACAACTTCACAAGCAATTTGAGCTGGAGCAGAGACTAATGAGGATTCTAGGTTGAAATAAACACAGGCTGGGAAATATAATTACAAAGCCATCCAAGTAAGGGGCAAGACTATGATGATTCAAATTCAATTTTCCTTTGAAAGAAGTAGTTCACATTATACTGTTTTCCTTTTCCAGGAAATAAAACAGACACAAATCTTGCCAATTAGGTACTTAACATTTTTTAAGACTCTAAACAAGTGATGGAAACCCTGGTTCCACAGTGGATAAATGTTACAGCTGCTAACCAAGAGGTTGGTACTTTGAATCCCCCAGCTGCTCCTCTGAAACTCTATGAGGCAGTT
Source organism: Heterohyrax brucei (assembly GCA_028571685.1). Classification (NCBI taxonomy): domain Eukaryota; kingdom Metazoa; phylum Chordata; class Mammalia; order Hyracoidea; family Procaviidae; genus Heterohyrax; species Heterohyrax brucei. The sequence goes on along the minus strand of CM053160.1, from coordinate 67,730,530 downwards.
CTCCTCTGGCCTATGGGGTGGCTTGGAGCCAGAAGCAAGTTGACAACAATGGGTTTAATTTTTTTTTTTAGCTTAAACAATCTCTAGAAAAACACAGATACTTTGTGTAAATATTACACATCACTTTATTAAAAAACATTTTATACCCTACAATGATCTTAAAGATATTCTTGTAGAGGGGTGGAGTCAAGATGGTAGACTAAACGCACATCTCTCTAAATCCCTCTGGAAACCAAGACTTGAAATGATAATTAAATGGAGCCTTCTGGACACCGAGTGAGCCCTGGGATGTGGCACAGGGCTGTTAATTTGGACTTCATACCACTGAATGCGAAACCTCCTCTCTTTCACTGACCCCACTCTCAACGAGCAGAGGCTTGCACAGACCGAAGGTAACTCACCATTTTGATTTTTTTTTTTCCTCTTTCTTGGCCAGCGGGCAGAGCTGGGACTTGAATGGTCTCAGATGCACTGCTGGTGGGACCGGCAAGCGTAACTTCCAGGTTCTGAGAGCCTGGCTTTGGACTCTGCACACCTCAGCTCCTCTGGCCTATCTTTCTGCCTCCACCATGTGGTAGCCATACAGATGTACTTGGGTGGGATGCCATCTTGATCCACTGAGAAATGGAGAAGCCCACGCAGAGGCCCTGGCCAGACTTTGTTCCTAGGCTGGGAGGTGGCCCTTGCCAGAGTGAAGAATGCTTTTCTGGCAGGGAGACAGCGTTTTGCACAGTGTTGTCTGGGGCTGGGGCCCAGCAGCAGAGGCTATGGGCTCTGGGCATTTCAGCACTCTTGGCCTCTCTTTCCACTGGTAGCCTGGGCCAGGCCAGCTGGCGAGCTTCTGTGGGACACCATCTTGTTTGGCTGGGATGCAGAATAATCCACATGGAAGCCTCAGCTGGGCCTAATTCCTGGGCTGGGAGGCAGTGCCTACCCAGAAGACACTGCTTTTCCAGCAGAAAAGCAGAATTCTATATAGTATCACCTACAGCTGGGGCCCAACAGGAGAGCCCACCAGGTCACCAGCCTTTCTGTATTTGGAGCTAGTTTATAACATCTTGGGTTCAATATAGAGGTGCTTACTTTGCCAGCTGGGAAGAGGGACATATACACCTGAAAACCTGACTGACTTTGGAAGTTGTCAAATATTTTTTACTTCTCATTTTAAGATGGCCTAGAGAAACAACTGTGGTCCATCTTCACAGCATCTTTCCCAGCCTCTATTGACTCACATGAAGCCCAAAAAGCAACAAACTCTGGAGAAGACAGTAACCCTGCAATCATCCATGGCATCAGAAGGTCCCCAAAAGAAGCCACAACAGAACTTCCCAGATGAAGAAGCTTTTCTGAAACTATCAGAAGGTGAATACAAAAGGATTATATAGAGAGCACTCCTAGACCTTATACAAAATGCAGCAGAGCAAAACAAAAAATTAAGCAAGCTGTTCAATCTGATGGAGCATCAGTACTCAGAAATGCAACAGATCAAGAACAAAATAAAAGACACAGAAACTTGAATTCAAAGCCAAAAAAACAGAATGGAACAAATGGAAAAGAGAATTTCTGATTTGGAAGAGAGAGCTACTGACACCAGCATCTATGAGGAGAAATCAGAAAAAAAGAAACAAGAAAAACGAAGAAGCATTAAGAAGCACATGGGACTCTATTAAGAGGAAAAATCTGTGATTCACTGGAGTTCCTGAACAGGGTGAGACACTTGAGAACACAGAGAGTATTGTTGCTGAGCTGCTAGCAGAATACTTTCAAGAAATTATGAGAGAAGAGAATATAGATATCCAAGATATCTATCAAACACCACTAAATATAGATCTCAAAAGAAAGACTCCAAGACATGTTATAATCAAACTTAACAAAATGATACATAAGCGGAATCTCTTAAAGGCAGCAAGACTCAAAGAAAAGCTAACATTCAGAGGGAAACCCTGTAGGTTTTTGTCGGATTTCTCAGTAGAAACAATGCTGGTATGGAGATAGTGGCCGGACACATTGAAAGCCTTGAAGGAGAAGAACTTCAACCAAGAATTATATGTCCTGCAACACTATCTTTCAAATATGAAAATGAAATCAAGACATTCCCAGATAAACAGAAACTCAGAGACTTTGTAAAAACCAAACCAAAGGTACAAGAAATACTGAAACAATCTCTTGGCTTGGATTAACAAAACTGCTAATTTTGTATTTTAGAAGGACGCATTATCCAGAATTCTACTCAGTTAGGGAAGGTTCCAAACACAATCAAAGCTATAGTAGTGAAAGAAACGATCTAGTGATCATATCATGTAAACTATGATATCATCATATTAAAAAGAGGAATGTAGTACAGTCGTTATAGTCCTTCCAGATGAAGAGGAAGATGACAAGACTGGTAGCAATCAAAATTGGGTTTATATATACTTTATTAAGCAAGATCATTGGGGCAGCCATAAAGTATAATAAAAAAGCAACATACCACATCAAGAAATGTAATACAGGAGTCTCAACAACCACAAAACCAACCCTGAAACAAGTGAAAAACAAACTCATAAAGAAGAAGATTGCAGAACAGATTAATAAGAACAACAGAGCAAACATCAACACAAAAATAAACATATCACAATCACAGCACTGAACACATCCCTATCAATAACTGCAATGAATGTGAATGGACTGAATGCTACAGCAAAGAGACATCGAGTGACATCTTGGATTGAAAGACATGACCCATCTATACGTTGACTACAAGAAACTCACCTGAGACTTAAAGATAGGAACAAACTGAAAATTAAAGGATGGAAGAATATATATCAAGCTAACAACAAACAAAGAAGAGCAGGGGTTGCAATTCTAACCTCAGACGAAATCGATTTTCATGTAAAAATCCACCATGGTGGACAAGGAGGGACACTATTTATTGCTGAAAGGTTCAATACACAAGCAGGACTTCACAATATTAAATATTTATGCACCTAATACTAGAGCAACTAAGTACATCAAAGAAACACTGACTGAACTCCAAAAGGAGATAGACCACTCCACAATAATAGTAGGAGACTTTAACATTCCACTCTCAATATTGGACAAATCATCCAGAAAAAAGCTCAGTAAAGATACAGAAGACCTTATTGCCACAATTAACCAACTTGACCTTATCAACATATACAGAACTTTCTATCCATCAGCAGACAACTACACCTTCTTCTCCAGTGCACATGAAACATTCTCCAGAATTGACCACGTGTTAGGACATAAAGCAATTCTCAACAAAATCCATACCACTGAATTAATGCAAAGCATCTCCTCAGATCAGAAATCCATAAAAGTTGAAATCAATAGCAGAAAAAACATTGAGAGAAAGTGGAACTCTTGGAAACTGAACAACATCTTGCTCAAAAAACCATGGGTTGTTCAACAAATCAAGGATGAAATAAAGAAGCTTATGGCTTCCAACAAGAACAAAAACACTTCCTACCAGAACCTATGTGATACAACCAAAGCAGTGCTCAGAGGGCAGTTTATCTCCATAAATGCACACATCTAGAAGGAAGAAAGCAAGAAAATCAAAGAACTGACCCTACAGCTTGAACAAGTAGAGAGAGAACAACGGAGGAACCCCTCAGGCAACAGAAGAAAACAGATCATACAGATTAGAGCAAAACTAAATGAATCAGAGAATAGAAGAACAACTGAAAAAATTGAAAAGGCTAAAAGCTGGTTTTCTTGAAAAGATCAACCAAATTGACAAACCATTGGCTAAACTTACCAAAGTAAAACAGGAAAGGAAACAAATAACCCAAATTAGAAATGAGAAGGGAGTTGTCACAACAGATCCAACAGAAATCAAAAATATCGTAGCTGAATACTATGAAAGACTGTATTCTAACAAATTTGAAAACCTAGAGGAATTGGACAAATTCCTTGATTCATGTCACCTACCAAAATTATCACAATAACTTAATAAATCCATCACAAAGGAAGAGATGGAAAAAGTCATCAAAAAACTGCCAACCAAAAAAAGCACGAGCCCAAATGGCTTCACCGCAGAATTCTACCAAGCTTTTAGAGAAGAGTTATGTTCAATACCACTAAGACTATTTCACAGTATAGAAAGGGATGGAATACTCCCAAATTCATTCTATGAAGCCAGCATAACCCTGATACCAAAGCCAAAAAGGAGAACTATAGACCACTATCACTCATGAATCTAGATGCAAAAGTCTTCAACAAAATTCCTGCCAATAGTATGCAACAACATATCAAAAAAGTAATCCATCACGACCAAGTTGGATTCATAACAGGGATGCAAGGCTGGTTCAACATCAGAAAAACAATTAATGTGATTAACCACATAAATATCACCAAAGACAAGAATCACCTGATCTTGTCTGCTGACACGGAAAATGCATTTGATAAAGTCCAACACCCATTCATGCTAAAAACTCTCAGCAAAATAGGAATAGATGGTAAATTCCTCAATGCAATCGGGCCATTTATACAAAGCCAACTGCCTACATTATTCCGAACGGAGAGAGACTGAAACAGTTGGTCTTATAAAATTCTATCATGCAATCTCCAGTGTCATTTCTATCACCAGGTCCATATTTTCCAACTACTGATTCTTCTTTGTGTCCAACTTTTGTATCGCAATTCCTGATAATTACCACTGCTTCTTGACTGCACATCTAGTCAACTTTAGACAGCAAAAGTTGATAAAAATATTCAGTTTCTTCGTCTTTACACTAGTGGTTTCTGTGTAGATTCGACTAATAGTCATAATAGTTGAATTAACTGGCCTTCCTTGGAGGTGTCTGGATGTTATTCCATCATTGACAGTGTTGTACTTCAGGAATAGATCTTGAAATGTTCCTTTTGACAATAAATATAACATCATTCTCCAATCATCATTCTAAGCATATTAGACCATGTAATCATCTGACTCAAAATGGTCAGTACTAGTCCATTTCAGCTTACCAATGCCTAGGAAATTGATCTTCTAGCATTCATTTCATTTTTGATGGCTTCTAATTTTCCTTGTTTCATGCTTTGTACAGCTGGCATTCAAATTACTAATGATGTTTGCAGCTACTTCTTATTTTGTTTCAAAAAGATTTATTCTATTCATGTTATTAATGTCCACTCTGAGAAGGCAGCTCTTTGAGTGCTTTCTAAACTGAGACTCTTACCTTCCTAGCACTATACCAGGCAGTAGTCTAATACTGTTGGTAAGGTTTTCACTCATTAATTATTTTTTCCCCCTAAAACAGATCATTAGGTCTTTCTCCCTAGTCTGTGCTAGTTTGAAAGCTCCACTGAAACCTGTCTACCAGGAGCAAACCTACTGTTATTTGAAATATTGACAGCATGGCTTCCAGAGTCACAGAAAAACACAAAGTGACAGACAAATGATAGAATAACATGTTAGTGAAAGAAAATCCAATGGAGTTATCCAAAGCATAATTGCGCTGCAGTTACAGAACGATGTGAGAACTTACCAGTCCAGGGATTTGAACTCTTCCTCCAAAAGCATACTAGACTATGCTTTGTTATAGCCGATAATTTTAACTTATTCATACATCTGATAGATGTTCATTAAAGCATTGCTTTATGCACTGAGAACACAGTTGCAAAAGTTAAAAAAAAAAAAGTTTATGTCTTCATTCCAGTGAGGAGATGTAACCCATTACCACTGAATTGATTCTAATTCATTATGACCTTGTGTGTGCAAATTAGAACAGCAATCCATAGAGTTTTCAGGGATAGACATTTCAGAAGATTTAAATAACCAATCTTTTGGTTTATCGTCAAATGCTTAACTGTTTGGAGCATCCCCAGACTCTGAGAAGATGTAAGCAATAAATAAACCTTGCTAATACAGAGTAAGTTGAATAAGAGCTATGGAGAAATAGAAAGTAGAGAGGAAGAATGTAGGAAACACAGGAGGAAGTTGCCACTTTATGTAGGGTTGTCAAGCAAAGTCTTGCTGATTAAATTATACAAGAACAGAAATTTGAAGGAATTGAGTAATGAAAGCAAATCATTATCTGTGCTGAGTCAGTTCTTGGCAGAGGAAACAGTATGTCAAATATCTCAGGGTGAGAACATGCTTGGCATGCTCAAGAAATAGCATGGAAACCAGGCTATCACAAGTAAGATGAAAAAGATGGAGAGGTGAAGTACATGAGGTCAAAGAGACTATAGGTGAGCCAGCTCCATGAATGCCTACTGTCCAGTGCACAAATTTGGCTTTTACTCTGAGTGCGATGGAGGGTACCCCAAGGATTATAGTACAGGAGGGACATGATCCCACCTGTGTTTTGAAAGAACCATTCCATCCACTTTGCTGCTAGATTGGATGCGAGCAGTTACAAAAGGGAGAAGACGTAAGTATAAATCAAAGATAACTTCCTACTAATGATAGGGTCACAATTAGCTGAAATAAAGAAGACTCAGGAGGAGAGTTTTAGAGAAAGAGAAACTACAAACACTGGTTTGAGGCATGCCAAATGTGAGAAATCTGTTCAACATCAAAATGTAGCTGTATAAGCAGGAGGAAAGAACTATTAAAAGTCATAGGGAGAACTCATGGCCAGAGATGCAACTTTGAAGTCAGCAAGGAAATGCAATTTAAGGCTCTGGACTAGATGAGTCATAAAGGGAATGCCTTTAGAAAATGAAGACAAGTGCACCAAGAGGAAAAAGAAGAACCCATCAAGTTGAGGACGACACTCAAATTACATATTACCACAGTATGTGCAATCACAGTTTGCTTTTCACTTTTAAGAACACATTTGTTAATTTCAGTCTGTGTGTCCTCTCACTGCACAGATTATCTTCTCATGTAGACACCACTGAAGCCAACTAACAGCTCCAACTGAATTCATTTATTAAGTCCATATCTGTAAGTACCTCTTGTGGAATGTTTTTTCATTAAGCTCCCCTCTACCATAACACAAGGTACATTTTCTCTAAGACTTATGGACAAAGATGAGATAATGAATGTAGAGAAGGATTCATCCTCATCATGGTGAGTACTTTAGTGGCTCTATCTCTACACTTAGCTTAGTATACCATAGTTTCTTGGTAAAACAAAAAGTGAAATACCTCAGAATGTGAGATGAGGCACAAAGACCTAAGCAATTCGATTAGGAGCAAGGCATGGATGAGTTAACAAGAACTAGTCTAGAAAGCCATGATTCTACCTCCCCATTACTTCAGCAATGTGCTTTGGAAGGCTGATTTTCTTTAGGCTCTGGAAACATTCATTCAATAAATTACTTCTATTCATTAATGCAATTATAAATTCATGACTGTAATTTTAAAGTCATCTTTTTTCCCACCCTCTGCTCCAGTGACATCTGAGTGCTATCGATCGTAAACATCAAGTTAAATTCCTAAGCATGTTCTCCTTGCACAGGGATCAATACATAACTTCAACAGCTCCTCTGATAGGACACTGAAAATTATTTCTCATTCACGTGACACTTGGGCTCTTTTTCCCTTCTGAATATTTCTATTAGATATTGGCATCTTGCACTTTCTGGGTGTTGGCAGAAAAATACAGCCTTGATTTGTATTCTTGAACCTCCAGACTAAGAAGAAGAGATGTGAAATCTTGAATTACGTGTATGTTAACTTAACGTTGAACAAACTCATTAAAAAATTCAAATTTCCAAAAGCTGATTAAATTGCGCCAACTGCATCAATTATTCATTGACTTAAAAAGAAGCATGACTTTTTTTTCAAAATAATTGAGCATAGCATTCCTTCAGCGATTTAAAATACAAACACATTATTGTAGATTTTTTAAGAACTCACAGTTTGCATATAAAAAAATATTTTCAATGGGTAATAAAGGTTAAGAAACCTGGAAAAGTTGACCCCCTTACAACATGATTTGCATTTTGTATTCATTCTATCATTTACTCATTAAGCACACATTGTCGGTGGTGGTGGCCGTTGTTAGGTGCTGTTGAGTTAGTTCTCACTCATGGTGACCCTATGCACAACCGAATGAAACACTGTCCGGTCCTGCACCATGCCCACAAAAATTTTTATGCTTAAGCCCATGGTTAGCCAAGTGCCAAGTGCCTTCGACACTATTATTAATCCATCTTGTTGAGTGAGAGTCTTCCTCTTTTTTCCTGACCCCTTTCTTTACCAAGCATAATCTTGTTCTCCAGGGACTGATCGCTCCTGATAACACGTCCAAAGTATACAACGTACGGTTTTGCCATCTTTGCTTCGAAGGAGCACTCTGGTTGTACTTCTTCCAGAACAGATCTGTCTGTTCTTTTGGCAGTGCATGGTGTATTTAATATTCTTTTGTAGCACCACAATTCAAAGGCATCAATTCTTCCATCTTCCTTATTCATTGTCCAGTTTTCACATGCATGTGATGCAACTGAAAATACTATGGCTTGGTTCAGACCCACCTTAGACTTCAAGGTAAAATCTTTGCTTTTCAACACTTCAAAGAATTCCTTTGCAGCAGTTCCTTTCCCCAGTTCAATGCATCTTTCGTTTTTGACTGCTTCTTCAATGGGCATTGATTGTGGAGGCAAGTAAAATTAAATCCTTGACAACCTCAGTCCTTTCTCCATTTATCATGATGTTACACATTAGTGAGTATCACATTATGTTGAGTTCCACGGGTCTGTGTTGCCCATGGCTGATCGGTGCTGATGAAGAATGCCACACAAGAAACACTGGTGGTGGGGAGGGAAACTGCTATCTCTGACGCCCCAGCAACAGCTCCTACGCATCAGGCAGCTCCCTTTTATTTAGTGAGCAAAACAGGTGTACGCAGTAAAGTAGGCATTAATTTGAATAGGGTGTGGATAGTTTTCCACAAAGTAAATGGGTGTCTTCCTGACTAACTAACATCAGTGAATTCACCTCTCCAGGAGGTAAAACACTTAGGCCTGGGCACGGGTACCAAGATCACACCTAGCAGACCAGACCCATCATTTGCCAGGGTCTGATGTCATACATTCCAGCTGTTTGCAGCTGCTTTGCATTCAGTCATTCCAGACTCACAAACCCCGCACCCAGGCCTCAATATTTGCCCTAACTGTGGCCAAACTGCCCACGGCCCCAGATGTGGTCATGTTGCCCACACATTATAGACTTGGATTCAGAGCATGGGAACCAGGTTTACAGGAATGGGAAAACATCCTCCAACAACAGTGGAGGGATTAGATGGAGACTCTGCGCAAAAATACTGCCTATGCTGGGTTTCCATGTTATTACTTAGGGGCTTTGTAATGTAAGCCTCCTCCCTTTATCTATTTCTCCTATTAAATCCTCAAGAAAGCTAGGATTTCTTACTTGTATCTTCAGGTAAACTCTTTCTGTGAAAACTAAATTAAATCTAAATTCTTCATCCAAGGTTGGCATGGAGTACTAACAGGGTAGTATGTACATACATAGAAGTTGAAGTAACAGAATGGCTTACCCTTCAGTTATCCTGTACTAAAACACTTTTCATATTAGAATGTAAATGATTCCAAACTTAGAGCTACATTTCCAAATACAGACTGCTCCTTAGTGGTAGCCAGCCAAGCCAAGTGCCATCGGTAAGGTATGCTATTTTATTTGGAAATCCATGTACATTGACAATTATTGGTGATTCGAACGCAAAAGCTGTAAACAAAACAGAACCATCAGAGCTTGGAAAATACGTCCATGGTGATAGAAATGATACTTGAAATCATATAATAGAACTTTGCAAGATTAACAATTTATTCCTTGAAAATACCTTTTTTTAAACAACATAAATAGTTACCACACATGTATATCTTGCCAGATGGAATATACAGGAATCAAACAGACTACATCTGTAGAAAGAGACAATGAAGAAACTCAGGATCATCACTCAGAACAAGGCCAGGGGCCAACTATGGAGCACGCCATCAATTTCTCATATATGAGTTCTAGTTGAGGCTGAAGAAAATTAAAACAAGTCTATAAGAGCCAAAATAGGACCTTGGATGTGCTCCACCTGAATTTAGAGAACATCTCAGGAACAGATTTAACACCCTGAACACTAAAGACCAAAGACCAGGTGCACCAAAAAAACACAAACGCACTGCTGCTGAGTTGGCATCAACTCATAGTAATACAGAGGACAGCAGAACTGCCCCCATAGAGTTTCCAAGGAGCACCTGGTAGATTGGAACTACTGACCTTCTGGTCAGTAGCTGTAGCACTTAGCCACTATACCACCAGGGTTTCTAAACACCAGGTGAGATGCAGGATATCACGCATGAAGAAAGTAAAAGGTCATTAAAATGACAGGAATATCCAACACCCATTCATGCTAAAATCCAACACTGATTCACGCTAAAAACTCTCAGCAAAATAGGAATAGATGGCCAATTCCTCAGTGCAATAAGGGCCATTTATACGAAGCCAACTGAAACAGTTTCCCTTGAGAACAGGAATGAGAAAAGGATGCCCACTCTCACCTCTCCTATTCAACATTGTACTAGAAGTTCTAGCCAGAGCAATTAGACAAGACCAAGGAATAAAGGGCATCTGCATCGGCAAAGAAGAACTATAAATCTCCCTATTTGCAGATGATATGATTGTATATGCAGAGAATCCCAAAAAGTCCATAAGGAAACTTCTCAAACTGACAGAGGAGTTCGGCAATGTGTCAGGATACAAGATAAACATAAGTAAATCAGAAGGATTCCTCTATACCAACAACGAGATTACTAAGGAAGAAATTACCAAGTCAATACCATTTACTATAACCCCTAAGAAGATAAACTACCTAGGAATAAATCTAACCACAGAAATAACAGACCTTTACAAAGAGAACTACAAACCCTTACTATAAGAAACTAAAACAGAGTTACATAAATAGAGAAATCTACCCTGCTCATGAATAGGAAGACTTAACATTGTGAAAATGTCTATTTTACCCAAAGCAATCTACTTATATAATGCAATCCCAATACAAGTTCCAGTGACATTTTTTAATGAGATGGAGGAACAAATTAGCAACTTTGTCTGGAAAGGGAAGAAGCCCCGGATAAGTAAAGTGTTACTAAAGAAGAAGAATACAGTGGGAGGCCTCCCATTATCCGACTTTAGAACCTATTACACTGCCAGAGTAGTCAAAACAGCTTGGTACTGGTACAAAAACAGACAGATAGATCAGTGGAACAAAATTGATACCCCAGAAATGACATCAGCTACCTGTGAACAGTTGATATTCGACAAAGGCCCTAAGACATTAAACTGGGGTAAAAGCAATCTCTTCAACAAATGGTGCTGGCAAAAGTGGATGTCCATCTGCACTAAATTAAAACAAGACCCATCTCTTACACCTGATACAAAAACCAACTCAAACTGGATAAAAGTCCTACATATCAAATCTAAAATGATAAAGCTCATCCAACAGAAAGTAAGAACAACAATGTAAGGTTTAATACACAACGTAGACAGACTTCAAAATCTGTCAAACAAATAATCATCAGAAGAGAAAATAGATAAATTGGAACTACTAAGAATCAATCACTTTTGCTCAACCAAAGACTTTATTAATAGAATTAAAGGGCTACCTACAGAATGGAAAAAAGTATTTGGCAACTCTATGTCAGACTGACACCTGATCTCCATAATCTATAAGGTACTACAAAATATCAATAAGAAAAAGAGAAATCATCCAGTTAAACAATGGGTAAAGGAGATGGACAGACACTTCTCTAAAGAGGAGATCCAGGCAGCTAAAAAACACATGTGAACATGCTCACGATCATTAGCTATTAAAGAAATTCAAATCAAGGCTACAATGAGATACCATCTCACCCCAACAAGGTTGGCAATGATCCAAAAAACACAAAACAACAAATCCTGGAGAGGCTGTGGAGAGACTGGAACTCTCCTATGCTGTTGGTGGTTTTGCAAAATGGTGCAACCTCTTCGGAAAGCAATCTGGCACTACCTTAAAAAAATGGATACAAATATATCATTTGACCCAGTAATTCCACTACTTGGAATATATCCTACAGAATCAAGGCCATTCACAACAACTGATACATGCACATGAATGTTCATCGCAGCACAGTCCAGAATAGCAAAAAGATGGAATCAACCCAGATGCCCAACAACAGAGGAACGGATAGTTAAACTATAGTATATATACTCAATGGAACACTATACAATGATAAAGAACAACGATGATAGCAGGAAACGTCTCTTAACCTGGTTTCAACTGGAGGACATTATGCTGAGTGAAAGTAGTCAGCAACAGAAGAACACATATTGTATGGTACCCCTACAATAAGAACTTAAAAGCAGACTCATGTATAACAGAAAAAACTCTTTGATGGTTGCAAGGTGGGGACGGTGGGAGGGTGAGGGGGAAGGGTTTAGATTAGATAGTTGTTAGCAATTTGGTTGGGTGACATTGGTGACAGCACACATTAGTAGGAAGATCAATATTAACAGAACTTCAACACAACTTGTGTACTCCTCCCATCTTAACCCAATATTGCAAGGACAGAGTAGCTAGGGCAGGTGGCTGGGGACCATGCTCTTAGGCGAAATTGAGGCCAACTGGCATAACTGGCATTTTGCTAATGAGGTCTCTCTGCACCTGACACTGATGAGTGGCAGCTGGGGTCTTAAAAGCTGTCAAGCTGCCATCTGAGGGTACAGCAGATGGTCTCAACTTAGCAGGAACGGATGATCACCAAGGTCCATAATGACAGGGGGGAAAGAGAATCCAGCAGACAGAGTGATCCAACCCACATGAGTGGATGTCCACATTACTTGTGACCAGAAGACCAGATGGTGCCCAGCTACCACCAGTGATAGCCACGATGGAGCTCACAAAGTTGAGTCCCACTGGCAACACAAGTATAAATAGGGGTACATCCTGAGATCTCCATCAAAAGGCCACAATTGATGGTCTAGGGGCCTCAGAGTTCTCCTGGGAGCAGGGCCCCTGGCCCTGATGCTGCCCCTGTCCATAAATCATAATGAAGGTCAACTTTTTAGACAGCAGTGGATTGGACTTGGTGACTCAGAGTGACCATATTGTGTGGGCACTTTATGGATCTAGGCATCTATAGGAGGTCATCCTGTTGACCTCATACAGGAGGAAGGGGAATGGGCGGACAGGAGAAGATAGGAGACTGTCGGGAAGACATGTATGGAGCAGAGAGGAACAGTGTGCTGTCACCGTGCAGGGAGACCAGTGGAAGCTGCATGTAGGTCAGTATCCAAATTTACGTGAGAATGTACATTTTCATTCAATCATAATAATAATAATAAAAAAAGACAGAAATGAAAGAAAAGGACAAAGTGGGTGTCAGAAGAGACTCTGAAAGTTGTTTTTAACACAGCAGCCAGAGAGCACAGAAGAAATGAAGTGAAAGAGCTATAGTGAAGATTTCCATGGTCAGTTCAAGAAGACAACGTATTACAATGAAATGTGCAAAGACCTGGAGGTAGAAAACCATAACGGAAGAACACATTCAGTATTTCTCTATTTGAAAGAACTTATGAAAAGTTCAAGTCTTAAGTTGCAATACTGAAGGATTCTGTAGTGAAAATAGTGAACCATGCAGGAAGCATCAAAAGAAGATAGAAGGAATATAGAGTCACTATACTGATTGGCATACTGAAAGTACTTGGTTGACATTCAACCATTTTAGGAGGTAGCATGCAATTAAGAGCTGATGGTATCGCAGAAAGAAATTCAGGTTGTATTGAAGGCAGTGCTACAGTGATTGACGTGTTTTGACAAACTGATGCAACCTAAGGGGTGCTGTCACTTTTATGTCAAGAAATTTGGAAGACAGTCACTTGGCCAACTAACAGGAAGAGATCCATATTTACAAACATCTAAGAAAAGTGAGCCAACAGAGTACAGAAATTATCAACAATGTCATTAATCTTACACCCAAGTAAAATTTTGCTGAAGATACTTCAAAAAAGCATTGCAGAAGTGCTTTGATATGTAACTTCCAGAAATTCAAGCAGGATTCAGAAGAGCATGGGAGCAAAGGCTATCACTGCTGATGTCAGACGGATCTTGGCTGAAAGCAGAGAATACCAGAAAGATGTTTGCCTTTGTTTTATCAACTATGCTGTAAGGGTCCGCGATTTTCAAGATGCAACGCTGTTACTTTAAAGGTTAAATTTTATTAAAAAATATGCCCAATAGGAAAAATACTGGTGCACCAGGGACGCACCCCAAGCTACACAGAGCAGGGGGCGACGGCGAGTTTCCCTCAGCGCCCAGTATTTAAGTCGTGAGATTGCAAAGCAGGGAGGGTGAACTGACCTTTACATTGATTGGTTAACTCCTATTAGTTGTAAAATGTGGTCAAGGTCTAAGGGTCACTTGCAGGCTGTCAATTGCAAGGTTGCCCCCAGGCTTGTCTTGTGACAGTGTTTTGTAAGACAAAGGTGAGATTATTCTATGGTATTTTCTGCTATTAAGTTGTTTCCTGGGGCTTTCTTTAATACCTTGAAATTTTACTGCGCCCTTCCTCATTTCAACAATGCAAAGACATTCAGTTGTGTGAATCATAACAAATTATGGATAACATTTTGAAGAATAGAAATTCCAGAGCATTTAATTGTGCTCATACAGAACCTATGCATAAATCAAGAGGCATTCATTCAAATAGAACAAGAGAATAATGGTTTAAAATCAGAAAAGGTATGTGTCATGTTTGTACACTTTCCCCATACTTGTTCAGTCTTTATGCTGAGCAAATAATCCGATAAACCAGACTGTAAGAAGTAAATAGCATCAGGACTGGAGGAAGACTCATGAACAACTCACAATATGCAGATAAGATAAACTTGCTTGCTGAAATCAAAGAAGACTTGAAGCACTGATGACAATCAAAGACTACAGCCTTCAGTATGGATTATAACGGAAGATAAAGGAAACAAAATCTTCACAACTGGACAAATCATGATAAGCAGAGGAAAGACTGACGTTGTCAAGGACTTCATTTTACTTGGATTCATAGTCAGCACCCAGGAGAACAGCAGTCAAGTAATGAAACAATATATTGTACTAGGTAAGTATATTGCAGAAGAGCTCGTTAAAGTGGTAAGAAGTAAAGGTGTCACTCTGAGAACTAAGGTACACCTGACCCAAGCCATACTATTTTCAGTTGCCTCATATGCATACTAAAGCTGGATAATGAATCAGGAAGACAGAAAAAGCATCAATGTCTTTGAATTCTGGTGTTGGAGAAGAATAAGGAATATCCTATTGACTGCCAGAAGAACAAATTTGTCTTGGAAGAAGTATAGCCAAAATGTTGACTAGAAGCAAGAAGGACAAGATTTCATCGTATTTTCCTTGGCCATGTTCTCAGGAGAACGCAGTTCCTGGAGACGGACATCATGCTTGGTCAAGTAAAGGGACAATAAAAAAAGAGGAAGGCCCTCAATGAGATGGACTGACACACTGGCTGCAACACTGGGCTGAAACACAGCAATGACTGCAAGGACGGTCGGTGAAGCACTGGGCAGTGTTTTGTGCTGCTGTACATGTGACTACCATGAGTAGAAACCAACTTCACAACATTTAACAACACAAATATGGAAAACATAGTTTTTAGTGTATAAAGAGGTGACAAATGCTATGGAGAAGAATAAAGCAGGAGGTGCAGAGCGCAACTGCAGGGAAGGGGAAGAGCTGCAATTTTCAACAGGGCTCTCTGAAAAAAGACAGCTGGGAGACGTTGCTGTTGTTGTTGTTAGGTGCCACTGAGTTGGTTCCGACTCACAGTGACCCTATGTACAAGAGGACAAAACACTGCCTGGTCTTGCACAATGTCCCCAATTGTTTTTATGCTTAAGCCCATCATTGTGGCCACTGTGTCGAACCATCCTGACGAGGGTCTTCCTCTTTTTCACTGACCCTCCACTCTACCAAACACGACGTCCTTCTCCGGGGACTGATCCCTCCTGAAAACAAGCCCTAAGTATGTAAGATGCAGTCTCGCCATCTTGGCTTCCAAGGAGCACTCTGGCTGTACGTCTTCAGAACAGATCTGTGCATTCTTTCGGCAGCCCATGGTACGTTCAGTATTCTTCCCATGACCACAATGCAAAGGCATCAGTTCTCCTTCCGTCTTCTTTGTTTATTGTCCAGATTTCTCATGCATGTGAAGCAACTGAAAATACCATGTTTTGGGTCAGGTGCACTTTAGCCTTCTGAGAGAGAAAGAAAAAGGTTTTAAGAAGATACCACTCAAGTTCCAGAAGGCCTGGGTGCAGAGCTTGTGAGCCTGTGAATGAGCGATTGTAAACAGCCCACAATGGCTGGAATGCATGGTTTGGCCAGCTGAATGTGACCCACACCCAGGCCTACATGCTTTTCTCCTTGAGAGGTGAATTCACCTGAGGAAGCAGCCTTTGTTATACTGTTTAGATAAGACTGCATCAGTTTGCTTTGTGAAGAACTTCCCAAATTCCATTAAAATCAATGCCTGCTGTCTGCTTTATGCCTAAATTAGGGTTGGGGGTGTCAGATAACAGCCTTCCTCCTCCCCCCATAGAAATCCTGGGATAAGATCAGTGTCTAAGAAGAAGGTAAAAGTTCAGTGCCTCTCTGGGGCGCCAGCCCAGGATGCTCCCTCCTCCCCGACAGAAATCCTTGATAAGCTCACTTTCTAAAGACAGGGTAGCTTCTTCCCATGTAACTTAATGCTAACTGCTTATCTAGTGCCTCTTTAGGTATACTGGGCCAATAGGGATGCAATATGAAAATTTGTATACCTGTAACTGCCAATTCAGAGAATATATGGAAATTCCTTTGTCTGCTTTCTTGGAAAAATGTATAAATAGATATGTCTGATAATGGAACGGGGTGAATGGCTATTTTTCGTACTTAAATTCATTATACCACTAGCTTATAAACGCCTCTTCCTCTACAAACAAAGCGGTGTTTGAGGTGCTTCCTGCTCTGTGGGCCGAACTTATCTTTTTCCTGCTACACTTCAAGGTGACATCCTTACTTTTCAATACTTTTTGAAGAGATCCTTTGCAGCGGATTTTCCCAATGCAATGCGTCTTTTGATTTCTTGACTGCTGCTTCCATGGGTGTTGATTGTGGGCCTAAGTAAAAGGAAATAGTTCCATGAAAAGGAAAGAACAAGAGCAAACGCTTGCATGGAAGATATCCCAGGCATATATGGAAGATCCATGTGGTGGGAGCAGTGGAAGTGAGGGAAAATGGAACAGGAGATACATGTATTAGGAGCAACATGAGGCCTGATCTCATAGTACTTTACAGACAATCATAAGAGCATTGACTTTAACTCTGGGATTGACAGGCATTGGAAAAGGGAGTTACTGGGTCAGACATCTGGATTAATTGATTTTACCCCATTTTACTGTTTAAATAATTGAGTCCTAAGAAAGTTGACAAATTTTCAAAGATATGTTGACCCTAAAACTTCCAATCCCTCTCCCTCATTGAGCCTTTACAAAGGGACGAGAAAATGAGCAACGTAAGATCAGTTAACTATGTGTGGATCCATTTCTGGCAGGAAGTAGCTAAGGCAATGCTCTTGCAATCAAGACTCTCCAAAATGCGAATTCCAACACCACATGCAGCTCATCTATAAGAACGATACTTCTGTGCAAAGAAAATAGTCAAAAGGGCTGGCTCTGCTCTCATCAAGTTCATTTACGCTATTCCGTGCCTCCCAAACTGGCAATCTAGCTACTAATAGCATCTTACTTCCCTACTCAAGTCAGTATTATGGAAAGGGCGAGCTATTTCTCAATACTTAAGGCCTGGTATTTCAAATAGTTGTAGCTATCATTTCTAACACCCCACAAGGAAGGCATTTCTAAAGTGGCTATCAAAAATACATATTCATTTAGTTATTGAGAATGTAAAAGCAATACCTTTTGTCTACCTGTGGGGAACATCATTTTTCCAGCTGCAATTTGTTCATAAAAGAGCAATATTTGTGCCAAGAACTCAAGTGAAACAAATGTTCTTCTTGATGGGAAGTGTCCACACTAATTCAGAGCTGTAAAAAAGGAATTTTAAATTCACCATTCTGTGATTTGGCAAATGCAGTCTCCACATAATTCAATTCATGTTGAGCTACATGAAAAGACTGAGTACATAGCCCACACTGTCAAATACCAGGCTGATGCTCTGAAATTTCCACTGTACCTTTCAAAGGTGCTTATTTCTGGAGTGTGCTGTTAGTATCCTATCATCGTTCTTTCTTTTAAATGTCACCCTTGTTCTGTCAAAGGTTCCTGTCTGCACTTCTGACTAGATTTGCAAATGTCTGACAGGAAATTGTCAGAAAAAGCTATAAGGGAAACGTCTTTTGTCTGTAAGTGGAGAAGATGGTGATTTTTGGACAGCACAGATTGGCTGAACAAATGCTAGGTGAGTTCACCAGCTCTTCTGAAAGGCATAAAAATAACGCCAGAGGGTTGAGCAATTTCTTCCTCCCATTGCCCCACGTAATTCTTTCACCACTATCTCCATCAAATGACTCCAGTTCAGCTCTCTGGAGCTTCCCTTGACTCTGACAGTGTGATGTCTCGATGTCTCCTCAAGTGTGCACGTCACTTCACTGCTAAAAAACTGTGCATATGTACTCAGGCAAAATAAGAAAGGCCCTCTGTGAACGGGGGTAGATGCAGAGCACAAAATAGGTTTGGATACTTAACACAGGAAACAATCACCTGAATTTGTTTTATTATTTACAGTGAGTAGGATCTATGTTGGCAAATCCAACTGTTAAGGCTGAAGATGTCAAAAGTCCTTTCATGTTCTCAGTGTCATTCTTCTCATTAGCATGTGGTCAATATTTGAGCAGGACTGTTGGAGGCAAAGCTCTCTGGTGTGCAGAGATCACAGCAGCATACAATCTGAGTCCTGACACCAAGAGAACTGTAGTGTTCACCTAGTTTGTTCTAGACTTCTGATGCCTGCAATCTCCCTGCTGAGTGGCTGCACATTCTGAGTAGATCTGAGTAGAACTCAACTCATGTTAAAAAAAAAAGCACTCTTTATTTTTTAGAGCAGTATAAGGTTTACAGAACACTTTTGAAGCACAGAGTTCTCATATTCCTCTTCTCCCCATTGTACACGCTTTCAGCATCTTGCATTCCTGTGATACATCTGTTACCAATATAAATCAATACTGACACTATTATTAACTAAAATTCACAGTTTACATTAGGGTGCTGTCTTAGGCAGGGTTCTTTAAAGAGCAAAACCAATAAAGCCTATAAATATATAGAGAGAGGCATTTATATCAAAGAAATGTCTCACATGATTGCAGAGGCTGGGAAGTCCAGAGTTCATGGATCAGGATGGAGGCCTCTCTTGTTTCAAATAGCTGTGGGGTCTGCAAACTGAAGAATGGCAGGTTTTAGGGCACAGCTCCTGCTCTCAGGCTGTGAAGATTGATAAATTTCAAGATCTATAGATAAGCTGATAGCTGAAGGCAGGAGATCCAGAGGTCAGAGGAATAGGAGACAGCTGCAGGATCCAGAGCAAGCAAAAAGCCAGACCATCTGTTTGTGGCCTTATGCAGGCCATACCTCCAAGGAAACTCCCTTTAAACAGACTGGCTACTCATAGTAGATGCAATCGTGGTGATCACACATAAATAGTGAGAATCATGGCCCAGGCAAGTTGACACACAATCCTAATCAATGGGTTCATTCCTCATATCCTGTTGCTAGAATACATACTAGATGTTCAACATACAATGGCTAAATGAATGAATGAATCTATTCTTAAAAATCACAAAAATGTATTTTGTAAACCATACTATAATCCAAAATCTTCACAATTTCAACCACTATCCCCGTCGAAATATTTCTAAGGTGATGGTCCTATGAGCATATCTTCTGTCTCAGCAGGAACAATTAAGTACAATTAACGTCAGAAATTTCTCTTGGTGTGCTCTACTGATTCCTATACATTAAATGGAAAAACTACTTCATAAGTGCTCAAATAGATCTTTGAGATATTCATTATTCCATATTATTTCCCAAGGCATAATTTGGAGAGAAAATGGAGGCCTCTTTTTCCTGGAATTACTGATATATTCTTGACTGGGAGAGCATCACTCAGCTGACCCAAATAGCACAGTGCAAAGCCAAGATAAACTGTCTTTACAGAGGCCAGCATTTCTTATTACTGACTTAAATTCTCTACCTACTGCCACTTTAGTTTCACGTATTTTAGTTAGTAGTCTATTTGCTCAATTTACTTATTATTTTATCCTGCACCCCAGAGATGGTTCACTCAAAGGCAAAATTTAAATCTAACTGCATAGAAATTTCAAGACATATGGGCACTTTTGCATAAATTGTTGGTTTGCCTTGGCATCCAAAAGTCAAACCAAATCCATTGCTATCAAGTTGATTCTGACTTATAGCAACCCTACAGGACAGAATAGAACTTTCCTATAAGGATTTCCAAGGAATGACTGGTGAATTCTAAGTTCCAATTGTCTTAATCGTCTGATACTGCTCTAACAGAAACACTACAAGTGGATGGCTTTAACAAAGAAAAAGTTTATTCTCACATAGTCTGGTAGGCTAGAAGTCTGAATTCAGGGTGCTGTCTCCAGGGTAACACACTCACTCTCTGTGTGCTCAAGGTCCTTGTTGTGCATCAGTCTTTCCTTGGTCTGAAAGCATCTCAGCGCAGGAACCTCAAGTCTGAAGGATGCCCTCTGTTCTTGCCATTGCTTTCTTGATGGTATGACGCCAACTCTCTGTTTGCTTCCCTTTCCTATTTTATCTCTTGTAGAGTAAAAGGGTAAAAGGTCGTGCAAGCCACATTCCAGGGGAACTCCCTGTATACTGGAGCAGGGAGATGACCCTAATCTTCTGTGACATAATCCAGTCTATTAATCACAGGCAGAGGTGAGGATTTAAAGCACAGAAAAATCACAAAATGGAATGCAGTCACACAATGCTGAGACTCATGGCTCAGGCAAATCACTGTGCACAGTTTGGAGTCGGGGGCACGATTCAGTACATGGCATCAACCTTTTGGTCACCAGGCAAGCTCTTAACCACTGTACCATCAAGGTTTGGTACCCCTACCCTTTCCAAAAAAAAAAAATTCATTGCCATGAAATTGAATTCTGATTAAAGATACCTTAATTGCTATTAGGAGTTCCAGATACTATTAATATTCTGAGTCAACAGGTTCTTTTATACACACACACGTGTGTGTGTGTGTGTATATATATAGATATATATATATAAATATATACCTTTATTTTCCCAAACTCTGAAAACTAAAAGGGAAATCAATGCACTAGTGTTCTCCCTAACCGTGGGAGATGGCAGTTCTCTGCGGCATTATCACAATATTAACATTCACTCATTAACTCAACACCTATTACTGAGTGGCTGTATTGTTTTAAATACTGCAATCAGAAGGCAGAGATACAAAAATAAATACGGACCTTCTCAGGAGGAGTTCAAATTGTAGTGAGGGGTACTGGATGCAACATTTATTATATTAAAATCAGTTGATAAATCAAATGTTATGGTCCCACAGAGTCAGGCTGGCTTATACCTGAAAATATTGGGATCATTTTCAGAGAGGAGGTGATATTTCAGCAAGAGCTTTAAAGATAAATAGGATTTTACCCACAAGGAACATTTGCTTTCTGCCTGTGTAGGTGGGGGCTGAAGCAAGCATGCATCACAATGGTAGAGAAAAGGGGGAGGGGAAATGTAGTCCCGAGGGAGACACTCCAAGCCAAACAAGATCATGGGAATGATGAAATAGCTGGAGTAAGGACTGAAATCCATCATGAAGCCGGTGAACAGGACAGAATGAAACCCTTACTTGTCTAGGAACAAAAGTAATCTCTGCATTACTACACATCAGTAAGACAATTTGAATTCAAAACTCATGGCCTAATTTTCTTTGTTAAAACAAAGCACATCACTTAACAAGTGTTTATTTCTCAGTTGCATATAACTGAAGAGAAATTCTTATCCTACTGCTCTTTTTGACCTTCATCAATAAATACATAACCTGACAGAAAGGAATGGTATTCTCTTTCCCTTTGTTGCCAGTACTTCAGCCCTTAAGAAGAGCAAAACAGATGAGTTGATCTAAATCTATAGTCTTCCTTTCTATCTGTCCAAGAAGAGTGATCCCTTCTGGAACCTGACATAGGCTCTGACATACACAAAATAAGAACTTCCATTTCCTATTATGTAGGAATCCAAGTGTAATCCTCTCAGTTAGTTCAAAAAGCTAAGTCAAATATCACAACAGACTTTTAGACTGGGAACAGAGTCAAAAATGAGCACAACACAAACATATTAAAGGGAGGCAATTAAATGCAAACAAACATTACTGGAGTCTCTTTCTAAAGAAATATAATTAGATTGCCAACTAGATGGCTTTTGGATTATTTGGATTAAGTGTTACATTCTTGAAAGTTTAGTGACTTCCTGGCATTTCATTTCCTTGGAAACCACAAGTTTTCACTGTTATAGACTATGAAGATTCTGTTGAAATGCTTCGGGCTTTTCTTTACTGCATATTTGTTTCTGAGACAGGGCATCACAACAGTGAGACATAAGACATGAGTGAGAAGAACAAAGCTTAAGGTCAGAGTTCTGGCTGCTTTGGAAAAGCTGGACAAACAGCAGTGTTACTGCAAGCTAGCCATGCACACACTGAACCCTGCAGAGCAAGCAGCATGACCAGTCCTTCTTGCTTAGACAGTGAGTTTGAGTATTTAATAAACTGTACGGGTACCCTAAACAGCGCCTGCAACAGCTAATTCAAGATCTTTCTTTTGCTCTCATTTTGGCCTGTTTGCCAGCCCATGAGACCTTGAGAAATAACCTTTATTTACCCTGTTGTTAGCTTCCTTCTGAGTTGAAAGTCACCTCCCAGGAGGAAACACTCTCGAGATTTCACCTGTGTCTTATTAATAAAGTTTTTCCATTTATAGAAAGAAACTCAGGCATCTAAATGAGGAGCCGTGCTGCATACACAATCAAGGATGAAAGAGGACAGAAGGCCAACGAGGTGCCAGTGACAAAGATTCAACAGTTAAACAAAAAAAAGCAAGTGGCTGTTGACTTCCTGACTGAAGTCACTAGCTCTGCTGAGGAGCTGGAACCTCAAGCTGCTGGAATCAAGGCCTGCCTGGGGACAGAATCACAGGCACTTGAAGCTGGCTGAATCACAGAAGGCTTAGGGATCAGAAAGGGAAACTACTTATGTACGACTGCCATAGCCATGAGCACAGGTTATAATGTCCTGATACAAGTGCTTTGATTTAAGCTGCAAATACTCCCTTAAAACTGAAGTCTTCCCTATCTTGACTGATTTTTGTAGTTGCACACTCTGGGAGAGAAATTGGTTTCTTTCTTTGACAGGGCTGATCTTTAGCAGAATCACGAGATGGGGAAACTGAGCTTGCATTCCATTTGCTCTCCTCCAGTCAGGCTGCACCAGGCACAGCCACCCCTAGTTCCCCTTTTAAAGACCCACCTCAGTCTGGCCAACCGCAACAGAGCCCTGTACTTTGAGCTGAGCAGCTTACAATCTTCAGTTATCAACCCCAGCTTCCTCTTCTGAACTTCATGCCTGTCTTCGGGATGAATTTCACTGTCATTGGGCTGATTTCAACTCATAGTAACCCATAGCAACAAAGTAGAACTGCCCCATCTAGGCTAAAATCTTTATAAAAGCAGATCTCTAGGTCTTATGCTCCCAGAGATGCTGGGTAGGTTTGAACCTCCAACCTTTCAATTAACAGCTGAGCCCTTAACCTTTGGGCCATCAGGGCTCCTTGAAGAGACTTTGGTATGTAATGTATTGTATTTGTATTATGTTTTCAGTTACAACATGTTCTGTCGTGTTATAACAGGTCATATCATATATCACAATATATCAACTACATCATATTATAGTTAGAATCGACACAAATTTATTTAAGGCTTTTTAAAATTATAATCTCTTCATCTATGGTGGATCTGTGCTGTATCAATTCAGCTAAGTTAGAGTACGTACCTTTTGTGTGAGATTTGGAAGAGGAAGGCTTGAAGCATGAGTCAAATTTTCAGACTCTCTAGGTCAAGGTAGGAACCCTGGTGGCACGGTGGTTAAGTGCTACATCTGCTAACCATGAGGTCAGCAGTTCAAACTGCCAGGCGCTCCTTGGAAACTCTATGGGGCAGTTCTACCCTGTTCTGCACGGTTGCTATGAGTCGGGATCAACTCGACGGCAGTGGGTTTGTTGGGTTAGGTCAATGGAAGCAGCCAAGTGCTCTCGCAGCTCACGTGTGTTGTGACTGATCTCCTGGCATACTTGCTGGTCTGAGGCAGCAGCTGAGCCCTCAGCCCCTCTAGATCTTGCTGGCCATTTTATTCACTTTCTGGAGACCTTGGTGACGTAGTGGGTTAAGTGCTAAGTCTGCTAATCAAAAGGTCAGCAATTCAAATCCGCCAAGTACTCCTTGAAAACTATAGGACAGTTCTACTCTGACCTCTAGGGTCACTATGAGTTGGACCTGACTCGATGGCAGTGTTTTGTCCCCTCCCCCAAATTCTCGGTCAAATTTCTGTGCAACTCTGTGGTAAGGGTGCCAGGTTTTTTTTTGGCAGATCTCTCCCATCAATACGGCCCAAGGCCAAGAGGTGCGGAGACGTAGATACAGGTTCTAGTTTGTCCTCAAGGGTTCCAGCTCACACTTGTGAGGTCCTGTTCATTCTGTGCTCTCTCACTGTTCATCCCCTCTTCAACTCTCTCCTCTGCTCATTTAAAGTCAACACCAGATGTTAAAAGCAACAGCTTTATATGGACTGTGTTATCAGTCCCACCATTACATAAGGTCAGACTCCCAGTATCAGTCCCCTGTTCTGCACCACTTGTTGTGCTCTTCTGATTATCAGAAAACAAACAAAACCCAGCTGCCATCAGGTGCAAAGTTTAGTTCCAGCCTCAGGTGCCTGGAAAAAAAAAGACTGTTCTGATTAAACCCTGACAAACACATCACGGTCACCTAGGAAATTCTTCAGAAATAAGAAATTCAGAAGTAAGAAGACCCAAAGTTTCACAATTTAAAGTACTAGGTTTTTAAATGTGATCATAATAATGACAGTATTTTCTCCTTTGAGAAGTCACACTGTTCCATGTAGCCCTGATATTATGTTGCTGCTTGATTCTATGACAATTCTGACCTTCTCGATCATGAGGGTGAGGACTCTGGTTTATTTTCTTCTCCTCTAAGACCCAGGAAGCACATCTGTGAGGTGGTTGATGGAAGACCAGTGTAGCAGCCTCTTGCCCCCAAACTAAGCCAAGTTGTCTGGTCCTTAGAGGAACAGAACCCATGTCATTGACCTCAATTAGCACCAAGCATTGGTCAACTGCAGAAATAAAAGCTGTAATTAATCTAATTGTCCTTCTACCTGCTGTTCCCAGTTGCAATAACCTCTTCATACATACTTTCTAAAACCCAAAAGTTCAAGCTTCTGGGCAAGCTACACTGGAAGGCCTGATGTCACAACATCACCATTATGGCAATATGAGGGATTGTCTCACCACAGCATTGACTTTGTACCTGATTACTAACTGAAAAGTTGATGGTTTTAACACACACAGTGGTGCCATGGAAGAAAGGCCTGGTTATCAGCTTCTTTAAAGAGCAAAGGCAAGAAAAGCCTAGGGAGCTTGTCTACTCTATAGCACAAGGGGGTTGTGTGGGTCGAAACTGACTTGATAAAAATGGGTTTGGTTTGGTATCCTAGCCCTACTACTATGAAAAAGACTTCCAGAGACCTGAAATGATATGTCAAGGATCATATACATTTTTAATTAATAAGAATACCTAGTCCTTGCCTCTCATCCCAATCCATTTCCTTCTGTACTATATTCCTGCTTTGCTGTAGTCAGTACCAGCAAGTCAGTCCCTGGCTGATGAAGACCCAGTGCACACGGGAACAAAATGCTACGTGGCCCTGTGCAGGGTTTTCATGAGCTGACTTTCAGAAGCGCATCAGTGGACCTTTCTTCCTAGTCTATCCTGGTTCGGAAGCTCTTCTGAAACCTGTTCAGCATCACAGCCACACGCCACCTCTACTGACAGACAGCTGGCGGCTGCGCATGAGGCCCATCAGCTGGAGATTGAACTGGGGTCTCCCACATGCAGCATGAGAAGTTTGCCACCGAACCCCCACTGCCTTTATATACTGGCTTAGCTCCCTGAAGAAAGAAGCCACCCTTTCATTCACATTTTGCATTACGTTCAATGAATTAACTTTCTTGGCTCTATTATATAGTTATGTATAATTGAAACAAAGTCATAATTCATTCACCTGAATCATTAGACCAACTGAACTGAATTTTATACTTTCTGCTGTTTATAATTTCAACTTTGATAACATTTAGAAGACATAGAAAGTTGTTTGAATGGAAATAATACTTCCTTCAACTACTCAATTGCTTCTGTCCATTATAGCTGTTTTTCTGCTAGACTCAGGGCATTGATTCCAGATGATTTTGAACAAGGATCCCACAAATATGCTTCTTGGGATCTTGAAAGATTGGCTTATTTATGTTTGCTTTTACTGCCCCATAGAACAGCTCACATAAGAACTACACCTTAATGAATAAAGTTGCCAGGATAATTGTTTGCTGTCCTAAAGTCTCTTTTTCCATTTTAGCCCATGTACCTCTGTATGTCTCCATTAAGATATGTAGAGCTTTTAGTTGAAAACCACTGTGAGGTGCATTTACAGATGCAGACAAATAGATGCCCATCTGGGTAGTGTGTGGAATGATGTGGTTTGCATGTCAGTGGCTGAGATTTTGGAAATGCATTTTTCACAGTTTGGGATAGGTTAGTAATTTTCCATAGAATAAACTGCCCAGAGCAAATGGGCAGCTCCTCCTGGATCTAGGTGGCAAAGCCTTACTTGTCAAAATTCTGTTCCATCCATATGGACATTGACTGTTCTTAGGAACACTGAAACAGCACACACTGCTTCTTCCCATTTGTAAACACATCCTAGAAAAAGCGCTGTGAAGTGTGGACTAGGCACTGACATCATTGCACAGCTTCCCAAGGGGAGTACTTTGAAGGTGACCATAGTGATATTCAGCAATAGGTGTTGTTGTTAGGAAACACTGCCCAGTCTTGCAGAATATTCACAATCATTTTTATGCTTAAGCCCATTGTTGCAGCCAGTGCGTCAATCCTCTTGTCGAGGGTCTTCCTCTTTCTCGCTGACCCTCCACTCTGCAGAGCATGATGTCCCTCTCCAGGGACTTATCCTTCCTGACAACATGTCAAAGTATGTGAGATGCAGTCTTGCCATCTTTGCTTCTTCAGAATTGGAATGCTGTCTTCAGTAGGTGTTTTCAAAAGGTGATTGCTTCAAAATTCATTGATGTAAAGATAGATATTTGTTTACATGATTTTGTCTGCTATAAAGACCATCAAAAGAAGAAAAGTCAGCTAGCAGAAGTAAGGAAAGAAGTGGAATTTAAAAAAGACTGTCGTGGAAAGAAGATCCCTTTGAAAGCTGGGCAAGAGATATTTCTGAAAATACAACAAAATACACAGTGGACAGAATTAGAATGAACCATATGAGCAAACTAAGGTTAATGGAGTTGAAAAGATTCCAAAAAAAATAAATACAGGTAATGATTTATATATAAGTAACCAAAACCAAACCTGTTGCTGTTGAGTTGGTTTTGACTCATAAAGAACCTGTAGGACAGAGGAGAATTGCCCTGTAGGGTCTCCAAGGGCATCTGGTGAATTTGAGCTGCCAACCTTTTAGTTAGCAGTGGTAGGTCTAAACTCTGCACCACCAAAGTTTTGAAGCATAATGGCCCTCAAAAACACTAAGTATAAAGGATCAGAGCAAAGATTTACAGTCATGATTTAAGATAAATGTTCAAAATACAAGAATAAAAGTAGTCACCGAGCACCTCTTATTTGAGGTGCTCAATGCCAGGGTTGTCTGATTCATTTTGAATCAGACAATCACATGGTCTACTATGCCAGGAATGAAAACTTGAAGAGGAATGATGTTGCATTCACCATTAAAAACAATATTTCAAGACCTATCCTGAAGTACATGCTGTCAGGATAGGATAATATCCATAGGCCTACAAGGAAGACCAGTTAGTATAATTATTATTCAAATTTATGTACCAAACACTAAGGCCAAAGATGAAGAAACTAAAGATTTTCATCAGCTTCTGCAGTCTGAAATTGATTGAACATGTAATCAGAATGTACTGATAATTACTGAAGATTGGAATGTATAAGCTGGAAACAAAGAAGAATCAGAAGTTGGGAAATAAGTCCGTAGTACTAGAAATGATGCTGGAAATCACATGACAGAATTTTGTAAGATGAATGACTTCTTCATTGCAAATGTCTTTTTTTACCAATACAGTGACTACACGCTTGGAACTTGCCAGATGGAATATACAGGAGTCAAACTGATCCCACCTGTAGAAAGAGACAATGGAAAAGGTCAGTATTATCAATCAGAACAAGGCCAGGAGCCAACTGCGTCACAGACCATCAACTGCTAATAGGCACATTCAAATTAAAACTGAAGAAAATTGGAAAAAGTCCACAAGGGTCACGGTACAACCTTGAACATATCCCACCTGAGTTTAGAGACCATCTCAAGAACAAATCTGATGTGCTAAACTGAAGACCAGATGAACTGAGGAATGACATCAAAAACATCATCCATGAAGAAAGCAAGAGGTCATATAACTGATGGTTCCTCAGCCTGGAGGGCACCCTGGGAGTGTGGGTCTGACTCTGTAATCCCACACCACATCCAGCACTGACACCAGCTCCCCAGACAAAGTCTGAACTGGACTATATAACACATGCAGTGATCCTGGTGCCATGGGAACTTTCAGACTTAAATAGACATACGGGAGCTGCAGGAGAAGCTCATCACGGGAAGCGAGAAGATAGTGGATGAGGGAGACAGGTTCTGATCAAATGGGCATGAGACTTTCTGGATGATAAGGAGGAGTATACCGTGATGAGAGTGTGGAGAAGGGAGAGGAGAGCAGTCAGTAGCATAGTGGTGTGAGTTCCAGATGTTACATGGCAAATTGATATAGACTCTATACTTGTACTTAAACCACAATAAAATTTATTTTTTTTAAAAAAAAAGCCAGCAAGAGATCATTAAAAATAAATAAATAAATAACAGGAAAGAAAGAAAAGGTCAAACTGGATGTCAGAAGAAACTCTGAAATGTGCTCTTGAATTCTGAGTATCTAAAGCAAAAGAAAGAAATGATGAAGCAAAAGAACTGCACAGAAGATTTCAAATGGTGGCACAAGAAAATAAAGTACTACAATGACATGTGCAAAGAGCTAGAGATAGAAACCCAAAAGGGAGGAAACACTTGGCATTGCTCATGCTAAAATAACTGAAGAAAAAAGTTCAAGCCTCAAGTTGCATTAGTGAAGGATTCTATGGGGTAAGTAGTAAATGACACAGGAAGCATCCAAGGAAGGTGAAAGAAATATACAGAATCATTATACCAAAAAGAACTGACCAACATTCACCCATTTCAAGAAGGAGCACATGATCAGGAGCCAAGGGTACTGAAGGAAGAAGTCAAGGCTACACTGAAGGTACAGGAATTGATGGAATATCAACTGAGATGTTTTAATAAATGGATGCAGTGATGGAAGTACTCACTTGTCTATGCAAAGAAATTTGGAGGACAGCTACATGGCCAACTAACTGGAAGAGATCCCTATTTATGCCTATTCCCAAGAAAGGTGATTCATCTGAACACAAAAATGAATGAACAGTATCATTAATGTTGGAAACCCTGGTAACATAGTGGGTTGAGTGCTACATCTGCTAACTAAAAGGTCAGCAGTTCAAATCTGCTAGGCACTCCTTGGAACCTCTATGGGGAAGTTCTACTCTGACCTCTAGGGTTGCTATGAGTCAGACATGACTTGATAGCAGTGGGTAGTGGGCATCATTAATATCACATGCAAGTAACATTTTGCTAAAGGTCATTCAAAAGCAGCTGCAGCAGTCTATTGACAGGGAACTTCCATAAATTCAGGCCAAAACAGAAGAGGACATGGTACTAGGGATGTCACTGCTGATGACAGGTGGATCCCAGCTGAAAGCTGAGAATACCTGGAAAATGTATACTTGTGTTCTATTGACTATACAAAGGCATTCAACTGTGTGGATAATAACAAATTATGGATCACATTGCAGACATGGGAATTCTAGAACACTTAATTGTGGTTATGAGGAATCTCTATATGGATCAAAAGGCAGTAATTAGACTGGAACAAGGGGCTTTTGCATGCTTTAAAGTCGGGAAAGGTGTGTGTCAGGGTTATATTCTTTCACCACATTTTTTCAATATGTATGTCAAGCAAATAATCCAAGAAGCTGGCCTACATGAAGAAGAATGGGGCAACAGGATCAAAGAATCATTAGCAACCTGCATTATGCAGATGACACAGCTCTGCTTGCTGAAAGTGAAGAGGACTTGAAGCACTTATTAATGAAGATCAAAGACCACAGCCTTCAGCATGGATTACACCTCAACATAAAGAAAAAAAATTCTCATAACTGAACCAATAAGCTGCATTAGGATAAATGGAGAAAAGACTCAGGGTGTCAAGGATTTTACTTTACTTGAATCCACAGTCAACACCTATGGAAGCAATACTCAAGAAATCAAGAGACACATTGCATTGGGAAAATCAGCTGCATAAGCCCTCTTCAAAGTGTTGAAAAGCAAAAATGTCATCTTGAAGACTAAGGTGTACCTAACACAAACCATGGTATTTTTCAGTTGTGTCATATGTATGTGAACGTTGGACAACAAGTAAGGAAGACAGAAGAGGAACTGATGCCTTTGAATTGTGGTGCTGGAGAAGAATACAGAACATACCATGGACCGCCAAGAGAAGGAATAGTGCTGTCTTGGAAAAGGTACAACCAGAGTGCTCCTTAGAAGCAAGGATGGTAAGACTATATTTTATGTGCTTTGGATATGTTGTCAGGAGGTATCAGTCTCTGGAAAAGGACATCATACTTGACAAAGTAGAGGGTCAGCACCAAAGAGGAAGACCCTCAATAAGATAGACTAACACAGTCGCTGTAACAATGGGTTCAAACATAACAATGATTGTGGCCATGGTGCAGAACCAAGCAGTGTTTTGTGCTGTTGTACATAGGGTCGCTGTGAGTCAGAACCAACTCAGTGGCACCTAACAACAATAACAACATAAGCCAGGAAAGACCTCTAGTGGCACAAAGGTTGAGGTCTCAGCTGCTGGTCTAAAGGTCAGCAGTTTGAACCCACCAGCTGCTCCACAGGAGTGAGGTATAGCAATCTGATGCAAAGAGGATTTACAGCCTTAAAAACCTTATAGGGAAGTTCTATGCCATCCTATAAGTTCACTGTGAGTCAAAATCAACTCAATGGCAACATATTTTAATGGGATATGCCAGGAAGAGTGGTCTAGTCATGCAGTTACCAGTGATGGCCTCCAGTCAGGCACATCCCATCTTGAGGGTGTTTGACTACCACTAGTCAAAAAGTTGGCAGTTCAAACCCACCCAAGGCACCTCAGCAGACAGGTCTGGAAAAGGCTCAGCCTTCAAAATCCTCTGGAGCACAGTTTTACTCTATATACGTGGGATGACCATGACTCAGAATTAACTACATGGCAACTGAAAGCAACATGTGTCAGGCAGTTCTATACAGAGGGGCCACAAAGCATAGAACATAGTTGAGGTCTCATCCCTGACTGAGCTTACTTTAAAAAGAAGACATTAATGAAGATATTGAGAATGCACATTGTGATATAAAAGATGACATGGGATGACCATGATTGAAACGTATGCTAATAAAGTACTGATTTCAAAGCCACATACAGAATATTTGGTGTATGCAAGCAAAAATGATTAAGTTAGCTAGAAGGGAAACAACCATTAAGGCCCAAACACAAAAATGTAAAGTGAAACAATACTGCTAATTCCTCAGAAAAAGTGTGAACTGACACTCTTATGGCCATCAAAAAAAACAAAAAAATATATACATAGCCAAGCCAAGATACATATTGAAATCCAAAAATTAGAGAACTCTAGTTTCATGTACCCTTCTTGAGAAACTTTGTGAGGACAGCCTTTAGTTAACTAAGGGATCAATGCGGAAACTATTGTAACAGGGTGGATTGGTGATGTGTACTGAATCCATGCAGCTAAAGCAGTAATGAGAATAATGGCCACAGAATGGAATGTCAAAGTGACATGCAATACATACATAGAAATTACATAATTAATAACAGTTGGAGGGAGAATGAAAGAGAATATACAGATGGCCATTAATACGTATGTAAGCTAAAACTGATTATAACAAGTAATAGATTAAAACAATAAAAATCTGGAGGTGGAGTCAAGTTGGCAGACTAACCACATGCCTCCTTATATCCCTCCGGAAACCACCACCTGAACTGATAATCTAACGGAGCCATCTGGTCACCTAGTGGGCCCCCAGGACACAGCACAGGGCTGTTAATTTGGACTTCATACCACTGAACAAAAAACCTTCTCTCTTTTGCTAACCCCTGCTCCTGGCTAGCTCTGGCTTTCACCGACTGAAGGTAAATGCACCATTCTGAATTTTTTTTTCTGTCTTAGCCAGCAGGTGGAGCTGGGTCTTGCCTAGTGGCTAGACTCAGATGCACTGCTGGTGGGATAGGCAGGCAAAATTGCCATATTTTGAGAGCCAGGCTTAGGATTCTGTTGTCCTAAAACAGACTTATGTATAGAAGAAAAGATTCTTTGACAATTGCAACAGAAGGGACGGAGGAAGGGCGACGGGGGGAGGGTTTAGATTAGATAGTTGGTAGAAATTTGGTTGGGTGAAATCGGTGATAGCATACATTAGAAATAAGAACAATATTAAGTGGACTTCAACATAACTTGAATACTCCTTCTACCTTAACCCAATATTGCAAGGACAGAGTAGCTGGGGCAGGGGGCAGGGGACCATGCTCTTAGGCGAAATCGAGGCCATTTGGCACAACTAGCATTTTGCTAAGAGGGCTCTCTGCACCCCACATTGGTGAGTGGCATCTGGGGTCTTAAAAGCTGCCAAGCTTCCATCCGAGGGCAAAGCAAATGGTTCCAACTCAGCAGGAAAGGATGCTCACCGAGGACCAAAATGACATGGGGTAGAGACAACCCAGAAGATAGAGAGACCCATATGACTGGGTGCCTGCATAGACTTGGGACTGGAAAAACCGGATGATGCCCGGCCACCACGAGTGATAGCCACGATGGAGCTCACTAAGTTGAGTCTCACTGGCAACACAAGAATAAAACGGGGTGCACCCTGAGATCTCCACTAAAAGACCGCAATTGACAGTCCAGCAGCTTCGGAGTCCCCCTAGGAGCATGGCCCTGGCCCTGATGCTGCCCTTGCCTATAAATCATAATGAAGGTCCACTC
This sequence comes from Heterohyrax brucei, assembly GCA_028571685.1. NCBI lineage: Eukaryota > Metazoa > Chordata > Mammalia > Hyracoidea > Procaviidae > Heterohyrax > Heterohyrax brucei. The sequence goes on along the minus strand of CM053160.1, from coordinate 67,697,011 downwards.
TTTGGACAGGAATGGATTGATGGATTGGACTTGGCAATGCAGAGCAACCATATGTTGGATGCACTTTATGGTTCTATGCGTCTATAGTATATCATCCTGCTGATCTCTGGCTGGAGTAAGGGGAGTGGGTGGAGAGGAGGGGAAAGGAGACTACTGGGAGGATGAGACATGTTTGGAGCAGGGAGGAATTGTATGCTGTCACCAGGCAGGGAGAGCAGTGGAAGCTGCATATAGGTGGACATGTAAATTTATATAGTAATGTACATTTTTACTCAGTAATAATAAATAAATAAATAATAAAAATATAAATAAAAATCTTATTACCATTGAGTCAATTCTGACTTACTATGACCCTGTAGGACAGGGTCTAATTCCTGACCTTTTGGTTAACCGCCAAGTCCTTAATCATTGTGCTACCAGGGCCCCGAAGTAATAGCGATGTAATTATACTTATTTGTAGGCCCAAATATAATCACTAGAAAAACGAAGAAGATAGCATAAAGAAGTTAAATCAAGTGGTGGAGGGAAAAAATGGTAAATGCAGAAACAGTCTAAGTTCATAATTGCTAATAATGGAGAGTATATCAAACTATTAAAAAAAGATTGAATTTTCTAAATATTTACACTAACAGAACTAAAAAACTAAATATTAACTTTCCAAATGATTTGAAGGAAAAACACAAACACATATACACTTACTTAAGTAAAGTAAATCTAAGCCTTAGCGAAATGTTTAAAAAGAAAGAAATTAAAAAGATAAAATATGATATAATCTAAATCCAAACATGCACTTTAGCAATATACACAAAAAGCTAAGATCACCTAATGAAAGTCAGAATTCTCAAGTCTGATCACAAACAACATCTAACTATATGTTGCATTCATCATATCTGAAAGAAAGCAACTTGGGAAATCCGAAAAATATAAAGGACCAATAATGACATACTAAGAAATTGCAATAAAACTAAGATGAGTATTATGTTATTAAGAGTAGAAAATGGATTCATCAGCTAAAACATTAAATGAAACAAAGAAATGCACTTCATAGTAATAAATGGAATAACTAATGGTAAAGATACGATGTTGATGAATAATTACTGTCATAGTCATCTAGTGCTGCTATAACAGAAATATCACAAGTGAATGTCTTTAACAAAGAGAAATTTAAATTTATTCCCTCACAGTCCAGTAGGCTAGAAGTCCAAATTCAGGGTGTCAGCTCCAGGGGTAGGCTTTCTTTCTCTGCTAGCTCTGGAGGAAGGTCCTTGTCATCAATCTTACCGTGGTTGAGGAGTATCTCAGGGCAGGGACCCCTGGTCCAATGGGCACATTGTTCTCTTGGTTCTTGGTTCTGGATGGTATGAGGGCCCCCATGTCTCTCTGCTCACTTTTTTCTTTTAAATCTCAAAAGAGATTGACTTAGGACACATGTGTGTGACAAAACACTAGTATACAGTATCTACAATACAGTATCTGGTATACAGTGTCTCACATATAGTATCTACTTTATACAGTATCTAGTGTACCATATCTAGTATTCAGTGTCTAGTATAGTGTATCTACTATACAGTATCTAGTATATAGTATCCAGAATACAGCATCCGGTATACACTATCTAGTATACAATGTCTCATGTACAGTATCTAGGATACAGTATCTAGAATACAGTAAGAGGAAAAAATACTTAAAACAACAGTAAATAAAACCAAAATGATCAAAAAACAGTAAATATGAAGAAACATTTCACCAAAGATGAAATACAAATAGCAAATAAGCATATAAGATGTTCAACATCATTAGCCATGTAAATTAATGTTACATTAAATGTAAATTAAATTTTAATGTAAATTAAAACCACAATGAACTATAGCTATGCAACTATCAGAATAGCTAAAATTAAAAAAAAAAGGTGACAAGACAAAGGGCAGGCAAGATACAGAGAAACAGAAGCACTCATGCATTGCTGGTGGTGATATAAAATGGCAAAGCCAGTCTAGAAATGTTTATCAATTTCTTCAAAAACAGACAATTACATACAGCCCAGCAACTGCATTCCTGTGCATGATATCTCTTCCTGAAGCTTGGAAAATTGTAATGAAGAACACTCTCTGAATTAGACTAAACTTGTACATACAATGTAGTTTGCATTTTGGCATCACTGTATTGCCAGCATACAATCAGAATTTGTTAAATTGGGAGAATATTTAATCCACCTCTAGTGTTCAGTTGCTAACTAAAAGGTTGCCAGTTTGAATCCACTAATAATTACTGCTCCTTGGACATCTTACGGGGCAGTTTCACTCTATATTATGTGCTTGCTGTGAGTCAAAACAGACTTGATAGCAATGGGTTTGTCTGTCTGTTTGTTTTGAATCTCCCATTTTATATCACAGAGGTAAAATGACCTTCCAAGGTGATAAACTAGCAAGAGGAATATCTAGACTCCTGAATTTAACTTTAATATTCCTTCCATTATACCCAAGGCCAAACAGCTAACACAAATATGCTAAAGTGCCTTTGAAAGATTACTTTGGATTCCAAGTCCATGGATTGTTGACACCCAGACCAATATAGTTCATCTTTCCTTGCAAATGGTCCAGACAACATTTATGAGGACTCTCCACTCTGACCTATAAAAACTACAGCTGCATGGTGTGCAAACCAACAACTGACATCCATACAGACATTGTTTAATGGAGGAGAACAAACAGCCTGTGTTCTCATTAAACAGCTCATTGTGATGGTTCCAGAGTATGACCCTGAATGTAATTTACTCTCTGGCTGTCAAGGCCTCCTGACTAATTGTTCCCTAGTACTTTGATTGTCTTCAACAAGCAATGCTGACTGGTGGAAAGTATCAGATGTTTCAATTGAGCAGCAATATAGAATGCATATTTTTCAAAATGGTCATATAAATCCGAGCAGAACATCATTTCCATCAAAGAGATGAATCAGCATAGATATGTGTCAGGCTCAGAAATAAACCCTTGCTACTAAAAACAAATCAAACCCATTTTCGTCAATTCTGACTCCTAGCAATCCTACAGGACAGAGTACAACCGCCCCATAGCATTTCCAAAGTGTACTGGTGGATTCAAACTGCAAGCCTTCGGGTTAGCAGCTATAGCACCCACTATGTCACCAATCCTTGCGACCAGCCATGAGAAAAGACCAATGGGCACCCTAAAATTCATACAAAAAAGAACCCAGATGTTATATTCTCCATATTTTGTGATATTCTTATGAATAAAGCCCTTTGTGATCTTGTTCTTTTGGACCGTACTCCTGGTATGTTCTCGCCATAGTCTATGCCTACAAATAGAAGGACTGGATTGGAATGTTAACCCCACCATCTGCTACCGCAGTTACCTTCAGTGACTCATCTAACCTCTTCTCCAAAATGGAATTAACAGTGCTTCTTACCTCAGGTAGTTGTTTCACTTGTAAACTAGAACTCCTACCAGTCGGACCACAGTCAACAGGTACTCACTACACAAGTTTGATCTGTGGATCAGGTTCTCTGCTCTGCTAGGGACATGCAGAAGTGAGTAAAACACAGTCTTGTGCTTACAGAAATCAGAAGGCAGTAGAACAGAGGAGAAAAACCACGAGGCAAGTACACTAAATGAGGTACAGACCAAACACTTCAGTGTTCCAGAGTGGGGCACTCACAGGCAATCGGAGGGAACTGGGAAGTTCTTCCCGAAGAAGGAACGATTTGTGATAGGATTTATAGTATAGGTAAATTGTTGACCACATGAGGGATGACAATACATATCACACTTATTGAGCAAGCTGTAACTTCCAGTTTGGCTGCATTAAATAGCACAGGGTCACTGTGAGGAATTATGACTTAATTCTGTGATAACAGTCAGCCAAGCCTATATGAATAACTATCACAGACAATCTTCGCTCTGAAACTTACCATCACCACCACTGGCAACATCACTGATCCAGTTGAAGGACATACACACAGTAAGAGAAATAACAGCATCAAGTATCACAGGCCATGTGCAGATGTAGTGTGACAGACTATAAATTCTACACAGAACTTACTGAAGGAAAGGATCACCAGCAAACACAAAGAAGTCTTGATAGAGGAAGTGAATGTGAACCTTACAAAGAAGAATGAAATAAATGTTGACAGCTGGAAGTGGGCTGAATTCTAGGAGGGGTTGTCTGCATTCTAGATTTAAGATCATAAACTTGACATTGATGGTGAACTGAACAAAGGGAAATCAACAAGGAATGCTTCACAGGGAAGATGGTGAAAGCAGAGATGATGTGCTGAGATAGAAAAGTAAAGACAGATGCAGCACAAGAAAGCTGATTTGTTTCATTGGAAAATTAAGATTTTATTTGTTTTAATTAAAGAATCACAGTTATAGAATGTTAGAGTTGTAACAGTGTCTAGAATGTATCTCTTTTAATCCATTGATTTTATAAGAAATTGGGGCCTCTGTTAGGAAAAAAAATTAAGCATAAATACTCTGTACTTTTAATTAGTCTATTTTAATAAACTTTCAAAAAAATTGATGATTTTACAGGAAAATATAGCTTAAAAATTGACAGGACATTGAAGTGAACATATGAATAAGCACTATAAACTAAAACAAAAAAAATCCAATTAATGCCAAATAATTTCAGAAAAGGTGGCAATCTCAAACTTTTCAGAAACAGACTTTCACTGTATTACATATTCTATTTCAGATCACACACAAAGGTAGAAGTCTCAAATCACTTTACGAATTTCGTGTAACTCCAATACCCAAACATGGCAATGAACTTAAAAAAAATACAGAGCATGACTCTTTTCATGATATCTACATAAATAAGCAAATAAAGAAATACTGTAATAAATTCAGCAACAATTATAAAATAGCTCTTATTTATTGGATGGACGTTTCTTATGTGTCAGTCATTGTGCTAAATGGTTTTACATGTATTATCTCATTTAATGCTCAATACTATCTTGTAAGATAGCTACCATTCTTACTCCCACTAAGACAAGAAAACTTAGACTTTGGAATGTTAAATAACTTGCCTAATTTCACTTGACTAGCAGATGTGCAGAAATATGGAAATAACTTCAAAATGTTACTGAGTGACCTAAAAGAAAGTTTGAATAAATTGAGGAATATATCACATCTCTGGATGGGAATATTTAATATTATAAGGTATCAGTTTTCCCAATATATATGTTAAATCCTAAAATTTATTTAAAAGAATAAATGACTATAAGTCTAAAAGTTTACAGAGGAAGAAAATAAAGCAGTCTGAGAAGAAGCATTAGTTATGAATACTTAGATGCATAATATAATATCAAAGTCTGCGAAAGTCTACTGAATGACTTGGGAAAATGTTCATCATATGAATTTATGTAAAAAAGCAGGGTACAATACTGTCTAAATAACAGCAAGAAAAAAAACAAACCCAGTGCCGTCAAGTCGATTCCGACTCATAGTGACCCTACAGAGCAGAGCAGAACTGCCCCACAGAGTTCTCAAGGAGCATGTGGCAGATTTGAACTACCAACCTTTTGGTTAGCAGACATAGCACTCAACCACTACATCACCAGGGTTTCCACAGTATTGTCTAGGAGATATTATTTCTTACAGCAACAGCATCTGCAGCACTCTCTTAGCCTGTTTTCACCTTGTGGCTTCCATGACTGCTTCAGAGTCCATGCCTTCTAGCTTGCTGAGAATGCAGTTCTAGTCACCTATTTTAAATGTGTTGTATTAAACAATTTTCAAAAGTAGACCACCTCATAGCATCTAGGTATGGCCATGAATTTTCCTTATTCAAAATATAGTCCCTAGGCTTCCCTATAGAGGTGTTTATGTGCTCACTGGGTACTCATTCCAGATGAGGATGACTCTATCATGATGGTGTCTGCAGCCGACCTTGCCTTGGGTCCTATGGCTGACCACAGAAACTGCTTCCCCTTTCTCACGGACACATAACTAGACTATATCACCCCGCCTTCCTTGAAGTTAGGTCCAGCCCTGTGACTAAATGTCAGCAAATGAAAGCTTAGACTATTGAAACCATCTTGATTTTCTCCCTTTGCTGGCTTCATAGCGATCAACATCATGACCTTGAAAATTATTTGTTCACAATGGAAGGAGGTTGGGTCCCTGAATCAGCAATAAGAGAGTTTCCACTGCTTGGGAACACTTGTTCTGAACTTGACACAGCTGGGAACTAACCTTCTATTGGTTGTACAAACAACTGAGGTTTGGGGTTATCTGTTGTATAGACAGTGTTGCCCTGATACAGTGCTACTCAATGTTGTTTATGTACAGTTGGCAGATAATTTCAACAGTAAGACAGTAAGAAAGAGATTATGCACTCTCTTATACTGAAGCAGCAATTTGTCACAGTAGCAGACAGAGAAGTTTTCCCAGTCAGGTGATCTCATGAGACAAGAGAGACCCTCACCAATGTGTCTACCAGCACAGACTGCTGGAGAATCAATTCCTACATTTTAGTGGCCAGGTTATTAATATCCTTACGGATGATGAGTGCTTGTTTATACTCTGGTTTCAGAAGGAGAGGTAACCCTAACTGGCATTAATGAGAGAAGTGGGATTTGAGATTTGTGAACTAAAAGAATAAGTGAAATAGTGGATTGCACATGCAAGCTCGTCGTAGCCTCTGGAATGTCCTTCAGCTGCCTTTGCTATCAAACTGCCTTTGGGCCAGATTTTTGGCTCTGTTTTTCACTGAATCCAAGCCAGGGCTTCAACGGTTGAGTAAATTCATGGCTCCGAAATAATGTTTGAGTCACAAATTTTCCTAGTTTCTTATGTTAAGAGGAGTTTATATGAGCTGGCACTATTCTAAGTGTTTTTCCTGTTTCATCTCATTCAACACAGATAGACTCTGAACTATACTTAGGACTGTCTGCTTTTTAAATATATCTTATAGTTAGCAATCTGTACTATATGCACAGACTGCCAACTAAGTTCGTGAACTCATCCTAGAAAAAGTACTACAGACCTCACTGCTGAATATCACTAATCCAACCCACTGCCACTGAGTCTGTTCTGACCCATAGTAGCCCCAGACGTCAGAGTACAACTGCCCCATAGGGTTTTCCAAGGAGTGCCTGGCGGATTTGAACTGCTGACCTTTTGGTTGGCAGAGGTAGAACTTAATCACTATGCCACCAGGGTTTCTGAATATCACTACAGTCACCTTTGAAGTCCACCCCTTGGGAAGCTGTGCACTGACATCAGCACCTAATCCACCCTTCAAGGCAATTTTCGAACTGTTTTTCTGGAATGGCCACCACAGCTCTCATCATTATTACCCTTGATGTCCTGAATGTCATCAAAATCTCTTGCTTTAAATATTTCCTTTACCTTCAGGGAAAGAAAATGTCCCTGGTAGCCAGATGAGGTGAGTAGGGAGGATGTTCCAATACACTTAGCCAAAGCCAACAGCTAAAAACTCCCTCACAGATAACTACACAATTAACGTGAACTTGCCACCTTACCACTGTGTACAATGACCATTTCACCAAGAGTTCTAAACTGCTTCTAAGGGTGGACTAGGCACTGGCTTTGGTGCAGTTTCCCAAGGCAAGGACTTTGAAGGTGACTGCAGTGATATTCAACAACAAGGTAGGTAGTGCTTAGAACAATTAAGATTATGGACTTAATTCCCAGGCCTCATATAATGTTGTAGCATGTAATTTGCTGATATTATTCTCAGATACTAGCTTGTGGACATTCAAAGACAAAGACTGGCTTTATCAAGACACTGATAATAAAACTCAATAAAAACTAAAAATAATTTAGGTATTCAACTTATGTCAGGACTGACATACGATGGAGGGAATCATCACAATGTAATCCTGCTGTGAGTTAGACTATCTACCTCTACTCAAACCCACCCTGTAACATAGTTCTACCACTATACTCATTTCTCAACTGATGACGTGATAAGCAGATAATCAGTGACAAGTTTCAAAAAAGAGAGGAAGTAATAGAATTAGGGAGGAAAATATTACAAAAAAAGCTAGTATTCTCTTGATGTGGCTGGAACACCTCCCACTGAAGAAGATGTGTGTGGGAAGATACAGAAGAGAAGGGTCTTAGCGTTGATAAAGGATGCTGCCTTATTTCAGACTCATGTTTGCTTTATACTGTCATTGCAATTGATTGCTAAGGTTGAACATGGTTTGTTGGTCTATTTCTCTGGTTATGAAGAATCCATTTTTTCACTGGGAGAAATGACCCTTGTGTATGTAAATATACCAAAGAGAAAAGTCAGTTATACTCGACCCACCCAAAGGCCTACAACTGAGGCAAAAATAGATATCTGCAATAGCATACAAATAATAAATAGCCACACAATACTGAACACCTGACAAATGTATCCTCAGATGTGAATGAAAATTCCTTTTCAGGTGGGCAGCTGGAAGACAAATTAATGTGCCTCACTTCTAGCTCATTTCTTGTGATCCCAAGATGTTCAACTCTGTAGGCAAAGCAAGATTGATTTGATGTCTCTTCTCCCTTTGTCACTCCTCTTATGCGACATGCAGAAGAGATGAAGCAATGGACTACAATCCCCAGCTTGCACCAGGTCTCTTGACGTCTCCACTCAACTCTCACAATTTACTTACTGGAGTCATAACTCCCAACATTCTGTACACCATCATCAGCCATTAAAACAAACAAACAACAAGAAAAACATTGCCATCAAGTCAATTGTAACTCATAACAATCTTATAAGACAGAGTAGAACTGCTCCTATAGAGTCTCCACGGAGCACTAGGTAGCTTCAAACTGCCCACCTTTTGGTTAGTAGACATAGCTCTTAACCTCTCTACTATCAGGGTTTCCATCAGCCTATTAGGCCTTCTGTTACTTTCTAGAAGATATACTGGAACAGCCTCAAGGCTTTCTGTTGATATAGACCTTGGATCTCTTTTGAAAAAGTGCTGGAGGAACAAGAGACCATCTTAAAGTCCTCGGGACAGAATATTTACTCTCCTTTATGTGGGCATCACAACCAGCCACCAGTCCTTGGCCTCTTTCTGTCACCATTAGTCTTCCAAACATCGGGAATTATGCACCGAGTTGAAACCCATCCCTCAGCTCCATGGGAGAAAAGATCTGATGATCTGCTGCCGTAACGATTCCAGCCTGGAAAACCCTGTGGGGTGGTTCTACTCTGTCACGTGGGGTCACTCTGAGCCAAAACTGACTCAACAGCACCTGACAACAAGCAATTGGTAATTGATTTGGAACGTGTGTGGGATAACTTGGTATCTTCCCCCCGCCACCTGCATCTTCATAAAAATTTTGAGGGAGCTGGAAATGGCCAAATTACCACTATGAACCAGAAACCTAACAGTTCTTTATTAAGGGCTTAAAATAATGTGGCATTTTCCAACATAATGGATACCACTGCATTTAAGACACTTATAATATCCCCAATGTGATGTTTCTGCCCCGTGATCTGAAGTCTTTAAATCCTATTTAAATAAAGAAAATGTCCACTATTGCTCAAGGACAAACAATCTTACAGCTTAAATAACCTGGTCTCCTATTGAAAACACTGTGAAAAGCTGCAGAGACCTGAATAACGTTATATTAAATGATGGAAGGCATTCTCTTGTAAGACTCAAGGACCTCTCCTCCAGGGATGGGGTAACTCAAGGTTAATTTTAATTTCTGAACCTGTTCTTTGCATCACTGTTTGCTGACACAATTGAGTTTCTTACAGACAACCCAAATAATATAGTAAAGCATAACTTTAATGCTATTAAAAGTGAGGACTAGGCATGATTAATTACCACCAAAGCTGAAGGGAAGAAGGGAAGACTACAGGAGTCAGTTTAATTAATCACTTGGAAAAAAACGGAGCACCAACAAAGAATAAACAGTGCTTGGTATTCAGGAAACTGACACCAGATCTTAATCGACAGAATGTCTGAGGCATCTTTGAGTCTTTTGGTTTTATCTTGCTTTATTTTATAATAAGTAAACAAGTTGACTCTATTCTTTAGTTTTGGTTAAAATAAATTAGCAAAGCAGTCTGGGAGAATTCAGGAAGCCTTTGCCAAGTGGTGGGTATCTCATATCTCCTGCAGTGTGCAGGCCTCAGTCTTCCTCTTGATGCTAAGCCAAATCCTGCCAAGGCAGGCCACAGTTACAGCATGCAGCATGAACAATGGGATTCGGCAATTATGAAGTACATAGGATGAATGGAAAGAACCAAGCTGGACAGTTCCAACCCCAGACTGCATGTCTTAGCTTGAATGATCCACTCATTCATCTGACACCCTAGAATAACCAGATGATCGAAAACTCTGTTCTTTGCTATGAGATAGTAGAAGTGACCCAAGAGATTCACTGGCAGTTTATTTGGGACATTATGATGGGCATTCGGGATAGCTTTATTTACCCAAAGTAGATTGAATCTAAGTGTGAGTCAGAACAAACAGAAAACTGTGAATTCTCTCCAGCTGTATGTAGCACCAGCTGCCCCACAGACTGTCTTACACACTTTCCTACTTATGCCTCTAGACCTTGGGCTCAGGGAAAAAGGACGCCAGCAGGCACCACCCCACAACAGTTTATGCTTGTTGAAAGCTTTCCACTCATCAGAGTGTTCTCATGTACTATTGCCTTCACTATTTTGAGTTGCCACAAGAACTCAGATCCTGCAGCCAGGAGACAGGAAGGCCAAAATTCGAATCCAGGCTTACCTGCCTCTAGACGGGATGGCTGAGAGTACAGTACATTCATTTTTGCAAAGCTCTTCAGGGTATAGTAGTCAGCAAGTTTCCAATAGTTCTTTCACCTGAAAGCACAAACACAAAAAGAGATGTAATTTATTTTATTTATAATTAATATTTGGTCATGCTTTCTCTCACTGGATATCCCTCCAAATAAAAATTTAGACACTGATCCCATTAGTATAAATCCATCTTCCGTAATTTCCATAAGAAACTGAAACTCTCAGTCCACATTTCTAAAGAACTCTCTTTGGAGTCTCACATTCTACATTAAAAAAAAAAAAAGCCTAGCTACCTTGCTGCAGGTACAGTCATGTAATCTTACAATGAAATGAACAGAAACACTTCAACATGATAGTTACACATGACACATAATTTTGTATGAGAAGTCCTTTAGCGCAGCACTTGGTCTAGGGAAATATTTCTGAAGTGAAACAAGACTGAATACAGAATAGAATGAAATGCTATAAAGGAGTTAGTGTATAATGTCAGCTTGTAAAACAAAAGCTATATATACTGCAAAGTCCAACACATAGCATTGGATGAGACAGGTTTTTTTTGTTTGTTTTGTTTTTTTTGTCACTTAGACCCATACTGAGTGGTTGCTTTCTGCTTGGGATCCATAGTCTCAGAAGTGCATCTATCTCAGCATTCCATTCCCATTTAGTATAGCAAGACACTCATCTCCTGCCCCAAAGTCAAAGAAAATGTTTATTCAGTGGGTTACTGTATTGTCACAATTTAAAGTCTCTTCTTCTCTGCCTCTCCCTTCTCTCTTTTTCTTGGCATTCTCTCTCTCCTTCTAGCAAGCATGTTTAATTGAATTCATTAAAATTATAAGTGCAGATGATGTACATTTACCTTGTTGACAAACAAGGAACTAGCTAGTGACTGTGCCACAGTTTCAACTTGGTAAATCACCAAGTGAATCTAAATCATTGGATTTACCTTAAGTTGCTAGATCTTCAACTTGGATTACAGATGATTCTTTTTATGGCTCCTACTTCATTTGTTCACTTAGAGAGTAACTTCACCATCCTAGCATTTGAGCCACAATAAATAAGGAGAAGGAGAAAGAAAAGAAAAAAGACAAATGGGGAAGAGGAAAAGAAAGAAGAAGGAGGAGCACCATGAAGCGGAACAAAAGAGCAGCAAGAGGAAGAGTTAGTATTCAAATACTTATGGAGTCCTTACCACATGTCAAGCACTGTTCAAAGCGCTTTTCTTAAACTATCTCCTATGACAACTATATGAGGTTGGCATAGTTTTATCACCTACATTTTAAATATGATTAAAGTGGAGCTTAAAAAGATTTAAAACTTGCCTGAACTAGTCAGAGCTATAGTCAATATTCAGATCCACGCCTATGTTCTTAAAAATGATCACACCTGGATCTATATTTGTAACAATCATCAATAGGAGGCAACAAATGATTACCTCCAATTTTGCCCTCTCTGCAGAAACTCTGGTGGCATACTGGTTTGGTGCTATGGCTGCTAACAAAAAGTTAGCAGTTCAAGTCCAGCAGGCCCTCCTTGGAAACTGTATGGAGCAGTTCTACTGTGTCCAATAGGGTCACTACGAGTCGGAATTGAGTCTACAGCAGTGTGGCTTTTGTTTGACTGGGCTTTGTCTGTTTGTTTGTTTAGCTTCTCCCCTCAAACCATCTTGGATTATGTCAGCCATCAAGTCAGGTAAATTCTGCTTCTTGAATAACTCAGTTTCCCATCACACATCCCCATGAACACTACTTGGTTCAGTCTCTCAGGTCCTTTCTTGTAGGCTGCAATAACTGACATCTTCTAAATTGCCTTCTTTCCACCTAGCCCATCACCTCTCCAAACCATTTTTGCCTAGTGCTACGAGAGGGATGCTACTGAAAACCAAATCTGTCCTTCCTACTCCCCTGCTCCAGGTCTATGGATCACTCTCAAGGTACAGTCCTGGTTCCTTAATATGGCATGCAGAATCTTCTGTGATCTTACTCTGCTCTGTCCTTCTAAATTCATCATTTGTTACATCCCACAGCCTGGCTCCCCTTGCTCTTTTACATCATTGCTGGTACTTTTTCTTCTGCTTAGAATACGTTCCCATTACACACATCTGATTTCTTTCTTTTTATGGAAAACTCTAAGCCACCCTTCAGGTCTCAGTTTGAGTGACTACCTCCAATGTGCAGCCTTCCTGCGTCCACCAGCTGAGGCAGAACTTTCTTCTCTATTCTATCAGGGGTAGGCTACACCTACCGATATGCCATGAAGTAACCCCTCGTATGGTAGTTGTCTAACTGGGAAAGATTGGGAATTCCATAAGAGAAATGTCTGTGTGTCAATCCAGTGCCCATCTGGATTATTACAGGCTTATCTCATCCCACAAAATTGATATGCTTGCCATATTGAACTAAATCACATCTTCCTTATATCTTCATGATTTCTTGTCTTCGTGTAATTAATTGTTCAGGTCATGCCCTTAATCTGGATTTAAAAAAATCCTACTGGTGTCAAATCAATGCTGATTCATAGTGACTCTATAGAATAATAGAGTAGACCTGCCTCATAGGGTCTCAAGGAGCACCTGGCTGATTTGAACTGGTGAACTTTGGTTATTAGATGAGTTTTTAACCACTATACTACCAGGTACCCTCTATCAGGATAGATTCCCTTATAATCCCTAATTACCACAGTCACTCTTTTCCTTTAAGACCAAGCCCAAAGCTTTCCTCACCCAAAAGGAGCTTCTCCCTGTAGGCACCACAGGACTCTCTGAACTCAGGTCTTGCCTCTCTGGCACTGTATAATTTTCTACCTTGAATCAAGTTTCTCTGTATCCACATTTTAGTTTCATCATTCTAAGTCAGATCCTTGAGAGATTTTTCAGAATTCTAGCCTTAGTTATCTTTGTTTTACCTTAATAACCAATTCCCTCATTCTTCTATCTTCCTCTGCCCCTAATCCAGACCACTGTGATGAATAAATGAATGAATGTTAGTAGGTAAGTGTGTTGGGAATGACATTCTCATCCCTTGTTCTTCTTTTGTGCAACAGAAAGAGCTCATGGCAGCAGCAGTGGGCTAAGAAACAGTTAATGCTTGAAAAAAAGACTGAATGACATCCTTTGGTTTATGGAAATTGTTCTGGTTTGCATCTCGATTTAAGCTTATCTGATCTAGGTGCATTGAATTGAGAATTGATGAAGTTATTGCCACTGGAGAATAACTTTCATCATAGCTAACATATGCTCATGTTTGTCAGGGTCTATGCCAAGCATTTTGTGCGCAATTGCTGATTCTTCACACCAACTCAGTTGAGGTTTCTGTATTGTTAATTTTATAGATGAGAAGCCTGCATCGTAGAGAAATTATGTAACTCATCTAAAAAGAATCAGAGGTAATAAAGGCAAATATGACAGAAAAATCCATATCTTTCTGATGGAATGCTCCAGTCTTAACCACAATGCTTCTTTTTAAAGGAGACTTCCCGACAGAAAAATCCAGCTGATCTACCACAGCAGCACTGGGACGGAAGTAATGCTCTGTGCTCTGGAGATTTATCTGAAGCAAAGTTTCTCACACTCAGCACTATTGACATTTCTGATCGGCTAATTCCTTGTGGTCGGGCCTGCCTTGTGCATTGCAAGACATTTCATCAGCATCCCTGGCTTCTGCTCACTAGGTGTTAGTAGCAGATACTCTTTCCATTGCAGCAAATAAAAACGCTTCCAGACATTGTCAAATCACCCAGAATAAAAAAAATCATTTAATACAAAGGAAAGAAAAGCCTTCTTACAGAAATAGTATCCACCAATCCTAATTCAAGCAAAATCCTTAATGGAAAGATATCGCAAGAAAAGGAAACTAGACTAGGACAGTTAATCCCATGTGACTGGCAGTTACAGTTGAATTTTCCCGGAGTATTGAAAATCCCTCAGTCAGAGTCTACTCATAGACAGCAGGTTGGATTCCTCTGGTCCCAGCACACTGTATCAGGAACTTGGACAGCAATCAGGGGTGAGGAGGCAACACCGAAAAACATAAATCTACTTTTGTGAGGTAACGGGGGACCAGAGACAATCTTCAGGCATTTGGTACATGTGGATCTGACTTCCAACATTTTTCGCCTAATAAAATCGCATTTGAAGTGGTCACAGAGCGTGCTGTTTCAGTGGCATAGCTATATAGGAGCATTTAAAGAGGAAATGTGTAGAGAAGGAGGGAGCCATTCCAAATTTGCCATGGTAACAGGTCCAAATATTTTAATAAATGCCTCACATGTGGATTTTTGTTCTTGAAAAATTAATGGTAGGAGAGCTGCTTTCCACACCCCCCATCTGCTGTCACTACAAGAAATACAAACACAGTTCTTGGCATTGGATAATTCTGCTCATATACAACACCCAATAAAGGACTGAAGATAACAGATTCGGAGTAAATAATTAATGAAATGAATTCTCCAAGGGAGAATCTTTAAAATGGAAGAAAGATGAAGATTCAAGATTTTAAAATATCTGATGGAAGAAAAGCAGGCAGTAAGATTGGAACTTTTAGCTTGAAGTTGAGTGTCTTGAGGGTACCCTACTTCTTAACACCTCATATTTTACTTTGTGACCAAACACTGGACTTTCTGCTTACTAGCTGAGATTCTGTTATGAAAATATACCTCCTAAGCTGTCCTAACTGCCCCAAGTTTCAAAAGAGGCAATCATGAAAAGGACTATTTGTACAACTTCTCCTTTGAAGAGGAATCACGAAGAAGTGCAGCCCTGGGATCTACTCATGGTGAGTATTTCTTTGCATTCTTAAAGAATGTTCATTTTCAAACACATTATTGTAATGAGAACATTTGCAAAATGATGTAGGAAAAATTATAACTTCTCCTTTTACCAGCTCTTTGATTCAAGACATGTCACTCAATTACTCTGAACATCAATTTTGTCAACTTTAAGAGAATAATATTTCCTATAAAAAAATGTTGCTGAGGGGTAATGTGACATATATTCTCTTCTTTTTCTTTCTGTATTTTTCCAGCTTGCTAAGAAGTATACAAACTACTTAAGAACATCACATATGTTGTTATTCCTTTTCAAGGTGGACTTTCTTTCTTTTTATGCATGCCTGTAATCATTCATTCAGAAGACTGATTTGATCTGCTACCAGCTAACAGTTACATATAGCCAGAGGCTGAGTACTCATCTCCAGTCACTTTGGGCAGGTCTTTAATGCAGTGCGTGCTGCACATGAACAAGAAAGTGGCATTGGGATTGGAGGAAGACTCATTAACAACCTGTTATCGGCAAATGACACAATCTTACTTGCTGCAATTGAAGAGGCCTTGAAGCACTTACTAATGAACAGACTGCAGCCTTCAGTACAGATTATATCTCAACACAGAGCAAACAAAATTCATCACCACTGGACCAATACACAACATCATGATAAATGGAGAAAAGACTGAAGTTGTCATGAATTTCATTTTACATGAATCCACAATCAACATCCAGGGAAGCAGCAGCTGAAAAATCAAAAGATGCAGTGCATTGGGCAAATGTGTGGCAAAAGACCTCTTTAAAGTGTTAAAAAGCAAAGCATGTCAACTTGAAGACTAAAGTGCACCTGACCCAAGCTATAGTGTTTTTAGTCACCTCACATATGTACAAACGCTAGACAACAAATAAGGAAGATTGAAGATAAATCAATGCCTTTCAATTAGGGTGTTGGCAAAGAATACTGAATATACCATGGACTGCGAAAAGAACAAACAAATCTGTCTTGGAAGAAGTTGAGTCAGAATGCTTCTTAGAAGCAAAGATGGTGAAACTTCGTCTGATGTACTTTGTTGTCAGAAGAGATCAGTCCCTGGAGAAGGACATCACGCTTGGTGAAGTAGAGGGTCACAGAAAAAGAAGACCCTCAAGGAGGAAAAGTCATAGTGCTCAAGGATAATAACGACTGTGAGGATAGCACAGGATCAGGCAGTGTTTCTTCTGTTGTGCTGAGGGTCGCTGTGAGGAGGAATCAACTTGAGAGCACCTATTAGCAACATGCTCCATAAATATCTGTTATTTTTTACTGCCTTTTTTGTAAGACCCCACAAGGTGTATGTTTTACCAAAACAGAGACACTATTCGGATTTCATGTACTGGCACACTTTGGCATCCTTGGAAAACCTGGAAGGTTAGACATCAAGCAGTACACAGAGATTCTGCCAGCGCCACCCTTTCACCACTCTCCTATTTCTTAGCCTTGCCTTCAAAGGTTCTATGGAGTAATGACAGAGCAGACAGATCTGATGAGAAAATAAGTTGCTTACTTGTTTGTTACACAATATTTTGTACATCAGGGTGCCATTTAAATGGTGTTAGGCCAAAAGAGACCTTCACTGGGGTCTCCTCTACCTTACACACTTGTTACTCTGTTCTGCACTAGGGCCCGTGCTAACAGTAAGCAGGGTTGCTCAGTACCATCCAACTTACCTATGTATGAACGGCGGGTGATTTTTGGCACGAGTTCCCCAGACCCCTAGAGTTCTTTACACATGCTTGTGAGGGGCCACCCCTGAAAACCAAATAGTGGATGAGTTTGGGGCTCCAGATACTCTGAGCTTATTTTAATCAGAGTGGCTCAGAGTTAATCTATTTTTTAATATATCAGAATTATTCATGAGATTTAAAAAAACACAATTTTATTACTAAAAAGATACTTGAACACATCTGAAATGGTGCCTTGGGGGCCTTGTGAGGAAACCTTCATCCTCTATCCCCTAGACGAGATGGATATGTGGTTTTGAAAAGTCAGTGGCCTAAACAGCTACAAAAATATAAAGAATGTTCAGGGGAAAGAATGAAATTGGTTGGAAACAGAAATGGCTCCTGAGCTAGAAAACCTGTGAAAAACAACAATCAACTTCTGCCTTTCTCACACCACAATTTCTCAGGAACAGTGTTAGTCACTGTCTCCACTGTGTACCCCTATTCGCAGGCTGACTCACTCCTGTCTGACTTTAATCCTCATCACTCAACTGGAACCAAAGTACTCCTTGGGATTAAACGAGGTGAACACATCTCAGTTCTTATTTGTTATCAATCTCAGCAGCATTTGATACTAACAGTCACTTCCGTCTTCCCCAAATCATGAGCATCTCTTTCTTTTCATGACATCAAACATTCCTGTTGCCCTTCTGCTTCTTATAGGCCTTCTTGAGGCTTTCTCCTTATTTTTTCATCTCAATCGCTCTGTTCTAGGTCCTCTCTCTCTCTCTTTTATATTTTTTATTGTGATTAAATGAAAGTTTAATTTTCCACACATACTTCTCTGCAACTTGATCTGTTCTCCTCACCCTGTGACAGTATGTTTCTTTTTCACTCTTTGCTTCCAGTATTCACTCAACCAATACTTGTCCCCTCCTTTCCACCCTCTCCTCTCCCCTCTAGAAAGAAACCAGAAGGACAGCCTCATATACAGAGAGAAGGCTCTCTTCTTAGTGTTCTGACTTATTTGGTGAACTTAAACTTTACCATGATTTCAGTTACATCTAGGTACTCAGGGGGGGAAAAAAAAAAAACCATTATCATCAAATTGATTTTAACTCAGTGACCCTATAGAACAGAGTAGAACTGCCTCACAGGTTTTTCAAGCAGGGGTTGATAGATTTGAACTGCTGACCATTTTGGTTAGCAGCCTGAGCTCATGACTACCATGCTACCAGAACTTCCATCCAGGTGCCAACATCTCTTTCAATCCTGGGCTGGAGAGCAATATATGTATCCTCATTTGCATTTCCCACAGGCAACTCAATTTCAAAATATACCAAGCCTAATTCATCATATTCCCTAAAACCTGGTTCTGAATTTTTTTAGCAAGTCATCACTGCCATGATCTGCGGGGTGATCCAAGACAGAAACCTGAGCTTTATGCTTGGCTCCAGAATCCTCATCTTTCCTATGCCTCTCCTCCTTGCTCCCTCATGTCTACTCATTGATGGGAGAGGCATTTTGATTCCTATTTCTTGTATGTTTCCATTTTCCTTCTTTCCCACTTCCACTTGTTAGATTAGCCCATCCGAATGGCTGTGGTAGCCTCCTAGCTGGCCTCTCTTTCACCCTTTCACCCATTCTCTCTACTTCGAAAAATAACTGAAGATGAAAATGAAGCCTACATTTTAACTTGCTGTAGTTGTTTCTCATTTGTCCTTGGTAAAATTCATTCAGACTACTTTAACATGCTCTATCAGACAGTACATAGTATTGCCTAGCTTTTAAAACTTTCGTTGCTATCATGTAAATATCTGAGTTTATATAGTCTCCTTATTCTATGCCCTTTCCATGTGCTGCTCTTGCCTCTACCTAAAATAGGCTTCTGGTTCTTCACCTAACAATAAGTTAGTCTTCAAATTTCAGTGTATATCTCACTTCCAAGGTTTTACCAATTCCGTAAACCTTGGCAAATCCCCGAGCCCATGTACTCTCATTACCCACCTATAGTTTCCGTACATAAGCACACATCACAGTGTATTTTCATTGCCTGTTAGCTCTTCTCAGCCCACTTCTAGACTCTAAGCTTGATGAGAAGTCTGTTACACGCTTAGCACTTGGCACTGTGCCTGGCATCAGTAAAGAATTCTCAGTGAAGGAACAAACGAATGCTCCCCAGAGAATAAAGGAGAATCTTAGATTAAGGTCCCCAAATGGTTGATGTTTAAGAGGAATAAAAAGGGAAGCAAGGCAAGTCAAGCAGTAGAGAATTTGCTTTCAGCATTAAAGGAATTAGTTAACACTGAAGCATGAGTTAAGTAAGTTGATGGATGACAGAATATTCAGGATTTAACTATTTTTAGTACAGATCACATAGATGAATAACCAAGTTACTGTTTTTAACAGAATGTCTAGGACTCATGAGAGAGAATAAATGTTAAAAAGGGAAAACACTGAATGTATCAGAGGCTGTCAACTGTAAGCCCCACATCTTTGGTGGGGAAAGTGTTTAATCAATAAATATTCAGCAACTGACTTGATGAGCATAGGCTTTGCTAGGCTCTGGGAATTCAGAATTCGGAGAGTAAGCCATGTTTCTCGACTTAGTTTATAAGACTGAGAGAAACAGCACCACCAACAATAGCAAAACGCTGTTGCACTGAACTGGTAAGCACAAAAAGTAGCCAGCCAGCCAAGTGCCGTCGAGTTGGATCTGACTCATGAAGAAAATACTCAGTTGCATACAGAAGAGAATCATTGACTCCAGTTTTCACTGAGACTTCCTAGAAAAGGTGACAACTGAACTAAGTCCAAAAGAACAGATAAGTAGGATTTATTTTAACATAGAAGACAGGTGGGGAATCTATGAAATTCTGGGCAGAGAAAGCAGCAATCACAAGGCAAGAATTGTAAGGAAATGCCTAGTATGTTCAGTAATGTCAGGCCATCTCATGAACCCTGATCATTAAAGAGACGCAGGGCAGTGGACGATGACGGGGCTGAAAAGCCCCACAGAAATATGGCTTCAGAATCATGCTATGAAAAAGAGAATGATGAAAACCAAAGAGACAAAGGAAAGATTAGTCCAAAGAACTAACAGGTCACAAGTACCACAGCCTCCACTAGACTGGATCCAGCCAAACTAGGTGAACTAGGTGGTATCTGGCTACCACCACTGACTACTCTGATCATAACAGAGGGTCCTGAACAGAGCTGGAGAAAAAATTCTAACTCAAAACACACAAACGAAAAATAGATTTACTGGTCTGACAGAGATTGGAGAAACTCCAAGAGTATGGCCTCTCAATACTTTTAAGGCTCAGTAATGAGGTGACTCCCGAGGTGACAGCCCAAGATTAAACAGGTCCATAAGACAAAATGGGACTAAATAGGCACATCATCCCAGAGGTAAGGATAAGAAGGCAAGATAGGACAGGAAAGCTGGCAATGGGGAACCCGAGGTCAACAGGGGAGAGTATTGACATAGGGTTGGCAACCAATGTCACAAAACAATATGTGCATTAATTTTGTAATAAGAAACTGGCTTGCTCTGTAAACTTTCACCTAAGCTACAAAAAAAAAAAAAAAAATTACGATATCTAGACTTCAGGTAAGAGGTAGCCATCAAGTGTTTTAAGGAAATGAGTAATATAATCAGTCATCAATTTTAAAAAATCTATCCAATGTACATCTTTCAGATCTGTTCTGGAAGAAGTGCAGCCAGAGTGCTCCTTGGAAGCAAGAGTGGAAAGACTGCACCTTACATACTTTGGACATGTTTTCGGGAGGGATCAATTCCTGGAGGGGACATCATGGTACAGTGGAGGGTTAGCGAAAGACAGGAAGACCCTTGATGAGATGGATTGACACAGCAGCTGCAACAATAGGCTTAAGCATAAAAGCGACTGTGGGCATGGTGCAGGACCAGGCAGTGTTTTGTTCTGTTGTACACAGGGTCACTATGAGTCACAGAAGCTGACTTGGTGGCACCTAACAACAACAACACCCAATGCACAGGAAGACAGAAAGACTACAAGAGGCAGGGAGATGAGTGTTAAGGCAATACTACAGGGATTTTGGGAAAACTCTAAACAGAAACGGCTCATTCATTCACACAATGAAGTACGTGTGCATGCATGCGCATGGGTGTAAGACAGAGAGAATACACGCGTTGTGGGAACTGACGTATTATAGGAGGAGAGCTCAGGTGCAAACTCCGTGTTGCCAAAGCCTGGATTTTCTCACAAGTAGTGCCACAGCAATTTTATTCTCTTAACAGTTTGAAAAGGTCAGGTTCCTACATTCATTTTATGAGGTGAAGGGCAACTCAGAGGAAAGATAATGAAGCATATCACAGGAAATAAAACAAGGTGTTTCTTAATCTTTAAAATGACTTCACGCTATCTAACTAAATCTATCTGCCAGCTCTACAGAGCACTTTTCTAAGTGCCAGGGCAGTATTTTTCCTTAAGATATTATATGTAAAATATGAAAATCCTAGGTCAATTCAGAATGCTAGGACCAGTTCATTTGTTGAAATATCAGTACAACAAGAACAGCTGGCTTATACCCTCCCCCCCCCCCAAAAAAAAGTCTTTCTGATTATTCCTGGCAGATCTGTCATCTCTTCCTCAAGCCAAGTGACAACTGAGTTATACAATGGGGCTTCAAAAAGTTCAAACCATATTGCACAGCAGATGCTCTGAAACTATTATTCAGAGAGTCTGCCCAGGCCCCCTATTGCCCTCTAATTCCCTTGAAGCAATTTATGACCTACTCTCTTTGCATCAGTTACGTTATGACTACATTAATCCAAAAGATGCATTGACCTCACCTCTACTTCAATTTCTCTGAGTCCCTGCCTCGCCCCTGCACACATCCACCTCCACATACACACGCTGTGCTCTTTTGTTTATTGTCTAAAGCAGGACTGTTTCAGAAATATATTAGTGCCAAATGATCTATTTGATATATACTTAACTTTTATCTAATTCACTACTTCTGGTCCTTCCTTTTTTTTGTTCCCCCATAAATCCTCCAGCAGCTTTCATTCTGGAGGGTAATGATCTTCACTTTTCTATTTCATCTTATTTTCCAATCAATCTCACCTTAAAATTAACCCAGGTTAGCACTTCATATGATGTTCTATATATAAAATTCTATAAATTGTCCTTAGATCCACATTTTAGAGTTATTCAATAGTCTTCATTATAATGCTGCTTTTAATGAAATCTTATCTTTGACATATTGAGACTACAAAACACTTTGCATTTATAGATCTTGTTGAATTCATGACTATTACTTACACAGCAGCAAATCATGAAAATTAGAGTTGGAAAAGTCTTATTAGGACTGGGAGTCCATACCTGGAGGCTATGCAAGATTGTTACTTATAATTCAACATTTATTAAGCCCCTAAAATGCACTAGGTTCTTTGCAGAACAGAGCTGGACAGTGTCTCAGCCCTGGTTATTTACAACAATGCAGCGTCACTCCGTCAATTCTCTCTTTAAAGAACTCCAGAAACAAGGCCTCTAAACTTTTCCACAAATAACAATTCTACAGCTTTACAGACTTTTCTGATTAGGAGTTTTTGTTGTTGTTTGTTTTTCCTCGTAAGCTATATACTCATTTCAAGAGGAGCCTAATTCACCTTATGCCAGTTAAGAATCAGGAACAAAACATGAAATTATTTTTTTCAGAATTCAAATCCCTTTTCATCTCTCAGAACAGGTCAGAATAAAAGTGAATTTACAGGCATCTACCAGGAGGTTGGCAATTTGAATCCACTAGGCACTCCTTGGAAACTCTACGGGGCAATTCTACTCTGTCCTATAGGATCACTATGAGTAGAACTGACTCAGTGGCAGTGGGTTCGGTTTTGATTTGGGGGCTGGGTTCTCTAGAGAAGCAAAATCAGTAAAGTACATAATAGAGAAGGAGAGATAGATTTATATTATGGAAATGGCTAATGAGGTTGCAGAGACCGTGATGTCCCAAGTCTGTGGTTCAGGATAGAGGCTCCTCCTGATTCACATAGCCATAGCGGGTGATCAACCCAAGACAGGCAGGCAAGATGGCAAGTAAGCTACTAGCTCAAGTTCCAAGAACTGGACTTCAGATAAGCGGCCAGCTGCAGGATCCAGAGCAAGCAAAAGCCCCTGACACAGCCACATGCCCAAGGAAACTCCCCTTCAACTGACTGGCTGCTCACAGCAAATCCCACTGTGGAGGCGATCACATATCATGAGGGAAGTGACCACTATATCATACAACTGACAAAACACTGAGAATGGTGGCCTAGCCAGGTTGACGTATCACAATAGGCAACATGCTTGCATATTTTATTATAATCACATAGTTACATAACATCTCTATTCTCCTTCACTTTTCCTGTCTCACTTTATCTCTTTTGATGATACTATATGTAGAAATATGCCTGAGATTGAATACAAGGTGTGACAATTATGTTCACGAACTCATCCTAGAAAAAAGCGCTACATACCTCATTGCCGAATATCACTACAGTCACCTTCAAAGTGCTCCCCTTGGGAAGCTAGGCACTGACACCAGCGCCCAGTCTACTCTTCAAAGCAATGTTGGAACTCTTTTTCTGGAATGGCCATCAGAGCTGTAATCTGATTACTCTTGATGTCCTGAATGTCAACAAAATGTCTCCTTTTCAATATTTCCTTTATCTTTTGGTAAAGAAAAAAGTCACTGGAGGCCAGACCAGGTGAGTAGGGAAGGTATTCCAATATAGTTATTGTTTACTGGCTAAAAACTCCCTCACAGGCTGTGCTATCACCAGGCAGGGAGAGCAGTGGGAGTTGCGCATAGGTGAGCATGTGAATTTATATGGGAATGTACATTTTCATTCAATCATAATAAAAAAAAAAATCCCTCACAGACAACTACACAATTAAGTTCATACACTTGCCATCTTGCCACCATGCACGATAGCCATTCCAGAAAGAGTTCCAAAATTGCTTTGAAGGGTGGATTAGTGCTGGCACCAGTGCACAGCTTCCTAAGGGGAGGACTTTAAAGGTGACCATAGTGATATCCAGTAATGAGGTATGTAGCATCATAATAGAATAATAAAGTTCACGGACTTAATTGTCAGACCTTGTACAATACGTTGCACTGTACTTGGCACATAATAGGAACTCAATAAATTCTGGGTAAGTGAAAGTATAATGAGAACATTTATATTAAATAGTATACAACTGTGGTATGCTTGGCTAATCTCTACAGTATTACACTGAGAGAACTGGAGAAAACCTACTCCTACTACACTGACCATCCACTATGTTTTAACAATTCAGTGATTCAAATATACAGTTTCTCAATGCACCTGTAAGATAGGTAGATTTGCAAGTCAAGACAAGTCAAGGGAACTAACATTCACACAAGGATTTTTGATTACCGTTCAAGTATGGTTTTGACTAAAATACATCATTGTCTACTACACTAGATGATTTAAAGTAAAGTAAAATTTATCCCTTGGGAAGAGGGGTGACAGCATCTATCACATTAACTAATATTTTCCCCTTTTTTTCTCACTAAATTGATTTAAATGAGCAAGTTTTGGTATCAAATGTGGACACTATTTAAATAAATGTACTGATGCTATAGAAATAACATAGCCAGCCAACAAACTGAATAATCCAAACCAAACCCACTGCTGTTGATTCTAACACATAATAACTCTACAGGACAGAGTACAAATGCTCCACAAGGTTTCAAAGGAGAGATTGATGGATTCAAACTGCCAACCTTTTAGTTAGTAGCTGAACTCTTAACCACTACATCACCCAAATTTCAATGAGCTGAATACATTACTATATTTTACCACTTATTTCAGTACCAGGGTCTATGTATTCAATGTATATACCTCAGATCCCAATTTAGGACATCTCTCAACTTGGATCTTGGAATAATCCTCCCCCCCAAAAAAAATCAAACTTATTGCTGTCAAGTTGATTTCAACTTCTACTAACACTATAGAACTGCTCCATAAGATTTCCAAGGCATGCCTAGTGGATTCGAACTTCAGTTAGCAGCCATACCTCTTAATCACTGATTAAAAAAAAAAAAAAATTCCATGGTGTTGGCCAAAATAAACAGAACATTGATCCTCAATTATCCTGCCAATGGAAAATGGGCACTGTGGAGTAATTACTTTCCAATCACTCCCCTAATTTATCACGTTGCCACCCAAACCCAGCAGCAGACACATGTTGATGTGTCAGTATAACATCTGCCTGAAAAGTAACATATTTATTATAAAGGATATCAAATGTTCTCATGGAACCCCTGGTGGCATAGTGGTTAAGTGTTACATCTGCCAACCAAAAGGTTGGCAACTTTAATCTGCCTGGTGCTTCTTGGAAACTCTAAGGGATGGTTTATAGGGTCACTATGAGTCAGAATCGACTTGACAGCAGTGGGTTGGTTCCCTCCCTCTTTGTAGTATTCTTAAATTTATAGCCACTGGAACTGTAGAAACCAAATGTGAAAACATTTACAATTGAAAGTACAAAGGTCTGCAGTACTTGCATCAAATTGTATACAACTGCAATAACCTCAGCTGTGTCAGAGGCTTGTCTAAGAAAATAGCTACTAGCTACAGAGAAATCTGTAATAGTCCAGGTCTGGAATACAGAGACCTGTGACCTTAGATCTGCCACTAACTAATCACTTGGCCTTTGGCAATGCACATATCTTTCTTGGTTTTGCTTTATTTGCTTACAAAATAAAAATATTGAACTAGATGATTTCCATACGTTTTGTGACTACTAAATCCCAAGCTTCAAAGTTTTACAGTTTCCAGAGATAAGTTATACAAGTCTTAATACGATACAAAACCCACTGTCATTAAGTAGATTCCTATTCATAGCAATACCAACTTTGGAAGACAGAGTAGACCTGCCCTATAGGGCCTCTAAGCAGCGGCTGATGAATTTGAACCACTGGTCTTTTGGTTAGCAGTCAAGCTCTTTCAGAGGGAGGGATTTGACCGCTGGCATCACAACCAAAGAAACAAAAAGACATCCCTGCCCCCCCTCCACAAAATACAAACACAAATTGACAGAATACCAACTGAAATATTTAAATAAACAGACATAGCACTGGTGGTCCTTACTCATCTATGCCAAGAAATCCAGAAGACATCTACATGACCAACCACCTGGAAGAGATCCATATTTATGCCTATTGCAAAGAACAGTGATCCAACTGAAAGCAGAAATTATTGAAGGATATCATTAACATCAAGTAAAATCTTGTTGAAGGTCACTCAAAAGTGGCTGCAGGAGTATGTGGACACGAAACCACCAGCAATTCAAGTTGGATCAGGCAGAGAACATGGAATAAGGGTATCATGCTGATGTAAGATGACTACTGGTTGAAAGCAGAGAACACCAGAAAGATGTTTGCCTCTGTGTTATTGACTAAGCAAAGACATTTGACTGTGTGGATAATACCAGATGATGGATAACACTGCACACAATAGGAATTCTAGAACATTTAATTGTACTCATGAAGAACCTGCATATAGATCAAGAGGCAGGCTTACAGTCAGGAAAATCGGCATCATTGTTGTATCCCTTCACCATATTTATTTAGTCTGCATGCTGGGCAAATAATCTGAGAAGGTGGATTGTGTGAAAAAGAATGGGGGGACAAGACTGAAGGGAGACTCATTAACCTGTGATCTGCAGATGATACAACTTTGCTTGTTAGAAGTAATGAGTACAATAAACATCAAAGACTACAGCCTTCAGTACTGATTACACCTCAAGAACAACAACAACAAATCCTTATACTTGGACCAATAAACAACATGATGACAAATGGAGGAAAGACAGCAGAAGTTGTCAAGAATTTTATTTTACTTGGATTCACAACCTAGGCCCACAAAAGCAGCAGTCTACAAATCAAACAATGAATTGCAATACGCAAATCTGCCTCCAGAGTCCTCTTTACAGTGCCAGCAACAACGGGCCCAAGCACATCACTCTAAGGACTAAGGTGACCAGACCCAAGCCATGGTGTTTTCAATTGCCTCGCACACATGTGAAAGCTGTGCAATGAATAAGAAAGACTAAAGAATGGATACCTTTGAATTACAGTGCTGGCAAAGAACATGGACTGGCAAAAGAAGGAACAAACCTGTCACAGAAGAAGTACAGCCAGAATCCTTCCTAGAAGCAAGGATGACAAAACTTTATCTCACATACTTTAGGCATGTAAAAGGCAGGACCAGCCCTGAAGAGGAACATCATGCTTGGTAAATTGAAGGGTCAGCAAAAACCAGAAAGATTCTCAATGAGATGGACTGACACAGCGACTGCAACCAAGGGCACAAACATAACAACGATCACGAGCATGGTGCAGGACCAGGCAGCATTTTGTTCACCGAGTCAGTGTCACTGAGTCACAACGGAGGGGGTGACACCCAAAACAACAATGATCTGAAAAACCCGAAAGGTAAATGTGAGGAATTCCATTCCTTATACAGCATTGTCATTGAATCTTTACAACACACATTCTAGGAAATCTTTGGTACCTCTGTTTCACAGATGAGGAAACAGAAGTTCAGAAAAGGTGAAGAATTTACTTGGTCACACAGGCTGTAGTCTAGTAAGAGGGGGAGCTGGGATTAGAACCCAAGTCTGTCTAATTACAAAGCCTGTACTCTTTATAAGAATGAATCTTGAACAATATTTTAGAGTTTAGTATCATATTTCCAATGTACAGTTATTATTCCATCAGCCACTGAAACATAGTAATAACACCTAATATATTTGAGTCTTCACATTGTGCAGCTTCTGTGCTAAGCACTTTACGTATTATGTTATACTATCTAAATACAAAATAGTCCTACTGGAGAACCAGAAGAAGCTGGAGGCACAGAGAAGTCAAATCACAGAGAAACCAAATATAAAGTTAAGATATGAAACAGAAGTTCTTCCTCAAGCAAATGTGGAAAAGGCATAGGAAGGTGGGCCACTGTGTGGTGATCTGAAGGAAAAGCAATTTTAAGGGTGGATTTCATGTCAGTCCTACTTTCAGGCATCTCCAGAATAGAGTATGTTGATAACTCACTGCTCTCTCACACTCCAGAGTACTCACAAACATTTATAGGAACCATCAGGAACTGCTGCTTATGTCCCTGCTCTGCCAGCTCATTTAATGTCAATGCTCATCTCTCACCTGTTCTCACTGCATGTTAAACCACCTGAAACCAAAAAAATCAAACCAAAACCTGTTGCTGTCCAATCATTTACAACTCATAACGACCCTATAGGACACAGTAGAACTGCCCAGTGGAGTTTCTGAATGGGTGACTGCTGGACTCGAAGTGCTGACCTTTTGGTTAACAGACACAGCTCCTAACCACTATGGCCCTAGGGTGATGCCCAATAATCCTCAAGGATTGATGTGCATCATCCTCTTAGAAGCAGGTATGTTTCACTATTTTCAACAGCTGAGTGTTTAATAGTTGGTAAGTAAACTGGATCTGTGCAAAGTGAATCATACTTTAGTGCCTTTTAATGTGAAAGAAGTGGCAAGCAAGTGTGGATATATAGAATGTAGAGGCTCTTTGTGTTTTCTTTGTGAATGCATCTGCACGGGATTTTCAATTTTTTATGCATCTAGTTATTGTTGAGGATGGCAGAGCAGAAATACTGAATGTTGGGAAAAACTAAGTCTTAGGTGTGCTTTTAAGCAAAAGAGTCCTTGCAAATCCTGCCAATACACCACTCTTTACACTAAAAATGTCAAAAGTATCAACTTCAGGATGTAGAATTCATCGTCTCCATGACCTAGAAATGCAAAATTATTCATTTCTTCAGGAGGGTTTTGCTTCTGGCTGTGACATACTGAATATACCCATCACATCCATCATATTTCTGTCAGACAGTAGTATCCCAATTGAGACTCTTTAACACAACCATGCTGGGTTCACAGACAAAAAACTGACATGAGAGAAAACAATCAGCTATTTACTGAATACAGCAACAGTTCCCCTCACCATCTTCAAACAACTAGTTCATTAAATGTACCAACTTTCCCAAGCCGGCATGGACAGAGAAATGGGAAGTACTATGGAAGAATATATTTGCCCTTCAGAATGTGCTCACCTTACACAGTCAGGAGGTCAAGTGTTAGATACCCTCTGTTACGGCTTGAACTGTGTCCCTGAAAATATATGTAGGATTCCAAACCCCTGTACCATTTAGGAATAAGGTTCTCTTTGTTACATGTGTGAGGCTGTATCAGTGTGCAGTTTGTCTTAAACCTAATGACTTCTTAAAAATCCTTTACTTAAAATACTATCATAAGGTCTAACGACTTCTGAGATATAAAAAGAGCCGGTTAGACACAGAGAGAAGTGAAGCAGCACAAAAAGGGGAAACAAAGATGTCACTTGGTGATTATCATGGAACCAGCAATCACTAGGGCTAGAGAGGCTGAGAAAGGACCCCTGCCTCCAGCCTACCCACCCAGCCTCTGAGAGAACAGAGAGAGCCTTCTTCTGGAGTCAGTGCCCTGATTTTGGACTTCTAGCCTCCCAAGCTGTGAGCAATTCAAGTTCTGTGAAAGTATTTCTGTTGCGGCAGCACTAAGAAACTAAGACATCCCATTAAACTTCATAAGTATTGGCAAGTAATATAGATAATTTCATTTCTGAAATGATGACAATTGGGGAAGACCTCCGAAGCCACCCAGAACTGGCTACTGCATCTGCCTGGAGTACTCTTGCCCCAGTTATTTGGACAGCTTACCAGCTTCATGTCAAATCTCAGTGTCTCTGCCAGGCTTACTCTGATCACCAACTTCCAAACTGTACCCTTCCCAAACCCCCTCCACTCCCTGTCTCAAATTTGGTTTTCTCTGTGTCATTATTACATTTGACTTTCCCTGTGTTTTTCTTGTTTGTGTTTCCTTCCCCTACTAGAATGCAAGTTCCACAAAGGCAGAGAGTTTTGACTATTGCACTCTCTACTGCATCCCCAGTGCTTGGTCCGTAGTAGGTGCTCGATAAGTATTTACTGAATAATTGATGGAAGGATGCCCCTAAGTAGATCTTTAACACGTGTGGTCCCATCTTTATCTCTAAATACAGTTTCTATACAGTGAGTCTCTGAATGGCACAAACAGTTTCATGCTTAACTTAACCAAAAGGCTAGTGATTCAAACCCAGCCCAGAGATCAGAAGAAAAGCCTGGTGATCTCCTTCCAAGAGGTCACAGACTTGAAAACCCTCTGGAGCAGTTCTGCGCTGCACACATGGGGTCACCATGAGTTGGAGTTAACTCCACGGCAACTGGTTGTTTTATAGGGATGTGAGGTTGAACAATTCAGTTCATGAACTCATCCTAGAAAGAGTGCTACATACCTCAGTGCTGAGTATCACTATGGTTACCTTCAAAGTACTCCCCTTGGGAAGCTGTGCACCAATGCCACCACCTAGTCTATCCTTCAAAGCAATTTTGGAACAGTTTTTCTGGTAGGCTCTGGTGTTGGTGCATAGCTTCCCACAGGGAATACTTCAGAGGTGACTGTAGTGATATTTAGCAACAAGGTATATAGCATTTTCCTAGGATGAGTTCACAAGCTTAACTGTCTGACCTCACACAGTCAATTCACAGGTTTATTTTTCTTTTCTATTACTAAGCAGCACTGTTGGCTAGAACATCCAGAATCTTTTTTTCCATGATCTCAAAAGTCTGGGAACCTGGGAGTCAGAAGACCTGTGGCCCAGTCTGGATTTATCTGTGTCTCCAGCAGGGAGTTCAAATCATGTAAATTGTTAGAACCTCGGCTTCCTGGTAATGTGAAATAAATAACGTAAACTAAATGATCCTTGAGATTGTACCACACTCTGAGATTCTATGTTTCTTTAGATATTTTCTTCCATTCATCAAATGTTGTGAGAGCTCCATGTGTGGAACATGTACTGGCTGATAAAAAAGTTATAGAGAAGACCCGGTATTTACCAGTAATAAACCAAACCCGTTACCATTGAGTTGATTCTGACTCACAGTGACCCATAAGGAGTCAGGATGCTCTATATCTATTATCCAGATTGTTTTATATTGAAATCCACATAAAAATTATTTAAAAGGTGAAATGATTTCACACCTTTGCCATTATCACCACTGTTGACAGTTCTGAACTGCTGAAATACACCCTCCAGAAACATAGCTCCATGATTATTTTTTTATTCAGATTACAAAGCCACTGAGCTGTCTTTTCATCTTGGATGCTTCACTGAACATACTGTACAATTTTTCAACACTTTAATTTGATCTGAGAACATCTGCAAAGAATTAGAAAATGCATTTCCCCCTTCTCAGCACTTGACTTCAGGACTCATATAGCAGACATCTTTCGCAGTTTCTATGACATATTATTGATCAAACATCAGCTAAGCTACTGTTTCAGAGACTTGTCAATATGAATAGAAAATGAGCCGGATTAACATCATCATTAGAAGAATTCTTAATTACCTATTCAACTATGGATAAGCCTATTAATTTGGAAATAAGAATCTCAGAGCATTTCATTCCACTATTTTCCTTTGAAATTTCTTCTTATATGTAATCAAGATGATTTGACCAGCATATTGTCTGTCTCAAATAAACTGAGTAGCACAAAAAGGAACTATGAGGCTGTTCCTGGGGTCAGTGTCTTAACAGCTGGAAGAAGTTCCAAAGTAAGGAAACTCATTTAACTATTCAAACATTTATCTCCATACCCATATATAAGGCTAGCATTTATATGCTTACTATAGTCTCTGTTTTCTTCATCTTAGCCTTCTAGACTTCATTCATTCTTCCCACAGAAATTGCACAAGAAATAACACCTATTCCTTGTTCTCTCTCTTTTTCGTCTGTTTTACTAGCATTCTGTTATTTATTTTTGTCTTATTTTCTAGTGAATTTCCAGTTTCTATTTATCCTTGGAGGATTTTATTTTATTCATTTTCTAGGTTCTTCCCTTTTCTTTCTTTTTGGTTACTCAACTCTGTTTTCCTATTTTACTTTTATGATTTTTATTTTTCCATTGATCTCTCTTCTTCAGCCCTGTCTTCCCCCTTTCCAAGGAGCCCTGGTGGTGCATTGGTTAAGTGCTCAGGGGCTACATGAAAAGTAGGCAGTTTGCACCTCCAGTGACTCCATGGGAGAAAACGGCTGGCGATCTGCTGTCATGAAGATTACAGCCTAGGAACGCTAAGGGCAGGCCTACTTTGTCAAACAGGGTTCCTACGAGTTGGAACTGACTCAGTGGCACACAACCACATCCCGTTTCCATGCCTTGAAGATAGTGTTACCTGTACTTGCCTCCCAGGCCACTCAGTCCTACAAATCCCAGCAGCAACAAATCCTTGTGACTTTTGGTTTGGAAACTAATGAAGACAGAAGACAAGAAGAATGAAAAAAACCATTTACCCCCACCCCACCCCTTAGTTCAGACCCTGGGAGGTCTACCGTGGTCAGCATACTGCTCAGACAAAGATGGGAAGGAAGGCAAAAGAGACAGGCTGCCAGATTTGAACTTTGTATTTGTTACCGTAAAGGATGAGAAACACACTATCACTGACTCCTTTTTAACAACTGAGCAGAAAAATATCTGTTCTTCTTCCAATCCCACAATCTTTACAGATGAAAGACCTGTTGGTTTTATCAAGTGCTTGCTGCAACATTGCGATGGCGAACTTTGGGCTGAGAACTGTGCAGCCACAGAGCCACTGAGAAGTTCTCATTTGGCTTCTGCGTTCAGACGTGCAGAGTGACTGACAGCCACTGGCCTGTCTCCTTCTTCTACAGACATTCTGTCATTCGTTTTGATACTCGAGGTATTTGTTGACTCTAAACCTTCAGTCTCTTTCCCAGCCTACAGAATGAGAGAGAACCTGCTTCTCTAGAAACGTATATATTGTTCATTCTGTGTTCAGTCTGTTTTGAGTTTTCCAACAGGCAAAGAAACCACACTCAAAGGACACCACTGAAGCAAGAACACCACAAAATGTCTGAAAGGGTTTTATATTTAATCATGATATTTTTAAAAAAGTATTAAAAGGGTCATTTTTGGAAAAACCACATCTCTATTGGACTTCCTTATTTTTATTTTACATGTCAGTAAAATTACTTTAAAATCTTGAATTGCATATGGAAGAGGGATGAACATACTATCAACTTTCCAGTGCATGGCTCCTGTCTTCATCCAGCTTGTTTTATATTTCACGTACAGCTGGGAATGTTCAATTCCGTATTTCAAAAGCTTTAGCAGAATTAACATTTTAACTAGTCTTCAGTAAGTTTATTCTTTAAAAGTCATTGAGGTTAAGCCATTGATAAAAAAATGATTCCAGTTTTTCACTGGCTCTGAGCTTGAAACAATTTATTTCACTGTGAATTGTACATGTATTTATCAATCTCCTTTCCATTTTCACCTATCAATGAATCTAAGCATTTTGCTCATGGAACCAATCCCACCTGGACAGCTGGAATGTCTCCTCAAGGACTAAAATCATTGGTCTGACCCAACCTGCACACTTCAGCTCCAGCTAGACATCCTCACTCCATTAAAGAGAAATGAAGAACTTAAGGTTAAGAGCGATGAAAAAAAACCTACCAATTAGCCTCTTTGTCTTTTCTCTCAAGGTCCAGTGACTGAGTCGGTACTAGTGAATTGCCAGCCTGCCAGAGCCTCTGGGGCTGTGGCTTTCTCTCACCCTTATAAAGCTCTGGCTTTCAACTCATGCAGCATCTTTTCACCCACAGACACTCAAACTGAAGACAACACTGGGAAGGAGCAGTGGCAGATATTAGCCCTCATTTTCTTATTTACTTTCCACCAGTTCTATCAGCAAAAAAAAAAAAAACGAAGCTCAGTGATTTGCCCAAAGTTCCAAGTGCTGGGGAACAGCTCTAGTCTTTTTACCCAGTAATCCCTCAGATAATGTATTTTTTTGCTGTTCACACAAATTTGATGCCTAATTAAAGCACGAAATTTCAGATTTCATATGTGCTTCAGCACAGGAAGATTATTCACTAGCAAACACTAATAAAAAAGGTCAGAGAACCTGGTCTAAACCAATCTACTCTACCTTTACTTGGAAGTTTCTGTGAGACTATGGGCCCATCACATAACCTATAAGCCTCAGTTTACTCATCTATATAAGCAAAGCGGGAACCTACACCAGCACTGTCCAAAGTGTGGTCTATCTATGGTCATGAACATTTACATCGCCAGGGAGCTTGTTAAAACGTAAATTTCAAGCCCCAACCAGATCTACTGAATCAGACATTCAGGGGGTGGAGCCAACAATCTGGGCTTTCTCACATCTTGCAACTAATGCTGATACACAGTAAAGTTTGAGAAACACCCACTGACCTCAACCGGTAATCAGCAGGCCACAGGCCACATCCTACCTGTCATCTGTCTTTGTAAATGAAAGGTCAATGGAACATAGTTCATCCATTATGTCTTGTCCATGGCTCCTTTCACAGCACAGTGTTGAGTGATTGTCAACTGCCGGACCACATGATATACAAAAGCCTCAAGTGTTTAGCACCTAAAAACCAAAACCAAACCCACCACTGTCGTGTCAGTTCTGATTCATAGCAACCCTACAGACAGAGTAGAACTGCCCACAGAGTTTCCAAGGAGAGTCTGGTGAATTTGAACTGCTGACCTTTTGGTTAGCAGCTGTAGCTCTTAACCACTACACAACCAGGGTTTCCTTAGCATCTTGCCTTTAGCAAAAAACATTTGTTGACCTCTGTACTAGATCATTTCCCAGTTAAACTACCACACTAAAATTATGGTACTTAAGGCGCTGGACTTGAATAATTGACTATGCACAAGACCCTTCTGAAAAAGTGCCTTTTAAACAACCAGTGAGGCTATAGTGATAAAAAGTCAGGGTATAAGTACAAGGATTTGGAAAAGCTCATGTACCAGTATTCAATACAGACTCCTTGTTGTCCTACATTCTGCTGCAGAAAAGGAAGCCAATGTGAACATCTTCTCTTGACCTCTTTCTCCACTCATGCCCTTCTCACATCACTACAAAGCCCAGAGTTAGAGTCTAATGCCATCTCCTGGAAGCACAAATACTGCTCCTGGAAGTACAAATACCGACTCCTGGAAGTACAAATTGGAGGCATCTTTTTTTTCAACTTATCTTTCTTAACAATTTGCAGTACATGTTACCTGTTGAAAGGCTGCACAGCTCAGAAGGTAGGTAAATAGGAGAATAATTTAAGAATCAATGTTGCATTTACTGGACTCTTGCTTTTAGTTTTTCTAAATATTTTCCACCCAAATGAACTTTAAATGACTGGGAGGCAGTGCACGTCTCTGCCTCTAGAAGAACTGCTTGAATAATGCTGTGATTAATATGTATAGTCACACACACTTGCCCCATGAATATAAATACCCTTTCCACATAGTGTACCTACATTTATACTTATTCTCTAAAATAAACGCCACTCCACTTAACTGGAGTGATTTGCACAATCTGGGGCAGAACACTGAGCATGCAGAATGTACTAAGGAAGATGCATCTGTGAGGGAGCCAATATAAGCATGTAGCAACATGACTGATACGAGTTCTCTGTAGTCAAGTCTGCTGAGCGGAGAACATCTTGCTGTATTGTTACACTGGGCAATGTGTGCAGGCTAATGCCTAACACATGTAATAGCAAATGATTTGAATATGTCTTTATTGAAACCTCCTGAGGGCCATAATGGATTTTGGGGTTTTGTTTTAAATAAGAGCACAGCAATAACAATTTAAGTGACTTTTTAAGACCTTTTAAGAGGCAATGGGAGCCCCTGCGTGGTATAAACGATTAATGTTCTTGACTGCTAACCGAAGTTAGGGGTTGGATTATACCCAGTAGCACTTTAGAAGAAAGTCCTGGCAATAGATTTCTGAAAAATTACCCAGTGAAACCTCTGCAGAGCACAGTTCTGTTCTGATACCCATGGGGTCACCAGGAGTTAGAGATGATGGCAACTGGTTTTGAAGGGGGCTTCCTTTTCAGTCATAGAACTGCTGGGTCATTTCTAAGAAAAGGCCTGAATGAGACCATTGGTGAGGCATTTTCTTAAGAAGCGCTCTGAGACAGGGTTCCTCCTCCATCTCCTGAGACAATCATGTAAGTGGCTGTGGGGTCCAGTCCTCTGTGTAGGAGGATGCCTTGGGCACATGAAAAAGGGATACCTGTCCTATCATCTCTATGTGCTATGGAACAGGAAGATTATACGCCATCAGGAACTTGGAGCATTTCTCTCAAATCTCTGTATTTTACACATGTGTAATATTGAAACCATGGTAGCACAGTGGTTAAGTGCTATGACTGCTAACCAAAAGACTGGCAGTTCGAATCCACCAGGAGCTCCTTGGAAACTCTAGGGGGCAGTTCTCCTCTGCCCTATAGGATTACTATGAGTTGGAATCAACCCAACGGCAGTGAGTATTTTGGTAATTTGAGATTCAGAAAAGCAGTGTGATTTACTTAGTGTCACAAAAGTAGTTAACAGCAGAGTTAAAGCTGTACCCAAACCTAAATGCCTGCCTCTGCCTATTTGGTATTTGAAGATAGGCTAAGGAACTAAAGATAGTCCTCCTGTAGTCAATACATGAAGCTATAAAACAACTCATATGTGAAAACTCCACTCCTCTCATCCTAATAGACTGACTTCCAAGAATTGATATAGGAAGTCAGCACTGATATCCAAGGCATGATTACCATTAAACAATATATCCTTTCGGTCTTCTCCAGGAACAGCCTGCACTCCATCACACAAAGTCAGGGGCCTTTAATAAAAAACAAACAAAAAACAGTGCTGTCAAGTTAATTCCAACTCATAGAGACCCTGTAGGGCAGAGTAGAACTGCCCCATAGAGTTTCCAAGGACTACCTGGCAGATCTGAACTGCATAGCACTTCACTACTTTGCCACCAGGGTTTCTAGGGGGCTTTAGTGAAGTGTTAATAGGCCGTGTTCCTGCTGCAGTGCTCTGGGTCATCGTGAGCTGGGATTTCCAGGTCGGGAAGGATCTGAGAGTTCATCCATACCAATGTTCTACCCATCATGGAAATCCTCCGTGTAATTTTGTTGTTTTAGTTTTCTAGAGCTGCCATAACATAATGACACATAGTAGGTGTCTTTAAAGAACAAAAAGTTATTTCCTCAGAGTTCTAGAGGGTAGAAATTCTAATTCATGGTGTTGTCAAGGCATGCTCCCTGTTTGCTCGATGGTAAAATCCTCCCTTGTCTCTTCCACCTTCTAATGATCCCAGGTACCTCTTGCAGTTCCTTGGCTTGGAGTTGTATCTTCATATGGTGTCTTCCTCCTCTGTACCTGTTTTCCCCTTTTGTAAGCCACCACTCCAAAGGCATTAGGGCTAGGACTCACCCTACTGCAGGATGACTTAGTCCCTGTCTCCCCACACGAGGTGACATTTACAGGTAGAGGGGTTAGAAATTTAACATGTTTTTCTGGGGTGACATAATTCAATCCATTATAGCTGCTAACAAGTGATGGGCAATATAACCCTTGCTTGAAGTTCCTTCCTAGGACAGGTGTTTACTGTATCCTCAGTCAGTGTGATCTATCACACAATGCCATTTATACGGGCGTTTAAAAGTCTGCACCAAGATGCCACGCTTCACAGAGCAACTGGGAGCTGAAATCCAGTAGTCCTCTGCCCTGTTAGTGATCATGTCTCCTGGATGAAAGGGCATTTTTATGCACAAAACTCTGCGCCCCATGCCAGGTGTCAGTAGAGAGCTCAGCAGTTGGGGGAGGGGGAGTCTAGTGTTTTCCAGTTTACACGAGCACTGTATAGGCTAACAGTGGGCTTATTGCTTCCACACATTAAGGAAAATTGAAAAGAAAGGCTATGAGACCAGGGACCTGATCTGAAGGCATTTGTCCCGAGTGGTAACTAGATAAACCAGTTCCTTGGTCTTGTATCATCAACAAGCTTCTCCATGCAACAAAAATCAAAGTCGCTGGACCCAGAGGAAACAAAAGGGAAATGAAGTAGTCCCTGGGGACCCCAGTTAGACAAGCTCAAAGATGGAAATAAAGAATATACTGCTAAAGACTCACTATTCTGGATGATCTCAAGGTGACTTCTTGACTATTTTAGTGTATGACTCCTATGTAATTATGCTGGCTCATTTCCTGCCTTTAGGCTCTTCCTTTGCCCTACCCATGCCTCCCCGCAGCCACAGAAACACCACCCAAGTTCCAGGCACTGCTCTTCTCAACATTCCGCAAACCCACCAGGCTCTCTGGACCTCCATTTCTTTATGCCTGGCTATTTCCTCTGCCTAGTCTAGCTTTGCCCTGGAATTGCTCAGGCTAGCTGAGCCGTGCCCCACAATCCTGACCTGGTTCAGATGTTCTCTCCTTCCAGATGCCTTCCTTTATTCCACTCTACATGGCTTCCTCCAGATGGAGACCATTGTTTACATAACTCTCAGCTCTCAACCATGGGGACTGTGTCTTATTTCTCTTTGGTGTTTAGCATAAATAAAAGAATATCTTATGGTAAGTCAGTTCCATCTAAGACAGTCATTCACTGGTTTATGTGACTATGATTTTTCTACATTATCTTCCATTTACTTTATTCTCCATATTACCAACATTCTGGATCTGTGTGATCTTTAGAACATTAGTTCCTTTATCTAAAATTGAGATATTGATGCAAGTATCTCATAGGTTTAGAGGATTAAATAAGGTAACAGGTGTGCAATGCTTTGCAAAGTACCTGGTACATTAATATGTCAAGCCAAGCCAAGTGCCATCGAGTCGGATCCGACTCATGACGACCCTAGGGGCCAGGGTAGAACTGACCCCTTAATAATGGTTTTTATTCCATTCCCATGGAACATATGTTTTGGGATCAGACTGGAGGGGGATTTACTAGATAGTTAAAAGAGACTACAGAGAAATTAAAACCCACTGCCAATGAATCGATTCCAAATCATGGCACCCCTATAGGACAAGAGTGGAACTTACTCATAGAGTTTCCAAGGAGTGCCTGGCAGATTCCAACATCCAACCTTTTGGTTAGCAGACACAGCGCTTAACCACTATGCCACCAGGGTTTCCTCAGGTGGTGCAAATGGTTAAGATCCTTGGCTGCTAGTTGAAATAACTGAAGGTTCAAGTCCATTCACAGGCACTTCAGAAAAAAAGGCCTGGTATTTCACTTCTCACAAAAAAATCAGCCACTGAAAACCATATGGAGCACAGTTGTACTGTAACGCACATAGGGTCTATATGAGTCAGAATCAACTCAACGGCAACTGTATGCAGGTTTTTACCAATGATCAAATTTCTGTAAGTAAGAAAATGACTGGTGTCCAATTAAAAGGGAAAGCCAAGCCAAGGCAAACAAATGTAAAATCAAAAGGAACATAAACTTTGCTTTAAATGGTGGCCCACATATATCACAGCAGATTCTCACTTGTTTCTTTGATGTTTTTGAGAATTCACTTCCATTTCTACAATTCCCAGAAATGCACGGATGGTTTCCAGTGGCTATCTTTAACTCTAGAGAAACATGATGTCCACAAAATAGGGGTAAAAAGTTGACCTACTGTTGAGTCCTTTCCCTTTGTGACTCTCAGATAAACAAGACAGCTGCATGGTGGAGGAAGCCTGCCCGATGTATAGTAGAAACACACAACTGCTCAAATCCACTGTTGTGTTTAGAATGTAGCTGGCACTGGGATCAGACTATCACTCTCTTCCACATACAAGTCAAATTATAATAAATTCAGGTCATAGGGCATGATCCAAGCTTTTCCATCATGACACTAACTCATCCCCATCCCTCACAGGCCCCATTTGCATCACGTTATTAAATTCTACCTTGTGTAATTTGAAGTCACTCTAATATACACCAAAATGGTGCCTAGAGTACGTTTTCTAATAAATGAAAACCAGTATCACTGCCACATCTGTGTATCTTCAAGAACATGTTTAATCTTCTCCAGATCTGTCACAATTACTTGTTTGAAAGCTATTGATTATTAATGGTAATTACTTGCTCAAAAAATCCCTTCCTTGAGTTCTGCATCTCAAATCACAGCACCTCAAGACTGGTTAGCAGGGGCTATCACCAGGTCTCAAAGGGAGCGGGGGATGGAAGATGCAGGTCTTTCCCCTGAGAGGCTGCTGCGGAGGAGACTGATGAAATCACAGGGAGCCTTTCACCAAACACCAAGCCCACCTTGAAGAAACCACACAGCGATTCCAGGGGTCCTAGAGCTAGAGCAATGCATTTTCAGCGTACTCCCAGCACCCGTCTGTCACTAACAAATTAGACTTGTCACCTTCCCCAAGCAGCTTGAGTGAGGGCAGTACCGATATTAATGATCTCTGCTTGGCCACAGTGGGGAGAGGCAGAAGCAAGGTTTGGTAAATCTCAGGGGAAAACTCTCATGTGCTTTTCACCTCTTGTCTTATAGCTGTGTGGTAACTGGACATGAGCTGCTTGTCCACAGCCACCATGAACATCTCTCAAATATTTCATACTTGTTACCTCTCCATAGATGAACCAACAATGAAAACAACACTTGCTGGGGAATCAATCCTGACTCATGACAACTCC
The DNA here is from genome assembly GCA_028571685.1 of Heterohyrax brucei. Classification (NCBI taxonomy): domain Eukaryota; kingdom Metazoa; phylum Chordata; class Mammalia; order Hyracoidea; family Procaviidae; genus Heterohyrax; species Heterohyrax brucei. The sequence continues at coordinate 67,656,122 of CM053160.1, read as the reverse complement.
ACGGATTACTGAATAAAACTGCCCCATAGAGTTTTCTTGGCTGTAAGCTTTAGGGACAAACATTGCCAGGCCTTTCTTGGAAAGTGTACCTGGGCAGGTGCAAGCTGGCAAGCTTTAGGTTAGCAGCCAATCACAAAGTGCAGCACCCAGGAACTTTAACCACACTGCATTCCTACACATTGGTCCCATTTAGGAAATTCAGAGGAATTACACTCCAAGAGGATGCTTGTGTGTATGTGTTTGTGTATGTCTACACCGGTTGGCAGTTCACATCCTCCAGGAGCTCCTTGGAAACTTTATGGCATAGTTCTACTCTGTCCTCTATGGTTACTACGAGCCAGAATGGACTGAGGGCAGTGGGTTTGGGGGCAGTGTGTGTCTGTGTGTGTGTGTGTAAAGGAATAGTTTCACAGCATGCACTTTCTCCAGCACTGCCCATGGAGTTACGATGTTCTAAAAATAGTGTGTTCTAAACAAGGTCCAAAGTTCCCTGGATATTTTTCCACCAATTCCCACTTTCTAAATGAAGCAGGAGCCCATAGTTAGGATGATAAAATAGTGACACACAGTATCTCAACCTTAAGGAAGAAAAAAACCTCTTCAATGTACCCTCAATAATTAAAAGATTTTTGTCTAACACGTGTGTGTCATACCATTGATAAGTACAGTTTACTTCCCTAAGGCATTTTTTTTCTGAACACAGTTTGTTTCTATTCCAGTTGTAACTATTTACTTTTCTAAACTATCATTCAAAAATTTCAGCCAAAAGGAGCACCTTGCAGTAGATAATTAGCTTGATCCATCTAAGCTTACTAAGGAAGCTTCAACAACTGTTACAGGTATCTATTCTCCAAAACAGAAAGGAAAATTTGGAACAGTGATGGCTCTGGTGGAAGCTGGTTGAAAATTAAATTTGCCAAAGCCGATTGTCAAGATTAAAAATAAAATAACTAAATTGTTGCATCACATTAAAAGACATAAGGGGTTTCAGAGTGAAGACTATTAAGCTGGGAATATTGAAATTGGGCTATCTGTAGACCAAAGTCTCCTGAGTTTGTCAACGGTTTTGCATTTGCCTTTGAAATCAAGCAGCCCCTGGCACAACTTGCAGGCCTGGGCCCAGATATCCAAAAACAAATTAATAAAGAGCATTAACTAGGGACAATTCAGAAAGAAAAAGCATTCTTATATTCTTGATATTGTGGGCTGTTCATTAACTGTTATGATTCCTAGGTAAGTGAACAAAAGGAAAAGATGAAGGGCAAGGAAAGCCTAGATCAAAGGAACAGAGTTGGCTGTGCTTGTTTGCCTGCAGTTTTGACAACAGGCCTGTTTGCTTTCAAGCCCTGAGTTTGAGGATGCCTGAGAGCTGGGAAAGTTACCCAAGAAAAAGGGGAGAACAAAACAACAAAAGCTCAAATGGCAGCACTGATAAAGGATTTCATAACGCCCCCCAAACTGCTGTCTAGTAGGGTCCGCCTCCACCTCCTAGCAATCTTAGAGGTCAGGATAGAAGTACCCCAAAGAGTTTCCAAGGAGCACCTGGTGGATTTGAACTGAAGACTTTTTAGCATTTAACCACTATGCCACCAGGGTTTCCAGAAGCAGCTACCATTAACTCTCTCCCCATCTCCAGCCCAAGCCAACACCAGCCCCCAACACTGCTGCCATGAACAAGCTCTGCATTCCTCTCTTAGTTCAGGCTAACACCTCCCTCCCTTTGTCTGGGCTTTGAAGTATTTTACTGTGAACACACACACACCAAGCTGAATTTCTACAGGGCAGACTGCAGTATTTTTGTTTCAGGATATGCGTATTTTTTCTTTTTCTCTTTTCCTTGCCTTTCTACCTTCTTCTGATACACTTCAACACACTCTTCACCTCCATCTCCCTTTTGTTTTTTTCATTTGTAAAGTTGCCATTTCTAACTAGACATTGTTAGTCAAGAGAGGAGTAACTTTGTGAGGCCTCTCCCACTGGGAACATGCTTCTGTGTGAGTGGGTTTGAATTGCAGGTTGGCTGCATTTTTGATGAGACCTGAATGTAATGAACTAGCAACCAGGAACGGAGGAAGCCATTGGTATTTGGACCGAGCTGCTCAAGCAACATATTTCTCAGACATAATGGATTTTAAAAGTCTGCATTGGATTTTGCCCCACAGGTCTGCTACTTATTTATTCCTTTAATTTCTAGGCCTTTGTGGACTTCAGAGGACCTGGATCTGTAGGAGCAAATTACATTGAAGCTTTTTAAGTTTCAGCTTAAAACACAAGATGTAAAGAGTCTAAATGGATGGTAGCTCTGAAGTTACTGAAAGATGGTTTGTTTCCAGGAGCTGTGCTCAAAACCTAATAGTAATCAGAGAATAAACACGAATTAATACAGGTTGATAAATGTAGCCATGTGTCAGCTTCTGCTGAGGCAATTAAGCAGCCCCCCAAACTTAGTAGTTAAAAACATTCACCTTTATTTATTGTTTCTGGGCCCATGCGCTGGCTGGGGATCTGCTGGGATCTGCTCATGTCATCTGGACTTGGCCCCAGACTGTAGTCAGGGTTTGGGTCTGCTCCACAGTCCTTTCATTCTTGGAACTTGGATCCAGGAGCAGCCACCATTTGGGGTATTCCATTCACATGATAAAGCCAAAACCAAATCCACTGCTATCAAGTCAACTCTGACTCATAATGACCCTACTGAACTGAGTAGAAATGCCACTTACAGTTTCCAAGGAGTGCCTGGTGGATTCAAACTGCTGACTTCTTGGTTAGCAGCTGTAGCACTTAACCACCATGCTTCCAGGGTTTACACTCTCATCATAGATAGCAGAGTCTCAAGGCAGTGAGCAGAAACATGGAATTCCTCTTTTTACTTGGATCCATCATAATAATGAAAAAAAAAACTGTACTTGGACTTGGTATGGTGTCACCATTTTCCCAGTGTCATTGTTCCAAGTAAGTCACACAACCAAACCCAAAGTCAATGGAGTGCAGAAGAATATTCTAATCAGATGGAAACCAAGCTTGAAGAATGAATAATTATAAGCAAACAATATGGTCTAATACAAAGTACTTTGGAAGAGACTTAAATACATTACAAATGCCTTAGTAGTGTTGTGTATCCTCAAAGGTCAACTTTCCAGCCCATCCCCATCCAACTGTAGCAAACAATGACCATCTCCATCTTTGATGAAAAGATCAAAGCCATTCAGCACCAGCAAGAGGAAGTTCCTCTGTCTCCTCCCGCACATTTCGTGTGATGTCAAGTGGTAATGGAAAGAATGATGGGTACATACAAATTCTGGGTCTCTGGCTAGGCTTTAAACAAGTAAAGTAGGATATCCTATATTATATACTTCCTGTACTAGTTTATACTATATCTGTCACATAGATAGTGCCTGCACACATTTTTCATGATATCCTATAGATTTAGGTAACAGAATTCTTACTTTCTCACGTGTATAATTATATATATACTTGAATTGTTGAAAAGAGGCTTCCAAAGAACCTCATTTTCATGCTTTTTCAAGCTCCAAACACATCTGTGACTTGTCTTTTACTCAGTCACCAGTTGTTCTTGAGTCAGTCTTGACTCCTGGTGTTCCCAGGTGTGACCATTTGGGTTTTCAATGGTTGATTTTTTGGAAATAGATTTCTACATCTTTCTTCCAAGGCATCTCTGGGTGGACTGGAGTCTCAGCCTTTCCACTAGTAGCTGACTGAGCACATAAAACATCTGCACCACCTAGAGACCCCTCCCATTCAGTTACAGAGTTGGGGGAAAAGAAAGGCAAGAGAATGAAAAATAACACAGATAGGTCCAGCATGATCCTGGTTGTCTTCCTCTCTTTACCATCTTTCAACCTCATGACAGGTTTACAAGGGGAATTTCACTGCCAGAACCACCTCCTCCTCCAGTTGTACAGATGAGGAAACTGAGACTCAAAGATACAAGTTGCCCAGAATGACACAATTGGCATGAAATAAAACCACCTTTGAGCTCAGGCATATTATAACAAAAGTTTTTCTCTCTGATGAAACTTTTTTCACAGCAAAGGTCACGTCTTATGGGAGGACTAGGAAACGCTGTTGTGTATATTATGAAATATATCAAATGCTACTCTGTATTTAAGGTTAAAGGGGTAAATTAAGACTACATTAACCCAGAGAAAGTCACCTTGTGCTAGAAATCTCTGGCATAAGTTATTGCTAATGATTAGGGCAGGTTGGTTTATTTTTCAGAGTATTCCAGGCATTACACCCACAACAAGTAGACACCAATTAACCACCTCAAAGTGAGCAAAATATCTGAGCAGATGTCTCCCAAAGGAAGATATATAAATGAACATTAAGCACATGAAGACACATCCAAAATCATTTGTCTTTAGGGAAATGCAAATTAAAAAGCAATGATAAACTAGAGCACAATTATCAGAATGGCTAAAATAAATTCAGACAACAGCAAGTGCTGATAACATTTCAGAGTAACTGGGGCCCTCATGCACTATTGGTGGGAAAGTAAAACTGTACAGCCACTTTGTGAAAAGATGCTTTATTTTAATAACAAAAACACTGTAAACAACCCAAATGTCCCTCAAAAGATGAATACATAAAGTACGTTATGAGCATATAAATAGAATACTACCTAGTGAAAAAAATGAATGGACTACAGATACACTCAACAGCATAGAGGAATCTCTAAATAATTGCACTGAGTAAAATAAGTTAGATCTCACCCTAGAGTTATTAGATACTCTATGACTTAACTTACATAAAATTCTGGAAAACACAAACCAATCTATAGTGACATAATGCACATCAGTTGTTACACAGAGACCAGAATGACAGGTAGGAAGAGGTAGGAAGGAAGAATTATAAAGGAGCATGAGGACACTTTTGAAGGTGATAAAATATGTTGGCTGTGGTGAAGTTTTAATGGGCATCAAGCCTTATTAAATTATACACTTGTAGCATGTGTAGTTTACTGTGTCTATTATACTTCAAGGAAACCCTGTTAGATAGCAGTTAAATGCTATGGCTGCTGACCAAAATGACACCCATTTGAATCTGCCAGATGCTCCTTGGAAACCCTATGAGGCAGTTCTACTCTGTTCTACAGGGTCGCTATGACTCAGCATTGACTCAACTGCACTGAGTTGTTGTTTTTTTAATTATACTTCAACAAAGCTTTTTTAATTTTTTTTATTTAATATGACTGTGTGAAGTACATATTTAGAGCAATATTGTTGTAAGGTGCCATGTGGGGTTGGTTCTCAATCACAGTAATCCCACAGAATGAATAACTGCCCAGTATTTCACCATCCTCATAATCTTTGCAATATTTGAGTCAATTATCAGAGTTACTATGTTTATTTGATCTCGTTGAAAGTCTTCCTTTTCTGCACTGGCCGTCTACCAGGTATGATGCCCCTCTCCAGGGACTGATCCCTCCTGATAGCTTGGCCAGAGTATAGGAGACAGTCTCTCCATCTTTGCTACTAGGCAGTATTCCGGCTGAACTCCTTTCAAGACAGATTTGTTTGTTCTTCTGGCAGCCTGTGGTATATTTTTAATATTCTTGGTCAGTATCATAATTCAAGTGTATCGATTCTTCTTTGGCCTTCCTTACTAATTGTCCACCTTTGGCAAGCTTATGAAGACAATGGAAATATGATGGTTTGTGTCAGGCCCACCTTAGTCCTCAAAGTGAAACCTTTGCTTTCTAATGCTTTAAAGAGGTCTTTTGCAGATTTGTTCAATGCAATAAATCATTTGATTTCTTGGCTGCTGCTTCCGTGGGTGTTGAATGTGGATAGAAGTAAAAGGAAATCATTGACATCTTCAATAAGTTCTCTCCTCATCATGATTTTTTTTTTACTTCTTGGTCCAATTCTGAGTATGTTTGTTTTCTTGATGGCTGAAGTGTTATCCATACTGAAGTCTATAGTCTTTGGTCTCCACAGTAAGAACTTCAAGTCCTCTTCACTTTCAGCAAGCAATGTTATAACTTCTGCAGATCACAGGTCATCAATGAGTCTTCCTCCAATACTGAAGTCACGTTCTTTTTCATGTAGTCCAGCTGCTCACATTATTTACTCACTGTACACACTGAACAAGTAAGAGGGATGGACACAACGCTGATGCACATCTTTCCTGATTTTAAACAGGAATGACTGCCTACTGTTCTAAGTACACGTTCGACATGATCACGATTAAGTTGTTCTGGAATCTGCATTTTTCACGATGTTATCCATAATTTGTTATGCTCCACACAGTTGAATGCCTTTGCATAGTCAATAAAACATAGGTAAACATCTTTCTGTTATTTTCTGTTTTCAGCCAAGATCCATCTGAATCAGCAATGATATCCACCATTCTGCTTCCTCTTCCGAACCCAACTTGAATTTCTGGCAGTTCCCTGTCAATGTACTGATGTGACGGTTTTTGAATTATCTTCAGCATAATTTTACTCGCAGGTGGCATTGACACTGTGTGATGATTTCTGCATTCTGCTGGATATCTTTACTCAGTATGGGCACAAATACAAATCTTTTCCAAATGGCCAGGTAGTTGTCTTCCAAATTTCTTGGCACAGACAAGTAACTACCTTCAGCACTGCATCCCCTTGTTGAAACATCTACATTTGTGTTCTGTCAATTCCTTTAGGTTTGCCTTCATTGCAGCTGGGACTTCTTCTTTCACTACTATTGATTCTTGATCACATACTACTTCCTGAAATGATTCAGGGTCGACTAATCCTTTCTGATACAATAAGGGGTATTATTTCTTCTTCAGCTGTTTCCTATGTTATCTAATATTTTTCCCACAGAATCCTCCAAAATCTCAACTTGAGGCTCACATTTTTTCTTTGGTTCTTTCAACTTGAGAAATGCCAAATGTGTTCTTCTCTTTTGGCCTTGTATCTCACGTTCTTTGTACATTTCATTATCATACTTTGTCTTCTTGAGCTGCCCTTTGAAATCTCTTTAGCTCTTTTACTTCATCATTTCTTCCATTCACCTTAGCTGTTTTATATTCAAAATGAAGTTTCAGTTTCCTAACATGCATTTTTATCTTCCCTCTCTTTGTTGCCATTTTTTAATGGCCTTTTACTTTCTTTTGTATGATGTCTTTGATGACATCCCACCACTCTCTGATCTTCTGTCATTAGTGTTCAACACATCAAACCTATTCTCGAGATGGTCTCTAAATTCGGATGTGATATTCTCAAGGTTATATTTTGGCCATCTTGAACTTGTTTCAGTTTTCTTCAGCTTCAACGTGAACATGTATATAAGCAGTCAGTGTCTGTTCTGCAGTTGACCTCTGGCCTTGGTTTGACTGATGGTATTGAGATTCCCCATCCACTCTTTCCACAGATGTAGTAAATTTGACTCTTCTGTATTCCACCTGTCAAGATTTAATGTTGTTCATTTCAACAATTTACACCATTGAAAAGACGTATTTGAAATGAGTAAGTCATTAACCTTGCCCAGTTCTATCATGTGATCTCCAGCATAGTTTGTATCAGTAAGGCTGTATTTTCCAACTACTGATCCTCCTTCTTAGTTCCCAGCTTTTGTATTCCAACCACTATTTATTATCAGTGCATCTTGATTGCATGTTTAACCAATTTCAGACTGCAAAAACTGGTTAAAATCTTCAATTTCTTCATCTGTGGCTTAGTGATTGGTGCACACATTTGAATAACAGTCATACCAACTTGTCTTCTTTGTATGAGTATGGATATTATCCTATCACAGACAGTGTTGTACTTAAGGATAGATCTTGAAATGCTCTTTTTGGCCACAAATGTGCCATCATTCCTTCTCAATTTACCATTACAGGCACAGTACACTACATATGACTGTCCAATTCAAAATGGTCACTATCAGTCCATTTCAGCTCACTACTGTGTAAGACAGCCACCTCCAAGCATTCTATTCCACTTTTGACAAGTTCTGATTTTCCCTGATCCACACTTTGTGTATTCTATGTTCCTATCACTAAGGGATATTTGCAGCTGTTTGTGCCATATCAGCAAATGAAAGTTCCAAAAGTTTTATTCCATCTAGGTTATTCAAACCCACTCTACTTTGAGAAAGCAGCTCCTTCCCAGTTGTCTGTAGTGCCTTAAAACCTGGAAGCTCATCTCTGACACTGTACTAGACAATGTTCCCCAGCTGTTCATAGGGTTTTCTCTGACCAGTTTTGTTTAGATCTAAATCACTAGTTCTTTATCCTTACTCTGTCTTAGACTGGAAGCTAAGCTGAGACCTGTCCACCATGGATGACCTTGCTGGTATTTGAAATACTGGTGATGTAGCTTCTGGTATAACAATCACACTCAAACCATCACAGTACAATGAAAACAACCAACAATGAAGTTATTACTCCCCATTAGTTCTTAAAAACTTTAAAACTTTCAACTTCCTAAAAGTTTTTTTTTAAATCACCTAGAGGTAGTCATTAAGAGAAATCAACAAAGAAAAGAGAATTAAAAAACCTGTTGCTGTCAAGTTGATTGCAACTCATAGCAATCCTACAGGACAAAGTAAAACTGCTCCATAGGGTTTCCACTGAGTGGAACTGAACTGCCCACCACTTGGTTAGCAGCCATATCATGCTGTAGTTCTTGACAATTTCACCACCAGGGCACCAATGTGGAGTATCGGTGACGAGAATTCAGAAGATACCAGCAAGAATATATTCTAGGAATTCTAAAAACTATTACCTAGGCTTAAAGCTGACTTCATGTAAAAGGGTTCAGGAATGTGTGTTCTATCAGATTTGACTCACAACACTTCACTTTTCCCTTTTTTCTATTGCTTGGCCCCTGGTATATATATTTAGTAGCTTTCTCTGACCCCTCCTGGGGAATTTTTTTGAAGGACACCCAAAGCTTTGATACGGAGCTCCTGTGGATTATAGCAGGAAAGAGGAAATTGCACTTGCATGATTTGACCTCTCTTCACTATCCATTGCCCACATCAGGGACAATTTCTGACACCTAGGCTAAAGGCAGGGATAAGGCCAACGAGAGAAACTATAAACTGTAAAACTCAATTCTGAGAAAACCTATCACCCACCGAATGCCTTGCAGCTCTTGCTGAGAGTCAATAAATGTTACTGCTCTACTGTAAGGAGAAATGGGAAATCCTATTCCCAAAGGAAAGAAAATATGTCTTCACATACGACAAGTAGTTAACATTATTGATAGCATCTGCCTGGGCCCTTATCATGATGAAAATTTGTTTTCTCTTCACTGGTTTGAATAGTAACAATATTGAAATATGAACGAAGCACTAGCTACAAATTTTATCACAACTTCCACGGTAATCTGACTGTGTGTGTGTGTGTGTGTGTGTGTGTGTGCGTGTGGCTGGTGGGGGGAAGTTTAAGAGTAAACAAACACAGGGGGTTGTTAATCAACTCTAGTATTTACGTCTCATACCAGAAAGTCAATTTGTTTACTAATGATAAGCCAAATGGTTCACTGAATGGGGCATGTTTGGGTTTTTTTTTTTTTAATTTGTTGACGTAATACAATAGAGTTTACATAAAGTTCCTGAAGTGGTTTGTACTTACTTGTTGACAAGATTGTTTACCATCCTTTCCAGATGAAGCATAAAATGAATTTGGGGCCACAAGACTCATAAAAACTATCCTATGGCTTTTTTTTTCCTGGGAGTAGACATGTAGCTGAGATGTTCTGGATGAATCCGCTTCAGATTTATCCTTTATATTACACTGCTCAGAGACAGGACTCATATTTTTCATCAACTTTGTATAGCACATAGATTTAGGTGAATTTGAGGGTGTGCGTTGACAGTAATAAACCAAGCACTTTTAAGACCTATGGGACAATAACCAGATTCCAATTTGAAGTAAACTGTAACATTTCAACTGCACATAGGAGATTCTATTAATTATTTTTTCATTCCTTATATACAGTTTCCTCAGGGGTATGTCCTGACTTTTAGAGAGCTTCTCATTTTTACTGTAGGACTAACTGGCTTTCAAAAAACAGAGATGTAAGTTTACCCACTGCTGAATTAAATCCTTATGAATCCTTACTTGAAAAGACAAAGCATTAAATATTGGGAAGAAGCCTTAGAAGTGAAGTTACTGGATGTGAGGACATAATTTTTTTTCCTAGGTAGATAACACAGCTAGTATGTTCTACCGAAAGTTACATACACAGATGAAGAATAAAATAAAATGTGGTGCATTTATTCAATATTATGAGGTTAATGACAAAAATCACACTTTCAAGTAAGATTATCCCTAATGTGGAAAGTTAAAAAAAGGCGGGGGGGGGGGAGGATATGAAAATATAAAGAAGGAAAATACTGTACTATAAAAAGGTATTACAAAAAATGCATGTTTAAGTTCTGGGCATTAGAAAATTTACTCTGAGGAGTCTGAGTGAGGGCAGTATTGTGCTATATGATGCCAGGAGAAGAATACAGTTGTAACACAGGTGAAGGAAGAGAAACAGAGATGGGAGACAGGGAGCACGCAAGTGAGCCAAGAGAGGAGAGAAGACCGTGGGTGTTCATTATAACCTCTTTCAGACCACATCTATTTCTACCCCAGTGTTCAACAACAGATCACATTATTTTTATGAAGGTTACATTTTGTAAAAATCAGGTAGTTAACTGGGTTCTGTAATCAAATAATCTTCAAGCTTCACAAAGACTAGAGGGAGTCATGTTAGGAAACAAACAATGAGAGAGAAAGATTTCTGAGTGGAGGCAAGGCAAGGTGCAGCTGACACTTGAACCAAATGTGTTTATGGTCCAGCAACATTATATGTATAATTGTGTGGATACACATACGCATTATACACAGATATATACACAACTATATAAATGAATTACATACAAACATTAATACTATCTCTCTGAGTGATCTATTTACTTTCCTACAATGACTATTTACTATTTTAATATACATAATTAACTATGATTTTCTTAACAAAGTCTATAGTTACCAGGTATCCCTAACCTCCCTCTGAAAAGGGCAAGGACCTGAGTATACTTTAATTACCTTTATATCAAGTAACTGTCTCTCCTGCATCTTTCTAATTGTTTAGAGATTTTATTACTCATTTTTTATTAACAGTTCTTTTTACCAGTTATCTAGATTTATAACCATGTTTTTATTAAGGTCTTTGCTACTCTTATTTCTTATGTCCCACTCTTTCCATCAGCAAGCATTTTTTTTTTTTCACTTGGAAGTATTAATTTTAAAATATCTTCTCATTGAGTTTATGCATGGTTATTTTTTTTTAATGATTGTCTATCTGAAAGTATTTTGGTTTTACCCTTTGAAGTTTTTGAATGATAGTTTACGTGGGTATAGAACTTTAAGTTTTAGTTATGTTTCCTTAGAACCACAAAGCTATTAATTCACTCTCTTCTGCCACATACTGTTCTTGATGGGAAATGTAGTATTGGTTTACTTTTTTGTTCTTAGTTAGAAATCATTCATTGCTAGTTAACCTAGATTTTTTTCTCACATTTAAAAAATTTTAGATGTATGGCACACAAAGATAGGGGCTTCCAGCATTTGTAGCTTGTTTAAGGAGTAATTGTCAAGTGAACATCTTTGTAACTATTATCTGGAGCAGGATATCACTAGCAAAATCACAGTATATACCTGTTCAGTAATAATCCTTTCTCCTTCCTCTAAGAGTAATCAATATCTTGATACTTATGATAATCATACTCTAGTGTGTATCCAAATTATCTCTTAAAAATAGTTTAATTTTACTTCTTTATGAAGAACATGATTAAATAACAAAAAAAGCCAACGTTTCTTCCATCTCCAAGAAGGGCAGAGACAACTTTCTCTCCTTTCATTCAATACTCTTGTTAACTTCTTAATGTTTCCTCTTTATCCTGGGTAATCTGCAAATTCACTACAACGTGCTAAAATATTAATTATTTTTATGCTTTTTTCTCATTATACAGGCTACAATTTCAACTGGGATTTAAATCTTATTTTGATTCTAGAAAATTCTTCACTATTATGTCTTCAAATATGGTTTCATATCTTACTATTAACATTCTTTTAAATACAGGTTGCTGTCTCAAAATCTGTGTTCCACAGGTCTTAATATTTTCATACAAGAAAACTGAAAATCTCTGTCTGTGGTATTTTGGTTTTCTAGTTGAATACCTGTGTTCAGTCTAGAGTTTGTTATGTGTTTAAAATACTTAATTCATTGACTATATTTTAACCTTTAACATTTCCAGTTGCAAGTTTTTCATTTTCCAGTTGTTTTATTTGATTTTTCTATTAATAGTTGTTACACATTTATCTCTCTGTTAATTAAAATATTATACTTTTCTCAGAATTTTTTGTTCATTTGATATTATATAAAGTTTAAAGGCTGTTGTTGTTGTTGTTAAGTGCCACTGAGTCAGTTCCAACTCATAGAAACCCTATAAACAACAGAACGAAGCACTGCTCAGTCCCGTGCTATGTCCACAATCACTTTTATGCTTAAGCCCATTGCTGCAGACACTATGCCAATCCACCTTGCTAAAAGTTTTCATCTTTTTTGCTGATCCTCTACTTTACCAAGCATTATGTCATTCTCCAAGGATTGACAACTCCTGACAAAATGTCCAAAGTGTGTAAGATCCAGTCTTGTAATCACTGCTTCCAAGGAGGACTCCAGTTGTACTTCTTCCAGGACAGACCTGTTTGTTGTTTTGGCAGTCTGTGGTATGTTCAGTGTTCTTCCCCAGCACTACAAGTTAAAGGCATCAGTTTTTCTTCTGTCTTCCTTATGCATTGTCCACCTTTTGCATGTATATGATGTGACTGGAAACACCATGGTTTGGATCAAATGCACATTAGTCTTCAAGGCAACATCTTTGCTTTTCAGTGCTTTAAAGAGGTGTTTTACAGCCTGTTTTCCCAACAGAATGTGTTGACTGCTGCTTTCATGGGTGTTGATTGTCAAATCAAATAAAATGAAATCCTAGACAACCTCAGTCTTTTCCCATGTATCATGGTATCGCTTACCTGCCCAGTTGTGAGGACTTTTGAGGTGTAATCCATAATGAAGGCTGTGGTCTTTGACCTTCATCGGTAAGTGCTTCAAGTCCTGTTCATTTTCAGCAAGTGAGGTTGTACCATTTGCATAACACAGGTTGTTAATGAGTTTTCTTACGATCTTGATGCCCTGTTCTTTTTCATACAAGTATAATCCAGCTTTTCAGATCATTTGCTTGCCATACAAGGTCTGAAAATTCAGTTTGTGAACTCATCCTAGACGAAGTGCTACTTACCTCATTGCTAAATTTATCACTATGGTCACCTTGGAAGTACTCCCCTTGGGAAGCTATTAATTGATGCCAGCGCCTAGTCCACCCTTCAAAGGAATTTTAGAACTCTTCTTCTGGAATGGTCATCAGAGTTATTGTCATATTACTCTTGAAAATATCTTCCTTTCAATATTTCTTTAATCTTCGGGTAAAGAAAAAAGTCACTGGGGGCCAGATGAGGTGAGTAGGGAGGGTATTCCAATACAGTTATTTGTTTACTGGCTACAAACTCCCTCACAGACAACCACTGTGCCACAGTGTGCAACGGCCATTCCAGAAAGAGTTCCAAAATTGCTTTGAAGGGTGGACTAGGCTCTGGCCTTGGTGCATAGCTTCCCAAGGGAAGTACTGCAAGGTGACTGTAATGATGTTCAGCAACGAGGTATGTAGGACTTACAATAATTAAGTTTACAGACTTAATTGTCAGACCTGATACATACTCCATAAGCATGATGACCTTTCCTGACTTTAAATCATTCAGTGTCACCCTGTTCTCTTTGAACTTCTGCCTCATGATACATGTAGATTCCTCATGAGCACAATGAACACCCATTCTGGAACACCCATTCTCTGCAATCATATCTGTAATTTGTTATAGCCCACACAACTGAATGCCTTTGCATAAGCAAGAAAACACAGATAAACATCTTTCTAGTATTCTCTCATTCCAGCCAAATTCCATCTGACATCAATAATATTCCTAGTTCCACAACCTCTTCTGAATCTGGCTGACAATATACTGTTGCAATCACTTTTGAATGATCTTCAGCCATATTTCACTTGTGTGTGCTACTAATGACATTGTTCAATAATTTCAACATTTGTTTGGATCACCTTTCTTGGGAATGGGCATAATTACGGATCTCTTCCAGTCAGTTTGGCTTGGCTGGCTCCGGTAAGTTGGCCACGTAGTCGTCTTCCAAACTTCTTGGCATAGATGAATGAGCACTGTCAGAGCTGCAGCTGTTTGTTGAAACATCTCGGTTAATATTCCACCAATTCCCAGAGCCTTGTTCTTTGGCAGTGCCTTCAACGCAGCTTTGACTTCTTCCTTGAGTGTCACTGGTTCCTGATCACATGCTACCTGTTGAAATGGCTGAATGTCGACCAGTTCTTTTTGGTATGTGACTCTGTGTATTTCTTCCACTTTTGTTGATACTTCCTGAGTCATTTAATATCTTCCTTGTTGAGTCCTTCAGTATTGGACCTTGAGACTTGAATTTTTATCTTCAGTTCTTTCAGCTGGAAGAATGCAAAACATGTTCTGCCCTCTTGGTTTTCTACATTCAGTTCTTTGTATATGTCATTACAGTACTTTGTCTTCTCAAACTGCCTTTTGAAATCTGTTCAGTTCTTTTATCTCATCACTTCTTCCTTTGCTTTAGCTACTAGACTTTCAAAAGTAAGTTACAAAGTCTCTTCTGATGTCCACTGTGGGTCTTTTCTTTCCTTCCTGCCTTTTCAATGACTTCTTGCTTTCTCTATATATGATACCTTTGCTGTCATTTGACAACTTGTCTGGTCTTCAATCAGTGTTCAGCTCATCAAATCTATTCTTGAGATGGTCTCTAAACATAGTTGGGGTACACTCAAAGTCATACTTTGGTTCTCTTCAACTTGTTCTGACTTTCTTCAGTTTCAGTTGGAACTTGTGTATGAGCAGTTGACGGTCCCTGCCACAGTCAGCACCTGGTCTTTTAGTGAGTGATGATATTTAGCTTTTCCACTGTCTCTTTCCCTCGACTTGATTCCTGTGTCATCTGGCAAGATCCATGTGTATAGTCACCACTTATGTTGGCGAAAAGAGGTATTTGCAATCAAGAAGTCACTGGTCTTGCAAAATTCTATCATGCAATCTCTGGCATCACTTCTATCACCAAGACCATGTTTTCCCATTATTAGTCCTTCTTTGTTTCCAACTTTTGCATTCCAATCACCAGTAATTATCAATGCATCCTGATTGCATGTTCCATCTATTTGAGACAGCAGAAGCTAGTAAAAATCTTCAGTTTCTTCATCTTTGGCCTTAGTGGTTCATGTGTAGATATGAGTAATAGTCACATTAACCAGCATTCCTTCTAGGCATATGAATATTATCCTATCACTGATAGAATTATACAGCAGGTTAGAACACAAAATGTATAAAAGCAGCCCTGGTAACTAAGTGGTTAATTGTGTGGTGGTAATCTAAAAGTCAGCTACTGGAAGAACTAGCTTCTCAGCAGAAGGAGGAGGTAGTAGTCTACTTTTGTAGATATTACAGCCTTTGGAACCAAAGAAGGACAATTCTACTCCTACAGAGTTGCTAAGAGATGGAGTTGGCTTGACAGCAATGGGTTCAGTAAAACTTTTTGTTCTGGTTATTGACATTTGTAATTTTTCTTGACACGATTTATGTATGTGTATTTTGCAAGTTTAATTTCTGGCCACTCCTTGGAAACCCTACAAGGCAGTTTTCCTCTGTCCTATAGGGTTGCTATGATTTGGAATCAACCTAATGACAATGACTTTGGATGTTTTGTTTTGTTGCTTGTTTGTTTTAGGGTCACCAGCTTGCAGTCTTCAAAGTGCAGCATGGAGGTGGGGGTAGGAGTAGAAGAGAAGTATGATAGGTTTATGATTGATTAGAAAAGCAGAAATTAGGAGACTGAGGTTCTGGTCTCTGCTGCACTTGGCTGGCTCCTCTTCTACTTGCTATGTGACCTTGAGAAACTTGCATCCTTTCTCTTTTCTCTTCATGTATCACTGCTCTCTGGTTGTGGTATCTTTTCTCTGTTCAGTCTCTTCCAGGTTCAGCCCAGAATGTTCAGAGGACAGCACAGATCTAGTCACTGAGTAAGCAGATGAATTCCCTCAGGTCAGGTCTTTGTCTAGGTCCTCCACTTTCTTCCCTAGATATATAAGCTTGCATAAGGCACAGATTCTGATAACTTCCAGCATAGCTTTTTTCAGTTTCCTTTCAAATCTACCAGGTGCTCCTTGCTAACTCTAGGGAGCAGTTCTGTTCTGTCCTATAGGGTCACTATGAGTCAAAATTGACTCTATGGCAGTGGCTTATTTTTTTGCTTTTACAAAGGAAGAGCCCTGGTGGCACAGTGATTAAGAGTTCAGCTGCTAACCAAAAACTCAAGAAGTTTCAATTCACCAGCTGCTCCTTAGTAGCCCCATAGAGCAGTTCTAATCTGTCCAGTAGGGTTGCTATGAGTCTGAATCAACTCAGCCATAATGGGTTTACAATGGATTTGGGGGGATACTTTCCCTAGGCCCTAGTTACAACTAGCAATTCTGCCTCTGCCCCACAATCTCAGTTTTGTTCCACTGTACATGGGATCTTGATGAGTGAGGAGCCAACTCAATGGCAGCTAACAATAACAAAGACAACAGAAATTCAGTTCCTCTGTGTCTTACATACTTTGGACATGTTGTCAGGAGAGGCCAGTATGTGGAGAAAGACAGCATGCTTGGTAAAGTTGAGAGGAAGCAAAAAAAAGGATGACCCTCGATGAGATGGATTGACACAGTGGCTGCAACAATGGGCTTAAGCACAAAAATGATTGTAGACGTGGAGAAAGACCGGGCAGTGTTTCATTCTGTTGTGTAGAGGGTCGCTACGAGTTGGAACCAACTCGACAGCACCAAATAACAACAAAAACAACATGGCAGTATATTATATTTATAAACACTACATTTATGTTATCAAAAATAAAATTCTTTCACTTTAAAACAGGTATGTTTTTACTTATGCCAGTAAAAATCAATTTTAGGGTCTTACAGAAAGGTGATCACAGGATCTACAGAACAATTTCAGAGCTGAAAGGGTCAACAATTGTCACTGACTGCAACCTCCTCATCTAAAATAGTGGAATCAAGATCCAGAGGGGCTGTGAGATCTCTCTCCAACGTTTAGATCACAAAGTACGGAGGAAAGAAGGACAGTGTGAGATTTCATTGTTTCACTGAGGTAAAGTCTGTGATAAGTATTCTTTCAGATAAGCTGTTTCCCCCTTAGGAATGTGTTCAAAGACTGAAAGCACTTGCCTGCATTGTGGAAGGCAGAGGAAAGACAGCATGCTGTTTCTAACCCATACCTCTCAAACTGCATCCCTGAAGGAGAGAGGTCAATCAATACGTGTGTTACTGCACTTAGTTCCGAGTGGAACACAGTCGCAGACAAGTCTTCGTTGGAGTTTCTGCTCCTTGTAGCTGCAAAAAGTCTGTTGAGTCCCTTGTGTTGAATTCTTACTGGAAAGAATTTCCCTCCACCCCCGACCCCCAGTGGAGAACGTCAGTCTGCTGTGTATAGACAAGCCTATTCTCATCTATAAATTGATTCTCAGAGCCTTTTGAGTACTCCCCTAAAGTGACAAGGCAAAATCAACTTACATCACACACACTGAGCAAGTATTAAAAAAAAAAAAAACTGTTACCATCAAGTCAATTCCAACTCATAGCAACCCTATCAGACACAGTAGAACTGACTGCTCCATGAGGTTTCCAAGAAGCAGCTGGTGGATCTGAAATGCTAACCTTTTGCTTCGCAGCGTAACTCTTAATCTCATAACCACTGTGCCACCAAGGCTCCTCACTAAACACACACAGACACACACACACATACCTCTAACTTGGAATTGAGCAACAAGTATATACTTATGAGCTTGCTAGAACTCCTGAGTTTCTGATCCATTTCATGAAAGGCCTTTAACAGGAATACGAGAACTTTCCAAAATGCACATTACTTAATATACTTTTCCTTCCAGTCCAGTAATTAAATGCAATAATATGTAATCTTAATAATGCTTTCCAGCTTTTACATAACTTAATTCTCAATAAGATAACAGTGATGAGTTTTTGTAATAAATATCATGTTCTAAACCCTGGTGGTATAGTGGTTAATGCTATATCTTGGTAACCAAATATTGGCTACTCTAATCTACCAGGTACTCCTTGAAAGCTCTATGTGGCAACTCTACTCTGTCCTATAAAGTCACTACGAGTTGGAACTGACTCGACATTAACTGGATTCAGTTTTGTTTTTAATTGCCTTTGGCTTCAGGGAACTTCCACACTAAAGATTTTACTTCCTTCAAGGAGGTGGCCTGTGGCCACCTCCAAGGAGCATTCGCATCACTGATCTGGCAAATGCATTCTGTTTTAAGATTTATCAAAAGGGAGGCAGGAAGCGACTAGAAGCAGTTCTTACTCACCTAAGACTGACTAACCACAGAACACATTCAGTCTTGCTTTTACCTTTCCAAAACCCCTGGACTATTTGGTCTTTTCTCATTATGTTGGTCCACTATATTGACAATATAATACTAGTTTATTAAACCAAGCAAAAAACGGCAAGTACCTTCGAGGCCCTGGTAACAATGCACTGCAGAGGATGAAAGACAAACCCTATGAACACTTTACAAAAATGAAACCATTGTTGTTGAGTGAATTCTGACTCACAGGAATCCCATAGGACAGAGTAGAACTGCTCCACAGAGCTTCCAAGGAGCCCCTGGGAGATCTGAACTGCCAACTTTTTGGTTAGCAGAAAAGCTCTTAACCTCCTCACTACCAGGGCTTCACTGAACACAGTAATATCTGTGTTATTAGTAAAACTGTTAGGAGTGTGATGGTCTGAATGTGCTAGAATATCTCTTCCAAAGTAAAAGAGACACTGCATCTTGCACCTTCAATTACTATGAAGAAAACACAATGCCTATTAACATACCTGGAAACTCACTGAAGTAGTGCTATTCTGTCCTCCAGGAGTTTGCTATGAGTCAGAATCAACTAGATAGCAATCAATTTTATATGCTAAGAAGACTCTCTGCTTTTAGCCCTCCACATTAATTTAATAATTAATCATGCTCAGTGTTTCATTGTCTTCACTCAGAGCATCAATATGTCCAACATCTATTTCATTCCAAAGGTTTTATAATTCTGATTTCCACTGTACCTTTTCAAATTCCTAAGACAGTATAACTCACAGTGCATTTCTTATCCTAGTTCATCACCAATGGCCCTTAAAATATTTGCACTGCTACAGAACTTAAGCACTCTCCATACTCCACTCACCACAAGTGGTGGGTCATTTTTTTCTAGCCAGCTGGTTCATTATCCAGTTTCTCCAAAATCTCATTTGAGAGCTTACTTCTTAGCGACAATTTTGTCATCAATTGTTTTAAGTTAGGAAACCTGTGAGACAAGATCCAAGGTAGAGATTTTCCTGGAGAAAGGTTTGCTTTAGAAGTTGGAATGAAGGAATTATGACTGGACAGAGGGAAATGTTATACTGTGCTGAACTGCAACAGATCCTTTAGCTGATTCTACAGATGGTTCTTGAGCAAGGATATTCCTTCAGAATTGGCTCTGATCAAGGCAAAGAACCAGGTCTTCATATTCCTACATTAATTATGCATTGGATTATGGGCTGTCACTGAAAGGATGGCATTCTTTGTGTGAAGCAACTCACTTTGACTAAGGGAAGTTTCCAAAGACTCAGCTTTGAGACACCAGCAGCTGATACTTATGACAGCTTGAGGAATGAATGCCTTAGTACCAAAAAGGAAATCCTGGCTTCCCATCACAGCATAGCATTGACTGTAGGAAGCCTAGGTCTAGACTCGTGAAGGAGCCTACACCAATGAAGAAGTTACCTAAGTGGGAGTTGAATCTAGAGTGCATTGAGGAGATAGAGGCTGGTGAACATCACTTATGGCTTGAGTCAAACTACTTCAGTAGGGCTAAGGTGTGTCCACCTACCCTTTCCTCATAAGTTTCTCAAGAAACGAGACCAACTAGAAATCTAGAAAATGTGTTCCTAGATTAGTAAACTTACCATATGAAATAAGTAGATTTGATCCAAAAAGCAGAGGACTGTAGGAGTTTTGTTTTGTTCAGTCACATATTTTAAGCCAAAACACCTGTCTCTCAGAACTGAGCTTATCAGGTGCTGGCAATGAACAGTAATGTCCCTCACTGTAACTGCCCTCCACTATAGGGATCTGCTTTGCCCAAGATTATGTTCCTTCCCTGAGCATGGCTGTTAGACAATGACTGGCTAATGTACACATAGGAACACTTGCTCCAGTTCCTCGATACAGGATAGCACATATCCAGCTTTCTTGCTTAGTATTAGTACACTTTGAAGAGGCAGCCCAACTCCAGAGTTCTCTGTAAGATCAGCAGCATAGAAGGTAATTCCTCTCTCTGCCCAATAATGTCTTTTTTTTACATTCTGAAAGATATATCCACCAAGAATTACTTCCAACTAAGGCTTTGGCTTTTAAATTTCCTTCACAAAGTTTGTTTCCAGGGAACCCAATCTATAACAGCTATTACTGGGGGCCTTGGGGCATAGTGGTTAAGAGCTGGGTTGCACATTAAAAGGTCAGCAGTTTATATCTACCAGCCACTCCTTGGGAACCCTATGGGGTGGTTCTACTCTGTCCTGTAGAGTTGCTATGAGTCAGGATCAAGAGGATGGCATTGGGGTTTTTATTATCATTCTTATTTATATATAAGTGGGGCTTGCTAGAAGTCCCCCCAAAATAATTGGTATAGCCAGGACATTTTTCCAAATTTCCTAAAACCAAATAAATTTCACATTTTACTCTGTCACAATTCTAGCACTTATCCTTACTCTAGGACTATGTCTGGGGAAAGGGCTGAATTTCCCACTGGCTTGCCCTTGGGTTATTAAGACACTGATAGACGGCATTATCTTGACATATAGGGTAATATGCCCTTCAGAATTAAATAACTAACTACTCAGTGGACTAAATAATGCAGTAAATAATTACTCAGTTTTATTTTTCTTCAATGACTTCCTTATTTCAAATTGATACACCTTCTTTCTGTCTACCACTATCCTATGAGATTCATCTCAGGTCCTCAAAGAAGCCTCTCCTAACTGTTCCAGGTCACATTTTGCTCGCTCCTTTAACACCAGCTGCACTGAATGTGCCTGCACATCATCAACGATGAGGTGAAGATAATGTTGTTTGGTTCTTTAATGGATTATTGGGATGAATACTGTCTCATATGCTATTTCAGAAGGAGTATGGTGTAATATAGTAGTTAAGGACAAGGGTTTTGAGTCAAATTAACCTAAATTCAAATCCTGATTTCACTACTTCTAGCTGCAATCTCCAACAAGGTGAGGAGGTTAATTAAACTTCCTGTTTCTCAGTTATCACTGAATGTCAAATACAGATAATAGGTAATAATGCCTTGTTCATATCCCAAGGATCAATGCCATCATGAGTAATGGCAGAATGAGCCACCGGTGTGCCTGCTGATGTACACACCACTCAGTAATTTCTACCAAAAACATTTTAACCTGGATCTAATCAAATCTTTTGGAGCTAATTTTCAGTTAGGAAATAGCAGTAAAAAATTTAAAAAATAATTGAATGTGTTCAACAATATCACAAGGAAACACTATGAAAAATCCAGATGTTGACACATGCTCCAAAATACCCAGCCAAATCTCTTTTTTTAAGTAAACATGATTTTTAGAACTTTTAGACTTACAGAAAAATTATAAAAATAGTATAGAGTTCCCAAAGTCCCAAATCCAGATTTTCTTTGTTAGCATCTTTCATTGTTTGTTTGTTAGCATCTTACATTGTTTGTTAGCATCTTACATTGTTTGTTAGCATCTTACATTGATTGCTGGCATCTTATATTGATTGTTGGCATCTTACATTGATTGTTGGCATCTTACATTGTTTGTTGGCTTCTTACATTGTTAGCATCTTACATTGTTAGCATCTTACATTTTTGTGTGTTAGCATCTTACGTTGTTCATTAGCATCATAAATTATTTGCCTGTTAGAATCTTACATTTTTGTGTATTAGCATCTTACATTGTTAGCATCTTACACTGTCTGTGAACATCTTACATTATTTGTGTTAGCATCTTACATTGTTTGTTAAAATCTTACATTGTTAGCACCTTACATTATTTGTTCATTAGCATCTTACAGTATTTGTCAGTATCTTACATTGTTAGTATCTTACATTATTTATTTGTTAGCATCTTATATTATTATTTATTATTGGTTAGCACCTTACATTACATTGTTACAATGAATTAACCAATACTGATATATTACTGCTAAGTGAAGTCCCTACTATATTCAGATTTCCTTATTTTTCACCTAATGGTCTTTTTTCCCTTTCAAAGTCTCAACCAGGGCATCACATTACATTTAATTACCATGTCCCCTTTGGATCCTCTAGGCTGTAGCAGTTTCCCAGATTTTCCCTGGTTTCAATGACCTTGATAATTAAGAGGAATACTGGCCAAATATTTTATAAAATGTCCCTCTCATGTAATTTGTGTGATTTCTTTTCCCTCATGATCAGATAGAACTTATGGGTTATGAGAAGGAAGACCACAGAAACAGTGTCATTTTCAGCAAGGCTACATGCTATCTGTATGACACACCATTGTTGATGTTCATCTTGATCACCCAACTGTGGCAGTTTTGTCAGGTTTCTTCATTGCAGAATTACTTTTCTTTCCTCGTTCCATACCACACTCCTTAGAAGAAAGTCACTATGAGCAATCCGTAGTTAAGGAGTGGGGACTTATGCACCATTTTCTGAGGAAAGAACATTTACACAAATTATTTGGAAATCTGCACAGGGAATTTGTCTCTTCTTTCTCATTTATTTATTCAGTCATTTATTTCTATTAGCACAAACTAATGGATATTTATTTAGTTTCTACTTTGGGTCATAATCTGATTCTATTTCACCTATTCTGCTGCTCAAATTGTTCCAGCTTTGGCCACAGGAAGCTTATTCAGTTGGCACTTACCTTCATTTAATACATGGATCTCCATCAGTGTCAGAAGTGCCTCACTGGTTTGCTTGTTACGCACTTATTTTTTTGGCACTGTAAGATGATCCAGTCTCACAGTCGTGTTTTCTTCTCTAGTTCTAGAATTAGCTATTACTTCAAGGAACCCCCATTCCTTTCACTGGAGTCTACTAATAGAAAACAGGAGCTGGGTATGATACGAGCTCATTGCTACAGAGGTGTCATGGCTTCTAGACGTCCTCAGCTGACAGAGCGAGAAAACATGTGTATATACTAACCCACATATACAATGTCTAACAGTTAAGTTCGTGAACTCATCCTAGAAAAAGTGCTACACATCTCACTGCTGAGTATCACTATGGTCACCTTTGAGGTACTCCCCTTGTGAAGTCCTGTACCAACACTAGTGCTTAGTCCACCCTTCAAAGCAATTTTGGAAATCTTTTACTGGAATAGCCATCAGAGCTGTCATCATATTACCCTTGATGTCCTGAATTTCATCAAAATGTCCTCCTTTCAATATTTCCTTTATCTTTGGGTAAAGAAAAAAGTCACTGGGGGCCAGGTCAGGTGAGTAGGTGGGGTGTTCCAAAACAGTTAATACTATAAGCTGGTACATTGTCATGAAGCAAGAGCCATGAGTTGTTGGCAAAAAGTTCAGGTGGTCTTTGTCCAACCTGTTCATGCAGCCTTTTCAGCACTTCCATATAGTACACTTGGTTAACTGTTTGTCCAGTTGGCACAATTTTTTGCAATGTTTTTGTCAGTTCCGCTCATTAGTGGCCACCTGAACTCTCTTCATCAGTGACTTTTCTCTCCTCTCAGAAAAACACGTGATCCATTTGTACAGTGCCATTTTCTTTGTGGCACTATCAACATGAACTTGGACTAACATGTCCCTGATTTCATTTCCACTCTTGCCAAGTTTAACAAGAAATTTAACATATATTCATCACCTCTATAGGTATTCTCACAACAGCATACAAAAACATGCAACAATAAGGAACGCCACTCAGCAAGACACTGCCACATGTCAAGATGAACACAGCTGTAAGACACTGAGATACCAAGGTTATGAAATCTTACTGAGTTGTACAGTGCTGCCAATCTAAGTGCATCAAGGTAAGTTTGTGAACTTGTTAGACCTTGTACACACATATATATTTCTATCTGTAACCATCTAAATCTACAGTAAACTAGCCATGAATTCACATTGTTGTCTCCAACTCCATTAACACATAGAACTCAAACCAAATATGCTGCTGTCAAGCTGATTCTGACTCACAGTAACCCTGTAGGACACAGCAAAATGGCCCCACAGAGTTTCTAAGAAGTCGCTAGGTGGCTCTGAGCTACCAACCTTTTGATTAACAGCTGAGCTCTTAACCATTACCACAAAGATTATTATAAATTCCTCCACTTATTTATCTGTAAACTCCTCTTTCAAAAGCGGAAAACCTGATTCCAACCATTTTGTATCCATTTATTTAGTTGTCTAATTCCATTATACATACAAAGCAGTGGCAAAAATTTTAGCAATTATTAAATGTAGATTAGATTATAAATACTTAGATAGTCATTATATTATGAACTCCACTTTTCTAAATATTGGAACTTTTTCCAGTAATATTTAAAAATAAACCTACCTTACCATATTACAAAACAAACCAAATCCATTGTCATCAAGTTGATTCTGACTCATACCAACCCTTGAGGACAGAACAGAACGACCCCAAAGGGTTTCCAAGGAGTGCCTGGTGGATCTGAACTGCCAACCACCATGCCACCAGGTTTCCCCTTGCCATATTAGGGAGTATTAAAATACATGTAAGAGATAATATAAAACACAATGCACACAGAAGATACTCAATAACTGCTATACAATATTATCCCCAAACTGGAAATTTTCTATTTTATATGAAGGGCTGTGTGCTTGCTTAAGAAAAAATGCAGCCCTCAGAAATTTGTTTTGTTTCACCTGGTCGTCATCTTTGTAGAGTAATAAAGTGTAAATCAATGTTTCTTGTTTTACACTATTAGCACGACTGCAGTATACATTAATGCTATTGTGGCTTAATGATGAATGATCAATAACTGAAGTTGACATCTACAATACCAACCCCACTGTAATGATCCTGACACTTGGTGGACATCATTTCGTGATTGACACTTATTGAGGAATTGCCAGGTCAGCAAATTTTCTTATACTCTGAGCTTCAGAGCAAATTGCAGTTCATGAAAGCATGCATTTTTCAGGTTAATAGATATTTACTATATGATAGTTTACAAACAAAAAGTTACATTTTTCCTCCCCACCCTGTCATGGATTGAATTGTGTTCTCCCCAAAATGTGTGTAGCAATTTGACTAGGCCACAATTCCTGTTATTGTGTGATGTTCCTATATGCTGAAATCCCTGCCTCTATGATGTTAATAAAGGAAGGTGGGAGTTAGTTTTGTTGGTGAGGCTAGACTGGATGTGTAAGATTGTACTGTTCCTTGAGGAAATCTCTTGGGATATAAAGGAAAGAGAAGAAAGCAGAATGTTGGAGACCCCGTACCACCAAAAAGCAGCGCCGAGAGCAGAGCACCTCTTTGGGGCCTGGAGTCCCAGTTCACAGTGAGACTGATGACAGGACCTTCCTCCAAAGCCAAAACAGGAAGACCTCCCCTGCAGTTGATGGCCTGAATTTAGACTTTTAGCCTACATTTCTGTCAGAAAAGAAATTTCTCCTTTTTTAAAAGCCATCTACTTGTAGTATTTCTGTTACAGCAGCACTAGATGATTAAGACATACTCTGTTGTATGTTATATTGTTACCTAATTATATAATTTTAGGAGCTATAAATTGCTTTCAAAATTAATTAATCCAGCACAACTCCAGTATTTTAAATACGATGAAACTAAAGCTCAGAGAAATTAAGGGAGCACCCAGACCAGATAATATGACTCTCAGTTTTTAATTTTGTGTCCTGTACATACTAAATGTAAAAAAAAACCCAGTGCCGTTGAGTCGGGTTCAACTCCTGGCGACCCAGAGGCCAGAGTAGAACTGCGCCCTAGAGTATTCAAGGAGCACCTGGTGGATAAATGTAAAGGTGATTTTAAAAAATTGGATGGGATTTCAGTATCACAGAGATTCTTTTGTACTAAAACCTCAAACACTTTAGGTGCAAGTGTATATTTATAAATTACGTAGATTTTCTGCCCTCAGAAATCTGACACTCCAGTGGGATGACAAATAAGTCAGCTGTTAGCTGTGGAAATACCAAACTGGGAGGAATTGATTCTGCCGGGATCAGCGATGGGAAGAGCGTAGATACCACAGAGGATGCAGACTTGAGCTGTGTCACAAACAGAAGTCTGAATTCACAGGGAGAAACGACGGTGGAAAAGGATACTACCAACGCTACAAAACTGAAGGGCTTGGTAATTTCCAAGAATGGTGAAAAGTGTGGTGGAATTCTGGTGTGTGCAGCGGGGTGCTGCGCTATCAGGAGATGAAGTTACCAGTCCCCAACTATGGCTGCCTATTACAATTGCTGAGTGACTTAGAAAAAACAGTTGTGCCCAAACCAAATCACATTTGTTATCTGAGGGCGACTTCAGGCCAGGCCATTTTAACCGTGCCTCAGGTGATGCCTGCGTGACCATCAAAGCTGACTTTCGTGAATTAAAGAGAACTTCAAGCAGAAGGAAGATATTTTAGGTCAGTAATTATTTGGATCACTCTGGCTTGATCCAGGATGAGATCCTGAAAATTAAATGTTTCGGAGCAAGTAGTTTCAATCTAAAGACAATAATTTTTACCTGATGACTCAAAAACCTATCTTTTTTGCTGAAAATATTAGTTTTAGCTGTTAATACAAACAGTTGCTACCTCGCCATAGTAATAAGCATCAGATTCAGGGTAAGAAACTCAACTTATTAAAAGACTGTAGATCCTCAAACACAACTTCCACTTAATTAGCTAATGACATTCATATTACAGAAAGTCCACTGCACAACATTTTCAACTTCCTTAGCAAATCCTCACATTATAAACACAACTAAGAAGTCTAATTGAGCATTTCAGATTTCATTTATTCACTGAGTTTTGTTGCATATCTACTCTGTGCCACACAGTGGCACAGACTCAAGGGACACAGCTGTGAATAAAACAACCCCCAACTCTACACTAACAGAGTTCACCTTTGATCAGAAGACTTCCATCAGTTCATTTGAGCACTTCTAATTTCTACCTCTAATTCTCTAAGCAATTCAATAAATAGCAACAAACATTTGATTGCCTAAACGACCCAGTCCCCTGTTCTGTCCCTCTTCCTATTGTCCCTTCCACTCTCATCATCCACATGAATCTCTTAAAAATACCACTGTCACCACACTCCATTCCCTCTTCAAAAATATCCAGTAGCTCCCCCTGACTCACAGCAGTGACAATTATTGTTATTTTTCAGGCTCCTTTCCCATCTCCTACTTTGGGGGCAGTGGGGGGAGGTACTGTTGTTTCAACTCCTGTCAGTGAGATTCCCATTGCCATAGAGTTGATCTCAAGTCATAGTGATCCTGTAGGACAGCAGAACTGCCCCATAGGGTTTTCAAGGAGCAACTGGTGGATTCAAACCATAAAACTTTAGGTTATCAGCCAAGCTCTTAACCAGTGCTCCATCAAGGCTCTGTTCCTAAGTAGTCCACATTCCCTAGGTACATGAGGAAGGCAGCTCCAAACATGAGATGTTAAGAGCTCCTCGGGTGATGCTTGTGTGCAGACAAAGCTGAGTACCAGCGAGTTAAAACAAGGTTAAAATGGAAGGAAAGAGTTTTTAGCTTAGCAGTTATTTGGATCACTGTGGCCTGATCTAGAATTAGATCCTCAGAATTAAATGATTTTATTTCTGACAAGTAGTCTCAATGTAATAACAAATATAAACACACAAACAAAAACATACTTAAGTAGAATAAAATACAAATTCCTACAGAAGAAAACCTCCAATCTCCTTACGCTCACTGCCGACAAGCCTGGCACCACATCCTGTTGAGGTTTATCAGCTTCCGCTGTAGGAGCAGCAGTGCACTCAGGGTCCTTGGTGGGCCTTCTGCCTCTCTGCCTGACATATCTGTCTTCATCCTGTTTCTCCCACCTCAAGGGCAAAGCACATTGGGCCTCTAACTCTTCAGCAGTTAATTTTGTGCTAATTAAGTTATTAATCTCAGGTCTTAAAATATAGATCATGGCATTACTTTCATCTGTATGTACCTCAGCAAAGGAATAGTACAGTCCCTTGGGAGACCAGAGCTCTAGTTCATAGATGCACTCATTACTTAGGACACCTGAAAGCAGCAGGCATGCAGAGATAGTACAGAATAAATGGAAGAGCTTGAGGTTTAGAATTTGACAGACATGGGTTTAAATCTAAGCCCCCAAACTGTCAACCTCATTATTCTCATCTGTAGAATGGGTATCACAATATTCACTTTGAAGTCACCAAAGAATGAAAACAACTATAGCTAAAACAAACAAACAATCGTATCTCAGAATCCATTAACTTGTCAGCAAAGGAACACACACCAGGGAAGAAAATTAGTGAATGGTTCACTGAGCAAAACAATCGAGGTACTTTAAGCTCTAGAAAGAGGAGTTCATGGTGGTTATGCTAATTGGTCACTGGAAACTAGTACTCTGGGTAAAACTGAATGAGTCTACCACATTTGGTTGAAATAAGTCCCATTGTTCAGTGATTAAAACAGGATTTTCTATTAGGTCTAGTGAGGGTCTAGAGTATTACAGTTATTCAAAGTTCAAGAGTTTTACAGCTTGAGCTGATTAGAGGCAATTGTTATGAAATATAACAGTGAGTTTTGATATTTCCTAGGAAAATGCTGCCTCAAGTGGAAATTTTTTTCCATTATAAAGGGTTGTTTGAAAGATAAAAGAGTAATTAAGAATACACACGTTGTCTGTATATACTCACAGTAACACTTAGTAAAATGAAGTGTGGAATTTTATTACCATTAATTAATTTTTAGGTTGATCTATATATCTTTCTTTCACCATTAGCACACGACCTGGATTATTGTAGCTACAGTAAGTGTTCAACTTGGGTAGAGAGATCCTCCTACTTTAGTCATTTTCAAATTTTAGCTTTATTTTTCTTTTTTGGTCTTTTCATGTACATTTTAGAATAATGTTTATTTCATCATAAGTTTTGCTTGGATTTTGACATAAACTGGGTTAAACCTGTATATCAAGTTGAGATGAACAAAGAAGAGAAGGAAAGCTTGTCGTATTTATTCATACTTTTACTTGCTATGTTCTTTCTTCTTCTGGTCTAAGATTCCCTTCTATATCACTTCTGTTTAGAGGCCTTCCTTTAAATAGTCTTTTATTGAGATCTAATGGTGACAGGTTCTCTTACTTTCCTTGTTCTGACAATGTCTTGATTTCTGCTTCATTTTTAAAGGATATTATCACCTAATATAAGATTCTGAGTTGACAGTTCTTTTCTTTCAATACTTGAAAAACATTTTTTGCCACTTTCCAATGACTTTCATGGTTTTTAATGAGAAGTCTACTGTCATTCAGACTTGGATTTTCTTCTTCTCATATAGTGAAGGTACCTTTTTTACCCCTGGATTTTATTTTTTTTATTTTTTTGTTGTCTTTAGACTTAGCAGTTTAATTGTGATGTGTCTTTGAATAAATTTATTTGAGTTTATTCTGTTTGAGTTTCACTCTATTCCCTGTGTCTGTAAATTTTTTCGTACTAAATTTAAGTAGTTTTAGACATTATTTAAGTTCTTTTTCATCACCACTCTCTTTCTTCCCTTTTTTCCAGAGCCCCAAACGTTAGAACTTGTGGCATATTTCCAAAGGTCCCTGATGTTCTATTCATTTTTCTTCTCCTCTCTGTTGTACATAATTGGTAATTTCTGCTGTTCTGCCTTCTAGATCACTGATTTTTCTATCTCCTCTTCTGCTGTCAAATGCTTTCAGTGAGCTTTTTATTTTTGGCTATTGTATTTTTTGGTTCTCAATTTTCCACTCAGTTCTTCACTATATTTCCATTTAGTGTCATATAGTTCATTTGTGTCAAGCATGTGTCTAATTGCTTACTGCAGCCTTCAAATCTGACAGACAGCTCTCTTATCTTGATGTTGACATCTATTGATTGTATTTTTTCATTCAGTTTGAGACCTTCCTGGTTCTTGATATGACAAGAAATTATCCACGCAATTTGGATGTTTATTATTTATGTTATAAAATTCTGGATCACATTTAAATTACAGTTTTAACTGGCTTCGTTTAATGCTGCTCATGCAGAAAAAGTGGGGTCACCACCTCTATTGCCAGTGGAAAATCCTTTTTCCCCACTTGGCTGATATTGACACAGAGGATGGAAGAAGCCTTATTACTGATGACTGGGGTTGAGAATTCTGTTTCCCATATTTTCTCCACTGACACCACAGTGGTTGTGGTTGCACTGAGCAACAGCAAAAGTTCTGATTTTATACTAGGCCTCCTCTGACCTCACCCCAGCAGGAAAGGGGAGGGGCATCTTTTTACTATTATTTGGGGATGAATATTTAGATTCCTCATGTGATCCCCAACGACACTGTGGCAACAGCAGGATTTGTTACCACTCATCAGGGATAAAAATCCTGACTTCATATTTGGTCCTCTCTGACATGTCTTTCATTGGGTATTTGCCTCATCACAGCTTGTGATCACCCCCACAAGGTTCCCCATTTGGCTTTTGCTAATATAGGTGCTGAGATTGTCAAGCATTTCATTTTATTTGGATCTATAATCAATACCCCTCGAAGTAAACAAAATTAATAAATAAAGCAAAAAAACAAATCCATTGCCGTCAAGTTGAGTCCAACTCACAGTGACCCTATAGACAGAGTGGAACTGCCCACAGTGTTTCCAAGGAGAGCTTGGCAGATATAGACTGCTGACCTTCTGGTTAGCAGCTGTAGCACTTAACCGCTGTACCACCAGGGTTTCCATCCATGGAAGTAGCAGTAATAAAATCAGAAGACATACAGCATTAGGAAAAGCTTTTATTGGCACTCTGTATCTGACCCTAGCTTCTCTAACTTCTTTTCTCTACTTCTTTTACAGTGTTCTTGTGCTTATTTACATATAATGCCCAGTATTTTTAGCTGTTCTTAGTAAAAAGAATGGGGAAAAGCATGTCTAATTGAACATGTCAGAAGCAAAATCCCAAATCAGTACGTTTTACACTAGAATTTGTTTATCTGAACAGTTTTAATTTGACAGAAAAAATGCATAGAAATTACAGAAATTTCTCTCACACTCCCTCTGTTATTGATTGGATTATGTGTCCCAGAAATATGTTACAAATCCTAGCTGTTATAGTTGTCGATGTTTTCCTTTTGTTGAATGCTAAGATTTCTTTGTATATTTTGGGTAGAAGTCTATTATAAGATACATATTTTGTAAAAAATTTTCTCTTAATCTGTGGCTTATCTTTTTACTCTCTTGCCAGTGTCTTTCATTGTGTTTTTAATTTTAGCCCAACTCATTCTGGTGGTCCAGTAGTTAAGTGCTATAACTGATAACCAAAAGGCCAGCTGTTCAAATCTGCCAGGTGCTCCTTGGAAACTCTATGGGGCAGTTCTACTCTGTCATATGGGGTCACCATCAGTTGGCATTGACTTGACAGCAGTGGGTTTGCTTTTTGGTTTTTACTTCCAAAAGAAAAGGTTTTTTTTGTTTGTTTGTTTTTTTCATGATCATGCTTTTGGTGTTCTATCTAAACACTAATTTTGACACCAGAGGTCACCTAGATTTTCTCCTATTTTTTCTTCTAAAAGTTTTATAATTTTGCATTTTCCTTTTAGGTGTATGATCCACTGTGAGTTAATTTTTGTGAGAAACAGAAAGTCTATCTAGATTCATTTTTTTAAATGCAGATACCAGTTGTTGCAGTGCTCTTAGTTGAAAAGACTACCTGTTCTCCACTGAACTGCCTGTGCCCCTTTGTCAAACATCAGCTGACTATACCACACTGTATCATTCTAGCTTTACAGTAAGTCTTGAATTTCGTTAGCGTCTTAGTTACCTGGAAATGCTCTACAGAAATGTCATGAGTGGATGGTATTAAAAAGAGATGTTCTGTCACAGTCCAGCAGGATAACAGTCCAAATTCAGGACATCAGCTCCAAAGGAAGGCTTTTTATGTCATCCCTGGAGGAAGGTCCTTGTCTTCAGTCTTCCCCTGGATAGGGAGCTTCTGAGACAGGTCCCTTCCAAAGGATGTGCTCAGCTCCCAACACTGCTTCTTGGTGGTATGAGGTCCTTTACTCTCTACTTGCTTCTCTTTCCTTTACATACCAAGAGACTGCTTCAAAACACAACATGCTAATACACACTGGGTCCTGCCCCACCAACATCCTGCCATTCATCTTCCCTGATTAACACCACAGAGGCAGACTTTACAGCATGAAAAAACATCACAAGACCAGGAATCATAGCCTAGCCAAACTGCTACATACGTTGACAGTAATAGTCTTCCAATGTTGTACTTCAGTATTGTGTTGGGTATTATGGGCCTTTTAAATTCCCATAAAGTTTTAGAATCAGTTTGTTGAGACCCACAAAAAAACTTACTGGGATTTGATTGGGATGGCATTGATCTATAGATCAAGCTGGGAAGAATTAACAGATTAACAATTTTGGGACTTCTTACGCATAAACACAAAATATCACTTCACTTATTTACCTCTTCTTTGATTCCATTCACCAGTTTTACAGTTTTCTTCATACAGATTTTATATATATTTTACAAGATTTATATCTAAATTTTTTATACTAATGTATAAAAAATGATGTTGATTTTTTATTTTAAATTCCAATTGTTCATTGCTGCTATATGGGAAAGCAATTGATTTCTGTATATTAATATTGTATCCTGTAATTTAATATAATCGCTTATGAGTTCCAGTAGGTTTTATCGTTGATTCCTTGGAATTCTCTAAACAGATAATCACAATATTTATAAATAAAGACACTTTTATTTCTCCCTCTCCAATCAGTATATCTTTTATTTCTTTTCCTTGTTTTAAGACTTTAGAATCTTCAGCATGCTGTTGAATAGGAGTAGCGGTAGAGGACATCCTTGTCTTGTTGCCTGTCTTAGGAAGGAAAACACCTAGTTTCTCATGATTAAGCATGATATATCCTTTCATTTTCTGTAGATTTTATCAAGTTGAGAAAGTTCTCTCTTCCTAGTTTTCTGAGAGTTTTCACCCTGAACAAGTGTTGCCTTACGCAAAATACTTTTTCACATTTATCAGTATGGTCATATGATTTTTCTTCTTTAGCATCTAGATGTGATAAATTATATTAGTTGATTTTTAAAATATTTTTAAAAATAAAAACTAATACAAAGCATGCAAATTGTACAAAATGTTAATATTTGACAGAAAGACAGGATTACTATTTCTGATATTTCCTTTTTCCTGAGGATTGAATACTGCTCAGTATGGCATTATTTCTTCTTTTGTCTATATTTAAAATTCAGAAACGGCATTTATATAGCAACAACAACAAAAATGGCTGCAGTAAGAAAGAAATATATTTGTCTCTTACATAGAAGTCCTGACATGGCAGTCACAGGCTGAGACAGAGCTCCACGGTACCATGAAGGATTTGGACTCCTCTCTTTCCATTTCACCATCTTCACTTGATTTCTCTTCTTCAAGGCCACACTGTGGTATGCACGAGAAGGTTGAGGCCAAAAAGAGGAAGAATGGAAGAAGAGTATAAAGGATTCACAACCCAGCTGAGACAACAGTCTTCAAGAAGCCTTTCCATGACTTCTATACATTTCCACTTCCATCTTCCTAGTAAAAACTCATCCATTTGTGATTTTTAGCTGGAAGAAGGTTGGAAATATGTTCTGTTCTTCTGCCCTTCAATGTTCTCAGCTAAAAATCAGTGCCTTCTACTGATGGAGAAGGGAAGTCCAGGCTTTGGAGGAAGTAAATCAGCTATCTTTGCCACATGTGTGAGACCTTATAAGATCCCAATCTGAGGGGGATTAGCCCAGTACTATTTATCTCCTTACTGCATAAACATTGACAAATAGTAATAATCTGTTTTGTAGGAAAAAGCAAAGCTAAGTGTGGCAAATACAAATTTAAAAGTCTCTGACATAGTGCATATTGACAATCAGTGGAAACACCAACACTCCCAGGCCCTGTCTGGTCTCTTCCTCTTAGCCTAACTTGGAAGCTTTCATTTACGGACCTGGCCAACATGAATGGATGTTACTTTATATCTAAGGGGCACTATGTCCCATTCATAGCAAGAAAGTATAAGTTTTATTTCCTCATGTCAGTCCCTCTGATCTGGATATTTAAGAGACAAATTTTATCAGGACTCAGGATACTGAGGTGAATAGCAATATGGTTCACATTTCCTGAGCTTAAGCTCTCTCAGTTCTCATTACTGACAGCTTTATCGAGGTAGCTATAAAGTTCTCCAGGCCATCTCCTCAGCTGCGCAGCAGCAACCTATTCAAGGAAGAGGCCACAGCCCCATATTGTAACAGTTGTGAACAAGGTCAACACCTCTTCGATAAACCAATGCAATGGCAGAATGGCAGCTCCAAACCAAGGGCCAAATGACAGGTTTTTATTAAATCTTCCAGGAGAAAACCAATAAAGCTGTGTGTGCGCACTAAGGAAATTTTTGTGTAAAGGCCAAATGAATAAGTAAAGGAAGGAAGAGCACAGAAAAACACATAAAGATCACCTGGTTGTAAAACACACCATTTTAGTTTTCATTGCTTACACTTTATCTGATTTCTACATTTCTGAGGTAAAGAAGCATTTTGGAAGATACATTCAATAAACATTTTAATTTGTTTCAATTTGGGAAAGCAGGAACATGAGAGCAAATAATAGCGCTTGACCCTGCTGATGAAAACACTGTCCAGGTATTAGGTATGGCATTCTGAGTGTCACCATAACCCAAGAGCTATGCTTGCATCCCTTTGCTAGAAAAGACCCTGCTTCACAGAACGACGAGGTATTTGCTACGAAGTTACAAATTTAGAAAGAGTCCAAGTCAAGACTTGAACAAATCTAAACTTGAACTACAGAAAACTTGTTGTTCTCTAGGTGTGGGGACACAGCAGGCATGAAGAGGAGTCAGGTAAAATGGGCTTAAGTAACAGAAATGCAGAGATCAGAAGAGACAGAAGTTTAGATCCACTGGAGCTCAGGATCTCAACACTTCTTTCACCTATTATCAGTTTTTCAAAATGTGATATTCTTATACAAATAGCTGTTCACAATTCTTCCAGTTCTTTTCTCCTGCTAAACTGAGGAAAATGCCCACAGTAGTTGAAATAGGAGACCATTACCCACAGTATTCAGCAACCATGACCACATTCACTTAACCTCAAAGAGAAATTAAATCAAGTTAAGGGCCCTTTTTGTCCCCTAGGCTGATAGCTTCTCACTTGGATTTATACGGTGGCAGAAAAAAGCCATTCAGCACCCAAGCCCTTCACCCCCAACATGACTGAATACGATTGCACAATCACGGACACATGCTCACACAGTTTGTCTTCAGCACATTCCCAACTCTCTCTGAACCTCTCACTCCGTGAGGGTCACTCATGCCAGGGCACTTGTAAGACACTGAGACAGGCTCCTCCACTCAGGAGACATTTCTCTGATATATTTTTTTATCTCTGTTCTATACCTTCCAGGAAAAGTTTCATAATTCATTAACAACGTGTAGTTCTAGGTTGGTAAATTAATTATTATTAAAGATTTAAATTTAACAAAGAAATCTAGGAAATAAAATCTCTTAATCCTAGGGAACAATTTGCTAGTAAATAAAATATTATGCAGAAACAGACAGGGCTGTTGGGACTTCAGGTCACCCCCTGGAGACTCTTGACAAGACAAACTTGTTGTCAAGGCTGGAACCAGGATCTCCCATCTCCAGCAAGTCTGACTTAGAGGAAACTCATTACACGGAACTCCACCAATCTCTTTCCTTTGAAGTTCCAAAGGACACTGTGGGCACTCCAAAGTCCTGGGGGCTGAGAATGGGAAAAGTGGTACTTTTGCAATTATGTAAAAAGTCCATAGCTATAACTGCAGCCTCCTGGATGCTAAGAGATTGTTTCTGTATTCCACTTGACAATTCAAAACTGCACAGGTAGTGAAAAAATGGAAGTGGTATGTCAGAAATACGAAGTCTAAACTTATAAAATAATATATTCAGGGACAACACTATAAAATCCTGTTTAAAAAAATGGTTCTTTTCCTTTGTTTAGCTAACTTAATGTAAGATTCTATCA
Organism: Heterohyrax brucei; assembly: GCA_028571685.1. Classification (NCBI taxonomy): domain Eukaryota; kingdom Metazoa; phylum Chordata; class Mammalia; order Hyracoidea; family Procaviidae; genus Heterohyrax; species Heterohyrax brucei. The sequence continues at coordinate 67,619,611 of CM053160.1, read as the reverse complement.
GGCATCTGAATTACTGTGGCAAGATAGCAGACAAGGGACTTCTTGGCACCTAGTAACAACAGAGGAAACCCTAGTGGTGTAGTGGGTTACGTGCTACCTCTGCTAACCAAAAGGTCAGCAGTTCAAATCCACCAGGCACTCCTTGGAAACTCTATGGGCAGTTCTACTCTGACCTCTAGGGTTGCTAGAAGTTGGACTCAACACGATGTCAGTGGGTTTTTAATAGCAGTAGAGGTATATGGAGAATACTGTCTTAGTCAGAGAGTGCTGTTTTAACAGAAATATACATGGACGGCTTTAAAAAGAGAAGTTTTATTTTGTCGCAGTTCAGCAAGATAAAAGTTCAAATTCAGGGTGCTAGTTCGAGGGTAAGGTTTACTCTGCTGAATCTAGAGGAAGGTCCTTCTTGTCACTCTTCACCTAGATTAGAAGCTTCTGAGGCACAGTGGCCCAGGTCCTTTCCAAAGGAAGTGCTCAGCTCCCAGCATTGCTTTCTTGCTTCATGGAACAAGGTCCCCAACTTGCCACTTGCCTCCCTTTCTTTGAAATCCCAAGGGGCTGGCACAATACATTGCCATAGATTGAACCCTACCCCACCAACTTAACTACTACCATCCTCCCTCATTAACATCAGAGAGGCAGTGTTTACAGGATACAGAAACTTCACACAATATGAGGAGCACAGCCCTGGCAAACTGCCACACACATTTCTAAACACATATTTTGGGAAATACAAATGCAATCCATGACAGATATACAATGTAGTTTTTAATATAGCAGCAATACTTTTGTTCCTACTGCCATTCCCCTAGTACCTACACCTACAGATACTGGAATGGTTGTATGTCACAAAAACATCAAGAGGCAGGGGACAGATTACACAAACAGCCCCAAGTTTCCATCCCAACCTTAATCCACGCCTTTTGGCAATGTGTCTTTGTAGGCCTACTCATAAAAACGCAGAATCTATTTCTTTAGCCTTTGCATGTGGGCTGTCTTGCTTTAACCATTGACTGCAGTAGAAGTGACATTCCAGTTCTAAGCCTGGACCTCAACAGGTCTTACAGGCTTCTACTATCTCACAGCTCTCCCAGTCTACATGCGAAGTGACCCAGACTAACCTGTTGTGTATTTAGAGACATTTGCTCAGTTGTCTTATTCCAGCTAACAGGCAGCCAGTCCACAGGAGAAAAGGCTACTGGCTGACCAGAGGTTGACTACGGACATCTCAATGAGCCCGACTGAGAGAAAGGGGGGAAAAAATCTGTCCCGCGAAGCCTAGCTCAAATTACTTACTTGTAGGCCCCTAAGATAAATAAATGACTATTGTTTTAAGTCACTAAGTTTGGTTTAGTGTTTCACAAAAGAACAAAACTAAGTAACGAAAGGAATGAAGGAAAAGTAAAGGAAAAGACAGAGAAGAGGAGGCAGAAAAGACAAAACTGAAGCATAACCAATACTTTGTCATCGATGTTCTGAATACTATATTTTATTTAATCAAGATTGTTTCTGCCTTGGTAGCACATAACAAAGACAAAAAAGTTATGCTCCATTCCTTCCTCTGTTTTCTCAAACTTCAGTCTTGAAATATTTATGCAGAGAAAGAACTCATTATAATTCAGGAGAATTTGCCTCATTTGCCATTAGTTCCTATGCATAGAAACAGCATCTGTCTTCCAGCAATGGGTAGCTACTTAGTCTCGCCAAGTAATTTTCCCTGTGATTAACCCCACACACTAGAACATTATTGCTTTCCTGTGACGTTAGGATACTGTGCTTCACTCTGTGAGGCTGTTGGTAAGACTATCAAGTGAGGTAATTTCTTCACGGAGTTATTGACCAAATTCCCAAAGCCACAGGGATTCTGGACTCTAATGTGACATTCTGAATTTCTTTCACCTCTCCCCATACACCACTGTTGAGTAATACACACAAACACACACACACACTTTTTTAAACTTGGATCCACAATCAACATCCATGGAAGCAGCAATCCAGAAATGAAATGTTACTCTGAACTGGAGAAATCTGTTGCAAATGGCCTCTTTCAAGTGCTGAAAAGCAAAGATGTCACTTGAAGGCCTAAGGTAAGCCAGAATCAAGCCATGCTGTTTTCAACTACCTCATATGGATGCCAAAGCTGGACAACAAATACAAAATTAAGGAAGAATTGATGCCTTTGAATTATGTTGTTGGCAAAAAAAAAAAAAATACTGACTGTACCCTGGGCTGCCAGAAGAACAAATAAGTCTGTCACGGAGGAAATACACCAGAGTGTTCCTTGGAAGCAAGAATAACGAGACTTCATCTCACATACTTTCAACATGTTATCAGGAGGGACTAGTCCCTGGGGAAGGACATGCTTGGTATAGTACAGGGTCAGTGAAAAAGAGGAAGAGTTTCACCAAGATGGACTGACACGGGCTGTGACACTGGGCTCATCCAGGGCAGTCGTTAGGAGGAAGGCACAGGACTGGGTGGGGTTTCGTCCTGTTGTAGGAGGTCTGACACTGAAGTCCATAGCATAATTGTTCTAATTGCTACATACCTCAGTGCTGAATTATCACTGTGGTCACCTTCAAAGTACTCCCCTTGAGAACTAGATGCTAGAGCCTAGTCCACCCTTCATAGCAATTTCAGAACTCTTTCTGGAATGGACATTGCACACAGTGGCAACATAGCAAGTTTGCAAACTTAGCTGTACAGTTGTCTGTGAGGGAGTTTTCAGTCAGTAAACAAATAGCTGTATTGGAACACCCTCTCTCTGTAGACCACTTGATCGGGTTCTCAGTGACTCTTCCCTTTACCTAAAGTTAAAGAGAATACTGAAAGCAAGACATTTTTATGACATTCAGGACATCAAGGGTAATATGATGACAGCTCTGACGGCCATTCCAGAAAAAGAATTCTAAGATTGCTCTGAAGGGTAGACTAGGCACTGGTGTCAAGTGCAGAGCTTCCCAAGGGGAGAGTACTTGGAAGGTGACCACAGTGATATTCAGCAATGATGTATGCAGCACTTTTTCTGGAATGAGTTTGGCAGTCCTCACTAGGAGTTAAAACCAACTTGATGGAACCTAAGAACAACAATAATAATATACACACATGACAGATATTATATATATATAATATGTATACATATTATATAGATTACTCATGCATATACATATACATGCACATATAATTCATGCATATATATAGATACACGAATACATCTATATATAAAATAATTTACATGGGGAACAAAATTCAGTGAAAAATACTGATGAAGTAATGGGAAAAATTGATAAGTAGCAAAGTGTAGATTTGAAATATCTACCTTATAAGGATCTGTTTTGATACTGAGCAAGGACCCCCAAGAATATCCATAGACAGAGAAAATGAAGGTAAAAAGCAGAATGAGTAAAATTAGAAAAGTATCGAGCCCAAGAATCACTTAACTCTGTAACCCCTCCCAAGAGTTTTGAAACCCTGAAAAAGTCAAGGAACCAAGGGGAAGTGTGGGACAGAGATGCTTATATGCACCAGAGAACAGAATGGAGTGAAAAAGAGGAAGCAAGGCAGAGATTTCTGACCTGCTCTTTCTCCTATAATTTTGGTACCAGCTGCCTTTCTCTTGGACTGTGATCTTGCCATGAACTTGCCAGTCAGGCCGACCAAAATAAAGACATCAGTGTCAATAAACTTAATTGTATTTGCAGCATTCTGGGACCCATCAAGCTTCGTTAGTCAGTGATTTTTGGCTTTCTAGCCCTCCCTCACCCCAGTTAGCCCCCCCTCACCCCAGGATAAGAAGAGTTGGAGGACACCCATTGTTCCCAACTTACTTGTGCACAAGAATTACACAAAGTGTTTTAATAAACAAAGTAGACCAGATTCCATCCAGACCCACCAAACCAACATCTCTGAGGGTAGGGCCTGTGAACCCAAATTCGGAATGCATCCTCTGATAATCTTTGTTGCAACCGTTTAGGTGCTGGTTTGTGATCATATTTTTGGGAACTCCCTGGACAATATAAAACTAAAAGTCAAGATTTTATGATATGGTGCTTTCAGTACAGTAAGCTGTCTTATACTGACAGAATGAGGGGCCAGTGAGAATTACAAAATACTATAAAGCAATGCCTTCTCTAAAGTCATGGTCATGGTCATGGTCAGTTGTTGCCATTTGGGAATGAGGTTGCAGGTGAGAAAGTCAACAGAGCCAGGGAGAGGGGCATCATTTCCCTTTCCGTTCAGGTGCAGCAAGGTTTCAGCACCTGGAACGCAGAGAGACAATTCAGCATCACGTGGCACCGCTCGGATGTCACAGTTCTTAGAGAGCTGAAGACTGGGGAACAGAGATTTGTCAGCATCTCATAGAACACACTGCCAAACTGTGTTACCTCAAGTGACTTGGTGGCAGCCACCATCTACCAGGATGAGTAGTAGCATCTGGTACGGCCTGAAGGGCTGAACATCCTGAAAGCTAGGGTACTGCAGAAGAAGGAGGGAGGATATACTAAAGGAGGTGAGAGCAAGGAAAATACTCATTGTGCCTCACTGCTGGGTAGCATGGGGGAGTGAGACGAGGGAGATAAAAGGCCTCAATGGAGAGTGACCAGCAAGTGATAAATGTCACCTGTATTACCTGTATCTGTAACTTCTGGTATGTGAGGCCAGGACACATATAGATCACAAATAAAAGAGCTAAAATGTTTGTATTATTTTTAATATGAAACATGGAGTTAAAACTTGGAAACCCTGGTGATGTAGTGGTTAAGTACTATGTCTGGTAACCAGAAGGTTGGCAGTTCAAATCTGCCAGATGCTCCTTGGAAACTTGATTGGGGCAGTCCTACTCTGTCTTGTAGAAACTGAATGGGGAAAAAGGACTGATTTTACAACAGAAAAAACAAACAAACAAAAAAATGTTCAAAGGTAGCTATAGATAATTTACTAGTAAGGAACTGCGACTAATGTATAAATGTTCAGTGTTTAAAAAAGAGGAAATAAAAACAATAAAATACTTCAAGTTATCAATGGAACCGATACATGAAATTTTTTAAACACAATAGTATGGGTGAAAGGGAGGGGAGACAATAATAAAATCAACACTTTTTCCTAATAAAGGACTTGACAAGTAAATATAAAACACTTAAAAATGCCCATATTCTTTGACACAGCAATTTCACTTCTAGGAATGAACCCCAGGAAGCCATAAGAAATGGAGACAATACTTTCAAAGATGTTTCTCACATAATTTTTATGATAAGTATTGAAAATAATTGAAATACCTAGAAAATACCTAAACAAATTACAAAAACATACTAAGCATCACAGTCATTAAAGCGATATTGTAAAGTCATTTTAATGGCATGGAAAATAGTCAATATTTAATGTTCAAGAGAAGAAAATGAAAAGATGCAAAGCTGTATAGCATGATTACCTACAACCCATAAAGTCACTGAACTGAAAAGTGTTGTGGGTAACACCCAGGCCCCTGAAATCATTTTGTAAGGAGAAAATTCAAGTTCAGAAGAGACATGAAGGAGTTTAGAAAAGAAATTAAGGATTATGGGGATAACATTAGTTCCCCCCAAAATGAGTTAGGTGCACAACTAGGGCCAGACTGCTACTGCCTCAACTCCCCGTTCGTTGTCTCCAGAATTTCCTCACAGGCATTTCCTCACTTATACTGTGCCGTCTTAGGAGCTTCCAACCTCCTTCCAAACTCCAGTGGTACAGTGGATAAGTGCTATGTCTGCTAACCAAACGTCAGCAGTTCAAGTCTGCTAGGAGCTCCTTGGAAACTCTACGGGGCAGTTCTACTCTGTCCTATAGGTTGCCATGAGTCAGAATCGACTCAGCGGCACTGGGTATTTTGGCTTAACCTCCTACCTGCCTTACCACACCCACATACCCTCTCTTTCTCTGTCTCATTTTCATTAGCATTGCCCTGACTAACCCATAATGACTCTAGGTCAAACTGTCATTATCTCCACATCCATATCCAACTGAGGTAACAGGATTTTTTTTTTTTAACCTATGCTGCATCTTTTTTTCTTCACAGTTCCGTAGTTTTTTTCTTCTAATCTGTAACATGGAAACCCTGGTGGCATGGTGGGTTAGCTACTATGTTTTCTAACCAAAAGTCTGACAGTCCAAATCCACCAGGCACTCCTTGGAGACTCTGTGGGGCTGTTCTCCTCTAACCTCTAGGGTCACTATGAGTTGGACTTGACTCGATGGCAGTGGGTTTTTGGATCTGTAATATATCAACACTTTCAAGAAATAGCATTCATGAGGGAAATGTTCCTTGGCTTTCTCAAGTTTACAGATTTGAAGATACCACCATTACATATAAACACCATAAAGTTTAACTTAAAGCTTTAAGTGATCCCCTTAGACAATTAATGATTCTATAAATTCAATACTAAAGCTTTTTATATAGCTATTAAAATAAATTCTGGCAGAAGCAAATGCTGAAATACTTTCACAGATCCCTTACTCCTCTTTCTCTGCAGAGTACATCACAGATTTGAGTCAAACTGGCCGTGCGATGTCTTAATTTTGTTTTCCTGGCTAAGACACGTGACTTTTGAAGCCAGTTAGTTTTCTTCCCAAATCTGGTGATTGGCTTGGTTCTCAAGGTCATTTTAAAAAAAAAAAAAAATTCAGTCAGGGAGGTAATGACTACGTAGTGCTTAGCAAACAAGAACTGCACGTTAACATCTCAGCTGCTAATGAAAAGGTTAGCAGTTTGAATCTACCACCTACTCCTTGGAAATCCTATAGAGCAGTTCTGCTCTGTCCTACAGGGTCACTGTGAGTTAGAATATACACAGTGGCAATGGGGTTAGGGGTTGAAAACAGATTATGGTGCTCAGCAGTCACCTAGATTCCCCTGCTAAGTGACTTGCCATGGGAGTCCACTTTAAAACATTTCGTTCGTATTGATGAAACCAAACCCAAATCAGCTATCATAATTTGATTCCAGATCACAGCAACCGCAAGTATACCAGAGGAGACCTGTACTTCACAGGGTTTTCAATGGCTGATTTTTCAGAAACAAATCACCAGGTCTTTCTTCCTGGGTGCCTCTGAATGGACTGGAGCCAACATTTCAATCAGTAGCTAAATGCATAAACTTTTTGCAGCACTCAAAAGAAATAATGCTAGCTGTTAACTGGATTCTAACTCATAGCCACCCTACAGGACAGAACTGAACTGCTCCACAGGGTTTCCAAGGAGTGCCTAGTGGATGTGGACTGCTGACTTTTTGGTTAGCAGCCTAACTACTATGCCGCCAAGGTTTCCTTGCACAACTCCAGGACTCTTACATTAAAAAACAAGCAAGAACAAAACAAAACCCTGCCACTGAGCTGATTCCAACTCACAGAAACCCTGCAGGATAGAGCAGAACTGTCACATAGCGTGTCCAAGGAGCACCCTGGGAGTTCGGATTGCCGACCTTCTGATCAGCAGCCAAAGCACTTACAACGCCACCGGGGTTTCCCAAAACACTTACACGCTCCTCAGGTCTTTGGGTGCTGCAAATGGTTTGCTCTCCTCCACCAACCTAGAAGTTGGCTGTCTGAATCCACCCAGCAGCATCATGGCAGAAAGGCCTGGCAATCTGCTTCTGTAAAGATGCCAGCCAAGAAAACCCTATGGTGCTGCTGTACCACGTAAAACACAGTGTCACCCTGAGACAGAAGCCACTCAGCCACCCATTTTGTTCTGAAATAATTGAAATTTTGACTGTTATCTACAAGTGCCAAGAATCTACTCTGTTGTCTCTGGTCTTTGATTCTAATCGTCTTCAAAAAAAACAAAAATTATATCCAAGCATTGCACATGAAACAGTTGCTCAGTAGACACCTGTTTGATCATCTGACAAAAGCTGTACAGACGGAGCAGGTCCAGATCATTAGCAGGACAAAGTAAGCAAGGGCAAAAACCTATGCTAATGGGTACCCCTGTCACAGGGCTTAAGCCACCAAACCTTTGATCTCCTACATTATCCCAAAGCAAATGCCTTGCTCTATGCTGAGAGATTCAAATGTACTGTGATCGAGCTGCTTTGTTCAATAATGACAGCAGGAGAAACATGTCATTAAATGCATGGGATGAAAGCAGAAAATGGCATTGAAAATGTCTACTTGAGTAATCACATTCCACTGTTACTGGGATAAAATAAACCACTAATGAAACTACCGGTGACGTTCTTCTCCCCTTCCCCGGGAAATAGCAGCTCACCTCAGAACTGTTGGGCTGGAGTGTCGAGACACAGTTGGCCATGTCATGATGAGGACTAGAGGAGGCCCTAGTATTGTATTTCAAAGCTGTGGACAGCCCAGCCTTCTAGCTGATAACAGAGGGATGGGCCTCCTTCATTGCTATATACGTATTTGGGACTTTGAACAGTTAACTACTTTGATTTAGATTCATTCATTCTTGAGCATTTCCTGGTATTAATATGCTTTGGCTAAAGAAACAAAAAATTCTTTTTTCAATGATCATGATAAAAGTTACCAATGATAAATAACTAATGAAGCCTAATAAATAATTTTCAACTAGATTTCACAGAGTAAGCACCAGTGTACCTTATCAGGATTCCCATATGTAGCCCATGATGAAGTCTTCACAACTTCACCTCCTACATTTCTCCCAAATCCATCTGCTCTTCCCTTTTCTACCACCATCGTCCAGTTCCAAGTTGGTTTGGACTTTGGCAATTGTTTTCCATTCTGGTTCACCATCAACATTTTCTCCCCATTGGAGGTAAGCAAGGTTTCTGGTTTGAAAACAGTAGGTACTATTTTACAAAGCATGATGTCATGGATTGCATTGTGCCCCGCCCCCCCGCCAAAAAAATGTATATATTGATTTGACTTGGCTATGAGTCCCAATATGGTGAAATTCTTTCCATGTGTTGCGAATCCTGCCTCTGTGATATTAATGATGGAGAATGGGCAGCAGTTGTGCTGGTGGACAGGACTCAAGTTACCAGCTGTGGGATATAAGGGAGAGAAGCGAGCATGGAGAAGTGAGCAAGACCGACAGCAGAGCACGTTCTTTGGACCTGAGGTTCCTGTTGATTTGGACTTGGCCTACCGGACTGTGATAAACTCTCTTGCCGAATGGACTTATAATTTGTAAATGGATTTGTGGCTTACTGGACTGTGTCAACAGAATTTCTCTTCAAAAGCCTTTCACTCATGGTATTTTCTGTTAGAGATGCAGTAGCTGACTAAAACATACCACAATCCAGAAAGAGGTCTTGGATCTGTATGGAGAAGAATCACTTTCAGTTTTCTGTTACACTCAGCACCTTGGAGGGAAGTAGAGAGAATATGAAAGAATCCAGAGAGAGGTTTTGAAAATACCAATTGGATGTCAAGCCTCTGCTTGACCCTTCACAGGCTGTCTGCTGCTATAGGACTCCACTGCTTTGCAATCTGAGCTTCCATTCCTGCAGTCCTCACCAGGACCCACAAGGCCTCCCGTGGTCTGGCTCTGCAGAGCTGGCGTGATTCCGGCATTTGCATTACGCTCCTTGACAGTGCTTTCTGCTAAGAACACATATTTAAATAGTATTTGGATAATATTGTACATTGAATGTTCCCAATCTTTTTTTTTTTTAACTTAATGTTATTTTGTGTTAATTTCCCATACACTGAGGGATAATAATCACCAACAGATGTCTTTATTCTTTGCTGATAATGCTTAGGAAATTTCTCTTTTTTTCATCAACAAAATAAACTATATTTATGAAGTTTTTTGTTGTTGTTCTTTAAGTTATGATTATTCCTCAGGATGGATACTAAAAAATATTGAGTTAAAGGAAACAAGTATTTTGATACTCACACATTTTCACATTTTCAACAGGTGTACCACCAAACCAAAATCCAGAGCCATCGAGTCGATTCTGACTCACGGCAACCCTACAGGACAGAACAGAACCGACTCACAGAGTTTCCAGGGAGCGCCTGGCAGATTCAAACTGCCAACTTTTTGGTGAGCAGATATAGCACTTAACCACTATGTGCCACCCGGGTTTCCTTCAACAGGAGTACGTAAGTATATTTCAAGTTTGGCAGCACTCAGGAAAAAAACTGAATATATAGTTTTTAAGTTTGCTATTTTCATGAACAAAAATCCCTTTCACTGGAATTTTCAGGTTGATGCTAAATATTTATTAGTTTTTGATTGACTTCATTATTGAATGTTCATGCTCCTTTCCATTTTTCCAGTAATGTTTACTGTTTTTTATCAATTTTGTTACTTTCATTTTTATTTATTTATAATTGTACTACTTGGTTTTAATTTTAAGGTTTCTACAAACTGAACTTACAAAAAAAACCTAAACCCACTGTCATACAATTCTGACTCACAGCAACACTCTAGCACAGAGTAGAACTAGACCCTATAGTTCCCAAGCAGCGGCTAATGAATTTGAACTGCCCACCCTTTGGCTTAGCAGTGATAGCTCTCCAACATTTCATCACTTGGGCTCCTGTCTATAAAATAAATAACAATAATTTCCATGTAATCAAACAAATCCATTTTCCTTTTGTGATTTCATTTTTTTTCTTTATTCTCTGGAAGTATTTTCTCATGCTAGATCAGATCAATGTCATCAGTCTGGAGTTTCCTCTGAATTTTTACTTCCTTCCTTCCCAGCTGCCTCTCTCTCTCTTTTTTTTTAATACATAATTTACTTATTTATTGTGATTGCATGAATGTGTACAATCCAGTTTAAATTTGTATGCCCACCTATGTGCAGCTCCTACTTCTCTCCTTGCCCAATGACAGCACACTCCTCCTTTCTGTTCTATATATGTCATATCCTCTTAACAATATCCTGTCCCCTCTTCTGCACCCTCTCCCTCCCCTCTAGAAAAGGCCAGTAGGAACATCCTATAGACGCATAGCACCATAAAGTGCACACACGGTATGGTCAATGTGTGTCACGGAGTCCAGTCTATTCCTGTCTAAGGAGGTGACCTTTCTCTTTCTAATCTTTCAAAGGATCAAAGGAAAGAACACATGGTTTGGGATCAAAGAGTTAGGAGTTCTAGACTGATTAGGTCAAGTTCATTTGTCTAAAGGTGAGTAAACTGGGTTTAATAGCACCCACCATCCAGAACAGTTTTTATATCAACGGCACTTGGCTTGGCTTGGCTGTAAATAGCTATATATATATCCCCCAAATGTTATTTCTCCTCTCTCTCCCCTTTACCCGTATGTTCATCCTTACATTTCATAACATTTTCTCATCTGGAATTTTTCTCTTCTTCTCTTCCTTCAAATTCTATCAGGGTTTATTCCTGTCTCCTTAACAACTCTATCTGATCTCATTTCCCTCTTTAGAGTTGTACCCCCTGAGGTTATAATTAAGTGGTAAATGCTCCTTCTGAGTTTTCTACCGGTTCAAGGTGTTGACTCTCTCTCCACAACTATCACCCCCACTAAGCTCATTTTTTATAAAGTAAACAGATTTTGCAAGATGCCTTGAAGAATACAAAAGATGTACACATCTCAGTTTCCTGATGTGTTGCTCTATCAAAATAAAAGCTGTTCAAAATTTAAGCCTGATCACCAACCCAACCTTAACCAAGGAATGTGCATCTTAAAAATAGAGAAGTTGTTAACATGTTCAGGCAATTTATGAATTATAGGTTATATTCCTTTCCCCAAGCATTTCAGAACTGTGCAGCTATTTTTATTTTCCGAACAGTTTCCAGAGAGTTTTTTGTTTGCTTGTTTTTAAAAGAAAAAGAAAGTTTTACTTGGCATATATTAAAAAAGTGAAAAAGTGGGAAGCAGACAAAAGTGCTGCCACTGTCAAGTCTTCCTAAATGCAAAGAATATTACAGGACAGAAATGGGAAAATGGACAAGTAGTTACTAGAGTCTGCCCAAGTCTGAGAATTACTGCCCAGAAATGAGGAAACAGACAAGTACACTGCCACACCCATGTCTGCCCAAGTTCAAGGTAGATCACAGAATCATCAGTGCGTATGAAACATTACAAATAGGCAAAACCACTGAAAGCTTCACCTTTCCACAGACTGGCTAGAAACTGGGATCCTTCATTTTGAATTGTCTTTCTTAACAATCACTGGTACAGGTTTCAGCAATGACAGTCAGGAAGGTCCTCATTGGTCCAACAAATCTCTGTTCACTAAATGCTAACAGAAAAAGAGCAGAAAGTTTTCTGCATTCTTGTTGACCAGCTTGTGTATGAAGTTCCTGAAAAGATATTTTCCAAGATTGTTTTAGCTGTTGTCTTTATACCTCAAGGTCAAGTTGGCATGTCTTTGTGAATCCTGAGTCCAGTTCCAGTTGGGTCACATTCTCTGCGTTCAAGGGCAGTGAATTATCATTCTAATATAATTCCTTAAATCATTCCTTCTTTTTGATGGAAGGTTGGAGAGAACACATTGATAATCAATACCCAGACTTAGTTAAGTTCATATATGGTGACCATGGAAGGTTCTTTAAACTCACAGTGCTGGTTTTCCACTCGATGCCATGTGGTTCTTCACTAGGATGTGAAGTAAGGGCAATGTTACTATCAATCACATCGTCAGGGGGAACTGACTCAATGTATATCAACATTTTATCCCAAGGCTTTTCTTTTGCCTTTTAAGTATATGAGACAAGAGAAGATAAATTTTACTACAGCTAATAATGTCAGGATGCAGAATGAGAGTATTACTATTCCTTGCAATAATGATATAGCCCATGTATTTATTCCTGATGGTAGCTAACCAAATATACCTGGTGTTCGCAAGGGTGTTACAAGTTTACTTGTGTAAGCAAGTAGCTTGCTGTCTTATTCTGTGCATACCTGTTCTACTTCTCCTGTGTTAATTTATCCAAATGCAACAAAAGATATTTGCCACAGCACAGTTTCCAGAGTTAAGTCCTCCAATAGTTGGTACCTTTAGGTGACCTTGGTCCTGGTACCCAGAGTTCACTCCTTCCTGTCTCCTTGGGGACAGCAGCTTCTTCGAAGCACCACAGCCTTCTAGTCTGACTGCTCCTTAGAACAGCTGGCTGCAAAGTGCTGCTCATTAGCTATGGTGGCTGCCTCCTCCTCTAGTGTGCTCTGCCTTCTCTTCTCTGCATCCCCACCCCCTTTTTCGCCTTAGACTCAAGAGCTCCCCTTACATGCAACTTGATTTCCAAATAAGCATGATGGAAGCAACCAGGGTAGTTATATACAGTCATTAAAGCTCCTTCATTAGCATCAAGTGCCCCTCCGTAATGAACTAGGGGCCTGAATGGGGGAAGAAGGGTTAACCTCTCTTTAGGGTAACAACTACAGATGCTGAACACTTCATGGCCCAGGACAAAGGCAGTAGCTTGCAAGAGACCAGCCTGTAATTCAGTATTGCTTATTTGTTAAGGTGCTGATCTTGAAATCAGCTTTACTGAATTCTAAATCAAAATTACCACTTGGTAGCTCGAAGACCCTAGGCAAATTGCTGGGGTTTTCTGGATCTCAAAGTTTTAAATCTAAAGTGGGGAAATTTATATCCACTATGCAGTGCTTTTACGTGATTCAGTGAGACAATCTGCATCAGGTGTTTAATATGGCACATGTTTCAGTTACCTAGTTCTGCTGTTGCTGAAATACTGCAAGTAGATGGATTTAACAAACGGAAGTGTACTACTCTCTCACAGACTAGGAGGCTAGAAGTCCGAATTCAGGATATCACCTCCCAGAGAAGCTTCTCTCTGTGTTAGTTCTGGGGAAAAGCTCTTGTCATCAATTTTCTCATTGTCTAGGGACTCTGGGTCCAAAGAGCAAGCTCAGCTCCTAGTGCTTCTTTCTTGGTGACATGAGGTCCCTATCTCTCTGCTCGCTTCCCTTTCCTTTTCTCTCTTAGAAGACAAAAGTTGTTGTAGGCCACACCCCAAGGCAACTCCATTACACCGGATCAAGGCTGTGACTTGTGTAAAGGTGTTACATCCTGTTCTGATCTTCTTTAATGTAGTCTAACCCTGCCTCATTAACCACAGGAGGGGATTCACAACATATAAGAAAGTTGTATCAGGTCACAAAATTGAGGATAAACATATAATACTGGGAGTTATGGCCTAGCCAAAGTGACATCCATTTTAGGAGGACACAATTCAATCTATGACAATAGTCTACATTCAATAACAGACCGCTATGCTCAATAAATGGCATAGAGGTGAAAAGCTATGGCTGCATACCCAAAGGCCGGCTGTTTGAATCCAACAGACACTTCTTGGAAGCTGTATGGTACAGGTCTACTTTGCCCTTATAGGTCCTAGTGGGGTGGCACTGACTCAACAGCCAGAGGTTTGGGGTATATTATTATTGCATACCTCAAGTTATATCCCATTGAGGACTCAAAACTTTCAAAGTGTTTTCTAAGCATGCTCCCTAACTTGACTCCCAGGCACACAGGTAGTCATTTCACCTCCCAGACAACTATGTGTTTTTCCAAAACTGGTTTAAGTAGCAAAGCCAAGGTTCAAGCCTATCTCTTGAAGGCTCAGGAGACTGACTGTGTCTTGGCCATGAAGGTCATCTTGACCCCCCAGTGGAGGAGCCATAGTCTGTAGAACCCATGATTTCCTGTGAGTAATCAGCTGCCACACAACATGCAGTGCTTGGTTTTGCTTCTTTTTATCCTGTCTACTCAACTCATGGTAACCCTGGTAGTGCAGTGATTAAGCACTACGTCTGTTACCAAACTGTCAGCAGCTGGAATCCACCAGAAGCTCCTTGGAAACTATGGAGCTGTTCTACTCTGACCTACTGGGTCACTAGGAGTCAGAAATGACTCAATGGCAGTGGAATGACAGTGGCTTTCAACTCAGCTAGGAAGCATTAATGCTAGAGAAATGGAGCTGTGGTGTGCTCCACTGTTTAAGGGTTATTCAAGGAGCAGGTGATTTCCTTTAGAAAGCAGCAAGAGATTGCCCATTAGATAGAAACACATGTTTTTCAAACCAGAAACTCTAGGCAGCCAAGGCAGCAGGATTGGCTGGTCTGCTTCTTCCCCACTAGAGAAGTTACTGATGTGGCTGTCTGGGTGGTATCTGGCCATGCTTGGGTACTAGACTCTTGGCATGTCTATCGCCAGCTGCTGTCCCACTCCAGCAGATGACAAGCATACAGGACAGAGAATGACGCATGTGTGGCATGTCTAGAGGGAGGAGTCTAGAGACCAAGCAAGCTCCTGAAGCTCAGCTTCTACCAGGAAGAGGTTAGAGGTACACCCAAAGCCGAGGAAGAAAGTCCCACATCATCTTCCTAACAGCATTCCTGTTTTTTCTAAAGAATACTGGCGACACTCCTTCCACCTTTCTGGCTTTATCTTCCATGGTCAGATTAAATGAGGGAGATGTTAAGGCTTGCCCACTCTTTCTCGACTTCTGTGGTAGACCGTCCCTGTCTGTAATTCAGACCACTTTTGTAAGGTGGTCTTTGCAGCCAGAGAAGCTCCAGCTGAATGGGACATTTTGCACGGAGATGTAATCAAGCAGTTTATTGATTTTGTTCTTCATTAAGTTTACTAATCCAAGGAAGATGATTCAGGGCAAGGGTCGATTTTGCAAACCAAGTTACAGGTCCCTGGCATATAAAAATCCAGAGAGGATGATACCCAAAGCAATGTTTCCCAGATGTGAATGAGATTCATGTGCACAACCCCAAACATTTATCTTTCCAACTTCACTAAAGTAAATAAGCCACAGCATTTGCAAACTTTGATGGTCAAGGGCTCCCCTGGATTTCATCTGGTTTCTCAGGATTCCATTTCTTTATCCCTACTTTAAGGAGAACTGATGGAGGCATCTTGGCTTATTCCAAAGTAAAAAACAAAAAACAAAAAACTTTGTCTCAAAAACAAAAACCACAGACAGCAAAAGTTTGCGCTGATAGAGCAAAAGTTTGTCAGTGCTGCTGCCTAGTGACAGGATCTACAAAGTGCAACCATTGTGTTGGAGCACAGTAGGAACCAGGCTTTGGGTACCACTGATTTCAGACTCTTACCAATGCAGAGGGGAAGAAGGTCACTTGCTCAGAGAAGCCCATTCCATGGGAATTTGGATTTTTCAGTAAGGAAATAAAGTCTTGCCAGAAAATTGCTACCCTTTCTCCTTTCACTGTCTTTCTTGGTCAGGGAGGATCTGATCCATGTCTCTTTTGGAGTAGCAATTTTTCTTTCCATCAGTTGAATACTTGTGAGCAGTGAGATCAAAGGATATTTATAATACTTGCGAGGCTCGAATGTTTCACCAAATAACCGTACTGTCAATCACGACGACTACTGACCAAAAATGTTGTTGTTTGGTGCCATGGGATTAATTTTAACACAGTGTGACTCTGTGACAGAGGACAACTGCCTCATAGGGTTTTCAAGGCTATAATCTGAAAGAAGTTTATCTGTTTTATTGACTAGGCAAACACATTCAACCATATGGATTACAACAAATTAGGGATCCTATTACAAAGAAGGGAAACCCTGGTGGTGTAGTGGTTAAGTGCTATGATTGCAAACCAAAAGGTCAGCAGTTCAAATCTGCTAGATGCTCCCTGGAAAGTCTGTGGGGCAGTTCTACTCTGTCTGTAGGGTCACTATGAGTTGGAATCGACACGATGGCAGTGTTTTGTGTTTATTATAAAGAACTGGAATTCTGGAACACTTCACTGTACTTCCGAGGAGCCTGTTCTTAGACAAAGAGGCAGTCACTTGAACAGAACAATGAAATCACTTGTGATATAAAGTTAAGAAAGGTTGTGTATCAGGGTTGTATCCTTTCACTATACTTATTCAATCTGTATGCCAAGCAAATAATTTGAGAACCAGGACTACACAAAGAACAGGATATCAGGATCAGGAGAAGACTTATTAACAACCTGCAATATACACATGATACAACTTTGCTTGCTGAAAGTAAAGAGGCCTTGAAGCACTTACTGATGAAAATCAAAGGCTACAGCCTTCAGTATGGATTACACCTCAACATAAAGAAAACAAACATCCTCAAAACTAGACAAATAAGAAACATCATGATAAATGGAGAAAACAGTGAAGTTGCAAAGGATACCATTTTACTTGGATCTACAACTAACATACATCAAAGCAGCAGTCAAGAAATCAAACAAAATATTGCTTTGGGTAAATGTGTTTCAAATTTCCTGTTTAAAGTGTTAAAAAGCAAAGGTGTCACTTTACGGACTAAAGTGCCCTGACCCAAGGCACGGTGTATTCAATCATCTCATATACATGTGAAGGCTGGACAATAAGACCAAACAGGAACTGACACTTGTGAATTACGGTGTTGGAGGAGAATACTGACTGCCATAAGAATGGAAAAATTTGTTTTGGAAGAAGTACACAGCCAGAATGCTCATTGGGAGTGAGGATGGCCAGACTTCGTCTCATGTATTTTGCACTTGTAAGCAGAAAAGAGCAGTTCCTGGAGAAGGACATCACGTTTGATAGAGGGTCAGCCAAAAAAATAGAGACCCTGAATGAGATGGAGCGACACAGTGGCTGTAACAATGGGCTCAAGCGTTTTAACAACGACCATGATACTGGTGCAGGACTGGGCAGAGAGCTGTTCTGTGGTGCACAGGGTTGCTAGGAGTTGATACCAACACGGTGGTCTCCAACAACAACAACTGTTATGGGACCAGATCACCAGGTCTTTCCCCTGCACTAACCGTAGTAAGTTTCTTTTTTTCTCCAAAATATTACACATTTTGGATATATTAGATTAGCTCTTCTTTCAGAGATTGAAGAACAGATACCTCTGCCCAGGTCTCAGCAACCCCATTTTTAAAAGGAATGAGTTGGACAACACACTAAACAGATTTAAAGCTCTAAAACTTTTTCCATTAAAATCACTACTGGGTCACCATGAGTCGGATCCGACTCAGCGGCACTTGGCTTGGCTATAAAGAAGAGTCAGAAATATCAACAAAGAGGGTGCATTTCCTTTTGCTGGGAGAAAGAATTGAGCTCGGTGAGTAAGAAAAACCTTGTCTTAGTTAGGTGTTACCAGGTCCAGAGCACTTCCTTTGCCTCATGCATGCCTTTACATGACTGATTTAGCTTTTATCTTACACAGGGTGCGATTACCAATAAGCAAGGTACCCAAAGGGGCAAACTATGTGCATGATTTCACCAGTTCCCCACCTCCTCAAAGATACAGTGAAACCCATATGAAATTGTTTGGCAAAGAGATTAGCAAGTACATAAAATCAAGCCTGTGTACTGGTGGCATAGTGGGTAAGAGTTATAGCTGTCAACCAGAACGTCACCAGTTCAAATCCACCAACCGCTCCTTGGAAACTCTATGGGGCAGTTCTACTCTCGCTATGAGCCAACGGCACAGGGTTTGGGTTTCATTTGGTTTTATACCCGGTTCGATACAAGGCAGTATATACTGTGTTCATCCATGCCTAATAACATGGAGTAAAATAAATTTTTTCTTAGAAAGTTATTGTTTGTATCTGTGAAGTTTTGGGCTCCTTCTTGAGATAACTGTGGAACTGCTGGGCTTTCCCCCAAACCAAAGTTGGGCAGGGGAAGACCAGTCCTTTCATGTCCTGCCAAAGCTTGTAGGGAGACGGTTCAGAGAGACATGCGCTGCAAACAGGCCATTTCAACCAGGGCTGATGCAAAGGAGACAGCTTTCATCTCTGTGCCATGGCTGCCAACTCAGCTTTTCAAATGAACCTTCAAGTTCATTGGCTACAACTACTCAGAGGCTGAAACGCCAGTAATCAGGAGTTTGGAACATACACGCACACACACACAGCAGCCAGAAGGATAATACAGCCAGTGCTGGACAAGGCTCCAGGATTCACAGTGGCCTTTCTACAACAAACCAGTAATTCCAAAGAGCAGCAGTAAAGAGAACACAAAGGGCTGCAGCGTAATTCCTGCAGTGGGATCATGGGTGGCCTGAATCGCTGCTTGGCACTGCCAGCAGCCAACCTCTGCTGCTGGTAGGCATTACGCATTCTGAGGAAACCACCAGCTTAATGCTCAGCCGGCCTGATTGCTGAAGGAGACTGATTACATTATTCATTCTCATGAAAAGATTGTTAGGACACTCCAGGATCCATAAAGATTATATTAAAAAAAAAAACTCCAGGATGATCAAGAGTTTAGTTTATCCTTTTATTCTTTCAAAAGGGGCAGAGTCACAGGGAATAAACAGATCCCGAACACCAAATGGGATTTGGGGGGTGACGGTGAGAGTTTGGACTGTGCTGTCTGCTCTCTCTTCTTTCTCTCACTTTTTTCCTTTCTACTTTTCTTCCTCTTTTCTGGGAGTGGAGGTGGACGCTCTTACTTTTTTTTTTTTTAAAAATGACAACCACAAAAAGCTTGCTGCTCACTAATTCCCTATGAAATACTTCCATCTACCGGCCAAAGGGAGAAGGTTCCTGTCTTCACTTTTTTGCTAACAGTCGTGTCATATTTTAGGAAGACAGACATACAAAGGAAATCCTGGTGGCGTAGCGGGTTAAGTGCTGTCTGCTAACCAAAAGACTGGCAGTTTTAACCCACCACGTGCTCCTTGGAAACTGTATGGGGCAGTTCTACTCTGACCTCTAGGGTTGCTGTGAGTCACACCCGACTCAATGGTAGTGGGCTGGTTGGACACGCAAAGGTGCCCTGGTAGTGCAGTGGTTAAGAGGTATGGCTGATAATCAAAAGGTTAGCACTCTGAATCCACCAGATGCTTCTTGGAAACCATATGGGGCAGTTCTTCTCTGTCCTGATATGATTACTATTGACGCTATAGTAATGGTTTTTTATAGTGTCACTATTGACTCTGTGGTAATGGTTTCTTTCTTCCTTTTTTTTTTTGACCTGCAAACATCTACTACATTAATTAGGGACCACAGATCAGAAAATTACAGAAAGTGAGAAAAGTCTTCACATTGCACTTAGCTACTCACCCAAGTAATACTCCCATATGAACACACATGTGCCATTTGCAAAGCAAGGTACAACTCTGAAGAACTACAGAAAGCAAACCAGTGAGAAGACGGAAGGAAATACTGGATAAAAGGAGGAGAGGCGGTCTCCGGAAAGCAGTGCGTTCACAGTTAGATCAGACAGGGAAAGAGGCTCTGAATTCAGACAGGGATTCAGAAACAGTGGCCAAGATAGCCATGGTCCTTCTACGAAGAAAAGCAATTTCACGAACTCTGAAAAGAAATCAAACTGGATTCCAAGTTAATTCATCAAAGAGGACACTCCTTCAATTAAAACAACAAACGTTGCTTCTTTCTTTTCTATTTTTCTGTTTTTGAGAATCCATTTGGGGAATGAGGTCAGATACTGGGACAGACAAATATGTCGAGTCTTTTGGAAAAACAATCGGGGACTACAGAAGCAAAGATTGGTAGTGTGTCAAAAACTGAAAAGCATCTCAAAGACCAGCCCAGCCCCTTCATTTTACCAAAGAGAAAATGACCCTTCAGGAGCTTAAGACAACAGCCCAAAGGTTAGTTCATAAGTATACCAATGATTTGACAAAAAATAACAAACCTCAAGGTTTCTGTGTACATTTTAAATGCTGCTACACTGTCCATAATATCAGCCTCTCTGAGCTGTTCAGTTTCTGTCTTAGGCTGGGTTCTCTACAACAGCAAAACCAGTGAAGTTTGTACCCCACTTTTCTGTGACCTTGTTGTACTGTGGTGGCTTGAGTGTTGCCATGATGCTGGAAGTTATGCCATTGGTATTTCAAATACTAGCAGGGCCACTCACGGTGGATAGGTTTCAGCTGAGCCTCTAGACAAAGACAGACTAGGAAGAAGGATGTGGTGGTCTACTTCTGAAAAACATTAACCAGTGAAAACTTTATGAGCAACAGTAGAACACTGTCTAATATCATGATGGATGGTTAGGCCCTAAGGTTGGAAGGCATGTAAAATACAACTAAGGAAGCTGCTGCCTCAAAGTAGAGTTGACCTTGATGACAACAGATACAGTCACGCTTTCAGGACCTTCATTTGCAGATGTGGCACAACTTACAATGAAAACAGCTTCAAACATCCATTAACAGAGAAATGGACTGTACAAAATATGAGTCTAGGAAAACTAGAAGTCATCAAAAATTAAATGGAATGCACTAGGCACTAGTGACCCGCAATGGACTGGTGTCATGGACTGAATCGTATTCCCCCAAAACTGTGTGTGATGGTTTAGCTGGGCATGACTCCTGGTACCGTGTGATGGTCCTCCAGGTTGTACACTCTGCCTCTGTGATGTTAATGAAGGTGGATGGGCAGCAGTTGTATTGGTGGGGCAGGACTCAATGTGTAAGATTGCACTGTGCCTTGAGGCAGTCTCTTGAGATATAAAAGAAAGAACTAGCTTAGAGATTTGGTGTCCCCATATCACCAAGAAGCTATGCTGGAAGCTGAGTATGTCCTTTGGAAAGGCATGGAGTCCTTGTACCTCAGAAGCTTGCAGTCCAAGGAAAGGCTGATAACAAGGACCTTCCTGCAGATCCAGCCAAGAAAGCCTTCCCCATGAGTCGACATTGTGAATTTGGACTTTTAGCCTACTAGACTGCGATAAAATAAAATATCTCTTTTTAAAGTCATCCACTTGCAAAATTTCTGTTAGAGCAGCACTAGCTGACTAAAACAGACTGGCATTCACTGTTTTCAGTCAGGCGATCATACAGCATACTATGCTGGGAATGACAGTGAAGATGACTGGCACCGCAATTGTCATTAAAAAGACAGTCTCAAGTCTGTCGATCAGACTGGTGGCTTCTACTGACTCAGGTGTTGCTGCAGGAGCTGAACCCCAAGATGGGAAGACAAGCTGTTAGCTCAAGTTCCAAGAACCAGAAGTCAGATGAGGGTCAGCAAGAGAAAAAGCAAGGTCTTTGCCAGAAACTCCACATATATTGGATGCAGGCCACACCCCCAAGGAAATTCCCTTTCAACCCATTAGTGGCTCAGAACAGACCTCATCATGGAGGTAATTACACTATATCAGTCTCACCATGCAGATGATTACATCATTACATAGCTGCCTGTCTACAGCGTAACTGTCTAACCACCAGAATTATGGTCCCACGAAGCTGACATGCATCCTTAACTATCACAGTTTCTAAAACCAGTGCCACAACCTCACTGAAGCAGCATAAACATTCTGCTATTAGGTTAAAACTCCTATAACAGTGGAACTCCCTGCTGTGGTTTGTCCATTTAGAATGAACACAAGGGAAAGAAAAACACGTCATGCCTTTCTAAAAGGGTGAGTTTTCATACATCCCAGATCTTAAGTAGATTATGGATTAAATCACATTCCCTCAAGAGGAAACTCTCTCTAGATAAGTTAGTATAATCTATCTCCTACTCCATGAAACTCAGAGAAACTAAACCAAAAATCAAAGCTTAAGGCAGTACACAGCAAAGCCCTGGTGAATGGAATAAAGCAACCTGCTAACCTACTGCCACAGAGTGGACTCCGAGTCATGGCAATCCTATGTGTATGACAGTAGAACTGTGCTTTACAGGATTTTTAATGACTGAGTTTTGGGAAGTAGATCACCAGGCCTTTCTTCTGAGGTATCTCTGTGTGGCAATGAACAGCCAGCCTTTTGGTTAGCGGCTGAGCACTTAACCCTCTGTGCCACCCAGGGACTCCTATAACTGGAGATACTGAAGCTCTCACCTTCCAGTAGCATGTCCCAAATGATACACAAAATAAGCAAGGAGCTGTTTACTTCAGAGGTGGCTGGTTGGTATGTGCTCGCACCGTAACACAAGCTCTCAGTGGAGTTCAACTATCTTCATCCTTGATTTCAGACCTGGTTCTGACTGTTAGTCTGGACCTTCTTTGGGGGTATAAGATAAACCTTCTGATGGTGGAAAGAGAAAACGGTAGATCTCAGCACTAAATGCAGTGCTTGGATTTAGGGCCTTGAAAAGCCATATTAACAGTGCAATTTATTATTTCCAGACGCTCCACACATACACACGCACACGAAAATACACACTTAAGAACATCTTTCTTTGTTTACTCAGATACAACATGTTTTCTGCAGGATTAAATGTTTCAAATGAAATCTTTGTTCAATCTCATTGAAAAGCAAAATTTCTTCTGAAAACTTAAGTGCCCACGGATAAATTAAATGTGTACCAAGCAATGCTATTATTTTAATCAAATCACTGGCATTTTTTTTGAAGTCATCTGAAGTTAAAACACAAATTTAGTAGCATAGTCTTCTTAAAAGGTACATGAGTATCTCTAACCATCACCTAGATGACACAACCAGAAATCCAGGCTCAGCTCTGACTCCTCATGGCTCTCACCTCCCAAATGCCATATTGCCACCTGAGTACCATGGCTAAACTCACTACTCTCCATCTTCCACCACATCTCTCCTGGACTCACAGTAGAACTAGAAAGATCCTTCCTACCTGCCTCATTCTAAATGTTCCAACATCTTCACTGTACAGAAGCCACATTGATACATTTTTACCCCAAATTCATTCACTAAACAGCATTCTTTAGAACTCTCCAGTGGTTTCCTTTTGTTTTTAGGACAAAGGAATTTTTTCCACCTGTTAAAAAAGAAAATCTTAAAATAGAACACAAGGCCTTACATGATCTGGTTACCCGTCTATACAGCCAGCCTTATCCTGAGTAGTACATTCAATCCAATTGTCTTCTTTTCTGTTCTTCAGAAGTATCGTCCTCCTCCACATTCTTACCTATAATAGTTTCTTGGCCTACATTGCTTATTCCACAGGCTCCCAATCACATCAGAGGTGCTGGCCTAGACAGCATCTCATCCTTCAGACCTCAGCTTCAAATAACACATACTCAGGAAGCCTTCCTGGCCCCTGGATCCTCATTTAGATCAGTTTCCACCTTCTACCATGTAAGTTTTCTTCAGCACACTTACTGCAGTTTATAATTGTAAATGTCATCCTTAAATGACTGTAATTCTCTCTGAGGAAATGTTTTGTTGGCCATCGTATTCCCAGTATCTGTACATGAGAGTTGCTATGCAGACACATACAATGCATACACTGTGGATAGTATGATACTTTCTTGAAGAAAACAGTTTGTAGTGAGAGGCAGGAAAATAAAGAGAAGGGAAGATAACTTGCTTTAAGGTCCACATAGATTCAGCATTTCATTCACCTAACAAATATTTTTGAGAATTCATTATTTGTGCATCCAGTCATAGATACTGATTATATTTGTATGATTTGCTAGTCATGAGCTAGCCACAGTGGCAGACACAGGATACCTAGTGATGAAAATAACCCGTGGTCCCTGCCTGTGTGGCAATCATAAGCTTGTAGGGGGAGAGAGAAAACAAATCATACAGCAAATAACATATAATAACAAATTACGATGATTTCTACGAAGTGCAATGAATGGTCAGAACGCCGCATATAATAACTGGGGTATGTGATGACAGCCTCCCTACCACACCAGATGGTTCCCAGGAAGTGACCTTTAGATGGAAACCTAAAAGATGACAAAACAGCTGCCATTAAAGATGTGGGTGAATGTTCTAGGCAGAGAGGGAACAGAAGTCAGAGGGGACGGAAGAAAGGGAGAGTTTCACACGTTCTGATAACCACGAGAAGGCGGAGTGGCTAGAATCTAGTTGAAGAGAAACAAGAGGATCAAACAAGCTGCTTTGCCCAGGAAGAAGGAGTATCCAGGGAAAACCAGGATGACGGTCACCCAAGTTCAAGATGAGGTTGCGGAGACTGACATAGAAGCCACCTACCCTTTTTTAAAATTCCGCACAGGAGCTAACAGTATCGCCAACGTGAAAAGAGACTATTTAGAGACATCAACTACCTGAATTTAACTAAATCTCTGTTTTGTTCTTCTGGGATAATCTTTGAAAAGATAGCCTGGCAACATCGTGGAAAGCAGCAGGGGTACTTTGAGAATATTAAATAATAAAGTTAGGACGTTGAGAGAACTTTGTTCATAATACTAGCTTAATAACAGAAAAAGTAAGCCGGCTGATCGAGTTATGCGGGTGGACTTGGATTCGGAAACTATGATTTTTACTTGCCAAATAACGACGTGCCTTGGTGCGTGCGTGTGTGAAAACCCTGAGATTCCTTCCTTCTTCCCCTCATTCTTCCCTCGCTTCTCCTTGTTTTATAATCAACGCCATTCACAAAAGGAACTGAAATGGCTGAGACGGCTAATGGTACCGTTTTTGTACTCAGTTTTACATATTTCAAAAGATAGTCACTACCTGACTGAATCCCCAGAATAATTCTATGAAGTGCCTGTTATCGTCCACATACAATCCCTGAGGGGCGCAAACAACTAACGGTCTCCGCTGATAACAGAAAGGTTGGCAGGCAAAGGCACTCAGAAGAAAGGCCTGGCAATCTATTTCTAAAAACTCAGCTTTGAAAGCTCTGCGGCGGGGAAGACGGCCACGTGAGTGGATCCCGCCGCTTACTCCCTCAGCAACTAACACACGGAATGCTGAATAAAAACAAGCACAGACTCAGAGTTTAAAACTCCAAGTGGCGGCTGAGGCGTGACAGAGCCGGGGTGAGTTTAGAGGCATGAGAGACAAGGAACAAGAGATGCACGGAAGCCCTGAGAACCTACCTGCTAACCTCTGGAGCCCTCACTCGTCGCAGCCATGTTGGAACCCCCACAGGGCGCACAGACAGGAAGCCAATCTGAGGAAACCGTAGCCCGATTTTTTTTTTTTAAGGCAGCGCGAATTGGTTGTGTCTGATTTTTTTAAGGTGGCGCAAACTGTGGGCCACGCAACTGGAAGGGGCGAAGGGAGGCAGTGGCTAGGCAAGAAAGCGCAGTTGCACCTGAGGGCTGAAGCGGACGGGCACTAGGACCGGGAGCAATTGCGAGCGCAGCAGGGCAAGAGGACTACTTCCGGCCTGAGGGAAATAGCTAACTCTTTGGCCACCCTCCGGAGAGGGAGCCTGGGCAGTGGTAGCCATGAGAGGCAGAAAGTCCTCCACCTAGACCCAAGGACACTGGGGGCCCACTGCTCAAGTCCACATCTGCGACCAGCTAAGCTCCACCCCTCCCCGGCATGTGTTTTTAATTTGAGAGCTCAAACAAAGGAGAAGTCCTGAATCGTCACTGAAGAATACCTAAGGGTAAGGGCGCCCTCTAGTGCTTTTCTGGCGAAAGTGTACGAAACCCGCGGCCTCCAAGGTGGTTCTGACTCGCGGTGACCCTATAGGAAGCGGGAGAACCGCCCCATGGGATTGCCCGGGAGCAACCGGTGGTTCGAACCGCGGAATTTGGGGTTAGCAGTCGAGCTCCTAACCACTGCACCACCAAGGCTCCCGTGTATACCCTAAACAAACTGAAAAAAAGCCCATCGCTTGGACTAGATACTGACTCAAAGTGACCCTGTAGAAAGAGTTGTACTGCCCCACAGGGTTTCCAAGGAGGAGCTAGTGGATTCAAACTGCCATGTTTTCGTAATCAGCCAAGTTCTTAGCCACTGCACCACCAGGACTCTGTATATACCCTAAAAACAGAAAACCAAACTCACTGCCATCAAGTCGATTCTGATTCGCGGTAACTCTGCGGGACAGAGTAGAATGACCCATGTGGGGTTTCCGATGAGCGACTGGTTACCTGCATTAGGGCTCCTGTTATAAACCTGCGGCTGGCGAGTCAATTCCGACTCACGTATACCCTAAAAACAAACAAACTAACAAAACAAAACAAAAAACGCGGTCATCCAGTCGGTTCCGACTCATAGCGACCCTAGAGACCAGAGTAGAACTGCCCCATAGAGTTTCCAGGGAGTAGCTGGTGGATTTGAACTGCTGACCTTCTGGTTAGCAGTCATAGCACTTAACCACTAGGCCACCAAGGTTTCCCCTATTGTACCCTACACACAGACCTAAAAATCATTCCATGTGCACACATGTGTTCAGTGCTGCTTTACTAACAATCGCAAATAAAATGGAAAGAAGTATCCATCAACGGATAAATGGTTAAGCAAATTGTGGCAGTAGTATTACGGAACATTGTGCAACCGTAAGGGACACAGGCTGTAAAACACATTATAAGGTGCATGAATCTGGAGGGTGTAATGTTACATTAAATAAGTCACTCTTGCAAAGTCAAATATTGTAAAATCCCTCCTTTGTAAGAAAACAAGGATGGATATATATACATACACTAGTGTTCATCCAATATATATATAAACTAGTTCATCGGTGGTAACAGGGAGAGAAGGGGGAGGGAAAATATGCTTTAGATCATAGGGGGTGTGTATGTGTGCGTGTGTGTGTGTGTGTGTGTGTGTGTGTGTGTGTGTGTGTGTGATGAGAAAAGTAGCACTGAATGTTGCTGTAGTGATCACATCACAACCAAGTAAAAATGAGTGAGCCCATATAAATGGGTATAGCCATACTGGTATATGGGTAGCTATGGATGTGCACAGGTATGAACAGATAATGTGTAAATAACAAATATGCAGATGCACGCTCATGAATTCACTGAAGACAAAAATACAGATACTCCACAGACATGACCAAATACCCTCTATGATTAGATTTCTAGGTTTGAAAGCTTAGCATCACAGTCTCATGAAACAACTCAGTCAATTTGGCATGACACAGTTTTCAAAAATGACCTGTGTACTAGTGAAATGAGTAGCATTTAGGGTCTTGTAAGCCTCCAAATGGCTGTCTGCAAGAACTGGGGATCTCTGCAAGCCAGGAGCAAAACAGTTAGAAGGTAACCAAAAGCTCAGAGAAGAAACTAGTCTACATCAGCCACAACTTTATCTACCCTGAGATCAGAAGAACTGGATGGTGCCTGGCTACCCACGGTGATCATCATTCTGACTGGGGTCACGATAGATGGTCCCAGAGGGAGAGAAAAATGAGTCAAACTCAAATGCTTACATATATATAAAGCCAGATAATTGGAACAGAAGAAAACAGAGGACTCCCTGAGACTGTGGCCCTGAGACACTGTTTAAACCTAGAATAGAGCCTATCCACCGGAGATCATCTTTTAGCAAAATAGCAAAGTGGAACACAAATAAACGATATTACCTATAATATTTGTGCTTTATTTAAAAACCATCAGTGTGAGACCAAAAGGCCAACAATCACTAAAAAGCAAAGATGAGATGGAGGTGGAGAAACTAGAGTAGTAGAAATGAAATAAACAAAACAGAGTATTCACACAGTGATAAACATGACTAAGGTCACTGACCAATTTGTGCAGAAATTGTCAAATGGGAACCTGACTTGCTATGTAAACCTCCACCAAAAATTCAATAAAATTTTATTTAAAAAAAAAAAAAAAAAAAAAACAACTATGGAAACCCCAATTGCATAGTGTTTAAGTGCTACAACTGCTAACCAAAAAGATCAGCAGTTCAACTCCGTCAGGCGCGCCTTGGAAGCTCTATAGCTCAGTTCTACTTTGTCTTACAATGTCTCTGTGAGTCAGAATCGACTTGACGGCCGCGGGTATGGTGCACAGTTCTACTCGGACACACATGAGGTTGTCATGAGTCAGAATCAACTCCACGGCAGTTGTTTTTTTGTTTTGTTCTGTTTTTATCTTCAACAAAAGACTATGAAAAGCGGTGCCTTGTTGGTTTTCACACAGTAATTTAATAGAAAGACTGGGCTGGAACTCAGGGCTCTGAACTCCTAGATCACAGTTTTGTTTAGAGTACTGCCCCCATGCTAGTTAGCTAGCTTGGTGACAGGAGTTTGACGAAATTATAGCTAAGCTTAAAGGAAGGCAGTCTAACTGCCAGCGGTTCTAGAAAATGCTGTCATTACCTCCTGCACACAGAGCCAAGTCATGGCAGGCTTCAAAGCACAACACAGTTTTTCCTGGGTCCCATCACCTCATGTCAGGTCATCTTTGTAGTAACTGGGACGAACGAGGTGACCAATGCCTCTGACATTTTGCCTGCCACCCACACACACTGAAAGGTATGGCATTTCTCATACGTTTGAAAACATCAGAGAAAATAAATCGCTATCCTTCTCAACATGGCCTCACCTGAACCAAAGGGCAGGAGTAAAAGCAAGAAAAGAGAGAGTCCTATAAAAAAGGGCAAGGGGAACAGATTGATAGGCCCCAATAACAACTGATCGATGATTAACCTAGTAAGATGGCCTTTTTCAAAACCAGCCATCTCTAGGATGTTGTTCTTATTTAAAGGATTACAAAAAAATTGAGATGTATTTCTTGTATTGGTCCTTCCAAGATTAGTGAGAATATGGCACCTTCCCAAGGGAAGTGACAGTTCACTGGCACACAGATAGACAGCCATCATTTCACTGAAAACTTGTTGCTTTCAGATTATTTGACTGAATAAAACAAAGAGATAGCCAGTTGACAATAAACCAAAAAAAAAAAAAAACCCACTGCCACTGAGTCGATTCTGACTCCTAGTGACATTCTAGGCAGAATAGAACTGTCCCAATAGTATTTCCAAGGAGTATCTGAAAGATCTGAACTGCTGACCTTTTGGTTAGCAGCTGTAGCACTTAACTAGGGTTTCCATAACGATCATAAATGAATGACTGAATGACAAATAATGAATAAATGATGGATGGGTGACGGAGGGAGGGAGGGATGGATGGATGGATGGACGGATGAACGGCAGACGGACGGATGGATGGATAAATAGATAAAAAGCAAACTTGGTGGTGTTGAGGTGATTTTAACTCATGGTGACCCACGTGTGACAGAATAGAACTGCCCGTGGGGTTTTCTTGGCTGTAATCTTCATGGAAGCAGATCACCAGGCCTTTCATCCTCAGAGCTGCTGGATAGCTATAAACTGCTAATCTGTAAGTTAGTCATTAAGCACAAATCTTTTGTGCTACCCAGGGACCTTGACCATGGCCACAAAGGATGGGATTTCCTCAAGGCCATAGAGAAAGGCTGATATGAAAGAATCTGAGATGAAATTCTCTCTTCCAGTTTATCCATACGGTGGGCCCTGGCTTTCGGCCTCCATTCACAACATGAAACTTGTGAGTCAGCAGTGCTGTAACTAGCAGGTGTCCCTTCCTGGGCCACAGGTCACTGCAGCTGGCATGAGGACGCTCTTGGGCAAGAAGTTCTAATTCCCGTAATGGTTGCCGGGCAGTCATGACATCATAAAAGCGTGACCGTTCCATTTGCTGTGTTCTGAGCTAAGTCCCCAAAGGCAACTGGGAAGTGAACAGAAACAATGCTCTGCACAAGGGATGTCCAAGTGTCATTTATTCTGTCCCCCTTTGTGACCTTCTTCTGCGGACTCTTCATCTTATACCTTTCGAGGCTAATCTGTAGGGCCTGTGATCTATGTCAAAACAGGGAGAAGAAAAGGATGCAATTGGTCAGTTTCCTTATTTGGAATTCTACTATATGAACATCAGAGACAGGTTTGGCACATGTTTGCACTTAGCAAACCCTTCAGGTTTCCCTGGCTTTTCAGGCCCTACCAGAGCATTCTCATTTGGAGTCTGAACCTGCTTTGGTAGCAAAAAGGATCCCAGGCAGCCACTGAAGGCCTCCTCTCGTGCTCCTACTGGGAGGAACAATGTCTTGTGTGGATAGAGAGGAATGTTAGCTCTGGAAAAGGCTACCATCCCAAAGAAAATGTCCATGATCATGATGGCTATGTCTCTATTTTGAATTTCTAAAGTAATAGTTGCACTGGGTACCAGAAGGAAGAAGACATGAACTTCAGCCTCACTTCCCTAAATTTTTCATGCTTCATGCATAGGCACTGGTATGTGTGCACTGCCTTTTGTGTGTCATATTAACACAAGACAGTGGGTTACACATGCCTACTCACAGCGCTTACACACATGCACATGCTACCCAACCACAATAACAAAGCCACACGCTGTACTTGCTTCAAACCATCTTTGAAAGGGTAGTGCTATTGAATAATAGCTGGTAAATGGTGATAATGGGAATAGTGATCTCTTACCCAGATAAGACTTTGCTTTAGAATGCAAAATGGATCCACAAATGCTACTCTGTGGTCCTTCTGTTACCAGTGACTGAAGGCAAAGAGTATTCTTACACTCTGTATACAATGGGGCTTTGTCTCCACTTTTGCTTTCCAAATTAATTTGTCTGATGGATTAATTCTCATGACAGAATTAATTTCACCTGTGTTTTATTATAATTAATATTGAAAACTTGCTTAAAACATTTCTTTTCATGATAGACCTTGACATAAGTCACAGAATTTATAACAACCAACTGACTTCTCTAAGTTATTTGCAACATAGAATTCAGGTTTCTGTACTTTAAAGGGAAACCCTGGTGGTATAGCGGTTAAGTGCTATGGCTGCTAACTGAGAAGTCAACGGTTAGAATCTACCAGGTGCTCTTTGGAAATTCTGTGGGGCAGCTCCACTCTGTCCTATAAAGTCCCTATGAGTTAGAATTGACTCAGCAGCACTGGGTTTGGATTGGTATTTTGAAATTACCTAATATGGAAGGTCATAGATTTTGTTGCTAAGTGAATTTACTACATTAGTAATTACTCCTAGAATAAAAGCTTTAAGGGGTAGCATATAAACTGAGGAACTGATGTACCTTTTAATTGAATCTAAATGTACATTTAAAATAAACGTTACAAAATGTTAAGAAACAGTGTCTGAACAAGCAGAATGCTATCCTATATTGCTTTCAAATCGTTGAAACAGAGTTTGCAAGGAGTTGAATAATTTCTCAATAATTTGTTATATTTCATTAAATTGAGTTTGCTATATTTTTGCTTGGGAAAATTGACCAAATGCAAAAATGTCACAAATTTAGCTAATGTGAAAAGTTACTTTGGAAATTTTCCCCTTGCATGTACATATTTTAAAAGTTATCTTACCTTCATAAATATGATTTTATTCTATGTTGGACCAATTTGTTTTTCCACAGAGGTATCTCCAATTTTATAATGAAATTCAAATGAATGTTCCATGTTAATGTCATTTCTTAAATGTCATATTTTGAAAATCAATCCTCAAACATTCTAGGAATACTCCTGATAAGTCACATGTGTTAGAGAGCAAATCATTGGTCAACCCTCTCAAAGTCATTTGAGAGACTTCGTGTTTTATCAGTCACAAAATATGGGTGAAAAAATTAAGTCATTTCAAAACCCTGGCTTCCTATGAGGTGAGCTTTTCTGAAAGTCACAGGGTTTCCATCAGCTTGGAGGGGTCAGTCCTAGTAAGTTCATGTCTTTCGCAGTGGCAGTTCTGAACTCTATCAGCAGACATGGGTCCCCATAGACCTGTCCGTGGGGCTTGATCTTGGACAAGGAATTTAATGGTGGTCTCTTAGTTTCCTTGTCTGTATGTTGTTGGAAACCCTGGTAGTGTAATGGTTAAGTACTGTGGCTGCTCACCAGAAGGTTGGTGGTTTGAATCCACCAAGTGCACCTTGGGAACTATGTGGCAGTCCTGCTCTGTCCTAGAGTGAGAGTGCTGCTAAGAGTTAGAATCGACTCTCCAACAATGGTGACCTCATGTGTTAGAGCATGGCTGCTCCATACGGTTTTCTTGGCTGTCAGCGACTGACTCGACAGCAATGGATTTGGATTGTTTGCTTGTTTGTTTGTTTTAACCTTAAGAGAAGCAGATTGTCAGGCCCTTTTCTGCAGCTCTGCTGGGTGTGGACTGAGTCATGCCTCCTTTGTCTACATTGTGAATTGGTTATAAATTTCAAAAATATAAGTCAAGGTCTTTTGTAAATGTGAGGAGGGTAAAGCTTCAGGAAATAATGATGCCGGCTAAGAAATGAAAGGCAACACACAATCACTGAAACTTTCATTCCTCTTTATTTCTCTCTTAACAAAGAACAGTCTCACGTAAAACCAAAATCAAACTGAACCTGTTTCTGTCAAGTTAATTCCAATTCATAGCGACCCTATAGGACAGAGCAGAACTGCTCGATAGGGACTCCAAGGAGTAGCTGGTGAATTCAAACTGCTGATCTTCCGGTTAGCAAGTTGGACTCTTAACCACTGGACTACCAGGGCTCTGATACATAAATAATCATCTAAAACTCAATTTGCGATCTTTTTTCTTTGTCATTGTATCTTGATAGACAATATTAAGATATGTTATGCCCAGAGCAGATGATAGCACAGTCCTTATGATTCGAATAATGTCAGTTGAAAGGGTCCGGGGCTAAGAATACATCAGGACAACCCCGTGAAGATGACAACCAGCGAGATCACAATTTCAAAGCCACACAGTAAAACACAAAGCCAGTCAAATCTGTGTTACAAAATATTGAATGAACAACCTCAGGGTTCCTCGGATTGAACAAGGTGGAGCGCGACTCCTGGTTGATACCCCAGCCACACAAACGAGACCTTTCCTTCTCTGCCATCTGGCTTCCTCTCTCAATTCATTTCTGTTGCTTACAGGAACTGCTCACCCAAAACAGCCCCAAAGGTGAACCGTCAAGAGAACTTTCCTTCAGCGGAATCGTTCGGGATCACATACAAATGATGCTTTCGGCACAGACTTGCGTGGGCCGAGTGCTGGTAAGTAAGTGAGTTTTCCTTGTCGGCTTGCTCAGGTTTGCCGTGTACTGAGTACAGCCAGTACGTGTATGTGTACTATTGCGTCTGCCAGGCAATTATGTGCTTGCTGACCACCTTATCTGAAATGTCACTAAGCTCTGTCTCCTCTGTCTACCAGTTTCCGTCAGTTACCCTGCTTTGTTCTTCTTAGAGGGAATATATTTACTTGATAGTCTATATGTAGTTCTTTTCACAAGAACATAAACTTTATTAATATATTAGAAGTCTTGTATATTTTGTTCTTCGTGTACTTTGATGACTGCTCAGGTCATGTGTTGTTAAGTGCCGTCAAGTTGGTTCCATCTACAGTGACCCTGTAGGACAGAGCAAAACTGTCCCGTGGGGTTTCCAAGGAGTGCCTGGTAGAGTCAAACTGCTGACTTTTTGGTTAGCAGCTGAGCTGTTAACCTCTGTGCCACCAGGGCTCAGCACATAGTAGATGTTAAGATGTATGTGTAGATTTCCTCACCTTTTAATTATACACACTAGTCATCTTGTCCCTTGCCTTAGCTTCCCAGTGCCACTATCACAGAAATACCCCAAATGGATGACTTTAAAGAATAGAATTTTATTCTTTCATGGTTCAGGTGCACATTTAGAGGATGGCTGGAAGGGGGAAGGTCCTTCGTCTATTTCAGCTTCTAGCAAACCCCAACCAAATTCATTCCCGTCTAGTTGATTCCAACTTATAGTCAATTCTGAGTTGACTCTAACTCATTGCAAGCCTATAGAATAGAGTGGAGCTGTCCTGCAGGGTTTCCAAGGTGGACCTAGAGGATTCGAACCTCCACCCTTTTGGTTAGCAGACATAGTGTGGTAGTTACCACACTACGGAAGTTTCCAGCTCCGTGTCACCCTTTAGGAGATGGCAGTGCTTAGAGTCCCTCAGCTTGTACGTTCATCTGTCTCCGTTTTATCACTCTGACTTCCCTCCAAGTATCCTTGTTTCTGGGTCTAATCAGCTTTTTCTTTTGTTTTTTTATCACTCACCAGTGATTCCCTTTAGGACACACCCTGGACTGAAACTGCCTCGTTTACAACAAAGAAAACTGTATTCCCAAATGAGATTACATTCACAGGTACCCAAGTGAGAATTCCAACACTTACTGGGGGGACAGCAACTCAGTTTCATCCATAGCACCCACTTACGATATTCGTCACTTCTGTTTTGATCTGTGTTGTCAGGACTGATTAAAACAGTTCAGCCACTGTCTCCTCAGAGAAATCTTAACCCCAAATTAAGCGAAGCGTTCCTCATCTAGGCTTCTGTAAAAGCCGCTGAACACTTGTGACATGTTACGAAAGTGATCTTTGGGAACGCTGGTGGTGGACTGCTTAAGTGCTACGGCGGCTGCTAACCAATCCACCAGGCACTCTTCGGAAACTCTATGGGATGG
The DNA here is from genome assembly GCA_028571685.1 of Heterohyrax brucei. Taxonomy (NCBI): domain Eukaryota; kingdom Metazoa; phylum Chordata; class Mammalia; order Hyracoidea; family Procaviidae; genus Heterohyrax; species Heterohyrax brucei. The sequence goes on along the minus strand of CM053160.1, from coordinate 67,584,627 downwards.
TTGTACTCTGTCCTATAGGGTTGCTGGCAGTCAACAAGTTTGGTTTGGGGTTTCATGCTTGTCCCCTCCTGTGTACCGTGAGTTCTGTGGAACAACAGACTATGTCAGGACAATGTTTAGAACTCATCGTTGGAAGCTAGCAGGTGCCCCCAAAATTAGTATTGTGCTTTTCATTATTTCAGTGTTAGAGTTTGATTTGAAATAAATAAAAGGAAAGGAAAAATGGAATCTGTAACTTGGGGTTTGCTGCCATCATATGGTGATGTGGAGGAAATAGGTTTATTTGATCTAGAAATTACCCTCTGCTTCTGCTTTTTGTCATTTATCAAAGACCTGGCTCTTTTCTAGTTGATGTTACTTAATTCCACAGGTATTATTTAGTTCTGTATATAATTAATTTTTGTTTTTGTTGCTGTGGAGTTGATTTGGATTCACAGTAACCCTATGTATGCAAAGTATAACTGCTCGGTCAGGTTTTGAAGCTGGAAGCAGATCTCCAGGCCTGTCTTCGGAGGCATCTCTTGGGGGGTTCTGACTGCCCACGTTTTGGCTAGTAGTTGAGTGTCTAACCACTGGTACCACCCAGGCAGCTTGTCAATTAATTTTGAAAACTTGTAAATATCTCTAAGTAAAAATGTTTTCCTCAAAGCTGCAGGGATTCTGATCTTCTGGGAGTATGCCTCTCCTTTTTTCTAACAAAATTTTTGTCTCTTCCTTTGAATTCCCTGTAAGCATGATCCATTTGAGAAAGATATTGTGATTCTCTTTGACTGTATTAAGAATATCTTTACTAGGGTTTCTTCAAATGTTCTATACATGTTTGACTGCACAAGGATAAAACTGAGAATAAAGTATTAAAGGGCAATGGTTTGGGCATAAGTGAGCTCATAATATTCATGCAGTCTTGTGCATACAGTCTTAACGTCATCCACATAGCACAGCATCTCCTAAGAGGGTGTGAGGAAGGCAGAGGCTTCAATTACATACCAGTCAAAACTACATTGATAGTGAGAGAATTGTCCTTTTAACCTCTTACAGCAGATGATTATGTAGTTCACACAAGGGAGGCATGAAGTAAAGGTTAAATTAAAATAAATATTCCAGGATGGTAAGATAATTGAGACTCTCAGGGGCCTCAAGCAAGTATTTCACAAAAGAGCAAGAAGACACCAAAAAGGCTTAGAGATTTCCTTCCTTACTTCCTTCGAAAAATATATATCGTTTGCCCACTGCATGCAAGGCAAATATCCTTTCAGGCAATAACGATCCCATGCTTAAAATACTTAAAATACAGGTAGAGTTTTGTACTTAAGGAACAGAGAGCTGCATGAGTGCTGAGCTGGTGGGACAGGGTAATAAGTAGGCACATAAATCAATAAAGTGAGTTCAGAAGAGATCAATGCTATGAGCGAAATACAGGTGATGTGTCTGAGAGTTTCTGTGGGGGGATGGGGAGGCGTTGATGCAGTGTTAACCCCTGGAATCAGAGAAGACCTCTCTGAGGTGAGATTTGAGCCAAAACAGGAAGAACCAAAAGGATATAGTAATTGAAGAGTGTAGGCAGCGGGGTTCCAGATAGTGGAAACAACCATATGGAGGTAAAGAGCTCAGGTCGCTGCAGGGTACCTGTGGGGCATGGAGAGCAGGAGAGAGGGAGGTCTGAGAAGAGACTAGGACCAAAACCAAACCCACTGCCATCGAGTTGCATCCAACTCGTAGTGACTCTAGGGTTCAGAGTAGAATTACACCATTGAGTTTCCAAGAAGCGCCTAGCAGCTTTGAACTGCCAAACTTTTGGCTAGCAGACATAGCATTTAACCCATTATTTCACCAGGATTTCAAGAAAAGACTAGAGAGCAGGGTGAATCCTTGTGCTTTGTGCTAAAGTACTAGGTTATCCTAGTGGAATATTTGCATTCCAACACAAAGGTAAGTCATTGAGGAATTTTAAGAATGAGGTTAAATAGGATCTGATTATGTATCAAAAGTTCAAAAGATTCTCTTAGGAACAGGATCCACAATATAGATCCTTCTAGATTACAGCGTGATATGACATTGATCAACTTGAATATCTGTGGATTCGTTATTTTAGTTCATCACGGCATGTTTTTCTAAGAATCTGCAGAGAAACTTTCTTCTTGTTTTAGTTCCAGATATGGTCCTATACCAGAGTCATTAATTTGTTTGTTTGTTTTGGATGTTATGGACTGTGTAATTGACCACTGTTCTCTGTGGCTAGAATATTTAGAATCAAACTGTCTTTTTTTTATTTTTTAGTGTTTCCTTTTTTTTTTTAAGTGTGCCTTAGATGAAGGTTTGCAGCTTAAGCTAGTTTCTCATACAAAACTTTATATAATATATACTGTATACTATAATGTACACAATATATTACAGTATACTGTTATGTGACCCTAGTTGCTATCCTGTAATGTGACAGCATACTCGCCCTGTCCACCTCAAATTTCCCATGTCCATTCAGCCAACTCCATGCCTTCCTGCCTTCTCATCTGACCCCAAGATAGGAGCTGCCCATTTACTCTTGTGTATCTACCTAAACTAAGATGCATACTCTCCACACATATTATTTTATGTTTTACAGACTAGTCTAATCTTTGTCTGAAGAGCTGGCTTCAGGAGTGGTTTTAGTTCTGGGTTAACAGAGAGTCCAGGGTCTTTTGGGGTTCCTCTAGTCTTAGACCTTGGCTTACTTGACTTATTTCTAACTTATGACAAGTGTGTCTGCTTTTTAGCCTCACTTAAAAAAAAAAGGCCTATTGCCATCAAGTCAATTCTGACACATAGCAAACTTACAGGGCAGAATAGAACCATTCCATATAGCTTCCAAGGAATAAGTGGTAGATTTGAACCGCGAACCTTTTGGTTAACAGCCAAGCTCTTAAGCACATGCCACCAGGACTCCTTAGCCTTACTTGACACTATTTTATGGCCAATTCTGTTTCTGTCTTCTCTGGTCTCTGTGTTTTCAGATAAAGTACCATTTTATCTGTCTTTATATTCTGCCTTAAATCCTGCCTGCAAATGTGTAATCTTTTCTTTAAATATGTAATCGTTTCTACAAATAAGTTCTTAGGGACAGCTGCAGTTGCCAGCCTTAGTCTACAGGACAACTAAATGGTGGACAAAAGAGGTATCACAATTTATGTGGAAATGGGAAAAAATATTTCAAAGTTTATGTGTTAAAAATAAGTATTCTACAATTATTTTTGCAGATTTTTTTCACTTTTCTAAAGTGATGCTATTTCTAGGGAAAAAGAAAGCCATAAAATGTACCAGAAAAGATCAGTCTCTTACTTCGTAATTTGCATCCTTTGTTTATGCATGCAAAAACCCTCTTGTGTCATCTTGAGCTGAGCTGTATATTCATCTTGTTTTTTATATTTCTTTTCATCATTTCATTTTTTTGTAGTTAATCCATCAAGAATTTATTTTAGCAGATAGCATGAGACTGTATTATTGAGAGATTTTTATAGCATGAATATGAAGACTGATAGGAAAGAGTACTCAAGGACCACACTAAATTTGTGGATGAGTACAGTTTTTTGTCTTTTTAAATTGGCAGTGTATGCACATCATATGAAATCCAAAAAGTATCAAAGGGTTGTTATTCTTAGGTGCCCTCTAATTGGCTCTGACTCATTGGTGTGTTTGAGTTTGTAGTTGTGGTTGTGGTGTCAGGCCGTCCAGTGAGTAGTTCCTTCCTTTCTGATGACCCTCTAGCCAATGCCGAGCCAAGTGCCGTCGAGTCAGATCCGACTCATGGCAAGCCAATATTATGTCCTTTTCGAGTGGTTGATGTTACCTGCTGCTGTGTTCAAAGTAGGCCAGTTAGACTCTCAACATCCTTGGTTCAAAGGCACGTTGTGGTTGCATACCTCCTGTACCTAGTAAAAAAGTAAATGTCTTCTTTAAATCAACTTCTATCACCAGAGGCAAACATTGCTACCATTTTTTTTTTCCTTCAGACCTTGTAAATTCTCATCAACATCATCACCGGTTCTGCTTTCTTTCGGGCTTAAGCCACTTAAGACAACTGATCTCCTCCCATAAGTTGTACCTATAAAGTTTAAGTTTTGAAATAGTAAAATGTGTTAGTCCCTGTGGCAGTTCTTTGTGGGTAGTGTTAAGTGGCTAATGGAGCCAACTGGAGGCAAAACCCCAAACCAAACCCTTTGCTGTCAAGTCGCCTCTGACTCAAGATGTCTCCATAGGACAGAATCCAGTTTCTAAGGGGTGCCTGGGAGATTCGAATGGCCAGCCTTTTGGTTAGCAGCTGTCATATGTCACCACTGCGCCATCAGAAGCAAAGTTAGATCCAAATTCAGGGTAGTCCACTGATCCTGTGTTTTCAAATAAAGATACACATCTTACCCCCTGCTCCTCCCTCCCCCAAAGAGTAGAAGGGGAAGGGGTACCAAGGACTTCCTAAGGATCACAGGTAAAAGCACCCCTCACTCTCCTCCTGCAGGGTGGAAGAGGAAGGAGTACTAAGGGACTTCCTAAGGATCGCAAGTCAGAGTAGTTCTCTGACATCCACAGCTCCTGTTTCCTCCAGTGGATGTACCTGAAGACTAATGCCAGTTCTTTCACAACAGTCTTTCACAATGCACTTTCCAAAAGAGAGGTCTTAGCATTACCTCATTTTTATGAAGGAGGAAATGATGCATGCAGATACAGATGACAACATATAAAAATGTAAAATGTATTACTAATTTGATGTCTTTCCGGGACCCTCCATTCTGTCAGACCATCAGACCTGGGGGCTCCCTGGAACACCTGGCCCCCGACTCTGTTAGTTCAGAGCTGACACCATTCCTGAAGCCATCTTTTCAGACAAAGGTTGGGTTAGACTGTGTATGACACAAAATGATAATTGGCAAAAATTGTGCTTCTTGGCTTAAGTAGATACAAGAGGCTAACTAAGCAGCTCCTATCCAAAGGCAAGATGAGAGGGCAGAGGAGAACAGCAGGTGGTTTAATGAACACAGGAAATACAAGGTGGAAAAGAGGAGAGTGCTGTCACAGGGTGAAGAAAGCAGCTGGAGTTATGTAGCAGTGTATGCGTAAGTTTTTGCACGACAAATTGACTTGGGTTATAAACTTTTCCTTAAAGCACAATAAAAAAATTTTAAGGTAAAGTTTATAAGACAGTGATGAAAAATGCTATCTTCACATAGTTTATTTCAAGGATTAAATGGCTAATATAAGTGATGATTACATGAGTTAGTGTGTGTAAAACATGTCATATATGCTTAGCATATATAATTAGGTAAATGTAACAACTGTTATTAACCTAGCTGTAAACATAGTATATCACTGCTTGTATCTATAAACATTAAAAAATGACTGCTGTTGATGTGAAAAAAATGACTGCTGTTGACGTGGAAGCATGCTCATCCTAGCAACACATAATATGCATAGATACATATACTAACTGAAAAAAAATTATCTCTTAGATGTCTTTCCTATGACTTTTTACTTTGGATGCTTAGTAATTATCAGTGTATAAAATATTTTAAGTTGCTTTCATCAATGCATCTCAATAATAATTCAACTCAGAAGATATTTCTAAAATAATATTCAAAGTGTTATGTTCTCAAGAAATTTAGAATCCCCTTTTAGTTCCTTAGATCTACCTTGAGTGTTCAAATCTGCTACCCATTTCATCCATCCCTTTCTTTTTTGTTAGATGTGTTTAGCAATAATTACTGAATCAGCATGACATTATTACAAATAAGATGATCATTAACTTGGGGTTTTGCCAATTATTCGGGTGTAATCATTAATACCCCCACATGTCTGCCAGTTTGCTATACTGTGGAATCAGTTTGACTACATTTTATGGAAAGACATGATGCGAAGCCAAGTGCTGTCAAGTCGGATCCAACTCATGGTGACGTTCAATATCATCAAACAGAACAAGGTTAGGGGCTGACTGCAGATCAGACCATCAATTACTTATGTGCAAGTTCAAGTTGAAAAAGAAGGAAATTAGAACACAAGTCCAGAGAGCCAAAGTGTATGTCACCTGAATTTAGAGACCATCTCAAGAATGTGTTTGACGTGTTGAACACTAATGACCGACAACCACATCAGCTGCGCAATAACATCAGGGACATCATATGTGAAGAAAGCAAGAAGTCATTAAAAAGTCAGGGGAGAAAGACAAGACCTAAAGGGATGTCAGAAGAGACGCTGAAAGTTGCTTTTGAACATCAAGTAGCTAAAGCAAAAGGAAAAAATGATGAGGTAAAAAAGCAGAACAGAAGATTTCAAAGAATGGCATGAGAAGACTAAGTAAAATATAACTTAGACAGAGACCTGGAAATATAAAATCAAAAGAGAAGAACATGGTCAGTATTTCTCAAGCTGAAAACACTGAAGAAAAATTTCAAGCTGCAAGTTCCAGTACTGAAGGATTCTGCAGGGAAAATATCAAATGCCACAGGAAGCATCAAAAGAAAATGGAAAGAATACACAGTCACTGTACCAAAAAGAATTGGCCAATATTCAGCAGTTTCAGGAGGTAACATATGATTAAGAATCGATGGTACTGAAGGAAGAAATCCAAGCTATACTGAAAGCACTGGTGAAAAGTCTCCGGTAAATGACAGAATACCAATAGAGATATTTCGACAAACAGATGCAGTGCTGAAGTGCACATTCATCTCTGCCAAGAGATTTGGAAAGCAGCTGTTTTAGTCAGCTAGTGCTGCTCTAATAGAAATACCACAAAGTAGATGGCTTTTACAAAGGCACGTTTATTCTTACACAGTCTGGTAGGCTGCAGTTCCAAATTCAGGGTGTCCGCTCCAGGGGAAGTCTTTCCTCTGTTGACTCTGGAGGAAAAAGTCCTTGTGTTTTATCGTTTGTGGTCAGGGAGTATCTCAGCACAGGAACCTCAGGTCTGGAGGACTCACTCCACTCCTGGTGCTGCTTTCCGTACTGTTTGAGGTTCCCAACTCTTTGTTTGCTTCCCTTTTGTCTCTTGTAGGATAAAAGGATAAAGTGTGGTGCAAGCCACACTCCAGGGAAACTCCCTTTAAAGTGGAGCAGGGAGGTAACCTTAGGAAGGGGTTTGCAGTCCCACCCTGATCCTTTTTAACACATACCACAGGAAAATCACAAAAGAGAGGACAATCATAAAATATTGGAGATTATGGCTAAGCCAAATGGCTGCACACATTTTTGGAGGGACACAGTTCAATCCATGACAGCAGCTACCTGGCCAACCTACTGAAGAGACACATATTTATGCCTATTTGCAAGAAAGGTGATCCAACTGAATGCAGAAATTGTCAAACAATATCTTGAATATCACATGCAAGCAAAATTTTGCTGAAGATCATTCAAAAGCAGCTACTCTAGGGAACTACCAAATATTTAAGCTGGTTTTAGAAGAGGATGTGGACCCAGGGATATCATTGCTATCAGATGGAAAAATGTCTAACTGTGCTTTATTGGCTATGCAAAGGCTTTTGACTGTGTGGATCATAACAAATTATGGATAACATTGCAGAGAATAGGAATTCCAGAACACTTAATTGCCCCTGATTTTGCTCATGAAGAATCTGTACAAGAATCAAGAGGCAAAACAGGAGTGTACTGCATGGTTTGAAGTCAGGAAAAGTGCCCATCAGGGTTGTATCTTTTACCATGCCTATTAAGTCTGTATGCTAAGCAAATAATCTGAAAAACTGGACTGTATGAAGAACAGGGCATCAGGAAGGCTCATTAACAACCTGTGTTATGTAGCAGACACAATCTTGCTTGCTGAAAGTGAAGAGGCCTTGAAACACTGACAAAGATCAAAGACCCACAGCCTTCAGTACAGTTGTACCTCAACATCAAGAAAACAGGAATCCTCACAATTGGACTACTAAGTAACGTCATCACAAACAGAGAAAAGCTTGAAGTTGTGAAAGATTAATTTTACGTGAATCTGCAGTCAACACCCATAGAAACAGCAGCCAGAGAATCAAAAGATATAGCCTTGGGAAAATCTGCTGTAAAAGACCTCTTTAAAGTGTTGAAAGGCAAAGATGTCACCTTGAGCACTAAGGACCACCTAAGCCAAGACGTGGTGTTTTCAGTCACCTCATATTCATGGTTGGTTGCGCCTTTTATCAAGGTGAAATCTCCATTTTGTCCCATCGGTTTGTTATTGTGATTTTTTAGAACAGAATACTTAGCATGTACCATTGATGCTTCTACTTTCTTGTTGAGGAAACCCTGGTGGCTTAATGGTGAAGTTCTACGTCCACTAACCAGGAGGTCAAAAGCTTTTTGAAATGTGTGCAACTCAAGAACCCAGAGTTAGAGTCTCATTATTGTGTAGAATGAACGCTGTGTTAGGTGATGCCTCCTGAATGTGTGAATTTTCTCAGCTGTTTGCCTTTAGTTTTTTCTCACCACGTTCCCCAGTTACTATGTTCTCATGAGAATGTACTTTTTGCAAGAATACGCTATTCGCAGTCTTCATGCAGTCCCAGTGGCTGTTTTCTCCCTGATGCCGTGCACTGTTTCCAGATGTTACTGGCTCCCTACTCTGTTTTCGGTATTTGCTCGGGACTACTTTCTAGCTTCTGAACAGTAAACAATGGCTTTTGCCGTAGGTTGAACTGTGTCCCCTCAAAACTGTGTAGCCATTTGGCTGTACCATCATTCCCAATATTTTGTGGTTTTCCTGTGCTATACATCCTGATCTCTGCCTGTGGCTAATAGATAGTATTATTATGTTAAAAGAGGATTAGGTGAGACTGCAGCACTTGCTAAGGGAGTTTCCCTGGAGTGTGGCTTGTACCACGTTTTACCCTTTCATCTTATGGGAGATAAAAAGAGAGGGATGCAAGCAGAGAACTGAGACCCTCACACAGTCTGGAAAGCAGCACCAGGAGCACAGCATGTCCTTCAGACCTGAGGTTCTTGTGCCAAGATGCTCCCTGAACAAAGGCTGATGCAACATTGCAACTTTCCTCCAAAACTGACAGAGGGAAAGCCTTCTCCTGGAGTTGTTGTTGTTGGGTGACGTCAAGTTGGTTCTGACTCATAGCGACCCTATGAACAACAGAACAAAACACTGCCCGGTCTTACGCCATGTCCGCAGTTGTTTTTATGCTTAAGCCCATTGTTACAGACACTGTGTCCACCCGTCTCTTGGAGGGTCTTCCTCTTTTTCACTCCTGGAGTAGACCCCCTGAATTCGGTCTTGTAATGTTCTGGACTATGTACAAATAAATTTTTCTTTGATAAAGCCATCCGTGTGGTAGTATTCCTGTTAGAGCAGTACCAGGTAGCTAAACCACCTTTTCAGTAAGGAAAAATGCACTGCAGTGGTACTTTTCAAGAGGCCTGGACTCCTAGAAGTTATTCTTCTGCATTTAATCTTAGGGCCCAGTCATTGCTTCCGCATGTAGCATGTAGAATGCACCGCAGTGAACAGGTTTGCAGTATTCCAGGGCAGGTGTTCCTGCTCCATAACTGATAATATCGTGTTTGTTATAATGAAGAGTACGTAATAATGATGACTTTCTGAGATTCAAAAATTTCTTTAGTTTTGTTTATTTGTACTCTAAGAACTGCTTTTGCAGTAAGGAAGAATGCACTGCAGTGGTAATTTTCCTGAGAGTAAAAAAAAAAAAAATCCCTTGGTTTTATTTACTTAGGCTGTAAGTAATGCTTTTGCAGTGAGGAAGAAATGCATTGTACAATGATGTGAAAAGTTTCATGAAAAGTAATAAAAGGCTAAAAAGATGGAAAACAGAACAAAATGTATGTACAGTCATTTCCAGATGCCTTCATGTTTCACCTCGTTTTGTAAATGTCCAAGAAATATAACTTTAAAGTTATTTTTTAAAATGATTTTTTTTCCATTGGATCATATTGGTAGGATTTATTATGTCCAGCATCTGCTAGGGTATACTGGATCCCAGATAATAAGTATCAAAATTCATAAATCATTACAAGAATTCTGAGTCAGTCCTTTAATCAACATGCCGTCCTTTAGTGAAAACATGCGGTATCAACAAAAAATTCAAAGAGAAACTATTTGGGTCACCAAAGGGTTAATAAATTGAGTTTGATTTATAAAACCCTCAGCATTCTTTTTTGGTGGTTTCTATAGATTTTAACAAGTAATATTCTTATTTTTATTAATACTTAATTTATTCCGCTTTGAAGGCACTTGGCTTGGCAATTTATTTTTAATTTTGATGAGTTTAAATTCAAATTTTGATTTCTCATTTGATTCGTAATTTATTTAGAGGAGTTTTATGTGCTTTTATTTTCCCAGGGATTACATACAGAGTGGCTATCTGTTCTAGTTTGGTAGAAATTTATGATCCCAGCATTCCACTAGTTTTATGATTTCTACTTCATAGAATTTATGGAGAAATTCTTTGTTGCTTAATACATGATCAATTTTTATTATTATTTCATAGCCTTTCAAAAGAATATGTATTCTCTTTGGTATATTTCATTGTTGTTAGTTACCCTTGAGTCATTTCTGACTCATGGCAACCCTGTGCACAACAGAACAAAACATTGGCTGTCTTGTGCCGTCTCCAGAGTCTTCGGCATGTTTGAGGTCCTTGTTGCAGACACCTTTAGCGCCTTCCACCAGAGGAAGCTAGCTTATTTTCCAGGACTCTATTGGACAGCGTTCTGTTGTGATCCACTGAGTTTTCATTGGTTAGTTTTAGAAAGCAGATCATCAAGCTTTTCTTTCTAGTGTGTCTGAGCCTTTGATGTATCAGCAACATTGATTAGGTCACATGTATTTTCCATATCCTTAATTATTGGCTAGAAATCCTCAGGTGACACAGACAGTTGAAATGCTTGGTTACTAGCCAGAGGTGCCCCAGAGACAGGCTGGCAATCTGCTTTTAAAAAGTCACAGTCCTGAAAACCCTCTGGAGCAGATCTACTCTGAACACAAGAGGTCACCATGAGTGGGAATTGGCTAGCTGGCAACTGACAACACACACAATTTGAAAAGGGCATGTCAGAATCCTCATTTATAATTATTTGAGTTTTATTGCATGCTTCTTGCATTTCCAACAGATTCTGGATTCTTAGCGGCCCTCCTTGGAAACTCTATGGGGCAATTCTGTTCTGACCTGTATGGTCTCAGTGAGTTGGAATCAACTCAACAGCAATGGGTTTGGGTATATGGTATCAGTGTACAGATTTACCTCTTCTGTCTTCATGGTTGGTTGTGCCTTTTATCAATATGAAATCTGCATGTTGTCACGTCTATGTTTTTTGTTGTGGTTTTTTTAGAATAGAATATTTAGCCTGTAACACTGACTCTTCTACTTTTCCTTTTGAGGAAACCCTGGTGGAGTAATGGTTAAGTGCTATGCCCACTAAGAGGTCAGCAGTTCAAATCCACCAGGTGCTCCTTGGAAATTCTGTGAGGCTGTTCTACTCTGACGTATAGGTTCTCTATGAGTTGGAACCAACTTGACAACAAAACTTTATTTTTACTTCATTGCTATGGTCTTGCTCAGCTCTCTTTGTTCTGTCTTATTTTCTCCTAAGCGGGTGTCTTGGTGACACACAGCTCAATTTTTGCTCTTCACAGAATTTAAGACTCTTCTAATTTCTAGATTTACTAGGGAAATTTAGGCATTTTTATGTGTGGTGACCATGTTATTGATCTTTATATTTAGAGATTGAGCTTTGCTGCCTAAGTCTATATATAGCTATCAATGTCTTAAACAAGCAAATGGGAGAGACCTATAAAGGAAGGAGAATGGGTACTGGGTACTAACCTGGGGCTCTGCTCTAGTCCTTGTTCCTTGTATTACTTCAGAGGCAGAATTACATTGTGATCATGAGCTTCCAACTTCAGATTTTGAGAAACGTGGATTTAAGCTTCCCCTCTCTACTTTCTCCTGTGTCATCTTGGGCACATTAATTTTTATAATTACACTTCATTAATGTTAGAATGAGGTTTATTACAACAGTCTCCTTAAACATGATACAGAATGAATTATATAATAATACATGTAAACTGCTCAGCACTTAGTAAGCACAGAACATTAACTGATAGTTATGCTTCTTGCTTATTATTTTTATTTTCTTGTATTTATATACTTACTTTTTTCATAGCTTAACTTGAATTATTCAGTCCTAGGCATTAGATAAATCAAAATCTTTAACCCCATAGTTCACTGTGAAGGTAGTCACCCAACTGTAAACAGCTTTGTTCTCTCAACTTCTTCCTAAGTCAGCTCTGATTCTGACTGAAATCAAACGCCTGTTGTTTTTTTCTCTTTCTTGTTTAGATTTATTATTATTGCCTTTTGGTATCAATTTCTTTTATAAATCAGATCTTTTAACATCTGCAAGTGACCATTAAAAATGGCAACCTCAGCAGATTACATGCTGCAACACTGTATGTGATACAGTTTTACTAACAATAAGACTAGAAAATCCAGACAGTCATTAAGTGCTGTTCATGGTAACCTGAATGCGTAATAAATCGGAAACCACTTGTATATCTCTGTGTTTTTGTATCTATCTCTCTTGCATGAGGTCTTTAATATTTTTCTCTGCATCATCCCTCCCTCCTTCTAGATAGTCTTGAGATAATCTGAACATTCTGATTGTTACTGTACTTTTTTATTCAACATCATACATCTGGTGATATTTTCTTCTTTGAACTGTGTTAAAGTTAAAATTAAATTAAGAACAATTATTTAAAGTTAACTCTAAATTAAACTAACATCATTGTACATCTTTTTTAAAAAATACGTAACACATTTTCCCTTTCTGAATTTTCTTTTTTCTTGTCTTTTCTCTTTTGCACTAAATACCTTCCATATTCATTTACAAGGGGAAGTGTGTGTAGTATACCTGCCGAATTCTTGAATGTCAAAAAAGTCTCATCTTTCGTTACTCTCACAATGAGCAGTTCAGGTGGTTTTCAAATTCTTGGCTTAGAATCCTTTTCCTAAAAATCTCTGCAAATGCAGTCCCGGTGTCTTCTGACTTTATGCTACCTGTTATTGCTGTCTCTCAGCTCCAAAGCCAGCCTTTTATCCTCTGATTTGATGTGAGGTCAGGACTCAGCAAACACATTTCTCTTTTGCCAGCTGGCTCACGGTCACTGTGGAAATAAAGCTAAGTCCCAGTCTACTGTGTGCTTTCCCGCAAAGACAAACACAGAGTTAATGCTATGGTCAGTCATTCCAGAAGAGAAAAACAGCCTTGCTACTTCCCTGTTTTATTTGTTCTTGTCAGCATCCCATAACCAGTGACTTTTCACTCCAGTAGCAGAAGGCAGTCTTGTCCTGAATATTTTTTCAATTTTCCGGAACCCAGGTTCACAACACCTCCTTGGTGGTACCGACAGAAGTCATGCTGACATCCTGTCCTCCGAGGTCTGACTCCCAGCTCCCCAGGGCAACTCTTTCAAACTGCTGAAGTTTGATAATTGCAGCCTTGGTTTGTTGATTCCAACAGCTGGCAGGGGGCACTGCTGGCAGTTACCACCTCTGTGCTGTCTGCGTATTCTCTTTGCCTGTCTGATTCTGTTGGAAAGAACTTCAGAATTTACTTCCCTTGTTGAAATGTCTGGCATGATTTCTGTTTTCCCTGATGGATCTTGACTGATACACATTAGAAATGAGAGTTACAAAGGGAGTCTTATTTTTTTTAACGCATAGATGACCCGTTTTATTTCCTCCCACTATAGAATAATATAGACTTCCCTCCCCACCCCAAAAACCTGGCATTTTATTACGATGTATGTCCATGTGTCTTTTCTTTTAATGTCCTTCAGATAACTCCTGGTGGGCATTTTCAATCTAGAGTGTTTTCAGCTTGAACAAGTATTTTCTGCTATTTTTCTTTAGCTATTATTTAAAACATTGCTTAATCTTACTAGAATGCCTATTATAATATTATTTCTTGGATCCAGCCACCATAATCTTGTCTGTCATAGTTTCCATCACTACTTTTTGCTCTTTGGTCTTGGAGAATTTCTATATTTGTACTTTTTCTTTCTTCAGTATCCAGTCTGCTATTCAGTACCTCTGTTGAGTTTTTAATGTTCTCAGTTACACTCCTCACAGTCACATAAACCCTGTCTTGTTTTCTTACTGCTCCTTCTGATTACAGGCTGCATTCCCTTAGCTGGATAACAGCCTCTCCGATCTAACTAGGAACACTCACTGCAATCTTTGAGTGTTTAATCACATATTTTGTGTTAACTTTCATTAGAGATCACTGAGTTTATTTTCTTTGCCTGACCCTGCTGTTTTCTTAACGTTCTTATACAACCAGCAATTTTATATTGTCTGCTAGTACGCATAAATGAAAAGCTAGACTATTCATACTGTTCCCTTTTAACTTTTGTAGTAGCTGACTGTCACCACAATTATCCACGCACTGAAGAGGAGGATATTTAGTCCCCCTGTGGAAATACAAGTTCCATTTCAGGCAAACATTGCCAGTCCACAAACAAGGCATTCTCTGGATGAGGTCTCAGATTGTCCAGGAAGCTTTCCTTTTATTATTTTCAAAGCTTCCTAGAAAAATCAAAAGAAATATTGGTGCTAGCCAAGAGGTTGTCCCTCAGTGACTACTTGGCCTCAGTTTCTCCTTCAGGCCCCTTTTGGTTATATGGCTCCATCTTCAGGCTGTGGCCTCGAGGACTAGGGGAATGGACTGTCTGACCTGCCCAAAACACTCAACACTTTCAAATTTTTCTCTCTTTTACAAGAAAACATTACGATTGGTTAACCTGACTTACTGAACGGTGTTAATAAGCTGTTCCCTACTAGTGACATTGTTTGCTTTGGTATAAATTTGCTGTTTGACATGAGTTGGATTGGACTCAACGGCACTTGGCATGTCTTATATCTGGATGATATTATGTGGGCTTGTTATATGATGTTGGGATTGTTCTTAGTTTTCATAAAGATAATTTTTTTAATTTATTTTTTGTTCATTTCCTTAGTTTGGAGAACTGTAAATATATAACATGCTACCATCTTTCCAGAAGTCTGTTAATATGTGATTTATATTTGAAGAATCTGTTACAGGATTTTTTTAAAGAGAAAAAATTATAATCAAATGGAAAGGGGGAAAAAAGATGTCGTGAAACCTGTAACTGTGGATACACTAATATTATACCGTTAAAAAAATATATTCCTAAAATCTTTTCTGAGTTTCAGACTACATTTCTAACTAAACCACCATGATACTATGAAATTTATTACTAGTTCCTGCAAAACTTAATTTAGATGTTAAAATGGAACTTACAGTAAGAATTCAAATCCTTCCTGAAAGTGCCAATAATAATGAAAATGCCAGTATTTCTTACAGAGGTGCAAGATTGTCCCTTAGGAAGCAAAAGGAAGAAAACCAATTGAAACTCTTAGCCTCTTATCTAATCACATGAAAATTAGGGTTAGCTTGGAAATAGAAGAAAATTTTGGAATAAGCATTGCTGTAAACAGGTGAGGGAATACTTTCATCTCAAGCCTAAGGAAAGAGATTTAAAAGGGGCCAATCAGATTTTAATTTGCATCTCTTGGCAATTTGGGGACATGAAGGATGGCTAACTGTTTCATTTTTGAAAAGAGTTTGGCTGGTTAGCTGCTGTATGTTACAGAATTTGCTATCGTAAAGATAATCTGTTCTCCTAGTATTCCTTGAGGTAGAGATTGCTTGAGTTCTCGTACAGACCAGAGGAGGCAACCAGTGAGGTGCTTCTGTGACCTGCTTACATAAGCACCTGAGGGAGTAAGGGTTCCAGGAGAAAGGAGAACTTGGAGATGCGTTGAGGAAAGAGTTTTAAGTAGCCAGTGAAGAATGTGAGGAACTGCCAGTTAAGTCCACACACTCATCCTAGAAAAAATGCTACACACCACATTGCTGAATACCGCTGTGGTCACCTGCTAAGTAGTCCCCTTGGGAAGCTGTGCACTGATGCCAGTGCCTAGTCCACTCTTCAAAGCAATTTTGGAACTGTTTCTGGAATGGCCATCTGAGCTATCCTTGTGTTACCTTTGATGTGCTGACTGTCAAAAAATGACTTCCTTTTAATATTTTCTTTATCTTCGGGTAAAGAATATTAATATTTTCTTTATCTTCGGAGGCCAGTTCAGGTGAATCAGGGCGTGTTCCAATGCGGTTATTTGTTTATTGGCTGAAAACTCCCTCAGAGACAACTATACAGTTAAGTCCGAGAACTTGCCACTGTGCCACCATGCACAATGGGTGTTCCAGAAAGAGTTCCAAAATTGCTTTGATAGGTGGACTAGGCACTGGCAATCAGTGGGTGCATAGCTTCCCAAGGGAAGTACTTTGAAGTTGACCATATTGATACTCCGCAATGAGGTATGCAGCTCTTAGAACCATTAAGGTCACAGATTTAATAGCCAGACCTCATATGCATTCACCCAATTTAGGCAACCACAGTAGAACCAATTAAAGATTATTACAACAGAAACCTCTTTGCCCTCATCCCTTGTATTTCTGACACCCTTTGCTCTACATGACTTTCCTGGCACTTACCTTCTGACATACTATATTGTTTACATATTAAACAAAGAAAAAAACAAACCAGTTGCTGTGAAGTCAATTATTTGTATTACAGTGGAACCCACAGGGCTTTCAAGAGCTAATTTTTCAGAAGTAGATTGCGGGCCTTTCTTCTGAGGCACCTCTGGATGGACTTAAACCATCAACAGTTAGCAGCTGAGCTCTTAACAGTTTATGCTACCCAGGGAACTCAATTTGCATATGAATTTTCCTTATTTGTTGCCTCCATTGTGAGCTCCGTAGGTGTTCATCACCGTAGCCCAAGTGCTAGAGCAGTACTTGGATCATGTTGTTGTTAGTTTCCCTAGAATCCCCCCAGTTATTCATGGAGATGCCATGGCTAACAAGGAAGCACTTCACAGTCCTGACTGTGGATCAGACTTTGTCATCCATTAGGTTTTCACTAGCTAATTTCAGGAGTAGATTGCCAGGCCTTTCTTCCTAGTGTGTCTTAGTCTAGAAAGTCTGCTGAAACTTGGTCAGCATCTTAGCAATATGAACACCTCCACTGACAGACGTGCGGGGACTGCGCATGAGGCACGCTGGCTGGGAATGGAACGGGGTCTTCCTTATAGGGGACGAAAAGTCTCCCACTGAACCTTCAGTGCCCCTCATTGGATTATGCTAAGAACTGAAGAAATGCTTGCTAAATTTAATTATGAATTGAATTGGATCTCCAGAGAGCAGTGAAACAAGCCATGAAATGAAATTGTAAATACCTTCAGTGCCCAGATAGCCCAGGATGAGTGCATCATCAGCTATCATGGGTAAGGTAAGGTAAGGTAAGACCTTTCCTGCTCTTATCTCCCCTCTCTGTTCATTCTCACATCCTGACCTACAATTCCTAGAGAGGCCAGAGCGAGCCACGTCAGTGGGCCACTAGGCAGAAAGCCAAAAAGGATTAACAGAGAAGAAGCTATCTCTTTTCCCAAGATAAGCCATTAGTCCAAGGGACCCCTGAGAGGAGAAAAATTTTAACTGTAAATAAAACTGAGAGTTTTAGTATAAGAACTACATTGGATGGAACATATTAAAAACAGAGATGACATAGAAACTGGAAATTACAGGAAGAATTTTTATTACTTAAGGTTGACCTGAAAAATCATGGAGTCTACTCAAGGTTTCATCCAGGGACAGAATAACCAAAGGCCTGGAGGGCTTTGATTTGACCGCGATCTGATTACACTTTTCAACATCACATATTTCAGAGACTAGATACATTACAGTTAAAAACACTTATTCTTCTCACTGTTGTCAGTTTTCCATCTTTCAAAATTCTTACCTTCCTTTAGGCAGATATTCTTGGGACTGTCTCTTCTACAGTATCACAGGCAGTTCAAGTCCAGGGTCTGTGTCTTACAGGCCTCACTTTCCAAAATATAATAAAATGTCTAACATATTGGCAGGAACCCTGGTAGCGTAGTGGTTAAGAGCCACGGCTGTGAACCAAGAGGTCAGCAGTTCAGATACTCTAGGCACTCCTTGGAAATGCTTTGGGGCAGTTCTGTCCTGTCCTATAGGGTTGCTATGAGTTGGAATCAACTTGACAGCAATGGGCTTGGTTTTAATGGGCTTAACATATTGAGCACTTAATAGATGTTTTCTCAGTCGGTGAATGAATAAATGATAGGATTTTCTAAGCTCTGAAATTTCTGGGAGAAGCCAGAGGGACAAACTGAAGTGTGGGAGTTAAGATTAGGTAAGTAAAATAGGTTCGTGTCCATTAGTTGGAGACGTGGTAAAGGTCCAGTCCATTTTTTTCCTGAATAAATGAATGAATGCTAATAGGAATCAATATGTGAAAAAATTGCTACATGTAGGTAAGCAAGATAAAAACAGAAAACCCAGTTTCACTGGTTTATTTATTCACTTACATTTCATGTCAGTAAAATGGATATGAACTTTTTTTTGTAGGGTATCCTCGTCTTTGTACTAAGCATTGGGTCTCTTATAATCTACTTCATCAACTCTTCTGAGTGAGTAAAATTCCTAATTCTCCCTTGTCTGCTGTATCAGGAGGTTGCCCAACTAATCTGTAATTTTTCCCTAAGGAATAATGGTTAACATTCTTTCAAACAAACAAATAAACAAAAACCTCATAAAGGATAAGTGTTCAGTTGCCCCCAAGAAACACTAGACAAACTCTCCAAGAAGTTCCTGGGTTTCCCCTGCATCCTGTTATCCTGCATTGCTGGATGGTGGGGTGTCATGTGCAGATTTACCCCCAGGTCCCTGGGGCTCTAAGACTCCAGCTGCAGTCTCCTCACTCAGGCCTCTTCAGAAGGCTTCTCTGTCTTTCGATCCCTTGGGTGTTGACACAGACATGCTACCAGAGTTTCAGGGTTCCTATAGATTTTAAACTTCAGCTAGGCTCCAGAAAGAGCCCATAGTGCGCTGCACCTGGGATAAGAGGGATTGTTGTCTGCTCTACTCTGAATACATTCTTTCCTTGTATGCCAAGATGAGTACAATTTCTTGCCCACAACCCAGTCTAATTCTGTCTCTGTGACAACCCTCTGAGAAATCACGTTGGATTTCTAGCTGAAGTAATATGAAGACTGTCAGACCACAAAAGTCAGGCCATAATAGGAACCTGGGGAAATTTGTAGTCTTTATTTTGTGAATCCCTAATAGATCTTTTGGGAAATATTCTTTGAATTATGTTTGAACCAATTAAGTAGACCTAAAATTGCAAAGTTACTGTCGGGTTGATTCTGACTCATGGCGACCCCATGTGTGTCCAAGTAGTGCTGTACTCCGTAGAGTTCTCAGTGGCTGTGACATCTTGGAAATAGATCGTCAGGCGTTTCTTCGAAGACACCCATGGGTGAATTCACACCACCCGCCTTTTGGTTATCAGTCAAGGAACAAATTATTTATGCTACCCCTACACCTGCATCGGCCTTCTACCAGAAGTGTATAGAAGCCAGAATGTTCTGGCTCAACAGATGATCTTACAGACCAGAGAGAGCAACTTGTTCCCTATTGCCCAGAATCCTCACTGATGACATGGAAGCTGAACCAGTAAGCTCCCTGAAAGAGAGACTGGGTCATTTTCCTGTTATTTTCAGCTCTGTGGACATTCCAGGGGGTTAAATACTTCCACTCCCAAAAGAAAAGGAACTTCTTGAGATCTGAACTTACATGTCTGGATTGACCATTTGTGGTGAAGAAATAGAAAATTGCCTACCTTTTCTCTTTATTTGGTCCTCTATAGATGCAGCTTGTCCAACGTTTATTTTTACAAAGTGTCCTTGTTTCTTTTCCAGCTCTGTTGGAAGCTGTTCTTCATATGAAGACAAAACCATTATTGTCGATTTGTTTTTCAATGCTTTCTTTAGCTTCTATTTTGGGTTGAGGGTAAGTAACTACTGAAAACGAAAGGGAAGGTACAAACTTTACAGCTACCACTAAGAGAGACCAGTGTGTGACCAAGTTATACAGCCTGCTTGTATTTTTCAGGCTTTAAAGACAAATGGTTTGTGCCCCAGATTGCTAACTATACAATGAGACATAAAAACTCTCTGCTTCCTGCACCTCCAACTGTAAACTGCATCAGAAAGTCAAACACAAACAGAAATGATTCATTTATTACACACCGTTATCTTGTCACAAGATATACCTTACTGGTTTCCCACCTACCTCCAAGACAGCTGTACTAGCAAGCACAGTGAAAACAGAGCTGAACTAATGAGACTGTGAAGATGTCACTGGCTCCACGATAAGTGTATGTGCCGTGCTACTGCGATAAATGCTCTGTCCTGGTTTCATTTTTATTACATGTATTGGCTTCTTCTTTCTATGAGCACTTTTTAAATATTATCCCAGATCTAGATTTCAGTATATTGATCCAAAATGTTTATGAGAGATGCTCTTTTAATAGGTAATTATTACATGTTGTAGGTGTATGTGGATTAACACAGCGGTTGCAACAACAGGCTTAAGCATAAAGACTATTGTGGTCATGGCTCAAGACCAGGCAGTGTTTCATTCTGTTGTGCGTGGGGTCTCTATGAGTCAGAAGTGACTTGACGGCATCTAACAACAACAACATACGTATATGTAGGGTTTTAGAATACAGACAGATAGACAGATAGATGTGCATTGAAAAAAAAGAAAAACCACTGTCAGTGGGTCCCTTCTGGCTCATATTGTCCCCGTGGGATAAAGCAGAATTGCTCCATAGTGCTCTGTTTTGGAAAAAAGTAGTTAAGCGTATAAAAGTGAAAATTATCTTCTCCGAGGTGGAAAGTGCACTTTGGTTTAAAAAAGATACATCACTTATCATTATTTCCTGTTTCCTGGAATGGAATCATTTCTTAAAGCAAAATGTTATTAATATTTCCATTTTTTGCGTTGATTTTCATATTTTAGTCTTAGAGATGTTACTAATGTAATCATCAGACATTCTGCATTTTTATGAACCTAATTTTATAAAGAATTCTCTTATCACCTTACCTATGTAAAATACCATGTACTCGATATAAAAACATTTGTTCTGAGGAACACCTCCATTTTCTTAATTTGTGGAGAAGAATAAAGCTATGATTTAAAATACCAAACATTGTAGTACCTTGGAATCAGTATTTTTTCACTTGTGCTACATAAAAATATGAAGTAATTAAAATGTCACATCAGATCATTTGTTGACTATATGCATACCGTTTTTTATTTTTCATTCCATTCTTTAACTTCTGTGATAGTGAAGTCCTGTAGTTTTTGATCCGTTTCAAAGTGAAAATTAGAATTTTAAGTTTTATTTTAAGGAACTTTTAAGAATAACAGTTATGTCATAGTAAATAAGAGGTAATGAAAAGCTTAAATTTTGGAAAAATTTTGTTCAATGTAGTAATAATTGGATGAAAACAGGTAAATTATATGAAATGAAACTACTGTATTTAGAAGAGCTAACTTTAGTATAACTGGAATTTTTTGCTATTAAATATGACTTTTGTAAATGCAAGGGTCCATGATTTTTTCACTGTTATTTATCCTTTGAAATCTGACCACCTACAATACAAATTTTAATTGACAAAAAATTAACCAACAGCTCTAATTTAAATCTGAAAGTAATACTGAAACAAATTTGATCCTCTCTTGTAAAGAAAATAACAGCTGAGCTCTAATGACTATGCCACTATACGTACATATATAAATTTATATGTTACATATGTAAACATATAACAAAATATGTATAAATATTGTAGATATATTTCCTTGAATGTATTTACATGACCTTCCTGTAAAGCTTACTCTGATCACATAGTCACGAGTCGGATAGATGATCAAAATCATTTAGAGGAGACTTGTTTGCAAAGCTTCTAGAGAGCGGCAGCTTTTCCATTAGAGTTCATCCTAAATCATGCATCTTTATTGCTTATAATGGATATAACCTGTATCTGTATATCAGAATCTATCATCTGTATATTTATTCATGTATATCTTAAAGCTGTAGAAGCTGTAGAAAGTGTCTGTTTTAAAATATAAGAGTTAGATTTAGTGAAATGGGTACATGTTAACTTGTTGGATACTCAAAAGTACCCCCCAAAACCAAACCCACTGCTATCGAGTTGATTCTGACTCATAGTGACTCTATGTAACAGAGTAGAGCTGCCTCATAGAGTAGAGCTGCCCCATAGAGTTTCCAAGGAGCATCTGGCGGACTTGAACTGCTGACCTTTTGGTTAGCAGACATAGCACTTAAACACTGTATCACCAGGGTTTACCTAGAAAGGAAACCCAAACCAAACCCACTGCCATCAAGTCAATTTTGACTCACAGTAGCCCTATAGAACAGAGAACTTAACCACTATACCACCAATGTCCCCCAAAAGTACGGTCTTTCTATTTCTGTATCTGTCTAAAATAAAACCATACCTATTACTGTCAAGTCAGTTCTGCCTCATATCAATCCTAAAGAACAGAGTAGAACTACCCATACAAGGTTCCCAAGGAGTGGCTGGTAGTTTCAAACTGCTGATTTTCTGGTTAGCAGCTGAGTTCTTAACCACTCTATCACCAGGGTTCCTACAGCTATCTGTGTCTACGTATATATTTGTGTATATTTGTCTACATGTCTGTGTATCTGGTCTATCCACCCACGTACCCACCTACTTACCTGTCTACCTGTTAGAATGAGAGCAAACTTCAGTTGTCACGTGAAATATAGGTTAATAATGCTGTCCCTTGTGTTAACTCTGTGACTCACGAGGGTAACAGAATTTCACTCCTGTCTCTGTCTTACAGTTTTTGGTAGCTGATGACAAAATCAAGTTCTGGTTGGAGATGAATTCTATTGTAGACATCTTTACCATCCCACCAACCTTTACTTCATATTATTTGAAGAATAATTGGCTGGGTAAGTGCATTATGGAAATCAGCAGCAATTAAAAAAGAATTCTCAAGAGTTCACATTCATAACTATTCTAAATTTTTTATGAATGCTTACCTTTCATTAAAAAAATCACCACTGTATTT
Source organism: Heterohyrax brucei (assembly GCA_028571685.1). Classification (NCBI taxonomy): domain Eukaryota; kingdom Metazoa; phylum Chordata; class Mammalia; order Hyracoidea; family Procaviidae; genus Heterohyrax; species Heterohyrax brucei. Next base: position 67,561,575 of record CM053160.1, on the reverse strand, counting down.
ACATGGTTTTGAAGAATATTTGCAAAAACTATTTGTTCAGCCTTAGTACATAGCAGTGTATCTGATGTGCAGTAGGTGTTCAGTCATTAGTGGGCTGGTTGTACCCACAGCCTGAGAGGCAGTGGCCCCAGCATCCCATCTCCCAGGTTCGCCTTTATGCTGGGGTGCTTATGTAGATGGCAGGAGATGCAAAGCTTCCTTTGGTTTGTAAAAACTATACACTGTCATATCTGTATGTGCTGTGGTATGTTAAGAGATTTATTTCACCTAATTAGTTATTCCATCCTTAATGCAGATGTGTTGATACTGCATGGGCATTCTGGAGCTTCTGTAATATATAACTTTATATGATTATTTATTATCTATGGAAATCCTCGTGGCATAGTGGTAAAGTGCTGTGACTGCTAAGCAAAAGCAGCTCAAATCTGCCAGGTGCTCCTTGAAAACTCTCTGGGGTAGTTCTACTCTGTTCTGTTGGGCCACTATGAGTTGGAATTAACGTAACAGCAATGGGTTGGCTTGTTGGTATGTATTATCTACGATAAGAACCCCAATAATAGTACTTACTATCATACATAAAATTAGAAGTAAATTTTTTTAAAAAGCATACAAACATTGAGGAGAGTATCATAGAGATTCTATGGTGGGGAGGTTAAATTTTGGGAAAATTTGCTGTCAGTTTGAAACAAGAGTTAAACAGAAGAAAATGTGCATAGTGCTTATTATATGTGAGACACACATCTGTGAACTTTCTCTTAATGTAACAACTCTGTGAGGTGAATACTATTATAATACCCATTTCACAGATGAGGAAATAGAGTATGTCTTGGATTACAACACTTACTAAGTGTCCAGGCCAGGTTTTGAACTAGAATGTGCACTCGTAAACCCACAACATCATAAGATATTATACTTGAGCGTTGTAGGGAGGAAAAGAGTACAAGGAATCCCAATGATCAGAATTCAGACTACTTGGCAGAGTGACTCTGTTTTGAGCAGCTGTATCCTTTCAATTGCTTTGCAGGTTTAAGGTTCCTGAGAGCACTAAGACTGCTAGAACTCCCGCAGATCCTGCAAATTCTACAAGTCCTCAAGACCAGGTAAACGCTGGGGGCACCTGAAGAACTGTTTTATGTTTTAGTTTACATTAAACCAAAAAAAAAAACCAACCAACAAACAAACCAACCAAACTGTTGACACTGAGTTGATTCAGACTCACAGGAAATGAAAAATGTTGATTAAGCTTTTAGCTCAACTATTTCCCATCAGAATTTCAGTAGCAAACTTAGAAAATCCCTAAACTCCCAAGACGTTACTCACTTAGTTTATCTCATTACATTGCATAGCACACAGAAGGAAAGATTTGCAGACATTTTGAAGAGTTTGTCTTTTCTTTGTTTAGTAAAACTACTATCTGTAAATCCATTTAGGAGTTAATTGTGAGCTTGCAGAACAAGTCAAAGCAACCCAGAGGCTTTGGTTCTGCACATTTGCTTTTCATGAATCCTGTTTCTCCTGGCTGGGCAAAATTAGAAGTGTTTCTTCATGGTTGGCAGTGTGAGGCACTTCCTCTGCAGGTGAGCTGCTTGGTAGCAGCAGTGGACTATGGCTTACAGAGACTGAGCCACCTACAGTGGTATAGTGGTCAAGTGCTACAGCTGCTAACAAAAAGGTTGGCAGTTTGAATCCACAAGCTGCTCACTGGAAACTCTGTGGGGCAGTTCTTCTCTGTCCTGTAGGGTCACTAGGAATTGGAATGGAATTGTTTTAAAAGTTGGAAAAAAAGAAAGAAATTCAAACAACCTTTAGGTAGCAGAAACTTACACAGTTTTGGTCCCCATGAAAGTACAGAACATTTCAGGCCAGGGCAGATTTCACTGCTAAGTGTGCATGTATTGTAGAAAAGTCGGGCTGCGGAAGAGTGTTCTTCTGTGGTGGATGGCACTGCCTGAAACCACAGAGATTTCATCTAAACTCTACAGCTTTACTTAGGAGTTGGAACCTTTTTTGATCTTCTTCACTCAAGGATCCTGTTAGGAGGTTAGCGATATGATTCTACATTTCTGTGATCTACTCAAAATTTCACTTTCCAAGTCACTCCCTGGATTCCTCAGATAATGTATTTTGCACTATTATTTCAGAAAATGTGACTATGAAACAATTTTCTGATGATTAATATAAAAAATAACAACAAAACTCAGAAACATTGCATTGAATCAGTTCCGACTCACAGCAACCTTGCAGGACAGAATAGAACTGTCCCACAGGATTCCAGGAAGTGGCTGGTGAACCTGAACTGCCGACCTTTCAGTTAGCAGCCAAATGCTCCACCACTGCACCGGGATGTTATTAAGAGCAATAGGATACGAAACTGGTGCTGTCACAGTGAAAATCCAAGTTTCTTGAACACTTTTGATTTGGTGTGCTTGGGGACTGTGCGTCTGACACTCATGGATGTATGTGAATCAAGTTGAGCATTTTGTAAAAATGCAGATGCATAGTCCATAGATCACAAGTGGGACATGGGATGCTGCATTCGTGACATCCTCCGGGGTAACACCACTGCTGCTGGCCCATGAACCACACTGAGTAGCCAGACCTTGGAGAGAGGTGCTTGTGTTATTCTGAAAGCTGTATGAGGTGGCCCAACTGCTCTTTGTCTTTCTCCCTCTAGTAACTCAGTGAAGTTTTCCAAAGTGTTATCAGTAGTTCTCAGTTCGTGGTTCACCGCTGCAGGATTCATTCACCTGGTAAGCATCTCATCACAGTTCCTGTTACTGCTGGTTGGCCTCAGTGTTCTCTCTGAAAAAAATGGAGCTGAAAGTTTGGAGCACTTGTCTCCATCACTAAGACTCAGCGTGAGGTTTATCTTTGTATTTCTCCTTTCTGGATTTCCCTACTCTCCTATTTCTTGCAAAAATGTATCAGTTACACTTAGGGTACTTGTGTTCACCCTTCTAACTTTGAAACCTGTTCTTAGGAAAAGACCTAAAGAAGCTAAACTTTGAAAGGTATAAGCAATAAAGAAATGTATCTCTATGTATTTATAGGGGTTCTAGCATTTTAACAAAGCATAAGAAGTCTAAAGTCAAAGAAATGAAGCTGATTGGAGGTTTCAGACTTATGAAAGATGGGGAGTTATGGAAGAAAAGAGGTTGAGTTGCAAAGATCCTGAGCCTTGGGGATCTCTTGGTTCTCCTCAAGCCAATTCATTCATATGTAGCTGCCCTCCTTTGTTTATAAGAGGGGCTAGTTCTTATCCCACATAATCAAGAATATAGTCAGTGAATTGTTACAATGGGAAAGACACTCCTGGACTTGATTGCCTGAGGACAGTTGAGAAGTCATTAGAAGATGGAGAAACTGAAGTCCTGCAGCAGGATGTTAAAAGTCTGTAGAGAGTTTTGAGAAAAATGAAGTGAAAGATATAATGGAAACCATTTTTGTTTGATTTCTCTGAAAATTAATTATAAGCAGGAATGATAAAAAAGGAAAATATTGAATGCTTACCATCTTCAGTTCATCAAGAAAAATGTCAAATGCCTAGTGTAAGCACTGAACCTTCAGGAAACCTGAAACCAGTCCCCTATATCATGAGCCCTCAAGCAGGAGAAGATTTCCCTAAAAAGATGCACTCAGCAGTAAAGGTAGATCCCTGGATCTAGAGGGTAGATCCCTGGATCTAGAGGGTGGATTCCTGGATCTAGAGGATTGAGCCTAGGGGAATTAGCCTGCTGTGGGAGAGGCAACCAGTATCCCTGTGCAGTGCTGTTGGAACTTCATAGAAGCGTAGACAACAGAAAGCTAAAGGAGAAAGTATGTTAACAGTTGGTGCTCACTAGGAGTTCCAGAAGGCCCTCAGGCTTAATGCGGTATACATTTCATTTGAGCTAATTGTTTTTATTTTGTTTTTTAATTAGTCATTAACTTTTGTGGCGATAACTAAACCCAACTCATTGCTGTCAATTCCAACTCATAGCAAACATTGCTATATGTCAGAGTAGAACTGCTCCATAAAGTTTCCAAGGAGTGCCTGGTGGATTTAAATATCAAATGCCTGGATTTCTGTATTGTTTGGAAAAATAGAAGTTTCTGGCAATCCTGCTCTGCCAGGCCACCAAATGTCATAGCTAAAGAATAGCTTCTTCCTGTAAATCACACATGCTCTTGGGATGGTCACTGTCTGCAGTACCACCACCATCACCCCCACCCCTGAATCCCTAAAGTCTCTTGCTTAGTACCTCTTGTCATGTGAGTGCGTGCCCCCATAAGGCATCAAGTCTCCCAGACAAGGAAGTGGCCTGTGAGGATATATGCAAGAGAAAGAGAGAGAAGCAAACGAACAGTTTAAGGGGCTCTACATCAACTTCTAGAATATTAAACCTATAAGAGCTGTCCACAGAGTGAAGAAAATAGATTTGATAAGAGCTGTTTGAAATGGCAAACCAAAGCCAAAGCTATGATTGCCCCAACTTACTACCTTCCCAGCTGACATCATCTTTCGTCTTCAAGTAGACACCACTCCAAGATGAATATTAATTAGAAAAGAATCAAATGCTTAAATTCTGCCAGAATAACAAGAGTTGTAATGGAGAGCAGAGAGAAAGCTGTACAGAAATAGTTACATATACTATCGTCATGAGAACAATTACAAGACAATGTACCCAGGTAGCAAAGGAAAAGAAAAAAATCCTCGTATGTGAAAAAGATACATGAGGTTTTAAAAAAAACTCAGATATACATACAACATTTTAAAGAAAAAGATAGTTAAGCAACATAGCAGGCATTAAAAATAAGCTGAAAAATAACAGAGAAAAGTATTGCAGAGCTGAAAATCACATTGTTGTTGACGTGGTGCTGACTCATGGTAGCTGTATATGGAACAGAACAAAAGATTGTGTGACTCACTGCCCTCTCCATGATAATTGATATGTTTGAGCCCTTGGTTGTGGCTGTCATGCAGTTCAGCTCACTGAGGGTGTCCTTCATTTTTGCTGACTCTCTACTAAAAATGATGCCTTTGTTTTTAGCACTTGGTCTTTCCTGATGTGGTCAAAAGAAGTTGAATCTTGTGGTCCTTAAGGTGTAGGCAAAGGATGCTGAATATACCTGGACTGACAGGGAGTCCCCAAGTGGAGCAACTGGTTTGCTATTACCTATTAACTGAAAGGTTGGTCTTCATTTCCACTGAGTGGCATAGCAGAAGAGAGACCTGGCAATCTGCTTCTGCAAGTTTATGGCCAAGAAAACCTGGTGGAGCCCAATTCTCTTCTGAAGCACATGAGGTCTCCATGAGTCCCATCAACTCCACAGCAGTGGGTTAGGTGTTTGGTTTGGTGGCCTGCCAGAAGAACAAACAAATCTGTCTTAGAAGAAATACAACCAACATTTTCCTTAGAAAAACACATTAGAGAGAATGAAATATAGTAAATGTGATAAAAAAAAATATGGTCAGAAAGATGGTGGACAGGATTGAAGGAAAAACACTAAGATACTGAAATGATTTTAGAGGAGAAACAAAAAAACAGACTATTGATTCTATATACTACAAAATTACTGTTCCTAAACGTGGGAAAGCCACAAATGGTACCAGGAAAATATTTATAGAAAATAAAGTCTTGAATAAGTAGATTAGAGAACATTCAGTATCCTAGGAAAAATGACCCTAAACTACAAACTCCCACTACGTTCTGAAGCAGTTACTAAACTCAGAGGACAAAGAGAGAATCCAAGAACAGCCAATCAAGTTCTGTACAAGGGAGGACAAAATGAACTAGAGTCAGGTTTCTCTGCAGCATAAGTCAACACCAGAAATGAGAGAGAAATGTCTCAACATTTGCTCAAAGGAAAGTGTAACCTATCCAGTTGTTTTAAGCAAGCAAAGGGAATTGGTACCCATGCTTTTAAAAATATATATCTTGATGCTAAATTTCAGCCGTATAGGAGATGAATCAAAATGAAGAACTCAAGAATGGGGAAGCCATTATAAAAAGCTACAGCGGTGATCACAAGACGGACAATATTGGTTTTAATGCCAGGATGTGATTGGATCCTTGTGCTAGATATCATAACTGGCAATGTGGAATTTTAGTGAAGACTCTGGAGGTCAGAGAAAGATTAGTAGACACAGAAGCAAAGTCTACCTGCCAGCCCTAAGAGTTAATATAAGCATACAGTCTTTCTCTTACTTTGCAGTGGGGGCTTATAAGAGTCCACATTTTTAACCTACTTCCAAACTGAAGGAAGGACCAGCACTTGGCGTATCTCTATTAAAACGTGGCCAAGTATCTAAGCGAAGCAGATGATGTCTAATTTCTCCGCCAGCACTTAACAACATTTTTTAAAAGGCAATAATGCAGAATAATAAGAAAAAAAAAACCCTTTCTGTTTTTCTCTGGAATCACTAGCATTTATCATCTTTTATGTTGAAGAGAAATGGAAAACATCTGGAAAATATTTCAACTGTGGGGAAATCATTCTGAAAAAGGAAAAACAAAGGAAAAGTGTAGATAGATAACAGATTTTGCTTTGCCTAAATTACTCCGTTTATTTTATATCATTAGAAGGTAATCTGGTAAGTTTGGTTTCCTCAGACTGTGATGACTTAGAAGAAAATAGTTTTCAGAGTTTTTTTTTTCAACTTACTCAGAAATTCTTGATTAGGGGTGGGTGACAACTTGGAAAACTTGTTTGCTTATTTATTTATTTTTTCTGAGCCACCAGCATTCAAGCACTGAAGCTCACTGAAATTAAAATGCTATTTCAGTGTGGTCTTACATACTAATAATCTTGATGTAGTAAAAAACTGTTAATGACTAATAACTGCTCAACTTGAGTCTTAGTGTCTCATGCCTCCAGGAAGTGATGATGTGGTCACATGAGAAGAAAGAGATATCTGCTGCCATTCCCCTGGGGAGTCTTCCACAGCTGGACTCAAGCTGCATGTCCCTCACATTCCAGCAGTAATTACAGTTAAGGAACCCGAGACTTTATAACTCCTGCACACAGTTGGCAAACTCTTCATGGCAGACTAAGAATCACTGAATATTTCATGTGAATGCAACTGAGTGAAAGGGGTCCAATGCATTGCCTATTAAAAAGCCTTCTTTTGGGGCCCATTCAAAGATGTTTCTTCTGTCTTATCTCTTTGGACAGGTGGAAAATTCTGGTGATCCTTGGCTCAAAGGTGGAAATTCACAGAATTTGTCTTACTTTCAATCAATTTATCTGATTGTGGCAACAACATCAACAGTTGGCTTCGGAGACGTGGTAGCCAAGACATCCCTGGGACGGATATTCATTATCTTCTTCACTCTTATAAGTTTGGTGAAGACTGTTTTTAATCTTGTTTTGATTGAAAACAAACCCATTGCTGTTGAGTCTATTCTGACTCATAACAACTCTATTAGACAGAATAGAACTGCCCTGTAAGACTTCCAGGAAACTCTGGTGGCATAGTAGTTAAATGCTACATCTGTTAATGAAAAGGTCAGCCATCTGAATCCAGTAGACACTCCTTAGTAACTCTATGGAGCAGTTCTATTCTGTTCTGTAGGTTCACTATGAGTTAGAATCAACTTGACAGCAGCGGGTTTAGTTTGGGGTATAAGATTTCCAAGAAGCATCTGGTGATTTGAACAGCTTTCCTTTTGGTTAGCAGCTGTAACCGTCAACCACTGTGCTACATAAATGGGGGAAAAAATGTTTTTGTTTTTTTGGTTAATAGTTGGCGATAAAGCAATGTATTCTGGAGAGTAAATGTTGTATTACTCAGCCAGCCAGCCAGCCAGCCAAGTGCCATTGAGTTGGATCCGACTCATGGGAATCCTAGAGGCCAGAGTAGAACTGACCCCCAGAGTATTCAAGGAGCGCCTGGTGGATTTGAACTGCCGACCTTGTGGTTAGCAGTGGTAGCACTTAACTTCAGAGCAAGTATTAAATAAAAAGTTGCACAGATCTAATACTTTTAAAACTGCATTCCCTGGAGCACATGATATAATTGCTTGGCTGCCAGGGATAAAGGACAGTAGACAAACATGAGCAGACAGTTCTTATTAATCTCTAAATAATTTTAAGCAACACTGTTTTCCTTTATCTTTGGACCATCAGATTAAAATCTTCCTTCTAAAGATGAGGGATGCCTGAGATTTCAATTAAAGGAAGTTCTGTTCCTTCAGTCCAAATGAGCTAGCTTCCACCAAACCACTATCTTACTTTAGATAAGTGAACATCTAAAACCCTGGTGAAGTTGTGATTAAGTGCTCCAGGTGTGCACCAAAAGCGTGGCATTTCAAATCCACCAGGCACTCCTTGGCAACCCTATAGAGCAGTTCTACTCTTTCCTACCGAATTGCTATGACTCCGTGACACTTGGTTTGGTTTAGTGTAGTTTTGGGTGGTGTAAAGGTTAAGTGCTACAGCTTCTAACCAAAAGGTCATCAGTTCAAATATGCCAGGCACTCCTTGGAAATTCTATGGGGCAGTTCTTCTCTGTTCTGTAGGGATGCTATGAGTTGGAACTGACTCAATGGCAGTGAGTTTGGTATGCTTGGTTTGAGACTGCAACAAGGACCAAGGAAACCTTCTTTTCTTTTGGCTACTTTAGTCTCAGTTCCTTAAAGACATAACAGAGTTCATTACACTACCTTTTGAATATTCGGCCGTTCACAAGCCTCATTTCAACCATTTCACCTTAGTCCCCCTCTACTCTGTGTGGTCCCATAAAGTGATGAAGTCGGCAGGGGAGTTAGAAATGACAAAGCAAAGCAGGTCAGGGATCTGTCTTACTGTTTGTCTTTGCTTTCATCATTTTGAAAACCAAAAAACATTTAGGAAATTTGAACCAAATCCAAAGACAGAAGAAAGAAAGAAACAAGTCATAGTCATGACCCTCTTAGAGGAGAGAAAATATTATATAACTTCTTCCTCCTTTATAATCTTAGAATAATGGAGCAGTCTTCAAAATAATGAGAGCTCAACTCTTGAATGCTAATTATTTTAGATACAATTTGCCAGATACATCCCTGAAATTGTGGAACTTTTTGCTAACAAGAGGAAATACACTAATTCCTATGAAGTGGTCCGAGGGAAGAAGTAAGTATCTCTATGTGTATAATTTCTAGTTTGAGAGATTCTGTCTCATTCTAAACACTGATATTATTGCTTTATCTAGCTATGGGACCAAAGGGGAACATTTTGACAAGGGTCTTCATTAACTAAAAAGGGTTATGTTTGAATAAAATCCGTAAGAAGATATATGGCACTTGATTTAACTGTTATATCTTACCCATAAGAGCAGTTAAGTCATCCAAAGTGATAGGTAATGTTATAACTCATTGTCAGTATTATTGGATGTGACATTACCTCTGTAGTCCTTATCACTAACTGTTCTCTTACTGCGAATTGTCTTATTTCCATGATAGGATTATCAACTTACAGTTATACAATGCATCAAATCAAAACAACAGTTCAAATTTAAAATAATTTCATTCATTTGCTGGAGTCAAAATCACCCTAAATGATCCAGGCTCAGTTAAGAGCAGAGATTTGGTACAGTGAGAAGCAATGTCTGTGTCCTCCTCTGCAGTGCTTAGTAGACAACAGTCTCTGCTGGTGCAGCAGCCATTTTTCCCAAGAGGGAAACTGAGTTGGAGCCGATTTGACCCTGTTTCTCTGTAGATTCAAGTTATGCCAGTTTCCATTGCACTTTTTCACATCTAAGGGGAGAATGGACTAGAGAGCTTGAATTGGATGTGATTCTAATTAATTTAGTCTGTGTTGTTTGTACACGAAAGAGGCACAATTTGTATGAGCCAGCTGGAGCCTTGGTGGCAGAAGAACATAGCTGCCAGCGAAAAGCTCAGCCATTTGCATCTGACAGCATGGAGGCCCGACGGGACAGTTATGCTGTGTCCTGTTGGGTCACTCTGAGTTGAAATCAACTTGACAGCAATGGGTTTGTGAGCCAGTTGCCATCAAATCATTCTCACTAATGGCAACTACGTGTGTGTGAGCATAGAACTCTGCACAGTAGAAATTTCAAAGCCTGAGTTTGGGGAAGTAGATTGCCAGGTCTTCCTTTGGAGGCTCCTTTGAGTGGACTCGAACCTTCAGTGCCTGTTGGTTAGCTGCCAAGGACGAGAAAGTAAAAATAACAGTAATGAAAATCAATGAAATAAACTAGATAAGCCAAACTCTGATCCATCATATCCCAAGAAAGACAAATGCGACACATGCTAAATTAGCTAACAAGATCTGGAAAGTTTACAGTTAAGTTAAAATTATGTTTTCAACATAATTAAAGGACTAAAAATAAAAGCAAACCCAAATCCACTCCCATCGAGTCAGGTCCGACTCATAGCAACACTAGGGATTGGAGTAGAAGAGCCCCACAGAGTTTCCAAGGAGTGCCTGTTGGATTTGAATTGCTGACCTTTAGGTTAGCAGACATAGCACTTAACCTACTATGCCACCAGGATTTCCAATTAAAAGACTAGTAGGGGAAAAGGCTTCTTAAACTATGTTGTTGTTGCTAGGTGCTGCCAAGTCAGTTCCAGCTCATGATGACCCTGTGTACGACAGAACAAAACACAGCCTGGTCCTGTGCCATCCTCACTATCGTTGCTTTTAAAGTATACTAATCCCAAAGAAACGGACCACTGTTTGTCACCATCGTAGCTATATGTATAGCTTTCTGTGCCACTTCCTACTGTCTTTCTGTTGGAATCACTTTTTGCAAACTTCTCAAAAAAAAAATAAGCCCTTGAAAACTCTGCAGAACACAGTTCTACTCTGACACACACGGGGTCACCATGCATTAGAGTGGGCTTGGTGGCAAGGGGTGTAGACAGTTTTGATGTGGAAAACAACGCATCGACCGTGATATTTGACTATAGAACAATCAACGAACCACTCAGAGCCTCAGTTTTTCAGTGACGTGAGTATGTCAGTGAATGAGGAAGCCAGTGAAGACTCAAGTGGTACAATATGAATGCAGGTTCATTGTAAGTAACTGTAAAATCTACCAGTGGTAGCCGTATTCTTGAAAAGTTATGGATAAGTCACATGTTTCAAGTCATACCCTTCTTGAGACTGACTAGAGACTATAGGAATCTGTTGTCACTTTTGTATCTTGCTGATCCCATCCCTGGCATTTCTTTTTTCTAAATCCAGACGATTCAAATACCACATTTACTTGAGACTAAGTTTAAGCTGGAAACCCTGGTTGCGTAGCGGCTTAAGTACTATGTCTGCTAACCAAAAGGTCGGCAGTTCAAATCCGCCAGGCAATCCTTGGCGACTCTATGGGGCAGTTCTCTTCTGACCTCTAGGTCACTATGAGTCAGACACAACTCCATGGTAGTGGATTTTTTTTTTTTTTTTGTAAGTTTAAGCTAATTGCCCACCTGTAAATCTTGACAGAAAGATAACCTCTGTTCCTCTGACAACCCACCTCACATGTTCTTGCCTCCTAGGTTCATCGTGGTATGTGGAAACATTACTGTTGACAGTGTGAGTGCTTTTCTGAGCAATTTTCTCCGCCACAATGTAGGAGAAATCAGCACAGAGATCGTTTTTCTGGGAGAGTAAGTGGCTCAAATTACCGGTTCTAAATTAATGCTTGAAATGTACATGAATTATCTCTAATGAAAAAATTACTCTTATATTATTCATAGAAAATTTAGGAAATCATAATAAGCAAAAAAAAAAAGAAAATCCATCTCATGAACAACGGTAGCCTCTGCAAATACTTTGGCATGTATCTTAATGGATGTTTTTCTGTGTACTTAGTAGGATAATTCAAGTGCTTTTGCATCATGCAGCCTTTAACTTAATGGCACTGATTGTTGGAGTCCTTGGGTGATATCAGTGGTCATACCAGTGGTTAACACGTGTGGCTGCTGAACAAAAGATGGGAGGTTTGAGTCCAGCTAGAGGCATTTCAGGAGAAAGATCTGGCAGTTTATTTCCCGAAAATCAGCCGTGAAGAACCTTCTAGAGCACAAAAACACTCTGACACACACATCAGGTCTCAGTGAGTGAAAAATGACCCACTGGCAACTGGTGGTACATTTATTGTTATTGTATATGCCCATCATTTTGTGCACAAAATCTGAGCAGTTAACAGTTATTATTCTGCATATTCTCAGAATCAAGTGTTTTGGCTCAGATAGATGCAGAAAGGATTGCTGTTGATAACATTCTGTTCCATGTAGCTTACCTTTCCATTAGCAGTGTCCAAGTCAAATGTTTTATCAACTACTGGAAAATACATATTTAGTTAGATTAAAAAAAAATTTAAGTGGCAAAATGATTTCTTATTTCATTTTTCACTGTCAAATTTTGACTACTTGTAAGATGAACCATTCTCGTATGTTTTGCTATTTGTTTTCCTTTCGAAATTGATCTTAATTGCTTTAATTCTATTTCTTGGATGGTCATGTATTGCTTCATTGACTTAGAAGGAATCTGAGTTAATTTTGATAGTAGCTATTTTTGCTGTAAATATTTTTCCTCTCTGTTCACTTTTTAATTTTTTTGTGCTTTTGTTTTAATACAGATGGATGCATTTATAATTTGAACATGCCTGAATCCATGGACTCCTTTTAATTTGTAGCTTCTTTCACATTCTTAGGGCTTTCTGTTCTAGAATTAAATAAACATTAGTTTTGCATTTTTGTGCTTTAATATCCTAGTGTTTAGCGTTTTAGCTCTTTGGGATTGATTTTGTGTGACGTGTAGGGAACTAGCTTCTTTTTTTCCCCCCAAAATGTTAATCAGTTTTCCAAACATCATTCATCAAATAAGTCAGTGTTATATGAAGTGACATTTTAATCTCATAGAGGATTGCGTATGGAATCAACTCAACCTTTATTCATTTTACAGTTGAGCAATTCGTACTTTTATTATGACATGCCCAACCCACCACCAGTTTGGGCTGCCTTTTGCTAAATAACCAATAAATGTTTTGATCTATTTCTATGTTTTATTGATGAACAGACAATAGTTCTGTTTCAGTATTTTGCCATCTCTGTCTTTACAAAAGTTTGTAGTATAGCAACTGGTTTATTTACTATTATTTGACAGAAAAACAGCAGATAGAAAGCGTAGCAATACAATATCACATTTTTCCCACTCTGTCCTTTGACTCTTGCAAAGCATTGGATACCCTAAATCACTATAACAGTATCTATAACCCAAGTTAATCTTTTCCCCCCACTTTTGCCACTCTGCTGTTTTGCACAGGAGCCCTCCTTCTCTGGAACTGGAATCCATATTTAAGTGCTTCATGGCCTATACAAGTTTTGTCTTTGGATCTGCCCTTAAGTGGGAGGATCTGAGGCGAGCTGCGGTAAGATCTACTTTTTTTTTCTCCTAGTCGCTTTCTCAAGCTGGAACCATTAGGATGAGAGATTGTATTCCCCTGTCAAAAGATATCACTGCCTATCTGTAAGTTGTGCAATGGCCAAGGGTGACTTCCGAACTTTCAAAATTAGTTATAAAAGAAATTCAGTAATTGAGCCTCAGATGTTCTTATTGCTAGTTGTTAGCTGCCATTAGCTCTGACTTACGGTGACCGCTGGACAATGGAACAGACTGAAGCCTGGTCTGGTGCCTTCCTTGTGATTGGTTCAGATTTGGACAATTATAATCCTTCGGGTTTCCACTGGCTGGTAATAGAAGTAAGTTATCAGGCCTTTTTAGTCTGAAAGCTCTGCAGAAAGCTATCCACCACAGATAGTCCTGCTAGTACATGAAATACTAATGACATAGCTTCCAGCATCATGGCAACATGCAAATAAGTCACCACAGTGAGACAAACTGACAGATGAGTGATGGCCATGCATGAAGTGTGCTGACCAGAATCAATTTTCAGATCTTACCCATACCCCAAAATCCAAAGCCCTGCCAATGAGTTGATTCCAACTTGTAGCAGCCCTATGAGACAGAGTAGAACTGCTCCATAGAGTTTCCAAGGAGCGCCTGGTGGACTCGAACTGCTGACCTTCTCATTAGCAGATGTCATTGTTAACCACTATGCCACCAGGGTTCCAAATAGGAGATGAGAATTCTACCATTGAACCACTAGTACCTCAACCCTTAAATACTCCTTGAAAAATTTTCAAGCAGATCCCACTGTTTCCCTATGTTGTTGACTGTTTAACTGTGCTTATCTTTAAATTATTTCTTTCCCTAGATTCTATATTCATCCAGAAAAGATTTATTTTATCAGCCTAGGAAATCTGAAAGAATTCCAGAGAGTAAAACTGTGTTTGATCTTGCCATCTAAATAGAATTCTTACCAGATGCACGTTTCTAGGAGTCCATCAGCTTTTACCAGCCCCTCCACTCAAGCACACTGATACGCCTAATGGTAGAAGTGACATGAAGGAAAATAGCAGAAATCCCAACGTGGTTGGAACTAGAAAGGATGAACAAGATCCAGCCCTCTAGACATCTTTGCTTTGAGATCAAAGTCAGCTTCCTGTCATGTTTTGGTCTTGCGTATGTAAACCAGGGGATTTTACTTTAAAGCCAAAATCTATAGTTAGTGTAAAGAATTGAAGCAGAAAATGACAGACCCAGCATAATCACTTTCTTTCCTACAACTTGGTACTAAAAGAGCATCGTTGATAATTTTCAGACTCTGTAAATATTGAATGACTCTTTATGTTGGGCCAAGAAGAATCCCATTTTCCCCATGCTTTGCTGCCCTGAAAGGCTAATAAATATTCATGGAGATGCTTACACAGGTTTTATTGATCATCACTAGGGACAAATTGGTGGTGAAGGATGTAGGAAAAATATAACGGATTTATACTTCTCACGTTGATGTAGAAACATCTCCATCACCACCCCTGTCCCGGCATACTCTGGATCTATATCTATGTTCTCATCCTTGTTGGCAATTTTATGACCAAACCATAAGACAACCCGTAAGGGAACATGCAAGCATTTCCCGTGTGATTAACCCGATGGCCACTGTTTAATCTTGAAGAGCAGGTGGAATATGCAGAAGCGTGCCTGGTTATAGCCAATCCTTTGTGCAGTGATTCCTATGCTGAAGACACTTCCAACATCATGAGGTAAGAAGCCAGCACTGTGTTTTATATTCTCCTTTTTTTTTCTAACTCTTTTTATATAAAAAGGACTAAGAAGTGAACAAAAGAACATGTCACCTATCACAGCATTAAACCAAAAAAGCAAACAAATAAAAAAACCAAAGCCCACTATCCCCCAGTTGATTCCAACTGTTAGCAACCTGTGTATTATGACGTAGAACTGCGCTATGGGGTTTTGCTGGCTGTGATCATTAGAGAAGCAGTTCTTGTGGCTCAGTGGTTAAGTGCTTGGCTGCTAACCAAGACATCAGCGTTTTGAATCTGCCATGCTCTCTGCGGGAGAATGATGTGGCGTTCTGCTTCCATGAATGTTTACAGCCTTGAAAACCCTATGGAGACAGTCTACTGTGGCTTATAAACCAAAAACCATACTCGTTGCTATCTAGTTAATGCCGTTTCACAGCAACTCTATAGGACAGGGTAGAACTCCGTTGTAAGGTTTCCAAGGACCGTCTGGTTAGAAGCTGGACACTTAACCAGTGTGCCACCAGGTCTCCTCTCTCGCCTAGAAGGTGACTGTAAGTCAGAGTCAAGTTGACAGCAATGCATTCTGTGATCCTTATGGAAGCGGATAGCCAGACCTTTCTTTCACAGTGCTGTTGAGTGGGTTTGAACTGCCGACTTTTGGGTTACTCAGTTGAGTGTAAACCACTCACACCATCCAGATTCGTTGTAACCCAGGTGCCTGCCTGTGTTTTTGCCATCAGAGATCATACAGGTAGATCAGAAAGAAGGTGAAAATGGAGTATCTTGCATGTACATATTCTTCCCCACAAACTTGCCTGAGGTTTTCTATGGATATTAGCTACTTGAGTTTAAAAAACAAGCAATCACAGGACTTAGCACTGTTCAGTAGTGCCATTATAACCAGGATCGTGGTACTAATAATGTTTTCTAACATCAAAAATGTGAGTTTTATTAGAAAATTTCCTTTTTTAGAGTTTTGTTGCACAGTAATTCTGATGACCAGTTGGGCCTGGTCTAGTATGCTGTGCTTGGCAACACTGGCAAATCTTTCCAAGGCGGCTGGAGTTAGTGTTACCTCCTTTAATTGTGGACTGTCTGTGAGCAGGAACTTGACCATAGTAACAGAGGGTCACACTGTGATTGTGATGGTCATGACACTGTGCTTAATGCAGCTGAACTTCTGGTTCCCAGAGAAAAGTAAGTGCACAGAGCAGAAGGTGATGTGGCAGACAGCGAGAAACGGTTTAGAGATGAAGACGACTCTACGAACAACGAGAAAGCTAAGAACTTGGCTCATGAATCCTACAGTAAACAGGAGCCACAGGCTGTCTTCATTTGTAAATGAGGAAGTGGGATTAGACAATCTATGAGTTACTTCAAACTATAGATGAGAATAGTTCCCCCCCATAATTAATATGTTTGAGTTCAAAGGCTAAATCATATGAAATTGTTTATTTCCTCCAAAAGGCCTGTTTCCAAGAGATTAATCTCCTAATTCCAAGGTTGCCTTTTCCATAGGTCTCCTTTAGTAGGTCACTAAAGCAATAGCCTGCTGCTGTGTATGCTATCTGTAGACAACAATGTTGCTGTGAACTTTTAGAGCAGGCTGTTTTCTTCTAGTTACTCACACATCAATTTAATTCTGAGTGGAATTATATTACAAAGCCACTTAGGCATCACACATCACTGATGAGCTTATTTGTTGTTTCTGTAGGGTGCTGTCTATCAAGAACTATGACCCTAAGACCAGAGTCATCATCCAGATACTTCAGTCCCATAACAAGGTAATAGTAATAGTCTGGCCTAGCCAGTCTCTTCCTTATTTGTTCCGTAAAACCAGATGAATGTTATTACCTTCTGAATAGTTTCTGGCCAATTGTAGGTGATATTTGGAATCACACTGAGAGTGTTAATCACTTAAGAGTGTCAACCTGGGGAAGAACTGCAGGTCTAAGACATCTGACCTGATTTTGTAGCATTAGCAGTTTCTGTCTGAAAAAGTGGAAGACTCTGACCATGAAAAAACAAACAGCAACAACAACAAAACCCAAACTCATTGCCACTGAATGGATGATGACTTGTGGCGACCCCATGCATTGCAGTGTAGAACTGTTCCATAAGGTTTTCATGGCTGTGACCCATTGGAAGCCGATCACTAGGCCTTTCCTCTGAGGTGCTCCCAGGTGGGTTCAAACTGCCCACCTCTCAGTTAATTGTCAAGCACTTCACCATCTCCACCAACCCAACCCAAACCAAAAAAATAAAACCCTAACCCTTTGCTGTCAAGTTGATTCTGACTTATTGCAACCCTGCGTGAGTTGTTATGAGTTACATCTCAATGACTCCTCATCAAGCACTCACCATTTTCAATGTTGAGTTTGAATTTGTTGTTATCATTTGGGTTGACATGGGCATGACTTTCATATCCAAGAGTGAAGAATGAAAGATAAGTTGTGGGAAAGGAAGACATTTACCCAGAAAGAGCTTTCATGAGACTTGCTTATTCCTAATGCTGATCTCGCTTTCCATAATGAAACAGGCTTACCTGCCAAAGATTCCCAGCTGGAACTGGAAAGGCGGGGACAACATCATCTGCTTTGCCGAACTGAAACTTGGATTTATTGCCCAAGGCTGCCTGGTGCCAGGCCTGTGCACCTTTCTAACCTCCCTATTCGTTGAGCTCAACACAAAGGTAACTTTGTAGGTTGATGTTGGATAATCCCACTACCTCCAAGTCCTCATCTGTTAAGATCAGAAATAGAGAAAAAAATTAGTAGGACATGAAGACCCCAAGATAGGAGATTTGACGTCACTTTAGGTAGGAAGGAATTGAAAGATCTAGATTGGAATTCCAGGTATAATACTGACCTTGAAGAAGTTATTTCTGTCGTCTGAATTAAGAGTGTTGATCTGCAAATTAGAAATCATAACTGTTTCCCACTAACAGTCCAGGATATTGTAAATATATTCACAAATGTAGAAGATTTCTGAATTATTTAAAGAAAAGTGGGATATAAATAAATGTTATATTAAGAATGAAGAAATCCTGTGTTAAATACAAATTAGTACAAAATAGTAATTGACACAATAAATGTTAGTAAAAATTGAAATAATGATACAAATGATAATCTTAATCTCATTTTCAAGGCTATGTTGGGAAGATGTCATACAATAAAAATAATAGTGACCATACGTGTTGAGTGTCTGCTGTGTGCTGTGCTTTTGAAAATAACGTTATGTCTTGCCTCTCAATAATATCAAAGTAGTATCCCCACATTGGTAACCCTGGTGGTGTAGTGATTAAGTGCTATGACTGCTAACCAAGAGGTTGGTAGTTCAAATCCACCAGGTGCAACTGGGAAACGCTATGGAGCAGTTTTACTCTGACCTGTAGGGTCACTGTGAGTCAGAATTGACTTGATGGCAGTGAGTTATTAAGGAAAAGCAGAAAAGGAGAGAGATGATCTGGCTAATGAAATAGTCGCTTTGAAACACACAGAATTCTATAATCTCTTTTTGAATGTGAAAAGATATAATAGAGAAATCAAAAGAAGCAACCATTAGTCATTAAAGAGTAAGCCTTGAAGTTACTTCAGTGAATATGCTTTTGTCTTCACTCACTGATCACTGGAGACCCCGCTGATGTAGTGGTTAAAAGCTGTGGCTGCTAACCAAAGGATCAGCAGTTCAAATCCACCAGGTGCTCCTTGGGAACTCTATGAGAGAGTTCTAGTCTGTCCTATAGGAACACTATGAGTTGGAATTGACTCAGTGGCAGTGCATTTGGGTTTTTGGTTTTCTGATCACTGGGTTATTATCATGGAAACAGTTATAAAGAACTTGACTTTACCTGTGTTCTAATGCTTAGAAAGTGACAAGCCAGCCAAGTGCCAAGTGCCGTCGAGTCGGATCCGACAAGGAACTACATTATTTCTTATTGTGGTTATGATTTCAGTCACCAAAGCTGGAGAAAATAAGAAGAATGAGAACATAGTATTCTTCTTTATGGAATTATAGAAGATAAAAGTAGAGGTGCAAAATAATCTGTATTATGTCTTTTTTTTTAATCTAAAGGTTCTAGCCTCCTTACTGGGGATGTCCTTGCTTACCAATGTTCACCACAAGGTGACTTTGGGAATACAGGAATTGGGAAAGTTTATGGTCACATGATTTTTTTTTTTTTTAATTCCATAAGTGAAGTTTGTACCCCAGGGTTTTGAATTCCATACTCAGTTCAATTGCTCTTTGTTGTTGTCTCTAGTTGCTGTCAAGTCCATTCCAGCTCGTAGTGGGCCCAGGTGTTACAGAGTAGAACCTCTCTATAGGGTTTTCAATGTGGTGACCTTTGAGAAGCAGATAGCCAGCCTGTCTTCAGAGGTATCTCTGGGTAGATTTGAACTGTCAATCTTTTAGTTACTAGTTTGAGAACTTAACTGTTTGTGCCCCGAGTGACACCTTCTGGTATTCTTGAGTCTATAATAAACTATTGACTTGTGTTTTGTGGACACAACTGCAGAGCCTTGTGTCCCGTTATTCTCAGATTAGCTACTTGCCTTTCTCTGGCTCTCAGTGTCTGCATCTGTAAAATGGAAAGAGGCCATCCCATAACCTAAATTTTGACAGGTATTTAATTATTATTTGTAAAACTTATGAGTACTCAGATGCAAAGCCTTTGCAGTAATATTATGTATTTTAATTATATTGTTTTATATGGTAAACATTTCTGATTTGTTCTAGATACAGAATATGGCTTTAAGCTTACTTAAATTAGATTCAACCTAAGTGGCTTACTTTAGTTCCCAGATCTACCACCCATTGTTTTCCTTTATGATCTTTTTAAAACTGTCTCAGAAAGTGTTGTCTGTCTCTCTAGTTATGCTTTTTTTAACCCTCTTCCAAAAATGGGAGCATTTAGATTGTAAGCACTAAGCCAGTTTCTTTAGGAATGAGGACGGAAATAATGGTATGGACTGTCTGTGAGTGACATGATTGTGTATTCCAGGTGACTCCTAAACAGCCATGGCAAAAACACTTCTTAGATGGCTTGAAGCACAAAATCTTGACTCAACGTCTGTCTGATGACTTTGTAGGAATGACTTTTCCTGAAGTTTCACTGTAAGTTAAGGGAAGTTCTCTCCCTCCTTTTTCATAAAACAGATTTCTGTCAAGAATGTTCACTGAGGGCTCTATTTAGGCCTGACTCCATGACAAACACTAATGATGAAAGCATGAGGACCTCAGAGTCCCCTCAAGCTAAAAGTTTACAGTTTGTGTGGGACAATGTTATCTTTGTCCCATCCGTCACACAGCCAGTCATCACCTCTGGGTGGACTTGCCAGCAGGTGAATTCCTTGTCTGAGAGCTCCTCCCTCTGTTGAGGTGCTAGCTTTCTGCAGGCACAGAGCACAAAGTGTTAGTCATAGACTCGTGAACTCGCTCTCTGCTGTTTTCTCCCTCCTCACATCTACTTGCCTTCCTTCCCAGGATCTGCTTTGTGAAGATGAATCTCATGCTGATCGCCATCGACCACAAATCTTACACGCACAGGTATCAGTGAAGCTTTTCTTAATTTTTATGAGAGCTTCTGTGATTTGGGCCTTTCCACAGTTAAAGCCACAAGTAAGCTCTGAGCCATCTGTTGAGAATCAGCCACTCAGGAGCCGCTGCACCCACTACTATGGTGCATCAGAGCAGTCTCAGATGATCGGAGTTAGAATGAGTACCCTAGTGAGTAGATGTGCACTTGGCCTCTGTGCCTGTAGTCCTGCCCCAGTTCTCCCTCACGGCCTACCGTGAGAAGAGCTGATCACCTTCACAGATCTGTTCCTTTGAATGGCGTTACCGGATATTAACCAACAAGCAATACTATAATATTGTTTCATGATAAATATCCTTTAGCCATAGAAACTAAGCTGCAAAATGGGATTTTGACTGACCTGCTGAACAAAATCTGCTGTCAATAGGATACATAAAAGAAAGAGGTAACATTCATCATGCCATCAACATTTCTTGAATTCCCATAATGGATTATAAGAGAAGTGATAGAATTTATCAAGTAACAGAAAGAAAACTGTGGACATGTACATAAACAGATGGGCCAAGCCAAGATGGGAGAAAAGAAAAAAATAAATAAAGAGAATTAACTTTAGTAATATGAGATAAAAGATGGTGAAAGTAAGCATACTTGATGCTTTATGGAATGGGGAACAAGAAAGACTCAAGCTTTATGTTGACTCATGCACAATCAGTGTACTGTAGTCAAAATACTTGATTCTAGTCCTAATTATAATTTGCTAGCTCTGTTATTGGAAACCCTGGTGATGTAGTGGGTTAAGTGCTACATCTGCTAACCAAAAGGTTGGCAGTTCAAATCCACCATGAGCTCCTTGGAAATTCTATGGGGCAGTTCTGTTCTGACCTGTAGGGTCACTATAAGTCAGACTCGACTCAGTAGCAGTGGGTTTTCGGAGCCCTGCGTCACCATGAGTTGGATCCGACTCATCGTCACTTGGCTGGCTGGCATTATCTGCCTACACTTCAGTGTTCATCGTCTGTAAAATGAGGAAGTCATGTTAATTGATCTCTAAGACACCTCCCAGCTCTGTAATTGACAATGCCAGGAATTCTAGAAAGATAGGGAAACATTGAGAATGTAGTCATTATGAATGATATTAGGTGGACTATCAAGGGACTATCAAGGCATGACTTTATCTGAAAGGTATGGTATAATTGTAAAGACGAAAAGACGGGACAGAAATGAAGGATGTAGAAGACACTCTTGAGAGAAGAAGCCAGTGTGAGGTTGTAAAAAGGAAGCCATTATAAAAAAATAATGTAGTGTAGTGCTTGGTTGACTAAATTCTATTTAACAGCCTTGCCATACTTAAAGGAATCTCAGCATCTAAATATATACATGCTTGTACAGAGGGACTTTCTACTGGAAACGGGTCATGGTGAAAAGGAAAGAGTTCTAGAATCATAGGCCAGTCAGTATGGGTTTCAGAGCAGCCTAAAACTTGATCAAGTTGTAATACCTTGAGCTTTTGAAAACCTAGGTTATTCATCAGAATTATTTGCTAAGTTTTAAAATCATAAGTATTGAAAAATCTCATTTCCTGAAGTTGAACAATCAAGATATCTAATGATAGGGCCTGAAATTTTTTTCTTAAGTCTTCAAGATACAGTCAGTTAATTCACACTCACTTGGAATCTACTAGTTCCTACTGCCCTTATATGCCTTTCTAACTGTAATATCCTAGGTTTCTCTAAACTCATTGAGTGTTGGAACATCATGGACCAGAAGTATGTTTATTGAGCAACTAATTTCCACATAGTTCAAGTGGTCTCAGTACTATTTACTACTAAGCACATATCAATGCCCAATGAAAAGAGATATCCTGCAAGATAAGCTTACCCTTGGCTTCTCACTGAAAAGGCAGGTGAATAAAAGAAAGCAAATGCTGGTTTGTCAGAGATTTATTAATAATGCCAACCTCTTCCATAATCATTACAGCTAACACTTTATGGGTGTCACAAATATATATTATTAAATCTTATTCTTTTACTCCTTTTGTTCTTTATCTCTTTTAAAATTTTTAATTTAGATGAAATTTATTCGATATACAGTTAACCATTTTAAAGTGTACAATTCAATGACATAATTACCATTGTTATAAAACAACCAACTCTCTTTAGTTTCTAAACTTGTTCGTCACCTACAGAAACACCACCTACCCACTAATCCTCTTTTCCCTCTTGCCCCATAGTCTGGTAAACTCACATCTGCTGTCTCTGTTGATTTACCTGTTCTTGATATATCCATATAAAAGGAATTACACAATAGCCAACATTTTATGTCTTACTTCTTTGACTTAGCATAATGTTTATGAAGTTCACCCAAGTCGTAACATCTGCCAGTACTCTGTTCATTTTATGGCTGAATTACATTCCATTACGAGATTCTACTTCACAATGCCTTCACAGTACCTTCAACCAGGAAATGAAAAATAAGTGCTGGTGAGGATATGGAGAAATGATCTTCCCACATTGCTGGAGGAGATGTGAAATGGGATAGCTGCTACGGGAAACAGTTGGGCAGTTTCTCAAAAGTCAGACATAGCATTACCGTAAGACCCAGCAATTCCATTCCTATGTATATGCCTGTCTTACTCATGTAGTGCTACTGTAACAGAAATACCACCAGTGGATGGCTCAAAAAAGAGAAATTTTATTTGCTCACTACAAGTAAGGCTACAAGTATAACAAGTACAAGGACAGTAGGCTACAAGTCCAAATTCAAGGCATCAGCTCCAGGAGAAGGCTTTTTCTGCTGGCCCTGGAGGAAGGTCCATGTCATCATCAGTCTTCTCCTGGACTGGGAGCTTCTAGAAGAGGCACAGGGACCCTGTGCTCTGCTCCTGGCACTGCTTCTTGGTGGTGTGAGGTCCCCCAAATCTCTGCTTGCTTCCCTTTCCTTTGTATCTCACAAGATTGCCTCAAAGCACAACACAAGCTTACACTTTGAGTCCTGCCTCACTATCACAACCACTGCCCATTCACCCTCATTAACATCATAGAGGCAGGATTTACAGTGTATAGGAAGCATCACACAATACTGGGAATCATGGCCTAGCCAAATTACCCCATACATTTTTGGAGGGGGAAGGGACACAGTTCAATCCATGACAACAGTGCCCCAAAGAAATGGAAGCATATTTTACATGAAAACTTGTACATGAATATATGTAACAATATTATTCATAACAACCAGATTTGCCCAGTGCAATATATCATTTGATTTCTTGCTGCTGCTTCCATAGGTATTGATTGTGGATCCAGGTAAAATGGAAATCCTTGGCTTTCTGTATTTTCTCCTGTTACCATGATGTTGCTTATGGGTGTACTTGTGAAGATTTTTGCTTTCTGTGTCTTAAGGTGTTATCCATACCGAAAGCTATAGTCTTTGATCTTCATCAGTTAAGAACCTCAAGTTCTTTTCTCTTTCAGCAAACAATGTTCTATTACCTACATATTGCATATTGTTAATGTGTCTTCCCACAATCCTGATGTCATGTTCTTCTTCATATGAGGTATGACAAATAAGTTTGTGAACCTGTCACCATGTACTTATTTTGGCAGTACTGTACAGACGACTCAGTAAGACATCATAATCTTGGTATATAAGTGTCTCACAGCTGTGTTCATGTCAACATATGGTGGTGTCTTGCTGAGAGGTGTTCATTATTGTTGTTGCATGTTTTTTTGCGCTGTCACAAAAACATCAGAGCTTGAATTAGATCAACAAACAAACATTAAATTTCTCGTTAAACTTGACAAGAGTGGAAGTAAAATTAGAGACATGTTAGTCAAAATTTATGGGGACAATGCCATGAAGAAAACGGAAGTGTACAAATGGATTAAATATTTTTCTGAGGGGAGAGAAAGCATCACTATGAAGAGAGGCCAGGATGGCCAGCAACAAGAAGAACTAATGAAAACATTGAAAAAATTCATCAGACTGTGCATCAGAATCATCAGCTGACTGAGAAACATAGCAAACCAAGTAAACATCAACAGAAAAACAGGAAAATCTCAACTGAAAATCTTTCATGAACAAGATGTGTACAAAAATCGTCCCATAGGAGCTCACTGATGAACAAAAGCAAAGGAGAGCTGAAGTCTGCCAAGATCTTTTGGAGACATGAGATGCTGTTTTGGGCCATGTTATCAACAGTGATGAAACATGGGTATACCGATACAACCCTGAAACAAAGCGTCAGCGTGCACAGTAGAAGTCACCCAATTCTCCATGACCAAAAAAGTCTATCAGTCCAAATCAAGTGTAAAACAATGTTGCTAACCTTTTTTGATATCAGGGAGATTGTTCATTATGAATTTGTATGAATTGGGAATACAGTTAACCAACTTTACCATTTGGGAGTGCTGAAAAGTCTGCGTGAAAAAGTTAGATGTAAATGTCCTGAACTTTTCACCAACAACTCATCGCTCTTGCATCATCACAATGCATCAGCTCAGAGGGCACTGTCTGTGAGGGGGGCTTTAGCCAGGAAACAAATGACTGTATTTGAACACCCTCCCTACTCACCTAATCTGGCCCCAGTGGCTTTTTTCTTTGCTTAAAGATAAAGGAAATATTGAAGACATTTTTATGACCTTTAGGACATCAAAGGTAATACAGCATCTCTGATAGCCATTCCAGAAAAAGAGCTCCAAAATTGCTTTTAAGGGTAGACTAGACACTGGCATTGGCACATAGCTTCCCAAGGGGAGTACTTCAAAGGTGACCGTAGTGATATTCAGCAATGAAGTATGTGATCCTTTTTCTAGGATGAGTTTGCGAACTTAATTGTCAGGCCTCATATAGTCCAGCTTCTTGGATTATTATGAGTCTCCCTCCAATACTGATGCTGCAGCCTCCTTCAATAGTCCAGGTCAGTATATAGATTCAATCAGTGTGGTGAAAGGATACAACCCTGATGCACATGATCTTAAACCGTGCAGTATTCCCTTGTTCTGTTTGGCCTCTTGGTCTGTATATTGATTCATCATGAGCACAATTAAGTATTCTGGATTTCTGAATCTTTGCAATGTTATCTGTAATTTGTTGTTATCCACACAGTGAAATGCCTTTGCATCTTCAATAAAATACAGGCAAATGTCTTTCTGGTATTTGCTACTTTCAGGCAAGACACATCTGGCATTAACAGTGATATCACTTGTTCCATATTCCCTTCTGAATCTGGCTTGAATTTCTCACATTTTCCTGTCATTGTACTGCTGCACGTGCTTTTGCACAATCTTCAGCACAGTTTTACTTGTGTGTGGTGTTAATGATATGGTTTGATAATATCTACATTCTGTTGGATATCTTTCTTTGGAATGGGCACAAATATGAATCTCTTCCAGCTGATTGCCCAAGTAGTTGTCTTCCAAATTTCTTGTCATAGACTAGTGAGCACCACCAATATGGCATCCTTTTGTTGAAGCATCTCAATTTGTATTCAGTCAATTCCTAGAACCAGTGCCTTCAGTGCAGCTTTGACTTATTCCTTCAGTACCATCAATTCTTGATCACATGCTACCTCCTGAAATGGTTGAACATCAACCCATTCTTTTATAGTTCGATATTATTCACACACACATACACATAACAAGTGAATCCTCATGACAATGCTGTACGTATGGCATGTACAACTTTACAGAGCAGGAAATTGAAACTCAGAAAGGATAAATAATTTGCCAAAGACTATATCACTCCTGAATGGCAGAGACAGAATCGGAACTCAGCCATCTTGGCTTCAGAGACTATGGTTTGACCATCATACAGTACTAAATCTATCTAGCACAGCCAACATTGGTAGAAGGAAGGTATGATATCTTAATCTTGGTCTAAGGTGAATATATTGAAAAATTGATGGAAACGTTTTTTAATTCTTCCTCTAGTAGATACGCTTGAATACACTTTAAGACTTCCAAAGTCCTGGAAATATCATAAGGATTTGTTTGGGGGAATAATTTATCCCCTTCTAAGAGATGAAGCTGAATCTGACCCTAGTCCGATAAATGTTCTGAGTGTGTTCCAGTGGTAAGAACTCCTTTAGAGAGTTATTAGCCGTGATTTAAGAAGGAGATGGAGTAATAATGCCAGTTTGGGAAAATCTTCCATAAAAGTTCACCTCTGAAATGCAACCAAGATATTATCATAGCAGTATCTTTATAACATGAGCTCAGAGATCTGTCCCCTTTTAAAAAAGAACAAAGGGCATATGTTAAAACACAACACAGCACATGTCTGCTAGTTGGTGAACATCAACCAATGATATTTGGGGGAAAAACTCCACGTTGTTTACCTTTCAAAGTTAAAATTGCTCATGCCACTCATTACTCTCAGAGAGTGCTCAGAAAATGCCATCCAATGTTCCAGGTGTGATAATCTACCTGAACACAAACATACGGTGTATTTTCTTTCTTGCCACAAGGCTAAGGGGTTGGAGTTTCAAGAAGAGGTTTTGTTGACCAAGGTCTTTTATTTTTGTAAGGATCCTCAACATTTGCAGATGATTCCCCACCAACAGAATAAAACTTTACTGTAATTGAGACATAATCTCTTTGCAGCATGAGTTGCAAAAGAGTATTTTCTCATGCATGAAAGATGTGAGGAGAGGTATGGAGTTAGATGACCTTACCATACTGAAAACAAGATCTAAATTCAAGGGAATAAAGACAATGACCCAAAAAAAACACAGGGAGAAATCTAGGAAACTCCAAAAGTCACACTGGAACACTGCATCAAGGGATGTCATGGGTAAAATTTTCAGATTAGATTTTTCAAACACATAAACCATAAAAAAATGCAGAAAATTAGAAAAATCAAAATGTTCAAGAAACAATAATTCATGTAGTTCTCTCAAGGAGTTTGCAATCAAGGTAGACAAAAATGAAGTGAAAAGAAATATATAACATCAAAAATTTGATAGACAAATAAAGAGAGCTTGTAAGTCAAACTGGTTAACCAGGAAACGGTTACTAATAGAAGTCAACCTTCAGATTTAACTATTTTCAATGGCAGGTGACCTACGGATACACACTGCTAGGATGACCAGAAGACAAGTGATAGTGTGGTCACTTTCTCTCGTCCTGTTGAGTAGCTGATAGCCTGAAGTAGCAAGTCTTCACTCATCAGAGTTAGTTTGACTGTCTCCAATTTAGGACACAATCAGGGGAAACTCAACCACAGCTCAGCTATTCGTGGACCACAGGAATCGTGATTACCTGGCTCCATTCACTCTGTTTAGCAGCAATCAAACAAAGAATTAAATACAGGCAAATTCATGCTTTGCACTGGGTGTGGCCATAAAAGGAGATTGATTCATCTTAACTCTGCAACTTAGACAATCCGCTGGTGGTGATGGTAAAAAACCAAAATCAAACCCACTGCCGTCGAGTCAGGTCTGACTCATAGCAACCCTAGAGATCCGATAGAACTGCCGCATAGAGTTTCCAAGGAGCGCGGGGTAGATTTGAAACTGTCAACCTTTTGGTTAGCAGACGTAGCACTTAGCCCACTGCACCACCAGGGTGATGACAGAAACACCAAACACTGCCACAGAAATCAGAGGAAACAGTAACGGTACTTGTGTTTTCTGTTTCCAGTGGTCTGATGTTGAATCCATCTGCACAAGTTAGGCTTCGCAAGAACACAGTCGGGTTCTTTATTGCTGTATCTGAAAAGGAAGTCAAAAGGTAATTCTTTTTTATTACTTTATGGGGAGAGGGGAAGCTCTAAAGCAAATGGAACTTGATGGCAGGCAGACTTAGTCAGTGCCATGCCTCCCTAATGTTAAGCCTCACATAAGTCATTCTTGACTTGCTTTCATTGTCCAGAGCCTTATTTTACTGTTCCGCCTGTCACGGTGATGTGACTAATCCTCAGCTAATTGGAAAATGTGGCTGCAAATCCAAGAACTCTCGAAATACCAGCAAAGGTAACTGCATTTTAGGTCTATTGTCTATAGTTCAGCTTCTAGGGACCTGACCAAGGAAAGAGGAGGATTTTATCTCCTAAAAGAAAATGCTTCTTTGACAAAAAGGTTCAGGCCTTTCTCCACTGGGCATGTAAACTGAAGAATTAGTCTTTTAGAGCTGGGAGAAACCTCATTTGTTGTCTGGTTTAACTCTTTTATAGCCCAGACAAATGAGTTCCAAAAGGAATTCAGTAATATCCAGAGTCACATGACCAGTTAGAAACATTCCAAGCTCAATGCAGTCACCCTGATATTCAGCACATTGCTTTTATGACTGCATCAAACTGATTTTTCCGAAACCCAAACCAAACTTGTTGCCACTGAGTGGATTCCAACTCACAGCAACCGTACAGCACAATAGAGACCTGTTCCATAGAGTTTCCAAGAAATGCTGGTAGATTTGAACTGCTGACCTTTTGGTTAGCAGCTGAGCTCTTAACTACTGAGCCACAAAGGTTCTGGTTTTCCCCAACTCAGACTAAAATTTCAGTCTGTATTTGACTGCTTGTCTGACCTGAGAACCCTACCTCAGGACCATTCCTTGTATTTTCTTGCTTCCTTAATGGGCTGTACAGAGTTTAATATTTACTCCTCGCAACACAATAATGTAGAAATATAACTTTCTCTGTTTTGTCTGAATCCGACTAAACCCATTGCCATCCAGTCAATTGTGACTCATAGCGACCCTATAGGACCACTCCATAGGGTTTCTAAGGAGCAGCTGGTAGATTTGAACTGCAGACCTTTAACTGTTAGCAGCTAACCGCTAACTGTGCCGTCAGGGCTCCATTTCCTCTAGAAGGGTCTGCCAGTTAATGCTTGCCACTTAACAGCCAGAAAAGAAAACTTAATTTCAAGCATTCATGATAATTTAGTCCCTACTAATTTAAGTTTAGTCTTGCCAAGTGCTTTGAGAGGTTTTTTTTTGGTAAAAACCTCCCAGTGTTTTGAGATTTAAACTTAGTCAGTTCAGTGTTTGAATTTTGTCTTAGGTCTTTCCTTATCTCTTAAGGGTTCTTCTGCTCTCCTTCTCCCAAGGATGCTGTTTAAACTTGCTTAGCATCATGGATGTTCTTGTAGTGAAGGGCAAGATAGCCTTCCATGCAAGTCTCAGTGGCCCCTACTGAGATGTCTCACTCCCTCTGGACTATGTGTGTCAACTTGTGTGACCTCTGCATCACTGGCAGCCAGTGACTCTGTTTCTGCGAGCTTTGGGTCACCTTCTGTCATCTGTTCCTGAAATGTGTCATCTCTGCTGTTGACTGTAATTTTGAGGTGGTAAAGCCCTGCTCTCTTGTACCCTTAGTCTTTTCATTCTGCCTTTTATTTTGGCCCCTCTGTTGGTTGGGAGGCAGCCCTGGTGGCTCATTGGTTAAACACTCAGCTGCTATCTCAAAGAACAATAGTTCAAAGCCACCACTGGAGAAAGATACAGCAGTCTGTTTTTGTAAAGATGACAGTCAGCTTGGAAGCAGTGTATAGGGAATTCTGTTCTGCCCTACACAGTCATTGTAAGTTGGAATCAACTCACCAACAGTGGGTTTTTGGTTTTATTGGTTCGGATTTCTGAATCTCTCTCATGTATGTCAGGATGTGGAAACACAGGTGGAGGCCCGTTGGGCCTTCTGTATGCTTAAACACACATCCTGCCTTCTCTCTTCTTCTGTACTTTTCCTGCATTGTTACTGGACTCTACTGTAAGGGCACACCACTAAGAATCCCGGTGGAAAGAGAGGCACCACTATCGTTCTCTCCCAGCCAGCGTCATAAAATGGTCAGATTTTCCTTGTTTAGCTACTCCTCACCAAATCTGAAAAAAGTGTCGCCTTGAAGACTAAGGTGCACCTGACCTTAGCCATGATATTTCCAATCACATGTGCAAAAAGTGGATGATGAATAAAGAAGACCAAAGAATCAATGCATTTGAATTATGATGTTGCCAAAGAATGCTAAATACACTGTGGATTGCCAAAAGAATGAATGAATCTGTCTTGGAAAAGGTGTAGCCAGAATGCTCCTTAGGAGAGAGGTTGGAGAGGCTTCGTCTCTTGTACTTAGGACAACTGACAAGAGGAACCAGTCCCTAGTGGACGTCATGCTTGATGAAGCAGAGAGTCAGTGAGAAAGGGGTAGACCCTCAGTGAGGTGATTAACACAGTAGCTGTAACAGTGGGTTCGCCCATGGCACTGAGTGTGAGGGTGGCACAAAACCAGGCAGCATTTCATTCTGTTGTATATAGGTCACTCTGAGTTGGAACTCAATGGAATGGAACCCCACAACAACAACAGCTGCCCCCTCAATGTAAAGCCTTTTATGTCACTCACCCCAGGGTGCAGCCTTGGCCGTGTACACAGTCCCCCTGGGATGACAGTGGATTTAGCCATGTTCCCTTTAACTGTTGCTATCCACCCCCATTCCCACTTATCTCTCTGGTAAAATGTCTGCCTCTGTGGTTACGGTGCCAAACATTTAAGCTCCGTGAATTGTCCTCTGATTACTGTGGAATTTTGTACCTTGCCCTGAGACATAAATTGTTCCAGTCTTTTTTCTTATTATGATTAAGTGAAAGCATACAATCCAAATCAATTTTCCATGCCCACCTCTCTGCACTTCCATCTGTTGTCATCACCCTGTGACAGCACCAGCCAAGCCAAGTGCCGTCGAGTCAGATCTGACTCACACTCCTCCTTTTTACTCTTTACTTCTAGTATCCTCCCATTGAATACCTCTTCCCTCCTCCCCACCCTATTCTCTCCACTCTAGAAAGAAATCAGTAAGACAGCCTCCTATAAATGTATAAAAACCATAAAGTACACACATTACATGTTCACTCTGTGTCCCTGAGTCCAGTCCATTCTTGTCTGATGCACCACTCTCCAATCCAATTAAATGTGGTTTCCTTCACAGGGGTAGTTTGTGAGTCCTATCCTTGACATTTTTTTCTGGACCTGGGAGATTTCTTTTTATCTCTTTCCATGACTTTCTGGTAACCCAGCTGCCTTCTAGTTTACCTTGTTGCTCTCTTGGAGCTATCTACCTCCTCTTAGTTGCCTAGCATCAGAATCTAATGCTTTTTAGAGGGGGAGCACCTTTAGGCTGGAACTTTCCCATTCTCTTTTCCGAGTAAATTCAATTTCCTTGGGGAGAGCCTCAGAGATCCTTGTTCTTATAGGCTATGCCTCACCCTGAGCAAAGTTTCTAAGCCACTGCCTCCAGGGGCAGGGAGCAGGTAGGGACAGTGGTCCACTTATCCAAGAATGATATCCTTACTTTATGCACAAGGTGCTGAGAAGAGGAAGAGCCCCCTGGCCTTTTTTTTTTTTTCTTTTTGCCTTTCCCACCATGGAATCTTTGCCATAGGAGCAAGTGAAGCTGAAGCCAGTGGGAGCCTCAGTGTTCTCAGCCTGCCATGCCTGGGTGGAGCCTTTGCCCTACCGCTGGGAGTTGGGAGAAGGATGGGAGCAACCAACCTCTTGGCTGAACTCATCTGGAACATGTCCTGTACATCATGGGTCTGGGGATGATGAAAAATACTGGCTTCCTGCCCATCGTAAGAGATAGGATAGTCTTTACTGGGAGATGGAAGGAAACAGAGCCCTGTATCTGTGTCCGCACTCACCCAGAGTGGAAGTTTCATCACATTATGTGAGGCTGTGAGAGAGGAAGCAAATCTTGGCTCAAGTTCTACATTTACTGAGATTTAGGATATTTTCTTGAATAAATGGTACTATTTTTCATTTGTTGCATTCCCATAGGATAATTTCCAGACCATTTAAAAGACTGTTATTTTTAAAATTGTCTCTGAGAAGTGTGTCTGTGGAGCTTCTCATGTCGCTCTTTGCATCTGGAACTACACGCTCTGTCTTAAACCTATGTTTATTCTTGTTTTCTCTGAATCTTTAAATTTCTCCTTAACAAGCCAGGATAAATTTGGACATGGCAAGAAACTACTGAAATTACTGATGATTTCTTGAAAATCTTGTCTTTTTGTCTTTTTACAGTTGAGTTCTAGAATCTGAAGAATATTATTTCTGTAAATGTGCTTCAAAACCTTGTCTTAGAATTCAAAAGTACGGTGTTGACTTTTTTTCTTATGTTCTGTAAAAAAGATAAATCTTCCTTGAGGCAGTAGATAAGGCCAACTATGCAGGAGAAGTCTTAATATGTAAAGTGTATCATGTACCTACACATATATGTAACCCTGGTGACAGAGTAGTTAAGTGCTATAGCTGTTAACCAAAGAGGTAGCAGTTTGAATCCACCAGACGCTCCTTGGAAACGCCATGGGGTAGCTCTACTCTGTCATCTAGAGTCACTGTGAGTTGGAATTGACTTGATAACAGTTGGCTTGGTTATTTGGTTTACATGTAGATTTAACCTGGTTTCATGAAGTAGTTCATAGCCCCATAAGCACAGTGAGCAGCTCAAACTTTCTGCAAATACGTTATACACAGTACACCTACAGACACTGCCATCAGTCGTTTTGCAAAACAAGAGTTTTACATAAATAAATAAATAATCAGTCCCTTGTTTAGCCTAATTTTGAATTGAATTCTACTTTAAAATAATTTAAAAGAGAAAGTTGCTCTAATATAAAGATAGAAATATTTTTATCTGAAGAAAAGGCTCTGCTTCTATAAGTGGATTATTGTTGTTAGGTGCCACCAAGTGGATTCGGACCCACAGCGACACTGTGGACAGCAGGAGGAAACACTGCCTGGTCCTGAGCAATGTTCATGTTCATTGATAATCTTTGAGCCCATTATTGCAGCAACTGTGTTAATTCATCTCCTTGAGGGTCTTCCTCTTTTTCACTGACCCTCTACTGGTGAAGCATAATGTCCTTCTCCAGGGACTGATCTCTCCAGATGACCTTCTCAAAGTACGTGAGACCAAGTGTAGCCACCCTCGCATCCAAGGAGCAATCTGTTATTTCTTCTAAGACAGTCTGGTTAGTTCTCCTGAGAGTTCATGGTGTATTCAATATTCTTCATCATCACTGTAATTCAAAGGCATCAATTCTTCTTGTGTCTCCTTCTTCATCACCCTTCTTTCACATGCATACAAAGTGATTGAAAACACCAGGACTTGGGTCATGTGTACCTCAGTCCCTCAAGGTGACATCTTTGCTTTGTAACACTTGAAAGAGATCTTCTGCAGCAGATTTGTTCTTGACTTCCCTTTGCCAGTTGATGGCAGCAAATCACCATGAAATGCTCGCAGGGCTGGCAGCTAGAACAAACTAAGTGTAGACCTGAATCTGGGGAGCTAGTTCTAGCGACAGTATTCCACATTACCTTACCTTAGCCGGCGCTATCGAGTTGCTGCCGACTTACAGCAACCTTGTAGGACAGAGTGGAACTTCCCCTTTGAGTTTCCAAGGACCACTCATTGGATTCCAACAGCTGACCCTTTGGTCAGCAGCCCTAGAATTTTATTGTTCCAAAAAGAGCCTCTTTGGCCGCATAAATTTAAAGTCATGATAAGATCTGGAAATTCTTCAGAGGCTCAGCTTTTCAATATGGTTTACTAGCTCTTAGGGAACTAAATAGAAAACGTACTGACTCTGGATTAGAAAAAATTCGGGGAGAATTTTTCACGTTTTCAGAGCCAAAGGAGGGTTTCCCCTGTCTATTTCCTTCGAATAGTTATCTCTTTGATGAGCTTCTTAAATCAGCTTGGTGCCACCAGTTTCTTCCTTGTACTAGCCTCAGCGAGAATTCAGATGACTTGAATTCTGATCACACCAGTGCCACTGATTCACTGTGATTTAAGGAAAACCTGTCACCTTTTGGGATCTCAGACTTACCGTCTTCACAAAGAAGATGACCATTTCTATGGCCCTTTCAATTTTACTGTTCTGAAATTTCTAATCCCTCCTTGTTCTGTCACTTCCATTTTTCTAAGCTAGAATCACACCAGGACTTCTCCACTTAAATTTGTAGTCTAAGATTTTAGAACCATTGCCCAGTGGGGTGGTTCAGAACATGGATTCTGGCTTGGTCACATTTTAGCTCCGTGACTTCAGGAAAATTATTTAGGCCTCCTGTTTCGATAAAATGGCAATGATATTATTACCTAGTTCTAAGAGAATTGAATATGAGTACCAAAAGTATACAAACTGAGTATATTAATAGAAAAAGACCAGTGGATACATAAACCTGCTGCCATTGAGTCAGTTCTCACTCACAGTAACCCTCTAGCATCCCTATAGGAAATAGTAGAATTGCCCCATCGGGATTCCAAGGCTGTAGACCTGTATGGAAGCAGACTTCCACAGCTTCCTCCCATGGAGAGGGTGGTAAGTTTGAACCACAGACCTTTTGGTTGGTAGCCAAAGGCCACCAGGGCTTCTTGTCTGGCACATAGCCAGTCCTGTATATATGCTTAATTGTTACTCGTGGGAACACCGACTCAAAAGGAGTCTTTTCCCATCAAAGAAATACAGGTCCAATATGAATTGGTAGAGAAATCCTATTGGAGACTTCACCCATCTCCATACAGCTATTCTTCCCATCCTTACCTATTCTCATGCATTTACTTCCGTAATTGTAAAAGCTCCCCAGATTACCCAAATCTTCAATGTATTTTCCAAAAAAATTTTCTTAAAAAAGGACGCAAGGGCAGATTCATAGCTTGAGCCAAACTTTTGAGAGGTTCATGCATTGCAAGTTTCTCTCACCGTACTCACTTGTTTCCCCCCACCAGCCCCCACCCTCTTTTGTTTTAATAGCTGGCAAATGTTGGCAGGAGAGTTACACTTAGAGAAAAACAGACATCTCAAAAGAGCCGTTGCTCCTCAGCCAGTTTGGGCATGTTGTCTTTTACATCCCATAACTCAGCTTCCATCACGTGTACTAAATCAGTTATCAGCCTTTAAAGACCCACAGTTGGTGATATAACTAGTCGTCACTCCTCTTTCTTCAGGTGTTCCCTTCCCAAACTGTTTGCCCCTGGGCAAAAAGTAACCACAGAATACAGAAACGTCAGTCAGCCTGAAATCCCCAACAAGCCGTGTATGTGGGTGAGGGCTTCTGGGCAGTACAGACAGGGAGCAGTCTTATTCCAAGTCTGATTCTTAGGACACCTGCATGATGCAGTTATTTGTGATTTAAACTGACAGATCAATATCCGAAGGATAGCCTTCTTCTGCCAAAAGTATGTTTTGACTCAGTTACTGTCTCTTATGAATTAAAATGGTTCAAAAAGAGTTGTGTCAAGTAAAGAAGGCTATCTTTTTTTTCTTCTTTCTGACAGTGTTAAAAATCAGATGATATGTGGGTTTAAAGCCTTGTCCAATCCTAGCTTCGCACTGAATCCAAGCACAGAGATGTTTCTACCTGAGACAGGAAAAAAGGCCAACTCTTTTATCTCCACGTGGAGGGTTGGGGAAGAGGAATAGCAGCGATGACTACCTCTTTGTCCCATTTTCTCGGTAACTTCTCAGAGAAGAAGTTTGCTCTCACCGTCTCTGACCACTCAATAGTCAGGTTCAACAAGCATGTAGTATGAAGTCCCTGAAGATTGAAACACAAGCATTTAACTTTAGAAACATCATTTAGAATGTTATTTTGGATCACAGCAACAAGTGCCAATTCTTAATGATTAGCAAGGGCTTCTTAGAACATTGGAGTCAGAAAAACTCAAGTTGAATCTGAGATCAAGAGTAAGAATTATTGTTGTCATAGGGTGCTGTTGAGTCCATTCTGACTCACAGTGACCCTGTGGACAGCAGAATGAAACACCACCCGGCCCTGTGCCATGCCCGCAATCGTTGGCATGCTTGAGCCCGTTGTTGCAGCCACTGTGTCAATCTATCTTATTGAGAATCTGCCCCTTTTTTGCTGACCCTCTGCTTTACCAAGCATGATGCCCTTCTCCCGGAATTGGTTCCTCCTGATAACATGTCCAACGTACGTAAGACATAGTCTCTCTATTCTCCATCTAAGGAGCACTGTGGTTGTACTTCTTCCAAGACAAATCTGTTTGGTCCTTTGGCAGTCCATGGTACATTCATTGTTCTTCTCCAGCACCACAATTCAAAGGTGTCAGTTCTTCTTCTGTCTTCCTTATTCACTGTCCAGCTTTCACAAGCATAAGAGGTGATTGAAAATGCCATGGCTTTGCTTAGGCATGCCTTAGTTTCCAATGTGACGTGTTTGCTTTTGAACACTTTGAAGAGGTCCTTTGCAGCCAGTTTCCCCAGAGCAATGTGTCTTTTGATTACTTGACTGCTGCTTCCATGGGTGTTGATTGTGGATCCCAAGAAGATGAAATCCTTGACAATCATTTCTCTGTGTATCATGATGTTGCTTACTGGTTCCGGTTCTAAGGATTTTTGTCTTTATGTTGAGGTGCAATCCATCCTGAAGGCTGTGGTCTTTCATCGGCGTTAGCAAGTGCTTCAAGTCCTCTTCACTTTCAGCAAGCAAGGTTGAGTCATCTGTGTAACACACATTGTTACTGAGCCTTTATGCAATCCTGATGCCCTGTTCTTCATCCTATTTCAGCTTCTCAGATTATTTGCTTAACAAAGGAGGACTGCCAATTAAGTTACAAACTTGTCCTAGAAAAAGTGCTACGTACCTTGTTGCTGGGTATCACCACTGTCACCTGTGAAATCCTCCCCTTGGGAAGCTGTGCACTGATGCCAGCACCTAGTCCATCCTTCAAAGCAGTCTTGGAACTCGTTTTCAGAAATGGCCATCAGTACTGTCATATTACGCTTGATATTCTAAATGTCATCAAAATGTCTTCCTTTCAATATTTCCTTTATCTTTGGGTAAAGACAAAGTCACTAGGGGCCAGATCAGGTGAGTAGGGAGGGTGTTCCGATAGTTTTTTGTTTACTGGCTAAAAACTCCCTCACAGACAATTATGCTATTAAGTTCTAGAACTGGCCACTGTGCCCAATGGCCATTCCAGAAAGAGGTCTAAAATTACTTGGAAGGTGGACTAGGCTCTGGCATCAGTGCATAGCTTCCCAAGGGGAGTGATATTCAGCAATGAGGTA
This sequence comes from Heterohyrax brucei, assembly GCA_028571685.1. Classification (NCBI taxonomy): domain Eukaryota; kingdom Metazoa; phylum Chordata; class Mammalia; order Hyracoidea; family Procaviidae; genus Heterohyrax; species Heterohyrax brucei. The sequence goes on along the minus strand of CM053160.1, from coordinate 67,523,928 downwards.
TATAGCACTTAGAACAATTAAGTTCGACTTAACTGTCAGACTTCCTTCAGATTGAATAGGTATGGTGAAAGGATACAACCCTAACATTCACCTTCCTGGCTTTAAAACATGCAGATTCCCTTTGATCTAGTCAAACAACTGCCTCTTGAACTAGGTACAGGTTCCACATGAGCACATTTAAGTGCTCTGAAATTCCTATTCCTTTCAGCATCATCCATAATTTGTTATTATGCGCAGAGTGGAATGCCTCTGCATAGTAAATATAATACAAGTAAACATTTTTCTGGCATCCTCTGCTTTCAGCTAAGATCCGTCGGATATCAGCAATGATATCCCTGGTTCGCATCTCCTCCTTAACCCTTTCCTTGTCAATATTCTGCTGTGGCTGCTTTTGAATGATTTTGAGCAGAATTTTACTTGTGTGTGATATTAATGATACTGTTTGACAATTTCTTCATTTAATTGGAGCACCTTTCTGGGGAATAGGCATAAATATGGATCTCTTTCAGTCAGTTGGCCAAGTAGCTGACCTAGAAGGGAGACTAGCATGTTTGAATACCAACAGAAAGATACAGGAAGGATAAGTAATGGTCTCTGTGTTACTTGGTTGCATCTCAGAACAACTTCTTGTTGGTCATTTAACCCTATAACTTCAAACATTCTTGTATCAGTCCTCAGTATCACCCTTTGAAGTTGTGGAATTAGCTCTGTTTTGTGCATAAGACTATCACGTTTTGTTATTTTCCAGTTTGGAAATTCACAAAGGTTTTGGGATATATCCCATGTAAGGTCAAGATTCTTCAAAATTTGAAGTTAATCAGAAAGAAAGCCTTGAGGGAAAAATGAAGTAAAAAGAGACACAATCCAAGGAGAATGGGTTGCAGTCTGAGTGTTCTCTACACAGGGGAGAATACAGCCTGTCTGCTGATTTTTCTTAGAGCCTGTAGCATAAAGCTTCCGAAGATGCTGCATCCTTGGGTGCCAGTGATGATGTGGGACAGTGTTGGATTAGAAAGGTAGAGCAGCAACTCAATAAGCGTAGCCTATGGAACTGAAGTCCTCATAGTGATTCTCCATCTACTTTCTAATACTGAAGGAAGTTACAGAGTCTTCTGTAATTCGTTATTTTAGTGGGTCTGCAGCTGAGGATCGCACGCATCTCCCTAGTCTTGGACCTAGAATCACCTTAGCATTCTTAAGGATAGTTAGAATTGCTTGCAAAGGAGGAGACACCACGCCGGCTCACTAAGGTTGTTGCTATTGCAGGGTCCTTGATAATGACAGTGAAACACAACATAAAGGACATGCCTCAGGACTATTTTCTAAAGAAGCCGCCAAGCTTGATGACCACCTTCAGCGCCAGGTAAGTGCCTCAGAGAATTCTCTTTTCACATGGGCAGTACTGGGCAATATAAATTTGACTCAGACCAGAATATCTGCAGTAAAATCTTCTGTACTGACCACTGGAGTTGTCCCTCAGCAAGGTGAACTGATGCCTACTTCTCTCTTCATCATTCAGCTCAACAAATATGCCCCCCCACCATTCCTGAAATCACTTCTTCCCAGGAAAACCAAGACGACTAAGAGTCATAGCTACCCTATTTTCCTTCAGATCCCCTCAGGAACTCCAGAAATGAGGATTAGTGTCGTTATTCTGTTTTTGTTTCTGTTTTTATCCTATTGTCAATCTGAAAACCCTGGTCGCATAGCGATTAAGTTCTGTGTCTGCTAACCAAAAAATCAACAGTTCAAATCCACCAGATGCTCCTTTGGAAACTCTACAGAGCAGTTCTACTCTGTCCTACAGGGTTGCAAAGAGTCAGAGCAACTCGACAGTAATGGATATTATCAATCCATCCTCCATTTCCAACAAATTAGCAGTGATATTTTTGTCCTCAAAATGGAGTAAAAAAACTTATTTCTCCATGCTCTCTTTTCCCCAGAGCTCTCCAGCACAGTCCAATTTGATTAGCTAGAATGCAAGTCTGGAGAGGAGGAGCAGTCAGCTTAGTTGATTTTAGACAAAGGGTTGAGCAAGGATTTCCACTGCAAACTTTTTTAATATACCTCTGTAGTATGTTGCTAATATTTCACATCTTAGTAGGTATAATAAACCAGAAAGACCATCTTAAAGATTGATGGTTGTGATTGTCTAAGAGTAAATATTCTATTAACAGCAGAGCCTAGCCATTATGCACTGGCATCACACAACATAAATTCAATGTTGGCTTCTAAGTGCATGCAACCTTGGGCAATTAGCTTTATTTCTAGATATTTCACTGTTGGTGTCATAAATGAGAACAACAGTAATAAATATGTCATTTTTTTGTGAAAATGAATGAGAACAGGTATTTAAAGCACTTAGCTTGATTCCTGGCAGATAGTAAGTGCTCATTAAATGTTACTGGTTATTACAGTGATCAATTCTCATATCCATGAAGGAGTTCAAAATTGTCTGTACATGCAGTGAGTAAAGAGTCTTCCAAGGATATGGATTTTGAAATAAATCCTTGACTTATCCTACTTTTGCTATAATTTAACTCTTTCTTGTAATACATGGAGACACATAAAACAAACAAACAAAAACAAACCCAATGCCGTCAAGTCGATTCCAACTCTGAGTGATCTTATAGCACAGAGCAGAACAGCCCCGTGGAGCTTGCAAGGAACACCTGGTAGATTTGAACTGCCAGCAGTTTGGTTAGCAGCTGTAGCACTTAATCACTGTACTACCCAAGTTTCCTGAAGACATGTACTTTTGTTAAAGTGAAGATTCTGGGTAAGAGCTCTAGTTAATGGAGGTTCTGTTGTGCATCCCCCACAGCTGGGGCAACCGTCACATGTCTGAGTCCCTAAAGGTACCACTACTTTATGCATGTACTTTCTAAGAACTACAGAGATTGTATCTCCTCCTTTGCTTGCCTTACATTCCAGGATTTTATGGATCCAAGTGAGATAACCAGTGGGAAGGGACTGAGAACAGTTTGGAGAAAGACACTATGAAATTCCAGGCATTCACATTTTGTTCTCGTTCTATCCCATGGCATAACAGCTACAGTTCAGTACTGGGATTGACAGATAAATTGTTTCTTCCAGAATGGTTGGTTAATAGATCTTTACTGAATACCCTCTATGCGCTAAGTAGCACTGTGTCTGATGCTTCTATGGATATGGAAATCATGTTTCAACCCCCATGCAGTCTAGTTGGGTAGATAAGATTAATCCATGTAAATAAATCAAAAGCCGAATAAGGCAGCGTTTCTTCAAGTGCTGCATTTATTATTCTGTGATGAGAGAAGACAAGGATCACAAGATGAGCTGGTTAATGAGGATGCAGAGATCAGGTAAGCCTCCTGTGGGAAGGGAGCCTTGAACGACTTGGCAAGGTGCAGGAGATTGGCAAGGGCAGCTCTTGTGAAGGGCCTGACGCAGAGAAGGCATGAAGGTAGGATGGAGTCTCCCGCCTACCAGCTAGCCTGACTAGAGGTCAGAATGCGTGGTAGAGTAGTGTAAAAATATCTGAAACACATATTTGCCTTTTTGGCATTGCACATGCATTTGTATATGTGAGTACATAATTTTTACCTTAGTACAAAATTACAGAAACACAACTGAAAATTCTTTTGAGGATATGAAGACAGTATATGTGGATAGCACATTAAGTGATCCAACTGTATACATATTTTATTTTATTTTGTTTCCTGTTTTTCTCACTTTTCTTTAGCATAGTGATACAAAGAAAATTACTTACCTTAATGGCATCCTCCCCCATTGTCTTTAATTTCCCCTTCCCTGTAATATAGAAGGAAACCCTGGTGGCGTAGTAATTAGGTGCTATGTCTGCTAACCAAAAGGTTGGCAGTTCAAATCCACCAGGCACTCCTTGGAAACTCTATGTAGCAGTTCTGTTCTGCCTTATAGAGTCACTATGAGTTGGAATCGACTTGATGGCAATGGGTTATGATATATGAGGAAACTTGGTGGCACAGTAGTTCAATGCAGTGCCTGCTAACCCAGATGTTGGCAGTTCACGTCCACCAGGAGCTCCTTGGAAACTCTATGAGTCAGTTCTATAGGGTTGCTATGAGTTGGAATCAACTCAGCAGCAGTGGCTGTGGTTTGGGTTTATGATATACAAAGGAATGACCCAAAGCAGGTGCTTAAAAGGAGGCATGATCCTTTGGAATGCCTGGCTCATCCGCAGACTGGATTCATCAGCTCTATAAATGGCTGGGGATCCTTGAACATACTTTAAAAGTCCAAAAGGCCCAGAGATAGTAAGCCACGCCGATCATCTCCACAGATGATGCTTAATTCACTGGCAATTACGTGTTTGAATCAACCAGTGAGCTACAGCGCTAAGGGGGAAAAAAAGACTGATTAGAACCATGCTTCTGAGTGTCTTAGATGATGGTATACACTTCAGTAGAAAAAGGCCATTTGTGGGTGAATTTCTGTGATATTTCATCAGTGAGATTGGTTAGCTCAGTTGATTTAGGGAGAGTGTTAATGGGATCAACGACAGACCATGTGCCCACTTAGTAGTATTCTTTGGGTTTTTTTGCAGAGAAAAGACAACTGTACCCAGCAAACTGGCAAATTTATGTGCTGGGTACCTAGTGGTAAAATACACTGGATGGCTTAATAGAGACAAGTAGGCAATACTTGGATAGAATGTAAAATTTGTGGTCTGTATTGTCAGTGGTCCTCTTTTGGGGTGTTGACTGTATTGCATTCACATACGAGAAAGAGCATAGCATTATTTATAGTTTTGTTGACAATAGGTTTGATGCTTTTAAAGACATAGTCTTCAGGCCACCAGTGGGTTTTCCATTAAGCCCAGAAGCTATCATTTTCTATTCTTAGTACATGAAGTGATATGGACATCCCTTAACATATATGAAAGTTATAGTCCCGTATTTCATTTATTTTGCATCCCTGGTGTCTTTTTCCATAGAATAAGTGATGTTATAAATAGCAATTAGGTTCTCAGGCTAGCCCACAGGAGTCTGTTTAACGGATGATGGCTAACTATGGATTTGTTGAATGAATAAACGAACTAGCTGTATTTGTCTGAGCTCTATGTCCTTAAAACAGGAGATCATGGAATATAAGCATGAAAAGACAAGTATTTCTCCTTCCTTTTCTGAGGCATAAAGCTAGGTAACCCTACACAAACTTTTAGGAGAAACAAAAGTGCATTTCATCCACTCCTGGTGCCCGTTTGGTCCAGCTTCTGACTTCTCTGCTCTGTATGCTGTATTTCAGGTTTTTGTTTAGATGTGTTCTGTCCGCTTGCACATGTTCCACAAATGTTCACCATCCTCTGCCTCTTCTCTGTCAAAACTCACTTGTTGCATAAAACTGATTTTAATTAAGCATTAGCAAGAAACGTTTAGATATGACTAATTTATATTATGGTGTAAATCACCCTGGTGGTGTAGTGGGTTAAGTGCTACCACTGCTAACCGCAAGGTCAGCAGTTCAGATCTACCAGGTGCTCCTTGAATACTCCGGGGGTTGGCTCTACCCTGGCCCCTAGGGTTGCCATGAGTCGGATCTGACTCGATGGCACTTGGCTGGCTAAATCACTGATTATCCCATAACCACATTAAATCACCTGATATTTTTAAAAGAAAGTGTTTTATAAGCTCAAGCAGATATGGGTTGATATTTTAATCAGTAAAATAGAGAAAAGCAGAAAATTTGAAGTAGCAAGTGAGAGATCTGGTCAGGAAAGGAAACCGTTTTGAATAGAAGACTTTGAAATCTAATGGACACATCAGCTCTTCCTGATAAATCCTCCCTCTAGTGGTCTGCGTAATTCAACTCTTAAAGACTGTGTTGACATCTAAATACTTTTCCACTTAACTTCCCTTTCTACTAGTGATACCCGTGAGTAGCTCATATCTGTAATATCAACTGCAACAAGCGTAACAACATAACAACGATTAATGAGACTGCCGCAGGACCTGGCAGTGTTCCATTCTGTTGGACATAGGGTCACTGTGAGTCAGAACTGACTCTATGGCACCTAACAACACCAACAATAGATAGCATGAGTACAGCAAAGAACAACGGCTCATGGTATCTTTGTCATTGTTGCTGTTTTTGTTCACCTTCTGCCCTCATCTCCCTGGCTCTTTTATATCCATGGTTTTGCAGCACATTTCTTTTCCCTTTTCCTAAAGGACAAAGGAAAGTGGCGTGGTTCCACTAGTCTACATTAGTCTACAGTCATTATCTGCCACCGGCTGTGCATAGGCCATCAGTTCAATAGAGGACATCAGCAGGGATTTCCACTAAGGCCCCGTAATGTACTTCTTCCCATTGGTACAGCCACTTTGCCATGTCCAAGTCTGCCTGTAGCTTGCCATGCTCTCACCAGTACACTCCTGACAATTCTGACTCCTTCCTGGGCTATTCTCCAGTGCCTACTGGCTCCACTGATCCCATGATAATCTACTTCTGGGCAAATTACAGTACTTCCACAAATTCTGCCATGCTGTCCTCTGCCAGGCTGAAAGCTTTGTCGTATAAGAAGTGCACTGACCACAGGACATGGGTAAATCCAACCGAGTGGGAAAAGTTGTTTACTTCTTGTCTTAGTTTTCTAGTGCTGCTATAACAGAAATACCACAAGTGGATGGCTTTAACAAACAGATTTATTTACTCATAGTTTAGAAGGCTAGAAGTTTGAATTCAGGGGGCCAACTCTAGGGAAAACTTTCTTTCTGTGTCCTCTGGAGGTAGGCCCTTGTCTCTTCTGAGCTTCTGCTCCTGGACAGTCTTCTTGTGGCTTGGTATCTGTCTTTCCCAATCTCTTCTCTGCCTGCTTGTTTAATCTCTTTTACATCTCAAAAGAGATGAACTCAAAATATACCCTATACTATCCTGCATTATTAACATAACAAACACAGCCATTCCCAAATGTGATTATAACCACAGGTGTCCTCCCATCCATTGTATTGCTGCAGTGGATTCTGATGCAGAATCATAGGGACCCAAAAGGACAAAGTAGAACTGCCCTACAAGGTTTTCAAGGAGTTATTGACCTTTTGGAAACCCTGTTGGCACAGTGGTTAAGTGCTATGCTAACCTAAAGGCTGGCAGTTCAAATCTACAAGGATCTCTTTGGAAACTCTAGGAAACAGTTCTACTAAGCCATCAGAGTTTCCAACAGCATAGAGGTTAGAATTTGGAACATATATTTTTGAGGGACACAATTCAATCCAAAACACTTCACTTCCGGTACACTCACTCTAGCCTTACCTCATACGCAGGCCTGACTCCTGAGACATCTGTCCCTGTGATTTTCAATTCAAACACGCATCTGTTTCCTTAGGAAAGGAAGGTAGGTCCCTCCTCCACTTTTAGTCTCAGCCTTACACACCTTATTCAGTTCTGTACCCTAAAAGAGCTTGGCAAGCAAAGGGCTGTCCTTCAGCCTGCGTGATGCCAGAACTCCTACTGGCTGAATTCTTCAGCTTCCAGGATCCCTCTAGAGGTGGTAGGCTTGGAGAGAAATCACCTAACATGATCGTTCACCTCTTCCCGTGTCTTATCTGAGCTCTCTACTGGTATTATTAAATTATCAGAGGTTTTTGGTTTTGTTTTTTTCCATCTCTTTCATATTAAACTTGTAAAACTGCTTTCCTTCTAGGCAAGCATAGACATTTCGACTTGACTACAATGTAGTCCATAATTAGCAAATCAAAACCAAAACTAACCAACTGAACAAACAAACCCGCTGCCATTAATTCGATTCTAACTCCTAGTGACCCTATGGGACAGAGTACAAGTGCTCCATAGCATTTCCAAGGACCACCTGACAGATTCAACTGCCAACTTTTTGGTTAACAGACATAGCCTTTTGGTTAATAGATGTTAACCAGTATACCACATGCTTATTTAGCATTTCAAATCATGTCCTAAAAATCCATATTAACTTAGGACAGCATTTAATCTTCTGGATTTACCTTTCCCCAAGAATCCAAATATTTCTTTTGTTACCCTTTCTATGGTTTCCTCCCTAAGAGTTCAGAGAGTCCAGATCTCTAAAAATGTCTTCTTCGTCTCAACTGACAGGACTTGCTTAGCCGGAGTGTATATCTGTCATGGACTTTAGTAGGTATCTTCATTAATTCTAAATAGAAAGACTGAAGAAAACAGTAAGACGACATGTAACCATATAAAGGAAGAGTGATGGGGATAAAATAGGGATAGAGATGGAGACAGAGAGAGAGAAGTAGAGTTAGAGATAGAGTAAGATAGATGAAAGAGAGTGGCAGGAAACAGAAGAATAAGAATTTGAAAAGCATGAGTGGGAGCCTTCCTGTGGGCCCTTTAAATGCCTGTTTTCTAGTTCTTATTTTGCTGGTATGGACAAAAATGAGGTTTCTGAGAAGCAGTGTGTAACAACCCTAGCAAAGTAATATACATAGAATAATAATTCGCCAAATCTGCATTAAACGAGTGAATTCTTTAGATTAACAAACAATATTTTATTATTATTGCTTAAAAGTAGGCAAAATAGCTTAATGCATCATAAAAGCATTAGAGTAGGGCTGTGGAAACCTCAGCATGTCACTCCCATACCTCGGGCTTTCCTCACTCTGCCTGTTTGACTAACTTAACGCGATGTCATAAAGCAGGGACAAAAGCATTTTTCTTTCCTTTTTTTTTTTTAAATCACTCTAAATCTGTGGACAGGTCTTAGGAAAAACGAAGTCACATTCTCCTAGGAATTGTGGGTATGAAAATTTCCATTGATTTGCTTAGGTGGTAAGATAAGGAAGTAGCCCATTATAACATGGAAGTAAAAAATAAAGTGAGAAGACTAGTAATTTACTGAGTGTATGTATTTATTTGCACTAAGCAATTAGTGTTTGTATGTTTTCATCCTTTATCTCATTTATCATCAGATGAGAGCATGTCTGTTCAGAGTTATATATGAAAGACCTAGCTGATGAAACAACTTGAGGGGTAGGGAACTCCCGTCAAAACACATATGTAAGTTCTGGGAAGCTGGTGAGATAGACAAGTGCTAGGTGTCCGTTCTCTACTCTTTGCCCTGTCGGTGACAGCTCACCACCATCCTTCCCAGGGACGCAGTGTCCCCCAGCTACTTAGCGTCTCCCTCAGCCTCTGTCAAGCAGAAGTTTAAGATATTAACCCTTCTAGGGCAGTTTGTTTTTCAGCAATGATTTAGTACTTCGGCTGAAAAACAGAGTCCTGACTAAGGAAATTCAGGCATCAACCAGAAGGGGAAAACCAAAAAAAAAAAAAGAAACAAAACCAAATAGGAACTCATTTCCACTGAGTCGATTCTGACCGTATAGGGTAGAGTAGAATGGTTACATTGGGTTTCCAAGGAATGACTGGTGGATTTGAACTAACAACCTTTGGGTTAGCAGCCGAGCTCTTAAAAGCACTGCACTGCTGGGCCCCACCTGAAGGAGAGATACAATTTTAGTCACCAACCTCCTAAAACTAAACCAAACCCACTGCTGTTGAGTTGATTCTGACTCATTGTGATCCTAGAGGACAGAGTAGAGCTGCTTCATAGAGTTTCCAAGGAGTGCCTGGCAGATTCGACCTGCTGACCTGTTGGGTAGCAGCCGTAGCACTTAACCACAACACCATTAAGGTTTCCTCCTAAGTTACAACTGAAACCACATCTCAAAGTCCATTGCCTCCTCTGCTATGTTGATTTTTAGATTCAAATAAGAGCTGTAGGGGAGGAGACTAATCTGTTGACTCCGCTGAATGCCCTGCTGCTAGAGTAAACTGTCAGAGGTCTGTAACTCTCATACTGCGTGACTAGGAGCAAGTCACTTACTACTCCCTGGCTCAGATGCCTCCTTTGTGAATCTAGTAGGATCAATCTCAGAGTGCTGATGAGGTTACACGAATCTCATAGCGTAGTGCTACCTAGCTAGAGTAACTACCTGGCTAGAGTATGCACTCAAAATAAATGTAAGCGATTACTACAACACAGAAAACAGGATTGTCTCATCAAATAATTGAACCTATGGTCTAGAGAGTCATGTAAAAGTAGATTTCTGCTTAGATTTTTTTAGTAATCCGCATCAATGTTAACACCGATAGTATGAGTAGGAAAGATAGAGGACTTAGAGATAAATGTCATTTCAGTTGAAATCTGAGGGTCTGCAGAGCCACAGCTGATCTCTAGTAAATGTGAGAGCTACACACAGATTCAGATGTTCCAAGAACCAATATGAGGCTTGTCGCTGGAAACTAGAGCTCTGCTTTGGAAAGTAGATCCCATTAACAGCCCTTTCTGTACCCAAACCCAAACCAAACCCATTGCTGTCAATTCTAACTCATAGTACCAAAGCCGTCCCACAGGGTTTCCAGGGAGTGGCTAGTGGATTCAAACTGCATGTCATTTGGTTAGTAGTCAAACTGTTAATCACAACACCAGAAGGCCTATGTTCTTTCTCTAAGGACATGAAAAGATACGAATGTCTAGCCTGGGTTACCCTTGTACTTTGCGCGTGAAGACCACGCTGGGTCTGATTGTGAAAGCAAGGAAAGCACCATAATTGCCTTTCTTCATTCAGCATCTCATATAAGGGATATTTCTCAAATATACTACTGGTTATCATTCAGTTATCTGTAACATTTCATCCAAAATGCCAAGAGCAATTTAATTCTGAGGCTGTAACACAAAACCATAGAAATCAGCCATCAAATCAATTCCAACTCGTGCCAACCCCATGTGTGTCAGAGGAAAATCCCATGGGCTTTCTAGTGGCTGACTTTTGGGAGGTGGATTGTCAGGACTTTCTTTTGAGGAGCCTCTGGGTGACCTTGAACCTTCAGCATTTGAAATAGCAGCCAAGCACTTTAACTGCTTGCAACATCAGGGAATCCTCTGAGTCTATAACCCCTAAGACTCATTGCCATCCAGTCTATTCTGACTCCTAGTGACCCCACAGAACAGAGTAGAACCACCCCGTAGAGTATCCAAGGAGCAGATGATGGATTTGAACTGCTGACCTTCGGATGAGCAGCTGTAGCTCTTAACCACTGCACCACCAAGACTTCTGAGTGTATAAACATTGCCATTCAGTTGATTCCAATCATCGTGACCTCTAGGACAGATTAGAACTGCCCCACAGAATTTCCAGGGGGCACCTGATGGATTCAAGCTTCTAACTTTTTGGTTAGTAGCTTCAGTACTTAACCGCTACACCACCATTGTTTCCCCTGAGTTTGTAACAGTCCCGAAATAACTGGGGAAAATCTTTCTTGCCAAGAGAAGGTTAAGAAAACATACCTGCAACAAATTTCACCTCTCTCCTTTTCAGAACTCACTTCCTTTTCCCTTCTTGTTATTTCTCCTGTTCTACGGTTGAATGATGAAGGCCAACACGAGGCAAGCAGAACTCGAGAGTTGTGGGGGAGCTTTACAGCTCAGCAGCTGTCTGTAAAATGTGCATAGCTCTCAGGCTAATAAAATATTGTTCATTGCTTCTACCCTACAATGAATTAGGTCAGCTGTAAATATTAGAATTGCTTGGTAAACATGTGGGGAGATTGTGCTGACTTGCTAATATAAGTGAAAATGTAATTAGATTTATAACACTTTTTTTTTCCAAACCATAATTTACAACAACAACAGAAGAAGAAAAAAAATTCTCTGGCAACCTGCTGAAATATCATTATTAAAATTCACATGAAAAGTCAATTATACCAGAGGGAGGTATTTAAGAGAAGTGAGTTTCCATACCCTGGGATTACACTGTAGGGATTACATATTTCTTACTTTTTTTTTTTTTTCCTGAGATCTTCGCTGCTGCCCAATAAAGAAGAACAGATATTTGACTTCTTTCACTCTGAAATATTGCACAGATAGCGCTGAAAAGTAAACCAAATAACCTGACTCCCTAGAAACCTGCTCCATTCCTCTCCTCAAAGCTACAGGAAAAGCTGAGTAGTCACCATTCTTTTTTAATGAGAATCCCACCTCTCTTTAAGCAATAGTCGTATTCCTTAAAACATGTGAAAATCTAATATATTTCCTAACTGTTATTCTGTTTTGCTCCCTATAGGAGTAGATTGCTGCATAGGACTCTAGGGAGAATCCTCGTGGAAAGATAAGAAAACCACCCAAAAATCAAATCCCCTGCTGTCAAGTCGATTCTGACTCACAGGGGCTCGAGAGGACAGAGCGGAACTGCCTTATGGGGTTTCCAAGGCTGTAAATCTTTATGGAAGTGGATTGCTGCTTCTTATTCCTGTGGCTGATGGGTTCTAATTGTCTACGTTTAAGTTAGCAGCCAAGCATTTTAACTGCTGTGCCACTAGGGCTGCTGGAAAGATAAATAACTCCTTGATTTGTTTCCATTTAAAAATCTGGAGTTTCCTATACTTCCCAGATCACAGTCAGAGCACAAACTCTACCCTCAGACAGGTGGCACAAGAGTGGCTCTCCGTTCCTGAGGTTTTAGAGGCACGGCGGTAGCCACTTGCCGTCTCTAGGCAGATGACAAAGCCATGGTGCCTTCTACTCACTGGGCTTCCCCGTCTCGTGTGCAGGGGCCTCTGGGTGTTGGGTGGCTCCAACCCCCCTTCCAGAGACTAGGACTCCAATCCCAGCTCTGATCTTTCACAAGCTGGGTTAACGGTGCTCTGCTTCCTGGTTTTCTTATAATGAAATATGGGTATTATTATACCTTATCTGCTTTCAAGGTGCCAGTGGGGAATATCTGCTTAAAAAAAAAAAAAATTTATAAAGAGGTTTTTAAGTGTGAAGGGAGATCTAATTTTCTTTCACTCCTAAAATGTTCATTTAAAAAAAAACAAAAAACAAAACAAATCCAGTGCCACTGAGTTGTTTCTGACACATAGTGACCCTGTAGAACACGGTAGAACTGCTACATTGAGTCTCCAAGGAGTGCCTGGTGGATTTGAACTGCCAGCCTTTTTTGTTAGCCGACTTAGCACTTAGCCACTACGTCACCAGTGTTCACTTTAACCTGCTGCCATCAAGTCAGTTCTGACTGATAGCGACCTAGAGGACAGAGTAGAACTGCTCTATCAAGTTTCCAAGGAGCACTTGGCAGATTTGAACTGCTAACCTTTTGGTTAGCAGACATAGTTGTGTTTTTAGAGAATAAAAAAAAGACATTTGATAGATACATCTTTCAGAGAATCACTAGTGCATATTTTGAGGATAAATTACTCTTTAGGGAATAGATTTTTGTGTTACCATGTAAGAATTAATCAGTAGAATGCATTCTATTTATATATTGTTATTGTCAGTTGCTGTCCTGTCAAGTCAGCCCTGACTCCCAGCCACTGTGTGTGTGCAGAGTAGTACTGCTCCATAGAGTTTTCAAGGCTACAACCTTTCTGAAGCAGATCACCAGGTCTTACTTCCAAGGAACTTCTGGGTAGGTTTGAACTGTTAACCTTTGAGTTAGTGGTCCACTGCTTGACCATTTGCATTACCCAAGGACTCCATATTTGTGTGTATGTATGTGTGTGTGTACCCTGGTGGTGTAATGGTTAAGTGCTACATCTGTTAGCCAAAAGGTCAGCGGTTCAAATCCACCAAGCACTCCTTGGAAACTCAGTGGAGTAGTTTTACTGTTATATAGGGTAACTGTGAGTCAGGATCGACTTGACAGCAGGGGGTGTTTTGGTTTGTGTGTGTACATGCACACACACACATACTTATATTACAGAATGTAGTCAAAAAAATCTAGAAGAACAGAATGGATCTGGAGAGTGGTAAACCTTAGACTGATTCCGAGCCGTGTCTTAATCCAGTGGTGTGTCTCTGTCATGTTTTGTCTTTCTTGTTGAAAACAAAGCAAATGGTCTCTCAGCAACAAAATTCAGCTTTTCATTTGTTTATTGAATGTACTCATTATGATTAATACCTTATATTTTCACTTTATTACAAGTAAAGAGCACATTAAAAGTTCTGGTTCTTAAATAATAATATATGAGTAAGATTTTTAGGCTTACTAGCCAGATATGCTTCAACTAAAATACTCTGTTTATTTTAGAGATAGCCATACATAGTATATGGATTTCACACTCTTTGGGGGATAAATCTGAAGATTCTTGGACCTTTCTAGATAGCCCTAGTTTTCTCGTTTGCTCACCGCCTTAGTATTCAGTTGACAAGACCATGGGTCGTGTGTTCCCTTTCTTCTCACTCAGTTTCTGCTTTACTCCTTTGAGAAAGGCTTTTGTGAAGCAGCATTGGAAACTGGTTGTAAGGGCCTTAGAGGTGACTCAGCTGACTTTGTGGGGCAGTCGCGTATCTGCTCCACCTGTGAGCAATCTTCCAGAAACAGTTCTCAGCACCTCTATACCCCTAACTCCTCACACCCCACTCAAAGGAACTGATTTTATCCTGCGTCCCTTAAGCTGGTCCAAGGGCAAGCTCTGAAGTAGGCAGAACAATGAATCAATGAACTCAGGAACATGAGGACTTGCCCTCTCCATGTGGATCCTTTTATTTTTTACAACTAGTATGTAGAGATGTAGGTGAACATGTAAAAGAAGAAAACAGACAGAAACCATCCTAGATGACTTTGACATTCAAAGTTGAAGGCTTATGTCAGGTGACTTCACTTCGTCTTTAGAATTGTTTCCTCCCAGGCAGAAAAAATACTTTTTTTTTTTTACTGTCTTCATAAGATGATTATTTCTGTCAACTCTGAATTTTATTCCTCCTTCCAAAGGGTCTTTCAAGGTCTCCCTTCCCATGAAGAACCTTCTTCTGGGACCTCATGTCAACTGATACACTTATCACCACTTTCAGATTTAAGGAGTGGCTCCAAGTTCTCTTTTTCTCTCCCTTCTTTACTCTTCATTTTACTGTTTCAGCCACCCAACCTTGCTGTAGCATGTTCCTAGGTGTGAGGATCAAACCCAAAACTTACTGTTAAGTAGAGAAGGTACAAAAAACTAGTTAATATTGTAGGGAGGTATGTAGCTATGGATGCCAGCATTGGGGGAGACGGGAGAGGCTTCTTCAAACTGTATCATAACTTCTAATCCAATACCCTAGTGGTGCAGTACTTAAGAGCTTGGCTGCTAACCAAACAGTCAGAAGTTCAGTTCCACCAGCTACCTCTTGGAAACCCCATCAAACAGTTGTACTCTGTCCTGTTGAGTTGCCCTGATTCAAAATTGACTCAATGGTAACGGGTTTGTTTTTTTTTAAGAATCTAGTACAACCCCTGCCTGTCTTGTTTTTGCACCAAGAATCACAGCATACAAAGCCAGATTTTAATGATGGAGTGTGAGTCACTGATACAGAGAAAGAGTGAGAAGGAAAGAGAAGTAGGAGAAGGAACTGATTGGACGTTGGAACAATTTCAACACGGCAACTTAGAGACTAAACTGTATTCTAATCCCTGATTCAGTATGAAATGGTGAACTAGCCAGATCTGTGAACTCCTAAGACCTGGACTAGCAGCCTGGATAAGGGTTAAAAGAATCAACTGGGTAAGCTAAGAGAGAAGTTTCTACCCTAAATTCAACCTGTTTTTCATATTTTCTCTATTCTACTCCCAAATGTTTCGAAGGTTTCCACTTTTTCCACCTCCAATTCCAATCCCAATCTCAGTTGCCATCTTCTCTTTCTAGATACAGTTGCATAAGCTTCTGGATCATTTTCTCATCTAGTACCTTTGTGCTTTCTTAGGTGTATCACAATTGAAAATTTCACGTCCCTCAAAATGGCTTTTCTGTGCTCTTAGGAATGAGATCAAAACCTTTAACTTCATCATCTGTCCCCTGCCTCCCACAAAGGTCTTCTGAACTCAAACTATGTTGTCTTATACCCTCTGAGTTTCCCAGGTACACACTATACTTTTTTTTTCCTGTTATAATCTAGCCATATGCTTAGAATATGCTTCCCTTCCCCTCTTTGCCTAGTAAAAGCTTACTACAATTCTGAGAGCACTCCAAAACTCAGCTAAAAAAAAAAAAGATTACCGAGAAACAAAGGGCTTTGTATGTGATTACTATCTGAACAGATATCCAGCTTTTCACTTTATGAAGCATAAACTCCTTTCAAACAAAGTGTGATTTTCATATCCTCTTTTATAGAGATAATTTATTAACAAGACGTAATTATAGTTGATGTTCAATTAATTCCAAGTAACAGAAACCCTTTTAAACTAAAGAAAGAAAAGAAAATCTCTAACAAGGAATCAAGACAAACTACAAAGAAGAGATGTTGGTCTTGAGGTGTGAAATCCGTGTACGGGAAGGCAGCCTCATTCTGCGGCTACATTATGTGCTCCGACATCTCAAGTTCCCTGTCTGTTCAAACTGCTCTTTTTTTTATCTTTACTTCTCTGTGGGGTGAAAAATGGCTGCTTCTGCCCCAGCTCCAGTACTACAAGCTAGGTAATTGGCATTCTGTTCTATCACTTTCTCCTTACCTATAAAGAGATTGTCTGACTAGCTCAGCTTGGATCAGGTTACTATGGTTCATCTAATCATATCCAAGAAAGTGATCAGACTTGACCACCGAGGACTGTTACTGATCAAACTGTGTCCCCCAAACTGTGTGTCAACTTGGCTAATCCAGGATTCTTACCTAGTATTGTGAAAGTTGTCCATATTTTGTCATCTGATATGATGTGTTATAAATCCTACCTCTATTACGGTAATAATGTGGAATCACTGGCAGTTATTTTAATGAGGTAGGTGGAACTCAAATCTATAGGATTAGATTGTACCTTGAGTCAGTCTCCTTTGAGATATAAACAAGTGAGCTGAGAGACATGGAGAGCTCATATTACCATAAAGCAGAGCCAGGAGAAAGGTGTGTCTTCCAGACTTGGGGTTCCTGTGCTAAGAAGCTCCTAGACCAGGGGAAGATTGATGACAAGGTCCTTCCTCCAGAGCCGACAGGGAGAGAAAGACTTTCCCTGGAGATGACACGTTGAACTTGGAACTGTAGTCTCCTAAAGTGTGAGAGACAATGTTTCTCTTTGTTAAAACCATCCACTTGTGGCATTTCTGTTACAGCAGCAGTGCATAACCAAGACAGGGCCAAACTCAAAAAAGTAAAATGGTGTAGTATGGGCTTGGTAGATAGCTTGAAGGATCCACTCTGGATCGTAACAAGAACCATAATTACAATAAATAAATACATTTGAAAATATTATGTCATATATGCTATATGGAAACCCATGTGGTGTAGTGATTAAGTGCTATGACTGCTAACCAAAAAGTTGGCAGTTCGGATCCACCAGACACTCCTTGGAAGTTCTATAGGGCAGTTCTGCTCAGTCCTATAGGGTTGCTGTGGGTTGGATTTGACTCCACAGCACTGGGTTTTTGTTTTTTGTGTTTCTTTTTATATGTATATTTATGTATATGAAAACCCTGGTTCTATTCTGTTTTTACATATAAACCCACTGCTGTTGAGCCAATTCCAACTCAAAGCAACCCTATAGGACCAAGTAGAACTGCATCATATGGTTTCCAAGGAGCACCTGGTCAATTCAAGCTGCCAACCTTTGGGTTAGCAGACATAGCACCTAAACACTATACTACCAAAATATATGTCTATAGGTATATACCAAATGAAACACATTGCATCCAGTCGATTCCAACTCATGGCCAAGTGCCAAGTGCCGTCAAGTCGGATCCCAACTCATAGTGATTCTGTATGTCAAAGTAGAACTTCCCATAGAATTTCCAAGGGGCATGTGGTATATTTGAACTGCCAGTTTTCTGGTTAGCATCCATAGAACTTAACCACTATGCCACCAGGGTTTCCTGTATGTTTGGGAATATGTGTGTGTCTGTGTGTCTGTGTCTCTGTGTGTCTGTGTGTATTGTCTTGCCTCTATAGAGTACACAGTAGTGTAGCAAACATTTGAGGAGTCCATTCAACGGTCAGTCTAACCTCAAAGAACCTGTGTCTGAGGTGTAAGAAAAAACAAGCCATCATTTTTGTAAAACGGATGGACTAAATACACGTGCTGCACATTTTCATCTCATATTTGACGAGTGCCTCTAATGTGCATTGTGCTTTCACAGATTCCTTAATTAGACAGTGGTACTGAAAGAAGGGTCAGAAATTGTGCTCAGGATCGAAATTACTAAGGAAGGCTTACTGCAAGAGGTAGATCTTGAGCTTTGTTTGGCCTTCTGAAAGCTGTAACAGCTGGCATGCTGTGATCTGCATGCATAACAAATAATTCATAAAAGCTGAGTAAACCTGATTGAAGACAAACGCAACTCAGCTTTCCCTGGAATACAGTTGAAATGGTAACAGGTACATCGTCAAGACTTGGCTCAGGTCACTTTCTCAGGTCTTCTGGGAAGGCCTCCGCGAAGTGGGTGCTGTAAGCCTGGATTTATGACGCAGGTATCTGTTACATTTTAATAAGGCTTTGAAACTTAAATGATTCACCACAGCTGCCAATCAAGTGACTCATAACAGCAAGCCAAACGTAACGATAAGGGCTCAGTACTCCAGCATTTGGTTTCTCTGGGAGGATACACTGCAGCTCTGTGAACGTGTGAGAGTGAACACACAGAAGCTTGGGAAAGGTCACTGGTATTTTTGGAGCAATAAATCAAGTATGGGAAGATTTGCATTTTGGCTGTATAACATACAAGACTGGATTAGAGGGAGAGAATACTTTGAAGTAATATTTCTCTGCTGACTTGTTTTATTAGCTTCCTTTAAACATGTTACATTATTGCTTATAGAATTTCATTTACTCAGATTGGCAGCTTGATAAATACGTCTATTGGCGATGATTTGGATTGCTCTGGGCGTTAATATTATTAAAACCTGTCACAAGGAAATGTCTGAAAGATGACTTACTGTGAAGATTACAGCACGAAATAAATCATCCTGCAGTATTTGTTACCATTTATGGCCTCTTGGAGCTGAGTCAATCCCTTTTTATGTTGCAGTATTTTTCAAGTTTTTATAGCCCTACATTATATATTGCTGTCAGAAATGAACAGATGGGGTGTCGAACATGAGCTTTCTGAATAATTCCCACCCTCCCGTTATTTGTATGAAGAGCAAGTGCAAAGCTGTGTTCTCAAGTTGAAAGGGGAGAGAAAGAGGAGGGGAAGCTGCTGTTGAGGAAAGGGATCCCTTTTGTCGGATTGTTCAGGCCAATTCCACCACCCAGTTGGGATCCCTGACTGGCAGTCACCCTGTTTGGGGTTTCAAGCAAGCGATGAGGAGGCTGCCTTTGGCACCAGCCAGAAACAAATGCAGTTTTCAGATGCCTTTCCTCTGAATGCCTGGATCCCAGACGCCTGCACATGTGGAGGTGGATGTATCCTATCACCCTCTTCCTAAACAGCTGAGACACTGGGAAAGTGAAAAGGTAGAAGACGCAAGATATGCAGAAAGAATCGAATCAACCGTGTGAGTGACAAAAACGTGCAAGCATCCTGCCAAGGAGTACAGAGGGTTCTCTGTGATCTGGAATCTTCCACAGACTCCTTGGAGTTCAGAGCGAAGGAATGAGAGACACCCCCACAGAGGGTTTCAGCTCCTTGAGGAGGAAGGAGAAACAGACGTATGCAAAGCTTTGCACTCCCCCCCCCCACCCCCCCACCCCCGTAGAGCAGTGTGCCCTTGGGGTCTGTTTCTGTCACCCTCTGATGGGGCCAGGGAGCTGCCTAATTGTTGCACAGAGCAGCTCCCCAGAGGACTCAGGCTTTGTCAGCACTTGAGAAGGAAAGAGAACTAACCAACTAACAAGCCAACTGCCTTTAAGAGAGGAAGAATGTATGAGTTGTCCTCACTTCCCTTCTCTACCCACTGCCATAGTCGTTCTGAGTAATTCTATACATCAGTAAAAACCAGCTGCTACTGAGTCGACCCCAGCTCGTGGAGACCCTGCACATGTCAGAGTAGCACTGTGCTCTGTAAGGTTTGGGGTAGCAGATTTCTCAAAGGCAGATCACCAGGTGTTTCTTCCAAGGTCCCTCTAAGAGGACTAGAAACTCTAACCTTTCAGCTGATGGCCAAGTAAGTTAACTCTTGGCCTCACCCTGGAACTCTGTAGCTGTGTCAAGTACTGGTATGTACTAGAGGCACAGAAAATGGGCTGATGACCAAGTCTGGGTGTCTGGAGGCCAGATAGATTGCTTATCAACTTGAAACTTTGAGCAGAATGTATTCTTTGTAGAGAGATGAAACATTTAAGAGTTATGGGTTTATGTATGTATTAGTCTCTCTGGGGAGGGGACATCTGCAAATGTTCCTTGAAAGTAAGGGCAATGGGAAAAAAAAAAAGACGAAGGCACTTCATTCCTCATCATCATAAAATGTGAATAAGAATGTTAGAACATTTCTCTTGCTTACCTTAAGGTGTTGCTGTGAAAAATTAAAGCATTTCTCACACATGCACACGTTAAAGTTTAATGGTGCCCACATTAGTCAAAAGTAGGCACTTGAGTCATCATGCTGCAACTAGATGCCCGCCTTCTCTCCCATAAAGTTCTTCGTTTTCATGACTTCCATCCCTTCATCCCCAGAGTTTGTAATGTCGAGTCCTCTCTCTGCCATCTCTCAGAGTTGTTACTCTGCTAGGGGTGATTTGTACACCATAACTGGAGCGACAGTAACGTCCTCCCCAAAACCAGACTTATACTCTCAAAGGGTACCACTAACACCCTTATGCCACCTCTCGTCTTCTTTTATGGTGCCTTCCCAAGGACTTTCCATAGGAGTTCCTGTTTGCTCACTTGTCATCTTTCTGTGAAGATGCCATCTGAACAGGATCATATACATGCAGACACTGAGCAGTTCTACCTGAAATAGGCAGAGCCCAAGAGGACTGATGTGGTCCAGGCAAAGTTGACAGCTTTGCTCTCTTTCATTTCAGAGCTGACTTGCTAGTGGTGCAGAGAACTTTCTGCTTTTAATCTTGGGAGAGTGTATGAAAGAGTAAATTTCAGATAAATAATGAATTAAAAACCCAACTGATTGCTGTCTAGTGGAATCAGTTAATTGTGATACAGAGCTGGAATTTCTATATCATTTTGAGAAATAGAGATCTGATCTCTTTCTGGTTCTCTCTCTCTTGCCGTCTCCCTTTATCTCTCCACCTTCCAGGAACATTTACAGAAGCCCAGTTACGTGCGCAGGTGCACCCACACACACACACCAGTTGACAATGCTGATTGCCCAGAGATTAATTAATACTTAAACCTGTAACTTTTAAATGTTGCATCTGTCTATAAAGAGTATGCTTCTCTTTTTTTTCTTCCTTCCTTCTTTTTATTTTATTTATTTGCTTTTGCTTCTCCAGAGACCTGCTAATTGAGTTTTCAAAATTCTTAATCTCTTTTGATTAAGCATTCTGTGTCTGTTTCTGTGTAGTAGCTGTTTTGTCTCATGTGAGAACATGAGTCACCCAAGGCCAGCGAATCACTTTTTCTATGTCTGGAAGCTCATTGTAGACCTGCCTACAGTGTTTTTCATCCATGTCGTGCTGAAAACACTTGGATGCTCACCAGTTTCTGCATGAGTCCATGGTCTACTATACAGCAAAGAAGAGAGGCATGGTGCCAGGTTTGACTAGCCTCTTCTGTTAACTGGTAACCACATTGTTTTTTGAAGCTAAATTATTGATCTGTAAAATTAATAAGGAAATGAGACGAAATGATCATCTAAATCTCCTTCAAGATTTTTTTTTTATTATGATTGAATGAAAATGTACATTCCCGTATAAATTTGCATGCCCACCTATATACAGCTCCCACTGCTCTCCCTGCCTGGTGACAGCATACTCTTCGCCTCTGCTCCATATATGTCTTATTCTCCAATCAATCTCGTATACCCTCCTCTCCACCAACTCCCCTGCCTCCAGTAAGAGGTCAGCAGGGAAACATCCTATAGATGCATATAAGCATAAAGTACACACATAATGTGGTCACTCTGTGTCACCAAGTCCAATCCATTCCTGTCCTAAGAGTTGACCTCCATTATTATTTATGGACAGGGGCAGCATCAGGGGCAAGGGCCATGCTCCCAGGGGAACTCTGAGGCCCTAATGATCGTGAGCATGCCAATGATCGTGCGCAGTCCACATGTGTTTTGGGGCTGCCTGGATCTTTTAGTGGAGTGCGGTCTTTTAGTGAAGATCTCAGGGTGTACCCTTTTTTATTCTTGTGTTGCCAGTGAGACTCACCTTTGTGATCTCCACCATGGCTATCACTGGTGGTGGCCGGGCACCATCCAGTTCTTCCCGTCACAAGTTGATGTAGTCACCCACTCACTCAGGTCTGTCTGTCTTCTGGGTTCTGTTTCCCCTATATGGTTTTGATTCTTAGTGATCATCCATTCCTGCTGAGTTGGGACCATTTGCTGTACCCTCAGATGGCAGCTTGGTAGCTTTTAAGACCCCAAACGGCATTCACCAATAAGCAGTGAAGAAGGTTCTCTTAGCAAAACACTAGCTGTGCCAGTTGGCCTTGATTTCCCCTGAGAGCATGGTCCCCAGACCTCTGCCCCAGCAACTCTTGCTTGCAATGTTGGGTTAAGATGGGAGTAGTCGTGTTATGTTGAAGTCCAGTTAACATTGTTCTTCTTTCTAATGTGTGCTGTCACAGATTTCACCTAACCACATTTCTATCAACTATCTAATCTAAACCCTCATCCTTTGCCCTCCCACCCTCCCACCCTTGCAGCCAACAAAGAGTCTTCCATGCATGAGTCTGTTTTTAAGTTCGTATCGTAGGGGTCTCATACCATATTTGTCCTTTTGTTGCTGATTACTTTCACTCAGCGTGGTGCCCTCCAGTTGAAACTAGGTTATGCTTCCTAAAGTCATCATTGTTCTTTATTATGGCATAGTGTTCCATTGAGTATATATAGTATAGTTTACCTACCCATTCCTCTATTGTTGGGCATCTGGGTTGATTCCATCTTTTTACTGTTGTGGAGTGTGCTACAATAAACATTTGTGTGCATGTATCAGTTGGTGTGAATGGTCTTGATTCTGTAGGATACATTCTATGCAATGGAATTACTGGGTCAAATGGTACATCTATATCCAGCTTTTTAAGGAAGCACCAGATGGCTTTCCAAAGAAGTTGCTCCATTTTGTGGTCTCACCAGCAGTGTAGGAGAGTTCCAATTTCTCCACAGCCTCTCCAGCATTTGTTGTTTTGTGTTTTTTGGATCATGGCCAACCTCGTTGGGGTGAGATGGTATCTCATGGTACTTTTGATTTGAATTTCTTTAATAGCTAATGATCGTGAGCATGTCCACATGTGTTTTTTGGCTACCTGAATCTCCTTTTTAGAGAATTGTCTGTCCATCTCCTTTGCCCATTGCTTAACTGGATGGTTTGTCTTTTTCTTATTGGTATTTTGTAGTGCCTTATAGATTAAGGAGATCAGGTGTCGGTCTGGCATAGAGTTGCAAATGTATTTTCCCATTCTGTAAGTGGCCTTTTAATTCTATTAATAAGGTCTTTGGATGAACAAAAGTGTTTGAGTCTTAGTAGTTCCCATTTATCTAGTTTCTCTTCTGTTGTTTGTGGTTTGTTTGACAGATTTTGAAGTCTATGTTGTGTATTAAAACTTTCGTTGTTGTTCCTACTTTTTCCTGGATGAGCTTTATCATTTTAGATTTGATATTTAGGTCTTTTATCCAGTTTGAGTTGGTTTTTGTATAAGGTGTAAGATATGGGTCTTGTTTCAATTTATTGCAGTTGGATATCCAATTTTGCCAGCACCATTTATTGAAGAGATTGTTTTTACCCCAGTTTAATGTCTTAGGACGTTTGTCAAATATCAACTGTTCATAGGAAGATGGTGTCATCTCTGTGGTCTCAGTTCTGTTCCAAGGATTTATCTGTCTCTTTTGTACCAGTAGCAGGCTGTTTTGACTACTGTGGCAGTGCAATAGGTTCCAAAGTCAGATAGTGAGAGGCCTCCTAGTGTGTTCTTCTTCAGTAGTACTTTACTCATCTGGTGCTTCTTCCGTTTCCAAACAAAGTTGGTGATTTATTTCCCTATCGTGTTAAAAATTGTCACTGAAATTTGTATTGGGATTGCATTATATAAGTAGATTACTTTGGGCAAAATAGACATTTTCACAATGTTAAATCTTCCTATCCATGAGCAAGGTAGGTTTCTCCATTTATGTAAGTCTTAGTTTCTTGTAGTAAGGACTTGTAGTTCTCATTGTAAAGGTCTGTTATTTCTCTGGGTGGATTTATTCCTAGGTACTTGATCTTCTTAGGGGTTGTAGTAAATGGTATTGATTTGATGATTTCGTCATTAACAGTCTCATTGTTGGTATAAAGGAATCCTACTGATTTACTTATGTTTACCTTGTCTCTTGAGACTTTGCTGAACTCTTCTATCAGTTGGAGTAGTTGACTTGTGGGTTCTTTAGGATTCTCTGCATAAACAATCATATCATCTGGAAATAGGAAGATTTTTACTTCTTCTTTGCTGATGCAGATGCCCTTTATTCCTAATTGCTCTGGCTAGAACTTCCAGTACAATCTTGAATAGGAGAGGTGAGAGTGGGCATCCTTGTCTAGTTCCTGTTCTCAAGGGAAAGTGCTTCAGTCTCCATTCAGGATGATGTGGGCAGTTGGCTTTGTATAAATGGCCCTTATTGCATTGAGGAAATTGCTTTCTAATACTATTTTGCTGAGAGTTTTTAGCATTGATGGGTATTGGACTTTATCAAATGCCTTTTCTGCGTCAATAGACAAAATCAAGTGGTTCTTTTGTATTATTTATGTGGTTGATCACATTAATTGTTCTTCTGATGTTGAACCAGCCTTGCATCCCTGGTATGAATCCAACTTGGTCATGATGGATTATCTTTTGGATACATTGTTGTATTCTGTTGTCAAGAATTTTGTTGAAGATTTTTGCATCTAGATTCATGAGTGACATCAGTCTGCAGTTCTCCTTTTTGGTTGGGTCCTTCCCTGGCTTTGGTAGCAGGCTTATGTTGGCTTCGTAAAATGAACTTGGGAGTATTTCATCCCTTTCTATACTGTGAAATAGTCTCAGTAGTATTGGAGATAACTCTTCTCTAAAAGCGTGGTAGAGTTCTGCAGGGAAGCCGCCTGGACCCGGACTTTTATGGTTGGTAGTTTTTTGAAGACTTTTTCAATCTCTTTCTGTGTGATGGGTTTGTTAAGTTGTTCTGCTTCACCTTGTGATAATTTTGATAGGTGATAGGAATCGAGGTATTTGTCCATTTCCTCTAGATTTTCAAATTTGTTAGAGTACAGTCTTTCATAGTATTCTGTTATGATATTTTTTATTTCTGTTGGATCTCGTATGAGAACTCCTCTCTCATTTCTTATTTGAGTTATTTATTCTCTTTCCTGTTTTTCTTTAGTACGTTTAGACAATAGTTTGTCAATTTTGTTGATCTTTTCAAAAACCATTTTTTGGTCTTTTCAGTTGTTCTTCTGTTCTCTAATTCCTTTAGTTCTGCTCTAATCTTTATAATGTGTTTTCTTCTGGTGGCTGAGGGGTTCCTCTGTTGTTCTCCCTCTACTTGTTCAAGCTGTAGGGTTAGTTCTCTGATTTGGTTTCTTTCTTCCTTCCAGATGTGTGCATTTATGAAGATAAACTGACCTCTTATCACTGCTTTGGCTGTATGCAATAGGTTCTGGTAGGAAGTGTTTTCGTTCTCATTGGAATCCATAAATTTATTTCATCATTGATTTCTTCTATAACCCATGGCTTTTTGAGCAAGATGTTGTTCAGTTATCATGAGCTCTACTTTCTATCTATGTTTTTATTCTGCTGTTGATTTTGACTTTTATGTCTTTATGATCTGAGAAGATGCTTTGCAGTAATTCAATGGTCTGTTCTGGAGAATGTTCCATGGGCACTGGAGAAGAAGGTGTAGTTGTCCGCTGATGGATAGAAAGTTCTGTATATATTGATGAGATCTAGTTGGTTAATTGTGGCTATAAGGTCTTCTGTGTCTTTACTGAGCTTTTTTCTAGATGATCTGTCCAATATTGAGAGTGGAATGTTCAAGTCTCCTACTGTTATTGTGGAGTGATCTGTCTACTTTTTGAGAAATAGTCAGTGTTCTGTCGACGTATTTAGGTGCTCTCATATTAGGTGCACAAATATTTAATATTGTTAAGTCCTGCTTGTGTATGGGACTTTTCCACAATAAGTAGTGTCCATCCTTGTCCACGATGGTGGAGTTTTACATTAAAATATATCTTATCTGCGATTAGAATTGCCACACCTGCTCTTCTTTGAGTATTGTTAGCTTGATATATATTCTTCCATCCTTTAATTTTCAGTTTGTTCTTATCTTTAAGTCTAAGGTGAGTTTCTTGTAGGCAACATATGGGTGGGTCATTTCTTTTGATCCAAGAGGTCACTCAGTGTCTTTTTACAGGAGCGTACAGTCCATTCACATTCAATGTAATTATTGACAGATATGTATTTAGTGCTATCATTGTGATATGTTTATTTTTGTGTTGATGTTTTCTGTGTTGTTCTTATTAATCTGTTCTGGGACATTCTTCTTTGTGAGTTGATTTTTCACCATTTTCAGGGTTGGTTTTGTGGTTGTTGAGACACCTCTATTACGTGTCTTGATTTGATATGTTGCATCTTTATTGTGCGTTATGGCTGCCCCCATGATCCTCCTTAATAAACTATGTATAAACTCAATTTTAATTACTACCAGTTTTAATAACTTCCTGTCTGTCTGGGAGGACTATAACTACTGTGGTACGTACCTCTTTTTAGTATGATGATGTCACAGTTGTCTTGATGTGATCACTGGATCGTTTGTTTCACTATTATAACTTAGACTGAGTATGGAGTCTTCTCTAACTGGGTGGGTTTCTGGGTGATGTTTCCTGTATTTGCTTCTAAAATATAAAGTTAGTGGTTTTGTTCTTCTAAGCCAAGAGATTCTTTCAATATTTCTTGTAGCTTTGGTTTGGTGTTTACAAAGTCTCTGAGTTTCTGTTTCTCTGCGAATGTCATGATTTCATTTTCATATTTGAAAGATAGTTTTGCAGGATATATAATTCTTGATTGAAAGTTCTTCTCCTTCAAGGCTTTGACTGTGTCATGCCACTGTCTCCATGCCAGCATTCTTTCAGCTTAGAAATCCGATGAAAACCTACAGGGTTTTCCTCTAAATGTTAGCTTTGCTTTGAGTCTTGCTGCCTTTAAGAGTTTCTCCTTATGTTTCATTTTGTTAACCTTGATTAAAATATGTCTTGGAGTCTTTGTTTTGAGATCTATATTGAGTGGCATTCTATATGCATCTTGAAAATCTATATTTTCTTCTTTCATAATTTCTGGGAAGTTTTCTATCAGCAGCTTAGCAAGAATACTCCAATTAATTGTAGATTGTTCCTCTTAATAGAGTCCCACATGCTTCTTAATCCTTCTTCACTTTTCTTGTTTCTTTTTTCTGATTTCTCCTGATAGGTGCTGGAGTCAGTAGCTCTGTCTTCCAAGTCAGAAAGTGTCTTTTCCATTTGTTCCACTGTGTTTTCTTGGCTTTGAATTGAAGTTTCTCTGTCTTTGATTTTGTTCTTGATCTGTTGGATTTCAGATTACTGGTATTCCATCAGATCAAACAGCTTGCTTCATTTTTCATTTTGCTCTCCTGCATTTTGTATAAGGTCTAGGAGGGCTCTGTACATAATCCTTATGTATTCATCTTCTGATAGTTTGAGAAAGGTTTCTTCATCTGGAAAGTTCTTTGGTTGTTTCTTTTGGGGGCCTTCTGAAGCCATGGGTAATTTCTCTGTTATGCTTTTATCCAAAGTTTGTTGCTTTTGGGGCATCATGTAAGTCAGTAGAGACTGGGAGAGATGCTGTGAGGATGGATCACAGCTGTTTCTCTAGGCCATCTTAAAATGAAAAATAAAAGGTTTCTGACAACTTCCAAAGTCAGTGAAGCTTTAGGTGTACAGGTCCATCTTCACAGCTGGCAAAGTAAGCACTTCTATATCCAACACCAGATGTTACAATTAGTAACAAAGAGGTGGGTAGCTGGCCTCTGCTGTCGAGTCCCAGCCATCAGCGACACTGTGTGGAATACTGCTTACTGCTGGAAAAGCACTCTCCTGCAGGCAGGCTCCACCTCCCAGCCTAGGAATTAGGTCCCACTGTGGCTTTCGTATGGGCAGAGCCACCTCCCAGTGGAACATCCACCTCCCAGTGAAACAAGATGGCATCCCACACAAGCCCCTCGCCTGCCTGGGCATAAGACAGTCAATGGAGGAGGTGGGAAAGAGAGGTCAAAGGTGCCAAGATGCATACAGTCCAAAGCCAGGCTCTCAAAATATGGAAATCTCACCCTCTGATCCCACCAGCAGTGTGTCTGAGACCAGCCGCCAATCAAATCCCAGCTCCTTCATCCTGCCAAGACAGAGAGAAGTAGTTAAAATAGTGAGTTACCTTTGGTCCGTGACAGCCAGCAATCACCATGAGTCAGGGTCAGTGAAAGAGAGTAAGCTTTCCGCTCAGTTGTATGAAGTCCAGATTAACAGCCCTGTGCTCTGTCTTAGGGCTCACTAGGTATCCAGAAGCCTCCGTTTAATTATCAGTTCAGATCTTGGTTTCCAGAGGTATTTAGGGAGATGTGTGTTTAATCCACCATCTTGACTCCATCCCCTCTTTCCTCCAAGCGTTAAGTTGTCACTGGCTCCTGTTCCAGCTGCCATATTGTCTGACAGCCTCATAGAAACTGACGCCCTGGTGGTGTTGAAGTTAAGTGCTGTGGCTACTAACCAAAAGGCTGGCAGTTTGAGTCTATCAGACACACCTTGGAAATGCTATGGGGCAGTTCTACTCTGTCTTTTAGGGTCACTATAAGTTGGAATCAACTCAGTGACAGTAGGTTTAGCAGTGCTTTGGAGAGAAGGAATTCAGTGGATGGCAACCGCATGTCACTTCCTCTCACCAGTTCTAAGATAATACCTCATGCAGAATGTATAAATTCTTGTTTTCCTTGTTATCGTAAATTCGCTAAAACCATTTAACTATTCAGTGAACTATCTTAAAGGGGTGTGTGTGTGTGTGTGTGTGTGTGTATGTGTGTTTTGCAAGATAGGGTTAATAAGAAATAAGAGTTTGACCCACAGCAACCTGATATAATAAAGTTTCATAGTAATATCCAATTACTGCTACCCACCTCTTTGTTATTAATTCCACAACTCTAGCACATAAAATAACTTAATCATTTTTAGAATTTGCATGACTAATGGAGTGAATTCTGATAGAATAAGGATAAGTTTCATAATTAGTTTTTGCCAGGAACTTGTGCAAACCGGTCTATTTATAATTTGGTCAGCTTCTGATTTTTAATGAGGGCATGCAGAGTGACTGAAGCCTCTGGCAGCATTCACTTCATATTTTAATTACCCACGGTAACTCTAACAATTACACACATGTCATAAATCACATCATAATGACCAATAAAGAAAGTATATTTAATTACTGAGAGGGGAGTTCACAGGTTAAACAGGTAAATGGGATGTGCTGAGATGTGAATCATATTTAAAAATTCAGCTGTCTGACATTGGAAGTACCAGTCTCTGAAGCTTGCACACAGAGAATAAGGGAAGCCACTGCTGAATTTTCAATTGAGCTCTGATGTGTAAAGACCTCAGAAGGTTATTCCTGTCTTTACAATAAGAAAAAAACTGAACAAATTGTAAATCAGAGACTTTTCTTGGCCTTACAAAAGTGTAGTTTGGGGTCATATTGCCACCAAGAAGTCTGGAAAGAGAGAGTAACAGCAGAAATCTTACCTAGAGGAGAAGCCACTGCAGTCACAAACCAATAAGAATATTTGTATGGTATATTTGCTGGGGGCTGAGTGTGAACTAGGGTGAGTGAAAAACTCCAGAAGACAGTCTCATGGTGAGGGGCAATACTTTTGAGAGTTTTACCTGTAGGAACCCCTACTTGTTTATGTAGTAAGGAACCACACACACACACAAAATAAAATAAAATAAAATAAAAAATGCCCTCCAGTGGCCCTGGAAGAGGCTGGGAAAGAGTAATCATTGTGAAATATACCAGAGGCTTCTTTATAAAAAGGTTTATTCACCAAGATAGAAGCCTATTCCACCTGGGGCAGTTCTCCCACTCTAGCTCCCTCTAGCCTTCCTATCTCACTTAAGAGACAATTGTAAATAGCATAACCCAAGAAACAGGCCCACTAAAACACTGATAATTCAATCATAACGTTACAGAATACCCACTTATACCTTGCCACCATATCCACAGGGATCTAGTATAATAACAACAGATTACAGTTGAGAGAGCTACAAGGTGCAGACTATTTAAGAGGGAGTTCTGTTTTAGAAAACTCGTGCTGCTTTGACAGAAATACTGCAAGTGGATGACTTTAAAAAGAGAAATTTTATTTGTCACAGTCCTGTAAGTTAAAAGTCCAGATTCAGAGTATCAGCTCTGGAGGAAGGTCCTTGTTGTCAGTCTACCCCTGGACTGGAAGGTTATGAGGTGCAAGGGCCCTGGTCCTTCCCAAAGGGTGTGCTCAGTTCCTGGCACTGCTGCTTAGCAATGGTAGGAGATCCTCAAATCCCTGCTTGCCTCCCTTTCTTTTATATTTCAAGAGTCTATCACAGTACGATCCCACACATTGAGCCCTGCCCTACCAACTCAGCTGCTGCCAGTCGTCCTTTATTAGCATCATAGAGGCAGGGTTTACAGGATATAGGAACCTCACATAATGGTGGGAATCATAGCCCGGAAAAACCACCACACACATTTCTCTACACATTTTTTGGGTGACATGAGTTGAATCCATGACATGTTCTTAGGAATCCAAAGATAATAGGAGAAAGCAAAACAAGGACACTAAAGGAATTTAAAGTCTCCGGAAACTACAGCTGCAGCAAACATTAAACACAGCAGAATTCCTAATCTAAAGCTTCGTACAATTCCTGGTAATGTCAGTTTATATTATCTAATATGTCCTCTTCCATTTTTTAAAAAAAATTTTAAGAAATGCTAAAAAGAAAGGAAAAAAAACATAGTTTGAACACACAAGTAAGCATCAGAACTGGACTCAGATATGGCAACAGTTTTGGAAGGATCAAACAGAAAAGTTCAATATCATTAACATGCTAAGGGCCTTTATGGTAAAAATAAACAACATGCAAGAACATTTGGATAATATAAGTGAGAGAAGGAAAACCACAGAGTAAGGATATTCTTGTGAGGGCAGGGGGAACCACTATACTAGAAAAGAAAAAAGCCTTTGATGGACTCACTAGTATACTAGGCAGAAATGAGCAAACACTAAATGATCTTGAATATGTATCAATAGGAAGTTCACAAACTGATATGAAAAGAAGGAAGAAAGCTGAACAGAATATTCCAGAAATGTAGGACAGTTTAAAGAAAGTGTGACATATGTACAACTAGAATACCAGAAAGAGAAGAAAATGAGAATGAAGCGACAATTACTGAGTTGCTAATGGCCAAGACCTTACCAAAATTAGTGTAATACACCAAAATACAAATCTAGAATCTTGGAGAAACACCAAAAAATGTGCATATTATAGTCAAACTGCAAAAAAATAAAAGAATCTTGAAAAAATCCTTGCTGTGTGTATGGAGGAAAATGAGTAATAATTGCAGTGAACACATCAGAAACCATGTAGTGAAAAGATAGTGAAATAAAATATTTAAAATGTTGAAAAGAAAACAACACTGTCTCAGGTATCTGGTGTTGCTATAACAGAAATACTATAAAGGTGGTTTTGATAAAACCGAATATATTTCTTCCCAGTTTAACAGGTCATAAATCTGAACTCAAGGTTATGGCTCTACGGGAGGCCTTTCTGTCTTTGTTGGCCCTGAAGAAAGTTCCTTACCTGTTCTGAGCTTCTGCTCCTCAGAAGCTCATGTGGATTGACATCTATCTTCCCTCATCTTTACTTTCCCATTAGCTTGTTTAATCTCTTAGATATTTCAAAAAAGATTGCCTTGAAACATAACCTACACTAATCCTGTCTCATTAGCATAACAATTCCCAAATGGAATTATATGACCTTAGGCATAGAGGTTAGGATTTACGTCATATATTTTGAAGGGACCAAATTCAATCCATGACAAGTACCAACCTAGAATTCTATATCCAGAAAAAATATCCTCAAAAATGAAGGAGAAATAAGTACTTTCTTATACAAAAAAAAAGTGAGAGAATACGTTGCCAACAGACCTGTCCTTCTAGAAATGTTAGAAGAAATTTTTCAGGAAGAGGAAAAACAACATACTCAGAAACTTGACTCCACCTAAAGAAAGGAAGTTGCCAGAGAGTTAATAAATGAATAGTATGATATGGATGATTATAGCATATGAATAAGTAAAATTAATGACATCAGTGTCACAGGGACAAGAGGTAGAAATGAGAATACATATTAAAAGATACCTACAGTACAAAGAAGTGGTACAGTATTACTTCAAAATACACTTAGTTAAAAATATGTATTGCAAGCTTTTGGGAAACTACTAACATTTTTAAAGAAAAGTATGCTTCATAGGCTAATAGAGTGAATACAATGGAATCATAAAATAGTGATTAAAACAAGAGATGACAGGAAAAGAAGAGAGAAAAACAAAGAATGTAACAAATAGAAAACGGTTGCAAATATAGTGGATCTTAATCCAACTATATCAATACTCACTTTAAATATATACACTAGTTAAAAGAAAGAGACTCTGTCATAAGACTGAAAGAAAAGAAGCCCAACTATATCCTGCCTACAAAAAAAAAAATATTTGAAATACACAGATTCAGATAGATTAAAAGCAAAGGACAGAGAATGATATATACCAAACTAACACTAATCAAAACAAAACTGAAGTAAAAAAGCAGAAAAGAAACCATTTGTCGTTGAGTCAATTCCAACTCATAGCAACCCTGTAAGACAGAGTAGAACTACCCTTTAGAGTTTCTGAGGAGAGACCAACAGATTTGAGCTGTATACCTGTTAGTTAACAGCAAGCTCTTAATCAAGGTCCCATCAGAGTGGCTACATTAATTTCAGACAGACTTCTGACAAAGTAAATATCAACTTCACAACAAAGTGAAGCAGTGGGGTTTAAACAGTACTACGGTGTTAACAAGTCCAATTCTGCAAAAAGACATAACAATCCTAACTGTGTATCCACCTTACAAAAAAGCATCAAAATACATAGGGCAAAAACTCATAGATCTGAAAGGAGACAAATTCATTTTTATAATTGCAGACTTCAGCAACACTCTTCCATAATAGCTCAAGCTACCAGAAAATCAGTAAGAGTATTGGTGATCTTAAGAACACAATCAAATTGGGCTAACTGACATTCATAGACCACTCCAGTAAGACCAGAATAGACATTTTTCTAGAGCTTACATGGAATATTCACCAATACATACCACATTCTGATCATAAAACACACATTAAAAAAATTAAAAAAAAAATAGAAATTACACAAAGTTTGTTCTAGGACCACAATGAAATTAAACTATAAAATTATAATAGGAAAATACCTGGAAAGTCAACGATATTTTAGAAATTAACATACTTCTAAGAAAAAGTCTCAAGAGAAACTAAAAATATTTTGAATTAAACTAAATATTAAAATACAATTTATCCAAATTTGTAGAATGAATGAAAGCAGAGCTTAGAGGGAAGTTTATGCCATTAAATGGGTGTATTTTAAAGAAAGATATAAAATCAATAATACAAGTTTCTACCTTAGAAAAATAAAGAAGAACAAGTCTAAGCCAAAAAGAAACAGAATAACAGGGAAAAAAAATCAGAGCAGAAATCAGTGAAATTTAGAGCAGGAAAATATTAGAAAAAAATTGGCAAAACTCAAAGCTAGTTTTTTGGAAAGGTCAGTAAAGTTGATAAATTCATTGCCACACTAACTGGGAAGAGGATTATCACTACTAATTCCATGGGCATTATAATGATAAGAAAGGAATTCTGTGGACAACTTTATGCAAATAAATTTGATAGCTTAGATAAAATGGAGTAATTCCTTAAAAGATGTAAGCTACCAATACACATACTAAAGGAAACAAATAATACTTTTTTATAAAAAATTGAACCAATTGTTAATAAATTTCCAAAAAAAGATGATAGCAGGCCCAGATGTTTCCAACATTTCAGTAAGAAATGATGCCAATTTCCCAAACACTCATCTACAAAATGGAATAGAATCAAAATGGACACTTGCTAACTTATTCCAGCAGGCCAGCATTAAACCATTAGCAAAGCCAGATGAAGTCATTACAAAAAGGTAATACAGAGACCAATTTCTCTCAAAAACAAAGATGAAAACTCCTAAAAAAAAAAAAATAGCAGATCTGAGCTAGCAATGTATGGAAAGAATTATACCAATGAAATTTATTTCACGTATGCATGATTGGTTCAGCATTCAAAATCAATCCATGTAATCCACCACATCGAGGGGCTAAGGAAGGAAAATCATATCATTAATACAAAGAAGTATTTGACAAAATCCCAACACTTTTTCATGATTTAAAATGCTCCAAAAACTAGCCATGAAGAAGAATTTCTTTAACTTAATGAAGTACACCTGTAAAAAATAAATAAATAAAAAATATAGGGGGCATTTATTTGATTCTCAGAAACTAGATGCTTTTCCCTTAAGACTGCAAGCAAGGCAAGTATTGCCTGTCTCTTCACTCATGTTCAGACTGTACTGGAAGGCTTAATAGGTGCAATGGATCAAGAGGTTGGTGTCCCAAAGAATTGTCTAAAAAAGAGAAAACAACGTCCAGGAACTAGTAAGTGATTATAGAAAAGAAAGAAAAAGAAAAAGTCACTTGCTTTGTTTTTATTTTGGTCAATTTAGCTAAAGGTCTGTTGATGTTAGTGATACTTTGAAAGAACCAAATTTTAGTTTCATGGATCTCTATTATTTTTCTTATCTCTATGTCATTTCACACAGTGATCAAGAGCTAAAGCTGCTAACCACGAGATCAGCAGTTTCAATCTACCATCTACTCCTTGGAGACATTATGGGGACAATTTTACTCTATCCAATAGGGTTGCTATGAGACAGAATTGACTCAGTGGCAACAGGTTTGGTTTAATTTAGTTCTATTTCATTTATTTCCACTCTAAACCTCCCCCACCCCACCTCAATTTCATCTCTCTGTATGCATTGGGCTTAATTTTCAAGTTTCTTGGAGTGGACATAGGATGTTTGTTTATGTATCTGTCTGTCTGTCTATTTATACTATTTAATACAGGCATTAAAAAAATGTTGCCATCAAGTCGATTCTACCTTATAGCAACCCTACGAGATGGAGTAAAACTGTACACTGGGTTTCCAAGGAGTAACTTGTAGATGAGAACTGTTGATCTTTCATTTAGCAGTTGAACACTTAACCACTGCTCTACCAGGGTTCCTAATGTAGGTGGAGACAGCTATAAATGTGCCTCTGAGTACTTCCTTAGCTGTATCCTATTTTTCAATATGTCATGTTTTCATTTTTGTTCATCTCAGTGTATTTTCTAATTTCTTTTGTGGTTTCTTCTTTGATTCAAGGCTTATTTAAAATGTATTATTTGTCTGAGATAAATGAAGACCAGGCGCTTATTTACAAAAAATAGTAACTATGAGTGCTAATTTTAATTTGCTGAAAAATCTGTCACAGCTGGCTATGGAACCTGTGGTGGCCTGTAGAAACTGTTTATTAGTGACCCTCCTCAAATGGTGCCCACACAGCGTGTGCCCTACCAGCCATACCTCAGTTATGTCTCTGACCTCTCCTTCCAGCTGAGTAACTTTCCATTGTATATATGTACCACACTCTGCCTATCCATTTCATCCTTTCATGGACCTTTAGGCCATTTCCATCCAAATTATATCTTTATATATTATAAACTCACCAGCCAAGTTTTATAATTACCATTTTGTACAATAATTTTAAATAGAAGACTGTTAAGAATAAAATGCAAAGATGTTGTCTTTTATATTTACTTATATAATTACTCTTATTATTAAAAAAAAAAAAAGCCACTGCAATGGGTGGTTTCTGAATCATAGCAACCCTGCAGGACAGAGTAGAACTGCTGCATAGAATTTCCAAGGAGCATCTGGTGGGTTCAGACCACCAACCTTTTGGTTAGCAGTTATAGCACTTAACCACTACACCATCGAGGTTTCCAGTTACCTTTATTAGTGATCTTTATTTCTTCACCTGGATTCAGATTACTGTCTTTTATCCTTTCACTTCAGTTGGAAGGATTCTCTTTAGTATTCTTGCAGTGACAGTCAAGTAATGGCTATTGTATCAAGTTTTGTTTATTTGGAACATTTGCTGATGCATGTTTTTGCTAGATACGGAACTCTTGATTGACAATCTTTTACTCAGTTCATTGACTGTTTGCCTCCACTGCTTTCTGGCCTTCATGGTTTCTAATGAGAGATTAACAGCCTTTGTATGTGATAATTGGCTTCTCTTGTATTCATGACTCTCTTTTTTCGTTTTTCACCTTCAGTAGTTTATGATGTGTTAATTTGTGAATCACTCTGAGTACCTACTTGGAGTTTGTTGTGATTCTCACATGTGTAGATTAATATTTTTCATTAAATTTGGGAAGTTGTTAGTCACTGGTTATTCAAGTAATCTTTCTTACCTGGCTCATTCTTCTTTCTCTAGGGCTCCTGTTATGTCTATGTTGGCACACTTCCTGGTATCACTAAGGTTTCTGAGATTCTGTTCCTATTTGTGTACTTTTTCTTTTGTTTCTGTTTCTTAAACTAGTTAATCTCCACTGACCTATATTCCAATTGGCCAGTTTTTGTTTTTGCTAGCTCAGATTTTCTGTGAAGCTTCTCATATAATTTTTTATTTTTAAATTTCAGTTGTACTTTTCAGCTCCAGAATTTCTATTTGATTCTTTCTTATAGTCTAGCTTTTCATTGATATTTGGTACTTAGTGACTCATTTTTTCTTTAGTTCTTTAGACATGGTTTCCTATACTTCTGTGTATGTATTTTTAATAGCTACTTTAAAATCTTTGTCTACTATGTTAGTGTCTGGACCTTCTTAGTTACTGTTTTTATTGACCCCCCTCGTAAGATCCGCGCTTTTCTATTTCTTTGTATGTTTTGTAATTTCTTGTTGAAAACCAGACATTTTAAGTAATATAATGGGATGACTCTGAAAATAATTTCTCACAGTTTTGGTCTGCTGTTGTTGCTATTTATTGTTGTTACTGCTCCTCCTGCTGGTTGGCCAGTGACTTTTCCTAACCAATTTTTAAAATCTGTGCTGTTCGTGACATATTGCCGCTGGGGTCTTTGCTGGCTTAGTTTTGTGATCAGTTAGTGGTTGCACAGATATTTTCTTAAATTCCTTAAACCAATAAGTCTCCCTGCCTTTGCCACGTGGGGCTTTCTGCGTGTTAGGAAATGCTGCCAGTGTTTTAGCAATTTATGTCTGTGCCTTTATCTTTATTTTCTGCTTGCACAACGTTTCAAGGTTACAATTTTTTTTTTTTTTTTTAGATTTCTGGAAATAATATGTCAAGCTTTCAGAGATCCTTATGGACATCTCATTCTCCACCTTCTTCTTTTAGTGTGGTTTTGTTGGTTAATTTCTTGTTTGCCACAACTTTTATCCTTGTCTCAAATATCTACAGTGTCCAACAATTGCGCTGATCATTTTTGACAAATGCCTCAGGGGAAAAGATTGCTCACACTTAGCAAGCTTTGAGTCAGGTCCAATAAAGACAAGCCTTTAAGTAGATGTTTCCAGGAAGATGCCAAACAGATCAAATAATGACAGTTTTCTGTGAATCAGCCTTTTTGGGTAGATGTAAATCTGTTCTGCCTCCATTGCTGTGGCTGCTGTGCTGCTAGATTTCACAGCTGCTGTGATTCCAAGACTGTTATTTTGGAAGGCTACTGCAGATTGGGGCAGAGAAAGAAGGTATGCTATAAAGCCTAATGTTCTGCTGTTGTTCTTAAATAGTCCTTAGATTGTTGTAGGCCTCTAATCAACTCATAAAGTTCTGAAGATGTTTTTATAGCTTGTGCTCGTGGTCATCTCACTTTCATGAAGACTGGATTTTCGGAAGTCTGTACTTCGCCAGTCTGGAAGTGCTTCTGTCTGTGGTTACTTTTTTATGGTTTTCTTTTCTTTTTTTTTTTTGTCATCTTCGTATTACAATTTCAAGAGTCCCTTGAGCTTATATAAGATTGCTTCTTTGTAGAGTTCCTCTCTTCAAATATATTTTAATCTGAAAGTTAAAAAAACAAGCTTGTTAGAATGTTAGATAATGGGTGTAAAAATTTACCACAAATAAATTCCAGGGAGACTTTGTTATGTCTATTAAAACTGTCCAAATGCATTTTATGGTGGTGTCAAACTCTTGCCTGTGCTCCAAATCAGGGGCAGAAAACTATGTTCCACAGGCCATGTCCAGTCCACTTCCTGTTTCTTTGTGGCTTGCAAAGGCAAGTCATTCTGTTTGTTTTGCCATGATATTATAACGGTGCTGAAAGAATAAAATTACTAAAGTTAATCACAGTATTCCCAGAGTAAGCACTTATCATAGTATTCCCAACTAAAAGTAAATCGATCATTTAAAAAATTGAAAATAATATATCATCGTAACAGAATTTGCAACCTAAGTATGTTTTTGAGTGACTTGTTTATTAGCCAAGCAAGGAAAGCCATTTACTGATGATGGGAGTTAATTGAATTGCATTTGATTGCAGCAGTCAAAGAAATGTGTCTAGAGACAACAAATTGTTACAGGCTAGTAGTCTTTCAGCAAAAACACTTGCTCTAAAAGTTGAGAACACTGGAAGCAGTATCAGGAGTCAATTTAAAACAGTGCCATTGATTTTCTTGTAACATTCTAGTTGTGTGTGTGTGTGTGTGTGTGTGTGTGTTAATGTTTACACAGAAGATTACATTCTTATTAACAATTTCTGTACATAGTGTTCAATGACATCCGTCATATTCTTTACCGTCAGCATTCTAGTTATTTCCATTCTGATTGTTTGTTTTCCATTAATCTGGTTTCCCTCTGCCCCCTAGCCATCTCATCTTTGGTACAAGGTAAAAATTTATCACTTGGTTTGATCTAGATAATTATTTTGAGAAGCACAGTACTTGTAGTGACATTATTTATTTTATCAGTCATTCTGTCATTTGACTAAAAGGTGACCTTTGGAAATGGTGTGGGTTCCAAGTTGAAAGAACATCTCTGGGTTCAGCTAGCCTTTACTATTTTAGTAAATCTAGACATTTTTAGAAATTTGAGTTTTGTTCAACATGCTCTCCCATTCTATCTGGGATCATCTAGTGAATCTCTTGTCACAATGGTCAGTAGTGGTCGCCAAGTACCATCTAGTCTCTTCTGGTCTCAAGGTCGCTAGTGTTGTTGTCTGTGTAGACTGTTGGTTCTGTATGCTGTTTTCTCCTTTCAGTCTTTAGTTTTCTTCTTTCTCTTTAGCTGTAGTTGAAAAAACAGCACAGTTGACTTTGAATAGTTTATTTTGGCTTTTAATGAGTTGACAAATATTGTTGATATGGCTCAGTTGTTGATGACTGAGGAATCATTGTTGTTTGAAATAACAGGGTAATTAGCCTCTGTGAAGACTCTGCAAGGAACAGCTACAGGTGAGAATATATTCAGATAAGTTTGGAAAACACCAATTCTATATTATCTGAAGTGGAATCTGCTAAGATGGATTACAGTCAGATATAATAAAAATATATGTCAAGCAGGAAAAGGCCTGGTTGGACTAATTCACAAATATTGTGAAATGTAAGGTGTTTAAAGATTATGGTCATTGTGTTGCAGTGTCAGGTTCTCTGTGAAAAATATTTGAATCGGTTATGATTTACTTTGCTCTTGCAAAGCTGTTGTCAGTTTTATGAAGTTTTATCAGAAAAAGATATTGAATATCTTGACTTGCCATACCACATAGAAGTTTGATGGCTTGGCAATTTTAAAACTTGGCAAAGTTTTGAGATTTTTTGAGTTTAGGGGCAAAACTGATTTTTTTTCTAAGTGAAAACTGTCGTCAATCACCATGTTGAACACCGAAAGGCTTCAAAACTGATATTTTGCTTTAGGTATGATAATTTCTCTTAATCAACTTCAGCATAATAATAAATGACAAAATAATGCATATATGTGCATTGTATTTTATAGCAAAGTCATCATAATGATAACTAACATTGTGTCATAAATAATGACGTGCTTCTTTATATACTTTCCATGCTTATAGAAGTTAAAACAAAAAGTGTTATCTCTATGTTCACACAGATTTGCGGTAAGATACATTCTAAGAGCTCCAACTACAGTTCTAGCAGTAATTTGTCAGAACTTGATCCAAACGCTAAGGAAATTTCTACAATTCAGTCATTTAACTGTGTAATTGACGAGCTTCCACATAATCTTCAATTGAAGGTTATTAGTTGGAAATGAAAAGATATATAAAAGGATAAATAGAATTCTATAAATGGCTTCTAAGTAATGAATATGGTCAATTAGAAACATATTCATTGCATGCTGTCCGTGTTTGGCGGACCTATCTGTGTGGAACAAAACCCTGGGGGTGTAGTGCTGGTAGCCAAAAGGTCAGCAGTTTCAAATCCACTAGATGTTCCTTGGAAACTCCATGGAGCTGTTCTAACCTGTCCTATAAGGACACTGTGTGCCAGAATCTACTCAATGGCAATGGGTTTGGGGTTTTTTTCATCTGTGTGAAAAGGAGTCCCTTGATGATGCAGATGGTAAAGTGCTTGGCTAGTAACTGAAATGTTGAAGGTTTGAAGCCACCCATGGGCACCTTGGAAGAAAGGCAATACTGAAGGTTTGAAGCCACCCAGGGTCACCTTGAAGAAAGGCTTGCTGACCTACTTCTAAAAAATCAACCTCAAAAGTGCCCTAGATTACGGTTCTACTCTGATAAGTATGGGTTATAATAAATTGGAATTGACTCAACAGCAATGAGCAAATA
The DNA here is from genome assembly GCA_028571685.1 of Heterohyrax brucei. Taxonomy (NCBI): domain Eukaryota; kingdom Metazoa; phylum Chordata; class Mammalia; order Hyracoidea; family Procaviidae; genus Heterohyrax; species Heterohyrax brucei. Next base: position 67,482,906 of record CM053160.1, on the reverse strand, counting down.
CAACCCCAAAACAGTTTATTTTAATCTATAAAAGCCAGTCATTCAGAAGCGACTACAACAATATATTAACAAGGAACTGCCAGAAATTCAGGCTGAGTTCAGAAGAGGGATATCATCGCAGATGTCAGATGGATCTTGACTGAAAGCAAAGAATATCAGCAAGATGTTTACTTGTGTTTCGTCAACTACGCAGAAGCATTCAACTGTGTGGATCATACTAAACTATGGCTAACGTTGAGGAGAATGGAAATTCCAGAACACCTAACTATGCTCTTAAGGATTCTGTATATCGATTAAGAGGAAGTTGTGTGAACAAAACAAGGGGACACTGCATGGTTTAAAGTCAGGGTTGTATCCTTTCAACATACCTTTTTAATCTGCATGCCGACCAAATAATCCAAGAAGATGGGTTATACAAAGAAGAACGAGGCATCAGGATTGGAAGATGACTCATTAACAACCTGTGTTATGCAGACAACACCACCTTACTTGCTGGAAGTGAAGAAGATTTGAGGCATTTACTAATGAAGATCAAGGACCAAAGCCTTCAGTATGGATTGCACCTCAATATCAGGAAAGCAAAAATCCCCACAACTGGACCAGTAAGAAATATTGTCATAAATGGAGACAGGATTGAAGTTGTCAAAGATTTCATTTTACTTGGGTCCACAATCAATGCCCTTGGAAGCAGCAGTCAAGAAATCCAAAGATGCATTGCACTGGGAAAATCTGCTGCAAAGGACCTCTTCAAAGTATACAAAAATAAAGATGTCATCTTGAAGACTAAAATGCGCCTGACCCAAGCCATGGTATTTTCAATCACATCACATGCATGCGAAAGCTGGACTATGAACAAAGACAGAAGAAGAATTGATGCCTTTGAATTGTGGTGTTGGCGAAGAATGTTGAATGTACAATGGGCTACCAAAATAACCAACAGATCTGTTCTGGAAGAAGTCAAACCAGAGTGCACCTTGGAAGCCAAGATGGCAAGACTGCCTCTAACATACTTTGGACATATTGTCAGGAAAGATCAGTCCCTGGAGAAGGACATCATGCTTGGCAGAGTGGAGGGTCAGTCAAAAAGAGGAAGAACCTCGATGAGATGGATTGACACAGTGGCCCCAACAATGGGCTTAGCTGAAAAACAGTTGTGGACATGGCCCCAGACTGGGCAGTGTTTCTTTCTGTTGTTTGTAGGGTCGCTATGAGTCAGAACTGACTCAACAGCACCTAACAACAACGTAAAGCCAGAGTTGCCTGGCTCAGAACTTTGATAATGCACTATTTTGGAATTTTTATCTGTTCCACAACAACAGTCAGGAGGAGTATGCATGCATTTCTGCCTGCTGTATGCTGGTGATGGATTCATTGAGTGATCTCTGTCCCAGCTGTGAGACACAGCAAGAAAGATCAATGTTAAAACTTATTCATCAGTGTGCACCATGATGCAGAAGACATTTAGGTTAGACATAAGAAGGAATTTCATCACCAACAGTTATATTTAGTAGTCATTTTTTAAAATTAATGGAAAAATTCCAGAAAGTTTGCAGAATTCTTCTTCTCTGTCTTTTATTCTCCCTCCCTCTACCCTCTCAACCTCTCTTTTCCTCTCTCCCTCAGTCTTTCTAATCTACTCATACCTGGCTGTAACTAAGTAAAAAAACATTTGAAAATAAATAAATTTTTACAGAAGTTTCCTCTGGAGCATAATTAAGCAATGAGAGGAAGTGAGGGGACACCCAGATGCTTTCTTATGCAACAGGCTAAACTTTAAAAAAAAAAAAACAGATATTAATGTCACCTATAGGGCCGTGTTATTGTACATAAGGAAAATCAAGGACTTGATGACCTATAGAAACTCAGCTTCAAACTCTAAATGAACAGAGCAAGAGAAATATCCTACTTCTTCCTTCTTTTTGTTCCTGTTAGGCCACGTAGTACTTAAGAACTTGGCTGCTAACCAAGAAGGTCAGAGTTCGAATCCACCAGTCACTCCTTGAGAACCCTATGGGGCAATTCTACTCTGTCTCATAGATTTGCTACGAGTCAGAATCAACTTGATGGCAACAAGTTTTTTTGTTTTATTTTTTTTTTTTAAATCTTTAACTAAAAAGATGTGGGGGAACATCTGGATAAGAGTGTTCATGATGTTCTTGCCGTGTTAAAGCTATTTCCCCCTGAAACTTCCTTTCCTCCTCCTACTAGAAACCCTGCTTCTTTTCATCCCTAATGAAAGCTCAACTGTAATCATTCTTCTTACAAAAGAACACTAGCCACAACCTTTTTCCTCCCACCAGAGACCCTTAATTCCAACTTTTCACCTTTAATCAAGGCACGCCACTCTTTTAAAATATCCGTCATGTAACACATGGAGCAGGAGGGGGCAGGGGCTCCATGCCATGAGTCATCCCCAATGGCCTCCATCTCCGTTACCTCCATTGCTTCTTGACAGGTCGCTGGTGCTGAGTAAAGCATTCTAACACTCAGAGTGCCTTTCTTCAACACGCTTCCCTCCAGTGATGGCTTCCAGATGTGAGAGGATTTTCAGTCTGTGGTCCTCAGCACATCATTACGTTTTTCCAGTGTTTCCAAAACTCTGTAATCACCCGCACACTAATAACTGCCTCCACTTCAACATTCTGCCACAGGGATTTCACAGAAACTAAGGAATATGGATAAGAAGGCTTCACTCATTCTAGAAAAGAAAGTCAATAGTATTCATGCATATATCCTGGAATTAGAATTATTCTTTTTGTTTTTGTTTTTGTTTTTGCTTTGCACAGTTTGTAACTTCCAACTGGATGGCTCTCTCTCTGTTTTTCTCTCTCTTTCTTACTTTTCTCTCTCACACAAATACATGCCAGTAACATGTGAGGGATACTATTTTTTCCAATCCTAATGTAATTTAGGGTGATATTATTTTTAGTCATTGCACATACCAGTCCTCTTATCTCACTGCATAAGTGTTTATGTCACATTGAGCTTTGCCCCTGGCTCAATCCCATCAGACCTTGGGAGGTACAAATGAAAAGTGAGGTAGTTTTCCCATCTTCCATGTTTCTCCTCCCCACTACCATATACCAACCAAGCAGTCAGGGGAAAAATGTCTTCTTCTTGAAATTCTCATTTGTTTGCAGTCCTGTATTTTAGGATTTAAAGCAGCAGAATGACTGGCTTAGTTGTCCAGTTCCTGGCCCATTGGATACAGGTGACTGTGGCTCAGAACTGTCTCTGAGGAAAAAATACTTTTCACTTAGATCAACCTGTATGTTTACGGTCACCGTTTGGTATTTAGAAAGTGTTGTGGATTGTGAGGGGTAGACAGATGTTAGAAAGAACACCTGAAGTACAGCCTCACGGGAGTGACCTGCTGAGGAGATTGCCTGCAGGCGTTGTCCCGAGGGTGTCTGAGGTGTGCCTGAGCAAAGGGTTCTCCTGCTTAGTTCATCTAGACTTTGGCCTTTATAAAAGGTGCTGCTGCTCAGGTTATGGCACCTTTGTCCTCACATTGTAGGAAATCTCAAATACAATACCCATAAAGTATAAAAGGATTTGAAGGGGAGTTTACCTGGGGAATGTGTGAGGAAGAGAGAAATTGTCTTTTTATCTTTCTCATTGATCTTGCTTCTGCTAACAATTTAAATTCTGAGATGTCTACATCCATGTTTTCGTGGAAAATGCTCTGAAGAAAAGCTGCCAGCTCCTGCTCATTAGATATAAAACAAAGCTTAGCAGGGAGATGCTTAAATGTGAGTGCAGACGCAGTTCGTCTAATGGAAAAACCGTCCTCTTCTTGCCTTCACCTGGGCTGGGGGACGCTCTGACCTCAAGGCCGACTTCTAAGCAAGGACAGGAAAATGTCTTTGTGGAGATTTTCAATAGTAAATGCTGGAATCAGAGGCTAAGGATTTGATAGAAACCATCTGCAAAGCAGAATTTAAAGGCAAATAGAACCTTCTTTTCACAGCTGATGTGGTTTACCTTAGAAAACAGTTTAAGTTTTCCTGTGTACACTGAAATAAGATCGCTCTGAATCCAGTAGAAGCCTGAATTATAACACATTTTTTAAAGGTTGGATTTTTTTTTTTTTTATGATGCCTACAGTCTTTACTGTTAAACTTTATAATTCTGTAGTGACTTTGTGGAGACTTCCTTTCTGCAAAGAATCAGGACAGGCTAGAAACCAGAAGGAGACTGGAAAATGGAATTCACTAGAAACCAGTTGTTCAACAATAGGCAAGGTTACAACCACCCAGCTCTCCTTCCACGAAGCATCAGCAGAGCTCATCTAAAACCAGAAAACAAAGAAGTATGGAAAGTTTTCTGAGCACAGTGTGGAAGTATAGAAGGTTTTCTGGGCGTAGCGTTTCAAGTGTTTTATTCTTTCTTTTACCCTCCCCGCTTCCTTGGGTGCTTCTGAAATTAGCAGGAGGCAGTGTCCCATTGGGAACCCTGGTTAAGAATTTGGCTGCTAACCAAAAGGTCAGTAGTTTGAATCCACTAGCAGTTCCTTGAAAACCCTATAGGCACTTCTGCTGTCTCCTATAGGTCACTATGAGACAGAATCAACTCAGTGGCAATGGGCTTGTTTTTTATTTTATTTTTAGTGTCCCCATTCAGACAAGTGAATGACCTGTTTTAGTGCTCAAAGTCTCATGTGTGAGGAGACCCCCATCATACCAGAAAATCTGGTCATTGTAACTAGACATCTTTCCCAAACCATTTCCTAAGATTTTTCCAGATGAAAACCATGAAAGCGTGGATAGTCTGGACTAACCAGACTGCTATTGACATATATTACATCTAATGAGATTTCATGGTCAATTTTCTGCCGTGTTACTCAGTAAAAGATCATCAGAAAGGATATCTGGCTAACTTGAAGGGAAAGCACAGAGCCTGGCACGTGCTTCCTTTTTTCATGGTTGGCAGAGATCTTTCTAACAGGAAAGTGCATTGTCCTCTCCACCTTCCTCAGAGTCTTCCAACTGCTTACCTGGTGCTGCAAGTTTCCCAGAGCCCACAGGAATCCTTTGCAGCATTCTCATGCCCAGCTTTCTGGTGGGGGTGGACTGTCAAAATGATTCCATTTTTTAAATTTTAAATATTCCTCCAAGGTAAAAAATAATGCCCTGTGGTGTATAAGTGGCAACCAGATGAAACCCACAGCAGTGAAATCATAATGTGGCTGTAGACACCAGGTGTGTATTCTAAAATTTGACCATGGTATGTGTATAGAGCTGTGTGTGTGTGTGTGTGTGTGTGTGTGTGTGTGCGCGCGCGCACGCACGCATGTGCGTGTGTGCTTGTGTATGAGTATGTGCAAGATGGAGAGAGAGACTGGAAAGGAGGATTGAATGTGGATACACATGCCCAAATTTTGAAATAATCTCTCAGAACACACGAACTGATTATCAGAATTGATAGTAACTCTAACTTTTCAAGTCATGTGATTGAATAGGCTTGTTACTATCAGAGTCACTGGAGACAAGGCAGCTATAGCCTTCGTGATACAAGATGGACAGCAACACCAAATGTTCAGGGAGGAAAGATTTCTATCCTCCATTTTCAGTGGGACTTGACTACTGCCTTGAAAAGACACGTATAGTGGATTTTCCAAAGATTATACTCATAAAGGTATTGAAACTGCTAGATGCTAAGCACATTTCTCCATTCCTTCTTAATACTCAGCCAGGGAACTTCTCTTTCCTTGCTAAGACTTTATGAAACTTGCTATTTTCATTTACATCTTAAGTAAAATATATATTGTTCTGCATTTGAAGTCAGAAAGCTCACTGGTAAGACTTTGCAAGCCTCCTGTGGAATGTTAAACAGGTTACAAATGGAATGGATACAAGACCAGGATTTTGTAACAAGAGGGCTGCAAAAGAAAAAAGAAATGGAAGTGCTTCTTAAACTTGAGGGTAAACCAAAAGACAAAGCTCACTGCCACTGAGTTTGTTCCAACTCATAGCAACCCACTGGACAGAGCAGAACTGTTCTATAGAGTTTACAAGGCATGTCTAGCAAATTTTAACTGCCGACCTTTTGGTTAGCAGCTGTAGCGTTTAACCAGTGCGCCACCAGGGTTTCCAAATGTTACAGTAGATACTGTGAATAGAAGAAGATCTCATTCATTGGCATGTTCTTTTCAAGAATAATAGGAGTCGAACCAGTAAACTGAAGGGAAGAATAGTGACACACTTACATTCCTGGAAACCATACTTCCTGACTTGGCTTAATGGAAACTGCTCTACTTTCTTAACTGAGATTTTCTTACCTGGGTAAGTCTCTCTCCAACCAGTTGTCACCATTGGAAACCAAAAGGCACAGAGTTCTTCATTTATATTTTCCGTTAAAAAGTAGGGTTCACACAGGATCCCACCCAAAATCCACTGCCATCAAGTCCATTCTGACTCACAGCAACACTACAGGACAGAGTAGAACTGCTCCGTAGAGTTCCAAGGAGTGCCTGGTGGATTCAAACTGCTGACCTTTTGGTTTGCAGACATAGCGCTTAACTTCTGTGCCACCAGAGTTTCCTGTATACACAGTAAGTGGCTATAAACATGGGAGAATACAAAAAACAGAGAGGAAAGATCTAGCCTTCCCTAGCTTGAGTATTTTAAGCTCACATTCACAAGGCATTTGCTTATGTAGATGAAAGCATTCATCAAAAGCAGGGCACTCATTAGAAAACAAAGCTTGAAACTTTGTCCAGGAGTTACTCTCTAAAACTGAACTGGCTGCAGCAGCTATTCTCACCCAACATACTGTACCTAGGAAGATGGAGAAATGTTACTGAAGACGTCCCTAGGTTCAGTATCTTCCTAGATCTTGCCAGGCTGAGTACCACACTGTTGCTTTGGAAATAGAAGCATATCTTGTGACTTAATGAACTAATCTCACCCTCGTCCCAAACATGACCCAGACAGCCACCACCATGGTTTTGCCAGATTCCTATATACACCCAAGAAGCTGCCACTGGTTGGTATGATAATGCATTTTCTTTTTGCACTGAATGACTGTGTTCGATTCTTTGGCTCCAAGTTCTAAGAATGGTAGTGCTAAGCATTCTCATAGATGATTTATTAGTCTCTTTAGGAAAGTATATTTCTACGAGGATCATGTCATTTGCAAAGCATATGGCAGAAGGGAGCTGTAGTTAAGGGACGATGATCTAAATTGCATTAGGTTTTGCTTTGGCAAGGACACCGGATGGATGCCTTTATGATGAAGTGGGTCTCCTTCAGACTTTTCTTTTATGCAGGTCTCTAACAGGTGTTTCCTCTAAGGCATATCTGTTTTCCATAACATCAGAATGAAGAAAGATGTTGTCTGTGACAGCTTGTGTACACAGATCATGCTTTTATTATGATAGAAAAGTATACAGTGATTGATTTGCTTTACTGAGTCAAGTTAAAATGTGCTTGTGAGTAGATCATATTCTATTTGCCAAAGAACATTTAATCAGAGGACCTGTGACTCTTCATCTGTCACTGTGTAAAGCAAAAGAAGAGAGAAAGTGGGAGGAAAGCAGAAGAAAGTGACAAAGAAAACAAAGCACTAGTAGCTTGTAGACTTGAAGGCTGAGGTTAACCGGGCAGGAAGCCACCTCTCTAAAGGATGATGGCTAGTTCCAAATCATTTTCAAAGTCCCCATGAAAGGCAGTCATGTATTATATGAATATATGTTTTGAGAACTCTGAGGGCTAATGCCTAGCAAGCTAAGCATAGGGGAAAGGAAAAGTTCTATGAACAAGTAATAGAGTTCAAATCCTGCAAAAAATTGAATGAGGCTAAGGTCTTAGGTTGTCTCCTGCAGAGGTAATAAAAGAAGATTGATGTAAAGCCATCTCCATGGTCCTGTCTAGTGCCACTAAGAGAGTCTCCAGATTCTTAGGGGTTTGTGTTGGGGTTGGCAACTTATGGATGTTAAAAAAAAAAAACCAGTGCTGTCAAGTCCATTCTGACTCATAGCAACTCTACAGAACAGAGTAGAACTGTTCAATAGTTTCCAAGGAGTGCCTGGTGGATTCAAACGGCCAACCTTTTGGTTAGCAGAAATAGCACTTAACTGCTATGCCACTAGGGTTTCCTATGGATGTTTACACCACTAAAAAAGCATGTTAATTTGAATGGACCAAGTAACCTACTTTAGTCAAGCTAACTTTGAATCACAACATCTTCTGGCTTGATGAATGACTGCAAGTGGCTGAGTTTCTAGATAGGTCATAAGGAAGGGAAGAATAAAGGATCACACGAGGGTCTTGGCCAATCTCATTAAAATTTTTCTGCTTTTGCAAAACCTCCTGCAGCACCCTAACCTCTACCCCTGCTTCTCTGCCCAAGTTGTCTGTCTATCCTCTTTGTTTAGATCTGACATTTCATTTTGGTTTGAATAAGTTTCTTCATCTGATAGCCATGACCTAAGGCAGCAAATTGGAAGCTAACTTGGCTGAAGAGAGTAAAATTGCTTGTCATTATGTTGATGCCTGAGTCTTTGGGTCAGATTTTAAATAACAAGCTTTATTAACTCACAGGGAAAGCCTCTAACCCATCAGTGCAACAGAGTAATAGGTTTGTATTTTTACCAAAATGTAAAGTAAAATCTCCCAGGAGAGTGTCACAAACTACTGATTACCAAGACTGAATCTGTAGTGTGAGAGTGACTATGTAGAGCAGAGTCACCTGTCCACATGGCTTAAGTAGATAGTGTGGGTCAGAAATAACCTGGATTATATTAGGCCTCTGAGATTGTGAAGTTGTTTCTGCAGCCTCAGCCTAGAGTCTCCTGACTTACACAGATCCTTTTTAACCCTAAACTTTCTGTAACTCTAGTAGTATAAAAAACCAAGCTAAACACAATGCCATCTGACTCATATCTACCCTACAGGACAGAGTAGAACTGCCCCATAGAGTTTCCAAGGACCACCTGGTAGATTTGAACTGTTGGCTTTTTGTTTGGCAGCTGTAGCACTCAATCATTAAGCCACCAGGCTTTCTGTAACATAGTCTAGTTTAACCCAAAACGTGTTTCAAGAGATAATAACAGGTGGTGACAAATGACAGAGAGAAAGAGAGAGGCTGATAGATGGAAGTTTTGTGGCCAGATAAGTTTAGAAACCACCAGTTAATATAAATTATAAAGAATGTCTTTATTTCAGGACTTCTGAGACCTCTCTTATGCTCAAGTTCGGTGTAAATATCAAAGAAGTGGTTTCACCTCCTCTATTTATCTACAGAAAGCATTTCCTCCAGACTTCTCTAATTACTAGTATTTCATGAAAAGTGCTTTTAGAGATTATGTTTGTGTTAGTTGGGATAAGATGGGCTTCTGCTGTGGTAACAGCACTGAAATCTCAGTGTCTTAACACAACCAGTCTGATTTCTTATTCTTGTTACATGTCCAGGGTAGGCCAAGGAGGCCGGACACTGTGCTCCACATAGGCACTCATGCACCCAGGCTGATAGTCTCTATAGCCAGTAGAGTGCATGAAGACTCACACAAGGGCTTTTCACTACCTTGGCTGTCATTTCTGTCCAATATTTCATTGGACAGAACTAGTCAGGTGGCCCTGCTTATCTGCCTACATGCGTCAGAGAGAAAGGAGGACTGGCTATGGGGAGCCCTAGTAATCTCAACCTCAGCGTTGTATTCAGGTGTCACAGTTTGTTAACTCTTTGACTTTTATATATGAAATGACAGTGATAACCTATAAAGTCTCTGGCAAAGAATGACGTGCTCACCACATACTTTGATTGGTTCCTGTGTGCCTCAGGGGGTCCCTGTATGGCCCCAAAGGTTAAGTGCTAAACTACTAGCTGAAAGGTTGGAAGTTGAAGGCCACCCGGAGCTACCTCAGAAGATAGGCCTGACATTATAGTCTTGGAAGGCCGTTGCCTTGAAAACCCTATGAAATGCAGTTGTACTCTGACGCACATGAGGTTGCCGTGAATCGGAATCCTTGACGGCACCTAGCAACTTGCTCCCAGGCCCTGTAAAGTTAGCAGGAACCATGTCACTAGTTCCAGGCAATGGAATGTAGGCAAAAATAGTGTCACTTGAGAGCAAGGCGGTTGAAAACCCACAGTTGATTTTCTAGTCCTGATTTTTTCACTTTTCCTGCCCTGAGGACACAAAGGATACACACTCCAGGTGGTATGGATATCAGGTGGCATAGCTTCAGCCTGTCTAAGGCTTTCAGTGACTGTGTAGAGCAGAGTCACCTGCCTACATGGCTTAAGTAGATAGTGTGGGTCAGAAATAACCTGGATTTTGTGAGGCCACTGAGATTCTGAAGTTGTTTCTTCAGCCTCAGCCTAGAGTCTCCTGACTTACACAGTCTTTTTTAACCCTAAACTTTCTATAATTCTGGAAGGATTTTTTGTATTCTGTAACAAGAAAGTTTGCATTCTATAGGAAGTAAGTGGGCTGTTGCATAAGGTCATTTAACCCTTTCAGTGGCTGGACCCATTGTGTGATAAGCACTTGTGCTGGGCTGAGTATGGAGTGACCTGAGAGAGGGTTTGGCCAAGACAGAGACCAAGATCAGAGCAAAGTCTAGTCAAATGCAGGACAGTGATGGATGTTATAAAGAATGTAAAGTATAACAAATACATTAAGATGTTTCAACAGGGACCCATAAAGGAAGAGATGAAAAGAAGAGGTTAAAAAAAAGACTAAGGAAAGAGAAGTCTCCCATGTCTCAGTCTCTCAGAGTTTTTTAAAATTCTGTGCTTAGGTGCCCAAAACACCTTTCATCGTTTCCTGCAAGCAAACAGAAAAATTAAGTGCATAAATAACACCTTCAAGGCACCTATGCTCAGTGCCATCAAGGCAATTCCAACCCATAGTAACTCCACAGGACACAGTAGATCTGCCCCATAGAGTTCCCAAGGCTGTAAATCTTTACAGAAGCAGAATGCCACATCTGTCTGCTGCTGAGGGCTGGTGTGCTCAAACTGCTAACTTTTTGGTTAATGTTCAAGTCTTTTAAGCAGTGAGTCATCAGGACTTCTCAACCCAAGATCCAAATCCATTGCTGCTAAGTCAGTTTTGACTCCTAGTGACTCTATAGGACAGAACAGAACTATTCCTTAGGGTTTCTAAGGAGCACTTGATGGATTTGAACTGCCAACCTGTTAGTTAAGCACTTTAGATCTTAACCAGTATGCTACCAGGTCTCTGGACTTTTCTAAGGCAAGTACAATTTAAGGCAAAAGGAGGGTCTGCTATGGTGTTTCCCCAAATACTTAGTACATCTTCAGCTGTGATAGAGCCTGGGCCTTCAGCTCTTGGTACCTTTGGACGCTAATGATGATTCTGGAGTCTCCCATGCCTGAGATTTTTTCCTCAAGTTATTCTCCACTTTGGGCTCAAATTGTCTGATTCCATAGCTCAGATTGGAACCCCCAATGTTCTCAGATTAACTCTCCCTTCTCCCTGTTTAGGACTTTTCTCTATGACAAGGACCACACTACGGACCAACTAGATAACAGTGGCATGTTTCACTGGTGCAAAGCAGTCTCTTTAGACAAAGTGATTCTGGTATGTGATCTTGCATGAAATAAAGCGTCTCTTAAGACAAATGATAGCTTTCCTGCAGTTGTAAGCACATGCCCCTTTCCTTTTGCACATTGACTTTCAAGAGAAAAAACACATGCCTCTCAAACCATATAAACCAACCATTACAGTTGTGGCTTTTGACTGAGACTGTGTGGATAACATGCTGAGATTTAAAACAAGTAGAGGCTCTCAGTTACTTCTTTCCTCTGTGACAGTTTAGCTGGCTCAGTTGTTCAGAATGATTTTTCTCCTCAAACGTCTCTGTTTTGCTAGTAAATTCAATTCATTTAAATGCACTAGGGAAACCGACTATTCAGAAGAAATCTGCAATCTTTCCTTTTTAAAAGTAAAGAAGCGTTACCCTAATTTATTGCTTTCAAAGTCTGGATTTTTTATGGCTTCTTTTTTCCTCCATAAAGCTAACTATCCTTGTATTCACCACATCGCACTTGTATTTAACATGTTAAGAGTATTTAGACGCTCACCCCCATTCCAGTGGGGTGAATCTTGGTAGATATTACAGTCTTGTCCCTGTCCCTGTCTTCTTGAGGAGACAGACTAACACAAGTCACTGAAACTAAGATATAAAAAGCTTGGTATCACATTCTAACACTCGCTTTCTGAGTTCCCATCTATTCTCATTTTCCAGAGTTGAAAACTCAAGTATAATCACAAGGTTTACCTTACAGGTAATAAATGCTGAATTTAACTCATAAAAGCAATTACTCATGTATTGTGTGTGCCCTGTGAAGTTTTTAATCTATGATAAATTGATAAACATTTTTCCTTGCTTCCGAGAAGTAGTTTAGCACACTTTTTCTCTCTCTCACACACACACACACTCACAATCTCACTATGGCTCAGTGCCAGCATCCTGACAGACTATGTGCCAACTTTTGTAAACTTGTGATCAGTCACTTGATCAGAACCATGAAATTGTCAGAACTGTCATACCGACAAAAAGACAGTTAGGGCTGCTGAAACACACCATCATAGCAATCATGTCTTCTTCTGAACTAAGCAAAATAAACATCCACTAAGCGGGAAGCCAAAGACATTTTTAATGGGAGGCAGATCTTTGGAAATGCTGGAAAGTTGGTTGGAGATTGAGGCATCCGAGAGAACATGGAATGGAAATAATCAGTGTTTTGTTAGACCATATTTATTAAGCATGCAGTTAGCCATTTCCCTTTATGATCCTTGTTGTGAAATATAGTTCAAAACAACAACTGACTATTTTGGTAAGTTTAGCAGCCCTTCAAGTCTTAAAAATTCTAAGCTTTTTTCAGACTTGCCACCCTTGAGAAGTGTTCAGATAGCAACATGCAGATAGCCTTTGTACTTAGCTCAGTTTACAGAAGGATCAAATAGCAGTGGTAGGTTGAAGTTACTTTGAATAAATAGTGCGTCTTCCCTTTGCCCCGAAAGCCACCATCTTTCTCCAGAGGAAAATAGCTTTGCACCACGGCTCCTTGGAGAAATTGCCTCCTTGGCTGTGCCCATTAATGCTGTTGGTCATGTATCTTGTCTCTAGTTATTTAGTTCTCTTCAGAAGAGCACTTGTTGGACTTTAGGCATGTTACATTAAATACCTTCAGAGGCTTCATTAATCAAGTGAAAACTAACCGGATTAGCTAGAGACAATTATTTAATAGATCTGGTTAAAATGCGTATCACTCTCTAAGAAAGTTCACTAGACAAGTATCTTTATTTCCCCTGATAGAAAGAAGCCCCTTGGGAAAAAAGCGTTTCCCAGGATATGCTAATTTGACAAACTGACTGTTTGGGTGTCAGATGTTACTGTTAGATATCATTAACTCCATTTCTTAGAAGCTTGTCTTTTATCCCAGCAAAGGATGGACATAAAGAAGAATGAAATATCCACTTGCAATCAGAATATTCATGTGCTCAGGAATGTCGGACCCACTCATACGTGGCGGTTTTTTGGTATACTTTACCTGTGTTCTACCAGTTCTCAAGTGTCATGTTTTGAGAGCCTAGGCACTTTCATAAAATTCAGAGTTGACTAATAGTTATTAAACAACTGTTAATGAATGAAGCACTCCATTTTCCATATATTATTTAATTTCCACAACAAAATGAACTTCTATTATTTTTTAACCTTAATAAACATAAATGAATTGAGAGTCAGAGAGGTTATATAATTTGTTCAAATCTTGTAGCTAATACCTGGTAGATAGAACTAGAATACAAAATTAAGTCTTTTGGTTTGAAGTTCACTGCTTACCCTGCTATACTGCAATGCCATAAGAGAAGATGCTGGCCTATTCCCTAAAGTAAACCCCAGAGAGGCTTAAAATAAGTTTTCTACAGGAATGTCAGTTTTTCACATCCATTTATTGTTTCTGTAGTTACCCATGGAAGTGGGGAAAACTCAACCTAAATATATGTCATATATTATTCTGTTTTCAACTTAGATGTGTAGGGGTGATGCTAGCAATTGGCGGTACTGATAATAGCAGGAGACTGTCATATGTTAGGGGCCAAATACAATTTCTATAACTTTCAATTTCCTTAGTACGTTTTTCATGGTAAGTGTTCTTGGCTCTGGAAAGAGTCCATTGAGTCATTACAGTATATTAGGTTGAGCCACATGACTGCCAATATTCAACTATTTCTGATCTGCAAAAATGTCAGATTCATGTGATTCAAACTAAGGTGTGAAAATCTACTGAAAAGTGTAACATGTCATCTAACGTGATGTCTAATGCTTACTAAAAGACTTCAATTTGATAATGGAATGTGAATATCTAAAAATTTCATTGAATCTTACTATTCTGCATATAAGACTAAAAACATAATGAAAATAAGAGACATTTCCTCTATTTAGTTCAATGATTTGACACCTGGAGGAATGACGTTGATTTGAGATTGTATTGAAACAATCCACGTTAATTGATACCTTAAAAAAAAAAAGTGAAGTAAGCACAAACTCCACAAAAACTGTAAGCATTCCACTTGCATCTAAGTTTTATTTTTATAAGCAATCCACAAAATTCTATGAACCTTATGAAGACAGTGCTGTAGACGTACCTGAAAGAGTTGGGATGGGAGGAGGGCGCACTCTTAGAAGGTCTCTAGTTTTGTTTCTAAAAAGTGCCAACTCTGCTGTGCTTGCGCTTAGAAACGATCTGACAGGAGAAAACAGGAGTTTCGAAACCACATTGTAGCGTGCGTCTTCGGAGATGCCCACTCGTCCTTGATGGGGCTTCGGAATTTTGTGATGCCCCTGAGAGCTAGCCACTATACCCTGAAGGAGCTGAAGGCCATCGTGTTCCTTGGGTCACTAGATTACCTCCAGAAAGAATGGCGATTTCTCCGGAATTTTCCCCAGATATACATTTTGCCAGTAAGTGTCCATAAGGGATAGGGGGTGTTTATAATAATAACAGTAGCAGTTGTACTAGTAATTATAATAACAACTTGCAGATACATAGTGCTTACTGCAGAGCAGAAACTGTTCTAAACATTTTACATATGTTAGCTTTTTGATTGTGCTTTAGATAGTTCACAAATCAAACCAGTTTTTCATTAAATAATTAATACATGTATTGTTTTGTAACATTAGTTGCCTACACTGCAACGTGTCAGCACTCCTGTCTCGACCCTGGGTTCCCCATTTCCATTCATCTCGCTTTCCTGTCCCTTCCTTCCTTCTCATCCTTGCCTGTGGACTGGTGTGCCCACTGCATACCAGAGTACATGTGGCTGAGCAACCTATATTATTTGCTTGGTTTATTGGCTTATCTAATCTTTGGCTGAAGAGTGAACCTCAGGAGTATCTTCAGTACTGAATTATAAGGATGTCTGAGGGCCATATCAGAGTTTTTTTCCACCCCTTGTCAGACCAGTAGGTCTGGTCTTTTTTGTGAGTTAGAATTTCTTTCTAAATTTTCTCCAGCTCTGTCTAGGACCCTGTGTTGTGATCCCTGCCAGAGTAGTTGGTGGAGATAGCCAGGCACCAGGTAGTTGTGCTGGACTCAGTCTGCTGGAAGCTATGGAAGTTGTGGTCTATTAGACCTTTGGACTAATTTTTCCCTTCTGTCTTTTTCATCTGTCTCCCTTTATTCCAGAAGGGATGGGTTCCATGCAGTATCTTAGATGGCCACTCACAAGCTTTTAAGACCTCAGACACAGCTTAACAAAGTATGATGTAGAACATTTTTCTTTATAAACTCTGCCATACCAGTTGAACTAGATATCCCCCAAGACCATGATCCCCCAGCCCTCAGCCCAGGAATTTGGTCCCACAGTTTGTATGTTTTCAGCCTCTCCATTAAGAATGATCTTGGCTGTTGGTTTTGTATAGATACACTTTATTATTTTGAAGAATTTCCCTATGTATCTGTTTTATTTCAGGTTTTTGTTAGGAATAAGTATCATACCTTACTGAATGCCTTTTCTGATGATCATATGAGATGATCATGGGATTCTTCTCCTTTGTTTTATTTATGTGGCAGATCATTGACTAATTTTCCTATTTTGAACCATCCTTGCATACTTAGTGCGAATCCCATTTGGTCAAGGTGTATTATTTTTATCTAATAATAAATTCTACTGGCTAGAATTTTGTTGAGAATTTTTACATCTATATTCATGAGAGTTATTGGTCTGTAATTTTCTTTTATTTGTGGTGTCTTTGCCAGGTGTTGATATCAGGATTATGGTGGCTTTATATCCCTTCTTTTCTATGACATCATTTGAATAGTACTGATGTGAGCTCTTCTCTGAATGTTTGCTAAAATTCTCCAGGAAAGCCATTTGGGCTGGGTCTTTTTTGGGTGTTGTGAGTTTATTACTTTTTCCATCTCTTCTCTTACATGTTTGTCCAGATTTTCAACCACAGTTTGTGTTAATTTATGGTGTGTTGTTGTTAGATACCGTCAAGTTGGTTCTCACTCATAGTGAACCTATGAATAACAGAATGAAACACTGTCCAGTCCTGTGCCATGTCTACAATCATTTTTATGCTTAAGCCTGTTATTGCAGCCACTGTGTCAATCTATCTCATTGAAGGTCCTCCTCTTTTTCACTGATCCTCCACTCTTCCACTCTACCAAGCATGATGTCCTTCTCCAGGGACTGATCCCTCCTGACAACATGTCCAAAGTATGTAAGATGCAGTCTTGCCATCTTGGCTTCCAAGGAGCACTCTGAGTGTACTTCTTCCAAACCAGATCTGTGTGCTTTTTGGGTGGTTCAGGGTACATTCAGCATTCTTCTCCAACACCACAATTCAAAGGCATCAATTCTTCTTCGGTCTTATTTGTTCATTGTCCAGCTTTTGCATACATGTGATGCGATTGAAAATACCATGGCTTGGATCAGGTGCATTTTAGTCTTCAAGGTGACATCCTTACTTTTGAATACTTTAAAGAGGTCCTTTGCAGAAGATTTTCTCAATGCAATGTGTCTTTTGATTTCTTGTCTGCTGCTTCCATGGGTGTTAATTGTGGACCCAAGTAAAATGAAATCCTTGATGACCTCGATCCTTTCTCCATTGATGACAATGTTGCTTACTGGTCCAGTTATCAGGATTTTTGTTTTCCTGATGTTGAGGTACAATCCATACAAGGCTGTGGCCCTTGATCTTCATCGGTGTCTCAAATGTTCTTCATTTCCAGCAGGTAAGGTGGTGTCATCTGCATAATGCCAGTTGTTAATGAGCTGACTTCCAATCCTGATGCCTCGTTCTTCTTCGTATAATCCAAGTTTTTGGATTATTTGCTCGACATACAGATTAAAAAGGTATGATGAAAGGATACAACCCTGATGCACGCCTTTCCTGACTTTAAACCATGCAGTGTCCCCTTGTTCTGTTTGCACGACTGCCTCTTGATCTGTATACAGATTCCTGAAGAGCACAGTTAGGTGTTCTGGAATTCCCATTCTCTGCAATGTTAGCCATAGGTAGTATATTTCTAGAAATTTGTCCTTTTTCTCTATGCTTTGAAATTTGTTGGCGTATAGTCTTTATCGTACTCTGTTTTGATCTGTTTTATTACAGTTAGGTCTATTGTAATATCCCCATTTAATTTCTTGGGTTATTTTGTTTTCTCCCCTGTTTTTCTCTTGTCAGTTTGGCCAAGTTCTTTGTTGATCCTTTCAAAGAACCAATCTTTGGTTTTGTTAATTCTTTCTGTTGGCTTTCTATTGTCTGTTTCATTTATTTCTGCTCCGATCTTTAGTAATTCCTTTCCTCTGGTGTCTGTGGGCTTCTTTTGCTGTTCTCTTTCTATTTGAGTTGTATACATAGGTGTTTTGGCTTTGTCCCTTTCTTTTCGATGTGTAGATCTATTATAGATTGACCTCAGAGGACTGACTTTGCTGTGCCTCAAAGTTCTGGTGTAATATGTTTTCATTCTTGTTTGACTGTAGGAATTTTTTTATTACATCTTTGATTTATTCTATTACCCGGTGGTTTTTAAGCAGGTTGTTATTCAGTTTCCAGGTATTTGATTTTTTTTCTTCCTGTTATCTATTTTTACTTTTATGTATTGTGATCAGAGAAGATACTTTGTATTCTATCAATATTTTGGATTTTGTTGAGAGTTGTTTTGTGGACTAAGATGTGGTCTATTCTAGATAACATTCTATGTGAATTGGAAAAGAATATGTACTTTGCTGCTGTTGCGTAGAGTGTCCCATATATAAGATCTGACAGTTAAGTCCACAAACTTAATTGCTCTAAGTGCCACACACCTCACTGCTGAATAAATATCACAATGCTCACCTTCGAAGTAGTCCCTTTGGGAAACTATGTGCTACAATGGCCGTTGTGCATGGTGACAAGTTCATGAATTTAATTGTGCAGTTGTCTGTGAGGGAGTTTTTAGCCAGTAAACAAATAACTGTATTAGAGAATACTGTCCCTACTCACCTGATCTGGCCACCAGTGACTTTTTTCTTTCCCCGAAGATAAAGGAAATAATGAGAGAAAGACATTTTGATGACATTCAGGACATCAACGGTAATATGATGACAGATCTGGTGGCCATTCCAGAAAAAGAGTTCCAAAATTGCTTTGAAGGGTGAACTAGGCACTGATGTCAGTGCATAGCTTCCCAAAGGGAGTACTTTGAGAGTGACTGTAGTGATATTCAGCAGTAAGGTATGTAGCACTTTTTCTAGGATGAGGTGGTAAACTTAATTGCAAGTCCTCTTATGTTAATAAGGTCAAGTTAGTTGATTGTAGTCTAAATCTCCTGTATCTAAGTTGAGTATCTCTCTAGATACTCTGCACTTTATTAAGAGTGTTGTATTGAAGTCTACTATTATTGTAGAGGTATCAGCTTTTCTTTCCAGTACCATTAGAGTTTATGTATTTTGGAGCCCATCATTGCATGCATATTTATTACAGTTATGTCCTCATGGTATCATTGTGTAATCACTATGTTATCATTATGTAATATCTTTCCTTGTCTTTCATGGTGGTTTTTGTTTCAAAGTCTGTTGTGTCTGAGATTGGTATTGCTGCCACTACTGTTTTTAGTTGCTATTTGTGTGTTGGATCCAACTCAACAGCACTTGGCTGGCTTGGCTCGTGTGATTGGGTTTCTTTTTTTCCATCCTTTGATTTTTTAATAAATTTAGATCTTTGCTTCTAAGGTATGTCTCTTGTAGACAGTATATTGGTGAGTCCTGGGCCATTTTTAACCCATTTTTTCTCTTCTATCACTTTGTGGGTACATTTAATCCATTTATATTCAGAGTGATTATTGATAGGTATGAATTTATTGTTGTGGTTTTGTAATGCTTTTTTTTGTGTGTGTGTGCTGACGTTTTCTGTGTTCCTGTTACTCTCCTGTGCTGAATTCCTTTGGGGGATTTCTTTTTTCCATTTCTTTTGTTTCTGTAAATTACGTTTTACTGAGTTTATGCTTTCTTCTCTATTTCTGTGAATAGGTGTGCCAGCTTTTGGTGACCTTGAAATTTACTCCATCTTCCTGAGTTTACCTCAGTCTTTTATCACTTGGTGTTGCCTTAACTTCCTCTCCATTTGAAAGTTCTGTACCTACACCATTTATTCCTTCTTTTGTTGTTCTGACATTGTCATTTCTGATTGACCTGTCTGGTTCTCTGCTGTAAATCTTTTAGTTTTGTTTTATACTTGAGAGTTCATTTCCTGGCTTGGTATCTGGCTGCTGCTGTCTTTGATCCTAGATTCTTCTTGTTGTCTGATATCATTTTTTCTCTAATCAAAGGACTCCTTTTAAATAGCTTCTATAAATTTGGTTTGGTTTTTACATATTTCTTTAGTTTATGCTGATCAGGAAATGTCCCAATTTGGCCGTCATATTTGAGTAAGAGTTTTGCAAGACATAGTTTATATCATTGGCATTCTTTTTTCAATGTTTTATGGATGTCATCCCATTGTTTTCTTACTTACATGGTTTCTGCTGACCAATCAGAGCTTATTGTTTACCTTTGTATGTGATTTTTTGTTTGTTTTTTGGGGGGCTTTTAGCAGGATTATTTCTTTGTCTTTTGTTTTGGTGAGTGTGATTATGCTATGTGTTAGTGACTTTCTTTGGGGGTCCTTCCTATATGGGGTTTGTGACCTTATTTGATGGTCAACTTTTAATCTTTTGTGAGACTAAGAAAGTTTTCTGTCAGCAAATCTTCAGTGATCCTCTCTGTTTTCCATTTTCTCACAGTGTTCTAGAACTCTGATCACATGCAGATTTTTGTTCCTGATTGTATCCCACATTGTTATCTGGTTTTCTTCAGTCTTTTCTCTGATTTTTCCTCAAAGTGGTATCCAAGAATTTGCCTTCAATTTCATCTGTCTGATCTTCCATTTTTTCAAATTCACACGTAGCACCTTCTATTGTACTGTTCAATTCTGAAATTGTGCTGCTTCTCTTTTGGATTTCTGATTTTTTTTTGTATGATTTCTAGGTTTTTATTCATTTTGACATTTTATTCCTGTTTTCTTGAATTTTTCTAGTGCTGTGTTTGTGTTTTCTCTGATTTTTTTCTGTGTCTTCCATGATTTTGTCAATTTTCTTCCTTATTTTGTCTGCATTTTTCTTCATTTCTTTCTAAATCACTTCAAAAGCCCTGAATGTTAGACTTTTAAATTTCCTATCAGGTAGTTCCAGTGCCTCTCCTTCTACTGGAAGATAATCTGGTGGTTTATTTTGGTAGCTTGCTAGAGTCATCTTGTCCTGTTTTTCTTTATGTGTTTTGATATTGCTATCTGCAGTCTCTGGGACATTCAGGAATTATTTTCTTTCTCTTTTTATTGACTAGAGATGTGTTTGGTTGGTTCTACTTTTTTGTTTGATTTTGGTTATGTAACATGTTTTATTGCTTGCTGTTCCGTGAGCATGATACATCTCACCAGATGGTCCAGTTGGCCAGGGCTGATTGCTCTGCTATGATGCAGAAGAGTATGTCCAGCAGAGGGAAGGAGGGGGTAGCTTGTTTGTGACACAAATTGGGACCAACAGGGAAGTGATTAGGGGAGTGTGGGACAGGATCTATGGATTCGGAGATCCACAGTAGTGATGTCTGAGGGTTGAGGGACAGCCTTCCATGCATGGTACAGATAGGCTAAAGGGAAGGGAGAGAATGTGCAGTGAAGGGAGGAAGGTATTCTGTCTCTTGTTGAGAACTCTGAGAGGTTGTTTTCCCTTACTACTTATCTGTATTCCTTGACAGCTGTAGTCTAAGATAGTGAATCTGTGTCATGTTAGCTGGTAGGAGCCTCTGCTCTGTAGCTCTCCATCTTCCCTGTTCTCTGTCAGTGTCTTACTGCATTGGGCCTGATCCAGTTCTTTATCTCTTTATTTGCTACTTAGAGTTCCAGGATTGGTGTTTGTATCTGTTTTACTTTTTTTATCTTTGTTTTTGATTTTGCTCCAGAGGGCCAGCATAGTGCTTCTGTCTATACCACCAGGTTAGCTTTGCACCTCACATATATTAACTCATTTAACTCTCAAAATAATCCTATGTGTTATTACATTAAATATGTTAAAATGTAAGAGTGCCTGAGATCATAACAGCCAGTAAGTGATGGAGGTAGACTTAAATCCATACATTGTAGCTTCTGAGTCTATGTTCAAAACTCCATGTGTGATTGCTTTTATACAAGCACGTTTTTCTGCAGCATTTTCCGGTATCATGGCTAACCTTAAGCTAATTTAGGTTGCTGTTTATGCTGATTCAGAATCCCTGGTGGCATAGTGGTAAAAGCACTCCAGTCTGTGGGAGAAAGTTGTGGCAGTCTACCCCCATAAAGATTCACTACCTTAGAAGCCCTATGAGACAGTTCTACCCTGTCTTATAGGATTGCTCTGAGTTGGAATCAACTCAACAGTAGTGGGTTTGGTTTGGTGCGCTCTTGCTCACTTTTCCTGATGGAGCATGTAATTCCCCCCAACAAATGTATGAAGAGGAAGAATTAAATTTACACTTTTGAAAAATTAATTTCATTAATTATGCACCTGTGGTGTTGTAGTAATTATATTTGTACTAAACCTTCATAAGCCTCTCTGTCCCACCCTACACAATCACTTCCCTCAATTAAAAGTCCTTTGTATGTGTTGTGTCAGCTGCTAGCAAAAATATGATGATTAACAACTGGCCTTTAGATCCACACCTCTGCTTTCCTTGCACTTTGTCTGTCACTGCTGTTACCCCTCCTCTGCCCTTCTTCCATTCAGGCATCTAAAAGGACATAGGCTCCTGCCACCTCACCCTACTTTAACTCGTACAGACTTGCTCTCAGGATAAAATCTGTGAAATCTATTCAAACTAAGATATATTATAACTGATATCACTAAATATATCAGATACCACACAGCTGAGCTTACAGTCAAGTCAGTGGAAAATGAAAAGGTTTGGGGCAGAAATTACATTGCTTACAAAGAGTCATCTCCATAAGCCATGATATAAAATTTTGATAAGCTGCATCCATCCTCTATTCCATTTTCTTTCATTAGGGGTCTGCCCTCTTTCCTGGAGACCTCCATGCAGCGAATGTAGAGGAATGCTCCATGTGTGCTGTCTTGGCCCCACCGTACAAGCCGTCAAGCAGCGACACTGTGGCAGACACAGAGGCCATCCTGACCACCCTCAATGTTAGAGCTGTGAGGATTAGCTGTTCTGCCCAGGGAGCAGGTAAGAACAAAATCCGCAACAGGAAGAAACTGGGAAGTATGAAATGAAAAAAGGAGAATTAACTTCTCTCTAAAGTGCTTACATTCTGGGGAGAATGAACGACTGAGCCAGAATTCCTTAAGATTCCTTCCAATTCTGAGAGTTCTGTAACAGGAGTAACTTACCACAAAATCAAAATAAAACTTTGCTGTCAAGTTGATTCTAACTCATGGTTACACTATGGGACAGAGGGTAGAATTGCTCCATAGAGTTTCTAAGGAGCACTGGTAGAACTGAGCTGCTAACCTTTTGGTTAGTAGCCATATCTCGTAACTAGTGCACCAATTCCTCAGGATATCCATCTTCTAAATGGAATACACATAGTACTGTTTTATTATTTTAAGGAAAATCACAGTATGTAAGTACGCCTGTTACTGTTGTTATTAATCAAATGGTAAACATAGCCAAGTAATAATATCATAATAATCATTAAGTGATGTTATTACTCCATTCTCAATGCATCTTAAACATATTCAAGTTACTATTCTTAGTTTCCAGTTGAGAAAAAGGAGTATAATTCTTTTTTAGTTTTCAAAGTGTTTTCAGTAGACTCATGCATTGTTTACTGCATACATAAACAGTATGTTCTGTGAAATAGGAGGTTATGTGATTTGGATGTTGTGCAAACACCTGGGTCCACAGGGCAGGGGGTTCCTGGGGTGCATGGGTGGGGCTGCTTTATGGCATGCAACTTACGTGGCTCCTGTTGCAGATACCTCAGGTGAGACCTTGGAGTGATTTCAACCTACACACAGCTTGGTAGCCCCACAAAGGTCATGTTGTGAAAGCACTGGGGGCACAGAAGCAGCAAGAAGAGGTCTCAAGGCCTCTGCCCCAGCCAAGCCCTCATGCAAGCTGGGCGGGTGATGCCTGCTGACATTGGGTGCTCAGGAGTAAGATCAGGCACCCGCTACTCCTGGTGGCAGAGGCTTCTGTTCCCACAGGAGGGTAACAGCAGGTTGGGCTGATTGCTGAGTAGGTCTGTGGCCTTCCCCCAGAGAGGCACGCTAGACCAAGGTGACTAGTTCATAACTTTATACAAATTTTGAGGAAATTATCACTAAGGTTCTCCCAACTTTTATAGGATCAAAGTGTCATATTGCAGCTTCATATTGTAAAGAGCTGGTGAGATAGAAGCAAGACTGCCTGCAGGATGGGGATCCTACCCTTTACACATTTGTGTTTCTCTTGGTGCCTGGTACGATTAGTATCCCTTAACCAAAAACCATGTCAAACCTATTGTTGCTGGGGGATTCAGATTGTGACCTTTTGACTGGCACGTAAGTCTTATCTTGTGTACACCAGAGCTCTGTGTGTGCTTACAATTCTCAATAATCAGACATAGAAAAAGCAGTCAAAAAATCAGTGAGAACACAGGCATCAACAGTATACAAATTAAAATGCCCACATAACATGAGCCTGGAATAAACTACTTAACGTCACAAACCATATAATTAATGGCTTGGGTAAATTGCCTTTCTATTATTCTTTCAATCTCACCTCTTATATAGGCTATAAAAGATACAAACTCAAGTCCCAATTCTAATATCCTCTGTATCTAGTCATCTTCCGGCTTTTGTTTATTTATTTATTCATTCATTCAACAACAAATATATATTAATTTTGTGTGTGTGTCAGGTACTCAGTTATGGGCTAGAAGGTGGCTTTTGAAGCAGAGACTAAACTGACTTGTCAGAAGGACACAGGAAAGAGACAGAAAAGAGAATGGTGAGAAGGAAGAGAAAACAAAGGAAAACCAAAGATATTTGAATTGAATCATCATGAAGGAGTAGGTGCTTTCCCCACAGATAAAAAGAAAGCCTAGGGAAAAATTCTATTGTACAGGCCCTGTACCATTCCTCATATGGATACCATCATCCCCATTTATATAATAGGAAAACACAGGTCCAGACAGGCTCTAGGGACCTGTTGAATAAAGGTTGTCAAGTCTATTTATCTAACAACATAACATCACTAAAGTCGCATCTCGAGCATGTTTTTAAAAGCATAATTTTAATTATTTTGTTACTGTTATTGAGAACATACATAGCAAACCATACACAAATTCAGCTTTCTATGGGCAGCCATTTAGTGAACTTGATTGCATTATTCAAGTTGTATAACTATTCTCACCCTCATTTTCTGAGTTCTTCCTTCCGTATTAACATAAATGCACTGCCCCTAAAGTTCCTGTTTAATCTTTTGAGTTGTTTTGTCAGTTTGATCCCATACAGACAATTCTGAAAACAGCATAATTCTCAAGGCTAAACTGTTGGTTTTGAGGAGACTTTAGGAGATATGTGTGGTTTAAGATTTAATGACTATGTCAGGAAAACAGTTTAGGGGGTTCATACAATTTTCATAGCTCCCAGGGAGTCAGGAAATTTGAAATTTTTTTCTGCATTTTCCCCCTTTAGATTAGGATTCTTCTATCAAATCTTTGCTCAAAATGTTCAGTAATGGTAGCTGGGCACTCCCCAGCTCTTCTGGTCTTCAGCAAAGGAGGCATTTGTTCACAGAGGTGATTAGCCACCCATTCCATATCCTCACCCTGTTCCTGACTCTACTTCCTTTGTCATTGCAGATGAACAGAAACCAAATGTGGTGCCCCGGGTGGCCGCTTGTAAGTTTTTAAGGCTCTGGGCACTGGTCATCAAACCAGGTAGTAGAACAGAAGCACTGAACATGTTTTTAGGCCAGTTAATTGGGATGTCCCATGAAACCGTGACCCTAAACCTCTAAACCAGGAAACCAAATCCCACAACATTTTTGATTGTATGTAGGCAACCTTAGCAGCTACTCTTTTTTTTTTTTTTTTTTGGTGTTCATTTTTTGTAAATATAGCAGGTGCCTGGCTCAACAGAACTGTTACTGATTCAACTTTTTATAGGTGTACAACTTATTGACAGCCATTACAACAACAGGCTATGCAACTCTACCTTTAAACAATATGATATTACTATCACTGTGAACTGTGCCACTTCCTGCCTCCAACATGCCGTAGGTAAACACTAATAAACTGTGTTCCCTCTATATCCAATTTTTCTTGTATTTTTCATAAGTGAGGTCACACAACATTTGCCCCTTGTGATTGACTTATTTCACTCAGCATAATGTCTTCTATCTCCATCCACAGCATGTATCGAGACTTCATGTCTTCTGCTGGCTGAGTAATATTCTGTTGTACATTTGTACCACACATTGTTTATCTGTTCGTCTGTTGATGGGGGTTTAAGTCATTTCCACCTTTTGGCTATTGTGACTAGTTTTGCAGTGAACATCAGTGTACAAGTCTTTGAGTCTTTGCTTTCAAACCTTTGGGGTATCTGTGTAGGAGTTTGTTTTGTTTTTGTTTTTGTTTTTTTAAAGAACCACTGTACTGCACTCCACAATGACTGTATCATTTTACATTCCTACCAGCAATGGTTAAATGTTCCAGTTTCCCTGCATCCTCACCAACATTTATTATTTTCTGCTTTTTTCTTTTTAAAACCAAATTTAGCTGTCCTAGTGGAACTGAAATGGTGTCCCATTGTGGTTTTGATTCACATCTCTCTGATAGCTAAGGTGCTGAGCATCTTTTCATGTGTTTGGTGGCCTTCAAATGTCTTCTTTGTTGAAGTATCTACTAGAGTCCTTTGTCCATTTCATGATTGGATTATTTGTTTTTGGATGGTCAAGTTATCAAAGTTTTATACAGGTATTTTGGTTACGAGATTCTTTTCAGATACATGGTTTCTGAATATGTTTTCCCATTGGTGGTTTGTCACTTTTTTGTAACGTCTTTTGGTAAACAAAAAGGTTTTTCATTTTTATAAGGTCTTACTTTGCTATTTGAACTTGGGTTGTTAAACCAGTAATCCATTGCTGAAAGCTAGGCCTGACAGTATTGCCTCTGCTTTTTCTTCTGAGAATTTTAGGGTTTCATTGTGCAAATTTGGGTCCTTAATTAGTTTGGATTTTTTTTTTTTTTTTTTTTTTTTGCATATGGTGTGAAGCATGGGAATAGCACATGTCCATCACTCAGGAAATTCCACCAATTACACTAGCATTATAGAATTCTCCCTGCAGGATGTACATAGAGATTCCCAATCCTCAGAGATCTGTTTGGTGCCTTCTGTTTCATATTACTATTCCTCTTGCACCTTCCCTAGGTGTGGAAACTGGGATACTTACTTCCAAGAATTGGAAATATGAATAAAAGACTGTGAAATTTTACCAGGAGGTACACAATAATATCATCTATACTGAGCACCCAAATGAGGCTAACTCACGAGTCCTCTAGAGCAAAGGTTCACCCAGGGCAGTTTTGACCCCCAGGAATGACTTGACTATATCTGGAGATATTTTCAGTTGTGACAGTTGGGGAAATGCTATTGATCTCTAGTGGGTAGAGATCAGGAGTGGTGCTAAATGTATTATAATACGCAAGATAGTCCATACGGCAAAGAATTATCTGGTCTCGAATGCCAGTAGTAGTGAGGTACAAGTGTTTGCCCTAGCCTACCCAGTGAACCTTCTGTGGGATCAGTGAGCCCTTCCACATCTTCACAGTCATAATGAACTTATCTATAAAGCCAATATAGGACTGTTATTTCATACGGTATTTCCTCAAGGAACATTCAGAGTTGGGGGCATCAGCAAGAGGTGAGAACAGTAGGCCTCCTGGACATCTCTCTGGAAAACGTTCAGTTTTTCAATAATGTTCTAATTACTGCTCTGTCACATCACATGGCGAACAGGTTGGCAAACCCAGGTACTGAACTAAATAATCGGTGGCATAATCTAAACATATAACAGTAATTAAGTCTGACAACTTAATATGCTACTGAAATTTAAATGTACAGCAGTAATCTACAATTAACCAATCTTTTGTAATAGCACCCTGCCAGCCTGGAAGATTTCAGGTATAGTGTTGTGTACTATTAGGTAGTAAAAATATTGACATTAGTGAAATGTACCCAGGCTATGATCTGACATATATTCAAATTAACCATTGCTCTACAAGGGAAGACGGAGGTAAGGCAGAGATTCAGGGCTGCCTGTCAGCTCGTGTCAGAGCAGAGAGTTAAGCAGTTGCTGCAGCTGACATTCATGTGTCTGTCGCCAGTTAAAAGCCCTTGCCTCTGAAAGTCACTGTATTTTAAGCCCCTTATTAGCAAGGAGGAAACCCTGGTGGCATAGTGGTTAAGAGCTCTGTTTGCTAACCAGAAGGCTGGCAGTTTGAATCCACCAGGCGCTCCTTCAGAACTCTATGAAGCAGTTCTACTCTGACCTGTAGGGTCGCTAGGAGTTGGAATCACCTTGACAGCAGTGGGTTTGGGTTTTGGTATTAACAGGGAAGTGGAAGCAGAAAATGGGGTTCAAGGCAGGATTTTCCCTTTGAGGGGTTTCCCTTTTGAGGGAAACAGAGGTTAATATTTTACTGAAAATCCCAATCAGATCTTGTATAATTTAATAAGCCTGAAAAGTAAATATACTGAAAAATGCATGGACTTTGAATTTGGTGCTGATAAGCATGTGAAACCCTATGTATCGTTTACAAACCATATGCTCTTGGACAGGCTGTGCAAACCTTGAGCCTCTATTTCTTCGTCTCAAAGGTGATGTAACTATGCTTAGGTCACACATCTGAGGTGACAGTGGCCTAAACCTTCTCTCCCTACTGTGTCTACTGCTCACAACAGTCAAAGGGATAGTTTGCAAATATTTATGAGATACCAGTGCCCTCCTTTAAACTCTGTTTTGCTTTAAACCCTCTTACGGATCATGAGGATTGTGCATTGCCAGGTGGGGTTTCGTTAAGCGGCATGTAGGGTTGCTCTGTTTTGGAACCAGCTTACGAGCATCTAACAGCAAGAATGCTTTTGTGCTTGTGCTGTGGTTGTGTGCTGTGGAGGTGATCCCAACTCACAGTGACCCTGTCAGACAGAGTAGAACTGCCCCCTGGGAGATCCTCGGCTATAGTCTTCGCATGGGGAGATCACCGGGTCTTTTCTCCCGTGGAGCAGCTGGTGAGTTTGAACTGCCGGCCTTTCAGTTATCAGCTGAGCGTGGAATTCTCACGCTCCCAGGACTTCTTCTATGATGGTGTTGCTGTTGTTGTGTGCCGTCGATTATGACTCATCGAGATACTACAGGACAAAGTAGAACTGCCACATAGGATTTCCAAGGAGTGGCTGGTGGATTCAGACTGGCAGCCTATTGGTCGGCAGCCTGAGCTCTGAAACATTTTGACACCCGGGCTCCTACATAATGGGGACGTACTGGAAACCCTGGTGGTGTAGTGGTTAAATGCTATGTCTGCTAACCAAATGTTTGTCAGGTTGAATCCACCAGGTGCTCCTTGGAAACTCTGTGGAGCAGTTCTGCTCTGTCCTAGAGGGTTGCTATGAGTTGGAATCGACTGCATGGCAGTGGGGTTTTTTTATGCTAATTATGGAAAATGATGTAGGGTCTTGCAAGTCAGTAAGGAGCTTGAATTGGTACCTTAGGGCTTTGCCCTAGCCTGCCCACTAGCCATCTTTTTCCCATCCCCCAGGACTCCCTGCCAGAGTTGGAGAAGCCTCCCTCTAAACTGCATGTAAAGTCACCTTTCCCACTTTAATTACTAACCCCTAACGTTGTGTTTGTTTTCATAGTATCCAAAAATATTTTGTCTTTGTAACATGTGGCATATAAGCTAGAATGGAACCTCCACTGTGGCAGGGACTAGTCACATCCTAGAGTGGAACAGGTACTCTGAATATCTATGGAAAGACAGAGAAAGGAGAGAATGGAAAAAGGGGAAGAAAAGGAGAGAAGAAAGAAAGGGCACACAATGCAAATACTCCTGTGTGGTTCCAGGAAGAAAACAGAATCTCAATTCCAATTCTTCCTTCACAATGGAAATTCCAGAGTTATTTTAGGATAAACAGTTTAAGGCACTCTGATCCCCTCATGAGTAAAATTTATTGGTGAATTAGGATATCTGGTCTCATCCAACTCGACGGCACTTGGCTTGGCTGATCTCTAGCCTTTGATGTACAATTGCCTTTTAAATAGCTGTGTGACATTAGTTGGCCCTCTGGACTTCCATTTTCTCTTCTAAAACTAAAGGATTTTCCTAAATTCTTAAAGTCACTGTTGGTTGTAACAAAACCAAGTGCACTGGGATCTTCACATGAAACTTCAGTTTTTACCCTGCATTACCTTGAAGTATGACTCCAAAATTTTTGTAGGTATCAAAAATATATATTCAGCTTTACTTTGCATTAAAAAGATGTAGCTATCTACTGAATATTTCTTGGGGAGATGGAGGAAAAAAACAAACCAGCAAACAAAATCCAGTGTCATAGAGTCAATTCTGACATATAGCAACCCCTATAAATAGCACGGAACTGCTCCATAGTTTCCAAGGAGCACCTAACAGATTTGAACTGCCGACCTTTTGGTTAGCAGTTTTAATGACATCCTAAGCTTTCTATCTCTTCTGTTTTCTTTCTCCTCAGGTTTTGTTTAACCTGGGAACCAGAACTGTGGTATTATCCTTACTTTTGAAACTCTTCATGGCTCCCCACATTAGAAAGCTATGTTTCTAGTCAGTTCTCTTGTGGCATTGGGACTCATGGAGGCGAATGACATAGCTCACCTTCTGAGGCAGGAGGAAAATCTGTCTACAAACTGAGCACAGGTGGCAGTGCCCACAGCATGCACCCCATCCCAGCCTTGAAGGAATCCCCAGCACTGTCCAAACAGAAGGAGGCTCACTGGAGTGAAGAGAATCAGTGTGCCTGAGAAGCAAGGTGCCCCGAGCAGAGACAACGTCAGAGGAGCAGATGGCACCAGGAGCCAGAAGCCACTTCTAGCGTCTCCAAAAGTGCCCCTAAAGCAGCCCCACCTCTTTATTTGCAGCTTCCAGATAGTTTCACAAGCAAATGGACATGGCTTGAGGCACTGCCTGACTGAGCCTTTACCCAGCACTACCACTCCATGGAGAATAATCATATTTTAGTTATGATGTCGGTAAACACCTCTTGGGAGAGTTTTGCTTTTTTGTAACTCATTTCAAGTGTCATCTATAAACTATATACATACATACACTACATCCTTCTGAAAAGGATTTGCTGAGGAGGCCCCAATACCTTTTTTTACACTAAGTATAGGAAAGGAGTTGGGAATGAGAGTACTGTTGCCAAGATAAAGTTCCAAGCTACATGGTGTGTTTTCACATCCTTGCTAAGTTTTGAAAGTGCCTTTGCTTGTATTTCTCATCTCTTGTCTTCTTTGTTGTCTATGTCTACAGGGTGTTTTCTAGGAAACTCAACTAGCTCTCAGCTGGTCTCAAAATACCGAAGAGTCCCTGTCCTTACTGAACTGAGTAAGTTGTGTTCTAAGGGAAAAATTCAATGAAAAAATCTTTGTCATATGTAATTGATTCCTGAGGTTCTCCTTAGGGCCCACAGGAACCAGAATGGACCCCAAAGAGCATCAAGTGCTTGGCTGGGTGTTACATTTGGGTTTTTACCCAACTGATGACATCATCTGTGTATGGGAGCCTAAGAATAACACTTACTTTCTCCCTCATTTGGTTACTAGGAGAGGTATACCAGCAGTGGAGTCAGTCTTATTTAAAAGGCATCTCCCATGGAAAGGGAAACCCTAGTGTCTTAGTGGTTAAGTGGTTGAGTCTGCTAACCAAAAGGTCAGCATTTTGAATCCAACAGGTGCTCCTTGGAAACTCTGTGGTGCAGTTCTACTCTTGTCCTACAGGGCCACTATGAGTCAGAATTGACTCAACAGTACTGGGTTTGTTTTTTTCATTGGTTCCCATGGAAAGAAATATAGGTTTGCAGACAGTCAGAATGTATCTATCCATGCCAACGTGGCTACCTCTTCCTGGGTCTTTAAGTCAGGTATCTGCCTTTCCTGTAGTGATACCAGGGCCATAATTAGAGCAAGGCAAGTGAGTAAGTGAGGCAGCTAGGGTGAAAAATTTAAGAAGGTACTCACTCTCAGGTTTCTAATATTCTTGCATACAAGATGTCTATCTTGCCTCATTCTAACCTGAGTGCTAACCTTCTAAAATGCAAATACCCCTTGGAGAAATAGCATAATAAAATGTGACTTCCCACCAGTGACTTACGGAAAATAAACTTTCCTAGAGCTTTTCTAGGAAACCCTGATGGGGTAGTAGTTAAGTGCTGTGTTTACTAACCAAAAGATCTGCAGTTCAGATCCACCAGGTGCTCCTTGTAAACTCTATGAGACAATTCTGCTCTGTTCTGTAGGGTTGCTATGAGTCAGAATCAACTCAACAATGGTGGATTTTGGGTGGTGGAAGTTTTTCTAGATATAAGAGGCTCTGGGAACAGAAAGCTGGGATCCTAGTGGCACAGTGATCAGATGTTTGGCTGCTAACCAAAAGGCTAGTGGTTCAGATCCATCAGGTGCTCCTTGGAAACTCTATGGCACTGTTCTACTCTGTCCTATAGGGTCACTTCACTATAAGTTAGAATAGACTCGAAGGGAATGGTTTTGTTTTGTTTTCATTTTTTGATTGGGAGCAGAAAGCAAGGTAGGGAAAGGGCAAGCATGCTGTCTGTAGGCAGTTTAAAGGGGTATTGACAGGATACTAGGTGAGACACTGGGATTAGACACTGATGGAAGTTGATGAGAAAAGGGAGAAAAGCCAAAGACAAGGAAAAAGTGTCTCTAACACAGTTCAAACCACTCTTAGATTATCTCTAAAGCTGTGATCCTTGGTTATGTGGTTTCACCTGTCTCCTTAGTAGAGTCAAATGCTTAGTAGGCATTTTATGATTTAAAGTAGTCCTCTGGATGGCACAGATGCTTCACTGCTGTCTGTTTAAGCCCACCCAGGGGCACCTTGGAAGACAGGCCTGGTGATCTGCCTTTGAAAGGACAAAGCCGTGGAAACTCTATGGAGCAGTTCTACTTTACACACGTGGAGTTGCCAGGAGTCAGGATCAGCTGGATGACAACTGAAACAGCAATAACAAAGCCAAATGCAACTTACACAAAAGCAGATGAACAAACTTTTAGTCCTAAAAATGAAACAGAGGAGAGGGTCACTGAATGACATCACTTTGTGATCTGGGAGTTGCAGTGTAGCATGTGGGTAGACCCTAGATGCTGGAGCAGAGAAGATTCACCTTCAGGATTGGTGGTCTCCGAGGCTGTGATTCTGAGCACTATGATATCATGTTGATAACCATATTGAAGCTGTTATTTTTTAGTTTTATTTCATTTATGTCCATTCTAACCTACTTCTGAGATGCATGTATACTAAGGCATAACTTAGAAGAAGGCTGTATGTTAGAGTGGTTGGAAGATGATTGGACAGCATCACTCTTGAGGAACAGACAAGCTGCATTGCTTGTCAGATGAGCCTAACAAGTCTTCCCCATCTTGCTCAATTTCTTCTCTTGCTAGCTGGGACAGGTCACACAGGCATGGGGGCTGCAAAGCTGACTGTGGCACCTTGGAACAGAATGTGTGGTAACCTGCAGGAAAGTGGCTAGGAAACCTGAAGACACTGGTTTGAGATAATACAACAAGATTTGGAGATTGGTTCATGGAATATGGATGTTTATGTGCTTGTTTGTGTATGTGTATTGATGGGTGGCAGAACAAGGAGAGAACAGTAGATTACATTGGAGGTAGGGGTTATATTAGTCATACCTTGCTACAGTTTATAAAATTGGAAGGAAATGGTTCAGTAATGCCACCAGTGTGCTATTTTCCCCCGAATTTACTAAGGACTGACTTAAGGAATTAGGGAATAAACCAGTCTTAGTAAACCATGTGTTCAGAGTTGTGTGTTCAGCTGATTTGTTTTGATCTGTAATAGGACCATCAAGAACAAGAAAGTATGTGAAATTTCATCTTACTTGCAGACTACCAAGCTAACCTGCCACAGTCTATTAAATGCCAGCAGAAAACACAAGATGACCAGATAAACGACAGTTTGTTACTCACAATGATAAACAGCATCGTCATCTTTGGCCAGTTTCCTGAGCCCAATTCCCACAGGGTGATGTAAAGAGGTTTAAGTGTCAGTAGCACTCATATTGGTTGCTTTATAGAAAAGGAATCCTCAGCTTAGGAAACCACGGCCTTTTATGTTATTGCTGTTGGGTGCCATAAAGTCTGTTCCAACAAAGTGAAACACTGCGTAGTCCTGTGCCGTCTTCACAACAGTGTGTCTGTTTGAACCCATTGTTGCAGCCAGTGTGTCAGTCCATCTTGTTGAAGGTCTTCCTCTTTTTCCCTGACCCTCTTCTTTACCAAGCATGATATCCTTCTCCAAGGACTGGTCCCTCCTGATAACACGTCTGAAGTCCATGAGATGAAGTCTGAACCTCTTACCTGCTAAGGACCGTTCTGGCTGTGCTTGCTCCAAGACAAGTGCATTCTCCTGGCAGCCAGTGGTATATTCAATATTCTTTGCCAGGATCATAATTTGAATACATCAATTTTTCTTCAGTCTGCTTTATTTATTGTCCATCTTTGACATGCATATGAGGTGATTGAAAGTACCATGGCTAAGGTCAGGTATGAGCTAAGTCCTCAAAGTGACATCTGTGCCTTTTAACACTTAAAAGCGATCTTTTGTGGACCTTTTATAATAGGCAGTAAACATGACTGTTTGTTACTCTGGTAGGAGATGCTGTCTCTGTCTTCCAGAGCTGTTTTCTGTACAAATATCTTTGAAGTGTAGTGTGGGTACAAAGGCAGTCAGTGCCCTGCTCATGCTCCCAACAAAGACTAGTTGTATTGACTTCAGAGGCTGCCCACAGAGGTCTGAGTTATAGCCTGGCCAGTAACGTATGCTAATTGATGATTTAGGCACTACAGTATTGGCTTCTAAGCCTTGCCACACAAAAAATGGTCCATGAAACAGCAGCACCTGAGAGCATTTTGGAAATGCAGACTCTTAAGACTCCAACTTTAGACCTAGTCAGTCAGAAGTGTGCCGTCATAGAGGACCCATTAAAAAAAAGATTAAAAAAAGTTGCTGTTGAGTCAATGTCAATTCATAGTAGTGCCCCTATAAGACAGAATAGAACTGCCCCATAGAGTTTGCAAAGAGCACCTGGGGGATTCAGACTGCTGACTTTTTGGTTAGCAGCCAAATTCTTAACCACTACACCACCCAGGTTTCCCAGTATACTTGTTAGATCATGATAGGCCCTGACCCACCTCTTTCTGGGCCTAGATAGCTCTAGGAAACCAAGAAAATACCAAGTCATCTATAGTTTCCTGCTGCTCTTAGGTTTTGTTGCAGTGATTCTGACTCATAGAGACCCCATGTGACAGAGAAGAACTGCCCCATAGAGTTTCCTAGGCTCTAATCTTTACAGGGGCAGATCTCCAAGTCTTTCTCCTGCAGAGCCGGTGGGTGGGTTTGAACAGCCAACCTTTCACTTTGAAGCTGAGCACTTGACTGTTTTACCCTCAGGGGTTCTACCTTCCTTCTATAGCAGTTCCTGTATTCTCAAGCTTGTCTGCTTGCTTTTCCTTTTTGTCCCTTTTGCCCTGCAGAAAATCCGTCCAACGTTCACTTTATTGAGCAGATTGGTGGAATGGAGGGAAGCCTTCCAGGAATAAACCTGCATCTCAGCACTTCCTTTTCCACAGGCGCTGTCTTTTCAGGCAGCTTCTTGGATTCCCTCTTGGCCACAGTGAGTACTTACAGAGGCGAGGAGCCCCAACCCCCAAGACCCTCTAAGAGGGAAGAGTGGGTTGGTTAGGGCTGGAGAGGTGGAGAGAGCATCTCACAACCCCAAAGGCTCTATACTTCTGTTGTTATGGTTTCAGAAAAGCTCATTCAAATGCGTTATCTTACTTCATCTTTTCTCACAACCACTTGGTGAGGAAAGCAAAAGATTTACCTTTGCAAGATTAAAAGCTGAGGCCCTGGGAGCTGAAACACCTCACCGCAGGATGAATGGGGGTCAGTGGCAGAGCCCGACCTCTGGCCTCTGCCTCCTCATGGTGCTCACGGCCAACGATGTCTTCTGTTCTCTGTCCTAGCTGCTCAGTGGCTCAGTCAGATATCAGTCACAAATGGACACAGTGGTTTCAAGGGAAAAGCTTCTTGGTCTTTGGTGGGTTTGGTTTAGAACTTAGTCGAATCTTCCCACAGAGTCTCCCACTCATGTGACTGCATGATTCATCCCTAGTTTTCAACACTTCTTTAGTTGCTAAGCACATCCCTGCCCCTCCAAAATAAAAAATCCATTGTTCTTGCCTCAAGTCCAACTATAGCAACTCTCTACAAAGACTCTAGGATTCCCAAACAGAATTGGTTCATTGGACAAGTCCTTACTGAGCCTGCTCTGTACCAGGCTCTCTTCTAGGTGCTGAGTACACAGCGGCGATGAAGCAGGTCTTATTCTAGTGGATGGGTGTGAAAACAGCATGGGGAGTAATGTCTGACCTCCTCCAGCTTCTTCAGGAAGAGGAGAAAGAACCAAGATCAGTGGCCCCAGGCTGATTCCTTGAAGGTGGTGGCCAGACACACCTCCTCTCTCTGTCATTTCTACCAAGTCTGACACCAACTTTCCCTCTCAGAACATGTTTTACTGGGTTCAGCAATTCGTAACAGTGACCACACAGAACTCCCAGACCATACCCACAATTATGGGGTTTACTAGGGAAGCAGCATTACAGTTCAGGCTCAGAAAACTCAAGATACAGTGATCTCATCAGGATAGCCTCTCCCCAGCACTGCCCGCAGGCCACCTCTCCTGGGCCCTCAGCCTCTGCCCAGAGGCATTCTATTCAGTTTTCTCTGTGTGTGCCTCGCTGTGCTGGCTTCTGCTGCTGGGTCCCTGCTGCTGTTCTCTCCCTCCTCTGTGTGGCGGGCTCCACCTCTCAGCTCTGTAAGAGGCTCACATGAAGGCAAAGCTGACCGATTCCCCTGGTGGGCCACAATTACTCTGTCATACAGTCCTGTTCTGTCACTTGGGTAAAAGTTACAAGACCATGGCTAAGAAGTCCACACACAGAAGTAATGAATTGAACTACAAGAATATTGGCAATAAATGCCATAAATAAGTAACATGGAAGATATGTCAGATATTTATAAGGCTTCAGGTGATGCGGAAATCGGAGGCTTGGGGAAGGGGCTGGGGAAGAAGTCCGTGCCAGGGAAGGCAGCACTGAGAAGGTACTGTCTGAGTGAAGTTCTTTAGGAGAGCGCACGCTTAGACCCCCAGAGGAGAACCATTCCAGGCCCGGGGAAGAAGGGCAGCGGCAGTGAGGTAGGAGCACGCCTGGTATGTTCCGAGATCATCTGAATGTGATTTACGCTATCACAACACTTGCGCATAACCACTTGCTGATGACTGCAGAACCCCTCCGAAGGAAAACCACACAACCCACTATCTCAGTGACTCTGCCTACCCGTATTTTCAAAGGACATGATAGCACAGCAGTAAGATATTAATACACAGATACTGGAATGCACAAGGCTCAAAGCAGAGTTAGTAAACTTGCGACTTTCTGGAACTCCACACAGAGGCTGCATCATCGTTACTGAATTGTATCAGTGCCCCAAATGTGCTTTTGGGGGTGCATTGTTGGGGCACATGGCGCCAGCCTCATTTGGTACTGAGGGGATCATGTGGGGCTGAGCTCCGGCTCTCTCAGCCTTGGTTGAGCTCTTGTAAACCTTGCTGAATTCTCAGAGAGAGAATGTGACAGCAGTGAGAGCTTAACAACAAACAAGCAGGTAGTGGACCATAAATTTGCTAAAGGGCTAAAGGCCTTCAGTCTTGAGTATATCAGGACTGGACAGAGTCAAGTCAGGTTATTTTTCTAGGAAGGTGGCTCTGTCAGAGGAAGTATTATATCTACTTTCTGTCACTGATCTATCAATTAACCTGCCTGTAATTAATGAATGCAGTGTCAGGCAGAAGGCAACTTTAGATGAACTTGACCTGTCTGCCAGATAGTTTTAGAGGAATTGAAGGTCCTATTTGTCCTCGGAGCTCCTGAGGTAGCAGGCAACTTTGAGTTTTAAATTAAACCAGAGCCTTAAATTTAACTCCACTGGCCCACATAGAGGAAACCCTGGTGGCGTAGTTGGTTAGTGCTACATCTACTAACCAAAAGGTCAGCAGTTCAAATCTGCCAGGCGCTTCTTAGAAACTTTATTGGGGCAGTTCTGCTCTGTCCTGTAGGGTTGCTATGAGCTGGGTCTGACTCAGTGACAGTGGGTTTGACAGTGGGTGTAGCCCCACACAAAGGAAACCCTGGTGGCATAGTGGGTTACAGCTATATCTGCTAACCAAAAGTTCAACAGTTCAAATCCGCCAGGCGCTCTTTGGAAACTCTATGGGGCAGTTCTACTCTGACCTCTAGGGTTGCTATGAGTTGGACCGTACTCGACGGCAGTGGGTGGATTTTTTGGCCTACACAGGCAGGACCAAAGTCACAGAGGTTTGATTTTGAGTTGTAGAGGAGGCATGGAGAAGGATGGGAAGAGTAGAAATAAAAGCAGGTGAATTCATAATATAAGCCAGCATAGGACACACGAATTTGGTAGAGTCCTGAGCCAGGTGATGGCCCCTTTGCCTATGAGTGTGATATTGAGCTATCATTGTAGGCCACCAATTGCCCCTAGGCTTGTTACTGTTGATTGTTGTTGAGTCGGTTCTGGCTCATGGCGTCACCGTGTGTGTGAAGTAGAACTGCTGCATAACGGCTTCAAAGCTGTGACCTGTCAAAAGCAGATCATTACGCCTGCTTTCCAAGATGCCTTATTGGGTTCAAACTGCCACCCTTTGGGTTGGTAGTTGAACACGAAACTGTTGGTGCCACCCAGAGAGCTCTATAGGCTACCTCCAGGTATCTTATCAGAGGACTTCACTCAGTGGGAGAGAATGATCTGGTCATGCTTGAAAATGAACAGTACTCTGTAAAATCTTAGGACTCTTTTGTGAGGCCCCATGGTAAGATCTGTGAGAGACAAAAAGCCATATACTATGGTCTGATACAGGAGGTAGTCACATGAAGCCAGCAAGCCACAGTGGACTTTTGGCTTGCTATTAAGGAGTCATGCTAAGTGCTTAGTTTAGGACTGGCACTTGGTCAGTTACTTATGATGTGTAGGTTGCCTTCCAGTACTCTGCTTCTTCAGTCAGTAGTATACTTCCAACTCGTTGATATTTAAGGTTTACTTAGAGGAACCTCTTTCTCAGAGATTGGGGTGGAAGACGTCCTTTATGTTAAGAGTACTGACTTGTGTCTTGAATCCCTAAATGTCTATCTAATGGCCTTCTGCCCCAGGGTTTGAATCCTAAATAGTATACAGCATGGAAAAATCAAACATACTTTATACTATCTAGAGCTTCAGTTCAAACTCCTGATCTTTGCTCTGGTCATGATTAGCTGAACTAAAAACCAAACTCGTCACCCTCAAATCTGTTCCAACTCATGGTGAGCCCACGTGTTTCAAAGTAAAAGCACACATAGAGTTTTCTTGGCTGCAGTCTTTGTGGAAGTATATCTGTAGACCTTCCTTCCACATCATCACTGGGTAGATTCGAACCACCAACCTTCTGGTTAGTAGTCCCCCACACACCGTTGGTGCCACCGTAAGATGC
The DNA here is from genome assembly GCA_028571685.1 of Heterohyrax brucei. Taxonomy (NCBI): domain Eukaryota; kingdom Metazoa; phylum Chordata; class Mammalia; order Hyracoidea; family Procaviidae; genus Heterohyrax; species Heterohyrax brucei. The sequence continues at coordinate 67,443,534 of CM053160.1, read as the reverse complement.
CAAACTAGATCACTGGAAATAATTAGTGAATGCTGCCCACTGAGGTTTTCCTTTCCACCTGACCTGGCAGAACTGGTTCTACTTGACGTTCGAAAAGGGAGGGTGCCTTCTGACCACTCTGGTCACATACGAAGAACGTGCTCTTCCTAGCCCCGAGTCTGTCCTCAGCCTCCTGTTCTATTATTGCCTCTCTTCTGGGCACCATTTGAACTTGGCTGGCCTCCTGATCTGGCCACCAGTCACATGGCAATGAAAATAGTAACCTGAGAGAGGAAGATGACATGTAGCCTCCTCTCCCCAAAACACTGTGATGGTTCTAGAATATGTTCTTGAGCACTGCATTTTATTCTCTATGTATTTAGGAGCATCTCATTGCTGGGGGCTGCCAGAGGAAGAGAAAAAAGTTTCAATCTCCCTTTCAAGTTGAGGTGGCAGCTATAGACCCCAGAGTTATAATCCTCTCTGACCCATCCCTGTGGCAGACACCACTAATAATCACAGTTAATGATCCCAGTTCTCTTTCCTCAGGTGGCACCTATCAGTCTTTGCCAATAGGGACACTGAGGCGACAGCTTCTGATACGCTGTGTTATAAGATAGTATTAATATGAATTGCCGTGTGAGTGACAGGAACAAGGATTAACAACGTCTCTCTGGCACTTACCTTGTATGAAGGACTTGGCTGAGTGCTTTGCCTATATTATCTTTCTGAGGTCTCCTCTCAACCCAGTTAACCCAAAACCCGTTGCCACCAAGTTGATTCCAACTCAGTGACCCTACAGGGGAGAGTAGAATTGCCCCATAGGGTCTTCAAGAAGTGATTGGTGGATTTGAAGTGCTGACCTTTCAATTAGCAGCTAAGCTGTTAGCCACTGAGTCACCAATTACAACCAATTGTCAACCAAATTAGAATTCTATTATTAGCCTCATTTTAGAGATGAAAAAATTGAGGCTTAGAGAAGGGTAACTAGTATGCTGAAGGTCACACCCCTTATACATGTTGAATTGTTTTTCAGATCCCCCTATTTCTAATTTTAGAGTTAGATCTCTTTATCACAGTCAATTGGCCCTTCAGAAATCTGTTTTTATGGTCGCTAGTATAGTGTCATGGCAGTGAATTTCAGGCTTTGTTTAGAGGAATTGCTATCACAGGTGCTCAGGGGTTGTGAAGTGTGGGCATGGGCAGAAGGGAGGACCTGCCTACCGCACTCCCCCCTGCCCACCAGGTCCGCCTCTCCCTCAGTCTGAGCAGCTCCCCTCTTATTATCATACACGAGGCTCCTGGGTAAGACATGACTTGAAGACAGACATCTTTGAGTTGAAAGAAAATTTTGAATACCACTGCCCTAAAAATGTAACGGAACCCACTACTGCTAAGTCGATTCTGATTTCATAGCAGTCCTATAGAACAGAGGAGAACTGTCCCACAGAATTTCTAGGGACCACCTGGTGGTTTTGAACTGCTGACCTTTTGGTTAGCAACCACAGATCTTAACCACTCTGCCACTATGGTTTCCACCACGGCCCTACAAATTAGAATATGTGATCATTAGAAATGCGTAAAATATAGGAGAGAGAAGCCTTGTTCTCTACACTGACATATGTTTTCCTTTTCCAGTCAGAGTCCCATGTAGAAGGCAGGAAATCAGTCCTCTGCCACCTCTGTATGTCCCTTTTGTCCTGGTGTTTCCCTGCCAGAGAACATCCCACAGATTTGAGTCCTCCCGACTGCTGCCCAGCTTACTGCACCAAGCGCTCTGTTTCCTGTGGCTCACTAGCTTAGTTTTGCTGGCACACTCCAAGTTTATATTTGGAATCAAAGTGTTTGTTTTCTGATGCCCATACTACACCGAAGGGCAAGGCTAAAAACAGACACCTTCAAAACAGACTCCCTCAGGGAAAAGGAGCACCTCAGCAGTCTCTGAGGCAAGAGGAGAACTTCAGTCTTGCGTTCAGTCTTTCTTTCCAGCCTAGTATTTGGGGACCTCCTTCTTCTCGTGCATACTCAGAAACCTCCCTCCATATCAAGCCTACTTTTCCACTTTCTCCTCCCATCTTCATTAACAGAGAATGGCTCGGAGAGTCCAGAAGAGGCAGATGAGTCTGCAGCAACCCACTTGGAGCTTGTCACTGCTTAGAAATGCTGAGGTTTTTGTTTTCAATTTTCCCACAAATTTTTCATCCTATTCCCTAATATACGTGTGATTTTTTTTTCCCAATATAACATAATGAATTTTTTGACAAATTTCTTGTTGTGTTTCGCATTATGGCTTCAAGGAGTTATTGTTACACAGGTTGTAGAACAGGTCGCTAGGGTTTTCAAGGTTGTGACCTTTTAGAAGCACATTGCCAGGACTGTCTTCCGGGGTGCCTCTGGGTGAATTCAAGCTGCCAAACTTTTCAGTAGTAGTTGAGAATTCAACAGTTTGTGGCCCCTGGGACTCTATGACCTCAAGTGTCCCCTGTCATTCCACTGTAAACTCTTGAGCCAGTTGGTGAAGCGTGCCTGTCAGGTGTAATTCAAATCCATTTTTAATCCTCTGTCATTTCCATGCTGTGAAAATGAAAACACAGAGACAGTAAAGCCCATAAGCAAGACTCACATATGGCTTTAAAATAACACAGCTTCCAAGCTAGCTATGGATGCAGTGCATCCAGCCCAACAGTTTTCCTTTGCTAATGAGGAAAAGAGAGGCCCACAGGAGTTATGTGACATTCTCAAGCCACTTAGCTGGTTTGTTGCATTCTCTAACTTTATAGCCCTATTCTGAATTAGAAGTATTTCTCAAAGAATATTGAGTTTTCAAGGCCTTTTGATATTCTCAGGACAAAAAGCAGCTAGAATACTATCTGTGCTGTTGGCTACTATTTTAGATGAGGAAAGGGACCTCAAGCATCACTGTAGCTACAACACTTTGGGTTGCAATGTTTTCTGCCATTGAAAATCTTAATTCTAGCAAATATGGTTATATTAGAAATACTGTTTCGAAATTTGAGGACATTTCAAAAGCAAAATTCTTTTTTATGTAGAAGAAAAGGAAGAAAGAAGGAATGGGAAGGGAGGGAGGCAGGAAGGAAAGGAGGGAGTGGAGGATGGAGGAGGGAAGGAAGGAAGAAGGGAGGGCAGGAAGGAGAGAAAAGAAAGACAAATAAGGCCAATACCATGCCACAGAGCACTGAGTAATAAGAATAGGAGATAAAGTCAGAGCAAGAATGACATGTAAATCCCATTATTTTCCCCAGTACAGAATTGTACTGCTTTTGATGTCAAAACTAAAGAAATGGTATATTCAAGAGCTAAGCTTCTCTCAGTTAAATATGTAAAGCACCAGGTTCCCCAAAGCCATCAACACAAAGATCACCCTGGAATTTGCACCATGTCTTTAATCAGTGGGGAATTATTCTAACAGCAGTATACCTCATCACTCTACAACACAGCCACATGTTCTTAAACAGATTGAGGCTCAACCTGGATTTATGTCCTCTATTCCCTCCTGGATTTCAGGGGGCTGATTTCATAAGCACCCTTCCAGGTGGTGATGGGACAGAACAAAGAAGAGAGAGAAGGACGGAGGCATCACCCAGGAGATGCTTTCAGTCTGGAGATTAGGGTGGAGACAGCATTTAAAGTCATCTTTTAGTCTGAAAACTACTGTAAAAATTATTTCCTATTCTCTGACTTCAGGTAGATTATTTCTTTGGCCAACTTGTTCTGATGGCCTCTACATTTTACCAGCAATATTTGTTTGTTTGCTTAAAATCACCTGCCCACTACAGTTAGTATTCTTACAGCTTTTGAACACCTGTCTTATTCAAAGCATGATCAGGGACATACATTGTAAGTAGACAAAGCCCATCATCTGAAAGAACCCATAATGTAAGGAAGTGGTGCTCGGCATGTGATGCAAGGATCTCTCGCAGCAGAACTACCTCAGATGCTTTTTAAACTTGCAGTTCCCACTCTTGTCCATGGATTCTGCTCCAGTAGGTGTGGGATCCCAGAAATCTGCACTCACTAAAACCACTCCAGGTGAGCCAGGTACTCAAGAGCCAGTGATTAAGGAAACAGAATTTAGTAACATGTGCTGCAGCTGTTGCTGGAATGTGGGGATTATTGTGTCAGCTTTAAGGTTGTAAAAGTCTTGGTGAGAAAGAGTATATGAGTTGCCAAAAGGCACTCAGCTAGAAAGTAGCAGTCTAAGAGTCATACAGATAACTAACTATAAAATACAGATGAATACAATAGAATAACAGTTAGAGGCCATGAACTCACAAAGAAAGGAAAACTTCATGCTCATGAGGAAACCCAGGAAGGAGTTCATCAAGTTGATGAGATGCAAACCAGATGTTCAGAGGCACAGGCATGAGGCAGCTTCCAGAAGACTAGTGTGGACAAGTGTGGACCGGAGTCAACTCTTCATGGGGGACAACAAGCCTGGAAAGGGACCTGGAGTCAGATAATGAGGGCCTTGAATGTCATGACAGGGGGTCTGGACTTGTTTGACAGCACAGGTAAGAAGCTAGCAGTGTGAAAAGACAAATAATATGATATGGACGTTTCTGGAAGCATTGCAGACAATGAATTGGCAATGGGGGGAAAACGGCGGCAGGAGAACTAATGAAGATATCATTAGAATTCTCCAGGTCTCAGAAGATGATCCTCTAAATTTGGAGGTGGAGAAAGTGAATGAGAAATTCTCTAGGACAATGACAGTTGAAGTTGTGTCTGTTATCTGTTATAACAAAAGCATTGATTTCTATGTAGGTACTGTATAAACACAAATTCTTGTTTCTACAGGAGCGAAAGTCTAATTTAGGCAAAATATAGGTCGAAAATTGAAAACATCATCTATTCAAATGATTTCAGAAAACCTAATGTGCCATGTGTTACACTGGTACTTCCCTGTGTGTCAGTGACTAGTCTATATAATGCATGCAATAGCAATTCTGGGAAAAGAGAGTTCAAGGAAATAGCTAGGGCTGTCTGGGCTCGTTTGTTTCAAAATAAGAATTGGCTCGCATTTCCTCCTCCGGAGTCATTTTGACGCCAAAGAGCCTAAAAATTTACTCACTTATCCAGTCCCTAAAACTTGCACAGGGGATGATAAAAGCTAGAAGATATTCCGGTATTAATAAGAAAACCCTGGTGACATAGTGGGTTAAGTGCTACATCTGCTGACCAAAAGGTTGGCAGTTCAAATCCACCAGGTGCTCCTGGGAAACTCTATGGGGCAGTTCTACCCTGACCTCTAGGGTCGTGACGAGTCGGACCCAACTTGATGGCAGTGGGTTTGGTTTTGGTTGGTTTTTAATACTTGTCCTCCAGTAGGTCACAGTCAAACAGATTGTAAGTAAATTCTTACCTAGAACACTCAAATGTAAACAACAAACCCAAAGCCATTGCCATCAAGTCAATTCTGACTCCTAGTGACCCTACAGGACAGGGCAGAACTGCCTCACAGAGTTTCCGAGTTTGAACTACTGACCTTTTGATTAGCAGCCACAGCACTTCATCACTTCACCAACGTGGTTGCCTGCTCAAGTGTAGACGATGGTGTCATCAGTAGTCCCCAGGGACAATTCCATAGATGTCTCATTAAGTGCATATGTTTAAATATTTGCTGGTAATTACTAGGGTCTCTGTGGCCTGACATGTTTCTCTGGTCATTTTTGGAAGAGAGGATCCCTGGTACATGTCGTTACCCATTTTCTTTTTTCTCACCGATAGCGTAGCTTCAAGGGGGCAGGAAATGGGTCAAAGCTTTTTGCTTTGGGATGGCCTAACCTAGTATCCGACCTGAACCTCAGCTTTGAGTCAAAGATAATAATGTTGAGAAACCCTGATCTGAGCACTTGGGTGCTTTTCAAAGAGTGGTACCCACCGAATCTCCAAGTGTGTGTACCTCCATAGCTTACGGCTCTCTGATTTCGCCTGTGGCTTGTCCTTGCTTTCTAGGCCTTCTACAACTACCGTGTCCTAGAATTACTTCAGATGCTGGTGACAGGAGGGGTAAGCACTCAGCTGGAACAACAGTTTGATAAGGATAATCGCTCTGAGCCACTTAACTCCTGTGCTACATTCTTGTCTGCAAGAGAGCGGTGTAAGCTGGGGCTTCTCTCCTTGAACAAAACTATTTTATCAGAGATTGAAGTGAGTGTGCTCTTATTTATTAGAGATTCGTATTTCCTTACCTTTCTGAGTTTATGAATATGACCCAGGATATTTGGGTTCCTAGGTAACCCATAGCACAGAAATAATAACAATAATAAAAACAAAAAATTAATAATATCTTGTATTCACAAGGAGGCCTGGTGGTGCAGTGGTTAACAGCTCAGCTGCTAACCATAAACAAGAGAGTACAAATCTACCGGCTGCTCCTTGGAAACCCTCTGAGGTAGTTCTACTCTGTCCCATAGGGCAACTATGAGTTGGAGTTGCCTCAGTCAAAGTGTTTTGGGTCATGTGTGGGATCCAACTCAACGGCACTTGACTTTGGGCATATTCATACAGCACTTTACAATTTATAATGCATTTTTACCTATAGTGCATTTACTTTTTTACAGTGATCTCTGGAGTTAGATAAAGTAATTGCTAAGATTCTCATCTTACAGATGTGGAGCAAAGTCTCCAGAAAGCGAGAGCTAGGTCTAATGACTTTGTTATTCGGCATGAGTATTAATAATAGTTAACAGCTGGTGCTGACTGACACTCTCCCTCTGCCAGTTCTGCTTGGGGTATTGTTGTTGTTGTTGCTTAATCCAATGATTTGAATGAGCATTAATTCCATGAATTCTCAGATCAAGTAACTCAGGTTCTGAGAAGCAAGTGTCTTCCTGATCCCATAGCCAACCAGGGCAGAGCAGGGGTTTGCTTAAGTTAGTCTGATCCAGAATCTGCTATTCTCTCTGGACTTGAACTGCTAAAGAAACCCGATCAGCCCAACTGAAATCAGGCAGCACAATTCTGTGCTTGGGCCAAAGAATCCAATGAGCTAGCCTGTGGAAAATGCTTGAGTTTTCTTAACCCAGGGGACTAGTGAGCAGTGGGTTATGTCAGGAGAAAAGACAATTCTGGAAAATACCAATGGTGCCTCAAGGCCTTTGGGGATCAGAGGAGACTCCAGACGAAGAAAGTATACTCTAAATATCAAGGCAGTGCCTTCTGGCGTAGTTTGATTGACAGGCTATCTACCTCTCCATGTTACTGTGGAGGGGAAGAAATTCACAAGGAAACATACTTTGCTGACTTTGAGGTCATCACAGAGACCTGTTCACAAGATCCTGGCTCTTCCAGGCCTGTGTGCTTGTTATGTTTCAGCATACGCAACTCAAAAAGACAGGCCTCTGTTCTGTATGTTTGAATTTCAGGTGAGAAAGGAAAATAAATAAATAAGTGAAATCCCAAAGCTCTTTCCATCCCTTCTCACCCTTGCATTTCTTTGGTCTTGGGTTCCAAGGCTTCTGGGGAACCGCCATGGTAGCTTCTTGTTGGCATCAGAGTTGATCGTGGGCTGATCTACAATGATCCACATTGCTCCCCTTCCTCTATCTGTTCATGTCTTGTCTACACTTTGTCCTCTACCCCAAGGCATCCCAGAAATGAACAAACTGTTCTCTTCTGACTTTATTAACCCCTTTTGCTGTTTCTTTTGACTTTCTTGGCTGTTGCCTGAGAGCAAGGCCAAGAGGGACAGTAAGACTGTGATCTGTTTTAGAATGGGTTAAGAGGACTCACTGGAGATCACTTAACATGCCATCTAATTAACCGAAAAACCAAAGCCACTGACGTCAAGTTGACTCCAACTCATAGCAACCCTATGAGTCAGAATCTTCTAACCCACTGCTAATTGTTAATTCATAGTGACTTCTAAAACAGCACTAGTAAGTACAATACCATACCATACTCATAAGAGGTTCTTAAAAATACAATTATAAAAGCAATTCCTGGGATTAGAGTCTCAAGACTAATATTAAACCTAATCACTGAGCCATTGGGCACTGCCACCATGAAGATACTAGGAAATGACTTTGTACTCTTCCAAACTTCTACTAAAAGTAAAATCAAGTAGCACTCTAAGTACACACCTGTTCGTGTTTTATTAAAGTGTCCAGCTGCTATAAGTGTTTCTCTTTTCTCCGCAGCCAAGAGACTACTTCGGGCAAGTGTTCTGTGGCTCATTAAATACTTTTGGAATTCTGTGCCTAGGCATATATCGCATGATAGATGAGGAGAAGTACAACCCAGAAAACAAAAGGGGAGTATGTTTGTTTGAAGATGCTAACCAAGCATGAGGAAACCCTGGTAGCATAGCGGTTAAGTGTAATGGCTGCTAATCAAAAGGTCAGAAGTAGAAATCTACAAGACACTCCTTGGAAACTCTGTGGGGGCAGTTCTAACTCTGTCCTACAGGGTCACTATGAGTCAGAATTCACTCAAAGGCAGTGGGTTGGTTGGAATCAAGCCTGAGGACAAAAGCTGCTGTATTCACTGTAAATGAGAAGTCCAAAAATGGGATTCCATAGTTGGAAGGAGGAATGAAGAGGAAGTAGATAATGGTACAGGGATGAGGAAGAAGATATACAGATTACATGAACCCAGATGGTTAGAGCCCTGTTAATATTGGCTGTACAAACAGAATGGAAGTTCTATCCTCAATGAAAAATGAAATGCAGCTTTCTAAAGCTGATAGCCACTGTCTGTATTTCAGAAAATTGCCTGTTTTCTGCTGGACTCAGCTGAGTAAATACTTATGGGGTGCCTCTTTTCCAGCCTCTGTACTTTGTGCATTAAGAGCTATGGCTGCTAACCAAAAGGTTGGCAGTTCACATCTGCCAGGCATTCTTGGAAACTCCATGGGGCAGTTCTACTCTGATCTATAGGGTCACCATGAGTTGGAATTGACTTGATGGCACTGGGCTTTGGGTGGGTGGTTTGTGCGTGTGAATCATGGGAGTAATATGTTTCAGATTTCCATTTGAAGAAAGATCATTTTGACAACAGTAGAGAAGGTAGAGAAAACATGTGTGGCAGACAGAGGGGCAACGAGGATGTACTCTAGAGATAGCACAGTAATTGAGATCCAGATTGAGATTCTCACGGTGGACTCAAAGGAGAAGGAGGAATTCAAAGTAGAGGAGTGTAAATAGACTGATGGAGCGTGCTACAGGAGAGAGAGGGTGGAAGTCAAACCGTGGTGAGGAGCATGGTGTTAAATACAAGAAAAGACAATTCCTCCGTATAGGAGAAAAGTAGAAAAATAAAGGATGCTAAGGCAAATAGACCTATAGGTGAGAGCGTAGTTAAGGGGGACTTTATTTAACACTTGAATTTCGTAGTGAAAGTCTAGGCATAGCCATTGCCGGGGGAGGAGATGGCAGTATTATAAGGAGCTGAGAAAGAGATACGAATTTATAGTAACTGCTGAGAGAAATGGAAGAGGGAACTCATTGTAGATTTATAGAAGCAATGCTCTGTTATAAATGAGGACAAAGGACTGAAAGTCTTGATGAACTTACAGAGTAGATATATACAGAATAAGGGAATGAGAGAGAATGATAGAAAGTCATAGTCAAAAAGTGATTTCTTGCAGCTTTAAAATTTAGAAGTGTTAACATCCTGGACGTTAAGAAGTGACAACATCCAGGATGTGGCTAAGGAAGTGGTTTAGAGTTAAAACCATGGGGCAGTGAAGACAGAGAACTGTGTTACATGCTGGAGACGTAAACCACAGGGACACAGAGGGCACCTGAGATGATGTGACACTAGAGTTTGAAAGAAAGGGATGCTCCAATTAAATTCATTAGCATCGTGTCTATAAAAAGCACAGAGATCTGGGGTCAGAAGGGCCATTCATGATCAATTAGTCTAAACCTCAAACCTACCCTTCTCCCATTTAAAGATGAGAGGTCAGAGATGGCTGCTGTAGACACAAGGGTGGCAGCCGTCCCCTCATCCCTGCTCTAGAACTTTTCCTTTTGCACTGTGCCACCTGATAGCCTTCACATAAACACAGGAATATTTGTTATGCATCAGAAGCCAGCAAAGCCAAACAAAATAAAAACGTCTCCTTTGACCAGCAAAATGAATTCCTTAGTTTACTCATGGCTTGTAGCCACCTTATTCCCTCTGCAGAGGCTCAGAATTCCTCTCTGGCTTCTCTTGCAGGTTTGTAATTACCCGGCCAGCCAAAGACTTGAAACTGCTCCCCTCGGATCTTGTGTTTTGTGCCATCCCTTTCAGCACCTCCTTTTACAAAATAGAAGAGTTGGTATCTCATCAGCCATATGAAATTGTAAATATAGAGTCACTGGTAGAAGAGAGCAGTCTAGATTCCAGTGAAGATCCCCAAATTAACCCAGTTGTCAAGGATAAACCACAATACTGGCATTCATCAGAGCTGCCTGTGGATACAGAAATGAGTGGCTTTTCTGTGCCTAACAGTGTCACATCACAGTGATAAGCTGTCATCCCAGATACACCCATGTGAAGATGAGAAAGACCGTGCAAAGGACATAATGCAAGAGGATGTCTCTGAACCTTCAGTGCCAAACCAGACTGGTCATATTTTCTGCAAGCAGCTACCTCATGCTACTTACAAGTTATCTCCAGAGATGAGGACTTCAAAGAAGAAAAATTAAAATAGAGCCATGTCACTTTGGTGCCCACTGTTTAGTGGTTGGGTAGCAAGCACGTGCTTAGAGACAGACATCTAATCTACTCCCACTGGATCTGGCATGATCAATACATATAAGTAACCCCTACAAAAATAAAGTTCGCTTGTCTGTTTCCATTGAGCAAAGAATGTATTAGTTTAAGCTGACTTAAAAAAGTCCTTCAGTGTTTGCTGGGGTCGTATAGTCCAGTTCAGGAAACAAAAGATAAAAATGAGGATGTCTTAGAGACCGGAGACAAAAAGTTAAGTGGCCCCCAAGTAAAAAATTTTATGTTCTTTATCCAGAGCAGGAAGACTGTACACTAGCATATCTCCCCATCTCTCTTTTTCTGCGAGTGTTTCCTGTCTTTGTCTACTCTTTCTGTAGGAAGTGAGAAAGACCAGGAGGAGAGACGTGAGCATGTGCATGCTCATGTATGTGTACACATATGCATATGAGAATCCAAGGGATCCACCTGGAACATCAATAACCAAATCAAACCCAATGAGCAAAACGTCAGCAGTTCAAATCCACCAGCTGCCCCTTGGAAACCCCATGGGGCAGTTTCACCCTGTCTTATATGGTTTCCATGAGTTGGAATCAATCCTATAGTAATGGGTTTGGTTCCAGTTTTACAAAGGATTACAGTGTCATGGATAGGGTTGCCAGATAAACTAGTGGACACCCAATGATATTAGAACTTCAGATTAATAACATAAATTTGTAATATAATTATGATACAAAATGTCTATTATGTTGCTATGTTGTTGTTGCAAGGTGCTGTCAAGTCCTTTCCAACTCAAAGTGTCCCTTAGAATGTGACACTTTCTAGTCCTGTACCATTTTCATGCAGTCAATTGAATTGTGTCCCCCCAAAATGTGTGCCAGTTTGGCTAAGTCATAATTCTCACTGTTGTATAGTTGTCCTCCATTTTGTGATCTGATGTAATTATCCTATGTGTTGTAAATTCCAAACTCTGTGATGTTAATGAGGCAGGACACAGTCTACAGGATTAAGTTGTATCTTGAGTCTATCTCTTCTGAGATAGAGAAGAGACATAAGGAGAGAGAAGAGAGATCTCATTACCACCAAGCAAGAAGAGCCAGGAGCAGAGTGTATTCTTTGCATGTGGGGTCTCTGCACTAAAGAACTCCCAGACAAGGGGAAGATGGATGTGATGGTTAAGATTGTATGTCAGTTGGCTGGGCCATGATTCTTAGTGTTTTGACAGTAGTGTAATTTTGTGATCACCTCTGTGATGGAATCTGCTGAGTGGTACCAGTGGGGGCAGGAAATGTAGTGGATCACTGTCTCTGCAGGCTTCATCTCTACCTTCTGCTGCCTACTTCTTTCCTGCTCACTTGACCAAGGTTTCTAGCATGTTGTGGACCCAGAAACTGCCTCTGTCACAGTGCTTGGGACTTAAGCTAGCCACTTACCTGTCAATTTAGGGATCTGTCAGTCTTCACAACCTGCCAGTAAGAGTCCTGTTCCACAACCTACTGATCTTCAGTTCACCAGCCCTGCAGCTCTGTGAATCAGAAGAAGGCTTTTGGTCTTGCCTTCCATCTTGGGATTTGTCAGCCTTCACAGTCTGCAAGAGGGAACTGTTCTGTGTGACCTGCTGACCTTGGGTTCATCCACTTTGTCCGCTGCGTGAACTGGGAGAGGCCTCTATCCTGATCCAGGAGACTCTGACAACTGTGAGAGTTATTTCCTTAATATAAATCTCTGTCTCTCTCTCTCCATACATATGTAAAACCCACTGCCATTGGGTGGGGTCCAGCTCATAGTGACCCTAGAGGGTGTGTGTATGTATATGTATATGTATATGTATATGTATATGTATATGTGTATGTATATGTATATGTGTATGTGTATGTATATGTATATGTATATGTATATGTATATGTATATGTATATGTATATGTATACACCCTAGGGTCGCCATGAGTCGGATCCGACTCAACGGCACTTGGCTTGGCTATATATATGTACACACATGTATGTATATAGGGTGTATACATATATATATAGGGTGTATATATATACCTCTAGGGGGTGTGTGTGTGTGTGTGTCTCTCTCTCTGTGTGTGTGTGTGTGTGTGTGTGTGGAAACCGTGGTGACATAGTGGTTAAGTGCTATGATTGCTAACCAAAGGTTGGCAGTTCATATCTGCCCGTCACTCCTTGGAAACTCTACGGAGCAGTTCTGTTCTGCTGTATGGGGTCACTATGAGTTGGAATCAGTTCAAAGGCAGTGGGTTTGGGTTTTATATATATTTATGTGCTTTACTAGCTTTGCTTCTCTAGAGAACTCAGCCTAAGACAATCAGTGACGAGGATCTTCTCCCAGAACCAACAGAGGGAGAAAGCTTTCTTCCTCAAGCTAGATCCCTGAATTCAGACTTCTTGTGTCCTAGTCTGTGATAGAATAATTTTCTGTTTGTTAAGGCCATCTGCTTGTGGTGTTTCTGGTATAGCAGCACCAGGTAACTGAGACACAGTCATCACTGAATTTGAATCCATTATTGCAGTTAACTTGTCAGTCTGTCTCACAGAAGGTCTTGCACTTTTTCCCTGACCTTCTACTTTGAAAGCATGGTGTCCTTCTCCAGGGACTACTACTATGCTACTTAGTATAGTATGTATACAGTTGTACATATATGTGTGAAATACTACTGTGGTATATAGTATGGTAAACATAGGAGAGTATAGTTAGTGTAGTGTAGTGTAGTACAGTAGATAGTATAGTATACTATTAGTATAAACCCCAAATATTGTATGTAGCTAGTAAGTGATAATGTAGCCTTTAAGCCTGGTTTATTTGACCCCAGCACTCATGGACATTGGCCCTCCAAACACCCCAACAAAAGAAATAAGTGAAAACAAAAACATTCCTCCACATAAAATAAAATGTTGTATTGGTTAAGCTTTGCTTGTAGCGAAATCAACTCAAATCTGTGTGGGGAAAAAAGAGTAGTTATACAGAAAATTGTTGGGGTCCAACACAATTCCTTTTTGTGTGTTTAGTTTCTCAGCTTACCCAGGTTGTCTTCCTTCTTCTGTCTCTTTATGGATGGTCTTTCTCTGTTTTTTCCATGTGACAACTGCTGCTGAGTCAAATCTGACTCATAGCAACCCTATAGGACAGAGTAGAAGCACCACGTCAAGTTTCCAAGGAACACCTGGTAGGTTTGAACTGTCACCGTTTTCGGTTAGCAGCTGTAGCACTTCACCACCATGCCACCCAGGTTTCCATGGACATTGTTCTTGTTGTTAGGTGCCTTCCAGCTGGCTCTGACCCACAGTAACCTTACATCACAACAAAAGTTTGCCTGGCCCTGCTCCATCCCCAGAATCCTTGTTGTGTTTGAGCTCTGTCTTTCCACATGTATAGTGTCCTAGTCACCTAGTGCTGATGTAACAGAAATAACACAATTGAATGAATTCAACAAAGATAAATTTACTTTCAGTCCAGTGGACTACAAGTCCAAGTTCAGGGTACCAGTTTCAGGGGAAGGCACTCTCTGTGGACTCTAGAGGAGTCATTCTTCCTTTGATCTGGGAGCGTCTTAGTGCAGGAACCTCAGGCTCCCAGCACTATTTGTTTTTCTCTCTTTTTATCTCTTGTAGGTTAACAGGTGGTGCAGGCCACACTGCAGGAAAGCTCCCTTTACATTGGATCAGGGAGGTGACCTTGGGAAGGGTGTTACAGTCCTACCCTAATCTTTCTTAAGGCAGTAATTAGGATTTACAAAGTAGGAAAATCATAAAATGGAAGACAAATATGTACTACCAGGAATCATGGCCCAGACAAATTGCTACACCTGTTTTTTGGGAGGAAACACAATTCAATCCATGACACATAGCAAAATGTATTTTCCTAAAATTCCAAATTTATAGATAAAGTTAGAAGCTTACTAAAGATTTGACTGCCTCTGTCTGAACCCCAAATCCTAATTTCTAAAAGAAAGTACATGTTGGACTCAACTTAGGCCATCACATTCCAGCTGTTGACGGCTGAGGAAGGGAGTACCTCCGAGTAGAAGCGCTGGCTGTGTAGACTGAAGGATGGTACATGGCCTGAGAAGACAAACCACTAATAGTCTACCACAAAGGTAGAGGAGGAATTATTATTATTTAGTATTTTTTCCTCTTCCCTATTCTCTGGCCCATTTTCTTCACATAACAGAAACAAAGAAAATATTCCTGAAGAAGAAAGCATGTAAAGATATTCAAAATCTGCAAGTCCACTGCTGTATACATATTGACCAATTTGTTTAGCGTCTCAACCTCAGTTCTCCAGAGTAAAAATTTGTACTGTGGCTGATGTCTTAGTTATCCAGTGGTACTATCACAGAAGTACAACAAGTGGATGGCTTTCACAAAGAGACATTTATTTCCTCACAGTAAAGCAGGCTAAAAGTCCAAATTCAGGACGTCAGCTTCTGGGGAAAGCTTTATCTCTGTTGACTCTGGAGGAAGATAATTGTTCCCAATCTTCCTCTGATGAAGGAGCTTCTTGGACACAGGGATCCTGAGTCCCAGGGATGCACTCTGCGCCAGGTGCTGTTTTCTTGATACTTGTTTTCCCTTCTATTTTCTCTCCTGAGATAAAAGGTAGTACAGGTCACATCCCAGGGAAACTCCCTTTACATTGGAGCAGGGCTGTGACTTCAGTAAAGATGTCACACAGCCTCAATCTAATCCTCTTTAACATACAGTTGCAATTATATACAGTTGCAATCACAAAATGAACACAACCATACAATAATGAGAATCACGGGCCGGATAAATTGATATACACATTTTGGGGGGACATTATTCAGTCCATGACACTGACCTCATTTCCAACAAAGCAGAGACATTTGAATGATTAGTATTTTATTTTTCAATATTTTAGGGAAATGGATACCAGAAGTCTGCCTAAAGAAATAATTGAGATATATACAGTTATATCCAGTGTCACACCATTCTTGTTATCAGTCTTAATAAAATTGGCAAAGTGTTCCCAAATTCATGCATCCAGGAATTCTACAACTCGAAACAAAATCCCTCAGCTATAGTTGGCAACATTTTAATATGAATCGCAACACCAGATCCTTGGCGATATAAACCTGTTGTCCTCAAGTCCATTCTTGGCAATATAAAAATTAAACCACTGCTGTTGAGTTGAGTCCAACTCATAGCGACCCTAGAGGTCAGAGGAGAACTGCCTCATAGAGTTTCCAAGTAGTGCCTGGTGGATTTGAACTGCTGACCTTTTGGTTAGCAGATGTAGCCCTTAACCCACTACTCCACCAGGGTTTTCTCCTGGCAATATAATGAATACTTAATTCATAATGATCAGTCAGTACTTACTAGTAGAAGAAATGGTATCAAGGACAAGAGAAAACATACAATGTACTGAACAAGTAAGCAATATATGGGCCACTAATTTTTAAGATTTTTTTTTTAATCTTTTGCCAAGCCTTGAAAATTATGTGAAAGCCGCAGGCCCCTCCCCAGAAAAACATATGTATGCATATATTCCACAAGGAAACCCTGGTGGCATAGTGGGTTAAATCTGTTTGTTTTTTTTTTTTTTATGTTCTACAAAATTCACCAGTGGGAGAGAAATTATGAGTATCCTGTAATCTATCCACTGACTCTCCAAATTCCTGATCTAAGCCATCTGTAACCAGCAGAGTGATCACCAGGAAGAACAGAGGGCAAGGGGCCCAGGAGACTTGAGTACCTGCTTTGGACATCTCCTTAAAAACCCAGAGAGTTGTAATCCTGAGCAAGTGCTTAAACCTTTCTCAGACAGTTTATCAGCTCATTTTACTCCTGACTGCATCAGGACTGGACTAGATGCTGAGGACAGGGCAGTGGCCAAAATATAGTTACTGTCTACGCGGAACACACACTGTAGCTGCAGAAAGAAGAAAGCAAATGAACAAATAAATGAACAAGTTAGTTACAGACTGTGGAGGAAACAAACGTGATGGCATGATAGAGAATAACAACAGACAATTGTCAGGGACCGCTGAAAGATGAGAAGGATCCTGTGGAAAGATTATTTTTGGAGCCGGAACTTGACCTATTCATAAAGTAGAAAGGAAGTCAGTGAGCTCAGAGTGTAGTGGATAAATCAGAGGAAAAAATACATGAGATTGGAAAGACAGGCAAAACCTGATCGGGAAAGGCTCGATAGACCATGGGAAACAGACTACACAATGAAGTCTTTAACGATGTTCAATAAAGGAATGACATCATATCATATATTTTCCAAAATCACTGTGTCATCTATGGTTTCAGTGGTGTGAGCTCAGATGAATTCTCTTCCTGTAACAGACACTCAAAATGTTAGATAAGCTCTAACAAAAAATTAAGTGTATACTAGCTACTGAAAGAAATGGGAAGTTCCACAAGATTGTCCAATTGAAAATGTCTAATACTAGTTATGAAAATTCTGATACTTAAGAGCTATGGCTGCTAACCAGAAGATCAGCAATTCAAACCGACCAGGTGCTCCTTGGAAACCCTATGGAGCAGTTCTACTGTGTCCTATAGGGTCACTACGAGTTGGAATTGACTCAGTGGCAAAGGACTTTAATGCCTAGGGTATCCATTTTTATAGTGTCTGTTTCATTTTGATGACTTCCAATTTTCCAGGATTCATACTTCATAGACTCCAAATTCTGAATCTAAGTAAATGTTTGCAACTGTTTTTTTCTGATTTTGAGTCACGTCACATCAGCAAGTGAATAAACATACTATACTATATAAATGAATAAACATACTATACCATATAAATTACCATTCAAGAGTAAAAACCAAATATAAAGACCATTTCACAGTAAGAGAAAGATTGACAACACAGTTACTGAAAGACCTAGTAAAGAATAAGCTTCACTAAGAAGAAAATGATCCAAAAAGTGTAAGAAGCAATAAGAAAATAATTAGAAATTATGAGGCAGAATTAACTACAATGACTTTGTTTATTATTATTATGGAGGTAATTATAGATAAGTATTGATAATAATTACAGTTTAGGAAGAGTCAACTACAAGTTGAAACTGATGTGAGATAATGATAACGGAAAACACGAAAGGGGTAAACAAATAAAATTATTCTAAGATTGTAGTAATATTCAGAAAGAGTAGAGTTACTGATGAAATCAGCGTTTGTTAAACATCTGTTGTGTGTAAACATTTTTTAGAACAAACACTGAAGAAAAATGTAAGAATGCATGATTTATAGATCAGTGGATAAAAGCTTACAATGTAAAGGAAACAGAAATGGAATTAAAAAATATTTCATTGTTCCATGAGAAGCCAGGATTTCTTTCTCAAAATCAGATGAAAACAGTAATTTAGAGAAAACATAAAGAGTTAATACATGCAAATACATTATAATAAATATTAAAAATGAATCATTTTAGGTAAATAGTATAGATTTTCACATTATATTTAAGACATGGTATATGCTGCATACAGCAAATATACAGAAAATACATATAAAATTTGAAACTGAAAGGAAATAAACATACTAAACAAATACAGATGAAAATAAATCCGCTGCGGAACTTCTGATATGAAGTACATTAGACTCTAAACAAAAAATTATTACTGAGGAAAAGAAATTTACTTTATAATCATAATACTAATCTTCTGTAGCCAAACAACAAAAAAAACTTGTGAAGTTGTATGTACCTAATAACACAGTCTTAAAATATGTACAGCCTTAAATGACAAAATTGCAAAAAGAAATTGAGATAGTCACAATCATGGGGAGGTATTTTAATGCACATTCCTCTAAAACTGATAGTTGAGCAGTAAAAAATCAGTTCTAGTATAGGAAAATGTGAGCTGTGCAGTTAACTAACTAAACCTCATGGAGATATATGGAAATCTACATGTTCTTTTCCAGCACCACTGTACGTGTTAATTTCCTATGCAGTAATCAACAAAATCAGCCTCAATAAATTAATGATATCATACCAATCACATTGCAATAAAATAAACTGATAATATCCAAACCTCACCAAACAAAACTCACAAACATATTTTGAAATGAACAACAGCGATAGAACAGTTAATCACAGGTCAAATGTAAAAAACAATGGATATAATGAAACTTAAATGCCTATGAAAACATTCAATAGCAATATTTGTGGTATACATATAAATTAGTGCAAATATTGAATATACCTCTTAACTATGTGTATGTGTACATATATATACACATACACGTGCAGATATAGATGAACAATTAAAAGTTAATGAGCTAATGGCTCAGTTTAGTGAATTAGAGAAAAAATAGTAAACCAAAGAGAAAACCAGAACACAAATCAAGAATCTGCTTTTCTCTATAACTGACCCTTTACTTTTTGTGAAACAGGGACAATGCCCTCTATAAAATACTTTTTTCAGGCTAGGGAAGCAGTATTTGAACAAGATTGTGGGGCAGGGCAAATAGAATAAGAGGAAGAAGATGGAAGAGAGTATATAAAAATCTCTGTAAGATTTGCTCTTCCAAGTGTACTCCCCAAACCAGCAACATCCACAACAGCTGTAAGAGGACTCCATTCCATACTTACTGGATCAGAATCTGTATTTTAACAAGGTCTATAAATGATTCTGAAACACTGGTGACATAGTTAAGAGCTACTGCTGCTAACCAAACGGTTGACAGTTCAAATCCATTAGGCACTCCTTGAAAACCATATGGCATAGTTCTACTCTGTCCTGTAAGGTCTCTGTGAGTCGGAAGAGACTCAACAGCAGTGAGTTTGGGGTTTGGTCAATGATTCATGGGCAGCGTTAAGGTTGAAAAGCATAGCTTTCAAGGAGCACACATGTGCGCACATGCACACACCCACCCACACACACATTGGTTGCCAGAAAATAAAACGTTCTAGAGTTTGGGTTGAATATAATCTCTCCCACAATGTTCAGCTTCTTGGCATTTAACTTCTATTCATGAACTATGGTACGTCCAAATACCTCTAACTATAAAACTCTAAGTGGAAACCCTGGTGGTGTGGTGGTTAAGCTATGGCTGCTAACCAAAAGGTCAATAGTTCAAATCCATATAATCCATCTAATAGTGACTGCTTACATATTAATGCATTAAAATGTCAACTCTAAACTGTGAAGATTTAAATTTAAGGACTACTAGTTTGAAGCCCTAGTGGCATGTGGTTGAGAGCAGTGCCCCTTGGAAACTCTATGGACAGTTCTACTGTGTCCTATAGGGTCACTATGAGTTGGAATCAACTCAAAAGCAATGTTTTTGTTTTGTTTTGTTACTTTTAAAGCGGAATACCTTCAAAGTGTAAAGGACTTCAGGGAGACCAGAGGTGAGTGAGGTTGTATACTTTCTGGGAGGAAGGATGACCCAAAGCTTAAAATTTAGAAGTTGTTTCTTCTGGACCAAAGGAACAAAAGTCCCCAACCTCACTCTGTAATCTTGCTTCAGCCTACTGATTTGCACGCTTAGGGATCACTGAAGAAACAATGAGGAGGAAGAAGAGAAGGAAGAAGATGGAGAGAAGGAGGCAGAAGGGGGGAAGAGGAAAATGAGGAGTAGGGAAAGCAGGAGGAGGACCTGGGGGAGGGGGAGAGAAGAAAGAGGAAGAGGGTGACAGTGAGGAAGGAGGAGCAGCTAAGGGAGACAGGGAGAAAATCCCCTAACACTAATTAGGGTTGAAAGACTACAGGATGAGTCCAGCCGCTGCGTGCTGGGAAGAAAGAACCCTGAGCAGCTGATGATAAGTTCCGATTAAACTAACTGCAAGTCCCCTGGGGATATCACAAGGTAAACCTGATTGTCTCTGTCATTTACAATCATTATCAGGCTGGCTGCTCTCTGTAATTTTACTGGGGAGCCAATTAACAGATCCCTGAAGCTTGAGGGGAAAATGTCCCAGCCCTCTTCTTGTTTTTGAACTGAAAAATAAGGCATCTTTTGTGTTGCTGTATGCTGCCTGCTGCCTGGTGGGAGTTGAGGTGTGTGACTCCATACACTGCTGTGACTCCTCAGGTCTGGGGAATGCTTGAGTCAGTCTTCTTTCTGACTTACCCTTTTCTCTAGCAACCTAAATTAGCCTCCAGAGAGCCAAGTGAGCCTGGCTTGCTTCTTTCCTGAGATACAGAACTACTGACCATTTCTTTTAGTTGCCTTCCAGCAAAAAATCTTTGTACCATTTCTTCTTCCAAGAGGGGAAAAGGTCCAACTAATGAATTGAGAAAAAGAGCAGTGAAGGGATGCTATTCTCTCACTCCACAATTATTCGTCAGCTCCCACATCTTCTTGCACTTCCCCATTAGAAGCCAACTTTTTCCTGGTTGTCTGCATTCACTGGAAACTCTGGTGGCATACTGGCTAAATGCTATGGCTTCTAATCACAAGGTCATCAGGTTGAATCCATTGGCTGCTCCTGGGAAACTGTACAGAACAGTTCTCCTCTATCCTATAGGGTTATAAGTCAGGATTGACTCCATGGCAGTGGACTCTGCGTTTACTGTTTTATTTCCACGTCTCTGATTAACCACCTACGCCACCCCAGTCTGCCTGTGGCCTTGATCGTTCTTCTGAAAATGCCCTTGTAAGAACAAGGATATTGATCTCATTAAATGCTCAAGACTTTTTGGACTCCTCTGACCTGAACCCCCAGGAGATTTAGGCACAGTCGACCTCTCCCCTCATGCTGAATCACTGTCTTCTCGTGACTTCTGTAATATAATAGGCTTCTGATTTTTGTTTTTTTAACTATGCATTCTCATGTTACCTTTCAGTTCTGCTTTTCTGTAATACAATTGTTAGTGTTATTCAGAGCTTGAGGATTGAGTCCTCTTTCTTCTTCTTTTGAAGTTCATGGGTAATGGGAAGAGTTGACGTGCTCCATTGCTAAGTGCAAGGTGGGAGGTTCATGTTTACCCAGAGATGCCTCAGAAAACAGGCCCAGCAGTCAATGTCTAAAAACATCAGCCTTTTAAACCCGAGGGAACACAGTTTTTCTCTGACACACATGAGGTCACCATGAGTTGGTTTTGACTCCGTGGCAACATTTTGTTTGTTTTTAATTCTCAGTAAAAACTTGAAAAACCAAGTTTCAAAATCTAGATAAGGATTAATGGTATTAAAAACAAAACAAAACCGATTCTGACTCATAGCAACCCTGTAGGTCAGAGTAGAACTTCTCCATAGAGTTTCCAACGAGACCCTGGTGGATTTGAACTGCTGACCTTTTGGTTAGCAGATATAGCATGTAACCACTACGCCACCAGGGTTTCTTAAGAGCTACAGCTGCTAACCAGAAGGTCGGCAGTTGGAATCTACCAGGCACTCCTTGGAAACTATATGGGGCACTTCTGCTCTATCCTGTAGGATAGCTATGAGTCAGAATCAACTGGATGGTAACAGACTGGGGAATGTACACTGGAAATAAAAGGCACAGGGCTACTTAGCTCTGGCTATTGCTGCCATGCAAGAATCCAGACCACATGTTGACAGATTTTTTTTTTCATATTCTAAGAGAAACTAGTAATTCTGATTTATGTGTGTGTGTGTGTATAATACTTTTTAAAAAATGTCTGTAGCTCTGATAGAATGTCTATAACAATCTATCCCCTGTTTCAAGAAAAACATTTACATCTGGGTATTTTTTTTTAAATACCTGCCTGAAGTAATCAGTGGGAAACCAAGTCAGTAAGAACTTGAAAAGCCAAGCTCCAAAAGAAGAGGGCAGTGCTGAGGTGAGTCCACCACTTCTTTCTGCTTTTCCCTGCAGGCGTATGCCAGTGAGTAAGTGGTACTGCCCAAGAAGTTAAGTTGAATTTTGAAGCACAGAGCTTTCAGGACTGTTAGGAAGCTTGTGGGTTCAGAGTGGATGGAAATGAGGGTTATCAAGTTTGCCAGGACTCAAAGAGACCAATTTGAGAGAAAAGGGAACCAGAGGAAAAAAAAAAAGTGTGCTGCTTTTTTGCCTAAGCTGTTTATTTGTTCCTGACATTTTCAGGGTGAGAGGCTGATGAGCGGGAAAGCTAACCAGAGCTTTCAGCAGTCTCAACTTGCTAGGGAGATGAAAATTGGCATTGGAGGCCTTGCAAGGAGGACAGGCTCAGGTAAACAAACCCCTCATGCTTTCAGCTGAGATCCTTGAGAAACAACCTCAGCAGTCACCAAACTGGAAATAGAATAAGAACCAAATTCAAACCCACTGCTGTGTCGTTGATTCTGACTCATAGTGACCCTATAGGGTTTCTAAAGCTGTACATCTGTATGCAAGCAGAGTGCCACATCTTTTTCCTACAGAGAGGCTAGTGCGTTTGAATTGCCAGTCTTTTGGTTCGCAGCTGAGCACTTTAACCATTGCACCACCAGGACTCCCTAGAAACAGAGTAGTCCTCATTACTCCTGAAATGCAGATGTTATAAGCAAATTCAGGAAATTGGAGGACAAAATGGAGAAATTTGTCAGAGAATGAAAATCTATCCAAAAAAAAAAAAAAAACGTAAAAAAGAGAAGAAATAAAACTATAAATGTAATGTTTGGATTTAGCAACTGTCTGTGTAGAGAAGAAGGGGAGAGTAGTGAATTCTAAAATAGATTGGTAAAAAAATCCAGAGTAAAGCACAGAGGTAAAAATAAATAAATGAAACATAAATAAATTCAAGAAACATACAGAACATGATGATAAGGTCTAAAATAGTATTTGAATCCCAAAAATATAAAAGAGACTGAATGTGCGGCAGAAACAATATTTCAGGATACATTGGCCAACAATTTGCATAAATGAAGATATCAACCCAGACCCTCAGGAATTTTCTTAAACTCCACTCCAACCGTAAAAAATACAGACAAAAGAAATCTCAAAGCACATCCTGGTAAAAAATTCTTCAAAGTAAACTAAAGCAGAAGATTTTAAAAATATCCAGAGGGGGGAAAAAGGATGCATCACCTTCAAAGTAGCTGCAACAAGATTAGTAGTTGACTTTTTTAAACAGAGTAAATCAAAGACAGTGAAATAACACATACAAGTGTCTGGATTCTATACCCAGTGAACATATTCTTTATGCGTGAAAACTAAATGAAAGTCCTGTCAAATGTACAAAAAAAAAATTTACTACCTTCAGACCTATTCTAAAAGAAGTACTGTCTTAGTTATCCAGTGCTGCTGTAACACAAATACCACAAGTGGGTGACTTTAACAAAAAATTTATTCTGCAACAGTCTGGTGGTCCAAAAGTCCAGATTGAGAGCATCAGGTCCAGGGGAAGCATTTCTCTCTCTGTTGGTTCTGGTGAAAGTTCCTTGTTATCCATCTTTCTGTTTATCTAGAAGCTTCTCAGCACAGAAACCTCAGGTCCAAAAGATGCATTCTGCTCCCAGTTCTGCTTTCATGGTGGTATGAAGCCCGCAGTGTCTCTCTACCCACTTTTCTTTTTAGCTCTCAAAAGAGTTTGGCTCAAGGCACAATACAATCATGTATATTGAGTCCTGCCTCCTTAACATGAGTGCAGCTAATCCCGTCTCATCACCTGTGATAGGATTTACAACACATAGGAAAACCACATCAAATAGCAAAATGGTGGATAATTCACGTGAGAATCATGACCTAGCCAAATGGATATGTGTATTTTTGGTGAGCGCAATTCAAGCCATGACAAGTACTTGAAGAAATTCTTTAGATAGCAGAAAAATACCCCAGAAGTACAAGTACAGAAATAAAGGTAAGAATAAAGAGCAAAAAAAAGAGGAAAATACATTGCCAAATACAAATTAACATAGACCATTTAACACTGGTAAATACATGTGGGAGAGAGAGAAATGAAGTAAAAGATATATAAGGTTTTTTCACTGCTGGAAAATTGGAGAAAACAGTTGTGAAAATACTAATGCTTAATAACTTTATTATGTATAAGATGCTCATTGTTATATTTTGTCTAATACAGGATAATAATTTCTGAAAACGGAACAACAAAATAAGAGCAAAATGGGAAAAAGTTAATCTGAAAGAAGACCAAAGAGGCCAATAGTAATTAAATTTTAAGATGCTATAATTTTAAAAATAAAAATGAATTATTATATCAAATAAAAAAGGATAATTTTTTTCAGGCTGGGTAAGTAAACAAAACTCACCAATACACTACTAACAAGAGACACCACTTCGATATACAGAAATAAAGGTTGAGAGCGAAAGTGTGGAAGAGGATACACCAAGCAAATCATTGAAAGCAAACTGGTGTAGCTACAGTAGCATCAAGCAAGGTGACTTGAAGGCAAAGAGCACTAGCGGAGATCAAACCCAACCCAACCCATTGCCTTCAAGTTGATTCTGACTCACAGTGACTCTGTAGGGTAGAACTGTCCTATTGAATTTCCAAGGAGACCTTGGCAAATTTGAACTGTCGATCTCATGGTTAGCAGGCATGACACTTAACCACCACACCACCAGGGTTTCCACTGATAGAAATACCAGGGGATATTTATTAGTGATGAATGCATCTTTCCAGTGAGAAGATACAAAAAATTCTGAATTGCATTTCCCTAACAATAAAATGTATACAGCAAAAATAGAAGAAATGCATAAATCTATGCAGTGGGATATTTTGACAAGCATCTCTTGATAGCCAATAGATACGTAGCATTAAGTTAAAACATTAACCTAATGGACATATATGTAACACTGCACTTAAAAATCTACTGAACATGCATCTTTTTTCCCAAGTACATATGAAACACGCACTACATGTCTACCATACAAAGGGCCGTAAAGAACATCTCAAGTATTTTTCTGACCACAGAGTTATAAAACTAGAAGCCCATAAGAAACAAAAACCATGCATGTAACAGTGGAAAACCTCCCACGGTACTGGAAATCAAGCGTATACTTGGGGATAAACTACGAGTCTAAGGAAAAAAGTAAAATAAAAGGGAAATGTGAAGATATTATGAACTGAATTATAATGAAAATAGGATGTATTCAAATTTAAGAAATGTTGCTAAAGCTGTACTCAGCAGGAAACGCACAGCTTTGAGTAAGAAAAGGCACTATGACCACACAACGGTTCAGCTGCTAACCGGACCACCACAGGGTTCAGTGGTTCTGAAAAAGACCTGGCGATCAGCTCCTGTTAAAGTTTGCAGCCTTGAAAACCCTGCGAACCAAAATCAAACCCACTCCCATCAAGTCGATTTCAACTCACAGCAACCCTACAGGGCAGTCTGAGTAGAAAGTAAAGTTTCCAAAGAGCACCTGGTGGCTTTGAAGTGTTGACCGTCTGGTTAGCAGCTGTAGCACTAAACCACTATGCCACCAACCAAAACAAACCCCCTACCATCAAATCAACTCCAACTCATAGTGACCCTGTAGACAGAGTAGAACTGCCCCATAGAGTTTCCAAGGAGCGCCTGCTGGATTTGAACTGCTAACCTTCTGCTGAGCAGCCATAGCACATAACCACTGAACCACCAGCGTTCCCAGAAAACCTTGTGCAGCCATTCAGCTCTGTTACCAGAGATCAGTATGGCTCTAACAGCAACAACTAAGCAAGAAGACTAAAAATTAATAATCTAAATATCTTTATCCAGGGGCAGATTATCTGACAAGCAAGGTAAGCATGGGCTTACTTGTGCTTACTTACTCATCTGTAGTAAACAATTTTACAGGTGTTTCACCTTGTTAACTGAGCCACCCATCCCTGTCAGGGATTGAGTTTGGGAGAAAGACTTGCCAGTGAGATCCAGAAGCAGATTCTTTGCTATGGTGAAAAAAGAAAATGTGTCCTAGTCACTACAGATGAGCTAGTAAACAATACAGCCATCATGCTTACCTTGACTCTTAGCTAGTCCACCCCTGGTTTTGTCAGTACGTTACAAAAAGGGTATTAAACCCAAAAAAGCCATCTTCAGGGGAACTAGTGAAACTTGCTGGAGGATGTGTGTCACTGAGACTGCCTCACGCAAGTGAGGAGACGTGATTCGAACCATTATTTTCCCATTGGGGTCGCTATAGTAGGACCGGACTTGACGGCAGTGAGTTTAGTTTTTTTTTTTGGTTGGTCTAGATAGATTACTTTTAAATTCAGTCATTTGTTGTTAGATGATTGTTACAAAAAAAAAAAAAACAGTGCGTCGAGTCAAGGCCGACTCATAGCAACCCTACAGGACAGACTAGAACTACTTCATACGGTTTCCAAGAAGTGCCTGGTGGACTTGAACTGCTGAACTTTTGGCTAGCAGCCATAGCACTTACCGACTATGCCACCAGGGCTTCCAGGTGGTTGTTAGGTGGCATTCAATTGGTTCCAGCTCATAGAGACCCCGCGTACAACAGGGCAAAACACTGCCCGACCCTGCACCACCCTCACAGCACTTGCTGTGTTGCAGCCCATTGTTGCAGCCAGTGTTCCATCCATTTCATCAAAGGTCTTTCTCTCCTTCCTGACTCGCTACCTTACCAAGCATGATGTCCTTCTCCAGGGACTGGTCCCTCCTGATAGCGTGCTCAATGTACATGAAACGAAGCCTCCAATCCTTGATTCCAGGAACACGCTAGCTGTACTTCTTCCAAGACAGATTTGTCTGCTCTCTGATAGTCCATGATATATTCAGTATTCTTTGCCAACACTTTGATTCAAAGTCCACAATTATTCTTCAGTCTTCCTTTTTGGTCCAGCTTTTGAATGCATATATGGTCACTGAAAATATCATGGCTTGGGTCAGGTGCATTTTAGGCATCAAAGTGATGTCTTTGCTTTTCAACCCTTAAAAAGGGTGCTTGCAGCAGATTTCGTGATGCAACACATTGATTTCTCGACCTCTGCTTCCATGGGCATTAATTGTGGATCCAAGTAAAATGAAATCCTTGACAGTTCCGTCTTTTCTCCATTTACCACCATGTTACTATTTTACATATCCCTGTTGAAACCCTGTCGCTGCTGAGTTGATTTCAGTTCATAAACCAAACCAAACCAAACCCACTGCCACTGAGCTGTCTCCCTAGAGGTCAGACTAGAACTGCTCCATAGAGTTTCCAAGGAGTGCCTGACAGATTTGAACTGCTGACCTTTTTGTTAGCAGACTTAGCACTTAACCCACTACGCTGCCTGGGTTTCCTTAACTCATAGTGACCTTATAGGACAGAGTAGAACTGCCCCATAAGGTTTCCCAGCAGCAGCTGGTGAATTTGAACTGCCAGCCTTTTGGTTAGAGGCCAAACGCTTAATTGCTATGCTGTCGGGACATATGATATATGTGTATGTGTCTGTCTATCTGTATGTGTCTATATATATATATATATATATACAGACAGACAGACACACACACACACACACATACATATATATAAATTCAACTGTGTGGATCATACTAAACTATGGCTAACGTTGTGGAGAATGGGAATTCCAGAACACCTAATTGTGCTCTTAAGAAATCTGTATATGGATCAAGAGGCAGTCATGTGAACAGAACAAGGGGACACTGCATGGTTTAAGTCAGGAAAGGCATGCATCAGGGCTATATCCTTTCACCATACCTATTCAATCTGTATGCCAAGCAAATAATGTGAGAAACTGGATTATGTGAAGAAGAATGAGGCATCAGGATTGGAGGACAACACATTAACAACCTGCATCATGCAGACGACACCACCTTACTTGCTGGAAATGAAGAAGATTTGAGGCATTTACCGATGAAGATCAAGGACCACAGCCTTCAGTATGGATTGCACCTCAACATCAGGAAAACAAAAATCCTCACAAGTGGACCAGTAAGCAAAATTGTTGTAAGTGGAGAAGGGTCGAGGTCATCAAAGATTTCATTTTACTTGGGTCCACAATCAATGCCCTTGGAAGCAGCAGTCAAGAAATCAAAAGACACATTGCACTGGGAAAATCTGCTGCAAAGGAACTCTTCAAAGTATTCAAAAGTAAGGATGTCACATTGAAGACTAAAATGCACCTGATCGAAGCCATGGCATTTTCAATTGCATAACATGCATGTGAAAGCTGGACTATGAACAAAGAAGACAGAAGAAGAATTGATGCGTTTGAATTGTGGTGTTGGAGAAGAATGTTGAGTGTACTATGGACTGCCAAAATGACCAACAGAGCTGTTCTGGAAGAAGTCCAACCAGAGTGCTCCTTGGAAGCCAAGATGGCAAGACTGCATCTTACATACTTTGGACATGTTGTCAGGAAAGATCAGTCCCTAGAGAAGGACATCATGCTTGGTAGAGTGCAGAGTCAGTGAAAAAGAGGAAGACCTTCAATGAGATGGATCGATACAGTGGCTGCAGCAGTGGGCTTTAGCATAAAAACAGTTGTGGACATGACGCAAGACGGGGCAGTGTTTCAGTCTGCTGTTATAGGTTCACTGTAAGTCAGAACTGATTCAACAGCACCTAACAGCAACAACATACATCTTAATGGCCCTTTCGTATCTCCCTTGTTTGTTGTGCAGCATCCTGTATATTCTTTGAATATACTTTTCCCTTTATGAATTATATTTCCATCTCTTAATCTGCTTAATTGACTCATTTTTTTTTAATTCAGTAATTAAATGGTTCATTTCTAGGCCGATCAGTTGTATCCTTTTCCAAATCTACCCATTTAATTCTGACAGTATCTTTTTGAAGGTGTATAGTTGTATTACATCCTTTAGTTATTTATTTTTAGGGTTATACATGAAAAGGAACCCCTGGAGGTGTAGTAGTTAAGTGCTACATCCGCTAATCAAAAGGTTGGCAGTTCAAATGTGCCACCCAGGCACTCCTTGCAGACTCTATGGAGCCCTTCCACTCTGTCCTATAGGGTTATTCTAAGTTGGAATTGATTTGACAGCAGTAGGTCTGGTTTGGTTTATACATCAAAATACCCAAATTTTCCAATAATTGATCTAAATCTTTTTTTGTTTGTTTCTTTGTTTTATTTCCACTGGCTTTCACAATTGTTTGCATTCTCTGGGCTTGCTGATCTTTTAAGCTTTTTCTTGATCTTAATCTGAAGAATCATGAGACTGTACATGAGAGACTCACCTCCATAAATAGTCTGCTGCTGCCGCAGCCTGTGTTTGGAGGCTCCTACCAATTTGGAATCATTTGAACTTCACCA
Source organism: Heterohyrax brucei (assembly GCA_028571685.1). Classification (NCBI taxonomy): domain Eukaryota; kingdom Metazoa; phylum Chordata; class Mammalia; order Hyracoidea; family Procaviidae; genus Heterohyrax; species Heterohyrax brucei. The sequence goes on along the minus strand of CM053160.1, from coordinate 67,413,775 downwards.
CCACGATGCCTAGTCGCTGTAGTTGTTTGCTGCGATTGTGTTGATTCTGACTCTTGGTGACCTCACATAAGCCGTGTAGAGTGGCTCCATAAGGTTTTCAAGGCTGTGACCCCTTCGAAGCAGGTCACCAGGCCTGTCTTTGAGGCACCCCCGGGGGGAGTTTGAACCACCAACCTTCCAGCTAACAGAGAAGTGCTTAGCCATCTGTGCCACCCAACGACTTCATAAAATGCCTGATACAAACAGAATAAACCAAGCTCACTGTCAGTGAGTGAGTTCCAACTCCTGCTGACCTCATGTGTGTTGGAGTAGAACTGGGCTCCGTGGAGTTTTCTAGGCTGTGACCTTTGGAAAGTAGATAGCCAGACTTCCTCCTGAGGCTTCTCCAGGTGGATTAGAAGCACCAGCCTTTGGCTAACAGCCAAGTATATAACTGTTAACTCCAACCAGGGAATCCACATGATGCAATTTAATATGGCCAAGACAGAACCACTGATCTGGCCACCTGCTGCTTGGTTCCACCCTTCTCTCTGTGTTATTCTGCATCTCTGCTAACTCCATCTCCTTGTACCCAACTGTTCAGGCCACAGTAAGAAGGCCTTAGATGCTGTTTCCTTCACATCCACAGCCAATCCACTAGTAAGTTCTGCCATTTTCATCTCTAAAACCCAACCTGGGCCCATCTTCTCATTATCCCTCTGTTGCTACTGCCCTAGTCAAAACACCATCACCTCACAGCTGGTCTACTTCTCTGGGCTCCTGATGGAGCCCTCATTTGCATTCTTTGTCTCCTGTGCTCCCTTCTGTGTACAGCAATCAGAGGGCCTCTTCACGATGATAAAAAAAAAGGGGGGAAATAATATTACATTGCTACCCATTGCCACTCCTTCAGTTTGAAGGCTTCTATTCTTTTCCCGTTACATTCAGAATAAATTTCAGAGCTTATGTCACCTGGACCCCCACCCTCTGACCTCGTCTTAATATCATTGTCTACCTCAGCTGCTCAGGCCGTCTTTTCCCTCTTTTTGGAACACATAAGCTAATGCTGCACTTAAGGCTTTCTTCACCAGCTCTTTCTCTGCCTGAAAAGGGCTTCCCTTGGCTCCAGGAGTGGCTGATTTCTTACCGTTTACACCTGAAACACATAGTCCTGATATTTATTTCTCTTGTCCCAATTACCCTCTATCCCATTGCTTTATTTTACTTAGTATTTTTGCACGCACACTGACCTGGAGTTATCTTACTGTTCAATTTGTTTCTTCATTTATGCTCCATCCTTCCATCTGGAATAAGAGCTCCATCAGACATAGAGTCGCTATGAGTCTGAATCGACTTGATGTTAGTGGGTTTGGTTTTCTTAACGACACGTCTCTTTCACTCTTATTGTATTCTCTGCACTTAGAATCATAGTTTGTGCATATTAACCACTGAATAAATATCAGCTGAGTAAATGAATAAAATATATACTTCCTATTAAAGAAACACTTTTCATAGTTTAAAAAAGAATCTCATGTCAGTAATTCATAAATAAATTTAGAAATCCTTTGCTAGGTGATGTGTCCTAAAGTTTGGTATCCCTGAAGACGGGAACCAAAAGCATCTCCGATTATTGGCAGGTCATTGTCTTGTTGTTATCACAGGTCCTCTGTGCTGGAGTGTCTTCTGCATGGAGACTCAGAGGACTTCTTACTACCCTGCCATTAAGGAGTGCATATTACAGGAAACCTGAGAAAAAACGTTCCTGTGAAAGTATCCTTTAGAATATGTGTGCTTTCTTAATTCATGCATGCAGAATCGACAATTAGACAATTGCACGGTTAATAGAATTTATTACTCTCAAGTCATTTTAAACATTTCCCAAAGTCCTTCCTCACTGCATTCTCATTTTATTTTTACCTTTTTCACAAACCCCAAACCAAACAACCTACCTCACCCGCATTAGGCAAATATTGTCTTCCTATGAGGTAACAGTGAAATCTGAGCATTGGTCATGTGTGAAATGCAGGATTCCTTTTTTAAAAAGGACCTGATTTTCAGGCGGAGAGGCAGACATGAATTAGGAGAAATGGCCTAACCTCTCTAGGCCTCATTTTCCCAACCCGAGAAAGGCTGCTAATAATGCCTCCTTACCAGGGCATTTAGGAAACCCTGGTGTGTGATGGGTAAGTGCTATGGCTGCTAATGAAAAGGTCAGCAGTGGAAATCCACCAGGCGTTCCTTGCAAACACTATCGGTTCTACTCTGTCCTATAGGGTCTCTATGAATCAGAATTGACTTGACAGCAACAGGTGTGGCTTCTTTTCTCTGCAAGGTGATTAGGTATAGGTATGTTCTACCTGGGATGGTATATTGATAAAATGCTCTCCCCGTGTCTGGAGCTAACTGATTCTCAAAAACTATTTTCTTTTAGGCCTTCACTCCAAGGGTTCTATTTTGGTTACAGACAACTATTACTGAAGACTGTCACTACTCCTAGTGCCGAGTGACAGGACCTGTGTCTTCCCAGGACCCAGGAGACTCAGGGGTGAAAAAGGCACAGTGCTGAGACAGTGGTTAAAAGAAAAACAGTTCTCATGCATTAAGTTACATAGTGTTGTGAACTGGCTGTAGCTACCCCAAAGAGGAACAGTAATTAGTTGAGAATGAATTAAGAAACAATCATTTCTTTTTTTTTTTTTTTTTTTTTTTTTTGCCCCCTCATCAATTACCTACTGGATGAATGTGCCCCACTTTTTCATTGCTTTGCTATGCTTTCAGGGTAAGAGGAAAACCTGGTGGTGTAGCGAGTAAGAGCTATGCCTGCTAACCAAAAGTTCCACAGTTTAAAGCCACCAGACACTCCTTGGAAGCTTTATGGGGCAGTTCTACTCTGACCTATAGGGCCACTGTGAGTCTGAATCAACTGGACGACAGTGGCTTTTGGCTTTAAGGGTAAGAAGGAAATCCTGATTGAGTAGTGGTTAAAAGCTACAGCTGCTTACCAGGTGATCTGTCGTTCAAGTCCACCAGGTGCTTACTGGAAACGCTATAGGGCAGTTCTACTTTGTCCTTTAGGGTCGTTATGAGTAGAAATCAGCTTGATGGCAATGGGTTTTTTTTTGGTTTTGGTTTCTTTGTTTTGTTTTGTTCTTGGTTTCTAAGGGTAAGAAAGTCTTGGTCTACAGATAGTACAAAGACAAGAAAAGCCTATACAGAATGAGTGACTAAACAGCCATGCAGGGTGGGGATTGAAAAGGGGAGACTGTGAGTTAGGGTAGAGCAGAGGTTTGAGTCGGAAAAGAAAATTCTTTACTAGGTCAAGGCCGCTTTTGCATAATTCTATTATCACCAGGAAGAGGGGAAATAATCACATTAGGTGTGTGCTCCACTGCTCGACGTGGCTTGTCTTACCTTGCTTTTTGAAGTCAGAAAGGTTTAAATGCTTTGTGTGAGTGAGATGATCTTTAAGCATCGGAACCCAAAGGTGGGTGCTGCCGGAGCAAAGCAGGGATGTTTTTGATGTTGACAGTGACACGCATTCCTCTGCAGAAAGGAGTAATCCATTCTGTCACAGTTACAAAAAAGTTCTATCTGTGCTACTTTAGGGAGCTGAGGCAGTGGCACCTGGGAAGGGTCACATCTAGGCAGGCCAGCTACTGGGCATCACCAAGCCGGAGGTCAGCCTGCCAACAAGAGCAGCACTTTGGTATGGTTTTTGCTCCGTCGATGGAAAGTGGGCAGCCACATGTGCAGGCACCTGCCGTTGCTGTCCGCGTGGGTTCCACCTTGTCCTCTGTTTGCAGGGCTCAGACATCTCGTCTGTCCGTACTGAGCTCCTGCCAGGCCTTGTCTCTTCCTGAGATCCAGCGCCGTCTGCAGCAAGGTCCGTGATCATCCGTCACTTTCCTGATTCCAGGGGGCAGATTGCAGGAGCTTTCTCAACACTGGAGCAGGGGTGGCCAGGAAAACGTTATGTCCACCTTTTCCCAGTCACAACTGTGGTTCTCTTTCCACAGACTGGATACTTCTATGGTAGAAGCCAGGTGAGAAATAGCAGACAGAGGACATCAAGAAAGCAAAGCAGCAACACTTCTAAAACATACGAACACAGTCTTTGAACAGGAGCACTAGTGGTTCAATGGTCGGATTTTTGATGTCCATGCAGGAGACCCAGTTCCATTGTGGTCAGTCCATCTCAGGCATAGCCATCACCTGTCTGTCAGTAGAAGCTTGCAGGTTGCTATGATGCTGAACGGGTTTCAGTTTACAGGCTGAGACAAATGAGGAAGAAAGGTCTGGTGATCTACTTCCAAAAAACCAGTTGATGAGAACCCTGTGGATCACAATGGTCTATTCTATAACCCATCAATCATGCAACTGTCTCAGGACCAGGCAGCATTTTGTTCTGTCGTGTGGGGGATTGCTTTGAGCTGGGAAGGAGAGGAGGCAACTCAATGGCTGCTATAAACAATGACATTTTTGAATCATGTTGAATTTGTAACAGAATACCTTCTGTTCTATCTATTCATTCATAGTAGCTATTTCTCATCCATGAAGAATGCCGGGCATTGTACCAAACCCACCACCTTCGAGTTGATTCTGACTCATAGTAACCCTATGTGAGCCAGGCATTGTAAGAGGTACTAACACCAAAGAGGAAGAAGATACCTCACCTCAAATAGCTCCTAGCTCTTAGGGAAGACACAGTCTAGAAAATCAAAATGATTTAACCTCTCAGTCCAGTATCCCTGTTCCATCACATCCTTCAGTTGTGATGCAGGTGAAATAAAATTACACACATGATACTTAGTACCATTTTTGGCACACAGTAAGTTCTCAACAACTATTACTACTTTAAATAATTATCAGTCACTAGGGAGACATGAAACCCTGGTGGCATAATGGTTACATGCTACATCTGCTAACCAAAAGGTCAGCAGTTCAAATCTGCCAGGTACTCCTTAGAAACTCTTTGGAGCAATTCTGTTGTGTCCTGTAGGGTAGCTATGAGTTAGAATCAACTCACTAGCAGTGGATTTCGTTTGGTTTGGGTCGGTGGTGCAGTGATCAAAGTGCTTGACTACTAACCAAAAGGTCATTGGTCCAAAACCATCAGTTGTTCATGGGAAAAAGATATGGTGGTCTACTTCAGTAAAGATAACAGCCTTAGAAACCCTATGGGACAGTTCTACACTGTCCTACAGGGTTGCTATGGGTCAGAATCAATAACAGTGGTTTGGTTGGGTTTTGGTAAGCAATTTAAAGATTACTGGCTCACATCTACCCAGCAGTACCACAGAAGGAAGACCTGGAGATATGCTTTTGTGAAGACTATAGACAAGAAAACTCTATGGAACAGATCTACACTGTCACATATTGGGTCATCATGCATCAGAATCAACCCAACAGCAATGGCTTTGGTTTGCTTAAAACCAAAAAACCCAAACCCAGTGCCATCGAGTCACTGCTGACTTAAACAGCCCTATAGGTCAGAGTAAAACTGCCCCCTAGAGTTTCAAAGGAGCACCTGGCAGATCTGAACTGCTGACTTTTTGGTTAGCAGCTGTAGCACTTTACCTCCTTGCCACCAGGTTTTCCTAGTATGGAGAATTAACATACCAAGTTCTGCAGATGCCTAAGGGAGGGAGGGCCCAGCTGTGACGAGGAGAAGGGTTAAGAAAGCCTTCATTTAGGTCTCGAAAGATAATAATGGTGTTTTTTTATTATTAGAACTGCCATTTTTAATCAGTTGCTGCATGTCAGTCTCTGTGCTGTGAACTTGACAAACTTTGTCTCATGTATCCACATGACAACCATAATAACTGAGTAAATTACTCCATGTTATAGATGAGGATGAATAAGTGAGATATCTGGTTAAAGATTGATAATCTAGTTCAGAAAGCAGAACCAAAGGCACACTCTTCCTTTCTCAAAGAACCCAGACTCACCAACTATGTGCAAAGCAAAAGTAAGCTTTATTGCTAGCTATCACTCACCCTGGGCCCTGCTAGAAGGATAGGTCCCCTAGTGCTGGGGTTGGGGGAGGATACTGCACGATCATAGAAGTTCAAGGTGTCAGTAGAGAAGCAACTTTGAACCCACCTCTTCTGATCAAGAGAGGGAGAAATAGCACAGAGCATAGGAAGAAAAGTCTGGTGATCCACCTCCAAAAATCTGTCAGCTAACACCCTATGATCACAATGGTCTAATACCCAGCTGATCAAGCAGATGGTCCAGAACCAGGCAGCATTTTCTTCTCTTGTGTGTGGGGTTACCATAAGTTGGGGGGCTGACTTGACGGTGGCTGACAAAAAAAACAACAAAGCTCTGGTCATTTAAAACACCTTATGGCAAAGTCAATATTGTTCACCTAGGGAAGAGTTTGAGCACCTAAAGGGAAAGGGAAAAAGCTTTATTAAAAGATGACTTTTGCTTGGAGGGTACAGGTAGCTCAAGAGAGATTTTCTTAGGGACCATTATTAATGCAATATGATTCTCCAGATGGAAAAACAGTGAAAACACGTAACTAAAACAGTGTTACCAGGGTGAATATACATGTAGCAGTGAAAAAGCATGGAGTATTCAGAGACCCACAAATTTTTAATGTGATTGAGCCTTGGAGTATTGTGGGAGTGTTGCTATTGTTGTTAGGTGCCATCCAGTTAGTTCTGACTCTTAACAAACTTGTATACAACGGGGTGAATCAATGCCCAGTCCTGTGCCATCCTCACAGTTGTTATTGCTGTATTTGAGCCCATTGTTGCAGCCACTGTGTCAGTCCATCTCATTGACGGCTTTCCTCTTTTTCGTTGACCCTCTTCTTTACCAAGTATGATGTCCTTCTCCAGGGACTGGTCCCTCCTGAGATTACAGCCTAAGATAAGGTAACACTACCTGTAACTCTTCAACCCTCTGAGACTCAGGCACAGACTACAGCATGGCAGGCCATGAGTTCCAGAATAATGAGTCCTGCTTTGTTCTGTAAGTTTTCTAAGTACTCTCTGGTGGCTTCAGGAATCCTTTGTTCAAGTCATCACTGCGAACAGTGATAGCAAATGCATAGCACATGCAGCCACTCCAGTGCCTTATGCTTCTGGCAGACATTACTAATTGGTTTCTATTCCCTGAGCCTGGAGGCAGTGTGAAAATCCTTCTCATGGGAGCCCTCTAGAAAGCCATTACCAGCTCATCAGAGTTTTCATGAGTTAAAATCTAATTGTTATCTCTGGCTGGTGAGGAACACTTGTAGGTAATGATTGTGCTATGGGCTTTTCAGTGGCTGCTTTTCAAAAACAGGTCACCAGGCCTTTCTTCCAAGTCACTGCTGGGTGGACTCCAACCTCCAATCTTTCAGTTAGCAATCGAGCACTTAATCATCTGCAGCACCCAGGAACTCAGACATTGGCTATAGTGGGAGTATTTATACAATGGAAATCAGTATACTCCCCAAATATGGTTATTTTTTTGGCTTTGGGGGTTTTTTTTTAGGAACTGGTAACTAAACTTTTTTCAGGACAACATTGAGTTCAGGGCAGGAGACAAAGAAATCTTCAGTCCAGAGTCCTTAAATACGTTGTCCTACCCCCTCTCACTGCAACAGCCCACGTGGCTCCACTGAGCCATTCCTTTAGAGTTTGACCAACATTACAGGCAGTGGCCAGTCACAGAAGATTTTGTGTGTGCTTTCGTTGTAAATCACATTTGAATTTTAGAAAAGTAACTCGGGCTACAATGCAGAGCAGAATAAAATCAGAGGCAATATCAAGGCAAGGAAATCAGATGGTAATTGAATTGCCCTTGTCCAAATAAAAGATGATGAGACCTGAACTGACAAAACAGGAGCAGTGGGAATGGAGAAGAAAGGACAAATCTAATAGATGCTAGAGGAGTAGAGTTGACAGGTCTTGGTGACTGATTGGGTGTCAGGGTAAGAAAAAGAAAAGAATTGATGATGACATCCAGGTTTTCAGTTGATACTGCCATTCACCAAGACAGGATAGACAGAAGGAGGAGGAGATTTGGGTGGAAAACTGATGACTTAAGATTAAAAACAGTTGAGATGCCTTAGGGGCATGTAGATGGGCTGAGTGAGACCCAGAGGAGTAGGGTAGGCCAGGATACATTTTGAAAATCAGCAGGTATTGGAAAATTGACACCAGCTGTTTAGAAGGGATCACTAAGGGACCATAGGAAGTGAGGACAGGCTCAAGCAAGAAAGACACATAGCAAACATAATATTTAAGGAGGTAAATAGACAAGGAAGAGTTGACAAGAGACAGAAAGATTTGTTATGAGGTAGGAGGAGAAGAAGGAGAAAAGAGAAGAGAGGAAACAGAAAACAGTGGTCATTACTGTGCAATACTGGGTAAAGGTCAAGAAAGATAAACTCAAGAAACATTGCATTAGGTTTAACTGGGAGAAGATTGTTTTATGGAGTAGAAGAAAATAGAGGCCAGACTTTGATGAGTGAGTGAGTGGGAGGATAAGCCAACAAACAAGTCAAGATGCGAGAATTCTGGATTTAGTGGATAAGAAAAGGAAAGGAGATGTGGGGTCCGGGTCAGATTTTGTTTTTTAAGATGGACAACAGACTTGGCAATTACATGAAGAAGGAACCAATACAGATGGAGGAGGTGCCAGTTTGGGAAGAAAGAGAATCATGGATTGTAGTGGTCAGGATTATGTCAACTTGTCTACTACAGATTTGGCTGCTGGTCGTTCACGTGGCCAGGAGCTCCTGCTCTCTTCTTCCAGCGTCTGGTTCCCGGACTTAACTAGCAGCTGTTGGACTCATCAGTCCTTACAGTCGGCACTTGAGAGTCCTGCTCCCTGACCTGCCGATCCTGGGTTTGCCAGCCTCTGCCTGCTCCTGCTCCCTGACCTGCTGATCCTGGTTTTGCCAGCCTCTGTCGCTTCTTCTCGCCACCAGCTTGGGATCCACTGACCTACACAACCAGTGATCTAGAACTCTGGTCTCTGACTTGCTGACTTTGGGTTCCTCAGCTTCCGTGGCCACGTGAGGCTTGTGCCAGAGCCTACGACATTCAGCTTCTGTGATTACGTGAGCAGTTTCCTATATCTGTATTTATCTATCTATCTATATTATAAATCTTTCCTTGTACCCACACGTGTTACTGGTTTTGCTTCCCTAGAAAACCCAGCCTAAGACAATTTGGTACCGAGAGAGGGGCCCGCGCCTTGGAAAGCGTCCAATATACGGTGCTGTTTCTCCTATCACCAGGATTCATGGGTCCAGGAATCAAGGGGTGGAAATGGGAGTGGCACCACTCACTGTTACCCCTAGTGACCCACTTGCAAGATTTTTGCTTCCTGTCCCCATGGCTTTATGTTCTGCAGGATTAAATGTTTTAGTTCCGAAGGGAGGAATGCTGCCACCTGGAGACACATCAATGATTCCACTGAACTGGAAGCTAAAATTGCCACCAGGCCATTTTGGGCTCCTTGTACCTCTGGACCAACAGACAAAGAAGGGAGTTACAATACTGGCTGGTGTGACTGATCCTGACTATGAAGATGAAATAGGATTGACATTACGTAACAGAAGTAAAGAAGAGTATGTTTGGAATGCAGGAGATCCCTTAGGACGCCTCCTAGTACTACCATGTCCTATGATTAAGGTCAATGGAAAACTACAGCAACCCAACTCCAGAATGAGTGATAATAGCCCAGACCCTTCAGGAATGAAGGTTTGGGTCACCTCACCAGGCAAGGAACCACGACCAGCTGAGGTGCTTGCTGAGGGCAGAGGGAATACAGAATGGGTTGTAGAAGAAGGAAGTTCTAAATATCAGTTACAGCCATGCGACCAGTTGCAGAAATGAGGACTGTAATTGCTATGAGTATTCCTGCTTTGTATGTGTATATTGGATATTTTGTTTATCTATGAAACATAAGATGTAAATGGGCTAATACATTTTCAGTTGTACATGTGTTAGTTATATCATGTTGACATAAGTATGACTTTATAACTGTACTTCAGAGACTGTGCATGGTAAGGTGAGATGTGTGCAGATGCCAAGTTGACAAGGGGTGGACTGTGGTGGTCAGGATTATGTCAACTTGTCTACTACGTATTTGGCTGCTGGTTGTTCACATGGCCAGGAGCTCCTGCTCTCTTGTTCCAGCGTCTGGTTCCAGGACTTAACTAGCAGCTGTTGGACTCATCAGTCCTTACAGTTGGCACTTGAGAGTCCTGCTCCCTGACCTGCCGATCCTGGGTTTGCCAGCCTCTGCCTGCTCCTGCTCCCTGACCTGCTGATCCTGATTTTGCCAGCCTCTGTTGCTTCATCTCGCCACCAGCTTGGGATCCACCGACCTACACAACCGGTGATCTAGAACTCTGGTCTCTGACTTGCTGACTTTGGGTTCCTCAGCTTCCATGACCACATGAGGCTTGTACCAGAGCTTGGGACATTCAGCTTCTGTGATTATGTGAGCAGTTTCCTATATCTGTATTTATCTATCTATCTATGTATATATATTATAAATCTTTCCTTGTACCTACACGTGTTACTGGTTTTGCTTCCCTAGAAAACTCAGCCTAAGACACAGATGCAATAAGGTGCCATGTAACAAAGGAGGGATGGTCAACAGCAAAGATGGAGGGAACGGCCTTGCCAAGCCAAGTGTCATTGAGTCAGAATGGCCTTAGAAAAAAGAAATAAGACTGGAAAGATAGAGATGAGAATAAATTCTAATGGAAAAATCTTTTGATGTATGGGAATTAAGGTCCATTAAGCCTGATATTAAAGGAGTCCTGGTGGTACAGTGATTATCAGTGCTTAGCTGCTAGTTGGAAGCCATCAGCCACTCTGTGGGAGAAAGATGTGATGGTCTACTTTGTGAAAGATTTACAGCCTTGGAAACCCTGTAGTGTCACTGTGAGTCGAAATTGACTTGACAGCTGTGGCTTTGGTTCTAAGCCTTATGTTACCAGATTTCTCTTGAAGTTAAAGACAAAATCAGTGACATTCCAAAATATTTAAGGAGAATGGTTGAAGTCTGAGGAGATCCTAGCACTCATGGGATTAAACCTACATGCTAATACATAGATGATTTCATTGTCCTCTAGTTTGTTGGTATATTTTGTGCCTCCTTAGCACCTGTAGAGTCCTAATGACATAATGATTAAGAACTCAGACCATGAACCAAAATGTTGGCAGTTCAAATTCACCAACCACTCCTTGAAAACCTAACAGAGCAATTCTACTCTTTCTGTGTGGTAGCTATGAGTCAGATTGCCTGAAAAGCATCAGGTTTGGGTTGGCTTAGCACCTGCACTAAAGACCTTTGGTGCCACAACACTCACATGCTCAAGTGCTAACTGAAGGGTTGGGAGTTCGAACTCACCCAGTGACTGTGAGGAAGAAAGAAGTCGTGATCTGCTGTTGTAAAGATTACAGCCAAGAAGATCCTATGAAGCAGTTGTGCTGTCACACGGGGTTGCTCTAAGTTAAAATTGACTCATTGGCACCTAACAGCAGCCCTAGTACTATCACAGTCCTGTAGCACATCTGAAAAAATTCCTGTTGCTCGTTTGATAACCTGCTTTTTCCTCTAGCAGCAAACCTAGAGCAAGCGGGAACAGCGAGTCTAGCCTGGCAGAGTGCCTGTAACAGGATGGGTCGTTAACAAATATTTGCTGACTGGATGAATGATTGAATAAATGAGTGGATGACTGAATTCGTTTAGTCTTCCCAACTCAATGTAAACTTGAGAGCGGGGAGTATGTCTTGGAGTTTGTTGGATTATTCAGCCTCTTCAGCACTTTGGAGCGTGCACCATCAGGAGGCATTGAAATGAATTGGGCAGCTTAAAGGTCAGACCACTCTGTCAAAATCAAGAAGTACATTCCCACGAGGAAATTTGAAATAGAGGAGGAGTGGAATTCAAAACTAGCTAAACCCATAAAGGCAAACGCAACTCCCTTCCTCCTCCTCCCAGTGCTCCTACTAACTGTTTTTTTTTTCCCCCTAAGTTCTAAGGAAAATATTCTTCCAATGTGTCAGCACCTTGTGTTCTCCATTTCTTAGCAGAATGGGCATGACATCAACAATTAAGCACTCAACTACTAGACAAAAGGTTGGTAACTTGAAGCTACCCAGAGGTGCCTTGGAAGATCCGCTTCTAAAAGGTAACAGCCTTGAAAAGGCTATGGAGTAGTTCTCCACACTTGGAGTCTCCAGGAGTTGGAAATGACTTGACAACTACCACCACTAGCAATAATGGCAGATCTTGCAGAATAACCTGTACCCCTGTGCTATCCTACTTTCTTGCTTGGGCCTTAATCTTCATGGTCTAGAAACTAAGGCTCAGAGGAGTTAATCAATTAGTGTCAGTTGTTTTCCTGTTTTGTTTTTCCTTGTGCTAAATCTGTGCTCCCAACTGCCAGTCCTCTGTGGTGATCAGAGAGAGAGAGAGAGACCTTCCAGGCAGACTGTCAGAGCAGCACTTCTCCGCCCTGTTCTGAGATGTCCCATAGCAAATGACAGTGGCAGGGAAACATCTTAATCCAGCGTGTTGCTTAGCATAATTGATGTTCAGATGCAGCTTTGGAAGAAACAAGCCCAATTAATTGGTCTCTCAACCTACATTAGCTCTTGCATTTCAGCCAATTAGACTGGGGACAGAGGGCCTTTTGCTTGGCTGTTAGAGCCCTTCCCACCGAGGCAGGGAAGGTACAGGCAATCAGGGACCAGAGCTGGTGAAAATGACATGCCACTAGCACAGCTGCACTACAGCTGAAGCCATCTGTCCATTTAAGAGTACTAGACCTTAAACAATTGGGCCCTAGTGGTGTGATGGCTAAGTATTTGGCTGCTAACCAAGAGGTCTGCAGTTCGAACCTACCAGCAGCTCCATGGGAGAAAGACTTAGGAATCTATCACATAAAGATTATGCCTAGAAAGCCCTATGGGGCAGTTCTACTCAGTCCTATACAGTCACTGAGAGTCAGAATCAGCTTGATGGCACACAACAACAACAGACTTTAAACAGCCAATTTTAAAGGTGAAAAAAGGAAGATAACCTTCAGAAAGGAGAAATAGGAGCTTTCCCTGAGGATGGAGTAATAGTGAAACCTTTGAAGAATAGCTATAGGTTTAAAGGGTTTAAATGCAACACTAGTCAGATAGACACAGTTCTAATGAACTATGAGCCTCTCTGAACCTCAGTACCCTGGAACCAGAAAGGAAGGACATACTCCAAGGAAATACTGTGGAATCAAAGAGGCTTACTACTCATAGTGAGGTCCATGGACCAGCAAAACTGTCTTCACCATTAAGCAAACCCAAACCCAAACCCAAACTCATTGCTGTCAAGTTGATTCCAACTCATAGCGACCGTATAGGGCAGAGTAGAATTGCCCCATAGAGTTTCCAAGGAATGCCTGGTGGATTCAAACTGCCAGCCTTTTGGTTAGCAGCTGTAGCACTTAACCACTACATCACCAGGGTTTCCTGGCAGAAGGTTAGGAATCTTTGGGGTGAGTCAGCATCTTAGCAAGATCCACAAGTGTTTCACATGCACAGGGAAGTTTGAGAAGCAGTGACCTAGATCAGGGGTCAGCAGACAAGTGCTAATGGAATGCAGCCATGTCCATTATTCACATACTGTATGTAGCTGATTTAGCATCTTAAGTAATAAAAACAAAGATCTGATGGACTGCCAGCCTAAAACCCTTATGATCTGGCCCTTGACAGAGTTTGCCAATCTCTGTTCAAGATCACTCTGAAGAAGATGGCAGAAATCTCTGTAATGAAGCCATGTGAACATTTCTGTGAGTTCTCAAAAGACAGATCAACAACAGACAAAGAGTTGTTTAAATGCTGTCACAGATGTCATCAACAAGTGGAGCAATACTTACGTATCTCAATTCTAGGGGCTTTTAAGCTCCTAAGTTATGCAGACTTCAGTAAAGGTTGACAAAAACTATGAACTTTCTGCTACCATAACTGAGTCAAATGATTTGAAGCTTCCAAAGACAGAAGGATAAATTAACATGCAGAGTAAAACAATTGCCAGATTTCTGTGTTGCATTCTCGACAGCATCTCATGTTGTGACTAGGAGTATTAATGTTTTTCCAAATACACCAAGAGGTTGATTTGATTTGATCTCAGTGTTTCAGGACAATTTTGTATCTAATGAATTACCCAAAGGGATCATCTTTTCCCATTCTTGATTTTTACAGGGGTGAAATGTTCGAGATATATTAAAACAATGACAACAAAAGATTGCTATTAGATCAATTTCCAACTCATGACAACTGCTTGTTTTCAGACTAGAACTGCTCCACAGGATTTTCAGTGGCTGATTTTTTTCAGAAGGAGATCAGAAAGCCTTTATTATGAGGCACTTCTTGTTCACCAGTTGTTCAAGTAATAGCTGTTATGGACTGAACCGTGTCCTCCTGCCAAAATGTGTCAGCTCAGCTAGATCATGATTCCCTGTGTCATGTAGTTATCCTCCAGTTTGTGATCTGATAGAATTTTCCTGTGTTGTAAATCCTAACTTCAGTGATATTAATATTAATGAAACATTCATGTTAATGAAGCAGGACACAGTCTATACAATTTGGTTGTATCTCTAGTTGGTTGCTTTTGAGATACAAAAGAGAGCAGTGAACAGAGAGGAATCTCCTGCTACCAAAAATGAAGAGCTGGGAGCAGAGTGTGTCCTTTGGACTTGCAGTCCTTGTGCTGGGAAACTCCTAGGCCAGGCAAAGATTGATGATAAGGACCTTCCCACAGAAAGAAAACCTTCTCCTAGAGCTGGTACCTTGAATTTGGACTTCTGCCTTCCTAGACCATGACAGAATAAACTTCTGTTTATTAAAGCCATCCACTGTGGTGTTTCTGCTGTGGCAGCACTAGATGACTAAGATGACAGCTGAGCATGTTAGGCACTTGGGATCAACGCCATAGCAACTAGTGATGATAGCGGTGGTAGCGACACGGACTCTCTTAAAACGGATCTGTAGCGTAATAGATATAGCGTAATAGCTATAGATAGCGTAATAGCAAAAAAAAAAAAAGAAAAGAAAACCTGTTGCTGTTGTGTTGGTTCCACCTTGTAGTGACTCTACACGACGGAGTAGAACAGCCGCATAGCATTTTCAAGATGTGACTGGTGGATTCGAACTGCTGACCTTTGGGTAGCCACTGAGCTCTCTATATAGCAAGAAGATAGTTAACAAAAGCAGCTCATAAAGCGAACTTCTGCAAAGACGCCACACAGACTTCAGTGACTACTGGGGAGAAAGAGCACCACTAAACCAACACTTCTGAAATTGCTGAGATATTTTGATGGGCTACCCTGGCCCAGAGCTCTTAGACCTGCAGTTACATGAATATTAAAGAAGGTCGTCATTGTGTTCTCAAAACCACTGGAATTTTTCTGAGGTCATTGTTCCATGTCTGTCTGTGTCCTTCTGTCTGTCTTACACAGCCATGCACACACGCACGTGCGCACACGCACACACGCACCTGACAAGAGACAGGCTCGCAGCCTCAGACTCCAGATGCCTGCATCAATCACAACCTCAGGGCCTCCGGCACTCATGTAACTGCTTAAAGACCTCAACAGCCTTCTGGCACTTAAAGGGGAGGAAGAAAAAAAAAACCATCTAATTAATCACAGGTGAAACAGCTTGGACTGTCTCCAAAAGTCCCTGAATTTACTGCCAAGCTTTGATGCTAATTTTCTTTCTAAGTAACCCCCTAAAGAAATTTACGATTAGGTAATTAAAGTAATGAATAAAGAGATACTTAAGGTGGAGGGAAACGAGGAGAGGGAAAAGGCCTGGATTTCCATCCTGCAGTAAACGTATCTGGGCACGCATCATTGGTGAACCCCAATTTAAAGGTCCCCGAGTGGTTTTTGCCTGAAGAATATTTTAAAAATCAGTATTTGAAAGACCAAAATGAGGCATATAAATGAAGTTGAGAGCAGGTCATTCTACTAGGGCTTGTAAGACAGAGAAGAGTATCGGCCTTCTGCCAGACCCCGCCTAGGGACTTTTTGACACCAGAGCTTGAGCCTTGTGGGAAGGGTGGTGGTTTCGCCCCATGAACTGATTGGCCAGCAATGCTGGGTTTCTGCTACAGGATCTCGTCTCTTATTCCCCATGTCCCTGCTGGAAAAAACTAAATTTCTTATTGTAATTGGCTAGAAAGAAGTTATACTGCTCTTTCATCATAAAATGGAACCATTCAAGTGAGGGTTTGGGATTTTTTCATTTCAGTCTTGATCGCACCCTTTATCTCTAATACTTTATATAGAGAACATTCCAGACATGGCGAGCTGTAGTTCAGTGACATCTTTGTTGTCGTTGCTGTTACCAGGTGCTGTGGAGTCGGGTCCGACTCATATTAAGTGACTCTGTGCACAACGGAATGAAACACTGTGGAGTCTTGTGCCTCGTCTACAATGGTGTGTTCAGGTTACAGAATTAAACAGAAGTGCTTCAAGTTTAAATAATGATTCAAACTCATAAGTGCCTAGCGCTTCAGCTCTTGCTGGAAAATCTTGCTACCATCCATTTTTTTCTGTCTTAATAAATATAGTGTAGTAAGCATAATGCTATGTTTTAAAGAATTCAGAATCTTGAATTTTTTATTGCTTTTTTTGTTTGATTGAAACCTATTTTTCTAGATAGTTTGTAAGCTAGTTGCAAGTCAAGATTGGATCCAGGTCTCTATTTTGTCTCTTCATTATGTCTAGTACAGTATGAGTCCTCTTATTGATTGCTTGTACCATAGGTTTATAGGAAGAAAGTACAGGAAATTGTTCTATATAGGTATTGACTCAAAGTTACTCCCTGAAAGTTTAGTTTTTGTTTTTTACTAAATTGCGGTATCAACTTACTTATTTCCCCTTTAGAAAGTGAAAACTAATAGGGGAGAAAATAACAGAATTAGAATTTTGACTTGGAAGTAAGATTAGATATTTTATAGCCCTAAGTCACAACCGCAAAGCCTCCGTCTATGTCCCTGGGTCCTACAAACAGTTAACACACTCAGCTGCTAATTGACAAGTTGGAGGTGTGAGTGCACCCAGAGACATCTCAGAAGAAAGTCCTGGTAATCAGCTTCTGAAAAATCAGCCATTGAAAACTCCATGAAGCACAGTTCTATTCTGACACATTTGGGTTGTCATGAATTAGTACACAGGCCATGGTAATTGATGGTGGTTAAACCTCACTCTAAAACTGAGGGGAAAAGGGCTCAGAGACATAAAATGACTCTGCTAAAATCAGCAACAACTTCATGGCTCAGATGACAGGCTTTGAAACAAGATATGCTTGCATTTGAAAACCAGTTCTACTACTTACCAGCCATAGACCTTGAAAATCTGCTGGCATTCTGAGATTATTTCTCTGATTTAGGAAGTGAAAACAGTCATTTTCTTGAGTTATTATCAATCTTAAATGAGCTAATATTAGTAAGATGCTTAGCACCCAGCCTGGTACATGATAAACATCTTTTAAAAACACTTAGTTCCTACTAATTTTAGTTCCAACTCATTTTAGTTGTCTTTAATTTCTTTTTTATTTAATGGGCTCTTTTTCATTATTTACAACTCCTTACTGTGTCCCAAGACAGAGGGACCTTCATCAAAGGTGGCCTTTTGGTTGCTTAGAGACTAATTGGCATGAGTGTTTCTGCTTGGAAGAGCTACATTAGGGCTTGCTTACTCTCCTTAAGAAAAAGTCACACAGTTTAACTAACCAGTCACTGTTGAGTCAGTTCCAACTTCTATCAACCCCACATGTGTCAGAGTAGAACTGTGTTCCTCGGAATTTTCAGTGGCTGAGTTTTCAGAGGTAGATCACCAGGCCTTTCTTCTAAGACACCTCTGGGTGGACTTGAACCTCCAAGCTGTCTTAACAGCTGAGCATTTGAACCACTTAAAGCACCTAGTTGTCATGGAGTCAATCCCACCTCCTAGTGACCCTATAGGACAGAGTCAAACTGCACCATCGAGTTTCCATGGAATGTCTGGTGGGTCTGAACTGTCAGCCTTTGGTTAGCAATTGTAACACTTACAAAGTATGCTACTAGGGTGTCTGATACCCAGTTGCTTTTTTTTTTTAAAAAAAAAAAAAAGCAACCACCATTGTCACTGAGTCAATTCTGACTTATAGTGACCCTGTAGGATAGGATAGAACAGCCCCATATGGTTCCCAAGGAGCATGTGGCAGATTTGAACTGCTAGACTTTGTGTTAGCAGCCATAGCACTTAACCACTACCCCAGCAGAGTTTTAGAGGCCTCTGATTCCAAGTCCCATTCTCTTCCTAACTAATGCAGTTCACCACAGCAGGTTACAAGTTTGGGATCTGATTCCTAGTTGAAGAGTGCAGGATCAGTTCTCTCAGAAAAGAATTTTTTCAGGATGTGAGTGAACCCCAGGCAAGAGGTGGGGAGTAGGCATGAGTGCCATTCAGGGACTTCACAAACCTCCCGTGCCACTCCAGTTCAAGATCACCATCCCCTCAGCCTCCACACCACACTCACCTTCTATCTGCCAGTCCTAATAGCCTCAGGGCCTGGCTCTCCTTTGAGCCTTCATCTAAAAGCCAGGTGAGGCTGGAGGATCCTGCCAAATAGGAATTAAAAATGACAAAACAGCTGATTAGATCTGAGGTGACAAGAATGAGAAATAAAAGCCATTAGAGCCCATTTGCAACATGCTTTCCATGAGTCAAGTTTCAAGATGTTTCTCTGAATGTTATTAATGGGAGGACAGTGTTTTCCATGCAGGAATCTGATATGTGAAATAAGACCAGTGTACACACACAGCTTTCTAGATGGCGAGGGGTGCCTGCCCTCATTTATTTAGTTCCACAGATTTGAAGAGACACCCTAATTCCTCTGTCGGCGTGAGAGTCAACATAAGCACTCAGCACTTGCAGAAGTAGGTGTCCACTGTCAATAGTTTGCATCTGTGGCAGAGGTTAGCAAACTGTGGCCCGTAGGCTACACTTTGCCTGCTGTCTGTGAGAAGGAATTTTTGTTGTTGTTTTACATTTTATAATCACTAACAAATATCAAAAGAAGAGTATTTTGTGACACATGAAAATCGTATGAATTCAGATGTCAGTGTCCACAATAAAGTTCTTTTGGAACACAGCCACACTCGCGTGTTTCTATGCGTCTGCAGTTGCTTCTGTGCTACATGGCAGAACTGAATAGTTGTGACAAGAGACTGTGACCCACAAAGCCTAAATTGTTTACTATCTGGACCTTTACAAAAAAGTTTGCCAACCCCTGCTTTATTGGATTGATGGAAGCGTTGTTTCTCAGGATTTCTCAGCTGAACTATGGACTTTTCTTTGCAAAAGCAAAAGCAGCTCCAACTCAGCCAAATAATGACAGGATTTTCTATTGAAAGACATCACCTCATCTTACAGTCCCAACACTGAAGTCAGTTTATCTGCCACTGGCCAGGGACAATCCATCCCACTCAAAAGTGTTTTCTAGGAAGGTACTAGAGTTAAGTGTCCACCAGGCTCTCTACAATCATTCAAACCCAGGAGAAAGCAGCCATTGCAAAAGATGATACAAACATTTTATTATTTCATAAGTCATCACACCGTGCTGTCCAGGAGCCCCCTATACTTGGGGGTCCCTCAAATATTACCTGAATCTGTAAGAGATAAGAGGGGGGAGAAAGGAGAGAGCAGTTAGAGCTGCATAGTGATGTGTGTTCAGGGTTTTATATGGCAAATTAATTTGGGTTATAAACTTTTACTTTAAGCATAATTATTTTTTTTAAGAGAGAGATAAAGGGGGGCCCAGAGAAGACATGAATCTGAATTATTTTTATATCCATCTGAAAGTCACTGTATACTCCTGTCTCTTGCCTGGACTTTTTTTTTTTTTTTTTCCTGCAAGGTCTAATACATGAATATTTGTTCCCTTCTATGTCATTTCCTTCCCTCCAAAAAACAAAAATAAGACCGTGATCTTCAGTGGACACCATCAGTTGTGTCCAGGATACTAATCTTCCAGGGATCTCCAATTTGCTGACAAATTTCTTTTGCCGTCAGTTTTTATAAATGAGCACAAACACGGCCATCCTGAAATGGAAAAATATGTTGCTGTGAAGGCTGATGATGAAGAGCAGCTGTACCACTTGCCTGGGGGCCTTAGAACACAGCTTTCTGGGACCAGTTATGAAATCATCGGCTGCAAAACATGTTCACAAGAGTTGCTAGGTGCCAGCACCCAGTGGGTTTGTCATCTAATGGAACAGATGCACATACATGTTCACAACTAATCCAGGGAGGAGACAGCGTGTCAAGGAGGACAGCAGGACAAACTGCCATGAAGTTGGTTCCAACTCATGGCATCCCTACCTGCAGATAGCCCTTAATGGAAGAGGTAGAATAGGAATTGAGTAGAAAGGAGGAAATGTATTGTGGCAATACCCCAAACTCCCGAATCTGTTGCTGTTGAGTGAATTCTGACTCACAATGACGATATAGAATAAAGTAAAACTCCCCCAAAGGGTTTCCAAGGATCATCAGGTGGATTCAAACTGCCTATCTCCTGGTTAACAGCTGTAACACTTAATCACAAAGCTGTCAAAGCTTCCCCATTGTACCAATAAGAGGGGAAAATTAAATTAATGAAAATTTTATGATAGGAAAACAATTTAAGTATCAACTTATTTAATAATTTCATCATGGCTCATGGCAGTGCTGTTTCAGCTCACTAATACCCAGTGTATCAATCTCCAAGTGTTCCATTTCATTTTTGAAAGCTTCCAATTTTTCTTGATTTATATTTTGTACATTCCACCTTCCAATTATTAATGGACATTTGCAGCTATCTCTTCTCCCTTTGGGTTATGCTGCATTGACTAATTAAGATGTCAAAAGTTTGCCTCCATCCATGTCATTAAGGTTGACTCCACTTGGAGGAGGCAGTTCTTCTCCAGTCATCTTTGAGGTGCCTTTCCACTTGAGGAGCTTGTCTTTAGGCATGATGTCACACAGTGCTCCACTGCTATTCATGAAGTTTTCAGTGGCAATCTTTGTTTTTTAGAAGAATATCATGAAGTCCTTCTTCCTGGTCTGTCTTAGTCTGTAAACTCCACTGAAATCTGTCCACCATTAGTGACTCTGGTGTTTGAAATACCAGTGGCATGGCTTCCAGCATCACATCAATACACAAGCCACCACAGTATGACAGACTAACAATGTTTGGTGGCCTAAAATATCAACTTACTTAATACTTTCATTACAGTGAGTTAGTGGCAGAGTCAGTATCTTTATTTTTCACTTTAATGCTCTTTCAAAAACAGAAGAGAAAGCACAAAGCAGAGTAGAAAAAGGACCTTTGGCCTTGAAGTAAGGAGTTTTGTAGTTTGTGGTTTTTGAAACACAAAATTCTACTTGGCAGCCCTGTTTTTGGTGAGGGGAATGAGCAGGATTAAGAGTCTTGCTGTTTTATCAGAAGACAGTAAATTAGACAAAGAAAGTCACTCTTTAACTAATGGAAATACAGCAGTTTCAGTTACTAGAGAGCCCTGATTATACAGTTGTTAAGAATTCAGTGACTAACCCAAAGATTAGCAGTTCAAGTCTACCAGCCACTCTTTGAATACCCTATGGGGTAGTTCTATGCTGTCTTATAGGGTCACTACAAGTCAGAATTGACTCAGTGGCAACAGATTTGATTTGATTCAGGTTCTTTGGGATAAATGATCTTTAGACTGAGTTGTAGAATGCAGGTTGTCTTAGGCTGGGCTCTCTAGAGGAACAAAACCAATAAAGTATATAAATACAGAGAGAGGGAAAAAAACATATAAAGGAAACTGTAGAGGTGTCTCCTGATTCACATCACTGCAGGGGCTGGCAAACCCAAGAAGGGCAGGCCAAAGAGCAGGTTCTTGCTCACAGGCTGTGAAGGTCAGTGTATCCCAAGATAAACAGGACAGACCTTAACGTGTCTCCTGATTCACGTACATGCAGGGGCTGGCCAACCCAAGATCTGCAAGTTGGAGAGCAGGACTCTTGCTCATAAGCTGTGAAGATTGACCTATCCCAAGACCAGCAGGCAAGCCCCTAGCTCAAGTCCCAAGAACCAGAGGTCCAAGGAACAGGAGTCAGCTGCAGGACCCAGAAAGGGCAAAAGCCAGAATGTCCACTTATATTTGCATGCAGTCTACGTACCCAAGAAAAATTCCTTTCAACTGATTGAGTACTCACAGCAGATCCCATCATGGGGGGTGATCACCTATAAATGCTGAGAATCTTGGCCCAGCCAAGTTGGCACATAGTCTTAACCATCACACAGATCAAGTGCCAAACACAGAAACCCAGTGCATGAGTTGGACCACAGAAATGACTTTTCCTGTTTAGTCTTTAAGAACTCTTCCTGTAAGTCTTCACAATATTTTGTTTTCCACAGTGCAGTATCTCTTAGCTACTGATATTGAGTTTTCTTTCAATCAAATCTGGGAGAAAAAAATGGACACTGATATTACGGAGTTGGGGAAGAAAATAAATTAGACTTTAAAAGGCCTTTCTTTCTGTTTTGCTTAAAATTTTAGTCTCTTTAAAATACATCCCTGAGTTACACGTCCAACTGAATAGGAGTTGAGAGACATTCAAGTTAATGGTCTTTGGAAAAAAGTGGGTCATATAGGAGTCTGACAGAAATGGTGTCTGAAAGCTGGAACTGTGACGATATTCAGCACATCAGATAACTTCCCAATCAGCTCAGAGCACTGTAATGTGATAGAGACCCTACCAGCAAGAGGCTCCACTTTAAGCAGTGCCCTCTGTGTCTCCCTCTGGGGTTCCCAGTAGGTAAAATGTTGGTGGTGGAAATTTCATGTGAGTAGATCCCTGCCTGGGTGCTCTGCACAGCTTTGCATAGGCTGTCAAATTCCTGTCCTTTGAGAAATACAGAGGTCAGTTAAGGGCAGTGGATTATGTCTAATGCCTCAGGGTAAATTTCTTGATATTTGAGACTCCTGCAGGCCCTCCTGTCTGGTCATCTAGCTAATAGGAGGACAACTTCGCCAGAGGCTTGTGCTAAGCATGTTTTTATACTCATTGCCTTCCAAACAACTGGAATCACTCTCCCAAGAGGCGCTTGACCAACTCCTGCCACAACCTCTCTATGCAAGCATCCAAGCATCGATGCATGTTGCTGTATATGGAAGGGACACATTCTTCTTCCGTTGTGGAGCCACAAATGAGTATGTGTTACATATAGTAATTCTCCTTCAGAGAAAAAAACACTAACTGGTAGTTGGAATTGTAATTGAGCGATCCTTTGATTATAGCAAAGTTTGTTACTGTTGGAACTCAGAGTTTCACTGGAGAAGTGTCAGGAGGTTTGAACTCACCCATTTCTCCTCTCCTATATCCTGACAGTCGTCGGTAGCCTAAACCTCCTTTTGACACTCACTGGCTAAAGGCTGCAGTGGGAAACATGTGCATTGTTCTCCTCGTCAGCCCTCTGTTGAATGGTCATCTCTGTGAGCTGAAATTGGCCTTGTTTGTTGGTGTTAGCAAGTACAAGGCTAAGCTCATGACCCTGGGAAAGGCAGGCAAGCAAAAGCCTAGAACAAGTTCCTGAAGTCTGGCTGCAGAATCAGGCACCTGTCATCCCAGCTAGAGAGAGTGACTAAGCCACCTACAGCTGGGAACTGAGGCCTGCTTGTCCCAGCCCTAACAATCTAGACTTACAGTTCACGACTTGGGTAATCAGGCACCCCTTCAGAAGCTACTGGAAGCTATGGATTCTCTGGAAGCTTACAATTTTAGGGCTTCAATAATCAACCTAGGAGTTCTTAATGTCCTAGGACCTTGGCAAAACTTCATTAATGACTTGATCTGTCGTGAGGCCAGAAGAGAAATGAGTGAGAAAGGTGGTTTAAGACTTGCCTGAGGAGGCAAGCCAATCACAGCCTGGCCTAGAGAAAGAAGAATCCAATCTAGGAAAAAAAAGACACCAATTTACCACAATGCACATTCCCTCAAAGCAATTTCAGCCCCTTCTTTCAGAAAAGAATCTACAGACTTTTTAAAAACTGTCTTTGCAGTCACAAGAAGATGCCCCCAAGGGGCATCTTATCTACCTTCCCAGCCCCACTTAAAAAACAGAAATCAAAGTACCAGACTTAATGTGCTATTCTCTTTGTGGAAGTCAGTCTTTTCTGTCTAGATCTAAAGCAACTATTTGACAATCTCACTTTATCTAAGGGCAAGCAATATATGATGGACAAGTATGGGGTGACCCGGATCCTGCTTCTAAACATGTTTTATTGTTGTAATTGTTAGTTGCTGTCGAGTTGGCATAACAGAATGAAATACTCTGCATAGCAGACCTAAACATTGCCCAGCCCTGTGCTGTCCTCTTGAAATTGGTATGTTTGAGTCCTTTGTTGCTGCTGTGACATAGCCCATTGCTGCTATCATCAAGTCGATTCTGATTCATAGTGACTCCACATGACAGAGTAGAACGATCCTTAGGGTTTCCAAGGAGTGCCTGATGAATTTGAGCTGCTGGCCTTTCTGTTAGGAGCTGTAGCAGGTAACCACTTACCCACTAGGGTTCCCAAATATCCACCCTTCCCAGGGGAGTGAGGGTAATGAGCTTAGCCTTGTGCTCCCTGCCAACCCAGGAGACCCCTCTTTCAGCACTGTCTACAGTAGTTTTTTGTTGGGAACGATAAGGTTTTCACTGGCCAATTTTCAGAAGTGAATCCCCTGACCTTTATTCCTAGTCTAAAAGCTCAGCTGAAACCTGTCCACCGTGGGTGACCCTGCTGGTGTTTGAAATACCAGTGGCATGGCATCTGGCACCGCAACAATGTACAAGCCACCACAGTATGACAAACTCACAGATGAGTGATGGAATTAAGCTCACACCTTTTCAAAGCCGCAGCAACTTCATGGAAAACCAAAGGCTCCAACTTTAGCTGAAAAACCCTAAGTAAAATTTAGCATATATACCCTTATTCTCTCACTCAGCAAAACTAGCAGTCCTGTACACTTCTGATTCCAAGCACCCTGCCTCTTCTTTCCCTTCTCCCACCCCTCACATCCCCCGTTTCCCCATCATGTAAAATCAGCAAGTTGAAAATATCTCTATGGTCTCCCCTGACTAAAAAAAAAAAAAAAAAAAAATGCTATGATTTTATGATTCTCTGAATCCCAGTGCTGTGGTAGCTCTAATTTCAGGCTTCTCTTTAATTCTTTGCTTTGCTTCACAGAGCAGAATAGCTTCTGTTGCAAAATGCATCCTAGAGAGTATGCCCCAGAGACCAGGAATGGGGCGGACGCAGGCACAGCCTGACGAGGTGAGGTGGAGCAGGAGGAGAAGGCCTTGTTTGTTGACTGTAAAATGCTTTGCTTGGCAATTTGGCTGTGCGATAATTGCAGAGCAGGGGAGTTGGGAAGGAAACGATGGTGGAGATTTCGGTGAAGAGAGGGCTTCCAGGAGTTCCACCAGTGTGACTCTGCTGGAGAACTGAGAGAAGTGAGAGCCGGCAAAAGGCCAAGGATAAGATTTGAATGGAGCAAGTTGGTCCTTACTTGCTTAATTCTGGGTTATAAAGCACAACGTCTTCTGCGTATTGCTTTTTCTCCCTCCCGTCCTCACTCCCTCCTTCCTCCCTTCCATCCACACATTCATTCACTCATTTATTGCAATACTGAAGGTGGGAGCCTTCCTTAACATGAAGCGGAAGGTCACTGAGTCACTAGTACCCTCGCAGTAACATATCTTCTCAGGCAACCCTATCAGACAAAAAAAAACCAACAGAAGTAATGCATAATTTAAAGAACAGTCCAAAGAATTAAATGAGATAAAATGGGCAAAAGCAATTTGGGATTTGCCCTACCTTAATCCAGCGAAGAAGGAGTATTGCAGAAGGAGCCTGGGTTCCATAGACAAAAGAACTGGTGAAGTTCTGACTTAACACATACTTCCCCAAACTTGAAAGCAGCATGCAAGTTGTTATTATCATGACAAACACAGGGCAAGCTGGAATTCATGCTACTAATAGTAACCATAATCATTTCCTTTCAAAAAGAGAATAAATCATATTCTCTAGAAACTTTATCATCACCCTTCACTCTGATGGATTTTCTCCTTGAAGTCTGTCTCCATGGAGTAGGCTGAGTCAAGAGTGTCTCGTCACACTAGCTACAAATGATATTTTCCAATTCCCAAAATGAACTCTATTACAGTCTTTAAGTTTGTCCAGTGAGAAATCACTCACCCTAGCCACTAAAGAATAGTTCACATTTTTTATGACTCCAGAGGGTATCAGATAGATAGTGAAGCAAACTGGTCAGACTTTTATGGGGGTGCCACAGAGCTAACCGCAATTACAGCACAGCAGTTGCCATTGAATTACTTCCAACATATGGCAACCCATGAGTGTCAGAGTATGGCATTCCACAGAGTTTTCAAGAACCGGTTTTTCAGAAGTAGATGTCAGGCCTTTCTGCTGGGGACTCAAATCTCCAACCATTTAGCTAGTACCTATGAATACTAACTGTACTATCCAGCGTCCCAGTGACATGGGTGTAAGTATTTAAAGTGTTATGATCACAAGTAAATACATGCTCTAGAGAAACAATGTTATTCCAGGTGATAGAATAATGGATGATTTTTGGTATCTTTTCTGTATTTTTATTTTCTAGGTTCTCTTCAGTGAATGTGTATTTTTCTTTTTAATCATTAAAAAAAAGCCTCTACAGTTCTTGAGTTAGCCCAACATTTTACCTAAGCAAAGGTTGTTCTCTTAGCACAGTTAAGCCTGTTCTCTTACTGACATACTTCAGTGGCACTTTAATTGAAATGAGAGACTTTTTCTGAGGTGTCTACTTTCTTAAAGTTATCTGGGAAAAGCCAATTGAGAAAAAATTTCACTTACCTTGCCTCTTTCCAATCTATAACCCATCCAGTGCTGCTGAGTCAATTCTAACTTATAATGACCCTATAGGACAGAGTAGAACTGCCCCGTAGAGTTACTAAGGAGGATCTGGAGGGTTTGTACTGCCAACCTTTTTGTTAGCAGCCACAGTGCTTAACCACTACACCACCACAGTTTTCCCCCCAACCTATAGTAGCTTTTGTATTTCTCCTTCACAGATTCATAGCTAAAGACTCTGAGGCCTATTTCAGATCAAAAATAGTGATTACAAAATCAGAAATGTTTACAGTAGATGGAGAGTGGAAAAGAGGTAAACCTCAACAAGATGGATTGACACAGTGGCTGCACCAGTGGGCTCAAACATGACAACAACTATGAGGATAGTGAAGGACCAGGCAGTGTTTGGTTCTGTGATACATAGATTCACTATAAGTCAGAACCAATTGGACAGCACCTAATAACAATAACCAAAAACGAAGGGAAAGAAGGTAAGGGAGCTGAGGGTGCATGCAGAGAAGTAACTGGACTGACACACGTGTAATCTAGGCTCGTAGGGTTACTAGGAGTCAGCATCGACTTGACAGCACCGGGTTTTTTGCATCATCTAAGTGTATGAATAGAGTTATGATGTACAATGAGTGTTAAAAAAAATAGTAAAAATGGTACTAAAATCCCCAAACCTGTTTCCATCCAGTTGATTACAACTTATAATGACCCTACAGGACAGGGTAGAACTTCCCCTTAGGGTTTCCAAACAGCAGCTGGAGGATTCAAACTGCCAGCTTTTCTATTGGCACCGAATGCTTAATTTCTTCACAGATTGGCAATCCTTGTTCACCCAAAGACTTTTCTGGAGGCAATTGCTTAGAAGAAATGAGCAGGAATGTTAGACAGTGGTGCTAAGAATGTGGAAAGCTAGAAATTAAGATTCTGGATAGTATTGTTATTGGTAGAGTCCCCAGCTAGTGCAAATCTTTAACATGCTCTACTGCTAACTAAATGGTTGCTGGTTCGAGTGTGCCCCAAGAAAAGGCCGGTGATCTACTTCCAAAACGTCTGCTGCTGAATAGCCTATGGAGCACAGCTCTACCCTGTCACACATGGCATCACCCTGAGTCAGGGTCACACAACAGCAGGTAGTTTTATTACTACTGGTAGTGCTATAGACTAAGCTTTGACCACGGAAGGTGCCTCTAAAATGGGCACAAAAGTGTATCACCATTGAGCAAGAGATTAAGGAAGGAAGAGAGAAAAGCATTTGATGAGTTTTCAACCTAAAATGAAAACAGAAACGAGAGTAGGGGAGCAACACCAAAATCTTCAGCTAATGAATGAGAATTCAGGAGGGAAATTCGCAACTGTAAAGAGGATGGCTCCTGCTTCATAGTGCAGGTGACACAAAGACCTGGGAGCTGCAAAGGAAGAGGGGGCCACAAAGTAGCCCTCCTCAAGGCTGCACTCTGATGAGGCACCCCAGAAGGTCAGCCAGACTCCAGCTAGAGCCGGAAGACAAGGAACCCACTTAGGGACAAGTCTGAACATGGGATGCATTTGCTGATGACCAGCAGCACTGGGAGAATATCTGGGGAGGCTGAGAAGGGTGGAGACCTGAGGTAGATTAGGCAACGCACAGCCCTGTAAGGGATAAGAAGTTTGGTGTCACTCTGTGACTGGAGAGACTTAGAGCTTCTGTGGAGAATGAGGTACACGTGAAAGTTGAACGTTGAACTGTGTAAATCGTTTTGGGGATTGGTCTCTCCAGAAGACCAAATAGATAAAGTAGTGTCAAAAGGTGAGAGGGTGAGCAAGGATGAAATGCGTATGGGTGCTCTCTTCAGCAACCCCACGGTTTCTAGGCCTGGATGTACGTGTTGCAGAGCCCAACGTTCTTTGCACGGAAATGGAAACCTTGGTGGTGTAATGTTAAGGGCTATGGCTGCTAGTCAAGAGGTCAACAGTTGGAATCCACCAGGTGCTCCTTGGAAACTATATGAGGCAGTCCCACTCTGTCCTACAGGGTTGCTATGAGTCAGAGTCAAGTTGATGGCAGTGAATGGTCTGTTTGTTTTTGGTTTGGCATGATGTAAGGGTAAATCATTTTTTATTTTTCCTCACTGAAAAAAATAAAACCCAAGAAGAAGAAGCTCACGTATATTTGCGACATGGACACACGCACACTCAAACTGAAAAGCATACATCCAATACAGGAAGCTCTCTTCGTGTGCTTTATCCCTGAACCTCCCAGGGAAAAAGCTAAAAACCCCACCCACCTTCTAGATGGATAACTCTGCCCCCCCACCTTCATTCCACACTTTTCTCATGATTTTATTGATTCTTTGAGTTGAGAAAAGAGAAACGTAGAAAGACGAGAAAGTTCACCACGAGGCCCCCTGACTGTGAGGAGGGGCGACCGGCCTGCCCAGCTCTCCCTGCAAGTCAGCCTGCTGTTCCTCCTCCTGGCTGGACACATGACTGATTTACGGCTTCTAACTCCTCTGCGTTTGTAATAAAGTTTTCAGCAGCTCTTTTGAGCTGGGCCAACCTCTGCCCTTGCAAACACTCGCTTACACACACACTGACTTCACTTTGTTCTTTTTTTCACATCGTGTCAACTCATAAACCTTTCACCAAGTCATCCAGGTGGAAAAATCCCTTTGCTGAAAGAAGCATTCATTCAGATCTGGGGAGCGGAGGCCAGCCATTGGGCCGCAGAGGGGAGTGGTAGACGAGATGAATGAAGAGAGGAAAATGTTCTTGTGAGAAATTTTATGTGGATGGAGGTGTGTGTGTGTGAGTCTCGCAGGGTGTGCCCCCTCGATGAAAAGTCCAGTCTCCTCCTCATGCCTTGGCGAGCAGCATCCACAGAAGCTGACACATCTGTCCTTACAGGAAGGGGAGATGATATTAGTAATACACACAGTCAAAGAAGTTGAGCTTTGGCTTAATACCCGATGATGGTTTGAAGGCTCGAGCAAAGTCAGATATTCATTCCTCCCTGTGAGAATCTTCTGAGGAGACTGACTTCTCTGCCCCCTTAACTCCCTCACTGCCAGGTTTGTAGCTCCAGCTGTGCAGCACCCTGCCACACCTATCCAAAACACCAGACCCACACCGCATCCTGCCTATTAAGGCCTTTTCAGCTTACTCACTTATTATTAGCTATTGCTTTGGCTAGTAACCAAAAGGTCACAGTTTGAATCCACCAGCAGCTCCGGGGAAACTTGATGAGGAAGTTCTACTCTGTCCAATGGGGTCACTATGAGTTGGAATCGACTGGGCAGTACTGGAGTTTACTGTGACCATAGAGCCATGTGGCATGCAGAGAAGTATGAGGAGAATAAGTTGTTGGGAGAAGGCAGAGAGAGCAGGAATAGAAAAAAAGGTAGCGGAAGAAGATTCATGTTCTTTATCTCTCAGGTAGCAATGTAATAATGGAAACCCTGGTGGTATAGTTGTTAAGTTCTATGGCTGCTAATCAAAAAATTGACAGTTCAAATCCACCAGGTGCTTCTTGAAAACCATAAGAGCAGTTCTATTCTGTCCTGTAGGGTTGAAATGAGTCACAGTCAGCTTGGCAGCCATGGGTTTGGTTTGGGTTTTAGTAGCATTGCGGAGCCCCTGGTTGATGCAAATGGTTAATGAGCTTGGTTGCCAACCCAAAGATTAGTGATTTGAATTCATCCAAAGGCACCTTGGAGCAAGGGCCTAGAACCAAAAAATCAGCCACTGAAAATCGAGCACAGTTTTGCTCTGACACACATGGGAGTGTCACGAGTCAGAATCAACTCAGTGCCACTTATTTTTTTATTTTTTTGTTAGTATCATTAAAGAGTTTTAAGGTTTGGGGCAAAGAAGAGGATGGCAGGGCTCCAGATTTCCTGGTTTTCTTCCCAAGAGATTAGTTTCACAGATGCTCCCTAACTTCCTGAAACCTTGATGAAAGCCTCATGATACAATGAGGAGTTCCAGTGCTCCTGGGAAACTGGCCACTGGCCTTATCCTTCCAGAAATTGGAAGGGAAAGCCGGCAGTCCTTGAATTCTGACATTTCTCCTGCCTTACTCGTGACACTTGATGACAGTCATACCTGTGCAGCAAATCAGCTTTGTCCCATTGTGCCAGAGCCATACATTAAACCCGAGAGGAAGAAGCAGCAAAATGCAAACGCACAAAAACCAATAGAGACACAGCTTGCATTGGTGTGACTGGTGCATTTAGGGTCTCTCTCCTCTTCTTTATTCCAGTACCACATTGGGATTTCCAAAATAGCATCCCAATACAGGTAAGTGATTTTTCTGCTTTTGTCAATGTTTTCTCTTTTTCCTTTGCTTTTTGGTAGTTTGACTACATTGTGTAGTTGTCTTTTTCATTGACTTTTTTATTTTGTTTTGTTCAATTTGGACATTTATTCCACTTGAGGGTCACTGTGCTTCTTTGAATCCTTAAATTTATTTCTTTCACTGAACTGGACAAAGTTTTGACTGTTAATTCTTCAAGTACAAAGTCTGGCAATTAAGTCCGTGGACTTGATTGTTCTAAGTGCTGCATACCTCACAGCTGAATATCACTATGATCACCTTTGAAGTACTTCCTTTGGGAAGCTATTCACTGACACCAGTGCCTAGTCCACCCTTCGAAGCAATTGTGGAACTCTTTCTGGAATGGCCATTGTGCATGCTGGTACAGTGGCAAGTTTACAAACTTAATTGTATAGTTATCTATGAGGGAGTTTTTAGCCAGCAAGCAAATAGCTGTTCTGGAACACCTTCCCTATTCATCTGACCTGGCCCCAAGGACATTTTGCCTCACCCAAAGATAAAGGAAATATTAAAAGGAAGACCTTTGGATGACATTTAGGACAGGAAGGGTAATATGGTGACAACTATGATGGTCATTCCAGAAAAAGAGTTCCAAAATTGCTTTGATGGGTAGATTAGGCCCTGATGTCAGTGGATGGCTTCCCAAGGTGAGTACTTCGAAGATGACCCTAGTGATCTTCAGCAATGAGGTATGTGGCACCTTTGGGGGCATGAGATCAAAAACATAACTTTCGTACTTCTTTTTTTTTTTCCCCCTGCTCCCTTCTCTCCCTTAGTCTTCTTTTGCTATTTCAGTTATGTTAGACTTCCTTATATTGGTTCACACATCACGTAGATTCTGTAGATTTGTTTTTTCACTCTATTCTTCAGATTGGATATTTCCTATTAATCTGTCTTCAAATTCTCTGCCATGTCTGTCATCTCAAATTTGCTGGTAAGGCTGTGTAGTGAATTTTTTAAAATAAATTTTATCTTAGAATAGTTTTAGATTTATGGAAAACTTGCAACAATAGTACAGAGAGTTTCCTTTGGTGTTGTCATCCTCAACCTTTTCTCTCATTGTCACCATCTCATGTCACCACGGTGCACTTGTCAACCTTAGGTGGCAGTGGCCCATTACTACAAACTAAACTCCAGACTGTATTTGGGTTCCACCAGTTTTTCCATTAGTGCCCTCTTTCTGTTCTGAGATTCAGTCTCAGATATTACATTGCATTTGGTTGTCATGTCTCCCCAGTCTCTTCTGGTCTGTGGCAGTTTCTCGGTCTTTTCTATGTTTATAATGACCTTGACAGTGTTGAGGTACAGTGGCCAATGCTGCTGTAGAATGCTCCCCAAGGTGAGTCTGTCTGATGTCTTTCTAATAATTAGGCAGGAGTTGTGGGTTTCTGGAAGGAATGCAACAGGAGTAATGTAGCTTTCTTGCTGCAACATATCAGGGGGTACATGACACCCACGTGGCAGCCCTGGTGATGCTAGCTGTCACCTTCATTAGTGTAGTGTTGCCATCCTTCTCCACCTTAAAGTTACTATTTTATCCATTTCTGTACTAGTATTTCAGCCCGTGGGCTTAGACATAAGCATCATAAATGAACATCAGCAGTGGGAGTAGAAATTAGCAATGAATCTTCAAGGAGAAGGTCAATACCCAGAGATGCAAATGAGACCATCAGTCTCAACCCTTCCTCAGATAAAGTGTCATCCTATATTGACAAACATGGAGTCTCAGAGTTTGAATGCACTAAGAAAGCCAACACATCTCTCAATGGGTTTTTCATACATGTGTTGTTAAAATTTCTATTTATATAAAGCCTATGAAGGATAAATCATTTTTCTCATATTAAGAATGAGATAAAAGAGGTCCAATGAGGTTAAATAGCTTCCCCAGATGGATACAGCTAGCAGGTAACAAAGTCAGCATATAAAACCAGATACTTCTGAATCATACCAACAGTTAGTACTGAGGACTTGAGCTCACAGCTGGCCGAAGTGTTATGCTAACAACGGAACCTACAAATGAAGGAAAACTCAGCCTGAGAGTGGTGGTGGAGGAGACAGGGTAAAGGAGGCCCTCCACACCGGGGTAGACTTTGCATTGACAGTAATGCTAATCAGCACCAGCAGTATTTCCTCTGCTTAGCACAGTCCACAATAAACAGACCAAATCTGGCCAGACAGATAAAATTTAGGTCTCACTTTCTTCAATCATCTCAATTACCGGGTAAGGGGACTATAAAGAAATCATCAGTGGACGTGATAAGAAAATTACTATCGACTCTCCTTTGAAAATGCTACACTCCCTATCATTCTTCTCTCCATTCTTCCCCAGTACCCTAAATTAAAATTAAGTTAAGCATAAAACTAGCTTCAGAAAACCACCAGTGACCCGGAGTTCATCTGCACTCGATTTATCTCACTAAAATAAATCTATTGAGTGACAAAGCAGCTGAATTTGGCCCTTGTTCTCTCTGCTTTAGCAGTTCTTGGGTGGTGCAAATGGAGACCTGGTGGTGCAGTGGTTAAGAACTCAGCTGTTACCCAGAAGTTCAACAGTTTGAATCCACCAGCCTTTCCTTGGAAACCCTATGGGGCAGTTCTACTCTGTCCTTTAGGGTTACTCTGAGTTGCAATCCATTCAATGACCACGGGTTTGGATTTGGTTTGGGGTTAGGAAGTGCAGAGAGGGAACCCTGGTGGCACAGTGGTTACAGTGCTCGGCTGCTAACCAAAAGGTGAAGAATTCAAATCCCCG
This sequence comes from Heterohyrax brucei, assembly GCA_028571685.1. NCBI lineage: Eukaryota > Metazoa > Chordata > Mammalia > Hyracoidea > Procaviidae > Heterohyrax > Heterohyrax brucei. The sequence continues at coordinate 67,379,798 of CM053160.1, read as the reverse complement.
GGCTGCTGCCTGGGAGGAAGATGTGGCATTCTGCCTCCATAAAGACACACAGCCTTGGAAATCCTGTGAGGCAATTCTACTCTGTCATATAAGGTCACTGTGAGTCGGCATCTACTTGATGGCAGCGCATTGGGGTTTGGTGGTAGTGCAAACATTAAGCTACTAACCCAGAGGTTGGCAGTTTGAATCCACCCAGAGGTGCTTCAGAAGAAAAGCCTGGAGATCTGCTTCCAAAAGTTCATAGCAATCACAAGCCCTACAGAGCACAGTTCTACTCCGAAAACATGTGGGCTTGCCCAGAGTCAGAATCAACTCAACAGTAACATTTTTGATTTTTTTCCCTCTCTCATTTAACTAACTTATTCAGCAAAACTTACTGAAGACTGACTATGTCTCCAACAGTTTTTAAAGGTATGCAGAACATAGATATTAATAAAACAAGACTTTACCCTCAAGAAGCTTATAATACAATTATATGATCTAAAAAGTGACTTGACTGACCTTGGGCTCCATTTCTTCATCTGTAAAACAGGTAGAACAAGCCTCATCCCTTTTTGAAAGGGTAAATACTCCCACAGGTGCCCAAGGAACCTAAGCTGCACTGAAGGAGGAAAAACAGCTTATGAGAAAATTATTTTTACCTTTTATACACTACCTCATTTAGCAGTCAATAAGCTAAACTCAAACTATGTGGATGAATTAGACAATTTTCTACCAAAGGCTCTGAATTTCTACGAGACAACTAACAGAATAAAATGAAATTGCCTTCACTTCATAAGGCCTGGGGAACTACAAGACAAGAAGGGTTACATTTTACAGATTCAGTCAGGGTTATATGATTTAGGATTAGCAACTGTAAGTAACAGGGAGTAATTCAAATTGCCAAGTGCTGTGGAGTCGGATCCGACTCATGGCCACCTTAGGGGCCAGAGTAGAACTGACCCTCAGAGTATTCAAGGAGCACCTGGTGCATTTGAACTGCCAACCTTGTGGTTGGCAGTGCTAGCACTTAACACACTACACCACCAGGGTTTCCCTTAATTCAAATTAGGTAGAAGTTTATTTCTCTCTCATGTGAGAGAAGTTGAAGATATAGCTAAGTCTGAGAAGCAGTGCTTCCAAAGTTGTCCAAACGAAGTAGAGTTCCTTCCTACCTCTCCCTTCACCAAAATCACAGTATAGCTTTTGTCCACTTGATCCAAGAAAGTTCCCACAATTCCAGCCATTGAATTCATTTTCTAGTAGCAAGATGGACAAACATAGCTAGAAAAACAAGCACTCTTCCACTTGATCAAACCACCTACACCCCACTGGTCAAAATTAGATACATAGTTATACTTAGCTGCAAGGAACATTAGGGAATGTACTGTTTAAAGGGCCATTGTGCCTAGCTAAACGTTGAATTTTCCTGGGAGAAAGAAAATTAAAACAAATATTTGTAAGGCAAGTTATCAGTCTCTATAGAAAAGAGCAGAAACCCTAGTGGCATGCTGGTTAAGTGTTATGACTGCTAACTAAAAGATTTGCAGCTCAGATCCATCAGCGACTCCTTGGAAACTCTGTGGGGCAGTTCTGCTCTGTCCTGTAGGGTAACTATGAGTCAAAATCAACTCAGTGGCAATGGGTTTGTGGTAAAGAGCAATAAAACACTTGCTAAATATTCACTGATACATCTTTTAGGACTATTTCCTATCCTGAAAGCTACCACCTGCTACTGTGTAGGCTAACACCAGGTCCTAGCCAGTGGTTTTCAATCTTCGGCTTGTAGCATAATCACACAGAGGGCCTGTGAAGACACAGACTACTGAGCCTCAACGCCAAAGGTTCTTACTCAACAGATCTCAAGTGAGGCCAAATGATTTGCGTTTCTAACAAGTTATCAGGTGACATGGGTGTTGCTGGCCTGGGAACCCCAGTTTGAGAATTATTGCTCTGAGCAGATGTAGGGTTAACAAAGCAAATGAGGGAGTCAAAAGTTGGGGTCAACAAAGGGAGAAATAAATTATGAGTTTTTGTATTGGAGTGTGGGTGATGGAAAGTAGAACTGACAGAAACGACACTGAGCCTTGAGGGTGGGCACACTGTAAGTCACAACCTCTCACCCTCTTACTGAGCCTTAGAAGAATTCCTCCTGCATCCCAGCAGGGTTTAGGCACACAACATAACTCCTAACCCAGATGCTCTTGCCAAAGCAAGCTTGGGAGTCACTATGGTATGACCAGCTTGACTCCCTCTTTGGAATTAGCAGAGGCCGTGCTTTATTGCTTCAAATGTCTGAAATCTGAGTCTGTCTCCTCTAGCATATCATCTCTACAGTGCTGTTGGAATTGCTTGACTGTGACCAGCTTGAAAGGTTTGGTCCAAGGGAAGTAAGACTGCTGACTGTAACAGCCACAGCCAGCTTCCTCTCTCCCACAGCCACCTGGATCCCCACCTTTCCTTGTCATCTTCCCAGAGCCCCTGATACTAACACCTTTTTGGGGGGATGCTGGTGATGATAGGAAATCCTGGTGGCGTAATGGTTAAGTGCTACAGCTTCTATCCAGAAGTTTGGCCGTTCAAATCCACCAGGGGCTCCTTGGAAACTCTAGGGGGCAATTCTACTCTGTCCTTAGGGTTGCTGTGAGCTGGAATCCACTCAACAGCAGTGGGTTTAGTAATACAATCTAGAAACTTCTGGCCATCGATCAAGAACAGCAGCATTTTCTGTGGGTTGAGTATCTTATTTTGCCGTCAGGATTTGTTTTTCTATTTATTTTGCATGTTCTTTTTCCCAAGAACATAAATTTACTCTCAGCTGTTGCTGTTGTCAGTTGTTGCAAGTCAGCCCCTCTCCTCATGGTGACTCCATGTGTTACAGAGTGGAACTGCGGTAGGGAGTTTTCTAGGCTATAATCATCACGAAATGAGATTACCAGACCAGGAAGCTGCTCGGTACGTTCGAACTGCCAACCTTTTGGATAGCAGCCAAGCACAAACCACTTTTACCACCTAGACTCCTTCACTTGTGAATGTATCAGCATGACTTTGATCATACTCCACACTTAGATGCTCTCTGTGCACTTGTGTAGACCCACTTCTTCCAACCTAGTGTGAGTCATCCCTTCTAGTAATCTCTCAGCGTTTGCTGAATGGTGGACATTGAACCTGGAGGGTTTTTTTTTTTTTTTGCTTTTTTTCAGTAGGCCTTGTTATTCACTGCTGACTACCTATCAAAATTTCCAGACCTTACCTTTAACTGCAAGCACCATCTGCCAAAATTTGTGGCCATGTCCTTATTGTCCTTTCCCTCATCCAAAAAAATAGACTCAAAACACTAGGCATACTGTTCTTGAAAGAGCACCAGACCTTAATGTTGGCCTTTGGCAAAGACAGACAAAGGGGCTAAAACATAAATTCTGAGAAATTTTCTATCCAGAATGGATAACAAGTGCCTCCACTCCATCAGATGGATCCCAAGGTAGTAGAAATCACAAGGAATGAATCCCTGACCTAATGAGTTAGTGGAGCATTCGATGTGAAGTTGCTGTTGTGTGTTGTTCTGTGTGTGTATGTGTGTTGCACTGAGTATAAAAATAGATCTACCAGCTTTGTTCTCTCTTTCATTTTTCTATGAATTGTCACCTCCCTTATGATACTGCCATACTGAGAACTGCCTGTAAGTTATTTACTAAAATATCTGAGGGAAGTGTAGAAAATATTAATGTTCTCACAAACTTGCTTCTTTTTTCCTTCCTCTTCCCTGTCTCTCTATTTAGCCCTAGAAACCTAGAGCTTGGCCAGAAAGTACAAACAGCTTTTAAAAACCGCCCATACTTCAGGTGCTGGGGTGTCTATGAAAAATGAAATTGATCTGCTTTAAAGACTTGATTGAGCTTGAGAAGGTAGTTCCCTGAGCTCAGTTCATCTGTCCTAATCAGCAGCACTTTTTTTTTTTCAGTCTCATTTAGCTTTTCTTGCCACAAGGATAAAATGAGTGTGAACAAAAAAAGGAGGGAGTGATGAGGGGACAGAAGAAATTAAAGGGATCCTGAGTGAATAGGTAATTCAATTCACTGCTTACATTGCTGGTGGAGACAGTTAAACAGGTATTTAAACAGCTGGCCTACTGATGACCTTCTACATTGAGATTTTAGAAAAATTTCAAAAACCAAATAAACTTTGGAGTAATGAAGATGATTGTGTTGGCTGTGAACTAATCCAGGTGGTAAGACTAAGAAGGGGTTGGGCAGGGGTCATTATAGGGGATGGATTAGAAAAGATGGATTTTTTTTTTCCTTGCTTAAAAACAGGTTGTTATAAACCATCAAAGAGTAATGGAGAACCTATTCTGTACAAACCTTGGCTAGGCAATTAAAATATAGCTGGATGGACGACAGAGCATGTAGCACATAGAGAAATATGACTTTGTATGTTTCAGGTGCCATAGGATACACACAGTAATGATACACAATGCTAGGGAAGGAGAGATGACTAGAGGATGTGATGGTCAAGACAACGTCATGGAATAGGTGAGATTTTATCACAATCTTATGTGTCATGTAAAATTCAGAGTGTAGAGAGAAAGGCGGGGTGGAGGTGGGTTTTATGTTATGAAAAGGAAAAGGCCTGGGACCAGAGAAGGGAAAGAGAAGGTACCTACGTCACCACATTAACGGCTGCATAGCAACGTCATGAGCAGAATTCCACAGGGAATTTTTGGAAAAGATGGTAGGGGAAAGTTCACAAAATCTTCCTATGTATTGACCAAAAGAAGCAAGATAGAGAAAAATATTTTTGTACCACTGAACCTGTAAATAAATGATGTCTACTCTATATCATAAAGTCTGAAAAATATCTGTCAGATACAATACAGTTTGGTCCAAATTGAAATGAGCCATCAAGGGCTGGTGATTTACCCCTTCTTCCCAAGAGATCTATGCAGTATTTGGGGAAGTTCGGGAAATTTTACACAACTTTTAAAAAATTCTAGCCCCCAATTTAGTCAAATGAGGGCTACGTGTATGAATAGGCCATAGGCAAGAAATCAAACACATCGCTTTGATTTTCTTTCCTTCTAGAGGCCAAGAGCAGCCTGTAATCCCAACAGCTAGCAAGAAAAAATAGTTGCATAGTCACATCATATGTTTTCTCTCTAACATGACCTCCAGAGTGTGACATGGACTGACTGCCAAAGAGGCAAATCCTTCCTAACATGAAGAAGCATGGTTTGAAACAAGCATCCCAAACTAGTTGTTTCAGCAGCAATACTAGTGACCCCATGTGTGTCAGAGGAGAATTGTACTCTATGGGGTTTACAGTGGCTGATATTTTTATGAAATGACCAGAGTTTCTTTGGAGGTACCACTGTGTAGACTCGAACCTCTATCATCCCACTGAGCAGTCAGTCCATTAACTGTTTGCACCATTCAGGGACTCTTTCTACTATTACAGAAAGATTGAATCTGCCCACCAAGCACCTTAGCTTTCCATGGCTTGAGCTCTTCACATCATCGGGGCTTCTAGATCAACTTCCAGGGAGAATTAAAAGGATGTAAAAATAAACTGAAAATAGAAACAAGAACACATTTCAATCTGACAAATAAAAAGCCTAGAAAGAACTTCTCCCTTAAAAAAAAAAAAAAAAAAAGATGAGCAGGAAAACAAATAAACATGAGACCTGTGCAAATATCTTTAAATGATATATAATACATATAAATGGTAAATAATATGTAACATCCCTCAAAAGATAAAATAAACATAGTTTATAAGTTTTAGACAAAAGTCATCCTTTGAAACAAGATTTAATTTAGAAATTGAAAAACAAAAACAGGCTATATCACATTCTCAAGAAAATAGACTATGAAACAAATCAACAGAGGGACATAGCATGAATTTGTTAGAGAGTTTCTAAAATAGTTCTCTACAGCAAGGGCATTACATTGAAATGATATTAGATGAAAAAGTAAAAATGAAAATTAACAATAAAGGAATAGCATCAGGGACACGGAAAGCAAACTTGCAGAGATAAAAAGCATACAGGATACAGAGAAAAACAGCAAAACACCCCAAACAGTAAATGTTACAAAGAAAAGGCAGAAATGAAAATGTATGGGTGATAAGGACAGTGCAAGAAGAAAAAAGGAATAAGTGAGTTACAAACAGTATTCAAGAACATAACAAAAGGAAATTGTGAGAGTTAGCCAACTCCTAGGTTAAACACTCTGCGTAAGACCAACATCACATCTGTTACCAGTTACAAATCTCAAGGACTCCCCAAACCATCGTCAGCTTCCATAATTCACTAGACGGACTCACAGAGCACACTGAAAGGTGTTAGCCTCACAGTTATAGCTTATTACAAGGAAAAGATAAAAATTAAACTCAGGGAAAATAAGAAGCAAATAGCTGAGTCCACTAAGTTACCACATTAGAGATTGCAGTTGTTATCTTCCCAGGAAGTCAGGACAGCACTGCTTTCTTTTGATGTATGATGATACATACGGTGTATTGCCAACCAAGGAAGCTCATGCAGGCTTCAGGGTTCAGAGTTTTATTCAGGCTTCTGCTGCATGGGCATGACTGACTGTTCACATGGTTCATCCGGGTCTCCCACTGCAGCCCATCTAGACCTGAGTCACTGCTCTAAACCACATTGTTGGTCTTTCTAGTGTGGCCAGTACCCATCTAAATTATGTTGTTAGATTATCTGATAATCCCAGGGCCTGAGGAAAACAAAGACACTTCTATCAGTCATGACATTCCAAATACTTAGAGGTTAACCCCCAGAATCCAAAGGAAAAGGCCAGACCTCCCTTTGTTGCTGTGTTGTCAGATGCCATCAAGTCGGCTCTGGTTCATAGCAACCCTATGCACACCAGAACAAAACACTGCCCGATCTTGCACCGTGTCCACAATGGTTTTTATGCTTAAGCCTGTCGTTGCAGTCACTGTGTCAATCCACCTTGTCAAGGTCTTCTTTGTTGTCACCGGCCCTCCACTTTATCAAGCACAATGTCCTTCTCCAGGGACTAATCCCTCCTGGCAACAGGTCCAAAGTAGGTAAGATGCGGTCTCACCATGTTTGCTTCCAAGGAGCGCTATGGCTGTTATTCTTCCAGAACAGATCTGTTTGTTTCTTTTGGCGATCCATGGTACACCTCCCTTTAGGCAGTTTAAATTTTTTATGATACCAGTATAAGGTAAGAACAAATTCAAAGAAATAGCTAAAGCACCTTAGGACAGCCATCACATACCTATTCATATTTTGGTCCCTTGACTTACCACTTATAATCAACTAGTGGAGAACATTTTAGCACAGAAATGAGCTGACTGCTACTTATATCTAGTTTTTCCTCAGGCCAGCCATTGCTCATCAGTATTATACTCCAGGGCAATTTAAATGAGTTTTCCAGTACATTTAACTATCAATATCAGTATTATAATTGTATCAACAGTGCCAGCATTATACCCGACGATAATATGGTAGTAGATATAACCAGAAAAATGAGAGTCAAAAATTACTGGCACATTACTTTTTATGCTTAAGCCTGTCGTTGCAGTCACTGTGTCAATCCACCTTGTCAAGGTCTTCTTTGTTGTCCCAGTCATTCACTGGCAACCCTGATGGCATAGTGGTTAAGTACCACATCTGCTAACCAAAAGGTTGGCAGCTCAAAACTACCAGGTCCTCTTTGGTAACTCTATGGGGAAGTTCTACTCTGTCTTATAGGGTCTCTATGAGTCAAAATCAACTCTGTTTACAGTGAGTTTGGTTTTGAAGTCATTCATTAACAATTAACTCAGTCCATCATCATAAGACCAAACATCTCCTAAAACAATGTCACTCAGGTTTGCAGGCTTCAAAACTTTTCAGATTCCCAGAACAAAAGTGGCACCAGCAACTGATAGCTTCACCTTTTGAGGGTTCTGGTATAATTTAGCTAAGAGACAACATCCCATGCTTTGAGCCTTCCTCAGGTTACCAGTGTAATATTGGATTTTGCTCATTGTGTAACTCATGTAATCATTATTCTGCCCTCAAATAATACTCCTCCTTCTCTCCATTTATCATTTATTTTTAAACAAACTTTCTCAGTTTTGGAAGAGATACTAGGTTGGGCCACTCTACTGGTCCAGATTGCCAGCACTAGTAATAATCAAACAAGCACCTTTCCCTCATTCACTCTCATTGCAATAAAGTAGGGTTATATATGTACAGAACTAGTGGTATATCTCAACCACTAGACAGTGCAGCTACACTTTCTGTCAACCCCAATTCTGACAGATGCTGTTATGGCACAGTCCGCTCCATCAGGCCCCTAGAAATGTTCACCTAGAAGTATGAAAGTACAGCTACGGTTTCCTGTTTAGGGGTCATTCCTGCCTCTGGCATCCATGGTTACAGCCTTGTTCTATGACCATTGCATAGAAAATAGTTCAGTTATGATAGCATCCTCCCCGGCTGCCTCTACCCTAAATTCCCCAGAAAAATGGAGGCTATCTAATAGACTCTTCCTTACCCTTCTCATGTTAATTGTGATCACACCCTCACAAAGGCACATAAGCCAGTCCTTCATGCCTTTGTCTACCCTTGCGCATATTAAAAACCAAAACCCAAACCCTTTGCCACATAGTAACCACGTAATAGGCAGCAGATATTTCAGTTACCCCTACCAATTCTCTATCAAACCATTCCTTTCAAGATGATATCTCTTTGCCCGTTGTTGGACATTAAGCATTGTAAAGTGTATCCCTTGCCTGAAAAAATGTGCCTCAGCAGTCCAAATTGGTACAGTATCTTCCATTCCATATCTTGATCATTTGCATATTCATTCCTGGGTGCAAAGCGCAAAGTGTCTTTTAATGTCCAGACTCATTTTTAGTCTTCCAGAATTGCTGGCATCAGTTTAATTTACCAGCCATTTGCTGGGCCTTCCCCTAGGAAATGGGTTCCATAACCGTCTACAGTCTCTGTCTCTCCTGTTAGCAGACAGGACAGTTCTTTTTGGTATTTTGGCCTCAGAGAGTACAAGCAGAATGTGTCTAAATGCAGTTCCATCACCATATTGCTGTATCTCCCTTACGCTGACTCACTGGATACACGCTAGTGGCCACCTCAAGTGGGCACATCAGGATATCCACAGCTAATTCTAATTACCCTCTGATCTTAGAAGGGAGCTGTTTGAATGCACATCTACATGTCCTATTTTAATGCATATCTTAAGTTCCCCACTGATTTCTATAGAACCACATTCCATGTGGATACCCCTTGAATAGCTCACTTTTCTATGACTTTTGCTCTGAACTTATAACCAGGCCATTGGTGTTTGCCCATGACTCAGTAAACATTTGATCATAGGAGTAAACAGAATGCAAACCCAGCCCACTGAGCTTGTTTGGTTTCACCTTTTTCTATCATATTTTCCATCTTCTAAACAGAATGCTGTCGGTTCACCTCGAAATCACTGTCCCTAAATCAAGCAACTCTTTGTTGGTCAATCAAGAGCTGTTCATAGGGTACTGCCCGAGCGGCAGTAATACTCAGAAGTTCTTCAGGTGAATCCAAAGTCAATCCTGGGGGCAAAAGATCCTCGTTTCTTGTGGATACAGTGGGTATCTCTTTGCATTATCCTCCTAGCATGTTTCTTCACAAGCCATTTTCATGTTATTATAAGTTCTGATGGGAATTACTTTCTTCATAAAACACTTCTCTGACATCACTCAAGATGTTACAGGTTTTTAAGATTCTAAGATTATTTTATGTCCTTCTGTCAAAAGAGAAGTTACAGTTAATCTCTGGTAGCAAGCTAGCAAATTCCTCTTGAATGGAAATTTTGTGCTCCAAAATTCCAGCGTCTGTCACTGAGTTGTGCTTACTGGTTTATGCCTTAGCCCTAGTCTGAGCTCCAAGCAGAGCTGCTATAGAAAGCTTTTGTTTGTATCAGTACTCCACCTTCTAACAGGCATTAATTAAAGGGGTAATCTCTTTTTGTGTGTCAGATATCCCATATTGTTTCAAATTAACAAACCATGTAGGATCAGGCAATCTTATTGGTTCTCACTCAGCATGTCCAATCTAATATTGGCAGAAGAATGAATTTATATGTCTTCTGTTTTATGATGCTAAGTAAGGGAAGCTTACTCCAGTCAGACACGATATCCACCCTCATAATTCATTACAGTAAAGAAGATGAATCATTTCACACAAAGTCTGTTCGAATGCTCCAATTTTTATTCAAATTTTTACCTAAATCCTATCAACCATTGAATTCTCTTGTCTACTAAATCTAGCAAAACTCTTATTAAAATGTCACCAACAAGTATTAGAACAACAGCACATGGATTTCTTGCATCAAGGAGTCCCAGATACGTCTATTCTCCATCCTCTGATCATTCTACCCACTCATGTGCATGTGAACTAGGGTGTTAGAAAGGGGCTTTTGTCTTTTCATCAGTTCTTAGGATTGCAGCACCATTGCCCCAGGAAATACTGTCAGGTTTCTTCTTGTAATCTTGGCTTTTCAGCTTTTTTAAATACCTCTAAATTAGGGTGAATAAATCAGATTTGTTTAGGGCTCTTAAATATTGTGGGACCAGCTCCCATTTGGCCACCAAACCTCAATAGTGCTGCACCGAGACCTTTGTTTCGCTCCCCCAACAATGTCTACTTTATTCATTCCATTTCTTAATAGCTTTTTTAAGAAATCCAACCTGCTGGGACAAGTCCCTTGACTTTCCTCCTTCTATTTCCCCGTTCTCTTGTGAATTACTTTAATTTTCTTCCCAGTCTATTGTTTCAGCATACCTTCTCTCCTTGATAGCAGCCTTGAGGCTAGTGACTGCAGCCCGATTGGCTGGAATACAAGTTTCACCCAGTATCACATTCCATCCCAATGCATTCTTGTACTTTGTCTTTGACTTTTCTTCTAGGTAGTGGCCCTGACTAGCTTGGACTAGCCAAAATCCATGGCCCAGGCCCAGGGCCAGGATCTACCCCAGCACTCCCCTTTACTTTCATTTTAGCTATTATGATAATAATCACAAAGGAATTGTATATTTAGTTTGTTTCTTGCTACTTTGCATTTCTTTATGCATCCAGTGAATCATCTATTCACAATGGAGCCATCATTCCTAAATTCCATGGTAACTTTTGCATCTAGTAACTGATCAAAGCATGATAGTAGTTTCATACCTACTTCTTTATTCCTTTCCCTCCTCCGCCCTCTGGGAAAGGAACATGTGTCAGTGAGTCAGAGTCCTTCTAGTAAATCTCATTCCTGACTCAAATTGTAAGAGATAGCCAACTGTAAAGTTAGAAAGAATAGTCCACACAAGACCACCAGTTACAAGTTCACGGAGTTCCTAATGCTACCCTCATGTTTGATAATTCACTAGAAGGACTTACAGAACTCATGAAAGCTATTATACTTGTGGTTACACATTACTATAGGAAAAGGATAAAGATTAAAATCAACCAAGAGAATAGACACAATGGTTAGAGTCCAAGAAAATATTAAACAGAGAACTTCCAGTCATTATCTCCCCATAGAGTCAAAACAACCCTGTTTCCCTGGCATTCATTTACAATAATATGCACAATGTATTGCAAATCAGGGAAGATCACCTGAGTCCCCATGTTTAGAGTTGTTTTTGTTGTGTTTTGTTTTTTCAGTCTGGCCTCTGTTGTAGAGACGTTGTTGACTGTCCATTGGCTGGTCTCAGTCCCTAGTAACCTGTCCCTCTGGATATTGTTGGTCTTTCTAGTGTGGACCACTTCCAGCTTAACAGTATTCAGTATAGCTATCCTCCACCCTAAATCATATTATTAGACTGTCCAGTGACTCTACAAAGACACTTGTATCTTTCATGACACTCCAAGGGCTTAGAAATTACCTTGCAGGAGCTGAAGGCAAAGGCCAGATCTCATCTGGGACAGGTTTAACTTCTTTATTACACAAAAGTGTTTCCAAAGTTAACAAAGATTTTAATCTGCATATTGAAAGAACTTACTGTAATTCATCCAAACAAATTAACACTAAGATATATCCTAATAAATCTTATGAATTTGGAAAATAAAGGAAAAAATGCTACAAGCAGCCAGGAAAAAGTTACTCACGTAAGAAAACAATGTGGCTAACCTCAAAAACAAAATATTCCAGAAGCAGCAGCAAGGAATCTACTGAGTTTTAAAGGAGTAAAGGTGTGAACCAAAGACTTTTATATGCAGCCAAAGTTATACTCATGTGTGTTGACAACAGAATGAAAAACCTAAACACGGCAACACAGCACACTCTGAAAAACTTGCTTGAGGATTAAGTCCAACTAACTAAAAAGTTATACCAGAAAGAACTAGTTGATATTCAGCCATTTGAAGAAGTAGCATATTATCAGGAACCAATGGTACTGAAGGACTAAGTTGAAGCTGCAATGAGGGCATTGGCAAAAAACAAGGCTCCTGGAATTGATGGACTGTCACCTGAAATATTTCAACAAACAGATGCAGTGCTGGAAGTACTCACTTGTCTATGCCAAGGAATTTGGAAGACAGCTGGCTACCTGGCCAACTGACTGGAAGAGATCCATGTCTATGCCCATTCCAAAGAAAGGTGATCCAGCCAAATGTGGAAGTTAGTGAACAATATTGTTGATATATCACACTCAAGTAAAATTCTACTCAAGATTATTCAAAAGCAACTACAGCAATATGTTGACAAGGAACTGCCAGAAATTCAAACTGGGCTCAGAAGAGGGCATGGAACCAAGGATATCATCGCTGATGTCAGATGGATCTTGGTTGCAAGCAAAGAATCCCAGAAAGATGTTTACTTGGCTTTCATTGACTAGGCAAAGGCATTAGACTGTGTGGATCATACTAAACTATGGCCAACGTTGTGAAGAATGGGAACTCCAAAACACCTAACTGTGCTCTTATGGAGTGTGTATATGGCTCAAGAGACAGTCATGTGGAAAGAACAGGGGATACCACATGGTTTAAAGTCAGGAAAGGCGTGCATTCAGGTTGTTTCCTTTCACCATACTTTTTTTTAATCTGTATGCCGAGCAAATAATCTTAAGAAGCTGGATTATACAAAGAAGAATGAGGCATCAGCACTGGCAGACAACTCGTTAACAACCTGCCTTACACACATGACACCACCTTGTTTGCTGGAAATGAAGAAGATTTGAGGCATTTACTGATGAAGATCAAGGACCACAGCCTTCAGTATGGGTTGCACCTCAATATCAGGAAAACAAAAGTCCTCACGACTGGACCAGTAAGCAACATTGTTGTAAATGGAGAAAGGATTGAGATTGTCATGGTTTTCATTTTACTTGGGTCCACAATCAATGCCCTTGGAAGCAGCAGTCAAGAAATCCAAAGACACATTGCACTGGGAAAATCTGCTGCAAATGACCTCTTCAAATCATTCAAAAGTAAGGATGTCACCTTGAAGACTGAAATGTGCCTGACCTAAGCCACAGTATTTTCAATCGCATCATATACATGAGAAAGCTGTACTATGGACAAAGAAGACAGACGAAGGATTGATGCCTTTGAATTGTGGTGTTGGAGCAGAATGTTGAATGTACGATGGACCACCAAAAGAACCAACAGATTTGTTCTGAAGAAGTCCAACCAGAGTGCTCCTTGGAAGCCAAGACAGAAAGACTGTGTCTTACATACTTTGGACGTGTGGTCAGGAAAATCAGTCCCTGGAGAAGGACATCATGCTTGGTAGACTGCAGGGTCAGCGAAAAAGAGGAGGACCCCCGACAAGGTGGAAGGACACAGTGGCCACAACAATGGGCTTAAGCGTATAAACAATTGTGGACATGGTGGAAGACTGGGCAGCATTTCGTTCTCTTGGTCATAGGGTCGCTATGAGTCAGAACTGACTCGGTGGCACCTAACAACAATAACAACTAAATAATTAATCAAAATAAAGAGATAATTAATATTAATCATACAAATAGTTGAAGCTGATAGTAAGCATTTAATACAGAGTTAAAAGCAAAAACCAAACCCGATGCCACTGAGTAAGTTTTGACTGTTAATGACCCCATGTGACAAAGAAAAACTACCCCATAGGATATCCAAGGAGTGCTTGGTTGATTTGAACTGCCAGTCTCTCGGTTAGCAGCTATAGTTCTTAACTACTGTGCCACTAGTGTTTTCAAACACAGTTAGGCCCAAGTATTTTGCTAGTTATGTAAAGAATACAATTGTCAATATTTAATTCTTAAAGTTTATATAGAGAGAAAACAACAATTGATCCATAATTTGATAATTTAATGTAGTAATAATCGTACTTGGGACATGCTATCAGGAGGGACCTGTTCCTAGAGACGGACATCATGCTTGGTGGCATGGAGCGACAGCAAAGAAGAGGAAGTCCCTCAACAAGATGAACTGACACAGTGCCTGCAACAATCGGCTGAAACACAACAATTATAGGCCTGGGGCAAGACTTGGCAGTGTTTTGTTCTGTTGTGCATCGGGTCACGTGAGTTGGAACTGACTTGATGGCACCTAACACAAACAGTAGTCACTTTACTGAAAGAGCCATATAAGGAAAATAACAATAAAGCCCCAAAAGTCCAGTCTAAATGATGTAACTCTTTATCTTTAATAAGAGACAGTGAATTCATAGCACATATTTATTTTCTGAATTTTGCACATTAATTAACTAGTCAAATACTCGTGAGGAAAAGAAACTCTATAGATCTCAAATAACTGACTTAACAAGGAATGCAGACATCAGAAATGACACACAGCCATCAGAGATCTTATGATGGCAGGGTAAAGGGCAAAAGAAAAAGAGAGGAGAGAGAAAACGTTGTTAAAAAGTGGAACGTAACAGATGTCAAATATATTAATTTAACTGTAAATTGATAACTTACCTATTCAAAGAAAAACTTCAAGACTGGGTTTAAAAAACTGACATATAACATACAAAACACCTACCCCTAAAGAAAGTATTCATTAAGGCTGAAACTAAAACAATGAGCAAACACATTACAGATAAGTGAAAAGTAAAATAAGACTCTGCACAACCCAAACTGGGGTTTCTGCACTTAGGTCTTACAAAATTGTATTCAGAATTAAAGGATTAAATTGGACAAAGAGACCCCTATTTTACTGATGAAGATGTAGCATTCAACAAACACGTGACCATCTTCTACCTGAAGGTGTCAAATAAAACAAAATTAAAACACGCAAGTGAAATACATTTTAAAAGGTAATAAAATTTACTGAAACGTACTAAAATAAAAATTGCTATTGAGTCGATTCCAACTCATAGTGACCCCACAGGACAGAGGAGAACTGCTCCATAGAGTTTCCAAGGAGCGACAGGTAGAATTGAACTGCTGACGTTTTGGTTAGCAGCGCGATGTTTACTCACTTTGCATTCAGGGCTCTGACACATGCTAGCTGCGGAAAATGTCAGTATTTCAAAATTGAGTGTGAAAAATGTTTACTATATTAAGTAGGAAATATCCATTCTGAATGACATAATCAATGAAGTTTATTATGTATGTTATATAATTTCAAGATATCTTATCTGATAAATAAAAATTGGCCTACTTATTACGTGTGAATGCTACATTTTGAAACGTATAGACTACATAAAAACTACTCAAACATCATGAGTTTGTGGGGATTTTATAACTTAAAATGTAGAGAAAATAAATCCGAAAGTAAATCAATACCTTTTGGCCCCAAAGCATGAAAATTAAAAATAAATTATGTAAAGATAAGTAATTCACAAACTGAAACATATTAAATGCTACAAAAATTTCAGGTCAAAGACAATGTCCAAATCATAGGTAAAGTTTGAATACAGCAAAGCAAATCTTCACAATCAAGCTTACTGAAAGAAAAAGAATTTAAAGTTAAATTTAAAAAGTGCTCAGAAGACTAATGGCCTTAAACAACTTCCTTACTAAGCCAAAACTGATATAAATAAAGCAATTGGCCTTTAAGTGAAATACTAGAAGACTAAGTAATCAGATTGGAGGAAAACATACGAAATGAATTTACACAAGCAAAAAAACAAAACTTAATGAATTAGTTTTGTGCAATGGCAAACAAGGAGACACATAAATCACTGGCTCGTCTATAAAGAAATTTAAAAACGCAAATATTCAATTCTAGAACTGTAATCATATCTGCCATTTAACAAAAATAAGAAGATTTATAATCTTTATTTGATACTGTACTAGGAAATTTACAAAATGGATGAAAATATTTTGCAGAAAAGGTAAATGCTGTAAATTTGCTCAACAAAGTAAGAAAACACAAATTTATTAGCAATCACTGGAAAAATTAAGAATACTGTAAAAACAAAAAGTAGCTCGGATGGTTCCAAATATGATTTATGGGCATTGAGCTCAGTAGTTTTTGAATGAAATACTTAATTCTGAAAAATGAGGTATCTTCTTAATGTCTTCCTAAGACTAGCTCTGGGAATAACCTGGACTCGTGACCAGCTAAACCAGAAATAAATTTTAAAACCTTTATTTTTCTAGGCAGACACAGGAGCCAGGAGGAGGCGGACAGCGAAATAAAACATCAGTTCACACCTATTAAAAGCCACAGGGGCGAGGTCCATGCCAAATTGGCTTGAAGAAATAGTGTGGCAGGTATGCTTTTAATGAAGATCATTTCTCCACCTTCCTGTTTTAATTTAATTTTCTTGGCAGAGCTGCGCTTCCTTGGCTTGGGGGAAATCTGCTTAACTACCACCATCTAAGCCTTAAACAGGGCAGAACTAGATTCCTTCAGCGCCTTTGCCGTTGAGCTGTTGATTTCCACAGGGATAAGAGTGTCACTTCCACCAGAGTGCTGGACAGTGTCCAGCAGGAAAGGAGAGGCTGCTGTGTTTGGCTGGGCCAGACCACTCAACATCAATGGCAGAGGCTTTGCCTACTTGAAGCTGAATTATAAAATACATCCTTTTCCCAGTTTTGTGGCAGCTAGATAGACGTTCCTTGTAAACTGTTCCAAGGCTCTGTGGAAAGTGCTCTTTGAATTATGAACTCAGGCCTGCGGCCTTGGCCTAGTTTAGGACCAGACTGGAGCTTCATTCTTATTAAGTCTTGTGACTCTACTAATATAACCACAGTGTATTTTTTTTAAATATATATATGTTACATAAAGATTTTACAGCCTTTTCATTGTTTTCCAAGTAAGTTCAAAATTGTATCAGACCACAGACTATCTCACAAGGCCTTTATCCAGGCAGCCAAGTGTTTGCTGAGCATGTCTGTATCGGTTTCCCATTGCTGCTGTAACAAATTACCACAAATGTCGTGACTTAAGACAACACAAGTCCAAAATATGTTTCATGAGCTAAAATCAAGGGGTGTCAAGGGCTTCATCCCTTATGGATATTATAGGGGAGAACTGGTTTCCTTGCCTTTTCCAGCTTCTAGAGGCTGCCTTCATTTCTGGGCTCACCAAGGTGTTCAAGGTACATTACTTTGACCTCTGCTTCTGCTAACACATTTCCTCTCCTGACTTTGACCTTCTTGCTTTCCTCTTTTAAGGACTTTTGTGAATACAGAGGATAATCTCCCCATCTAAAGATCCTTAACTTTATCACACCTGCAAAGTCCCTTTGTCCTTGTAAGGTAAGAAATTCACAGATTCAATAAATGAGAACCTGGACATTTTGGGGGGCAGAGCTTATTCTGTCTTACCACATTGGGTGTCCTGTGGTGCCTGCCGCCAGCGGCACATGTCAAGCCAACACACAAAATGACACTTTAGGTTTGTTGACATAATTCAACAGGCAAGAGCTAACACAAAGTTGTTTATAATTAGAATCTACGCTAAAAAAAGAACAGGAAGTACAAACAGTGCCAAGTTGTCAAAGAAGAGAGAGAGGATACCTTGTTTGGGGGTGGTCAGATGAGCCATCATGGAAGGAAAGGGCAGGAAATTGAGCTGGCTCTTGAATGATGAAGAGAGGAATTTGCTTCCCTGGGTCCCAAAGGGAGCTTCAATGGGCAGTAATCGATTAAGGATACAAAATGCCAGCACTCTCATTATTTTCCTTACAGAGGCTACCTAGGTGACCCTTTAGGACAGAGTAGAACAGAGGAGGTACAGATAGGAATGGAAGGCACAGCTCAAGAGAAACTCTGTGACTTTATTCCCCTTAAAGAATCATTTGCTTCATGTTTCTATATCCAGGAACCCCTGGTGTTTAGTGGTTTAGAGCCATGGCTGCTAACCAAAAGGTCAGCAGTTCAAATTCACCAGATGCTCCTTGGAAACCCTATGGGACAATTCTACTCTGTGTAGACAAATGTGGTTAACGCTAAGAATGAGCTGGAACCAAGCTGACAGCTCCACATCACCTGAATAACAAACAGCAAAGAACATTTTGGACTACATGAATGTTTCCTATGTAAGTGAATACGAAGAAAGAAGGAATAATTCAGTGATCCTACTATGTGGACTGAAGCCCTAGTGGTGCAGTGTTGAAAGCTTGACTGTTAATCAAAAGGTCAGCCGTCTGAACCCACCAGTCACTCTCAGGAAACCCCATGGGGCAGTTGTATTACACTGTGAGTTGAAATAGACTCAATACCGATAGGCTTGGTTGGGTTGGGTTTAAATATACAAACTGCAGTTCAACATAAAACAAGAATCCACACAACTAAACCAACAGACCATCACGATAAATGGAGAAAAGATCGACCTTGTCGATCGATTTTCTTTTACTGGGATATACAATCAACTACCATAAGAAGAAGCAGTGAAGAAATCAAACAATGTGTTATATCCGGAAGAGATGTCACTTTGATGACTGAGGGGCACCTAACCCAAGCCATGATCTTTTCAATTGCCTCATATGCATGACAAAGAAGGACAATGACAAAGGAAAACCAAAGAAGAATTGACACTTTTGAGTTATTTTGTCAGCAAAGAATATAGAATGTATCATGGATTGCAAAAGAATGAACAAATCTGTCTTGGAGGAAGTACAGCCAGAATGTTCCTTAGAAGCAAGGATGGTAAGGCTTTGCCTCACTTACTTTGGACATGTTATTAGCAAGGATCAGTTCCAGGAGAAGGATATCATGATTGGTAGAGTGTCAGCAAAGAAAAGGAAGACCCTCAAAATGATTGATTACACAGTAGCTACAACCATGGACTCAAGCACAGCAATGGTTTTAAGGATGACACAGCACTGGGCAACTTGTGGTCTGTTGTACATAGGGTCACTATGAGTCACAGCTAACTCAGTGGCACTGAACAAAAATAACTGTACAAAAGTAAAAAGTACAGCAACTCCTTACTCCAATTCTGTCTCTACTTCTTACTAGTTAAGCATATTATGGCAATCCATATCGACTTGGGACCAGAAGAACCGGATGGTGCCCGGCCACCACCAGTGATAGCCACGATGGAGCTCACTAAGTTGAGTCTCACTGGCAACACAAGAATAAAAAGGGGTACATCCTGAGATCTCCACTAAAAGACCTCAATTGATGGTCCAGCGGTTTCGGGGTTCCCCTGGGAGCATGGCCCCTGGCCCTGATGCTGCCCTTGCCCATAAATCGTAACGAAGTTCCACTCTTCAGACATGAATGGATTGGACTTGGCGATGCAGAGTGACCATATATTGGTTGCACTTTATGGTTCTATACATCTATAGGATATCATCCTGCTGACCTCTGGCTGGAGGAAGGAGAGTGGGTGGAGAGGAGCGGAAAGGAGGCTGTTGGGAGGATGAGACATGTATGGAGCAGAGAGGAATAGTGTACTGTCACCGGACAGGGAGAGCAGTGGAAGCTGCATATGGGTGGGCATGTAAATTTATACAGGAATGTATATTTTCACTCAGCCATAGTAAATAAAAAAATGAATAAGAATAGTTGCTAACTATATTGAGTGTTTAATGCATAATTTCGTGATGAGTATTATCTTGTTTGACCCTTAAAACAAACTCATTTTCAGATGAGGAAAACGAGACTTACAAGAGGTTGACCAAAACCCATGCCACTGAGTTGATTCCAACTCATAGCAACCCTATAGGACAGAATGGAAATGTTCCATAGAGTTTCCAAGGAGCACCTTGTGGATTTGAACTGCTGAACTTTCAGTTAGCAGCCATAGCATTTAACCACTATGCCACCAGGGTTTGTGCAAGAGGTTAGGTAAGTGATTTTCAGCCTGAAGATCATCACCCATGACCCTTTCAAATTGAAAGATCAATTTAGTTTTTTTCTGACCAGCCTGTATGTATACCTCATACACACACATCATATGTATATGTACCTGTATGTATAAATGCACTACCACTGAGTCAATTCAGAGTCATAGGGACCCTATAGGTTTTCCAAGGCTGTAAATCTTTACAGAAGCAGAGTTCTACATCTTTTCACGAGGAGTGGCCACTGGCTGCTAGCCACTGACATTTTTAGTTGGCAGCTGATCACTGTCATGGATGGAATAGTGTTCCCCAAACAATGTGTGTAGCAGTTTGGGTGAGCCATGATCCCCAGTATTGTGTGGTTATCTTCTATCTTGTGATCATAATTTTTGTATATGTTGTAAATCCTGCCTGCATTTATGGGGCAAGATTAGACAGTGTTAAAGAGGATTCTGGGGGAACTGTAATACACTTACTAAGGTCACCTCCTTTATCCAGAGTAAAAGGAGTTTCCAAGGGGTATGGCCTGCACTGTCTTTTATCTTACAAGGGGTAAAAGGAAAAGGAAGAACTGGAAGCCTCGTACTACCAACAAAGCAGCACCAGAAGTAGAACCTCCTTTGGGCTAGAGGTTCCTGCATTGAGATGCTCCCAAACCAAGGAAAGACTAATGACAAGGACCTTCATCCAGAGCCAACAGAGAAAAAAAACTTTCCCCTGGAACAGGCACCCTGAATGTGGACTTCTAGCCTACTAGACTGTGAGAAAGTAAACTTCTCTTTGTTAAAGCCATCCACTTGTGATATTTCTGTTATAATAGCACTAGATGACTAAGACAGTCACTGTAACTACTGTGCCACTAGTGATGTAAATATGTATATAAATATAAGTAAATATAAGCATAAATACAAATACAAACATGAAACTGAATATAAACACATCTTAGCTTGCTACTTCTATCAGAGCAGAAATATAAGTGAGTGGGTGGAAAAACAGAAATTTACTTTCTCATAATTCTGGAAGCTGAGGATCCAGATTAAGGTCTCAGTTATGTTAACTTCTGTGGCCTTACTCCTTGTTTGCCTGCTGGCAATCTTTGTCATTTTGCTGTTTGCAGATGGATCCTGACAGGGTCCCTGTGGACCTTGGTATCTGTCTGCTCTTGTTAGAACTCAAAGTGGTTGGGTTTAGGAGCCAGCCTACACTAGTGTGACCTCATTTCCATAACAAAAGAAAACAGTATATCCAAATAGCATAACATCAACAGGTACGGTAGACAAGGCTTCAATGCATGTTTTTTGGTGCAGGAGTGCACATACACTAAAAAGTGTTTGAAAGTCACTGGATTAAGTGACTTTGCCGAGCCAGCCAGCCAAGTGCCATTGAGTTGAATCCGACTCATGGCTACTTTGTCAAGGCAATCCAAATTGTGAGTCTGGATTTCTAGGCTCTAGGGTCTATGCTCTCTGTTTCCAAGCCTTATAATTTAACCCCTGTACTCTAGAGCTTATCCTATTTTCATAAGAATTATACTTACTTTTTAAGCTACTAACTTACACATAAGTCTCAAGAACTTGACTCATCAATACAGCGTGAAATGTTTGAGCACATGTACACAAGCCCACACATACACACGTATACACACACATTTGCTTTTGAGTAATGCCTAATAGCTTTTAGGTTTAATCTATTGTGTTTGGCTGTGGACCCAGGAAAATCAATTCTAATTTAAATGTCTCTAAATCAATCTAAAGATTCTACTAAAAGAGAGTAGCAAGAGCTCTCCAGTCTGTTTCTTCTCCTCATCCTTTGTGCATCGCTAATTCCCACTTGCCTTAAAATTTAAAAAACGAAACTAAACCCTTTGCTATCAAATCAATTTTGACTCAAGTTAAGTGATGCGTTGTATCTGAGTGTCAGCCAGTGGGACCTGGGTGTCAGTGATGTACATCATGTCTCCTACTGGCCGCTACAAGCTCTCACATAGTCCTCCAGGCTCTCTCCTTTTGGGCTCTCTCCCTCAACACGCTGATGAAGAGAATCAAGAGGAAAATTCTGAGGCTCAAGGGGGTGGCCAAGCCACAAGGTGTAAGAAGCTTTGGTCTCTGAGTGGCCTCTCCCCTACCTTCTCTGGACTGTGATGTAAGAAATATTCCTTATTGCACTATGTCACTGAGATGTGGTAATTGTCACAGCGGCTATCCCATTGCGATCACTATACCACTTTAGTTAGTGAAATGCATAAGAGAAACAAATCTGAGATGTTTTTCTCCTCCCATCCCATCTTCACTCTGTCAGACTGAATAAGGAGGCCTTTAGTGCTCATCATTGGAAACCCACCTGGTGGTGTAGTGGTTAAGTGCTACGACTGCTAACCAAAAGGCCAGCAGTTCAAATACACCAGGTTGCCCTTGGAAACTCTATGATGCAGTTCTACTCTGACCTCTAGGGTTGCTATGAGTCAGACCTGACTCGATGGTGGTGGGTTTGGTTTGGTTTTTTGGTACCAATCATTAGCTCCTGGGGTGAGGGCTGAGAAAGACATCTATATCTAGTAACTTGCTCTGATTCTTTGGGCCATCACAAGAGCAAAAAAAATAAAAACGAGTTACTGTAGAATCTAATCTGACTCATAGTGGCACCATGTGCTTCGGAACAGAACTATCCTCCATAGGATTTTCCATGACTATAATCTTTCTGAAGCAGATCACCAGGTCTTTCTTCAGAGTCACCTCTGGGTGGTTCCAAACCACCAATCTTTCAGTTAACAGCCAAGCCCTTAATCATTTTCACCACTCAGGGACCCTCATCATAAGAGCAAGATGGTGGTATTCAGTCTACTTACTAAAATAGACTTCGGTTTATATGAAAACAAAAAACAAACCCATTCATCTTCAAGTCAATTCTGACTCATAACAATCCTATACTACAGAGTGGAATTGTCCCATATGGCTTTCAAGTAATGGCTGATAAATTTAAACAGCCATCATTTTGGTTAGCATTTGAGTTGTTAAGGACTGTGCCACCCCAAACCAAAAACCAAAGCCATCATTATCAAGTGACTTCTTACTCACAGCAACCCTATAGGACAGAGTGGAACTGCCCCACAGAGTTTCCAAGGAGTGCCTGGCAGATTCAAACTGCCAATCTTTTGGTAAGCAGCTATAGCTCTTAACTGCTATGCCATAAAGATTCCCACTGTGCCTCGAGGGCTTCTCAATTTATGTAATCCATTGCCATGGAGTCATTTCTGACACACAGTGACCCTTTTAAAACCAAAAAAACAAAATCACTGCCACTGAGTGAATTCCAACTCATGATGATCCTATCTACTGCCATTGAGTTGATTCCATCCCATAGAAACTCTGTAGGACAGAGTACAATTGCCTCATAGAGTTTCCAAAGACCACCTGGTAGATTCAAACTGCTGACTTTTCGGTTAGCTGACATAGCACTTAACCACTACATGACCAGGGTTTCCTTAGTGATTCTACAGGTCAGAAGAAAACGGGCCCATAAGAGTTTTCAAGGATTACCTGGTGGATTTGAACTGACAGCCTTTAGGCGAGAAGCCTTGATATGTAACCACTATGCCACCAGGGTTTCCAAACAACACTGTAGTGTTTTGTGATTTCTGAAAGTACTTTATAGAATTCTTATTCTACTAATAAATAAAATGAGGTTTAAATATATTAAGATTTAGCTAAGATTCCCTTACACACTGATTCACATGGCTAGGATTCACACCCACGTCTGCACTCTAAATCCAGACATTTACTGAGAGAAGGTAGAGTGACAGGCATTCAGGGTCAGGGTGAGGTTAGTCTGTATTAATCAGCTTCAGCTCCCGACTACTGGCTAGAAGAAAACCACAAATTGTATGTAGTACTTTAAGCTTTCCAAAGTATTCTCACAGCTATCATTCCCTTTGATCCTCTCAATAACCCTGTAGGGTAAGGAGGGCTTTATGATAAGGACATTACCAACCTCATCATAAAGATGAAGAACCTGAGATCTGGGAAGTTAAGTAACTCTCTCAGGGTACGTAACTTGTTAGTGACAGAATTAAGATTGGAACCTAGTGATGGTTAAGTGCTATGGCTGCTAACCAAGAAGTTGACAGTTTGAATCCACCAGGTACTCCTTGGAAACCATATGAGGCAGCTGAACTCTATCTCTTAGGGTTACTATGAGTCCAAACTTGACTCGATGACAAGGGTTTGGGTTTGGATTTTGGTTTCTTGACTCCCAGACCCAAGTTATTGTTGCTAGAGTAGCCTTCTTCTTTATCTCTGTTTTTAGAGAACCTATTGCCCGGAATAATAGTTTCTTGTCAGCCAACATTTTATTTTCTGGGGCTCAATAACTTTGTATGAGTTGGACTTTTTTTTTCCTACTTTATTTCTAATACTTTTTAGTTTGAGGAAATTGATGACTTTTAAGGAAGATGAAAATGTTCTTTAAAATACCAGTTGTTTCTTTTCTTAATGTTTCTTGGTATTCATCACCTGAGATCAAAGATAATTTGTTTTTAATAATGCAATTGATAACAGCTTGATGGTGTTTCTATGGGGACCTGTCATGGCTGTGGCAGGTCAAAGAAGATAGGATAGATTAAGGAGGTGGAGGGCATAGCACATCACAACCTCTTGGATAAGGAACCACAGGCGCCAGTTTCCCATGTTGCAATCCAATGACTGATTGACAGGAAATAAAAATAATAATAATAACCCTAAAAGAGTGTGGGTGGCCACTGCTGTCAGGCAAAAATATTTTTCAATCATCTTGGTATCCGAGAAGATTGAAGATACCTCTTGGGAGAGAAGATTATAAATCATTTCAGGGATGGAGTTCAAGAAGGAATGAATTTGCCAGTCTACAAGGATTGTGGAAAAGGCAGAGCAAGCAGAGGTGGGTTATGTCAACATTTCAGTCAAGCATTTAAATTGTGCTGACAGGCGAATCCCAGAGGAAGGAGCCCTTGTATACCTCTAAAATATGGAGGTAGTAAGGGCGTCCAATATGTAAGACCAAAAAGGTGAGTACTGGTTGACTGCTTTAGTCATATACTGCTACTGTAACAGAAATATCACAAGTGGACAGCTTTGACAAACAGAAATTTATTCTTTCAAGTCTAGAAGGCTAGAAGTTTAAATTCCGGGTGCCAGCTCCTGGAAATGGCTTTCTATCAGCCCAGGGAAAGTTCCTTGTCATCAGTTGTCTCCAGTCATGGAGTTTCTCAGTGCAGAGACTCTCAGTCCAAAGGATGTGCTACTCTGTTGACTCTTGTTGCTTTGTGGTTAGTCTCCTGGCTTGCTTTTCTTTTTTATGTCATAAAAGAATGACTTAAAACACAACCAAGTCTTGTAAATTGAGTCTTATCTCACAAACATAACTACCTCTAGTTATACATTATTAACATTGTAAAGGTAGGATTTGCAACACGTTGGAAAGTCACAGATGACAAAATGGCAGACAATCACACAATATTGGGAATCATGGACTAGTAAACTTGACACACCTTTCAGCAGAGACACAATTCAATGCATGACACTGGAAGGATGAGGGACCAGTGGCTTTTAGCACAACAACGTCAAAGTTACATCGTTGTCATCATCTTGATTATGGCCAAAGTGCTACAAACACAATGAACATTTTTTTCTTTTAGCAATAAACTCATTCTAGAAGAATGAGACATGAGTAGTTTTTTAGAAGGAAAGGCAAACAACATTTAAGAGAGAGAATGATGATCTATGGGTTCAGTCCTGTTCTCACCCGCCAAGGAAACTGATGGCATACTGGTTAAGTACTACATCTACTAATGAAAAGGTCATCATTTCAAATCCAGGTGCTCCTTGGAAAGTCCCTGGGGCAGTTCTACTCTGTCCTATAGGTCGTGATAAATGGGAATTGACTGAATGGGAGTTTTTGTGTTTTTTTTTAGGGAAATCGAAGCTCACATTTCCCCTCCCCGTGAGCAACAAAAATTGGCAGAAGAGGTAAGGCACTGTATTTGCAACAAATACTAGAGACAGTGAGATTTGCACATGAAAATATTGGGATTTGATGATTTCTGGAGGAAGGCTGATAATTTAAAAAACATAGAAGCAGGCAGGAAGGATTTGTTTGGTGGGCAGTGTTTAAGAGATGAAGAGAGGGGCTGGTTTTCTCAGGGAAAGAGGAAGCATTCACTCAGTGCGCTCTCTGGCAACTCAGGGATATCCACAAGGTCTACCTCATGATGGGGCAGGAGGACTGATTATATGCCACACCAAAGGAAACAATAGAGATTAGGCCCCCAACCCTTTTAAATCTGAACCTATTACCAGCATGTCGGAGGGAAGCATTGCTAGAACCTTCTTCAGAGTCTAGTTTGTGTAGGTGCATTCCCTTTGGGGAAAGGGGGTAGCCAAGGGAAGCTTAACCCCTCCATGGTCACTGTAAGCATCAGAAGAATTTTCAATGAGCCCATGGAGCAAGAGGTTGGGGTATCTATCTACAATTAACAACTAAGGAGGAGAGACTGTAGGTTGATCTTTCTGACTTCTGTCCCCTCAAAGTAGCATAAGATGAGCTGTTACATAGGTTGCATTAAAAGAAAAAAAGTATTTAGAAAACTCTATCATATTTCCCTATGTCCTTTGGGAGGTACAGTGGGAAGGAAATGAGTGTTCTAATCAGACAAATTGAATGCCAGCTCTAGTGCTTAACTACTTGTCTTTTTGAACAAATGGCTTCATCTCTTCTAGCTATCTCCCTTTTTTTCTTCTGTAAGAAAAGCCAGTGTATATTTCATACAGTTTGAAAACTAAATAAAATGATACATATAATTCACTTAACATACAGAAGGCCTTCTGTACACAAGAGTTCTTCATATATGGATTCAACCAATATTTGGGGGAAAAAAAAGATTTATTTCCTTGTCATTATTCACTGAACAAGAGAACTATTTACTTAGTATTTATATTGTATTAGGTATTATAGCTAATCTAGAGAAGATTCAAAGCATATGAAAGATGTGCATGGGTTATATGCAAGTAATATGTCATTTTATAGAAGGGACATGAGCATCCTTGGATTTGGGTGTCCATGGAGAGTGGTTCTGGAACCAGTCACCCCAGGGTACTGAGGGACCACTGCACAGGCATTCCATCAACAGTCAGTCCTCTTGAAAGCCATACTGGCTCCAAGATCCAGTGAAATTTAGCTGATATCTGAGACGGCCTGCTTCAAACGGGAGACTCGGAACTGACTCTGTTCTCAATCAGCAGTGCTTACTTCTTTCATACTTCTAAACCCCCAATGCTTATCAAAACTGGTTCGTTTACCTCCTAAGGCAGACATCACAGAATGTAGTTTTGTTATTGCCATAAAAACTCAGATTTTTAAAAAATATTTTTTTATTCTGACTAAGTGAAGGTATACAATCCAAGTCAATTTTGCATACTTGCCTCTCTACAATTCTATCTGCTCTCCTCATCCTGTGACAGCACATTCTTCATCTTCACTCTTAACTTCCAGGATCCACTTAACCAACAATTGTCCCCTCCTCTCCGCCATCACCTCTCCCCTCTAAAAAGAAGCCAGTAGGACAGCTATATGTATATGTATGTATGTATAACCATAAAGTACACACACCACATACATCACTCTGTGTCCCTGAGTCCAGTGCTTTCTTTGTCTGAAGTGTTGGCTTCGGTACTGGTTTTGTGTCTAGGCTAGCAGCAAGTCTAGGGCAGTGCTCTCATGGGACTCTCCAGGCTGTCGGGCCGCCAGTTCTGGTCTCTTAGTAGAGTTCTCAATCTGCACTCCTCTTTTTCTCAGGTTACTTCAGGGATTGTACATTGTGTCCCCTGTTAAGTCTGCCTTTGCTGGTGGCCGGGCACCTCCCGTTCTTCAGGTCCTGTGCTAATAGTCTCCCAATCATATGGGTCCTTCTGTCTTCTGGGCTCATTTTAAAACCGGACTTTCCATCCTTCCATTTGATGCCATCAATAAATTTTACATCTGCAGGGATCTTGTCAAACATTTTGGAAACCCTTATGGTGTCGTGGTTGATAACTACAGCTGCTAACTCAAAGGTCAACAGTTCAAATCCACCAAGAGGTCCTTGGAAACTCTACGTAGCAGTTGTACTGTGACCTGTAGTGTTGACATGAGTCGGAATTGACTAGATGGCAATGTGTTTGTGTTTGTTTGTTTGCCAATCATTTATAGCCACTTGCTTTCATTACCAGGAGTAGGCATAAAAAAAGCAAATCATACCCACCGCTGTCGAGTTGATTCCATCACAGAGTGGTCAAAACTTCCTGCTCAGTGACTGTCAGCAAGTCGGTGGCAGCTACTGTGGAAGAGTCCCTGACTGGTGCAGCAGTTAGCACGCTTGCTCGGTGACACGCCATCAGTTCAGTGCTACCCGGAAGTACCTCAACAGAAGGGCTAGCAATTTGCTTGCAACAAATCATCCACATTCTGACAACATGGGGTCAACATGAGTTAGAAATGAATACTCTTGGTGACAAACAATGACAATAAGGTGGGAAAACTTAGAGTCTCAGAATTTGCTCCTTGGCTGCCCTCCCACCTCTGCTGCCAGCTTCCTTGGAAGAGCAGGTCAGGTCTCTCTGGGCTCCCTTCCACCGAGAGAAAAACATCACCAAATCACCAGCCTTTGCCTACTGTCCCTTTCCATTTCATCAGGTCAGTGACAAGCAGAGCCAGCCAAGAACCACTTTTTCTTTTTCTTTTAATATTGTCAGTTGTAATAAATGTAACAAAGATGCACCAGCAAACTGCTTTCTGTTGACTGAGGGAGATTAAGTTGTAGTTTTCAAACCCTGGCTGAACGAGGTATTTGGTGCTGGAGTGAAGACCGCAGCCGCTCACGCCTCTAATGAATTCCACAGGCTGCTGAAGATCTGCAGCAGATGCTGAAATTGTGAGACTATTTGATTCGTTTAACACCACTGATTCACTTATTACAGTATGTAAACAAAAGGGGGAAGTGTCTTCTGAGGCACTAGAACCACTTAATGGCATCTGACAAGATAGTGGCAGCACGTTTGTTGACACTTTGCATAGCTTAAACAGCAGTCTAATTATATTTGCCTAAACATGCAGTTGAGGCTTAAGTGTTATGCAAACAATTGAGATGAGTAGAACTTTATTACATTGGAGAGGAATTTTGGGGACTCTGGGCAGCTTCTTCCCAGAGAAAGCAACCAAACTCCAAGAAAGGGATTTCTTGTTTCAATTAGATCCTCGGATTTCTACCCAGGACCTCCTGATCCTGGTGCGCTTCCTTGACTGGCAGTCTTTGGGGACTGGAGGGCATTGGTGGGTGTCTCGGTCATACCTGAGTCAAATGACAGTGGATCTCCAATCACCTTTTTAGCTTTTGCTGTTTCCAGGTCAGGAGAAACAAGGAAATACAGAGGACTCTGAACTCAGACCACAAAGCCAATGGTCCCTCCAACACACAGGCCCTCTCTGCTGAAAGTCTTGAATTTCTATGCTTTCTACCCTGCACTAACTCCATGGGTGGATCAATGGTTTAGCGCTTGGCTATTAACCAGAAAGTTAGTGGTTCAAGTACACATGTAAGCATCTCTAAAGAAAAGTCTGACAGTCTATGTCCCAAACGTGAGGTGTTGAAAACCCCAATAGAGCACAATTCTACACTGGCACACACGGGGTCACCATGAGTTGGAACTGACTGAATTGTGTACCCCGACCATCCTCCCTGAATATTCTTCCTCTGAGTAACTCCTATTTGTCCAGGCTTCACTGGTTTCCTTGGCCACTATTTTCCCCCCTTCTCAAGTATGGGTGAAGTGCTGTTCCCTTTGCAGTACCCACCCTGGTGGCATAGCGGTAAAGTGCTACAGCTGTTAACCAAAAGGTCAGCAGTTCACATCTGTCAGGTGCTCCTTGGATATGCTATGGAACAGTTCGACTCTGTCTATAGGCTCTTTATGAGTTGGAATCCACTTGATGGCAGTGCTCTTTGTTTCTTTCTTAATGTCTTCACTGGAAACCCTGGTGGCATAGTGGTTGAGTGCTGTGTCTGCTAACAAAAAGGTTGGCAGTTTGAACCTGCAAGGCACCCCTTGGAGACTATGGAGCAGTTGTACTCTGCCCTATAGGGTCTCTATTAATTGGAATTCACTCAATGACAGTGGTTGTTTTTGGGGTGGGGGGCTTTATTGTCTTCAACTATCTACTTATTTACCAGTATCCCCTTCCAACTCCGGAGTTTTGTGGGACAGGGGCCATGTCTACCTTTTCTGTAGACATTGCTGTAATTTAGCAAGATTTTTGGCACACCCTTATCAAATATTTTCACCGTGAGTTGGTAACAGAGAAGCTATGTGTATGTAAGTATGCCTGGGTAGAAGCCAACAGTAAGAAGAAAAGAATTCCAAATCAAACTGCTGATAGTTTATTCTCTGAGCATAGCTTTCTCTCCTCTTATGAACAGACACATGAGTATAAAAAGCAAAACAACCATCTGGTTATTTTAACTGTCCTTAGTACATTAGATTCAGGTTAGTGTGCCTCCTACCCCTGTAACTTCTGAAATACTTAGGTGTCCCCTACAAGTATCTCAGCTCACAATATCCCTTCCAACACAGTATTACAGCCCCAATCTCTATGCTTGGGCTGTTTGTGCCGTCCATGTAGCTTGACTCACTCATTAGGATCTGCTTCTGAGTCTTGGACCTGGGCTCTCTGCCTTGGCTCTGGCTGAATGTGCAAGATTTTCCCTTCATAGGGCTAATGAAGTAAGAGTCTTATGTCATCATTAGCGCTGGTGTTAATCCAAGCAGAACTAATGAAGGTGTTGTTCCAAGTAGAATTAAGCAAGCCCAGCCCCCCACAAGCCAGATGTTAGTCAGGCATTTCTTACTGATGCTAATGAATAACTCCCTTGGGTTCCACAAACAGCTGAGTCCACCAAATGAACTTAAGGGACCCAGAAGCAGACTGCCTGCCTAACAGAGATTTGTCCTAAGAGGATACTAAGGACTTAGAACTTCTGAACTGAAAGCAAGGAAGAGTTCTTCTCTGGGTTGCAAATGATGCCACCGCTACTAGCTGTCCCAAGGGTTGGTCACGTGGGCCTCCAGGGATTTCCTGGAGAATGTGCCCTTGCAGTGTTAAGTTTTATGTTTACCTCAGTAACTGGGGATATGTGTTTGTTTCTTCTACTGGACTCTAAGGGCAAAGACTGTGCCTTTTCACCTCTGTGACACTGCACCAGGTAGAGAGAGATCACCTGTTACATGGAAATTATTGTGGTAAAATGTTTTCCTGAGCTGATTTGCTTGATCTTCCAATTCCCCATGACTTTTCTGTCTCTTTCTGTGAAGTAAAACCTGTCACCTATAGACTTCAATTTGTACTTGATCACTAGTGTCCCAGAGATATGATAATAACAATAGAAACCATTTATAGAGCACCCAGGAAAAGCCAGACACTGTGTTAACAACTTTGCATGCATCTTTCATTGAGCCATGAAAGCAGCATATCAGTAATTTTCCATGAATGCCCAAGGCTTGGAGGGGTTCAGTGATTTGCATGGCATCATATAGGGAGTACTCAGGTAGTGCAAATGATTAATAGGCTTAGCTGCTAACCAAAAGGCTGAAGGTTCAAGTCCACCAAGATATCACCTCAGATGAAAGGCCTGATGATAGATTGCTAAAAAATTGGCCACTGAAAGAACACTGTGGAGCAGAGTTCCACTCTGACACATGTCAGAATCAACTTGATAGGCAACTGTTTTTTTAAGATCATGGGTCTCGCCAGAGAAGAGTCAGAATGGGAATCCTAGCCTAGCCAGGGGACACATCTGTGCATTCCACTAGCTAATCAGTCACCTGTTCAAAGCAGGAAGTCATCCACTTACCCTACTTGGGAAAGGAAAAAAAAATGAGAGAGAGATCTGTTGTATTTTCTCCTTAAATCACAGAATCCCTCTAGTAAGACAATTTGTGAATGAAAAACCCAGAATATTATGAGAAAAATCAAGTTGCAGGAACAAGGAGAATAAATAGTAGCCTTTGATGTATTTTTAGATTTTCCATGATAATAAAGACCATTCACTAAAGAAGCTATCAAAGACAATTTGTGGACATTTAATTATCACTGTTGGCTACATTACAGTTAATTTCCACTTACTCCTCCTCCACATACAGTGGAATGTTTTCAGATTCTCCCCACCCTCTCTGTTTCAGTGAGATGCATACAAATGTCTTCTAATTAGTAGCAGATAATATAGACACCAAGAGGATTTTCTCCCTGTGCTGCTGGTCCATCCAGATGTTCAGTCTTGTCTATGATGACTCAGAGTTCTTGACTCTGTCCTCCTGGGTCTCTCCTTCCTCCTGGGTCCCACCACGGACCTAGAAATGAAGAGGAACATGGAATGTGAAAAAAAGTAAGGTTTTCTCAATGCATCTCTCCACCATGTTGAAACTATGCTCTCCTTTTGATAACATTATACCAGAGCATCACTGAGCCCAGCAGAACATGCTGACCTGACTCTATCCACCCTCTTGCTGGAGATTCGGCCTGCACCCAGCTGTGAGCAAAAGCATGCTGTTCTAATGGCCAACCGTAGTATAATTCCTGGTGGTATAGCTGTTAAGTGCTACAGCTGCCAAGCAAAGGGTTGGCAGTTCAAATCCACCAGACGCTACTTGGAAACTCAATGGGGGCAGTTCTACTCAGTTCTATAAGGTCACTGTGAGTCAGTATTGGCTCAATGGCAATGGGAAATGTACCCAACTTTCCTTTTCCTCTCTTAAAGTGACATGGCAAAAGTCTTTATGCCATTCTTTCTGTGGTCTATTGCTTCCACGTTATGTCCTTTTTCTCTTCCCCATCTCCAGTTTCCTCTTTTCCTACTTATCCTTGTCAGGAAGGAGTTAACTAAAAACTTCCCAGTAAACAAAATAGTTGGAGGAAAAGTATATAGAAGCGAATCAATTTGTTCTAGGCTTTTCTGAAAAGATGCTTGTGGCTGGGAGAATTACAGCTTGCAGTAATGCCCAGTTCAGGTAGGAAAGCATGTTTTCTGAGCTTCAGGTAACAGCAATGATAACAGACTGATTTATTGCACACTCAACCTTGCACTTCAAGCCTGTATTAATCTGGGTACTTTGCATGTAATATCTACAATTTAATGAACTTCTAAAGAATATTACAATCTGTACACTACCAGTGAAGAAGCCCAAGGCGCTTCATTGTGAATGGACTCACCTTAAAGTTGCAACAGTGAGTGTAAATTCATTTCTCTTCCCCTTACTTATGTGACAACTGTTCAAGCTGGAGAGGTGCTCTATAACAGCGCACCCTAAACTTCCACGAGGAACCCTGAAGAATGGCTCATCTCCTGGAGAAGCAAGACTTTAGAGTCGCTACAGGGCATCTAGGTGACTGTTACACCTGCTCCACTTGGCTTGGTAACTGACATCAACTACTTCACTGTCAGCTATTGGTCTAAGCCTGTTAGATACCAGAAATTGCCATCTCTGACCAGCCTGCTCATTAGAATGGGAGGCCCCTGACCCACCCCTAAAGTGGGCGACTGTTGTTATAATGATGCCATTAGTGACCACTATCCTGGACTAACTTCTTTTAAGACTAAATCTAACCTCAACTTAAAGTAGTCTACCTTGTCAAATACTTTGCCTTCTACTGCCATCTCATCTATATATTCTTAGATGGTGTCATGGGTTGAATTGTGTGCCCCCAAAATATGTGAATCCACTTGGCTGGGCCATAATTCCCAGTAGTGTGTGATTGTCCACCATTTCATCATCTGAACTAATTTTCCTATTTGTTGTAAACCCTACCCCTATGAGGTTAACAAGGTGAGACAGGCAGCAGGTATGTCAATGAAGCAGGACTCAGTCTACAAGACTGGACTGCATCTTGACCCAATCTCTTTTTAGACACAGAAGAGAAAACAAGGAGAGAAGACACGGAGACCTCATACTATCAAAAGACCAGTGTCTGGATCACAGCATGTCCTTTGCACCTGGGGTTCCTAATGGGAGAAGCTCTTAGTCCAGGGGAAGATTGATGACAAGGGCGTTCCTCCAGAGCCCACAGAGAAAGAATTTCTTCTCCTGAAGTCGACGCTGTGAGTTTGGACTTGTAGCCTGCTGAGCCATGAGAGAGTAGATCTCTCTTCATTGAAGCCATCCACTTGTGGTAGGCCAGTTGTAGCAGCACTAGACACCTAGGATGAATGGCATCAATGATCTCACCTCTCTAGGATCCCCCAGAGCCAAGACGCAGAGCTAGAGAAACCTCAGATCCTGGTAAAAGTAGAGCTGATGAGTAAAGCTCCTGTATACCTCCTCCTAGGAAAGGAGGAAGACACCGGGAGAGAAAGGACAGATGATGGCTGGGCTGGAGGTTGATGCTGGGCTCGCTTGAGCTGCAGTCTTGGTCCCTTCATTTGCAAGGGCTTGGCTGTCTTGCTAGTGAATGCCGCCAATGCAGCTGCAGCTGTCCGGGGTGTAGGACCCTTAGGGGAACGTATAAAGGCACCAACATGGCAAGGACAGAAAAGAGAACAAATGAAGGATGTAGACATTTTTCAAGTTACGCATTTTGGCTGGTAGATTCAAAAGCAGATGCCTGTGGAAATAGCCAAGTCTAAGGTCATTCGCGAGTACAAAGTTATATGTGAAAGTTATAAATACATATTGATGTAATTTCTTAGTTATATCCTTTATTCTGCTCCCCCTACATCCCACTCTAGGTCACAGAGCTGACACAAAGAGTGTGAGGTGTTTGTGCTACAAAAATTGTTTATCTGCTACACGTCTCTTTGCCTTCCTCTACTGCACTGAACAATTGCTGTATTCATAGGGTACTTGTTCTGGTTTAATCAGTGTGATTAGGTGAAGTAGTCAGACTTGTTTTCCAATTATTGATACATCCTTGGAGATGGATTACTGAATAAGCAAGGTATGCGGGGGCTTATTCGTGCTGACTTACTGATCTGTAGTTCATGACTGGTGAAATTCATGTGAAATCATATACTACAGCTCAGAAAGTAAGCACACTTAAGCCAGTACATACCTTGCTAACTCTAAGCCTGAATGTGTCCTGTTTACTGGTGAACCCATCCCGCATAATGTCTAGATAACAGCATCACTGGGTATATTTATCAAGTTCTAGTTTATCTATCAAGTTCTAGCAGTGCTGTAGCTGTGAAAATAGCTATTTAAAGTTTTCCACATATATGCATAAAAACCTACTTCCAAGCACACAAGTATATTTTCTGTTTGCATCCTTCCTCAGCCAGACCCCAAATGTTTATCTCAACAAAATGATTCACATGTGCTCCCAGTCACTCTAGAGCTCCGGAGATCGGTTGACTAGCCAGCGACACAGCGGCCGTGCTGACC
The DNA here is from genome assembly GCA_028571685.1 of Heterohyrax brucei. Taxonomy (NCBI): domain Eukaryota; kingdom Metazoa; phylum Chordata; class Mammalia; order Hyracoidea; family Procaviidae; genus Heterohyrax; species Heterohyrax brucei. The sequence continues at coordinate 67,344,217 of CM053160.1, read as the reverse complement.
TGCGGCTCCTCACGCCTCCCCGCATGGGAGCGTGCACTGTCCGCCTCTGTCCAGCATCATGGCACTCAAACGCTCTCCTCTCTAGTCCCTGTACCATGTCACCTCAACAGCCCCCTCTGATCTCTGCCCTCCTTTTGCTCCAAATTAAATTTCAACTTTTTGTAAACCCCTGTGAAAATGACAAGCCAGTGCCAGAGCTGTCTTTTAATTCACAAAAGCATCAATAATGCCATCCATCAGCCATGTCACTCAAAAAGATAGATTGCTGGTTGTCCAGGCCCTCGAATGACACCAAAGCCAAAGTTAGAAAGTGTCCCTTTTCTTTTCTTTCCTCTCTCTCCTCACTCGCGTGCTGGCCGGTGCTCGCTCTCTCTTTTATTTGCTGGACTGCTTGATTCTGATTAATGATCCTGTCAGGGCGGGATTCCACTCGCTCAGATAATGAGTCAAGAATGTATTCCCTGTCACAGGCACAGCAGATGTCAGGGGCAGAAGGGCTCAGGGATGCCAGAAACAATATACAGTTTCTTCCGAATCCCCTGACAGGCCAATATGCTGCACAAGGTCTAATTTATGTAGACAAAATGCAGGCGGGGCTGCAGCAACCAGGAGACTACCCCCCCCCCCGAAAGCCCCGGCTACGACGCAGCCTGCAAGCGGGGCCTGTGGGCTGGGCGGCCAGCAGTGGCTACTAATGAGCATCAGTGGCCGACTCAATAGCGCTGCCTCCAAAGACATGGACACGGACACACCGAGAGGCCCAGGACCCCTTTGACTTCATTAAACTGCACTTTATATCATTATGGGAAGAAATCAAACAGGGCAGAGGGCTTCTGTTTCCTTTAATGGCTTGATTAGGTTATTCACTGCTGGGCTCGGCCATTCTCATGCTGCGGTTGCTGAATGAAGGCTGCTGAGAAGTGTCAGCCTCCACGCCCGCTCCAGCCAGACACCTGCCCTCATCTGACTGGACTAATTTGATCTCCAAAGTTGGTGGGCCACAAAGACTATTGGGGCGCTCATCATTCCAGGGGTGCTCCCAGCTGAAATGCAGCCACCTGGTCTCAGCCCAAAGGTGTATCCATGTAGACACAATCCTCCTATCCACGTGGATTTTTTTTTTTTTTTAATGCCCATGCATGCATTTCTCTTCTGAGAGAGACCTCTTGGGCTGTTTCTTGCATTATAATGGTAAAACAATACATTTTTCCCTTGGAAATTAAAATACAATCCCATTCCCTTGACAAACAGCCCAAGCAGTTAAATGGTAAGCACACACTGGAATCAGATAAATCAAAATCAGGCGCAAGGAAGGGGCTGTCACATCACCAAGGCTGAAGATAAAATTCTTGTGTATAACAACCCTCATTTTACATTTTAATCTGAACCATGTCGCAGACATCTTCCATACACACACACACACACACACACACACATGAGTGCATACACGTGTGCATGCATGCCTGCACCTTAAAGAGAAACTCAAAGTATCAGAGCTCTTTCTTGGCTTCTCGACTTCGCTTCTGGCCTTGGGTACTTGGTTGGAAGACCTGTTCATTAAAGGCGGTAGGCAGCCTGACTGAGCTTTGGTCTAGTTAAAATGTTATAAGCTCAGCTGACTTTTTTCTTACTAATGCCTGCTGTTCCTGTTTTATTAACATACCTTCTCCTTCGCAAAGGTTTTTTTTTTTTTTTTTTTTTTTTTAATTTAAAAAGGATGTTGCCACCATAGCAACCGATGTGGCGTGGCAAAGGGAGTGTGGACCCAGGGACCTGGCCAGTTTGTGCTTGCGGCAGATTTAAGGCTTTGAGGCAAATCTCGTAACCTTTCTGAGCATCGTTCCTTGTAGCTCTAAATGAAGATATGTATATTCCGGGCAGCATTTGAGTCCTGCGCACACCTTGCAGAGTCGGTGGTATTATGGTTAGCTGTCATTGTGTTGTCCTCTCCCTGCCTCCCATCCCGACTCATGTGCCATGGGTTTAGAGCCTTGTGATCCACAGGGCTTTCACTGGCTGATTTTTGAAAGTGGATTGCCAGGCTTTTCTTCCTAATGTACCTTGGTCTGGAAGCTCCATTGTAACCTGTTGCCTTAGTTATTTAGAACAGCTGTAAGAGAAATGGAGCCCTGGTAGTGCGGTGGCTAAAGCACTCAGCTGCAAGCCTACAGTGTGGCGTTTCGAACGCACTAGCCACTCCTTGGGAGAAAATGTAGCAGACTGCTTCTGTAAAGATTTAGAGTCTCGGAGCCTTGGAAACCTTACAAGGTCACAATGAGCCCGAAGCGACTTGATGGCAGTTTTGTTTTTGTTTTAATAGAAACATCACAAGTGAGTGGCTGTATCAAAGTGACATTTATTTTCTCATTGTCTTAGGAGGCTGGTAGTGTGAGATCAGGGCACTGGCTCCAGAGGAAGGCTGTCTCTGTCAGCTCTGGGAGAAAGTCCTTATCCCCGTTGGCTCTGTCTTGGTTACCTAGTGCTGCTGTAACAGAAATGCCACAAGTGGGTGGCTGTCATGGATTGAACTGTGTCCCCCTCAGAAGTGTCTGTAGTAATTTGGCTAGTCCATGATTCCTGGTACTGTTCCTTTACGTTGTAAATCCTGCCTCTATGGTGTTAACAGGAGAGGATGGGTGGTGGTTGTGTTTGTAAGGGGACAGGACTCAATCTGTAAGACAGTAATATGCCTTGAGGCAACCTCTTGGGATATAAAGGAAAGGGAAACAAGCAGAGGTGGGGACCTCATATCATCAGGAAAGAAGCTGTGCTGGGAGCAGAGGGCATGGCCTTTGGTCCTGTAGTACCCATGCTTCAGAAGCCTCCAGTGCAGGGGGAAGAGGGACAGTAAGGATCTTCCTCTAGGGCCAACAGAGAAAGCCACCCCCTAGAGCTGACACTCTGAGTCTGGACTTTTATCCTACTGGACTGGGACAAAATAAAATTTCTTTATTTAAAGCCATCCACTTGTGTTTCTGTTAAAGCAGCACTAGCTGGCTAAGACAATCCCTTTCTGAATATTTACTGGGAACAAAGGAATTAGAGGGAAGCCAATGCAGTCACCACCAACTTCAGTCAGATCCAGAAACATCATTCTAGGGTTTATCAGCACCAGTGTCTTTTTTTTCAGAACTTCGCAGACCCACTTCAGTTCTAAATACGTTCTCCCAACCATCTATCTCTTTACCTGTGAATTAAAACCCATTCTTTCTAAATCCTCCCTTCTGGTTGGTTCTCTCCTAATTCCATCCACACACTATTTACCACTAGTGGCCACGTGGGATTTGCACAAGAGACAGTAGTGGGAAAAGAAGACAGGAACAAAGTTGTGCAGCAGTTTGCTTGCACTCAAGTGAAAAGATGGACTGTTTAACGGGAAATAAAGCAAGTTGCAGAAGAGTGTGTATGATGAGATCCAAGTTGTATTAAATAAGTTACATTAAGGATACACCAAAAAAACAAACCTATTGCTTTCAAATTGATGAAGACTCATGGCAACCCCTGCATTACAGAGTAACTACTCCATAGGATTTTCTTGGTTTTAATCTTTATGGATTCCGATTGCCAGGGCTTTCTTCCACGGTATCACTGAATGAGTGCAAATTGTCAGTCTTCAGGCTAATAGATTGGAGCAGTTTTGCTATGCAGGGACTTTATGTGTGTTTATTTACTTCATTTAATTTACCTAATTTATGGGATGATATGGAAGAGATTTAACAGTGATTACCTCTGGGTAGTAGGTGGGGTTGAATCCTTTTACCACGACTACATATTACTGTTTGAAAACCCTGTTGGTGTAGTGGTTAAGAGCTACAGCTGCTAACTAAAAGGTTTGCGGCTGGAATCCAACAGGCACTCCTTGGAAACTCTAAGGAACAGTTCTCGCCTGTCCTATAGGGTCACCATGATTTAGAATTGTCTTGATGGCATTTTTTAAAATGTATTATGGTTATATTAAAAGTCAATTTGAAACTAAAGAAAAAGAAGTACAGAGGCAAAATTAAGCACACCTACTTCTTGAGATTTCCCTAACTTGAAACACGGACGTAAAACAGAGAGCTGCACCATGACAGTGATGACTGGAAGGTTCTTATCCTACAGTTGATTCCTTCAAAGGTACCCTCTTGCTGTATGTATATGGACTGGAGCAGGGCAGAAAATGATCATTTGTAAATTTAGGGGCTACATTAATAAATGGTGGGTAATCAGATACCTAAGCTGGCAGATAGTGTCAACTTTCTCAAAAAATAAGCCAAGAGAAGTAGTTCATAGGCAACTGAGAAGAAAAAAAAAATTGTGAAATGAACCTTATTTGCAACCACTTGGCCTTTGAACAGAAACCTTGGTGGCGTAGTGGGTTAAGTGCTACGTCTGCCAACCAGAAGGTCAGCAGTTCAAATCCACAAGGTGCTTCTTGGAAGTTCTATGGGGCAGTTTTACTCTGAGCTATAGAGTCGCTATGAGTCGGAACTGACTTGGTGGACCTGTGACTATGCCTATTTTGATTTGTGTGAGAGAAGGTCTTTCCCAGCCTCCCAGGCTGCAGCACTAAGCAGAGTCCCCAGTAGGATGCCAGGGGGAGGATGTTGGAACAAAAACTGAGAACCCTGGGATAGAAAATTAACATTAAATCCCAGTGACTGAACTGTTTCCAATGGCCTGTCTGTTCCAGGCACAGTGAAATGTGATGTGGAGTCTGGCACTCGTTGATTTTATGTCCCTATTTGGTTAGGGCAGGACAAAGACACTGACCTTGCTAACATGCACTGAAACTCCTCCGTCGTCAGCACAGACAACCGTTGGAAACAGTGACCTCATCAGAGATGGAAGGCATTTCTGTGATTAACTCATCTCTTCCACGCACTGTCTGTAATGTCTCTACACAGTCCTACTGAAGGAAAAAGCTGGCTTTGGCCGTTGGTTCATCTCTGACCACACGAACGGTATTTCCTGCCTCTGTATCGATATTCAAGTTTTCCTAAATACTTGAGGTCCCCCTTTCTTGACCTATCTATGTAAGTCACTCACCTTGCTTTCAAGCTAGGTCAGATCCAACCGTCTCTACCTGTCTTATAATAAACCAAAAGACCAAACCCACTGCTGTAGAGTCAATGCTGACTTATAGAGACCCTATAGAACAGAATAGAACTGTCCCATAGAGTTTCCAAGGAGCACCTGGCGGATTTGAACTGCTGACCTTTTGGTTGGTAATCATAGCTCTTAACCATTATGCCACCTCTGTTTTAGAAGCAGGCTCCTGGATGTAAATAATTAAACTGTGTGTCATATGTCCTCCTTTTGTTGTTGTTGTTCTTCTTCAGGAAATATCCTCTAGCAACTCTAGTAAGAGAAAATTGAAGAGATTGGCCTTACTCTCCCTGCAGTCAGGTCAGCACAGGTCATCATGGGCAGGTAATACATGTGGGATCCAAGTGAGGCTGCTACCCACTAGATAACACTAGAACCTGGGAGTCACAGGGAGGTAGCGGGGTAGAGGGTTGGGGTAATTAACACAAATCTAGAAGAGACTGTCACAACTGGTTACGTCCCCCAAACCTAAACCACATGGGGCCCTGATGACAGTGTAACCAGTCCTTTATGGAAGAAGTTAACAATTATTTCAATTTCCACATCAGCTTCTCAAGGAAGCCTTAGTTACAGTGGTTCCCTCCCAATTCCTAGTCACCGTATTGCTTTACGTATTTGTTTCTTCCATAAAGTTTGTCTTGAAGTCCAGATTTCCTCACAAGCAGAAGCTGAGGTGCTTCAGGTAGTTTAGTAAGTAGTTTCTTTAAGAGGCGGTCCCAGAAAGTAGAAATGACACAGGGCAGGGGGAGAAACTCACTGCCATCGAGTTGATTCCAACTTATAGTGACCCTATAGAACAGAGTAGAACTGCCCCACAGAATTTTCAAGAAGCATCTGGTGGATTTGAACTGCCAACAATTCATTGCCTATCACCTTTGGCTTTCCACTGGCCGAGGAGCACAAGGGGACTTGGGGAAAACCCTAGAACACAGAAGACATAGGGTGCAGGCTTTAAGTGGGAGCTGGCTACTCGAGGAGAGTCTGAAACCAGAGTGGGCCAAAGATCAAAGAGGTAAGAATGGCCACTAGATGCACGTCCTGCAGCATCTGTGATGACAGGAGCCCTGGTGGAAGAGTGGGCTGCTGACAGAAAGGTTGACAGTTCAAACCTACCAGCAGCTCTGTGGGAGAAAGATGCGGCAGTCTGCTTCTGCAAGGATTCTAAGAATGAACGAATGAATAAGAGAGTGAAATCTGTTGCTGTGGAGTCAGTTCTGACTCACAACAACCCTAGAGAGACCCTATGGGGTCTCCAAGACCATAATCTTTATGGAACCAGACTGCCATTGCTTTCTTCTGCCAGCAGCGAGTGACTTATAAGCCACTAACTTTTCATATGCCACCAAGTCTCCTTTCTATAAAGAATATAGCCTAGAAAACGTTACAGGGAAGATCTACTCTGTCCTATAATACACCTATAAATCAGAAATGACTTGACAGCAGTGCATTTGATTTTGGGGTCTATGGGTTGGACTTGACTTGACAGCAGTGGGTTTGGTTTTTGGTTTTTTTAGTTGTAGGATATTTACTTACTTAATGTCTCTTTCAATCCATTGGAGAGCAGAGATGTTGCCATGAAAGCAGAGACCAGCTACAGGACCTCTACAGGCCCATGAGACGGTCTTGTAGGGGTTACAAAGTATCACCCTCCCCAAGTGACCACAGGTTCTCAGGCACAGGACTTGGCCAACAGAGCTCAGATTAAATGTTATTCTCCACTCAACTCCTTCAGTTGGGTGCTTTTGTTCAGGGCAAAACCCATACATCCCTAAGAGAAGCCCTGAGTGTTCATTCTGCCTTGTTTGTTGTGGCATCCTCTCTCCTCAAAACAGTAACTGGCATGCTTAGGTGTTCAGTAAATTTTGCTGGATGAAAGAGCTCAAGTCAGGTTGTCCAGTTATTTGGGGTGAGTTGTAAATTGCATAACCTTTTGCAGTCTTTGAACATCAGAAGTGCCTTTCTGCTCTATTCTGTTGAAAGGCCCTGGAGGGGAGTGATGTTTTGGGGCATCAGTGTCTTGCTGAAATTATGCTCCATGGTCCAAAGTATTTTGACTACATCACCAGTCTGCATGCAGATGAAGACTTGGTTCACTGGACAAAATGTAGGATTCCTATGGAAATGGAAAATATGACACTCTGTCATCCTCAAGGTTTTCAGACCTCTGAGGAACATGGACGTGAATCAGAGGATCATCGAAACTTGAATAAGATTGGAAATCATTGCTTCTTCATGACCATAGCTCATTTTCCCAGGGCATCTCTAGTAGTTACCACCAGGTAGGATCAAGACCAAACTCCTTAGCATGGTTTATAAACCATGTGCCACTGAGTTGACCCTGACCCTGTGTCAGAGTAGAATTGTGCTCCATAGTGTTTTCAGTGACTCATTTTTTGGAAGCAGATTTCCTTTATCTTTTTTCCAAGGGATCTTTGGGTGACCTGAAATTGTCAACCTTTCAGTTAGCAGCCAAGTGTCTTAACCATCTGCGCCATCAACACAGATGTGAATACATATACTCTAGGAAACTTATAGTCAAAGCAAATTTCTAAACCACCAAGTTGAGGAATCTTTAACTGTAGGCAAGACAGCAGGGTGGAGTGAAGAACATATCCCCCAGGAAGGGGGTTGGAATGTAGAGGAATGCATAGTTTGAAAAAGAACATTTTGTAATTTACTTTGAAAATAAATAAATGGATTGCTTTTGTGATACAAATTCCAACATATAACACAGCGATCTCCTTAAGTGATCTGGCATCAATTAAAAAAAAAGGGTTAGAAAACACTGATTTTAATCCAACCTCTTCATGTCACAGGTGGGGAAACTGAGGCCCAGAGACTCCAGCATAATATATCCCATTGCTCATCCACTGCTGTCAAGTCAATTGTGACTCATAGTAACCCTTAAGGACAGAGTAGAACTCTCCTATAGGGCTTCCAAGGAGCAGATTGTGGATTCCAACTACTGACCATTTGGTTGGCAGCCGACTCCAGCATAGTATATTAAAAAATAACCAAACCCTTTGCTGCTGAGGTGATTCCAGCTCATAATGACCCTGTAAGACAGGGTAGAACTGTCCTGTAAAGGTTTCCAGGGAGCACCTGGGGGATTCAAACTGCCAGCCTTTTGGTTAGCAGCCATAGCTCTTAAACACCACCCCACCACAGTTTCCAAAATCAGGCTTTAGTGCTTTAATCCACCTTTCCTGTTTTATCCTGTGTGCTTTTCTGCATAAAACCCTGAATTCCAGCCACACTGAATTATACACCTTGGTTTTTCCATCACTTTCTAACTTGTTTCCCTATTTCCTATTCAAAATGGCCTGTGTCTTTTTCTATGTCCTGCAATATTTTACTTATTCTTTTGAATTCAGCACAAACATTACCTCCTTTGTAAAGGTCTCCTTTGACTTTTCTCTCTGCCTACAGTCCAGCCAGAATGATTTTTTTCCCTTCTTATATTCCTAGGGTATTTCAAAAAACATTATCTACCACACTGTGTCATAGTTATCTGTTTATAAGACAGTCTGCCATAATAAACTGTGTGTTTCATGAGCACCTTATTAGACTCCAGTTTCCCCAGACCCTGGCATCATGCCTGGGCTATGGAAAGTTCTCAATAAATGTTGAAAAAATAAAGGGTTGCATGAATGAGGTTACCCATTCCATTACCACTGAGTTGATTAACACTCACAGTGATTCTACAGAACAGAGTAGAACTGCCCAAGAGAGTTTTTTCCATAGAGTACCTGGTGAGTTTGAACTGCCAAGCTTTTGGTTAGCAGCCCATAACTCTTAATCACTATGCCGCCAGGATTTCATTCCAAATCCATTATAGAAATTCACCTGATTCCCTGATACCACTGACGCCTCCTTCCCTGCACCTCTGAACAGGTCTCTCATCAAGCGCAGCATTGGCGTCAGTCTAGGAAAATACATAGGTCTCTCCTTAGACATAATAGAGTCAGGTAATTTATATGAGAGGGAGATTCCAGGCCTCCTGCATCCTGGACAGAGCAGAGAGAACACAATGGAAAATTCCAACATGAGTTACTGCATTCAGCTTGGCCATGTTCTAACATCAGGGCCTCCTGTTCCCTTTGACAAAGGTTTATGTTCTCAGTCATTAAGGTTTGCTGCCAAAACACAACGTGTTTCTTTTTAAAGGCCCTTGCTCCCAGTCAGAAGTGTCTTAATCAGAAACAGTGACTAACTGTTAAACTGAAAATAAGGGAAATAAAATTAAATATCACAATTGCTTTTTGCTGGTCATGGCTTGGGTTTCATTTTATTACTTTCTTTACAAGCCTTAGGCTTATGAAGGCACTCCCCTATGCCCAGCTCCCCATTCTGCTGGGGAAGGAAAGAGGCGTAATGGCCAACATGACTTTTGAGTTATAGTTTCTGTAAACCACATGCAAACACTGATGAAGAGAAATGTAGACTGCCAATGTTTAAGGCTAGCATGTCTGGCTTGTGGTCAGGAGGCTGCTGTGGATCTCTGTGTGTATAGGTATTGGGGTTTTTCCAGGGCCAAGGAGACAATGGTTCCAGCAGTAAGAGGAGAATTCTGCCAACTTATACTTCTTTGAATGCTTTCCATTTCCCCTTTGTATTCACTGAAGGCCACTGCAACCATCTGCCTCCTTGATCCAATCATGGAAACCCATTACAGATAAGGGAGGGAAGAAAGTCCCAAGAAGAACAAAACAAGAATTAGAGAAAACAAGAAGAGAGTTAGAATTATGACTGTTAGAACTAGAGAACATCTATGTCATTGTCTACACTGTATGTGTGAAGCGAGTGGAATTCAGAGAGACCTTGACTCCCAAAAGGAGATAAAATTGTTCAGTGCAATCTTAACTTCACCAGACAAAAGAAAATATGAAGGAACAAGGTAGATCAAGGTCTAAAAGTTAGCACCTACTGGCTGTCATTGAGCTAATTCCAACTTATAGTGACCCCATAGGTCAGAGTAGAACTGTCCAATAGAGTTTCCAAGGAGCATTCCCATAATATTCAAATAATACCCAAAGTAAGTATTATTACTTGGTGAAACAGTGTTAAAAAAAATAGTTCATACAGGGATTAAAATGATTCAGTGTTTGTGTTGCCCCTTAGGCAGCTTCCCACAAAGAAAGTCTGGATCTATGTCTAACTTAATATGAAAATAGTTTCAAATTTACAGAAGTGTCAAGAACAGACACCAGAGAACACCAGAGACGGACACCAGAAACACCAGAGACTCTTTAACCACTTTATATTTTTAGTGCTTGTCTGTTTGTGTTCTCTGTCTAGGTATTGACCTACTGTGGTGGCTCCTGGTTGCTGCTGAGTCAATTCAAACTTACGGCTGCAACCCCGTGTGTTAGAGTAGAACTGCTTGACAGGATTTGCTTGGCTATAATTCAAAGGAGTCCTGGTGGCTCAGCAGTTAAGCACTCAGCTGCTAAACCAAAGGTTGGTGGTTTGAACCCACCCAGCAGTTCCACAGGAAAAAATCCTGATGATCTGCTTCTGTAAAGATTACAGCCAAGAAAATCCTATGACACAGTTCTACTCTGTCACGTGGGGTCACTGTGAGTAGGAATCGAGTGGACAGCATATAACAACAGCAACGATCTTAATGGAAGCAGGTCACCAGGGCTTTCTTCCGCAGTAGCACTGGAGAGGTTTGAGCTGCCACCCTTTAGTTCAGCAGTCAAGGGCAAACCATTTGTACCACCTAGGGACCTGCTTATAGACACCTATGTTTTTTTCTGAACTATTTGTGAGTAGGTTTCATATATTGTGTCTGCTTCCAGTTACTTCAGTATCTGCTCACTAAGAAGAAAGACACCATCTTACAATTATCAAATTCAGGAAATTTAATGTTAACACAATAGTTTTATCTAATGCATAGTTCATATTCTGATTTATTTAATTTTCTTAATAATGTCCTTTATGACATTTTCTTCACACAAGACCCAGTCCAGGATCACATTTTGTCTGTAAGCATCATGTATCTGTATTTGACCTTCAGCTGTACAATTCCTTGAACTTTGTCTGTCACGACTGTCATGGATTGAATTGTGGCCCCCAAAAACATGTGTATTAATTTGGCTGTGCCAGGATTCCCGGCATTCTGTGATTGCCCTCCATTTTGTGATTTTCTGATGCTGTAAATTCTAATCACTGCCTATGATTAACAGAGTGGATTCTGTTAGACAGGTTTAGGGTGGGGCTATAAATCCCTTCATATGGTCGCCTCCCTACACCATTGTAAAAGGAGTTTCCCTGGACTGTGGCTTGCATCACCTCTTATCCTTTAATCCTACAAGAATTAAAAGGAAAGGAAAATGAGCAGAGTAACGAAACTCACACCATCAAGAAAGCAGGAGAAGAGCGCATCCTTCAGACCTGAAGTTCCTGCACTAAGATGCTCCCTGAACAGACTGACGCCACACAAGGACTTTCCTCCAGAGCTGACAAGGGGGAAAGCCTTCCCCTGGAGTAGACACCCTGAATTTGGATTTGTTGTCTACTGTACTATGTAAGAATAGACTTTCCTTTGTTAAAGCCATCCACTGGTGGTACTTCTGTTAGAGCAGCACTAGCTGACTAAAAAAGAATTTAGTACTAGGGGAGTGGGGTGCTGCTCTAACAAATATATAAAATGTAGAAGTCATTCTGAAACTGTGATTTGATGGAAGATGCAGAAGGAACCACAGAGAACTGTTAACACTGAAGACAGTGCAGATAGTAAGAAACAACAGCAGCAGAACCAGAGGCAACCCTAGACCTGACCTGTGGAGCGAAAGAGCTAAGTGCCTGTCCACAGAGGTTTCCTGGTGGAGTAGGGTGCCTCTGGGCACTTGAATCAGAGGTGCTAGACTTGCTGATCCACTAAGAAAGGGAGCTGAGTGTCCACATGCAGGAGGCTTCCTGACAGAGTGGGGTGCCTCCAGGCACTTGAATCAGTGGAATTGCAGAGCTTTGGAACACTTGCCCTAGCAGGCCAGATGTGGTCCTGAGGGCTGGGCCATGAGGCCATAAGAAGCAGAAGCTGAAGAGACAAAGAACGTGAGTAGCTGAGCCACCACAGTCCCAAAAGGTATGGCCATGACCTTAGGGATTTGGAAAATTAGAGCCAAGCCTTCCTGTGTTTGTAAGGGTGGAATTGCCACTCAGTTGGGCTTAAAACCAAAAACAAACAAACAAAAAAAACTCATTGCTGTCAAGTTGATTTCTACTCAAAATGATCCTATAGGTTAGAGTAGAACTGTCCCATAGTGTTTCCAAGGGGCAACTGGAGGATTTGAACTGCTGACCTTTGTTTAGCAGATGTAGCACTTAACCAGTATGCTGCCAGAGTTTCCCAGCTGGGCTTAAGGTGCACCTAAAGCTAAAGGGGCAGAGTTTCTGCCCAAGTGCCCCTAGAATGCAGAGTTGTAGCACAAGGCCAGGGGTCTCCACTCAGAATCCAGAGAGTGTGGCCGATGTCTAGAGTCTGGAGGGCAAGGCTAATGTGTAAATTGTCTCAGAACAAAGGATTGTTTTCAAAGCTTTGAGGGCTGTTGTAGGTGTTCTGCTGACTTGCTTGTTGCCTGTTAGTACCTTCTTTCCCTCCAATTTCTCCCACTTGTAATGGAGATGTAGAGTTTGTGCCTGTGTGTTCTGCCATGGAGGCAAATAAGTGGTATTCCTGAAGTCACAGAAGTAGAGAAATTTTTGTGTTTTGGACTCGGAACTGATTTAAGACTTTTGATATCATGTGGGATGGACATGTTTTTGCTATAACTTTTTCTGTGATGGGATGAATGTGTTACATGTTTCAAAGACATGATTTCTGGAGGGCCAACAAGTGGGATGTCATGGATTGAATTGTGTCCACTCAAAAACATGTGTAATAATTTAGCTAGGCCAAGTTGACATTATTGAAGGAAAGAGACTTTTTTTTTTTTTTTTTTTTTAGGAAATGGACTTCGTCATGAATTTCCCTAATGTTTACATGGAAATCCTGGTGACTCAGTGCTTAAGTGCTACAGCTGCTTACCAGGGGGTCAGCGGTTTGAATCTGTCAGGTACTCCTTGGAAACTCTATGGGGCAATTCTACACTCACCTATAGGGTCACTATGAGTCAGAATCAACTCAGTGGCACTGGGTTTTTTTTTTTGTTTTTGTATATGCATCAGAAATCAGCTCTGCTTCCTCCCTTTTATCCTTCCCCCCATCTTTATTCCCATCTACACATTACCAAGGAGGTGACATTAACTCTCTTGGTGACTGGAAATAAGTGCTGCAGGTAAGATCGCTTTCAGAGAGGAATAGGCTCCAGAGCCTGTTGCCCCTCTTACCTGATGAGCTCTGGAAGTTAAGAAGACCTAGGCATCTAGATCAACAGTTTGTACTTGTCTGTTTTCATTTGTTAGTATTTATTGAAATGTGTAAGAATGCATGGCTGTGAGGAGACACTCAACCTCAGATTTATAACTATAAAAGGATTATAAAGATGAAAATTCCTTAGATATATATGTCCCAACCCCCTCCTAGAAACCCTGGGGTCATAGTGGTTAAGTGCTATGGCTGCTGGCCAAAAGATCAGCAGTTTGTGTCCACTAAGTGCTCCTTGGAAACTCTTTGGGGTGGTTCTACTCTCTCTTATAGGACCGCTATGAGCTGGAATTGACAGTAATGGATTTATTTCTTTTTTTTACTACCTTCCTGACCTGGAAAGGATCTTATCTAGTGGTGACTTCTCTAAGGTTGCTCAATTGGCTAGTGCCACACCAGGTCCAGAACCCAGGTCCCCTATGACCTCACTTGTCCTGCTGCACAGGAATAAGACCCCTGCTTGTACGTCTGCCTTCCCTTCTCACCAAGAGTAGGAAACCTGCCCACACACGGTCTTATGGTCATTAGGAAATGCTCTCAGGTCAACTCTCCAAATGCTTAATTTGTTCACTAATTATTTTTCATTAAGCACTTTACGTGCTAGGTACTCTGCTTAGTTCTGGCTAAACAGGAATGAAGAAAACAGATAGAGCCCTACTTTATGGAGTTTATCAGCCAGGGAGGGAGGAGCACAATAAATAAGTGACCAACTAAACATATAATCACAGATGGTATTAAGTGCCATATAGAAAAAGGAAAAAAAAATTCTATAAAAAAAATAAAAACAAGAATCTCCTTTAGAATGGCTGGTCACAAAATGCTCCACTGAGGAGCTGGTCTTCTAGACTGAGACTAGGGGGTACAACAGACCAAGGAGATGGGCACCTTCCTCTACTCAATATCACTGCATTCCTTTTTTAGTGAACTTTTATTAAGTACTTTCTTATGTGTAGAGCACAACATGGATGCTAAAGATGTACCCAGACAAAAATGACACATTCGCTTTCTTAAGCAAAACTTATGGAGTGATGGTGTTGCTAGGCATCGCTGCATCAGTTCCAACTCATAGCAACTCATACGGGACAAAGCAAAACGACCCCTTTGGATTTACAAGGAGTGGCTGGTGGGTTCAGGCTGCCAACCTTTTGGATAGTAGCCAGTCTCTTGACTCTCTTGACTACTACACCACCAGAGCTCCTACAGAGTGATGGAGGAAATGTGCAAAGGTACAGATAATAAAAGAGAAGAAATACAAAGCAAAAAGGGAGAGGAATGGCCAACCTCAAGATTCTGAATTACTGTGTGGAGAGAAGGAGATATTTTAAATTAGTTCCCATTAACATGGCTGGTAACAAACAAACAAACAAAAATTAAGCTGTAGGGCCGAAAATACAGCCCAATTGGAAATCTCATCCCAGCAGCATGATTGATAGCAAAGCATTCGAATGTTACAATTTAGTTAGATGGCTTAAGAGTCATTCACATCAATGTGAAAAAAAGAAAAAGCTGGTAGAATGGAAACCAGGAGAAGCCATGCTTTCTGATCCAATAAGCCACTTCACATACAGGGATGGACAGAAACTGGCCTGAGCTTGTCTACAGGCTTACTTTCCTTCAGATTTGGAATGATATTTGACAAACATCTTACTGGATACTGAAAAGAGTGTAAGTTGCCTAAAATCAGCAAGAATGGATTCTGATAACTTACATATCTCCTTCTGGCATAAAATTGCCAATAGAGAAACAAATTTGCAGCCTCCTATAATGTACTAAATTGTGTCCCCTCAAAAGTTGAACCCCTAAAACCCTGTACCAGTGAATGTGAGCCTGTTTGGAAATGGGATTTTTTGTTGTTGTTATATTAATGAAGTCATACCAGAGAAGGGTGGGTCCTAAACCTAATCCCTTCTGAATGGTACGTTGTAAGAAAAGCAAAATAGACACACACACACAAGGAGAAGAGACTGTGTAAAGATCCAACTACAAGCCAAGGAATGTCAAAGAATTCCTGGGGTTACCAGCAAGGAAGGACTCTTCCCTAGAGCCAGTGCTCAGATTTGGACTTCTAACCTCCATAACTGTGAGTCAACAAATTTTGTTCTTTAACTCCACTAAAAGACTGCAAATGATGGTCCAAAGGCCTGGGAGTTCCCCTGGGAGCATGACTCCTGGACCTGATGCTGCCCCTGATCATAGATCATTACTGAGGTCAACTCTTCAGATAGGAATGGATTGGACTCAGGACACCAAGTGACCATATTGTGTATGCAATTTATGGTTCTATGAATCTGTAGGATGTCATCCCACCGGCTTCTTACTAGAGGGGAGTGGAGAGGGTGGGAAGGAGGGGACAGAAGATTGTTACAAGGATATGGCATGTATGGAACAGAAAGGAGGAGCGTGCTGTTACAGGGCAAGGAGAGCAGAGGGAGCTGAAGATAGGCGGGCATGCGAATTTGAAGTATATTGTAAAATTTCAGTCAATTACAATTTTAAAAAAATGTTGTTCTTTACAGCCACCCACATTGGTATTGTTAGGGCAGGCCTAGGAAACTAAGGCACCTCCACAGGTGCATCGCTTTCCTGCGAGTCATGCCTACAGACGCTGCCTAACATCCTTCACTACCTCGGTCTCCTTCCTTGGGCCTCATCCACTAACCCAGATTCATTCACTGGTCGTGGGAAATCTGAACACCTGGAGCTTTGCTGACCCTGAGCATCTAAGAAGAACTGAACTGAACTCATCATCTCTCATAGACCAGTCATTCTCACATCAACCCTTGAGTTACTGGACTCAGTAGCCAAATTATTAGCAACAGGACTGAAAAAGTAACATGGACTAAAAGGAAGCTTTTCTTCTTCCATCCTCCACCCCCACCCCCAATTACACCTACTTCTCTAGGGCTTCCCATCTGTCTGCAGAGGGAAGGAAGATAAAGAAGGAAATTTAAATGAACAAAAGAGAAAATTCCACCTACCTAACCCTGTGTTGGAAACCCTGGTGGCATAGTGGTCGAGTGCTACAGCTGCTAACCAAAAGTTCTGCAGTTCAGATCTTCCAGACACTCCTCGGAAACTCTAGAGCAGTTCAGCTCTGCCCTATAGGGTCGCTATGAGTCAAAATTGATGCCACAGCAGTGGATGATACTGTATTAGGTGTTTCATGTTTACAGCTTCATGTAATTTCAAAACAAATGAGGTAAACATTTTATTTTCACCCGTAAATGATAAAACGGAGGCTCAAGAGGCTCAAGTGACAGTATATGGAGTTGAATGATCTGAGGTCTTCTAATTGGACAATGTGCTCCCTTTTAATGGTGTCAGCCAGTCGGCAGGCAACACACTTACTGGTTCCTAATTCATTATCCTTCAGAAAATCTAACAGAGGCTTAGTAGGCCTATTATCCTGCTCACATCCCAGAAGATCTATTCAAGGTTCTCAGAGGTCCCAAACATGAAAGCCTGTGCTCGTTCTCACTGCCTCAAATGTACAAGGCCTGACAAATAAGTTAAAGAACTCATCCTAGAAAAGGTGCTGAATATCTCATGGCTGAATATCACTACAGTCACCTTTGAGGGACTCTCCTTGAGAATCTATGCACTGATACCAGTGCCTAGTCCACCCCTTGAAGTAGTTTTGGAACTCTTTTTCCATAACTGTCATCAGAGCTGTTGTCATGTTACCGCTGATGTCCTAAGTGTCATCAAAATGACTTCCTTTCAATATTTCTTTTCAAGTAAATAAAAAAGTCACTGGGGGCCAAGTCAGGTGAATAGAGAGGGTGTTCCAATATGGTTATTTGTTATTGTTTTTGTTAGCTACCATCAAGTCAGTTCCAACTCATAGCGACCCTATGAACCAGAGAATGAAACATTGCCCGGTCTTGTGCCATGTCCACAGTCACTTTTATGCTTAAGCCCATTGTTGCAGCCACTGTGTCCATCCATCTCATAGAGGGTCTTCCTCTTTTTCACTGACCCTCCACTCTGCTGAGCACGATGTCCTTCTCCAGGGACTGATCCTTCCTGCCAACGTGTCCAAAGTCCTGGCTTCCCAGGAGCACTCTGGTTGGACTTCTTCCAGAACAGATCTGTTGGTTCTTTTGGCAGTTCATTGTACATTCAACACTCTTCTCCAACCCTGCAATTCAAAGACATTAATTCTTCTTCTGTCTTCTTCGTTCATGGTCCAGCTTTCTCATGCATATGATGCAACTGAAAATAGCATAGCCTGGGTCAGGCACATTTTAGTCTTCAAGGTGACATTTTTACTTCTGAATAAAGAGGTCCCTGGCAGCAAATTTTCCCAATGCAGTGCATCTTTTGATTTCTAAACTGCTGCTTCCATGGATGTTGATTGTGGACCTAAGTAAAATGAAATCCTTGACAATCTCAATCCTTCTCCATTTATGACAATGTTGCTTACTAGTCCAGTTGTTAGGACTTTTGTTTTCCTGACATTGAGGTGCAATCCATACTGAAGGCTGTGCTCCTTGATCTTCATCATGAAATTCCTCAAATCGACTTCACTTCCAGGAAATAAGGTGGTATCATCTGAGTTGTCCTCCAATTGTGATGTCTCATTCTTCTTCATAGAATCCACCCTCTCAGATTATTTGCTCAGCATACAGATTAAAAAGGCATAGTGAAAGGATACAACCCTAACATACAGCTTTCCTGACTTTAAACCATGAAGAGTCTCTTTGTTCTGTTTGCACAACTGCCTCTTGATCAGTATACAGGGAATGAAGTTATTTGTTTACTGGGCAAAAATTCCATCACAGACAACTATAAAATTAAGTTCTTGAACTTGCCACCTTGCCGAAGTGTACAACAGCCATACCAGAGAGTTCCAAAATTGCTTTAAAGGGTGGACTAGTTGCTGATGTCGGTGCAAAACTTCCCAAGGCGAGTGCTTCCAAGGTCACCATGGTGATATTCAGCAATGAGGTACACAGCACTTGGAACAGTTAAATTCACTGACTTAATTGCTGAACCTCTTATTTGAGAAAGATCAACATGTTAGCTTTGGGTATGTTCAGCACCATGCCTACATATGTGATTATGAGCACCCAGGTCAAGCAAATCACCAATATGAGGTGGAATAGCATGTTGGAAAAATTAGCCCTGTCTCCACTTGTGAGCAAACAAGAAATGCCAGTGAATTATTCCATAGTCTTCCATAATGTTCATTACAAAAATCCCCAGATGGCAGATGGCTATTAGCTCACTGTGACCTATATAAATGTCAAATGTAAAACTATTTGCCCCAGCAAGAACCTCAAAATAAATAACAACAGACGGATGAGATTCTGTTGTCATCAGTATTTACAGTTCATGCATTCAGGCTCTTCCATTCTCAAGCCAGCTCAGATATGCTTTCATCCCACTGGGGAATTCAATCAGCCGGAGTAATACGGGAAGTGGGGTCCCAGAAGAGCAACCTGCACAGATGACAAATGGCTACTCAAAGAAAGCAAGCCAGTGGCTGGAAAGGGAGGGATGGCTTGGGGGCATAGTTCAGCTCACATGCTTTAAGAGTTCACCTCCAGATCTTTAGCCTCTTGATAAACCCCAGGGAAAGATGGCTTCCCAAGGTTCACATCTGGATAACCCCAAGCAGAAGCACGCTTTACCATCAAAGGGAAGACTCCATTTCTTAAGAAATGTAAAATAAGTTACTGTTGTATGAGTTTAGAAGGATCAACTTCTTCCACATTTGAAATTCACTGGGGCTCTGCCTGCCAACTACAGCTCTACAGAGAACTGCGTTCCATGACAGTGATGTATGTGTACACACAACTTTCTGTGTGTGTACACATGCATGCAGATCATTTTTGAACCTATCATTGTCTCTAACACCACTCATTTGAAATCTGGTTCTCCAGATGAAAAACTTAAAAAAAAAAAAAAAATTCAGTCAATCTGTTCAGTGAGCTAAAACCAGCTTGGCATTGCCTTCCTGGCTTTGTGGTATAATGATCCTGTTTTTCAGTTTCTCCCATATTTCTGAAGCTTTTGATGGTTCTAGAAGGCAGTGGAATTCCCGGTGGCATAGTGGTTAAATGCTAAGTCTGCTAATCAAAAAATCAGCAGTTCAAATCTGCCAGGTGCTTCTTGGAAACTCCATGGGGCAGTTCTACTCCGCCCTATAGGGTCACTAAGAGTCAGAATCCACTTGACAGCGCTGCGTTTTTTGTTCGTTTGTTTGTTTAGAGGACAATTGTCACCTTCCATGCAGCAGACTTGCTTTGATTCTCAGCCAACACACCTCACATGCGGCCACCAGCTGTATTTCAGTGAGGACTTATGAGTTGCTCTAATGCTCACAGATTTCAGTGCAGCTTCCAGACTATGAAAGGCAAAGAGGAAAGACTGGTGATCTGCTTCTGCAAGTCAGCCAGTGAAATCCATGTGGGTCACAACTGTTTAATCCACAATATCTACCATGGGGATGGGAGAAGTCGGACAATATTTTGCTACTTCGTGCATAGGGATGTCATGAGGGCTGACTCCAGTGCAGCTAACAACAACAGCATCTGTTTCCAGTAGCTGTGACGTTAAGGGGAAAAAGTTACCCCTAGACCTTGGACAAAAAAATTGTTCCAGGAAGCAACTGTATAGGTTCAGAGAAAGAAGAATACAAAATTTGCTTGTGGACCTGGAGCAGTTTGGACAGTGAAAGGCAGTGCCATTTCTAATGTCACCAGGGTAACAGATACCAACCGGGAGTAAGCCACAATACCAAACCTGCTGCCACTGAGTTGACTGCCACTCATAAGGACCCTGTAGGACAAAGTAGAACTGCCTCATAGTGTTTCTAAGGAGTGCCAGGTGGATTCGAACTCCTGACCTTTTGGTTAGCAGCTATAGCACTTACTTGCTACACCACCAGTGTTTCCTAATCAACAGTAGCCAGACCAAACCAAGACATAAGGTTGCTTTATTCAAAGATGATTTCAAAACACCGCCAAAAAGAGCTTCCTTAATCAGTCTATGCATCTGTGGAATAAAAGGGCTCCCTGTGGGAATTAAACAAGGCCAGAAGGCAGGAGGTACGGTAAAAAGAAATCTGCAATTTGATAACATTTTCTTTTAAAACTGTTTTTTTTTTTCCCAACTAGCTGTGACCTTAAGTCTCTACTTTCTCATTTGATAAGTGGGAATAAAATACGTAGTAAAGCTGTTGGCAGAATGAAATACAAAATATGAGGTACCTAACATGTTGCCTGGAAAGAATGGGCACATAATAATTTTTATTTCTCATCCTGAAGAACATGCAGGTTCTACTTCAAATCTGCTTCATTCCATATTCCCTGGATTTAAGTTGACAACTACTAAAAATGCATTTGGGAATGAATTTCCAGCAAAGCTTTGGCTAGCAGCTGACAGCTGGCAGATTGTAGTACTCCTATGCGTATATGTTTGTAGGTTCTGTTGTGAAATTGAAGCCTTTGATCCAAGTGTTGATTTTGTTTTTATTTTTGAAAAAAAAAAATGTGATTCTGCAAATAACATCTCTGCTATGGTGTCTATCTTAACGTTTAGACTGGAAGAAGAAATGTTTATTCCCAGGGAAACCCCCCAGTTCAGGTAGACAAACCATGGACCATGAATCCTACCATGCACCTTTTAACAAAGGGTGATCACTGGCATGCTGGGACTAGGTAGCTTCATACATATAAATTTAACAGAAAGCAAAGATTTTATATCAAAAAGTCAATTTATACTCATTTCATTTAATTATATTTAGGCTTCTCAATGGCCAAAAACTCCCAGACAGGGAATGATCCAACTTCCATGTCAACGTAGAACTTCCTCCAGTTCCCTTCCCCCAACTCAAGGGACTTTCTTATGGACATTTTATGTGCAAATCTCTCATAAAAACAAACCTCCAGTTGTTCCATTGGCATCACATTTCAAAATGCCACTCACTCCATGGAAAAAACTAGGAAAAAGTTGGCCCTGAGAATCTCATTACCAACACTGGACTCTGAACACCATTCACACTATGAAATGAGTTTTGAAGTTATTGCTCATTTATTTATTCAATGAGTGCTGGTAAAACACTGTCACATGCCAGCATCACATCATGTCCTGGGAAACACAATGAAGTGACTCAGCACAGGCATTCAAGAAACTTAACCAACACATGGAAGAAGGATGCAATTAATCGCCATACACTAAATGGCTTCTTTTAAGGGGCTATGTTCTAGAAAAGGTACAGCCAGGCTGTTCCTTAGAAACAAGGATGGTGAGACTGTATCTTACATACTTTGGACGTGTTGTCAGGAGGGATCAGTCCCTGAAGAGGTACATCATGCTTGGCAAAGTTGAGGTTCAGTGATAAAGAAGAAGACCCTCAAGGAGATGGATTGACACACTGGCTACAATGGGCTTAAGCATACCAATGATTGTGGATGTGGAGCAGAACCGGGCAGTGTTTCATTCTGTTGTTGTTTGGGTTGCCATGAGTTGAAACTGACTTGACAGCACATAACAACAACAACAACAAAGAGGTTATGAATAAATTAAATTGAAGCTCGGAAGAAGAGACATCAACATCTGTCCAGGGCACCAATAGAAAATTTCACAGAGGGAGAAGCGTCTGTGCTGGGATTTATAGGGTGAGTTTGCAAAATGTCCAAGGTCCAGGAAGAGGAAACAGAACCAGCGAAAGTGTGAAGCTGGAGAGAGGTGGGTCTGCTCCGGACACCACAAGTATCACTGCAGCATGTCAGGACCGTATAGGGCCGGGAAAGCCCACGGGGATGAACAGGTACTCCGGGACCTGATCATCACGGAGTCAAAAATCGCTGAAGAATTGACTTCATTGACCTGCACTTTTCAAGCAGTGCTCTGGATCTGCAGAACAGATCTCGGTCCTACCTTGAGGCATGTCCCGCATCTGACCACTTCTCACCCCTTCCTCTGCTCCTCTTCTGGTCCAGGCTGCCATCATCTCTCACCTCAAGAAGAGCCTCAGAATGGTCTTTCTGCTTCCGCCCTTGCCCTTCTTGTCTCTCACTGTGCTTTAAAATCTAAATTATGTCATGCCAGTCCTCTGCTCCAAACTCTCAGGTGTCTTCCGTTTCACTCCAAGTACACATCCGGCCAAGACCATGCCCTGCCCAATGTGCTGTAACCTTGCCACCCCCACCCCCATTTCTGATCTCATGTCCTAGCACTGTTCCGTCACTCACCCATCTCCAGCCACACTGGTCTGCAAGCTCTAACTCTGAGCCATGGCACATCAGTTCCCTCAGTCTGAAAGGCTCATCCCAGCTGCATCTACTTGTCTTGAGTCATCTCCTTGAGGTGTCTGACCACATATAAACTTAAGGAAGCCCTCCTTGGTCTCCCTCCTTCCTGAGCTTTTACCGTGCTTAATGAACTATCTGAACTACTGTACATTCACTTATTTCTTGGTTTTCTCCCTTACTTCCTTTATGGCTACCATCCCCAGGATAAGCACAGTGAAGGCAGGGCTTTTAGCTTGTCTTCACTCACTGTCTACCCCCAGTGTTTAGAGCACCACTGGGAATGTAGTGGCACTGAGTACATACTTACTGAAGAATGTTCACTGTAAGTCAGGGTCAACTCAATGACCATGGGTTTGGTTTTATGTTCGACTGAGGGAAATACATTATGGGAAGAAGGTGAAGGCCAGATAGATGAGGTACAATGCCATCTTCAGCTTTCATCTCTTTTATTTATCGGAGTTTCTCATAATTTTCAAATGCAAATAGCATTCCAGTGTTTTAAAAACATAATAAGAGGAAGTGGCTCCCACGGTCCTGAGGAATCTGAGCAGTGTGATATGGTGAGAAATGATGTCTCCAAGACTACAGTGTGGAAGTAGACTGCAGGTCCCATGGCTAGGAGGTACAGGCCATGTAAATAGAATGGAAAAATAGAAAGAATGAGAAGAATGTGAGAGGTATTAAGGAAAAGACTCCCTAGGCTTGAATTTGGACTAGGCCGAGAGAGGGAGAAATCTAAGAACTCTTGCTGGTTCCTGTTGAACATTTGTGTGAAAAGTGACGCCATCGAGTAAGCAGTGAGGACAGATTGGGAGCAGTCTGGAGTATGTTCAGTTTTACAGGCCTTGGAGACATCCAGCTGGCAATGTCCATCTGGGACTCTTAAGTTCTAGGGTCTAGAGCTCATGACAGACACACAGAAGTCAAGAGTCCCTGGCTGGTACAAATGGTTGACACACTTGGTTGCTAAGCAGAAGGCTGGCAGTTCAAATCCACCCAGAGTTGTCTTGGAGAAAGTCCTGGGGATCCACAGCTGAAAAAATTAGTCATTAGAACCCTATGGGGCACAGTTCTACTCTGACATTCTTTGAGTCAAAGTTGACTTGAAGGCAACTGGTTTATAGAAGCATCAACCATTAGAAGGTAGATTAATGCATGACTTTGAATGAAGTTATTCAAGGAAAGTATGTAGGAGGAGAAGCGAAGACAGCAAGATAATCAATGAACAGGCAAAAGAATCCTAGCCAGCGTATAATTAGAATCCTACAGACCTGATTTTATCCTGTCTCCAAATTTTAGTGGCTACATTACTTTATTCAATTACTAGACTCAGAGCCTCTGTATCTGTTTTCAAGGTCTACCCATGTCATAACATGTATCAGAACTTCATTTCTCTTTCTGGCTGATAATATTTCATTGTACGGCTATACCACATTTTGTTTACCCATTCATCTGTTGATAGATACTTGGATTGTTTCCCCCTTTTGGCTGTTGTGAGCAGTGATGCAATGAGCGTTGGTGTACAGGTATCTGTTGGAGCCTTGCTTTCCTCTCTGCCAAAGAGTATTAATAGCAACACCCACCACATAGGTAAGCTGTGAAATTTAAATGGGAGACAACAGTCAATACCTAGATGGAAAACCAAACACCAAACCCATTGCTGCTGAGTCGACTCCAACTCATACAGACTCTGTAGGACAGATTAGAATTGCTCCTAGGATTTCCAAGGAGCAGCTGGTGGATTTGAACTGCATACCTTTTGGTTAGCAGCCAAGTTCTTAAACACTGTACCACTAGGGGTCCCCCTACAGCACAAGACACATGTAATAAATATTACTTAATCATATACTTGGCTTGGCCAATCATATTATTGGAAATCCTGGTGGTATAGTGGTTAAGTATTGCAGCTGCTAACCAAAAGTGTCTGCAGTAATTATATCAGATAAAATGAAACCAACGAGATTGAAGCTTACTAGGAAGAACAAAGTCACCCAAGTGATCTGCAGTCTGAAATGCTGCTCCCAGAACAAGAAAAATGTTCAAAAATTCCAAATTGAAATTGGCAATTAAGACTCTTAGTTATTCAGCCAAGAACAGTGCAGAGAAGGGACGGCATAAGCTCTGGCGGTAAAGGAGCCAAGAGGGAAAAGAACTGACGGAAGACAGACAGACCTGGTTCCAACCCAGCCCCCATCTCTCTCCAGCTGTGTAATCATGAACAAGTCACTTAACCACTCTGTGTGGCAACACCCTCATTGATAAAGTAGAAGCAATACAGTGCTCAAAACAGCATCTGTTTTCAAGGTTCATCCAGGCTATAAGATGTATCAGAATTTCCTTTTTCTTTCTGGCTGATAATACTCCACTATATGGCTATACCACTTCTTGGCTACCCACTCAGCTGTTTATGGACACCGGGGTTGCTTCGACCTTTGGGCTGTTGTCAGTGGTAAGATAACGAACCTTAGAGTACGGTATCTGTTTGAGTTTCTGCCTTCATATCTTTTGGGTATATACCTAGGAATGGAATGACTGGATCATATAGTAACTATGATTTACTTTTTGAGGAACTGTCAAGTTGTTTTCTACAGCAGCTGTACCATTTTCCATTTCCACCACCACAAACGCTGGATGAGGCTGCCAATTTTTCCACAACCGTACCAATACTCATTATTTTCTATTTGTCTTTCTTTTAAGAATTTGTTGGTGTAAGTATATGTGTATAAACAGGAAACCCTGGTGGAGAGCTGATTAAGAGCTACAGTGGTAACCACAAGCTTGGCTGTCCCAATCTACCAGGCGCTCCTCAGAAACTCAATGGGGCAGTTCTGCTCCATCCTAGAGGGTCACAGTGAGTCAGAATTGCCTCCACGGCGATGGGTTTGGTTTGGTTTAGCTTTCATATAAAACAAAAATTTCCCACTTCAGTGTTTTTGAGAAAGCAATTCCGTGACATTAGTTACATTCAGCGTATCATCCAAAATAAAACAAGTCAGACAGTAAATGACAAATCCTGTGTGATCCCACTTACATGTTATATCCACAATAGACAACGGAAAGCAAGGTTAGTGGGCTACGTCCAAAAGGCAGCCAATGAAAACCCTACGAACCCCAATGGTCCAACCCACAAGTGATCATGGGGACAGCTCAAGATCGGGTAGCATTTTGTTTGTTGTGCATAGGATCACTTTGAGTCAGCGGCCAACTCAATGACAGCTAACAGGAGGAAAAGATGACGACACGGAGACAGAAGTTTATTACTGGTTATCAGGTACTGCAGGCAGGGGAGGTGGGAATGTAGAAGAGGAACTTAGTGCTCATGGGGTACTAAGCTTCTCTTTTGGGGTGATGAAAAACTCTTGGAGATAGTGTCAATGGTTACATCCATAGTGAAAATAACTAAAGTCACTGAATTGTATGCATAATAAAGGCTGAAATAGAAAATATTTGGAAATATTTCTTTCACCACAATAAGAATAATTCCCACAATTCAAACAAATAAACAAACAAGCAAACCAGTATCTGGCCAATAAGAAGTGATCAGTCAAACATTTGCTCTCTCCCATTGGCTCCTTTCTTTTTCCTGAGGATGAAAATACAGAAAGGTCCCCATTATTGCCTTTGATCCTGCCTCAGACTCTTCAGTACAAAGCTGCACTGAAAGTATGAAGCCAAGTTACACAGAAAAGGAGCATCAAATAGCTTAGTTATGATACACTTGTATGTGGCACCCAGATAATGATGTAACAATTAACTGACGTTATCCAGTCAACGTTTTATTCCCATGACTCTGACATGAATAAATGTAATTATACAGCAAGTGCACAAACCCCCAAATGCATTTGCCTTACACCCTTCGTCAGTAAAATTGACTAGCATGCTCACCGTCTTTATCCAGATCTAACTCTTCTTCACTTCAAAGGACTCTGTCTTTGAATTTGGCTGTAAATTGCTCTGTTTCCCTAATGAGGAAGTATTTATAAGACTTCTGGACCCTGCTATTAAAAACGACTGGTCTACTATGTTTTCTTGTTCCAATGACCTCATTTTCTTCCAGCCTAAAAGGGCCCAGTGGCCTCCACTACCTCCTTAAGCATGCTGCTCCAGGGGACTGAAAGCCAGCAAGAGCGCAGCTGTATTTCCTCAGCCACTGAGCAGAATCTTGGAGTATTAATTTCCTGCCCAGCCCGCCTTTGGGAAAAAGGCGGCTCCTTTGTTCTTTGGTCAGCGAGGACAGAGCTAACACGACCCAGAAGAAACAGAAGAAAGGTGTTCCCTGCTTGGTCTTCTGGTGTGCCTACCCTTCACTTGTCTGTTGATTTGCATGAGCATAAATTCTAAGCTCGGGAGGATAATCCCAGCCAAAATCTACATGTGCCGGATACCATAATGTAAACTGCATATGTTACACGAAGCTGTTAAATGGAACTAGTGAATGAAAACACGGCGAGCTCAAGGCTGGGCCCCTGGATTTCCTCTCTTCCTCTGTCAACCAAGGCCTCGCCCTCAAATTCTCTTGACAGGGCCATAAATAAAAACGCTAGGGCTACCAGAGCCCCTTGAGTAACGCCCGCAGTTCCAGAGTTCAAGTTCAGGCTCTGCTCCAGGATAAATGGCCAGGCCTGCAGCTCCCCTCCCTCTTCTTAGCCAGCATACAGTGATACACAGCAAAAAGTGTGCAAACTCAACACCATCTTGTGGGTTCTGACTCATAGCAACCCTATAGGACAGAGAAGAACTACCTCAAAGCAAACCGCCACACCTTTGTCCCATGGAGTGGCTGGTAGGTTGCTACCATTGACCCTTCCGTTAGCAGCCAAAGGCTTAACTACTGCACCACCAAGGCTCCTATCAAAAATACTATAAAAAGCTGTATTCCCATTCTTTACTGGCATGTCCCCACTATCTCTCTCCTTCAACTCTGCCCTTGTTCCAGTAGAAAGTTTACCCAGCTGATGGGCATGTAGCTCAGCAGGGGTGAATTCAGTATCCCAAGTCAGGTCAGCATCACTTGGGGTCCTAAGTAAACTAGGATGATAGAAAGCTATCTAACAGCCTCCTGTCACGCACCTCCCTGGGGTTAAACCTAAATTGGAGAGGATTAAGCAGTGCCAGGCTTTAGGGACAGACAGCTGGACTTGGATGTTCTCTGTGTACAGGAGCAGCTGCTGGGGGCACATCTTCCAGCTTGGTCCTTGGCTATTTGTTTATGCCAAGTAAAGGTCACACATCTGTCCCTACACATATGGCCCTGTTGCAGGTTGAACTGTACCTCCCTCCACACCTCCACCTGCCACAAAAATACATATTGGAATCCTAACCCCTGTACCAGAGGAAGTTATTAGTTTGGGAATAGAGTTTTCTTTGTTATGTTAAAGAAATCATCTCAGTATAGGGTGTGCCCTGAAACTGATCACTTCTGAGTAATAAAAACAGCAGATTATAACACAGGACACCCTGGTGGCATAGCAGTGAAGAGCTACAGCTGCCAACCGAGATATTGGCAGTTCAAATCCGTCAGGGGCTCCTTGGAAACTCTTTGGGGCATTTCTACTCTGACCTCTAGGGTCGCTATGAGTCAGAACCGATGCGACAGCCCCTAACAACAGCAACATAGACGCAGGAGAGAGACACTGTCTAATGCTGAAGAAAACAGATGAATCTACAAGTCCAAGAATACTGAGGAATACCTTCTACTAGCCACACCCTAAAGTTGGACTTCTGGCCTCCTAAAATTGTGAATAAATAAAGCCATGTTCTTTAAAGTTGCCCTCTTCTGGTATTTCTTTTACAGCAGCTCTCAGAAACTGAGACAAACTCCTGCTCCAGGCTCATTCCGTAGGGTCCTTTGAACTCACAACCGTTTGTGATTTCTTCTGCTACTTTCAGGTCTTGCTGAGTCCCCAGATTTTCTGAAACATTTTCCTTTCTGGGCCTGTGTTCCAGTCTCAGGCCTCTGCCCAGGAAATAGCATCCAGGCACTCCATGACCTGCTCGCTTGCAAACTCTCTTCTCCTTAGAACTCAGCCCTCCATTCTGCAGTTTCTGTAAAACGCCACTTGATTTAGAAAATGTTGGAGTCGTTATTCCTTGTCCTTAAGCATAAAGAACCCGATCCAGCTAAAGGTGGGCACACAGAGGACACACAAGGACACTTCAACTGGGTCTTGAGGTATAAACACAACAGACAAGATAGACTTGGAAAATACCTTTTAGGGAAACTTCAGCAGAAGCCAGAACACTGAAGACTTTACACTCTTATTTTTTTCTACTGCCATTTAAAGAATAAAAAATTTATTGGACCGATGAAGACCTTCCTGACCGTCATCACTGAAACCTGTGTCAACAATAGTTAAGAAAGATAATCCAAAATTTAGGATCACAGTTTCTGGCCCATCTGAAAAGGCAAAGCTTTCAGTGGTTTTGCCCAGTTGTAAAATTAATATGTACTGATGGTTCTGTAATGCTCTTTGGACTTGAGCAGACATGGCTGTGGCCCCATGCTTATTCATTTTCACATTCTTGTTTATTCTGTAATCCTTGGATTCAGGCAAACATTAGCTCTGGCAGCACACTTGTCCACTTCCCACTTTTGCCCTTTTGATTATCCTGAAAACAACTTTTTTTGCTTTATTAAACTTCCTAGTGGTTTTTTCCTCTAACACACTGTTGGGTCGACTGAAGTTTTATTCAAGAGAGAAGGAAAATGGATGCTCCTGGAGACCAAATTCAGACCTGTCTTAAACCTGGTAGTCTACGTTTCTGATACTCTCTCCCCAGAAACCATCGTATCCCACGATGTGTTCTCCTTCTCAGCACAGTGTCCTAAACCTGACCTAGGTACATGTGTTTTTCAGCCAAAGACCTGAGAGACACCCGATCCTCTGAGTGTAATTTGAGTTTCCATTGTTCAGGGAAAGGCAATCCTGAACAGTTTCAATCACTGTACTTTGAATTAGAAAGAAAAAAAGCAGGGAGTGTGTGTTCACAATGACCATTTTAAAGGTTTTATTCAATATGAAATATAATTTCAATTTATTACCTTGTTACTTGAGAAATGAGTCCCTGAAGGTCAGGCATCCACAAGGAGAGGCACTTAGGAAGACATCTGTCTGGGTTTAGAACACTGGTGTCCCATGAGAACAAACCACTGGATTCCTATTCTGCAGTGTTAAAAGGAACACTTGCCCCCAGAGGGTTACACCACGCCCAGATTCATACATGACGGCACCTGTGTCTTTAGCCCCTCCCTGTCATCAAGACCCCAAAGCTGGTGGTCAAAGCCTGGTGGAATATTCTTGATCGCTAATAAATGAAAATAACGCTCTATATTTTTAAGTTTATTTGATTACTTGTTAGGTGTAGTAGGTTGCAGTGGCCCCCAAAAATATCAGATTCTAATGCCTGGAACCTGGAAATGCTAATTTATATGGAAAACTATTCTGTCTGGATATGATTAAAGATTTAGAGACGGGGCGATTATCCTGGATTATCTGGGAATGTCCTAAATGTGGTCACAAATGTCTTGTAAGAGGAAAGCAGAGGAATATTTGACACACAGAAGAAGAGAAAGCAGAGTGACTGTGAAGGCAGAGATTGGAGTGATGTGGCCATGAGCCAAGGAATGCTGGCAGCCCGCAGAAGCTGCAGAAAGAAAGGAGCAGATAATCCCCTAGAGTCTCCAGAACAAACCTGGCCCAGCTGATGCTCACATCTTGCCCCTTCAAAAACTATTTGCTGTCAAGTTGATTCTGTGTCGTAGTGACCCCATAGGACAAAATAGGACTGCTCCCATGGTTTTCAAGGCTGAAATCTTTAGGGAAGCAGCAGCTCATCACATTTTTCTACAGTGGAGCAAGTGGCTGTTGGGTTCCAATGCCCTACCTTATGGTCAGCATTCTGCCTGTCAACCACTGTGCCACCAGTGCTCCTTGACTTTGACTCAGTGACACTGATTTCAGACTTCTGGTCTCCAAAACTACGAGAGCGCACACTTTTTATGGCTCCAAGTTTGTAGTGATTTGGTATAGCAGGCACAGGAAACTACTAGATTAGGTACAACCTGTCTTCATGTTTACTGGCCACTACATTACTTAACTTTGTTGAAAATACCTATCTATTAAGTTGCATACCCACTTTTCTATTATAGAATTTATACTATTCTTCTAGAGTTTTCAAATAGGTTTGTAGCTTAAGGATATTAACTTTTGTCAGTACATGTGGTATAAATAATTTCCCAATTTATCACAAACTTTTAAACTTGGTTTACAGCTTTTTGAAGATGATTTTTAATACGTTATTAATGTTCTCAAATCTCTATCATGTTCCTTTATATAATCTCTTCCTTGTATGTGATATCAGAGGGATGCCTACAGATATTTTCTCCTAAGTCATTAGTGATTTCATCATTTTGTGCTAAGCCTTTTAATCCATCTAGAATGTTCCTTGGTAAATGATGGGAGGTAGATATCTACCTATTCTTTAACAGTGAGTCAGTTGTTGCTGCACCATTTATTCAATAATCATCTCTCTTCACTGATTGGAAAAACTGTCCTTATCATGTGATTAATTATAGACTGTGTTCTGTTCCAGTGAGTTTTAGATTCTATTTCATTATCATTATGCTTAATTATGGCAGCTTTATAAAATACTTTAAAATCTAGATGTGCTAGACATGTATTATCCTCCTTCAAATATTTCAAAAACCTTCCAGATGAACTCTGGGATTACTTTGTCAAGTTAAAAAAGAAAAAGTCTGGGAATTTCTGTTAAAATTGCTTTTAAACTTTCAACTGATTTCAAAACCTAGTAATTTGGTTCTGTTTACATTTTTAAAATATTGAAGATTTAAAACAGGAATGTGGTGCATCTAGATTCTGGTAGGGAGCTAAACCTAGACCTAAAACCCAAACAAACCCACTGCTGATGAGTCAACTCCAACTCATAGCAACCCTATAGGACAGAGTAGAACTGCACCATAGAGTTTCCAAGGAGCACCTCGTGCATTCGACTGCCGACTTTGTTTGGCAGACAGACATTTAACCACTAAGCCATCAGAGCTTCCAAACCTAGACCTAGACAATCAAAACAACCAAATGCATTGCTACAAAGTCAATTCCCACTTACAGCAACCCTGGTGGGCAGAGTAGAACTGCCCCGTGGTGTTTCCACGGAGCAGCTGGTGGATTCCAACTGCTGAACCTTTAGCTGGAATCTGAGATCTGAACTCCTGGACCACAAGGACTTTAGACCTAGATAGTGACAGCTCTTCCTAAATATCCTATTTCATCCAGCATGCTTAGACAGTGCATTCGTTTATTGTTCCTAGTACTCTGTGCACTCACTGTCTTCAAAGTTTTCTTCAACCCAACAGAATTTGTTTTCTATTTTCTGTCTGCTTGAATCTCTTGTATAACCCCTGCTGTGAGTACTTTGAATTTCCCAAAACATGTCTTTTCACGGTTTTCTTACAATTTTCATTTGTTGTTTTCTTCTGAATTCTGGAGTTAAATTTCCAGAATGCCCTCTCTCTCACTGATTTGGAAACCCTGGTGGTGTAGTGGTTAAGTGCTACAGCTGCTAACCAGAAGACTGGCAGTTCAAATCCACCAGGTGCACCTCTATGGGGCCATTCTCCAGCATCCTGTAGATGTCAGTATGAGTTGAAATCAACTCAGCAGCAGTGGTTTTTGTTTTTGTTTTTGGTTCATGGATTTAGTTTGTCTGCAGTATCCATTCAGCTGTTTACAGCTACATTTCAGATTTTAAATCTATACCTTAACTCTACATTTTTTTTAACCTTTCATGAATTTATACTGTTACCTCTCATGATGCTGCTCAAATTTCACAAATGCCATTATCTACTTCAATATTATAGAGCGTGTGTTAGGATTACTCAGTAATTTTCCCACTTACGACAGTAGCTCCTTTCTTACAGGAAGATATTTTAATTCCACGAAATGGTGGCCTTTTAACGATTAAAATGCAGAGTATTTCTGCTCTCGAATTGTTGTTTTCATTTATGCATTCAAAAAATGAGAGATAAATACTTGTTTGGTTTTAAGAATCTACTCTGTCCCCTAGGGTCACCGTGAGTCAGATCCGACTCGACGGCACTTGGCTGGCTGGTAAGAGTTGGACTGATTTCTTTCATTGTTTTGTGGAATCCCTGGGGGTGGGATGATCTTTAATCATGGAAAAGAAAAGAAAAACCTGTAGATTTATGCTGGTTTTCTTCACCAGTACGAGGGACCACTAGTATTAGAGAACATGGAGATTCCAGGCTAGAAATAACTTTAGAACAACTTAGCCTTTCTGCTAATGAATCTCTCATAGGTGTGGGCAGGAAGGCAGGAGTCATCAGGAGCTGTCCTTGGTCCTCTGTTGGGTTTGCCAGCAGTCAGAACTGCCATCAGTGGCCCTGTTGGAGCAACCTCTGGAACACTGCTCACACTAACAGTGAATTAATGGGATGCAGATGTCCACCCAGGCCACCCCACAGCATGGCCATACTCTAATCTCCACGGCACAGAACCTCTGCTAGGTAGGGACTTCACAGGGATTTGACTGGGATCTTCAGTTGACTTCCCAAACAAGCTGCTCTTTCATGTGCTGCAAACTGTATACTGGTTGGGCCTTCCTTCAGTAATTTCTAGCTATGCTTTATGCAGTAAAATATCCTCCTAGTTTCTAGAGCATGTCTTTTATCCTTCCCTAGTATCTACTGCACAATCAACCCCATTGTTTTTTTTTAAATAATTTAAAATATATTTTTATAAGAATCCAGAAGAGATTTGATGCATATATAAAATTTACTTTTTTCAAAAGTTTGAAAATCCATTTTAGAAATTGGAAAATACTACACAAAAACCTTATTTCTCTTTATGCTGACATTTTAACAATCATCCAGATTTTTAATTTGTATAAGAGGTCTGACAATTGAGTTCACAAACTTAATGGTTCTAAGTGCTACATACCTCATTGCTAAATATCACTATGGGTCACCTCTGAAGTATTCCCCTTGGGAAGTTATGCACTGACACCAGTGACTAGTCCATCCTTGAAAGCAATTTTGGAACTCTTTCTGGAATGGCCATCATGCATGGGTGTCATGGTGACAAGCTCCCATACTTCATTGTTTAACTGTCTATGTGGAAGCTTTTAGCCAGTAAACAAATAACTGTGTTGGAACACCTTTCCTACTCACCTGGTCTGACCCCCAGTGACTTTTTTCTTTATCTGAACAAAGATAACGGAAATGTTTTGATCAAAGGAAGGCATTTTGATGACGTTCAGGACATCAAGGGAAATATGATGACAGCTCTGATGGCCATTCCATAAAAAGAATTCCAAAATTTCTTTGAAGGGTGGATTGGATGCTGGTATCAGTGCATAGCTTTCCAAGGGGGTTACTTCAAAAGTTATCATAGTGATATTCAGCAGTAAGGTATGTAGCACTTTTTCTAACCTGAGTTTGCAAACTTAATTGAAAATATTCATAGTAATTTTTAAGTCTATTTTTCTGCCTGTCTCAAAGCACCCCTCCAAGTTTTTGAAACCATTGCAGTTAACTCCTCCTTTTCCAGTTCTATTGTGACTACTCTGAGCTAGCTTTCTCTCTAGCAGAACCTCATGCTCCAACTGATCCCCAGTCCTGTTCCCTCACTCCAGCCTTCAAACCACATGCCTGAGGTTGTTAACCAGTGCCATAAAACCATACGTGTATGAACTTTTTAATGAGGAGCTGGTTCTGTAAATCTTCATCTAAAGTACAACTAAAAAAAATTAAAAAACATACCCCTGAATTCTAATCTTCCTAAGAAGCAGTGGCTGCCACTTTGAGTTGGACAAAGTGCTAATGCTTTGGTTTCTTCTGGCTGGTCCCTTCTTACACACAATCTTATTTCAATCACCTGCTGAGTTAAATTCTCCTCACCTCCCAGCACTGTACCTGGGAAGGCAATACTGTTTCAAACCCAAGTGATTGCGAGTGTTCTTTAGCCTGCACAGAATGCCATTCCCTTAGGCCTCTACCAGACACAAAACACTCAGAAGACAAAGGCCACGTTTAATTTATCTTTCTAAGACCCAGCACCCAGCATAGTGCCCAGAGATCACAGCATTGAGCGAATACATACAGACTGTACTGATTTCTATCTTTTGTCCATTTCCTACTCCAGCATGATGCTGTCATCTCTGACTTCTATTACAAATACTCAAGACATAATCATTGATTCCAGTTCTTGCTTTTTATAATTACTTCTGAAATTTTTCTTTAGGACATGATGTAGATCAATACTTTGTAAATGTTTTATTGAAGATAAAAATAAAGGATATTCTCTGCAGGGTCCAAAGATCAATGCGTACACATTTACACATATAGCCGTATTAATTATATTATCCAAGACTTACATAACTTTCTTTTTGTTTTCTACTTGACTTATAAAAGAGGCAGAAGTGTGTGTTACAGCCTTCTACTATTGCTGTAATTCCACTGAATTAGGAAATGATTCTTATTTATGTAACTTTTTACATCATCACTGCTGGTGTTTGTAATGTACTTCTTCCTCTGCCTAGGCCCTGTCCTCTTTCCTTCCGGTAACGGTGTTTACTTGCCTACACTCAAACTTCATTCCCAAAGAGTCTGTACATTAGCAGTCCTACTTACACTAAGTATTTGCTGGGGGCACAGCAGGTAAGAGCTCGGCTGCTAACCAAAAGGTTGACAGTTCAAATCCACCAGCCACTCCTTGGAAATCCTATGGGATAGTTCTATTCTATCCTATACAGTCACTATGCATTGGAATTGACTTGATGGAAACAGTTTTTTTGTTTGGTTTTGGTTTGTGGCAGGTTATCTGTTGGTGTCAAGTCTTAGCTGCATGAGTTTTCAAAAAAAATATATTCTATACCTTAATTAGTATTTTAGTAAGAAGCTTTCCAAGAATCCATAACTCAAACACCATTTTGAATCCAAACTGATAATTACTGATACAAACAAACCAAAACGATGTATTTAATGGCCCTACCTGGACCAGGGATTAAGAGCTATGTTTGTTAGCCAAAGAGTTGGTAGTTCAAATTCATCAGGCACTTCTTGAAAACTCTATGGACAGTTCTATCTGTCTTAAAGGGTTGCTATGAATTGGAGTCAACTCAGTGATGATGGGTTTGGTTTTATCTTATAAAGGAAATGGAGAAAAGACTGAAGTTGTCAAGGATTTCTTTTCACTTAAATCCACAATCAACTTCCCCAGAAGCAGCAGTAAAGAAATGGAAAGAGACATTGTATTGGACAGATCTGCTGCAAAAGACCTCTTTACAGTGTTCAAGACCAAAGACGTTACCATGAAGACTAAGGTGTGCCTGACCCAAGCCATGGTATCTTCAATCACATCATCTACATGCAAAAGCTGGACAATGAAAAAGGAAGACCAAAGAATAGTTGACACATTTGAATTATGGTGCTAGCAAAGAATATTGAGTAAACCATGGACTGCCAAAAGAACAAGCTAATCTGTCTTGGAAGAAGTGCAACCAGAACGTTCCTTAGAAGTAAGAGTGGTGAGACTATGTCTCACATACGTTGGACACATTATCAGGAGGGATTCATCCCTGAAGAAGGATGTTGTCTTAGTTACTTAGTGCTGCTTTGATAGAAATACCACAAGTAGGTGGTTTTAACGAAGAGAAATTCATTCTCTTACAGTCTAGTAGAAGTCTAAATTCAGGTCCACTTCAGGGAAAATTTTTCTCTCTGTGTGAGCTCTGGAGAAAAGCCCTGTTATCGATCTTCCTGAGGTCAAGGAGCTTCTCAGTGCAGGGACCCCTGGTCCAAAATACATGCTGTGTTCCTGGTGCTTCTTTCTTGGTGATTTGAGGTTACCCTGTCTCACTGTTAGTTTCTCTCTTTTATATCTTATGATTCTATGCATCTATAGGATATCATCCTGCTGACCTCTGGCTGGAGGAAGGAGAGTGGGTGGAGAGGAGGGGAAAGGAGACTGTTGGGACGATGAGACATGTATGGAGCAGAGAGGAATAGTGTGCTGTCACCGGGCAGGGAGAGCAGTGGAAGCTGCATATAGGTGGGCATGTAAATTTACATGGGAATGTGCATTTTCACTCAGTCATAGTAAAATAAAAATAAGAGATTGGCTTAAAACACTATATAACCTTAGCAATCATTTATGTAACTGTCAATAATCCGTTTTATTACATCATAGTGATAGCACTTACAACATATAGGAGAATCACTTAAAATGGTACACCATCACACTGTACAGGAATCATGAGCTAAGCCATAGTAACTTCTGTTGCTCCACATGCATGCCACAGCTAGACGCCAATGAAGAAAAACTAAAGAAGAAATGATATTTTTGAATTCTGGTGTTGATGAGGTATATTTAATATAGCATGGACTGCCAGAAGCATAAGCAAGTCTATCTCGAAAGAAGTACAGCCAGAGCGCTTCTTGGAAGAAAGGATGACAAGGCATTGTCTGATGTACTTTGGACATGTAATCAGGTGCGTCTGATCCCTGGAGGAGGACATCATGCTTCATAAGGTAGGCAGAGAATCAGCGAAAGACAGGAAGGTCCTCAGTGTGATTGAGTGGCTCAGTGGCTGCAGTGACGGGCTCAGACGTAACAGTGATTGTAAGACAAGAGCAGGGTTTCATTCTACTGTACAGGGGGTTGCTATGGGTAGGAACTGACTCAATGCCACCTAACAGCAAGAATATTTAAAATTATGCTGTGAAAATAGTCATAAACTTGGACTAATTGGACGAAAATATGGTCACCATGTGGGGAAGAGTGAAAGTGTTAGCCTTTTGTATTTTTAATTTTTTTCTAACTATTTGCACATCTATGATTTTTTTTTTTTAAAAATCCTCACTGCCTTGCCTTTTTCTTTTTTTAATCATTTGGAAATGATTTGACTCTTGTGACTATCTCCCTGGTGTTGCAAACACTTGGAAAACAAGGGTCATGTCTCACCCGTCTTTCTGTTCCAGCGCAGTGTGGCACAGAAACTGGCACACTTGTTGAATTGGCTGATACACGAGGACACTCTCTCCTTCCGATTTCCTTATCTGACGTGCCATTTTACTACATATCTTATTACAATTGTCAAAGTATCTAACAGGTAAAGTTCTTGGAGATGGAAAACAAACATCTCCTCTGGCAAGTATAAAGACCACACATAAACTATGCTTGCTATGTGTCCAGAACAGAAGGACATATGTTATTTCAGTAATGAATTTTTATGCAAATAACATGTGCCTTCTGCATTTGTTTGCCAGCTGTGCCCTCTCCTCACTGAGGTATTTTCTTAAGGGCAAACTTTTTTACAGTAACGCATGGAAAAGAATTGCCATGGTGGCACTTGTGAGGGTACCTCAGGGTGTGTGTCTGTGTGTCTATGTGTCTAGGGGACACAGCTAGCAAATACTGGTTATCTGCATAAAAATACGGTATTTCATTTACTCTCAATAGGATTCCCTGAGTGATACAAACAGTTAATGTGCTTGGTTGCTAACTAAAACTTTGGCCGTTGGAATGTACCCAGGTGTGCCTTGGAAAAAAGGCCTGTCCACTTACCTCCGGAAACCCAGCCACTGAAAACTCTATGGAGCACAGTTCTACTCTGCCACACAGGGCCACCATGAGTCGAAACTGAGTCCACCACCACTGGCTTGGCTTGATCTGCATAAAGGCTTTACTTTAAGAGGTTGTTGTACCTCATTCATTTTGCAAGTGAAGAAGGTGAAGTTCAAAAGCATCAAGCAGCTTGTCAGGAGTCAAACAGAGCTTATAGCACAAGAGTTTTTGATTTGTCATCCCTGTTCTTAGTTTGTTGTCATATCTGCCTTCCGCATGAATTACTTTTCCATGTTTCTGAGGCATCCTGGCATGAGTCGGATTCTGACTGCAGACAAGGAACTCTGCTTGCTTCCCTTTCCTTCTCTCCTTCAGCACCAGCTCCTCCACATTCTGCACAGCAAGTTTCTTATGATTGAAATTTGAAAGCATGTAACTGTTAATCTAGGAGTGATTAAAGAGTTTCATTTCTCGGAAGAGTCAGTGCTCATCATCAACTATGATGAATGAGCCCCTAACATCCCCTGATCCCATTATATTGTGATTAATTGTGCCAGTTTAAGTCAATAATTCATTTGTTAAAAATAGGCCTGCAAAGTATCATTTGTCTCATGGGAGATATCAGAATAAAAAAAACTTCATTTGATACTTCTCATTAAATTAGTGTTGGGAGTTATATTGAAAAGCCCTGTTCATCAAATACTTATTGCAGGCTTATTTGATAAGAAGTTGTATTTGTCTAAAATTATGTCTGCTAACTGTCATAATGGTCTGCTTTTTCCTTGTGTTAATGAAGGAATAAAAAGTCTAATACGTGCATGACTGGAGAAAAGGATGGGGCTTGAAGCTGGAAATAATTCTTGAATGTGTTTTTTGAGAAAATAAATAGAAATGATGATCTGGTTTTATTGTGTTCAAAAAAATAAAGAAAAGTGAGAAACCGAAGAAGGTATCTTCTTTTTGGGCTCAGAGACTGTCCCTGGGGGTGCCTGTCTGGCTTTTTAAGAGATGGATCTTCCCCGTTGTCTCCCGTCTACACATTATTATAAATGTTGCATTCAGCCATTAGGATATTTTCAATTGTAAGTGATTCTAATAGAAGATAGAAATGACGAGGAGATCTACTATACATGATAACAGTCACCATCATATGAGATACAGAATTAATATCATAATCTTTCCAGCATAACATTATAGTAGCCTTGGAAAGATGTCCAAAATATTCTGAAACATTTGGATACAAGAGGTGAGATGAGGATTCATAAAATATTTAGATGCCTTTCATGACTAAGCCACTTAGCATGGCTGGGGCTTCGTATAAACAAAGAAGGACTGAAGTAGTCTCACCATGTAAGAATGGGACATGACATTGTGGATTTGAGGCCAAGTGCCAGGAACATGAGACCATTGGGAGGATGAGACATGTATGGAGTAGAGAGGAATAGTGTGCTGTCACTGGGCAGGGAGAGCAGTGGGAGCTGCATATAGGTGGGCATGTAAATTTGTACAGAAATGTACATTTTCACTCAGTCATAATAAAAAAATTACTCTTTTAACCGTTAAAAAAAAGAAAAATAATTTAATCAATATTTGATAATGGTAAAGAGAAGTCAGTAAAAAAGCAGAAGAGAAGAAGGCAAAACATAGAAAGAAGGGGAAGGTAAAGAATGGAAAAGAACAGAAAATTAGACTGAGAGAAGACTGTACTTTATGGAAGTGTTTCCTATTACCAAGTCTTCAGACCCACTGCTTGAATATAACATGTAGAGAGACTTTTAATTTCAGAAAAATGGACCCTAATCTCCACTCATTATTCTTATTATTAGTCTTAAGATGATTCCCAAAAGTATGTGTTTTTACAATGCTCTTCGGGTGACACTAGCATACAGTCAGGTTTGCAGAGGCAGGAGGGATGCAGCAGATGACTGAAAAAAGTGCCCGGAGCATCCTGGGTAGGATATGTTGGCCTGCTGGTGCTAATCTGTGACCCCAGCCACTCTCTATGATAGAAAAAGAAATAACTGGAAATGCAATAAAATATTGTACAAATATAGGGGATGACACATACATATATCAGACAACAGAAAAATGTGATTGTACAAAAGAAAAAACTGAAGAACAATTTTTCATTTCAGAAGAGGTTCTAAGTTAAGCACAAGATCCCTGGAACTTTCTAGTTATGCAAAAGTACTGTTCAAATTATTAAGCCAAATGAAGACAGAAAATTTTGGTAATGCACTCTTAGATGCTTCAGAAGAGAGTGAGTACACTAAATGGGGGGGGCGGGGAGAGAAGAAGAAGAAGAAACTGGAAAAAGTTTTAGACCAGTAAGGAAAATGGCTCCAAACTGTCAATAAAACTAAATGGGCTAAGGTCCAATATATTCTCCCAAACTTAACCTGTCAAGAAAGCTGAAAACATGGTTTTCAGTTGTATCTTATTCTGTCTATACTGGACAGCTATCCATTTCACCTCAAAAACAACTAAAAGTTGAGTACATGCAGTCGTCTTGAGCTAGTGTTACCTGATAAAGAAAGAAAAGTTATGTGCACACATAGGAAAAGGTACTCTGTGGAAAGGAGAGCATCATCAGCAGTTTAGGGAGAAAGGAGA
Source organism: Heterohyrax brucei (assembly GCA_028571685.1). NCBI lineage: Eukaryota > Metazoa > Chordata > Mammalia > Hyracoidea > Procaviidae > Heterohyrax > Heterohyrax brucei. Next base: position 67,303,277 of record CM053160.1, on the reverse strand, counting down.
GGCCAGTAATTGAGCTTGAGACACAAACTTGGTGCAAAAGGTAGTGAGAAGGAAGATTCACCCTGTACTTTCTCCTTGATCTTGGAAGCTTATGGATTCTTTAAAAATACTTTGGGGGTAGTTCAATCCCCGCAACCAACACATAAGGATGCTTTAGTTACTCTCAGACAAGGGATTTTACTTCCTTTTGTAAAAAGAAGAGGCGTTTTGCTTTTTTACTCAAAAGTCATTGGAATTGGTGGAAGCAGTGAGATACAGCTGCCATGTAAGATACCTAGAGTGTGTTTTCTCTGTGTTTTACCTCTCCCTGAAGCATTTCATTGACCATGTCTGCTTTCCTTCGAATTACTCAAAACCTCTTCTTTTCTTGATCCTAGGAAGGCAAATTAAAAAAGTAAAAAGTGGCACATTTATGCAAGTTTCCCCACTAAAGACTACCATTTATATTTAACCATATTTCATCCATTTTAACACGTTTGAGACAGGTGGGAACACTGCCAATATTTGCACTGCCATTTTTTCAGTTTGAGCTGTAGGTAGGGAACTATGAATTTATGAAATAATAATTCGGTATTACCTTTTGCTACCATAACAAAAAATAGAGCAAATGGGTGGCTACAAAGAACATAAATTTATTTTCTCATAGTTCAGGAGGCTAGAAGTCCAAATTCAGGGCATGGATCTAGGGAGTGTCCTTCTTTGTCTAGCTCAGCTTCTAGTAACTGGCAATCCTTGGAGTTGTTGGGTTTATAGTTGCATCTGCCCTGTGTCTGCCTTCATATGATTTCATAGCCCCTCAGATGTGTCTATTCTACTCTTTTTACAACTCAGAAATGATTAGGTTTGAGACCCACCCTACACTTCTATAATCTCATTAACATAACAAAAAAATTCCTATTTGCAAGCAGGATCATAAGTACAAGTCCCAAGACTTAAGTACATATACTGAGAGGGCACAGTTCAATCCACGGCACCACTCATCTTGGGAAAAGGTGTTATCATTCCTAACGAGACTTATAAATGCCATTGACCTAACTTGTTCTTCAAACAAGTCTACAGTTTTAATTTTATTATTTTCCTTGTATGATGATCAAGTTGGGGCAAAATCCAACCCTGGACATTTCTCAATAAGACAAAACATCTTCAAAAACTGACATTAAAGGGAACTTCAAAAATAATTTGGGGAAAACCTTTTTATTTTTGAAACGAGAAATTCAAAGCTTATAGATAGAAAGTTTTGAATAAGGTCATGTATTTCTTTGGTGTCAGGTCTAAGATCGAGTTATACAGACCTCATTCATTCTTTGATAAATACTACCAGACAAATTTCATGTGTCAGGCCTGTGTCAGACACTCATCTATAAATGAGAAAACATAGTCCCTTGGCTCAGTTGCTTATAGAAAAGAGATAAATACACAGACAATAAGAATTTCCATAATAAAACTTTTCAGTAATGTAAATCTCAGTAATTTAATCTGTTAGAGAATGGGGGGGCAGAGAGGAGACGAAAAACATACAGCAAATAGATTATTTAAAAACTACATTTCCCAGGTTGCCTTGCAGTTATGGATCTAGATGAGGTATAACTGTTGCCCTAGAGTCAATCCCTACTCATAGCTACCCTGTAGGACAGTAGTACTGCTCAACAGGGTTACCAAGGAGCTACTGGTGGATTGCAACTGCTGGTCTTTTGTTAAACAGCAAAACACTCAACCACTGTGCTGAGGTTTAGAGTATAACCAATCCGATGCCCTTGCATGAGGCTTGAATATATATATAAATCTGTTCATTAGAAAGACAGGTGGCTGCATTGGAGGAATCCATTTGGTTCATGTGAGTCGAGTAGGTAGAATGTGTGTCCACAGTCTCATTGCTCAGGCCTCCTGACCCCTAGACCATAATTAAAGTGATGTGTTTCTAAAGTCAACAGTGTGACGGTGGCTTGCTCAGATGCTGAAATTCTTTTGAGTGCTTAAGATAGTAACTTGTAAATAGATATAGTAAAATCTGTGCTAGCCAGAACCTGAGACAGAAACCTAACTGAGAAGGAAAACTCAAATATTTCCCACTAATAGACAGCGACAGAAAACTTGTAAAACTGCACCCTGCCGAAGGCAGAAGCTTAAGAGACCTGGAAAAACAAAGGAGTCCTCCCGTTGAGTTTTGGTTCTCACGGGTTTCACCATAATTCTTACTGTGGTGACTATGATGTCAAACACCAGAATGCTACCCTGCTAGTGTGTTGCCGGCACCATGACTCACTTCAAAAGAATAAGGAGGGGTATGGCAATAGCTCCATTTTCAAGGCCAAGAAGATGTCAGTGTGATCACAGTCCTAGAGTGAGTTCAAAGAAAGCATGGGTCAGCGGGGTCCTGAGTTCAGGAACCTCTTTAGTTGGATAAAAATGTTCTTGTTCTGGTTGTTGGGTGCTCTTGAATCACTTCGGACCCATAGTGACCCTGTGAATAACAGAACGAAACACTACCTGGTCTTGTACCATACCCATGGTTGTTTTTATGCTTAAGGCCTGTTGTTGCAGATACCGTGTCAACCCATTTCCTTGAGGGTCTTGGTTAAGATAAAATCCAAAGTCCACTGCTTAATATAGGGTAGGACAAAATCAGGAAACGACTTTTCAAAAAGTTGTGCAGATAAGATGACACAGAAAACACCATCAAGCTTCTCGCAAATACATATCCTGAGACTGGGGAGAAAACAAGAAATTGATCGAGCTCCCACAGAACGAGTCCTCAAATCCAAACATTCAAACATCTCTCTAACTCCTGAGTTTCTCTGGCACGTAGTTAGCATCACAATGGTCCTGTGCCATCTGGCAGCCCTGGTGGTGCAGTGATTAAAGCACTCAGCTGCTACCCGAAACACCAGCAATCAGAGTCCATCTGTGCCAAACCTTTGGGGCAGTTCTACCCAGTCATATAGAGTCACTACTAGTTGGGATCAACTCTACAGCAGTGGATTTGTGGGGCTGTTGTTGTTATTTAAATCAGACTACCTTGGAATCTTCCCAAGCAGAAACTCTCATCTGGAATAAAGGCTTTATTGTCTGGAAAGAGTCTACAAACACATCTTCCTCTTTCCTATCCAGGATGGATTACCCCATAAACAAGGTAAGTGCATGCTTAGGGCAACAATAAAACAGGGGTATCATTTGTCCAAAGCAAAGTTCTACAGATGCCTAGAAGACAGGACACGAGGAGGAGTAAGCACCACAGGGGAAGCAAACTGGCAGGGTGCCAAATGGGATTGATACCAGTCCCAGTGTGTGACAATGTGCTGGCCAGAAAGTTCACACAAGGTCAGGAGGGCACCTATGAACAAGGTTGTTTAAGGTAGAAGGTCCCTACCACTTCAACACCTTAGTTGACATCTGTCTCCTATGGTCCCTTTCTGTGTAATTGAAATTCCATATCTCATCAGGACTCTTGGGAGTATATTATTTTTTTCTAACAAATAAGAGGTGGGGTGGTATGTCAAGTTTAATTCTTGCTACAATCACTGAATATGCAACTGGATCTAATATGAATGATTACTGGACAATGGTGAATAATATTTATAGATAATGGGTCTCTGATCTATTTCAGGAGAACTGTCTTACATATCTGTGCCTGTTCATCCAGCAGCTGCAGCCAGAAGAGCCAGCAGTGCCATTCCCCATGATGCAAACATAGCGGTATACTCCTACACACATCCCGGTAGACCGCCAATGGGAACACCAGTCCCAGATGACACGCCAAATAAGGGAATTCCAATAATCGACAACTGCAATAAGTTCAATCGCATTATTTTTATCTTACATCATTTACGTAGAGTTACGACCCAAGTTTTGTAAACAATAATATTTATAATGTTAAAATACTGTTTGCGTACACATGGATGCAACCTAACATATCCATAATATAATAATAACAAGGGTAATAATTTAATACTAGCATAGAAAATATCCCCAAAACACTGTGAATATTGATATTTATCTAACATAAAGGTTTAATTTATATATCAAATGAGTTTGTTTCTTATTGTCTTTTGTGTGGGAAATAGTGTTTGATATTACTGTACATATGCTAATAAATGAAGTACCAGGCACATTAAGAAGATGCAAAATTCAATGTTTATTTGTCATGCCAAATGTTTCTGTTTTGCAACAATGAGAATGTTTCTAAATTCATCTTTGAAGAAAGCAACAAAGGGCATTTATCAGAACATTACATTTATATCTTATCAGAATATTTACATATTTCTGTGTAAGGAAACCAAGCAATTCCTTGAGGAACTCAATTAAATGACTATTTTGATAATAACAATTATATACGTATCCGACTTGATGGCACTTGGCTTGGCTTTGGCACATGTACTTTGTTTTCCATTTCCCTTCAAACTAACTCTCTTTTAAGAAATTGATTTTATTATAACTCACAAAAAGAACTTTTTGTCAATAAGTGGTGCTCTTGGTACAGCAGTTGTATGCATATCTGCAAATACAATAATTGAACAATTCTACAAACAAGTAAGTGCACATGTTATAAATTTTCTTTTTTATGTTATAAATTTTCTATATAACAATAATCACATTTTCATTTTCATTTTGGACTGATCCAGTATAATCTCACACTCAGTTATCTCTTGTCTACCATATAAGAACATGCTGGCGACACTATAACATGACTCGTAACATATCTGGTCCTCTCCTGCTAAAAAGCAGCAGAAAAAAAAACCAATACACCTTTAGACTGAGCATACCCTTGAACTTGTATCATGCTCTTTGCAATTGCCCTGACACCATCCAGTATCAGCAGTAGTCCAAAGAACCGTGGAGACAGAGTATCAGAGGACAGAAAGTGAATGGGCAAATTTTAAGTATTATTTCAAGATGAAAAACACTCATGGAGCTCTGCAAAGAGCCCACCAACAAACACCACATAGCAAACAAATGGAGTTATTTCTGACTACCTTGTAAGAACTATTTATTTTGACTATTTCAGACCTGAAGAACAAAATTACACGTACCAAATCAGTTTTTGTACTCACTGATTTTCAAATTTTATATTCATACTCCGCATTTTCCATATTCTGAATATTAATGGATGTTTACTGCTGTTTCTTCTCATTTTCAGTTGTACCACATCAGCAAACAAAGATCCAGACGCTTGACCCCATTGACACCATTAAGGTCAACTCTACTCTGAGGACGCATCTTCCAGCACTGTATTGGACAATGTTCTGGTGCTATTCATAAGGTTTTCACTGGCTAATTCTTTTCAGAAATAGACCTCTAGGTCCTTCCTCCTAGTCCGTCTTAGTCTGCAAACTCAGCTGAATCCCGTCGACCGTGGGTGACACAGCTGGTATTTAAATACTGGTGGCATAGATTCCAGCAACACAGCAACATGACCAGCCAAGCCAAGCGCCGCATGAGAGATGCACATTAAAAAGCAAAGATGTTACTTAAGGACTCAGCTGTGCCTGACCCAAGCCATGGTATTTTCAGTTCCCTCGTGTGCATGCAAAAGCTAGGCAACGACTAAAGAACGTGGAAGAAGAACTGCTGCCTTTGAGTTATAATGTTGATCAAGAATGTTGAATACACCACGGACTGCCAGAAGAATAAACACATCTGCATTAGAAGAAGTATAGCCAGAATGCTTCTTGGAAACAAAGATGGCAAGGCTTCACATCACGTACTTTGGACCCATCGTCAGGAGGGACTAGTTCCTGGAGAAGGACATCAGACGTGGCAAAGTGGAAGGTCAGAGAAAAAGAGGAAGACTCTTAATGATATGGATTGACACAGTGGCTGCATAAAATTATGCATAAAATTATGATCATGAGGATGGCACAGGACTGGGCAGTGTTTTGTTCTGTCCTTGGGTCACTATGATTTGGAAGTGACTTGCTGGTACCTAACACCATTTTCAAATAGAAACTATTGTGTTTATGTCCAAATTTGAATGCAGATTTTATTTGATAAATGTCTTATAAATTTTATTTCTTTTCAATTACCCAAATGTATTTGCTACAGTAGAATCAAATTCAACAAGCAACATAATTTTATATTCAGGTAAAATGAAGTAGCAACATCAAAGTGGAGCACAAAAACAAAACTTGCAGAAGAAGAAAAGGATTTGTGAATCCCTACAGACAATTCCAAAATTAACTTCCTTCTTAGCAGATAATGAATCACAAGAGACTTCTTCCGCTGAACGATTGAGTTCAATGTACTAGTACCACAAGTGCTGAAATTACCAACTGCAATGTGAAAATTTGTTCCAAACTCTGCACCCATTCCTTGCAGTGTAAAAACGAATAATAGTGGTGTAGAAAGTGAAACTATTTTAAAATCTGAAGTTGTCACATTTGCAGATTCTATAAATAATAGAAATACAGATCCTGTTTTGTGGAATATTTTTTTTCTACAGATATATATTACTGGATGAAAAGAGGACCAGGTTGATTGTCAGTATCACAGTGGACCATTTGAAAATTCAATGAAAAAAATTCTGGAGAGTACACAAACAAGGTTCTGTAACCAGAATGTATTTCCAGGATACAAAGTTAATTGTGAAGATTATAAAAAGGAGTAGCCATCGTATTCTCAACCAGTTGGCTCTGTGTATTGGTTTGTTTGCAGACTGTTCGGTCCTCAATCATTTAATTCTTGGTTTGTTATGAATAGACCTAACAATTGGCCCAACTCGAATCTAATTGATAAACATAGAAACAGTTCAATTTGCAGAGACTGTATGCTGTCATACAATAAAATAAATTTTATTGTCATATTTAAACAAAAGACATGACTTTGACTTAGCTCGTGAACAACATACTCAAATTCATGAAGAACGTCATTATTGGGAAGCTATTTTGCAACATACTTTTGCTGTCGTCATAATAACCATCGAATGTAGACTTTTCTCAAGGAAGAAATAAAGTGTTCGGAAAATGGAAATGTATTGCTTTTATTTGAACTTGTTACTCACTTTGATCCATTTTTAGTAGGTCACGTCTCAAAATATGGTAACGCAGGAAAGGGCAATCCATGGTACCTGCCTAAAACAGTGTGTGCAGAATAAACTTAATAAGTGATAAATTTTGATTAAAGATTTTCAATAACATAAATACAGCTCAACATCTAGATTCATCTGTAGATTCCACTTTTGGTTTTTCTGATGCAGATCAGCTAAGTATTGTTTTAAGATATGTGTCTCCAACAAATGGAAAACCTACAGAGCAATTAATCACATTTATTAGCTTAAAAAGTCATACTGTTGAAAAAATTGCAAATCAGATACTTCACTATTTAAGTAAAGTACATGAAATTGATTTTTCTAAGTGCAAAGGCCAGTCCTATGCTGTCAATATGTCAGGGCATTATAAAGATAGGCAATGGAAAAATTTTAAAATGTAGTAAATACACCATTTTCATAACATGAACTATGCATTCACTTAATCTTGTAGGATATAGCACCTTAGATTGTTGTCAGAATGAGATTTTTTTCCCCCTACCCTTCAGTTACTCTAAACTTTTTTTTTTTTCCCACCTCTTCTCGCACAGTCTCAGTGGCTCCGTGGTCAAGCCCTTGACTGCTAACCAAGAGATCGGCAGTTCAAATCCACCTCCTTGCAAATGCTACAGAACAGCTCTACTCTGTCCTGTAGTGTCACTATGAGCTGGAATTGACTCAAAGGCAATGGGTTTGGTTTGTAGGTACTCACCGATGAACGCCTCTTAAAACACATTTAGGCAATGATTGAGTATTAACATATCTTTCTAATACACATTGGTGGAAACCCTGGTGGCCTAGTGGGTTAAGTGCTAACTCTGCTAACCAAAAGGCTGTCAGTTCAAATCTTCCAGGTGCTCCTTGGAAACTCTAGGAGACAGTTCTACTCTGACCTCTAGGTTCACTGTGAGTTGGACTGTAGTGGTAAGTGGAATTCTAAAAGCATACATTCATATTCTAGATGTCTTAGAAAACACTGCTGGGTACAAAAAAAGGAGATGTCAAAAGAAAAGCTCAAAATATCACCAACAAAATACCAACACTAGCATCTGTGTGTTGAGTATGTGGACTAATACTTTGCAGCATTGTCATTGGATGCATCAAGCTCTTCAACATGGAGAAGAAAACTTCAAGACATGCAGAGATTTCTATCAGTCATTAGCAGAGTATTTGCATAATTCCAGAGTTTGAAAATTTTGAAAACCCAGCAAAACAAACACTGCCAAATACTGATTATCTAGCAGTTCACCACTGAAGAAGTATTAGGAAGAAACAAGTAAAGGTCAGAGGTGCTACGGAAACATTGGGTCACAGGAGTCAATTTTGCTAATCACATCCTATATCGTCCTTGACACACCTGAATCTTGCATCAAAAGAAGCACAAAAGTATGTGAATTTCTTTCAAGTAGACATTCTTTCTTAAACAATGTGAATATAGCTGATGAAGAATAAGTGAAAGCATCCAAGAAGTTGGTGCAGGCTTATTCTGATGGCTTGGATACAAATTTCTGCAAAGAAGTGGGACAATTTCATTCTTATGTAAGAACTAAGGTTACAGACTCAAGAAAGACAAATTATACTCATGTAAGCATGAGTGATTGATTCCATGATAGAAGACAAAATACATGTTGAAAATGCTTTGTGCATGTTCATAACTTTAATGATCAAAATCTACACAACAGAACACTAATTTTCATCCATAAGGAGACTCCAGAACCCTCAGCATACGGCAGTGATTCAAGAAAGATTAGATTCATTATCCTTATTACGTATGGAAGTAGATATTGTTCAGCAGCTTAACTGTGACAAAATCACTGAAGAATTTAGAAGAGCAAAGGATAGAAATGTTTTTAATTATAACACATTTGAGATGAGATGAAAGATCTATCTGAAAATAAAACACAGTAATTTGTTGAAGTATTTGTTTTCTGGTCATTAAATTTTCTTTTATGACATCTTTTCATTTGTTCATTTGTAATTGTAGCATTTATTATGAAATAAGGATGAAAGTTGAAACATAAGCCATTTAAAGCAAAATTGACAAAAGCCCATTTTTCACTGTGGGAGATCAACAGAACCTGACATTGATTATTGAAACTACTAAATTCACTGACTCATTTTCCTTGTAGAATATGTGGAATATTCTTTTTGGAGTAAATGTGTCATATAGTAAAAACCTCAGTATCCTGTATCTGTTAAAAATTTTACAGTCCGATTCGTCTCATTCCACTAAAATGGCATCCACCACTTTTGTTCAATTGCTAATATTATACTCATATTTAAAAAGAAGTTACATTATGGATAGTTAAGACACCGACTTGTATACAAAGGTGTGCCAATTAAGTTCACAAACTCATCCTAGAAAAAGTGCTACATATCTCATTGCTGAGTACCACTACTGTTCGCCTTCAAAGTATTTGCTTTGGGAAGTTATGCACTGAAGCCAGGGCCTAGTCCACCCTTCAAAGTAATTTTGGAACTCTTTCTGGAATGGCCATCAGAACTGCTGTCCTATTAAGCTGATGTCCTGAATGTCATCAGAATGTCTTCCTTTCAATATTTCCTTTAGCTTCAGGTGAAGAAAAGTCATTGGAGGCCAGATCAGGTAAGTAGGTAGGGTGTTCCAATACACCTATTTGTTTAGTGGCTAAAAACTCCCTCATAGACAGCTATACAGTTTGTGAACTTGCCATGGTGCCAGCCCATGCCCAATGACCATTCCAGAAAAAGTTCCAAAATTGCTTTGAAGGGTGGACTAGACACTCATTCTGGTGCATAGTTTCTGAAAGAGAGTGCTTCAAAGGTGACCATAGTGATATTCAGCAATGAAGTATGTAGTACTTGGAATCATTCAGTTCACAGACTTAATTGTCGGACCTCTTGGTCTGTGTGTGTGTCTCTATGTGTGTGTGTATATACCAAACCCACTGCCGTCAAGTTGATTCCAACTCACAGCAACCCTATAGGACAGAGTAGAACTGCTTCATAGAGTTTCTAAGGAACACCTGGTGGGTTTGAACTGTCAGCATGTTGGTTAGCAGACAACAGTTCACCACTATGCTACCATGGTTTCCGTACACATACAGAGTTCACATATCCTGTTTGAATGTGCAAGTAAGCAGACAAGAGCAAACCACAAATTATCAGTGTGCGGGGCCGTCATGTGCCTTAATCTGACCCTGTCCCTGTTCCTACTAAGAAGCCATAATGCAGCAGACCTCTGGTCAAAAGTGTGTCATTTCTAAAGAGCGGCTGCAAGAAAGAGCTTTTATTAGAGGACAATGGAACCATTGAAAGTTAAAAAGCTTTGAAGATACGTGTGATAGCTTACTCTTTGTTAGGAGACAGAGCCTTGGTCGTGACTGCGTTGTCTACATTCAGCCAAATGGTCCTAACTCTTTGCTGCTACACCAGAGCTGAGATGGTTTGAAGTTTCCAGGTGTTCTTTGAGGCTATTCATTCACATCAGGCCACAGGTCAGTTTAACAGACGTAATGTGCAAAGGAATGTTGGCATAATTGCCATGTTTGGAGAAAGAAGTAGGTATGAGGATGAAGTAACTTACTTCTGTTCTCCCAAATAAATAATCTTTTCCTGAGTAACAAAGTTCAACACGCTTATGTTCTAGAGTTCATATTTTCTTAAGCGTAGGATCAGTTATGCACAGTCATTTGTAACTTGGTAATAGGACAGGTTACAACTACACTTTCAGATCAATTAAAAGTTAATGTTTCACATTTTATATGGATACTTCATAGAAGATCTGAGAGATTTAACCAGCTACCCCAGACACTGTGGCTCTCTTAGAATGAAGAGTGTGAAGAGCTTTCTTTCATGTGGCTATTAAATCTGTCTTCAGTGGACAAAAGTGCACACATCTGCAAGTATCTGAAAGCCCTCTGTGTGCTCATGGCCTTGCAGTAGTTTACAGTGTCTGCTTTCTTTTGTTAGACGTCATCTCTCCCTGCCCATCATTTTACAGACAAGGAAATTTCAGCTAAAAAAGCGACCCAACTTATCCAAGGTATCTAAGGCAATGATGGAACAACGCAGTTGACCTTCCTCCCAATCCAAACTGATTCATTTAGGGGCTGGATTAGATCTATAGTCCCCTCAATGATCAGCAGCACTGGTGGAAAGTTCAGCAAAAAGGTAAGTGAACAGGATAGGGAAAACAGTGAGAAATAGTACTCTATCCATAATTTAATTTAGAAGACATCTATCCGACTTGATGGTACTTGGCTAGGTAATGAGGTCTTGCAGAACCGCCACAGACTTCACTTGACACATGCAAAGGACCCACCAAAACCAAATCCACTGCTATCAAGTTGGGTCTGACTCATAGCAACCCTAGAGGTCAGAGCAGAACTGCCCCATAGAGTTTCCAAGAAGCACCTGGCAGATTTGAACTGCAGACCTTTTGGTTAGCACTTATGCCACTACACCATCAGGAATTCAGGGCAAGGACAGGTGGTAAGAAATGTAGGTTATGTCTGCATATGTATGTGCCCATGTCACGGTGTGTTGGAGAAAGAGTGGGCGGAAGTAGAGGTAGACAAAAGTCACGACAAACAGGCCTCCTCAGAGATCCTGATTTCTCTGCTTCCAAACAGCCTGGTAGGCAGAGAGAAGACCTGTGCTGTTGCTGTGTGTTTACTTTATAACAGTCTATTTTAATGCTTTTCTGCTTTCTTCCCCCTCTGTTTATTCAGGCTAGGTCAATGGTTGAGTGGGAAGCCTATGAGAAAATACGGAATTGTGTGATGGGGCCTCAGACTTCCCAGGGCTGGGCGAGGATCTTCCTGTTTGCTTAGCTTTCCATCAGTGCTGTTGAGTGTGGAGTTAGCTATCCACCCAAAAAGTCCGTAAACATTGCAACTCTCTGCTGATTAGATTTCTGAAGTGAGAAGTGCTTTCATGAAGGTGATTCAAAGCAAAACCCTTTAAAAAAAACAGCCTAGCATATATAACTCAACAACAAAAAGACAGACAACCCAGTTATAAAATGGGTAAAAGATTTGAATCAACATTTCTTCAATGAAGATATACCACAGTACGGCTGATTACTTTTGTGTGTCCTTTCTAGCGATGGTCTTGTAACTCCCACCCAGGTGACTGTGTTAGACTGTGTGATAGGGTGTGGCCCACTGAGGGGACTGTTCAGTTTTGCCTTAAAAGAGAGCCAGTTCCAGGGCAGAGAGGAAAAACCCAGCACCACGAAGGAAGAACTGCCAGGAACCAGCAGGTTCTTTGGACGTGAGATGCCTGGATTGAGAAATGCCTAGACCCAGAAGGCAGAAGGTGGACTGTAACCTAGAAAGTGGTGAGAAGAGGAGGCAGGAAGGGTCCAGCAGGGGACGGCATGGTGGGTTTCCCAGCCCGCAGAGACAGAAAGCTGAGTGCCTGTGGGCAGACGGCTGGGGCCAGAGAGAGGTGTGCCTGTGGGCGCAGCTGGAAAGTGGCTGTCCTGATGGAAGAGCTGTATCTGTGGGTATTCCTAAGCCCGAATTGCCACCTGTTACCTTCTTAATGAAATCCGTATTGTGAGTGTTGTCTGTCAGTTCTGTGAGGCCACTGCACGAATTACTGAACCCGTTAAAAGCAGAGTGCTATGGGAGAGACGGTTGGTGTCAGAACTGGTTAAAAAGGGCAGAGGGAGGAGGTCTGTCTGACACCTGCCTCATAGGAAGCAGCCTTGGTAGGTTGGTCTTAGTTTTCCTTTCCCCTTGTGAACTTAGAGGAGGTCAGACACGGCCTCGTTGTTGTTTTCCAGGCACAAATGGCCAATAAGTATGTGAACAGGTATTCAACTATGAAATGCAAATCAAAACCACAAATGAGATACCGTTTTCCACCTCGCATGATGGTTATCATCGAAACAACTGAAAGTAACACGTGTTGGTGAGAAGGTGGAAGCGCTCATTCATTGCTAGTGGGATTTTAAAATGGTACAGCCACTGAGGAAGGCAGTTCACTGATTGTGCAAGAAGTTAAACATAGAATTACTATATGACCCAGAAATTACACTCCTGGGTATGTACCCAAACAGAGACTCAAGGTACATGTATATCAGTGTTCATAATGGCATTATTCATAATCAGCTTAAAGGTTGAAAAAACCCAAGTGGCCACCAACAGATGAATGTACAAACAAAACATGGTATATTCATACAGTGGAATATTACTCAGCCATAAAGAAAAATGAAGTCCTTATGTAGGTTACCACACAGATGAATTCTGAAAACGTTATGCTAAGTGAAAGAAGCCAGACACACACAAAAATAAATATTGTATGACCTTGCTTTGATGAAATGTTTACAACAGGGAAAAACATGGAAACAAAAGTAAAATAGTGATTGCCAGGGTGTCATGGCTTGAAGTGTGCCATCCTAAAACTGTGTGTAGCACTTTGTCTAGGCCATGATTTCTGGTGTCTTGTGATGTTCCCATGTGTTGTAAACCTTACCTCCATGATGTTAATGAAAGATGGGTATCAGTTGCGTTGTATCAGAAACCCTGGTGGCGTAGTGGGTTAAGTGCTACATCTGCTAACCAAAAGATCAGCAGTTCAAATCCTCCATGTGCTCCTTGGAAATCCTATGGGGTAGTTCTACTCTGACCTCTAGGGTCACTATGAGTCAGACCCAACTGGATGGCAGTAGTTTTTTGATATTTTTTAATTGTGCCTTAAGACAACCTATCAGGACAAAGAAAAGAAAAGCAAGCAGAGAGTTGGGGACTTCTCACCAGAAAGAAAACAGTGCCAGGAGCAGAGCGCATCCTTTGGACTCAGGTTTCCTGCACCTCAGAAGCTCACAGTCCAGGGGAAGACTGACAACAAGGACTTTCATCAGAGGCAGAGATAGATTTCCTCTGGATCTGGTGCCCTGAGTTTGGACTTGTAGCCTACTTGCCTGTGACAGAATAAAATTTCTTTTTTTAAATTCATCCACTTGTGGCATTTTTTTTTATAGCAGCACTAGATGACTAAGACATCAGGGGTTAAAGGAGGGGAGTTGCATTGCATAAAAAACAAACAGAAACAGCACAGCAAAAATCATGTAATTTTTTCTTTGGTAAATATTGACCACTGACAAAGCAAGGTCTCTACATAGGCTTGCCTTGACATTTCCTATGAGGAGGCCTGATGGCACAGTAGTTAAGCATTTGGTTGCAAACCAAAAAGTCAGCAGTTCAAACCCACCAGCTGCTCTTTAAGAGAAAGATATGACAGTCTGTTCTCCAGAAAGATCATAGCCTTGGAAACTCTGTTGGGCGGCTTAACTCTTGTCTTATAAGGTTGCTGTGAGTCAGAATCAATTTGGCACAGCAGGGATACATCTTCCATACGTGTTCAAGATGTACCCAGCTTTCTGTGACTATCTAGTATACCTGGTACTTACTGCCTTCTCAAGAAGAGCAGGGTAACTTCTTACATGTATGGCTCTTGAAAAGGAACTAGTAAGTACTGAATACGTTTCAGGTAAGGTTCCTGGGTGATGCAAATGATTTGTGCTTAGTTACTAACCCAAAGGATGGCATTTTCAATTCATCCAGTGGCATCATGGAATCAACTTCCATAAGATTTACAATCATTGTAAACCCTGTGGAGTGTAGTTCTACACCGACACATGGAAGTTTGCCAAGAGTCAGACTCAGCTCCTCGGACCTGACTTTTGTTTTTTTACCTTTCTAATGTTGCCCAGCTCTGTTCCAAACTACTAACCAAATGGTCAACATTTGGAATCTACCAGGCACTTCTTGAAAACTGTGTGGGACAGTTCTACTCTGTCCTGTAGGGTCTCTATGAGTCAGAATTGACTTCATGGTGAAGAGTTTATATTTATTTTTTTGGTTCTGAATATACATATCACCTTGTTTTATGCTCACAGAAATTCTGTCAGAGCTTCTAAGTCAGTAGACAAGAACTGATCTGAAGCCAGATTTGTTTGTGTGCTCTATAACAAGAAAATGCCATCCAACTAGCTTGAGTGACAAAGAGAATGTGAATGATAGAAAAGTTCCAGCATTATCATGTACTGGGGAGGCCAACTAAATCAAGTCACTTAATCTCCATTCATATCAATTTCCTCAGCAAGTAATGAGGATACTAATGATGACCAGTAGATACTTCCTGGGACAATTTTGTGAACCAAATGAAATATTTTAAATGAAAATATTCAGTGAACCAGAAAAGATTGTATGAATATAAATAGTAAGAGGGTTTTTTATTTTTTATGTGCAAGTATTAGAAAAGTATGAACTTACATATACGTTAAACATTTACACGTTCATAAAGCAAAATGAAAGATTGACTTTGAACCATTAAGAAAGAGAATACAATGAATTCCTTGTAACCTCCCATGGTGAGCCTCTTGTGAATTCCATCTTCTTGACATCACTGGTTCTCAGCCCAATTATATCTAATGTCCCTTTTGTAATAACTACTTTAAATCATTTCATTTATTATCTTGAAGTGAAATTCATAAATAATATAACCTACTTATTAATATATATATAACATCATATTTATAATAATGTAAAGGAGAAATAAAAGTATTTTAATACACAGAAAGTCAGGCATGACTACTCTGGCAGTTAGCTGGCACTATTCAGATGCCTGCCCATCTATGTACAATCACCATGAATGGATTGGCCATGAGTTGGAATTGATGCTGATCCTTTTTATTGCCATTCAGTTAACACAATGGTGTTGTTGTTAGAAATGTATTTTCCAAAATGATAAGCAACTTTTGGTGCTGTTTCAAATAAAAGAAACTACTATTTACAGAATCAGTGCTGTACTGGAAAATTCAGTACATATTTAAAAAGTGCAAAAATTGTTTTGATGTTTATAGGCAACATAGATTAGACTCAGATAATTATAAACAGGTCTTCCACCCAATTATATGTCCAGTGGGACATTTGAAAGACATAAGATGTTACTATACTACCAGCTAAGCCAGCCAAGTGCCGTCGAGTCGGATCCAACTCATGGCGACCCTAGGGGCACTACACTACCAGGCAGAATTAAAAAAATGTGCTGTGCAGAGAGGTACAAATGCTTTAAAAGAGGAAAGGACGTCAGGAAAGACTTCGTGAGATGGGTCTTCATGGAAGAGTGGAACTTAGTCAGGTGAAATGATGATGGTGAAGAAGAAAACTCTTGGGGAAGTCCACAAGCAAAGGCCCAGAGGGAAAAAAACACCACAAGTGAACAGGCAGTCTAGTTTAGCTGAAGCACAAGGAACTTGTCAGAGTCATACCAAAAAGAGTGTCCTGAGTCTAGAGGCTGGACGTTCTTGAAATTCAGGCTGAAAACCTACTCTTACATCACCAGGCAGTGGATGCACTGCGTCTTAATTATCAGCTAAATTTACTGTCCTTCCAAAGCTCTGTGTGCTCTCAGCATCAGGGTCTCACCTATGTCACTGCTTCTCCTCTTCTTTTGGTACCCATTCTTGGACCACATTCACCAACACAATGAAGTCCTTTGCCATGAAATGTAAGCAGATGTGATGTGCACCATTTTCACATTTGGCCTCTAAACTCTCTCATGCATTTCTCCACGGGTTTCTTTTCCTGTGGACCAAACGCTGAGCATCCAGCGGAGAACTCCAGAGCCTGAAAAGACTGTGAAGCCACCAGCTGGAAGGGCTGGGTTTCCAAAGACCAAATAGAGCAGCGTGTACCCTCCTCCACCACTTCAAGGCTGCAATAGACTACATAACTCTACTGTGTTGAGCTACTGAAATGCTGAAATTGTGTGCTATGGAAGTTTGCTAACAAATCTGTGGGAATGATACAGTGTCCTTTTTTTTCTTTGAATCTACCTCACTGTTGGGTTTTATGTAAAGGAGAAATGAAATAAATTTGAAAAGTGAATGAATGATTAAATAAATTACTGGATGAGTGAATGGAGTTATGAACAGAATTAACTTTAGAAAACAACACCCACCCAACGTGTAAAGCTAGAAACAATTGTAAGGAAGAGAAACTTGAGGTGAAGAGATTACTTAAGTAAACATTTATTATAATACTCCAAGAGGCTGGAGAACCTGAACCAACTTAAGAGGCCATGGGAGTGTAAAGAAAGGGCTAAAGATGAAAGATATCCTGGAGACAGACTCAGGAAAAGAGCTGAGTAGACGGGATGATCACAGTACGGACAGACGTCAAGTATTGAGAAAAGGGAGAAAAGTGGTGCCACTATCAGGAATACGGAAATCAGAAAGACATTGGAGGCATCGGGTAGTGTTGATGGAATGAAACAGTGTGATGAGGTCAGCCATGCACACAAAGTCTGTGGCCATAGCAACCCTCGGCACAGCAGAACGAAGCACTGGCCAGTCCCATGCCATGCTCACCACTATCACTATGCTTGAACCCACTGCAGTCACTGCATCAATCCATCTCATTGAGGATCTTCCTCCTCTTCACTGACCATCTACTTTACCAAGCATGATGTCCTTTTCTAGGGATGGATCCCTTCTGAGAACATGTCCAAAGCATGCGAGACATAGTGTCACTATCCTTGCTTCTAAAGCAGCTTTCTGATTGTACTTCTTACAGGCCAGACTTTTTTCATTCTTTTGGCATTCCACGTGTATTCACCAACACCACAATTCAGAGGTATCGTTCTTCTACTGTCTTCCTTATTTACTGTCCAGCTCTTGCATGCATATGAGGAAACTGAAAACATCACACATAGCCTGGATCAGTGACACTTTAACCCTCAAGCTGACATCTTTGTTTTTTAACACTTTAAAGAGATCTCTGGCAGCATTTGCCCAGTGCAATGCATCTTTTGATTTCTTGATTGCTGCTTCCATGGGTGGTGATTTTTGACCCAAATAAAATGAAATTCTTTACAACTTCAGTCTTTTCTCCATTTATCAGGATGCTATTTATTGGTCCAGTTGTGAGGATTTTGGTTGCTTTATGTTGAGGTGTAATTCTTTCCTAAGGCTGTGTTCTGTGACCTTCCTCAGTAAGTGCTTCAAGTCCTCTCCACTTTCAGCAACCAAGCTCATGTCATCTGCATAACACAGGAAGACAACCTAGGATTGGGAAAAAAATAGATCTTCTTCTCTGAAAGAAAAATGATGAAAATAATGGGGAAGAAAGTAACAACGTAAAAACAGAGACAGCACAAAGGCAAGACAGTGAAGAGCACAGATAAGAAAATTTCATCTTTTCTATCCAGTGGAAGAAAAGATAATCCCCTGACAGTGAAAAGAGACTGAGAAGGCGGTGGCAGGCTGAGAGGCATTGTGAGAAGACGCATTATTCCGACTGTTTAATAGGAACCTTACAAGGAACGAATGACGGGTGAGATCCCAGTGAGAACTGAAAGGAGCTTGAATGAAATGAGAGCAAAATGTTCAAAACGAGGAGGGTTAAAACTTCAGTGTATCTAAGAGATATTCTCTTTCTATATCTAAACTTACCTAAGAATTCTTAGTGATGATCATAATAATTCCAGCTAACACTGATTGCCAAGCCAAGTGCCATTAGGGTATTAAAATGCTAGATTGGGTGCTAAGATATTTCTATGTGCTATATCATTAAATCCTTACAACCATCCAGTGAGGTTGTAAAGATTTAATGAGATAATACATAAGGTACTGGTATTATCCCATTTTTCGTTGCTGGAATTAGGTGCCATCCAGTCTATTTGGACACAGAGCAACCCTGTAAGACAGAGTTAAACTACGTCATATAGCTTTCTAGGTTGTAATCTCTATGGTAGCAGATCACCGGGTATTTTTCCCCTGCAGAGTTGCTGAGTGGGATCCAACCACAAATTTTTCAGCTAGCACCTCAGGGCTTGGTCATTGTGCCACCAGGGTTCCATTTACCCTATTTATAAATGACTAAATTAAGGAGCAAGATGATGGAGCCCTTCGCTCAGAGCACACTGTCCATAATAGATCTAGAATTCCAGCCCTGTCCTGTTAGCTGCAGAAAGCTTAATGCCAGGGTGCCCAAGAAGAGAGTTGTGTCACTTCCATCCAGGGGAGCAGCTCTGGGAAGGAAAGTCAGACTCCCTGGGGATGCAGAGCTTGAAATGTGTCTAAGTACACAGCTAAGCTGATGACCAGTTTTGGAGTCCTTCAGACTTTAACAAGGGAAAGAAGTCTGTGAGCCAGAAGCCAGAGTCACTGATAAAGGCAAGAATGTTATAAACTACGAATGTGAAATCCAGCATTGGTGAAATTGTTGAATAAAGATCACAAAATAATGGTCTGGAGAAAAGGTGGGGAGAACAGATGTGCCAATATCACCCTTGTTCATTTAACAGAGGAAGGGTACACTGCAGAGTCATGGTGTCTTTGGAGGATAGGCAGAGGCATCTAATCCCAGGAGGTAGAAGGATGTATAAAGAAAAGTCTGAGGACATCCGCGAGTCTTAAAAATATAAAGATTCCAAGGGATACAGTGCGCAGATGAGTCAAGTTAAGAGTTTAGGACTCTAGACAAGGAAGGAGGCCCTGGTGATGCCCCGATTAAGAGCTCAACTGCTAACCAAGAAAGGTCATCAGCTCAAATCCTTGGCAACCCTATGGGGCAGTTCTACTGTGTCCTGTAGGGTTGCTATGAGTCAGAATTGACTCCATGGCAATGGGTTAAATAAGGAAGAAAATAAGGGCGAAGGTGGTAAGAGGATGAAACTTTACATTAAAGCTATTTAAGACAGCAACTGTAATGGAAGGGGTTTGGGAAGAAGAGTTTGAGTGTGGACCGCAGGACTTGCTAGCAATCATGAAGGAAGAATCTCCGTCAGGCCCACAACCCCGAGAGAAGGCAGTAATCGGTTTTCGCATCCAGTGACCGCTAGGAGGCGCTCCAGCTATTCCGCCCGCAACAGTACAGAAGGCAAGCGCCTGGGTTCCAGAGTTAACGGTTCAGATCCTGAATCTACTGGCTAGTTTTATGGGCTTGTATCAGCCACTTCCCTTTTCTGTTAAGTATATATATGAAATGGTCATACGACAAGTTTCTACAGAGTAAGTCCTGAAGGTGTACAGTTTTCACACACCGAGGAGAGGAGTTCCAGTCGGCATCATAAACAAGACCACAAGCACTACTGCGCAACGGTGGCTAAGGGGCTTGGTTCTTAATACAACCAGGGAAACCATCAACATCAGTTGAGTCTTCCTTTTAGGACCTGTTCTTCTGAGGGTCGCCTTTCTCTCAAGTATCACACCATAGACAGTGACGCTGCCTCAAGTTTATTTTTTAAAAAAAAAGTGACAAGAAGTTCAGAATCAGGAGTTCTGAGTCTTTCTACACCTTAAAATGAGTGCTTCTCCTTCGTTTCGGTTATGTTTTACTCTGTTGTTAGCTGCTATGGTTTTGCCCTCTTACCCCTCAACTTACAGTGACCCACGTCCAAGGAAGCCAAGTGCTACCTGGTCCTGAACCATCCCTATGACTGGTTTTGGTTCAGACCATTGTGACCTTTAAGGTTTTCATAGGTAGCTTCCGGAAATAGATCATCAGACCTTTTTTCCTAGTCTGTCTTAGTCTAGAAGCTCCTCTGAAACCTGTGGAGCATCATAGCAACATGCAAGCCTGCCCTGACCAACGGGTGATGGCTGCCCATGATATGGATTGGCTGGGAGTCGAACCCAGCTCTCCTACATAGAAGGCAAGAACTATATCACCAAATTCTACCACTGACTCTCCAATGTCCCTATATGTTTTGCCCAATATTAGCTTTTCTACAAGGTATAGTGTTAGAATTGGGGTGAGGACCTAGGGAAAGGGACCAATGAAGCCTCCATACCAGTTTCAAACCTGGCCAAGTAGAGCTCATTGCTTCAGCATGGTCCAACATGGCAATTCAAGACAGTAGCAGCTCACACATTTGCCTTGGGTTCAGCTCCGCGGATCTTCCTGTAAAGTTTTCTGCTGGGAAGACAGTTTGATTACACCAAAGTGATGGTCCACTAATGCTACATAGCTGGGAGATCATGCAAAATGCCCTTTCATATTTGTTTCTACTTTGAGAGCCTGTCTCCCAGCATAGATACCCCTCAGGCTTTAAGGAACTGTCTGCAGGAGCTTGATTGAAATAAGAATAGGATCTAGCAAGCACCACCAACCACCACTGCAGAAGCAGCAGGAAACTTCCTATGAAGTAATCACTTACAGCACCAGAGCCTTGATGAGGGTCCTGGGCCCTCCAATTATCATTTTATTACCTTTCTTTCTTCTGTACCCTGGGTTCTTTCTCTGGAATAACCATAAGGCCAGCTGCTTTAGAAATAAAATGTGGTTTTCATTAAAAGCCTATTCTGGCCCCTATCACCCCAATAAGATATTTCCCTCCTGGTCTAATTGGGTTTCAAGTTACCAACAACATACTTTTCTCTACAAGGAGGTAGAAGCACAGGACTCTCCTATGTCCTTCTGCTAAAAACTCTGCTGCCATCAATGTGAAATGAAACTTCCCTTTGGGGAAGAATAAATCGAAACAAGAGGGTTGTTCAGAATCAGTAGAGAAAGCCTTCACTATCCTTTTAGGACTGGTGGTCTACATTCATCACACTTACCCTCACCTAAACCACCTCTCTCAAGTTCCTTGGGTGACACAAATGGTTTGCCCTCAGATGACAACCAAAAGGTTGGTAGTTTGGGCACACCAAGCAGCACCATGAAAGAAACAGGCCTGGCAATCTGCTTCCATAAAGAACACAGTGAAAAAAAACCCTAAGGAGCAGTCCTACTATGTAACACATGGAGTCTGCTAAGTCACCAACAAAAACAAAAACAAGAAACAAACCAACAACAGAGCACCTTTCTCCCTACCCAGGTAGCCCCCACAAGCCTATCAGACAGGAAAAATGGACATCCAGGGCTATGAAAAATGTTGCCTATTAGATTGCTCAAGTTTGAGCCACCTAACATTTGCCCCAAGAGCAAATTTACTGGGGTTCTCCTCAGAGCAAACTCAAGCAGGCAAATCCCAGGGCAAGCCAGCCTCCATCTGTACTCCAAGCCCTGCAAGAAGAGAGACACATTAACACAAGCAGCACAAAATCCATGCATAGCCTAGGGCGCTGGTTCTCAAGCCTGGCTTCATACCAGAATCACCTAGCAGACACTTAAAGCTTCTGATGCCAGGGTACCACATCAGAGATTCAGATCTAAATGGCTGAGTCTAGGACAAGATCAGTGGTTTCTGAAGCTCTCCAGATGATTCAACTGTGAAACCAGGATTGAAAACCACCTTCTGCAGCTGTCCTGTCCAATATGGTAACCACTAACCATGCATGGCTATTTAAAGTTACATTATTTATTTATAAAACTAAGGCAAAAATTCAGTTCCTCAGTTGCATTAGTCACATTCAAGTGCTCAAGAGCCATATGTGACTATGGTTACTAATAGATGTCGTGCAGTGAATTACTTCATACGGCCCTTTTAGCCATATGCCTTGTAACTATCACACAGTGATTGAGTGGGACCACTCAAATGAGATGTCTGTGGCCCACCAAAGGGACTGAACAATGCAAATAAGTTTCGGGCCCCTGTGGGGCAGGACAATGCAAGGAAGATGTGTGGAACCCCGACAAGGGGATTGGTCAGTTTTGCCATCCTGCTAGCCTTAAGGGGAGCATTCCAGGTGGACAAGGAGACTTCACTACCATCAAGAAAAAAGAGCCAGGAGCAGAGCGTGTCCGCTGTACCCGAGTCACCGTGCTTTCAACCTCCTAGACCCAGGAGACAGAGGTGCAACATGGGAGACAGCATGAGGCAGTGAGGAGTGGCAGCAGAGAAATAGCAGCAGTAGAACGAGGCAATTGACACAAGATGGCTTGGTAGGCTTCCCAGCTCACCAGACAAAGCAGCTACAGCAAGTAGGTGCACCAGCTCCCGGAGCAACGATTCCAACAGCCTTTGGGCAGTGTTTACTCTCGAAGCAGGGTGCCTCTTTAGCAACTGGTAAACTTGCCTGAACAGGGGAAAGGCCAGGCCAAAGATGGGCTGGCCTGAAGGCAGAGCTGAGAAGAACCTATCTTGATCAAATAACTGCATCCTTCATTGTTCCTGAAACTGCTACTTCCCTAATAAACCCTGTAACTGTGAATTATGATCTGTGTATTCTGTGTGACCATTGCAACGAATTACTGAACCCAGCAGAGAAGTGGAGAGTGCCGCGGGAGGATTGGCTGGTGTCAGAATTGATTAAAAAAAAAAAAAAAAGTTGGAGGGTAGACACATGTTTGACATCCACCTGAGAGGAATCGTCAGCCTTGCCCTGATTCTGCTGGTGATCCAACCTCTGCATAGTTAAGAGAGACCAGACACCACCACGGCATTTTTACCATCAAGCAGCACAGATACAAAGCAGCCTGATCATCACAGAAAGATCCACTGGACAAAGTTGTTTTACAGCACTAAAAGGCTGTATGTCAACATCTTCTTCTGCTGACCCCTGCAGACTGTTTTTTCATAGTCCAGTGGCCTCATCCTCTCTCTGCGCTGCAGATCTCAGAGCAACGTTCGGTCATCTGGGGGAGACTCCTCTCCCAAGGGGTTTCCTTTGCTCCCGATGATGATAACGACTACTGAACTGCATTGTGGGAGCTTTGCATTCATTGCTATGCTGTAAAAGATGACACGCAGCAATTTCCCTACTTGTCTTAAATCACATAGCTAGCTGATGACAGAATCAGGATTTTAACGGAGGTTTACTTTTAATCAAAACTCAAGCTCTCTCTTACTCTGTCAAATTACTCCACCTCTGCGGCAACCACACGTGACGATTTTCTCCTCTAAAAAGCAAAGGCCCTAAAATGTTCTCCTGGGGACCACAGGGTCTCCACATCAGCCGCTCTCCTCACGGAGCATTTTCCGACCCCTTCGCTACAACAGAAAACCCTGGTGCAGCGTGGCTAAATGCTACAGCTGGAGTTTGAATTCACCGGGCACTGCTCAGAAACCCTAAGGGACAGTTCCTCTCTGTCCTGTATGTTTGCTATGAGTCACAATCGAGTCAGTGACAGTGAGTTTAGTTTTGATTTCACCACAACAGCCTTAAAGGACAGTTACCACAAAAATTAAAAAAAAAAAAATGCACAGCTCATTGCTGCAAGCTCATTTTGCAGGGAATAGATAACCAAGGCAGGTGTCTTCCTCTGCCTTGTTAAGAGATGCTTCTGAACCGCTATAAGACTCGCTGCAGAGGTCCTTCTGATCAAAAACATAATAGGAACCCCGGGAACAATATCACTTACAAGTGTGCGGAGAAGTCAACCAGCTTGCGCCTTGGGAAGACAGCACTTTCAGCTTTCAAGATGAGACCTTCCAGAAGACGGGCACGGGTCTGAGGTTCCTGCAGTGTCCTGCTGCCTGGAACATGTTAGAGTTTGCTTTGCATCTTTTTACTTACCTAAGGGGAAACACCTGTGCTGCTTTTAGCTGCCATTGGTTTGATTTAAACCTGAAGTGTGTACAAGCAAGCGCAGGTTTCTGTATGCAGTGAGGGCATGAGGGGGCATGAGAAAAAAGGACTGAAGAAGGCGGAAATGGGAGCTAAGAATACTTCTAAATACAGCAAATGTTTACATTTTAATTATTTTCAATTACACCCCTTCCCAACTATCAAAGAAGGTACAGGAAGCTAAGCAAGGAGTCAATTCCTTGTACTGATTCTCATCTGAAACATCAAAACTCATGTCTTGCTGGGCTCAGACCATTGATTAATAGATCTGGATCTTGTCCCCATCTTCCCTGTTGTCATATCTTACTTCCTCCTACAAAAGCCAAAACCAAATCCACTGCCATCAAAGAGTCAATTCGGACTCATAGCCTCCTGACAGGCAAAGTAGAACTGGCCCATGGAGTTTCCAAGCAATGACTGGTGGTTTGAACTACCGACCTTTTGGTTAGCAACGGCAACATTAATTACTACGCCACCGGGATTTCCACTCACAAACGTGCTTATATCCACCCAAGGGTACTAGTCTCCTGATGTGATGTTGGGTCTCAGTTATCTGGTGGTGTTTAATAAAAATACCACAAACGGACGGCTTTCACGTACGAAAATGTATTTTCTCATAGTTTAGGGGGCTAGAAGTCTATTTAGGGCACTGTTTCTGGAGGAAGACTCTAGCCTCTCTGAAGGAACATTCTTATTTCAACTCCTCTGGCCCAGAGCTCTTCAGCTCCTTGGTGATCTCCAAGTAGCTGTCATGGTCCCCCATTGTGTGCTTCTGTGTCTTCTCTCCTTCTTTCACATCTCAAATGTGATTAGGTTTGTGACATACTCTGTGCTGACATGGCCTCATTCACAGAAAAAAGAAAACCCTATCCCCAAATGAGATTACATCCACAGATACAGGGATTGGGATTTTTTCAAAAATAATTTCTTTTTGGTTATCATTGTTGAGAATATACACAGCAAAACATACACCAATTCAACAGTTTCTCAATGTACTATTCAGTGGCTTAGGTTACATTCTTTGAGTGGTGCAACCCTTCTCACCCTCCTTTTCTGCGTCATTCCTCCCTCATTCTCCCTTTAATATAAATTCATGGATCCCGAATGTTCCTGTTTCATCTTTCCAGTTGCTATTATCAGTTTGATCCCTTATAGAGAGTTCTTGAACGAGCGCGGTGCTCAAGGCCAATATTCTCTACTTGTTAAACTAAATGATTTTTTTGGTTTTAAGATGTCTTTAGGGAACAATTTTCGGTGTAAGGTTTAAAGGTCATCTCAGGGCAATAATTTCCAGGATTCATCCATCCTCTGTGACTTCAAAAAGGCTCGATACCATGAGAATCTAAAATTCTGTTCTGCAATTTTCTCTCTTTTGATCAGGATGTTTCAATATAATTCTTGATGAAAATATTCAGTAACTGTAGCCAGGCACTGGCCAGCTCTTCTGGCCTCATGACAAAGGAGGCAGCTGTTCATGGAGGCAATTAGCCAGACAGTCTCCATCCTCCTCCTGTTCCTGACTCATGCTTCCTCTGTTGATCCCGGTGAATAAAGACCAATGTTGTGCATTGCACAAAGGGTTAGGATTTACAACACATATGTCTCAGAGACACAATTCAATCCATAACATGTTGTTACCCTCTGGTCTGGTGAGTTGCTCAGTCCTTAAATCCTGGACCAGTAAAACTGCCAGTCACTGGAAGATGGAGCAGATGACCCTGGAGCCTCACTGCCCTAGGACCTGGCCTTTACAGAAAAAACCAAACCCACTGCCGTTGAGTTGATTCTGCCTCATAGTGACCCTATAGGACAGAGGAGAACTGCCCCCATGGAGTTTCCAAGGAGCGCATGGTAGATTTCAACTGCCAGCTTTTTGCTTAGTACCTGTAGCACTTGACTACTTCTGCCTTTAGACACATAAAAATACGCTCCATGAACAGAATCTCATGAATCATACATGGCATTTTTCTCTGTTTCAATGCCAAACTTATTATCCTTCTTGCTGACTATTCTGTCATTTGGGGCCTTTTATCTCAATAACGCTATTATCTAGTCTGTGTTTTGGTGGTGGTTGTTTTATTCTAATGGACTCATAGGGCCACAACCTATGATATAAATAGACAAATGCACCTTGTTAATTTCCTCAGTTCTGCAAAAGACAGAACACCAGATAGAGAAAATTTTTGATGGAGAGATACTGTTTCCACTTAGGCCACAAGCCAGAGTCTTTTTAAAAGCATGTATTAGGGCATAAAGCACCCAGACGAAGACTCCTTTTGCTAATAGCAGCTTTACCTGACTCCCCTGGTTGATGAAAGACTTGGATCAGGAGAGCTAGCATGTGGGCAATCTAGAAACAGCTGTTCTATTGAGGGAGATATCCCAGAGGCCCTGGGGTCATTCAGAATAAAATGATGGTGCCTCTTCTGCATCTGGGGTCTACCCTACATCTAGCACCCCATCCCACTGAGGCCAACATAATAAGCAATCACCAGACTATACTTCTCTACTCTCCTATAGTTTGCACCTCTTTCTCTTGATGGCTGCAGCGTCAGACTGCTCCTTAATCCTGGAAAACAGAAGACTCTGCCACCTGCTGTAGGACGCGAAAATTCAGAGAGCCCACTGACAACTCCAGCCCATAGGGGACATGAGGTACTGTTTGCACTGTGAGTGTAACTGGCCAAACATGGAGAAGTTTCTGTGGGATGAAGCTAACATGGGCCAGACTACATAAGGCTTCTGGCCTTCTGTGCCTATTTGGGGGTGATTCCTAATGATAATGGCAGTGCTGAGGGAACAGGCAATCACACATAGAAAAATTGATTGGCTTTGATTTCTAGGAAGTGGTCTGATTAGTTCACTTGTTTTAACAATCTAATCAGATTCACTACATGATAATGCATGGATTTTATGGCCCTGCCTGAGTCAATCTGAATAAAGCCAGTTAGTGCTACACAGAAACAAGGGTGGCACGAAATCTTTCCTGTTAGCTCTTGAGAATAGAAAGTAAAACTATTTAGATGTGGTGTCTATTGTGGACAGTCTACATACACTTAAGCCTAAGCCAATCCTGGTTGCAATTCTACCCTAAAACCCAAAGCACAATTCAACTTCATGTCCTAGTTTCGCTTAGTGGGAACCCCTTTCCTACGTATCTTGAACTCCAAAACAGAACATTTGCATCTGCACTAAAAAATATGGAGAACCAAAGAAATATACATGGACTTTAAAAAAGTTTCCTCTCACAGGATTATAACATTGCTTACTTCTGCCATTGTGGCACCCAGAGGTGTGTCTAGTATAATGCCTATTGCCATTAAGTTGACTCTGACTCATAGTGACCCAACAGACCAGAGCAGAACTGTCCCATAGACATTCCAAAGAGCACTGGGTGGGTCTGAACTGCCAACTTTTTGGTTAGCAGCTCTAGCTCTTAACCACTCTGCCACCAGGGTTTCCATTGTCCAGAAGAGGAGATCATTAAAATTATACAACTCCAATTCTGGAGATGATTCAGTTCAACTATCTCATTTCGCAAATGAGAAAACTGAGATGTAGGGAGGACATAGCCAATAAGAAAAATCAATTACTGAAGTGCCCTGGTAAAGTTTATGTCCTATGGACATTAAAATCAAATGACTTGTTATTTGAGTAATATCCAAGGAGTATTGAGGAGTCAAAACTCATTACCATCCAGCCAATTCTGACTCATGGTGACTCTACAGGACAGAATAGAGCTGATCCATAGGGTTTCTAAGGAGCAGGTGGTGGATTTAAACTGTGGACCTTATGATTAGCAGCCAAACTCTTAACCACTGCACCATCAGGGCTGAAGCATAAAAGTGGACATTGCCACAGGGTTGGATGAGGGAAATAATCTGAAGCCTCCTGGGGGATCTCTCTTTGTGTAACTGTGAGTATGAATATGAGTGTGAGTATGAGTGTGTGAGTGTGAGTATGAGTGTGAGTATGAGTATAGACAACACTAAGAAGTAGTCATTAGTCAAATGGTGTTCGCCACGAATCTCTTAGAATCCACATTTAGCATTGATCCACTTGGATTCATTCTATTTCAGGAAATAATCCATGTTTGACCCGCTACTAACCTAATGGTTGTGGTTTGAACCTACCCAGTGGCACCCTTAGGAGAAAGGTCTGGCCATCTCCTTCCATAAGAATTACCTTCAAGAAAACCCGACAAAGGCACTTCTACTGTGTCATATGGGATCACCATGAGTCTGAATTGACTCAAAGGCAGTGAGTTTAGTTTGGATGACTCCAACAGCTGAATAGCGTGTTTAAATCTTGTACAGTGATTTTGTATCATGATTCATGTTTCGCCTGTTCTGCGGTTCTAAGGAAGCATATCTTGCAAGATCTCCAGAAATACTGCCCTTTGGACCAGATACCCAAGGGCCCATCCAGCATATCAGTTGATGTAGCTCCCGTCATTCTGACCATTGGCTTCTTGGGTGACTCTAGACCCCTCATGCATAGAAACGACCTGCTTGTGCAAGAATTACCACACCACCTGTCAGCAGTCACTGTAGAAAAGACTGTGGCCTGGAGGAATGAGCTTCCGCCACCTTGCAGGAAAGTCAGAACTTTCCTTCCTTCTTGTTTAGCGTGTACCAAGACCTGAAAGCGCAGCCAAGGTATAAAGCAGAAAATAAAAAAAAAACTTGGAAGGCTTTTGTACTTTTGTTTAAAAAAAAAAATTCTTCCTGTCATTTTTTCTTCTGTTACCCAAATCTCCTCCAAACACACAGACCCTACAGTATCCCTATTAAATTATATAGAGCGAGTCCAGCCCTTGACTGTCAGCAGGGTCCATCAGTCCTAATTTATCGCCCCAGGAAACACAGTACAATTATGGTAATAAATAATAATAGGATTCAGTACATGACAACATGAATGATGGAACCTCTCAGAATTCATTTACATTGCTTTGTGTTGCAATCATCATGCCTCTAATGTAACGCCAAGCAAATGAGCCCCTTTGAATATTGTGCAATCTATTGCAAGTCAACTGGCACAAAACTCACTCAATAAATCATGTTCAAACACATGCCTGTAATGACAGGTAAATCAACAATGAAGTAATTGCATTTAATGTATTGAAATACTGGACCAAAAAAAAAAAGCAGTGACCTCAAAATGACTTTTTGTAAAAGGTATAATATAGTAGCAACAGGGACTGCGGTCCTTCCTGAGAGGCACTTTGTGCTTCGATGTACAAACCAGAACCGACGATGCTCTTCCCTGCACAGGCCTTGGTTTCCCACTTCTCTTTGCTCTGGACACAGGCCCAAGCTGCCAGAAGCTTTAAGGGGCACCTTCCAAGCTGACCCCAAGTGTCACTGGAGAAGGTGGGAATCAGTGTCTGGCACAGGAACCACTTCTTTGCCTGAGTTATCACCAGGCTCCAAGTTTCATAACCAGCTCTGAAGGCAGCCTGGTGGCGAGGGACAAGCCCTGTGTCAGGAATCTAATGCTGTCTGTGTTCCCATCCCAGCTCTGGGATTAATTAACTCACTGTATGACTCTAGCCAAGTCACTTTACTTTTCAGTCCTTTGTCTGCTAAATGCAGTCACTGGACCATCATCTCTAAGGTTCATTGCAATTCCAGCAAGCTCTGATGCTCTGGTTTTAATGAGTGGTCTTCACTTTGAAGCAGGCAGGAAAAAAATAAAAGTGTCCCCACTCTTTCCAAAGCTACACCGCTCCTGAGTGCTGAAGGCCCTGGTCTCAGCTAGCTTGCTGGCTTCATCATTTCTGCTGGTTAGGCCAACAGTATGCGCTTCTAATTTTTCTGAAACTTGGGCCAGCCCCTTTCTGGGCAAGCAGACAAGTTTGAAAATAGGGCCCCAGGGGCCATGTGGATGGATAACAGACAATGCTGAAATGACAGCTCTCCCCACATTCCCTGTTGCACCCAGCCAGGCTTCCCTCTTCCCAGGGACAGTGTCAAGAAGAGATGAAGCAGATCCTCTGCAAAGCCAAAGGCCACTTAGAGAACTTTTGTGCTCTCACGAAAATTTCTTTCTTGGTGAAAACGCTCTGTAGTTCTCCCTTAACAATACACTCTTCCTCATTGTCTCTGACCACCTGCCCCTGACAATGTCAAAATGGATCCCATGGACCCTCTCGTGTTGAGAAGAACAGAAGTGTCAAGGTGGGGAGGAGGCGGCACTGGCTGTGGAGTGGGGGGAACTGGCATCGAGCTCTGCCTCTGTCGCTTATGTGACTTGTTGACTTCATGCAAGCCCTTTCACTTCCGTGACCTCTCGGTGCTTCACCATAACGTGATCATCCTAAGGCTTGCTCTGTTTGTGATGAGGTATAAAGAAAGTGGGAGGTATTTGTAAAACCGCCTCATAATCAGTAAACACACTGCAGAGTCTCATACCGATGATCACGAGAGACAAGAAAACTCAAAGACCAGTTGCCTGTGTTCTGCACTCAAACATACCTCTTATTAAATAAAATCACCCAGTTTATGGACTTGTGTGTTGTTCTGGCTTGACTCTCCTCAGGAAAATGTAGCCTAAAGGGAAGAGGGACTCTGAAAGTCTTGTTCATATTTCCATATTTTACCAGCACCAAGAACAAAGCCAGTAAGTATTTACTGACTGAATGAGTAAAGGGTATCTTCTCTTTGCTTTGGAAATCCTGGTGGCATAGTGGTTAAGTGCTACAGCTGCTAACTAAAAGGTCAGCAGTTCAAAGCTGCCAGGCATTGACTTGATGACACTGAGTTTGGGTTGAGTTGGTTCTCTTTCCTTTAGTAGATTATGATATAATACTGATCTGGAACGTATTAAAATTTTTTAAAAGTATATTGACACAACTGGACCACAACCCTATAAACAGAGTCTCCTTGAATTATTCACTCCTTCTCCATAAACATACCTGTTCAGTAGAAGGTGGCTTTTTTAGGACAGGTCCCTGCAGGAAGGATGAGATGCCTTTCTGAGTCCCTGGGTGGTACAAAGGAAGCACTTGACATCTAATGGAAATGTCAAAGTTGCTAAGGTCAAGGTAAGCATTTGACATCTAATGGGAAGATTGGTTGCTCTGACTCACCTGGGGAAGCCTCAGTAGAAAGGCCTGGCCATCTGTTTCCAAACATATCACAACTGTGCAAACCTGATGGGGCACTTCTACTCTGCAACACACGAGGTTGTCGTGGGTCAGAACGGACTCAATGGCAATGGGTTTGCTTGGTTTGGGCTTTTTTGTTTGCTTGCTTTTTGAGATGCCATCTAAGCCAAAGCTGGGCCACAGTTGCTCAGGCAACAACAACCTGGAAAAAGATGCTCCCCAGGAAGGGATCTGGAAATTGGAAGAACCCACAAGCACCTCCATATCAGAGGGACATGGGGAATCATGGTTCACAGAACCTCACAACTCCCTGAGGGAAAGCTACAGGTATCCATCCTTAGCACTGTCCTCTGGAGGCCCAGTCCACATTCCTGTGGGAGTCAATCAGCCACAGAACCACAAGAGCTTGCTCTGCATCTGGCAGCTTTTCCAGTCCCAAAGCAGGCCCTGTTCTACTGATGTCTCCCATACGGATTTTTCCTGATTAGCAAGGCAGCAGCAACTAGAACAACAGACCCATTAACCAGGGCAGGCACAAGAAAGGAAAGAAGAAGAAACAGAAAAACTAATTTCAGGAAATTGTTACCAGTTGTGGGATGTTAAGTGTGTTTCCCCAACATGGGAACACTCTGAACGGAAGGACCCAGTCTCTCCGTCGGACCTTATGATGAATGCGGCTGGAAGCCGGGATCTCACAGGGTAAACACCTACTGTGTTGATCTTGGGTTTTCTCACCGCTGGGCAGGAGTCAGACTGTTCCTGGAAGCAAGACAGATATTTGTCCGTGACTAGAGAGCAATAGCTCAAAGACCACAACCCCACCCCGGGGAGGCCAAGGTCCCTGCTGAAAAAACCAAGCAGCGAACTGAATCCAGTTTTAGGGGGACAGAGTCAGTACCTTATGCCACAAGGTAACCTCATACTCATACTAAAGGAGCAGTTTTCCTAGCAGTCCTTTTCACTGAAAACTTCAGTAAATTTCTTTGTAGAAGCCTCAAAAGATCATCCTTTCTCCTCAACTCGATTCCCACGGGCCCTTCTTTCTTTTTTTGCCCTCATTTCCACCTCCAGCTTCTTCCCTAGCCCTCTCCCACCCCCCATCATCTCACTCCCTTCAGAAACTCAGAGACAGGAAATAAACTCCAGCCTCTTGTCATTGTATCAGGCAGCTCCCCGGAGCCAATGAGCTGCGGGCCCCTGGCTGTGAACCGCTCCTTCTCAGGCAGCTTGATTAATGACTGAGGGTCAGCAAACATCACCTCTCCCACTGAATCCTCAAAGTACACGCTCAGCCCAGCTGGATATGAAGGAGAGAAAAAGGGACACGTGAGCTCCCTGGATGAACACAGAAACCAAGGACAAAGTGGGAGGAAAGCCAGCTTTCCCTGGGAACCCACTCCCACCCCCAGCAGAAAGTCTCCAGGGCAGCTTTCCATACTCTATTTGCAAAGCTTGAGCAGGAAGATGAGGGAGTAGCTGGAGAAAGGTCTTAAACCAGAATTTTCCATGTATTGCTAGTCAAAGTGGTGGACTTCTCGAAAAGACTCTCGGCTTGAGAAACAATTATGTCAAATATGCAGCTTAAGCACACACACAAAAAAAGCAAACAAGCAAACAAAAAAACCTCTGCCCTAAATTCAACCTACCTGGACACTATACCAGAATCTCTGGCAGCATAGTGGTTAAATGCTATGGTTGCTAACCAGAAAGCTGACTGTTCAAATCTACCAGGTGCTCCTTAGATACTCTACGGAGCAGTTCTCCTGTTGTCTACAGATTCACTCTGAGATGGTCAACCTGACAGCAGTGGGTTTGGGTTTCATTTTGTTGCTGTACCACTGGATGTACTAGGAAAGCAAAGATGATGATCCCTGCTTGCCTGGACCCCCAGGGTCCCAAGTAGATACCTGTGGAATCTCAGCAGCTGAAAGACAAGCCTATGAGTTTTAATGGGAGTTTTACACAACCAAGAGCACTCAATTTTTTTTCCTATAAATAGCCGTTGCAGCTCTACTTGCAAGAAGCAATTATACCCTCTGCTGAATTGGACTGAGACTGTATTTTCTATTTACCAGACACCCTCAAGAATTCAGTCCAGGAGCCAAAAGCAGACACAGTATGTAGATCAGAGGCTAGGGATGGAGAGAGGAGCAATGAAATTAGCATCTAACACGGACTTTAGTTCAGAATTCAAAATGTCTTTGTTTCCCATAAAGTACATGCTGGATCTGACTCGACGGCACTTGGCTTGGCTGGCTGAAAGGATGAACTTTTTTTCTCTGTTTTTAAATTTTCACTGGAAACTCTGAATCTGGAAACCCTGGGCTATTAATTACGAAGTAGAGTTGCCATGAGTCAGAACTGATGGATGGTAATGAGTTTTGGTTATTCTCATCTATTCTCAACTTTTATTAGGATACTTTCCTTGGATATTTTCTACTTTAAACCATGCGGTTTTATTTTTTGCTTTTGCTTTTGTTTTAAGGACTTAAGAGTTTAAGACCAACTTTCTGAATACAAGGGCAGGCAAATCTAGTCTCTTCAAATTTCCCCATACTCAAACAGAAAACAAGCGCGATCCAAACTCAGAAAAAGTAAAAGAGCCAAAAGTACCTTATAGATCACAGAGTCCACACAATCATTTTACCCATGAAGCAAATAAGATCTCGAGAGCTTCAACAGTTGGCTGAGACACATATAGACAGTCATGGCAAACTTGACGCTAGACCCAGCTCTCCTAGCCCGAGATTAGTTTTTTCCATTATGAAACATTTGTCCTGGTAGTATAGGCCAAGATGAGTGAAAGCAAACAAATTGCTAGCTTAACTAGCCCCAATAGTGAGTTTCTTTTACAAAATGGGATACCTGAAGGCATGTTCTATGGAATGAGCAACCTTTGGTACAGTGTCCTCTAGTTTAGGATATCTGAGACACATTGCTTAGAGATTCACTGTATACCTTAGCTGAAAAGGGCAACAAAAGATCAAAGGAAACAAACTTGTTCAACTTGGCTTAACCCAGCATTTTCTAAATTTATTTAATCAAGGAGATTCTCTCTTTCTCTTCTTTTGCATGGAGCTGATTAACATAGTATAGAACTGGTATTATTCCAAAGAGCACTGTTTAGGAAATGCTGGTCAAGGGGAAAGAACGCTGCCAGGAATAAACCTCCCCCGAAAACCGTACCCGTTGCCATCAAGTCAATCTGACTCACAGCGACCTTATAGACAGAGCAGAACTGCTCCATGGAGTTTCCAAGGAGAGCTTGGCGAATCTGAACTGCTGACCTTTTGGTTAGCAGACATAGCACTTAACCACTACGCCACCAGGGATTCGAACAGAAATAAGGAGGACTGTGATCAGAATTCAGTTGCACTGCTAATCAGATGCTGATCATGGGCAACTCAGGTAACTCGTCTGGGACCTCAGTTTCCTAATGTCTTAAGTGGTGGGGGAAACCCTGGTGGTGTAGTGGGTTAAGTGCTACATCTGCTAACCAAAAGGTCAGCAGTTCAAATCCTCCAGGCACTCCTTGGAAACTCTATGGGGCAGTCACACTCTGACCTCTAGGGTCTCTATGAATCAGACCCCACTTGACAGCAATAGATATGGTCTTCTTTGCTTTTAAGCAGTGGGGGAAAGGTGTGATGTTGGACAAGATAATCCCTAAAGTCCTTCCAGCTCAAAATATCTCTGATTACCCAAAGTTGTTTGACCTTCTCAGTAAGCTTAGGAGATAGTATCAATCAGGAAAACTAAATGGGTTCTCGCTCTACAGATAACTTTAGCTGGGGACTTGAACCTGAAACTCCAACCAGCCCGGCTTGAGTTGGAGAAGGAAGGACCACAAAGCAGGGAATTCTCTAGGAAATGAAAGTAACTGGCCTCAGGTGGTGCAATTGTAAGGCTGCCAAAGTAAAGCCATTTCCTGGCTAAGCTAAACTCAGTGAATTTAAGTCGCCCACGTTATTAAAGTGAAGTTGTGGTTTTTTCAATGACTCTTTTTTCATGTGGAAGCCAACAAAATAGCCAAGGCGCTTATTAAACACTCTCCCTCCTCCCTTCTTTCCCAATTCTGAAATAAGCCTTGAGTGTCCTCCACGGGGGAGCTGTCACCTGGCTACACTTGGGCCTCAAAAAGAGGATCCCCTTTTAAATCCCATTAATCTCTCAAGCTTTTCATTTTGTTTTGTCAATAATTATTAACCTTTCTTTTTCCTCCAGGGCTGACTCTCAACTGCAAGCCAACAGCGTGGCTGGGTGTCTGGGTCACCCACCAGCTAGTGCTTTTTTAAAAACATCCACACGTGTTCTGCCTCTGATTTCCTGAGTGGTCCCAACACCTGGAGTAGTCAGACTCCAAAAATGTCAGGCCAGGAAATTGAGTTCTTCTCCACGCTGGCTGGGCAGTGTAGTGACGGGAGGATGAATAGGCTTTGCAATCAACCCTCTGCAAGAAGGACAAGAGCCCTGCCAAGGAATTTGCCCGAGCCCAGGGCTGGCAAGTAAGAAGGAGAAGACAAGCCTAGCTGGTCAACTGCACAAGGAGCCAGCTAACTTGTGCCTTCTTCCCAAATTTTTCCTCTTCTTTTACCAACCAAAAGAAAACTAAAAATTACTCTTTCTCTTACATACACACACAAAAAAGGAAAGAAACAAAAAAACACCCTGGAAGCATTTTTGAAGGCAAAAGGATGTTTATTGCTGTCAAAGTGGTGATTTTTTCTTTCTTTTCTTTTGATGCCTCTGGCAACTGTATGAGAGCTGGAGACTTCAGCAGAGAAGAAATCTATTCACTTGTCATTACATAAAACCTCTGTGTTCCACAAGAGGAAATGGCAAAATTTCACCCTTAACTGGATTTGTGAATTCTTCCTGGGAGTCGGGAGGGAGGCAGAGTAGAAGAAGGTCAAGCTGTCCTCCAGGGTGGGACTGGCAGTGACCCCACCATGCCGTGAGGGGGAACTGCCCTTCCAAAGAGGCTCTCTGCCAGCAGGCATCTAAGGTAGAGAGGAAAGAATCAGGAGACATGACCGCAAGTGCCCAGCTGGGGCCAAGAGGGAGAGGTTCCATCCCATAAGGCCGCAGGGTTTAACTGAAACTTGTTTTAAACAACTAGAACACCAGGAATATATCCATATATATATTTGCTTCTTCTTCCTCTTGGAGTATATTTTCTCTTCTTCCTCTTGGAGTATATTTCCAGTGGCTTTTTTGATAATAACCTTTTGGAACCAGTGCTTGTCACTGGCTTAGCACTGTCTATATTCTGCCATCGTGCTACACACATCTTTTGCTTCCTTCTCTTTTTCTTGTATGTCATTATCCTGACTGCCCACCTACCACCTGCCCTACAAGGTTCATTCCTGTTCACAGAGGAAGAGTCAAGACGGCAGAAGGGAACCAAAGCTCACCCAGGTCACCCACCGGTGGTATCAGGTCAGATACCCATTCCAACCCCTATTTATAGCCTCTCAAATCCTCCTTCCAATTCTCTGTGTCCCGCTCTATTTTCTATCTGGACATTCAAGTGGACACATGGTAACTCATATTCTTAAGAATCCCTGTATCAAATTCTCCCGAATTTCAAAGTGCTGAGGTCAAGATCCAAAAACCCAAAACCAGAGGAAATGAGGTTGCTAGGATGCTGGGATTGTTTATTATGCTCTCAGCCTTAATTAGGTGTGAGTAACATCTTGTCAGTGTTCTGCCACATATGCTCAAGTTGTCGGGACAATTTTATTGCGTCTGACAGCTTAAATCAGAAACAAGAAAGTCAACATGTCAATGATGGGGCCGGACATGATGGACATATTAAGAGGAGTCTGGAAAATTCTGGACTTCATTATATCGACTCCATTTCTCAAAAAGTTTCTGTCAGAAGAATCTCGGTTTCATGGGCAAAACTCCTCTGGGATCTGATTACACTGAATTAGGGGCCCTCCCGCAGCCACCTGGGTGCACGAGGGTTTCTGCAACAGACTTGCTGGGAAGTGATTGAGGGAAGATGGGAACAAGGAAACTGCTGATTTTGGTATAATTTCTACAAATAGATCTACTGAGATTTAAAAGGTGCAGTAAGTTGACATTTTTGGTAAGTTAAAAACTGTTTAAAAATTGATTTGCA
Source organism: Heterohyrax brucei (assembly GCA_028571685.1). Taxonomy (NCBI): domain Eukaryota; kingdom Metazoa; phylum Chordata; class Mammalia; order Hyracoidea; family Procaviidae; genus Heterohyrax; species Heterohyrax brucei. The sequence goes on along the minus strand of CM053160.1, from coordinate 67,265,572 downwards.
GGTTGTTTCTTTTTCCATCTTGGCCCCAGGCTATGTTCAAAGTGAAAAAAATGAGATCAAGTCCAGAAAATCGAGGTGGAGTTGAAGGCAATAATAAAATTGTAAAGACGACAAGGAAGAAAGTGATAATCTTTTGGAAAGTGTTAGAAGCACATTTGACTTGGTACGGCAAATTTCTCTGAGGGAAAAATGAGGCCCGGGGTAAAGGAACTTTGGCTAGGAGATTGGCACATTAGCACGCTGGCCCAAACACGGGTATTTCTTGCCCAGTCTCCAAAAGGCCACTCTGCAGAAGACGTCAGCAGCTAAGACCCCAAATATAAACATACCACAAACTGTCCTTAGCCTGTCACGGTAAGCATGGTAGAATTTTGCTACTTGGGCCAAGGAGAGAGGAGTTGTAGCAATGTGGGGCGTATCTGGCCATGCTGATATGGAACCCTGGTTCTGATGAAGTTAAGCATCCAGCAGTCACTAAATAAGAAAGCTGAGTTCAAGTTCACGGTCTGTGAATTACATAGGGCTCATACTGAAGAACACTCTCAGCATCAAGAGTGTCTTTACAAAAGAATACCTTTCTTCCTCCCCCATTCTTTTCAAGAGCAAGAACTGTCAGCAAAAACTGTGGGCTTATACTTACCAGATTTTACAAGTCACACTTGCTTCGAAGACTCCTGCCTATATAGCACAGAGAGGAGAAGACTCACAAGGAGGAAGGGACTCCGTAGACCGCAGCAGATGAGAACTTCGAAGATTTATAACAGGCCTTTCTATGCAGACATTTTCACTGATGGCTTATATACATTTTTTGTGATATTAGGCAGAGTCACTATGGCCAGACAATGTTGATATTCCTTCAGAAGTTTAAACAGATGTCCCCTGAGATTTGAAACAATGAATAAACTTCAATGAAATGACTTGGAGACGAAAGACAAGGAAGAGAGAAAAGTACTTAAGCATTACCTAGTAAGGAAATATGTGTGACTTTAGATAGTCCTTTTTCTTTTTTTTTGCCTACAAAAAATAGACAAAAGCAAAAAGAAGATCCACACTGTCCATCTTGTTGAAAAAGCATTAAGTCATTATTCTTTCTCTTTTCTCAGTGGTATGAATGCTAATTGTTTTCCCCTCTGTCTCATACTGGATTCCATGGAAAATCTCTTTCCCAAGTCAACTTGGAAACAATGAATTATCAGTTCTTTCATCAACCCAGCAGGGGTACGGTGGGCTTCCTTTAAATAGCCTTTCCTCTCTTGCTTCGATCATGTGTTATAATTCCAAAGAAAGGAGGTAGAGACACGAGAGAACTAATTTCTTGCTCTCAGTTTTCCCTTTAAAGAAAATACAAGGTTAAGAACAAGAACAAGACAAGGATGCCCACATCATCACTACACTTCAACATCTTACTGGAAGTCCCAGTGGCAGCAATTAGGCTAGAAAAATAAAATAAAAGGTATTCAGAGAGAGAACAAGAAGGCATCCCTTCTTGCAGTTGATATGATTCTATGCATAAACAATTCCAAAGAATCCACAAGGAAACGTAGAACTAAGGAATGAATTCAGCAAAGTGGCAGGGTACAAGGTCACCACACAAAAATCAGAAGAGTTTTTGAACATCAGCAATGTGCAAGAAGAAAAGGAAATGTTTCATTTTGCAAATAATACCTAAAACAATAAATTACACAGGAATAAATCTAACCACAGAGTAAAAGATCTATGCACAAAGAACTACAAAACATTGCTAAAAGAAATGAAACAAGGTCTAACTAAATGGCAGGGCATTCCACATTCATGGATTGGAAGGCTTAATATAGTTAAGATGTCAATATTACCCAAAGCAATCTATAAATTCTATATAATCCCCATCAAAATTCCAACAACCTTTTTGATAGAAAAGGAAAAGCCAATCCTCAGATTTATATAGAAGGGCAAGCTATACTAATCCTAAAGAAAATTGAAGTAGGAGAACTCATGTGTTCTTCCTTGAAAACATATTATAAAACTACAGTAATTAAAACAGTGTGATATGGGTATAGTAATAAACATAAAGACCAAGGAAATAGAATTGAAAGCCCAGATATAACTCCATTTCTATGGACAACTGATTTTCAACAAGGATGCTAAATCCAGTCAATGGGAAAAGGAAGAGTCCCTTCAATAAATGGTGCTGGGGAAACCGGATTTATGCACACAGAATGAGCTAGCATCTAGCCCTTACACCACATACAAAAACCAATTCAAAATGGATCAAGGACTTTAATCTGAAAACTAAAACTGTAAAATTCATAGCCAAAATATAGGAGTGAAACTGTGGGTCCTGGGTTTTGGTGATAAACTATCTGATATGACAATAAAAGCATGAACAGTAAAAAACAGAATAAATAAATAGGACCTCATAAAAATTAAATATATCCGTTTATCAAAAGATTTGCCAAAAAGTGACAAAACAGCTTACAGAATGGGAAGATATTTGGGGTGACTGTATATCTGATGGGGAACCCCGGTGGCATGGTGGGTTAAGCGCTATGTCTGCTAACGAAAAGGTCAATAGTCCAAATCCTCCAGGCATTCCTCAGAAACTCTTTGGAACAGTTCTACTCTGACCTCTAGGATCACTGAGTCGGACCTGACTGGATGGCAGTGGGTATATATCTGATAAAGACCTCATATTCAGAATTTATAAAATTCTTCTAAAACTTAACAACAAAAGAAAATTGAACAACGAAAAAAAACAGTGAAGGATCTGAACAGACATTTCACCAAGGAGGATATTCAAATAACCAACAAACCCATGAAAAGATTATGCAAGTCATTAATCACTAGGGAGATGCAAATTAATACCACTATGAGATGACATCTCACCATCTATTGAATGACAATGATTGAAAAAGAGGAATATTAGGTGTTGGTGAGGTGGTAGAGAAACAAAACCCCTCGCCCGCTGCTGAAGACGCTGTAAATTGGTACACCTATTGTGGAAAAAGTCTTAGCCGTTCCTCAGTGAACTGAACATAGAACTCTTGAATAAAAGGTCTATTGCTTGGCCATGATCTAGGCATATAATTGGATAACTGGGCCTTTAAACATAAATCCATCATTCCATAAAACAACAAGGTCTAATATCTCACTAGACCTTTCTTGAAGCTTTGCTCAACCAAACCTCATCTCTGCCTCATCTGAATTTGTTGAAACTTCATCTTGACCAATGATGTCATTTTCTGCACAGTCTGTGGCATGTGAGGCTCTTACAGCGCTTAGTGACTCCCTCTGCGGAAAGCTCGCCCGAGGTGTTCCTCCCTCAGGAGTTACCACAGTTTGAGTTATGTGACATTGCTGCCCTGTCCACAAATAAGACCAGGAAGGACACCCTAGCCAAATGCAAGCCAGAGAACTCCACAGAAATCTCCCCATAAGATATCTACCTGAAAGTAGTGTGCCATATCCTGGTGGCAATAGTGGGTTAAGTACTACATGTGCTAACCAAAAGATTGACAGTTCAAACCTATCAGCCGCTCCTTGGAAACTCTATGGGGCAGTCCTACTCTGACCTCTAGGGATGCTATGAATTGGACCTGATTAGAAGGCAGTGGATTTGGTTTGGGGTTTTTTATACTGCATGGAGTGAGCCCTGGTGATACAGCAGTTGAAAGCTCAACTGCTAAGCAAAAGGTTGTTAGTCCCAATCCATTAGCCACTCCTTGGAAGCCCTTTGGGACAGTTCTACTCTGTCTAACAAGATCACTATGAGTCAGAATCTACTTGATGGCAATGGGCTTGGTTTTTTGATTCATACTTCATCGTGACCAATTGACCCAACTAGATTCTGTGTTTCGAGAGTTTGGGACCCCGGTCAGACAGAGGAGAGTATACAAGTCAAGCAAAAAGTGTAGAAGGGTAACTGGGGTGGGGACCATGACCCTTGTCTTGAAGGCCACAGAAGACAAACCAAGGACTGAGCTACTGCTTGACCAGAGAAGAAGAGACAAGTGCTAGTTGTCCACAAGGTTTAGGAGATTGCTGAGAGGCCTTCCTGGGCTCACTCATTTATTTCCACTGACTGAATCAATCAAATAACTAACTAGTCAACTAGTTTTTTTTTCTTTTTGGTCTTCTTATATAAGACGGGAGAATTCCTGTGTAACCAATCCTGACTTTTTTCACCTAGTCCAAATATTTACCTTACGTACTATGGAAAACTTTTCCAAGTTATCCTTGTCTAGTTTAGCTAATTATTACAGCATATATGCTCATCACGTATACAAATATATGTTTTATATATATGTAAACCGTGGCAGCATAGTAGTTAAGTGCTACATCTGCTAACCAAAAGGTCGGCAGGTCTAATCCACCAGGCGTGCCTCGGGAACTCTATGGAACAATTCTACTCTGTCCTCCAGGGTCGTTATGAGTGGAAATCAACTCAACAGCAGTTGGTTCGGATTTGGTTTCACATAGGTCCCTGGGTGACACTAACAGTTTGCACTCAGCTGGTAACTGAAAGGTTGGCAGTATCAATTCTCCAAGTGGCACTTGGAAGAAAAGACCTATTGTTCTGCTTCTGTAAAGATTACAGCCAAGAAAACCCTATGGAGCAGTTTTGTTTTGTCACATGGTCTCTGTAAGACAGAATGGACTTGATAGCATAAGACAATGACAAAATTCCCTATATACTCATGTAAACTGTGTATGATTTACAGAAAACACAACAAACACACAAATACATTTTCTTATTCCAAATAAACCAGGAGCTGTGGAGGTTCCATTTACGAATGTAAGTCTGTGCAGTGGTAATTATTTACAACTTTGTGAGTAAGTTCCCCTGGTGTCATAAATAATGATATTTATAATAACATTAATAGCTTCTATTTAGTGTTTACCGTTTACCAGGCACAAATCTAATTTAATCTTGGCAACAATCTGGAGAGGTAGGAATTACTACAGATGAGAAAATTGAGGCTAAGCCCAAGAAACCAAAACCAGCTCCACTGCCGTCAAGCCAATTCTGACTCAGAGTGACCCTATCAGACAGACTAGAACCGCCCCATAGGGTTTCCAATGCTGTGATCTCAACAGAAGCCAACTGCCATATCCTTCTACCACAGAGCAGCCAGTGGGTTCAAACAGCTGACCTTTTGATTAGCAGCCAAGTGCTTAACCACTGCACCATCAAGTCTCCTGACGCCAAGAGAGTTGAAGTAATTTGTCAAACATGACACAACTAGCTGTAGAGGATCTCAGATTTGAACCCATGTAGCACACTGCAGAACTAATGCTGTCAGTTACAAGAAGGCCATACCAGGAGCTAAAATAGACACTGAAGACCCTTTGGTCCCAAGTCAAACAGAGCTGCTGGAACAAATAATCCCCAGACGAGTCACAGCAGGGTGAATTGTGAGGGTCAGTGCTTCAGTTGTTGGCAGAGCTGGAATTAGAATCCCCGTCACCTACCTTCAAATCTACTTGCTTTTCGATGTCAACTCTAGTCCTTGCAGGGCTGTATCTAGCAGAAATGTCTTCACTTTTTTTTTCCACGTAGATGGCTTCCTTCCTATGCAATGACACGAAGTTTCCATCTATTTTTAGATTGTGTTGATCCTTTCAGTTAGAATCAAAGAGAGAAGAAACCAAATTCCTTTGCTAAGGCCACTATCTTTCCACAAATGTTGACCAGGATTTTTTAAGAAGTTGAAACAAAAATATTGTAATAGTTTATAAAGCATTCACCAGGAGCTCATCTAGAAATCCAAATAATCAGCAACCACATGTCTTGAACATTCAAGTTAATCCAGGGCTTCTTGGGCTTTCTTTGTACTGCTGTCTCCCAGATAGAATATAACATTCAGCTTGGAGTGGGTGCTCCATTGATATTTTTGACCGACAAAAGCAAGCAAAAACATCACATAAGCCTCCTGCAACTTTGTTATTATTGTGAAGGTGTTTCACATATGCAAGACAGTTTTCACAACCCTTTTGATTAGTCATTCACGCAAGTATTTGAATAAACATTTCAACTCAAGTCAAAACAATCACAAAGAAGAACAGCACTTACAGTGTGGCTTAGAGAAACTGGGAACTCACCGTCTCTTTTTCTTTACTTTTTTGAATTATGTAAATAATTGTGACCCCCACCTCCACCTCCCCCACTGTGTACTTTTCTATTTCAAAATGCAGAATGACTTGATGAATTTCCTGTTGGTAATGAAGCTGTCTCGTCTAGTGGGACACAAAGGCTGAATGTGACCCATGTAACATATGCAATGTCATGAATTTCTGCAATACTAGAGATAAGGAGCAATGATTTCCAAGGGCCTCCTGTTGGCTATCTCCAAACCCACAGAAAGGGAGTGAAACAGACATTTCAGCAGACTTGTCACCAGATGGTCACCTTTGCTCTCCATTCCAGTTGCTGCTGTCTTCTCAGAAATATTTTCACCAGGAATTATCATCAGTGACCTCACATTTACCGACTTGCCTTTTACTGTACCAACCTGTTTGACCACACATGGACATTTAACATTGCCCTTTTTAAACCTCTTCTTCTCTCTTGTCTTCCCTGACACTGCCATTCCAGGTTCTTTTCTCTCGTCCCTAGGGGCTCAAGCTCTAGTTCCTGTGATCAATACGCACACTCTCAGCTGCCTTGTGTGTATCTTCAACAGAACCCAGTCGCCTCCGACTCTGCTGAACCGACCAGACCCTTAACTAAACCTTATTCCCTTCCTCCTGCAATGAGTAAAGTTGCCTGTGGCCAGAAAGCTTAGAATCATCCTTGACTGCTTTTTCTTTCTTCACCTTCAACTTCAGCTTAGCGTCGTGTTCTGTCCAGTCTATTGCATAATATCTTTGAATCGCTTCTGACGTCATCCTCCACAGTGCCTTAGTCCAGTCCTTCAGTGTCTCTCACCTGCAGCAATGCAGCGGTCTCCCACAAGACGTCGTACATGTGGGATTCCCCGTTTCAGCCGCTCTTCCACACCACCTCATGATGGTCCTCCTTCCGGCAGGCAAATCTGAGGCCGTTGGGCTACTTCTTAAGATGCTTCAAGTATCTCCATCCCTTGAAGAAGAGAATTCAAAGTCCTCAGCATGTTATAAATGACTTTTATAATCAAGCCTGTGCTTGCCTCTCAGGGCTGTCTCCCGCACTACGCCACCACTTCATTCCAATGTGCCTGCCCTTACATTGGTACCTGCAGCTTTGTGACCATGCCAGGCCTCTGCAGGTCTTTATGTCCTTAATTCACACCTGCCTTCCTTTCCACATCACCATCTAACTTTTCCTCACCCCTCAAAGATGCAGGTCCCCACTCCAAGAAATCTTCCCTGACCACATCCAACACCTCAGTCTGAACTGGGTGGTCTTTGTCTGGGTTCTACCTCTCTTTAGCTATAATTCTGTTTGCCTTTCTTTGTATTCTGTGCAACCAGTAATAACAGTAATAAGAGTGTCAGAAGCTTTCTACTAGTAACAACTTTACTGGTATTTTCTGGGGCTTACTCACAATTGTCCAGTGCCACTAATCCACCCACAAATAACAAATTCTTCAAATATGAGAACAAGTTTAAAGAAAACCAAAAGCATTTTGTCACCGCGTATCATGGTTTGTAGTAATTTTCTATGAAGGATACATTGACTTATGGGTAAATGTGCACCTAGGCTAAAGACTTCAAGATTTCCTTCCACCACCCTTCCTCATTTTATTTCCAGCAGTCTGGTCCAAGTTAGCACTGGCATGATGTCAAAGCAATAACCCAGTCTAGAATCCAGCTTTTCAACAACAGAGGACATCAAAAATCCCCCAGGCTTGGGAAGTTCATCAATGGACTGCTTTGATTGAAAACTCTACAACTGCTAGCAGTGGTCTAAAAGGAAAGAGTAAATAAATAGATTCTACTGAGTGATCAAGAAGTTTCCTAAAAATGTATATGTCTTATTCTCTGGAATGCAGCTTTAAAAGGTAATGATAGTAGACACAACTGCTTTATGTGCTAGGCAACAATCACATTCCACTTCCCAACGGAATAATTCACAGGATGTTTGGGAGGGGGCTAGTTCAAGGTAGATCAGTTTTCTTAGAAGCTTCCACTGAATGTTCAGGGTCATAGAACATAAAAGTAAAGAATGATATTTTCACCACAGACTGGATGTTTCAAGACACAAGTGGAATTAAGGAGGCATTATCTATTTTTCATGTTTACAAACGTTAGGCAAGAATAGTTTTATGAAACCTTGATAAATCTTGAGCTCTGCAGTGCTTCTCCAGATGAATGAGTTTTTCTTATCTGCTTTTGGATAGACAGGTCTTATCTAAACTCAAGTTTCATCTTTCTTAGGGAGAGGAAAGGTATTTTGGAATGATCTACCAACAAAATGTTCTACTATTTCCCATTTTCATCGGCAAAAAAAAAAAAAGATATTAATTGTAAATGTCCCTGTAGTCCCAAGTCAGTCAGTCCCCCCTTTTTCCTCACCCCCTACTCTTTTCCAAACCAGGATAATATCATATTAAAGATAAAAAGTCAAACAACAAGGACAAGAGGAAAGAAAGGTCTCAGGAGACTGAAGGACCCGTGTGAATGGGAGACTGTCTCAACATGTGACCAGAAGAACCAGATGGTGCCCAGCCACTACCAAAGAGAGTCATGAAGGGGCACAAAATGCAGAGTCCCTTAGACAAGAGGAGAAAAAGAAGGGTGCAGCTCAAGAACTCTACTAAAAGACCAGAACTGATGGTCTGATGGCCTGGAGAGTCCCCTGGGATCGTGGCCCCTAGACCTGCTGCTGCCCCTGACCAGAAAACACTGCTGAGATCAACTCTTCAGACAAGAAAGAATTGGACTTAGGGACACAGTGTGACGGTATGCTATGTGTACTTCATGGTTCTGCGCATTTATAGGAGGCTGTCGTACTGCTCTCTTTCTAGATGGGAGAGAAGGTGGTGGAGAGGAGGTGACAGGAGCTTGCAGGGAGAGCAGAAGGAGCTGCAGATAGACGGATCTGCACAGTTGATTTGGACCGTAGACTTTCACCTAATCACAGTAAAACAAAAAAGTCAGATGGCATAGTGGTTAAGTGCTACAGTTGCCAACCAAAAGGTCTGCTGTTCGAATCCACCAGGTGCTCCTTGGAAACCTCATGGGGCAATTCTACTCTGTTCTTTAGGGGCATTATGAGGTGTAATCGACTCAACAGCAATGGTTTTAACAGGAGTCAGAACTGTGATGGGTGAAAGTAAGAATTTGCACAAAAACCTGGTGAAGAAAAAAAAAGCTAAACCTTAGCGGCACAAATAGTTTGCACTCTAAATGTTGGCAGTTCGAATCCACCTAGCAGTGCCTCGGAGACAATCCTGATGATCAACTTCTTAAAAGATTACAGCCAAGAAAACCCTGTGGAGCACTTCTGCTCTGTTATATGTACATATGTGGGGTCCCTATGGGCCAGAATCCATTCAACAGCAACTGTTGTCACCAGTAAAACAAATAATAATATTAATTCCAAGTGTCCAAGTGGCCTCAAGTCGGTCCCCAATAGAAGAAGCTCTAGTTAACCAAAACTTTGTCATACTTCTTCCAGACAGCAGAGGGCACTAGATAGCATCAGCACAAGCCGAAGGAAGGAGGAAATAGTACTCAGTCTGTACTCGGTGGTTCTGACGTTAGGAACTCAGATTCACACATGTTTCCCAACTTTACAAGAGGTAATGTCACCTAGTTAAGTTCTCCGTGCTCCCCACACAGAGAACTCTTCAAAAATAAAATAAAAACTGCTGTAAGGTGTGGCATAATTAAATATGCAACCCTTTGTTCTAAGACATTTTATTCCTTGCAGTAAGAACCACAGTAAAAGAAGAGAAATTCTGAAGGCACAGCCTCCCATCCTCGGCCCCATCCAGAAATTCCACCGGGCTCTATTTCCCATCTAGGAAGAAGATGCTAACTCTGTACTGAGGAAAGAAATTTGCACCATAGATTTGTAGGTTGAGCTATTAATTTTTTCAGGAAAAAGATTACCCTGAAATTGGCTGTCATTGAGTTCAGCTGCTTTCTGATACATGCCTGGGTTTAGTTTATGGATAGCCGTCCATTTCCACAATGTGTCTTTTGTTGAAGGACCTCAGAAAATGAACAATAATAAAAAATAAAAATAAAACAACACTGTCACTGAGTTGATTCTGACTCATAGTGACCCTATAGGACAGAGCAGAATTGCTGCTTAGAGTTTCCAAGGAGCACTTGGCAAATCTGAACTGCCGACCTTTCGGTCAACAGCTATAGCACTTAACCACTATGCCACCAGGGTTTCCTGGGACCACTTACAAACTCATCGTTGACTGCATCTTCCCAGGATCCCCTGAAGCTCCTTTTTGGTGAGCCGCCCATGGCCCGACTCAAGGACCATCTGCTGGCCTACGCACCCTTTCATTCCACCCCACAGCTTGTCTGCCCTCATGCTTCTTATGTTTATAAACCCATGTCTTCTCCAGAAAAACTGTTAGAGGAAACTCCAAGGATTCTGCAGTTACCCAAAGGAGAACCTCCATGAGACGAGTCCATTTCTATTCATTCGGAAAGATACATTGCTAACCTAGAGTAGTACAGACAGTGTTCCAGACAACTCAACAGCAACAGGTTTGGTTTTTATTCCAGGTACTGGGCCACAACAAAGAACAGAACAAACAAACAAACAAAAACGCCTGCTTTTCTGGAGCTGACACCTTCACAGGGAGATAGAGATAGGCATACCCCAAAACCTCTTGCCTTGGACTCAACTCTGACTCAAGGTTAACTCATATTTTTTCAGAGTAATGCTGCACTTCCCAGGGTTTTCCAAGGCTCCAGTCTTAAACAAGAAGATTTTTCCATGGTCTGCAGGGTGGGTTCCAGCCACCCACTGTGCTGTGAGTAGCCACGAGCAAATCATTTGTGCCACCCAGGGGCCTAATAAACACAATAAAATGGAAAAACAAAAATGAAACCCTTTGCCATTGAGTTGATTCCAACTTACAGCAGCCCTATAGAACAGAGAAGAACTGGCCCAGAAGTGACTACTAGATTTGAATTGCCAGCATTTTTTAAAAAAAAAATATTTTGTTGTAATTTAAGTGCAAATTTATAATCCAAGTTAAATTTTCATGCAAAAACTTATGCTCATACGTTGAGCTGCTCTCCCCACAGCTCAGCACACTCCTGCGTTCCATCGTGTATTTCCTGTGTGCACTTAACCAGCTCCTCGTCCCCTCTGCCCTCTCATCTCACCTCCAGACAGAGCTCCCCAGTTAGTTTTCAGTGTCTACCACTGCCAAGAAGCATACCCTTGGCCAGTATCATTTCATGTCTTCTAGTCCAGTCCAAGCTTTGCCTGAAAACCTGGTTCAGGAACGGTTCCATTTCTGGGCTAACAGAGAGTCTGGGGGCCACGGTGAACTGCCAAAATTTTTGCAATCTTTTGCTGAAATTTAACCAATGTGCCACTGTAAGTCCATTGTCATGAAGTCAACGTTGACTCACAGTAAACCTAATATAGTATGTAAGTTAATTCTGTGACATATCAGAAGCTGATAAGCATTATGGGGAAAGAAACTGAACAGAATGAGAGAAACTGGAAGAGGAATGATTTTCAGGGGTGGTTGGTCTCACTGAGAAGGTGCCATTTAAGCAATCACTTTCAGAGATAAGAGCATGAGTGAGCAGGTTATCTGGGGAGGACATTCCAAGTAGCAAGAAGACCAAATTTAAAAAAAAAAAAAAAAACTCTTCCATCAAGTAGATTCTGACTCATAGCAAGACTATGCATCACAGTAGAACTGCCCTCTAGAGTTTCCAAGCAGCACCTGGCCAGATTCCAACTGCCAACCTTTTGGTTAGCAGCCATAGCACTTAACCACTGCACAACCAGGGTTTCCAGGAGGAAGAGCCTTGCAAAACCATGAGGCCAGTGTGAAGACAGCAAGAAAGTAAGAAGGAGGGCACAGGTCAGAGAGGAACCAGGGCACATCACATAGTCCTTGGAAGTCACCATGCAGGTTTTGGCTTTTATTGCAAGTGAAATAGGAAAACAAGGGAGGATTTTAACAAAAGTTTTCATGTCTCCTGCTGACAGGCATTGGCCCAGAAGGATGTGTGGTGCTTTACTAATAAAAATTTTAATAAAACACCCAGCCATGATGTTTTCAGTTGCCGCCTATGTATGTGAAAGTGGGACAATGACTAAGAAAGACCTAAGGTTTGAGGCCTTTGGCTTCTAGTATTGGCAAAGAATACTGAAGACCATGGATTGCCAGAAAAAAATAACAAGTCTGTCTTGTAAGAAGTACAGCCAGAATGTTCCCTAGATGGGAGGTTGGTGAGAGTGCTTGTTGGTATTCAGGACACCAGGCGTGATACGACGGCAGCCGTTCCAGAAAAATAATTCCAAAATTGCTCTGAAGGGTGGATTAGGTGCTGGCATCAGTGCCTAGCTCCCCAAAGAGAGTACTCTGAAGGGGACTGTAGTGATATTCAGCAATGAGGTATGGAGCACTTATAACAGTGAAGTTCACAAACTTGTCAAACCTCGTATGTGTGACGCAGTGCAGATAGACTAGGTGTCTGAGCCTGTGTATCACTCTGTGATTTCATGAATGTAGCCATGTGTATGTGATGAAATATATAACTATGGGCATATGTTGTACTTTGGACATGGTGTCAGGAGGGTCAAGTCCCTGCTTGGTAAGTAGAGGGTCAGCGTCAAAGACTAAGACCTTTGACAAGAGGGACTGACACAGAGGCTGCAACAGTGGCCTCAAACATAGCAACAGTTGTCAGGAAGGCAAAGGACCAGGAGTGTTTCCTCCTGTTGAACATAGGGTTGCTATGAGTCGGAAACACTGACCTGCCCCATACCCAGAAGAACATACGGCAAGAACAGCAAAGCTGTTGAAAAGGATCCGTCCCTCTAAATTCACAGTCCTCAAGATCATTGTGGAGAAATCTGGCAAAGGGTTTGGGATTTTTTGGTACCATGTACCTGGTGGTGTAGTGGTTAAGTGTTACAGCTGCTAATCAAAAGGTCGGCAGTTCAAAGCCACCAGGTGCTCCTTGAAAACCCTTTGGGGCAGTTCTATTCAGCCTTGTAGGGTCGCTATGAGTCAGAATCAACTTGATAGCAATGAGTCTTTTGTGGTTTTTAGGTTTTTTGTTTTTTTGTTTATTGCACATAGCCGGTATTTCTTACAAAACTCGATCTCCACAATAACTTAGTTGGTGTAATGGTTGTATTCTCTCTTTACATATGAGAAACCTTGGCGGTACAGTAGTTAAGAGCTCAGCTGCTAACCAAAGAGTTGGCAGTTCAAATCCATCAGCCACTTATTGGAAACACTATGGGGCAATTCTACTCTGTCCTACAAATTACGATGAGTCAGTGTTGACTCACAGGCAACGGGTTTGGTTTGGTTTCGGGATTTTACAGACAAGCAAAGCTGCACACTAGCTAAACATCAACAGCTGGCAAGGATCAAGCAAAACATTTTTCTTCCAGTGCTGGTTTTCCTGGAAGTTTTCTTCATCATCTTAAGGACTAGACCAGGTTAGTATTCCTCTTTCCTGGTAGTTAGAGAACACTAGTCATTGCTCCCCAACATTTTCAACCCCAGATTATTGCTATGCATTGGGTTTGGGTTGGAAACAACACGAAGTCATCCAATCACTGCCTTCTACCCCATCCTGACACACCCACGATCAGAACTACAAGACTTAAAGATGAAAAACCATCTTTTGAGGCACAGCTGAGAGGAGCAGATGGGAGGTTAAGTGCTATGTCTGAGAACCAAAACAGACCAGCAGTTCGAATCTGCCTTGGAAACCATGGGGCAGTTCTACTTTAACCTCTAGGGTCGTTATGAGTCAGACCAGACTCAAAAGCAGGGAGTTGGGGGGTCTTTTCCTTAACATCAGCTCAGTGATACCCGGGAAATCATTTAACCATTCTGGCCTAAGTCTTATCTGAGAACTGAAGAGTTTTGAGTAGATTATATTGTGGTTGAACTCCAGCATTCTGCAGTTTCATAGGAAGAAGGTGTGTCAAGTAAATAACAAGAATCTGGGGGTTCTCACAGAGCTTTGTAAACAATACAGCATTAGACAGTTGTCATACATTATGATCAGTTTATAATTATTATAAAGCTAGCCAGGAAGCATTTATTTACGAACGTTAACAGATGCAGCATCAAAGCCCCCACAGGTTAATCTTGTGGGAATATTGAATAATATTCTATTTTCTTACTGATGTGAAGGAACAACTGAAGAAGGCAAGCCCAGAGGTCTGACCCAGTGCATCGAGATACTGCCACCACTACAAAGGACCAATTCAAGCCATCCTCAGTCCCCAAATGTGAGGTGTTCAAGTGAAACTTTTAGATCTGATCTCTCATCTGGGTCAGTGTAACTCTGTGCCTCTCTCTTTCCTATGTCTCTGTCACCCTCATGCCTACCCTGTCCCCCAATCAGGTCAGCCTGTATTTCCCAGTCTAGAGTCAGGAGGCTATAAATCTCAGAACACAGAGGTGTGACCCTACTTGAAGATTTCAGACTTGCCAAATAATAATAATAAAGCAAACACACTGTCACTGAGTAAGCATGGCCACCCTATGTGTGTCAGAGTAAACCTGCGCTGCACAAGGCTGTCAGTGCCTCATTTTTAGAGGTAGATCCCTAGGCCTTTCTTCTAACGTGAGCCTGGGTGGATTCGAACCTCAGTCCTTGGGGTTGCCAGCCAAGTATGTTAACTATTTGCTCCACCCCAAGACTTTCCGGCCTTCCTAAGGTGGTAAAGGCAGGGAAGCAAAGCCCTTCGTCTTTTCTCCACCTTCTTCTCAAAATGCCATTTCTGCCAGGAACAGGAACTTGAAAGAGAGAAAGAAAGTAAAAGAGGGAGGGTGGGAGGAATAAGGAAAGAGAAGGAAAGACAGAGGGAAAGGGAAGGAAAGGAGGGAGAGAGGGAAGGAGGAAGGGAAGAAGGGAAGGGATGGAGGAAAGGAAGAAGAGAGGAAGAAGAGGAGGGAGGGTGGGAAAGAGGGAAGGAAGGAAGGCAGGAAATGAACAAAGGAGGGAGGGAAGGGGAAGAAGGAAAGGAGGGAGGGAGTCGGGCAGAGAGGGAGGAAGGGAGGAAAGAAGAAAGGAGGGAGTGAAGGAGGGGAGGGAGGAAGGAGTGACCCAAGGAAAGAAATCCTATTAAAAAAGAGGCAGATTGAAGGGATTGGCCGTCCTTTCCCTTTCAGTGAAGCCACAGTCAACTCCCGGGACGGCGCCCCGGGACAGCCAGAGCTGGACTCTGAATTCCTGCCTGACAGGGCCCTGTAGCTGCTCCAGCTTCTCCCAGACTCCGGTTTCCCTCGGCCTCTGCTCCCGGCCCAGGCCCCTCTCTCAGGCTCTTCACTCCCAGCTGCGGTCCACCCTGAGCCAGGCCTCTCTCCAGACGAGGCCCTCTCTGGTCCCCCGCTCCTGGAGGCCGTGTGTTGAGCCTCAGGAAGCCGACGTGTGGCATTTATTAGCGCTCAAGGAAAAGTGCTGGCCTCATCAGAAGGCACAGCTGGAGACACTGCGCTTTTCAAAGGCACGGAGCTGACCTCCAGCTCGGCGGCTGGAGGCCGGGGTAGTGCAGACTCAGGCGATTCTCCTTCTCTCTCCCGGCCGCCCGCTCCCACCTCTCCCTCCAGCCTCCACCCTCTCCTTCCAGCGGTGTCCTGACCTTGCAAGGCCCGAGCCCTCCCCCCATCCATCTCCCTACATAGTGTCTCTGCGGTGAACTCAGGCTGGGAGATTAATTGCTGCTATCACCCTTAATCCATCACACTTCCCAAAGATTGTTTTGACATCTAGTTAATTTTTGGCTGATGATTTATCAAATTCTTATTACCGTGCTCTGAAGGGGCTCATTTATTGTGTTGATTCATGGTAATGATAAAGAGGAAGCATTTTGAATTTTAACTACATTTCTCTCACTTCTACCCTGCATGGTTAAAAAGAAAAAAAGGAAAAAGAAAGAAAAAGAAAAGGGGAGGGGAAAAAAGGCTGTAGCTGGGAAACTCCAACAATTCAGAATGCGAAAGAATAGGAAGAGAGGGGAAAATCCTGACATTATGTGAGCAAAAGTCTAAAAAGGATATATATATATACATATGTATGTGTGTATATATGTATCTATGTATCTATGTATGTGTAGGTATGTGTGTGTATATATATGTATATATATACATATATACATATATATACATATACACACATATATACGTATATATATACACATTATTTTTAGCATCTGGGTCTGAACTGCGTTTGGAAAGCTGGTACCCCTAAGACTCTTAAGCATTTTATGGCCCCTGTAATAGTACCTAAATGTCTACTACAATTTTATTCAAATAGAACTTAATGGTAAATGACTATAGCCACATACTGGTGGAGATGTAGAACAGAGTCTTTGCCAGCCAGATGGCCTCCCCATCTTTTAAAAGTGCAGGGAGACTTTCCTTCACCCTCTGGTCACTCCCCAGATCTTCCAAATTTCTCACTTACCACTCTGCTACCTAAAATGCTCAAAGCCAAGGCTCATCCTTTGTCAAGAGTGAGGGAAGCTGGCTTCTCAGGGTCTGAACTCAAAGAGGTGACTAGAGTGTCCTAAGGAAAGGTGATCATCGGCAATCACAGAGGTGGCTGTAGGGGTGTGAAATTAATCCAGGCAGAAGGACAAGGGGAAAACCATCCTGCAGTCACCCAGTGGAAAGACTCCAGACTTGCATCTCCCTGAAAGATTTCCTACCAAAGAAAGGCAAGCCCAGTTAGGGAATAAAGGATGACAGCAGTGTGTTTTCAATCGTGAATCTCCAACAGAGGACCCTGACAACAGCCAAAAATTCTGTATACAATACTTTTGGAAGTATAAAAATAGAGAAGTCTTTTCCTTCTCCATAGCACCAGGACTGGTGGACAACTCCCAACACTTGTCGTGAGTTCCATACCACTGTCCTTCCACCACTCAGCCTTACTTTTTTACTCTAAAAAATAATAATAATAATAAAGCTGGAAACTCAGTGCATCACTGTAGGAAGCCAGGACTGCCCTGAAATCCTCAACTGTAAATATCATGGGCCTGTGCAAGGGATGTCGGCATCTCACAGGTGACAGGACTTGATGCTCCAGATGGTGATGAAGAAACCAACTGAACGCACTCCTGTTGAGTTGATTCCGACTCATAGAGACCCTACAGGACAGAGTAGAACTGCCCCATAGAGTTTCTAAGGAGCATCTGGCAGATTTAAACTGCTAGCCTTTTGGTTAGCAAATGTAGCAATTAGCCACTATGCCCTCAGGGTTTCCATGGGGAGGAAAGGGTGGGCCAATTGTCCTCCTTCCTCCCTTGAAAAGGGATTGGGCAATTTTTCTCTTATTTTCTGATTTTTGAAAAATTGCAAAAATTACCTATCTTGTTGAAAGTTATGAAGTTACTGTTTCAATTTTTAAGTAGTTTTTGACATTTCAACTCACTTTTTGACAATTTTGATATTCTTTCTGAAATGGTTTCCATGCCACCTTCATTTATTAATATATGGTCTTATGTAGTTAACATTTCTTTTTCAACAGGTTTCCAAAGGTTGGCAGTTTGAATCCACAAGGTGCTCCCTGGAAACTCTATGACGCTGTTCTACCCTGTCCTACAGAGTCACTACAAGTCAGAACCAACTCAACGGCACTGTGGCTTTGTTTGTTTGGGGGGGAGGAGATTATTATAGCTGTAGCTACCTTATGTTTAAATTCACATCATATGTGTCTGCAACTTCTCCAGCTTTCCTGATTAGTCTTGCCAGAGACCTGTCTATTTCATTAGCCTTTTCCCATCTTAGCAATGGGACTGCTGGGGCAGATTATCCAATCTGCAAGGTAAGCACAGGCCTGCTCGTGCTTGCTTACTCGTCTGAAGTGAACAATTTCACATTTTCTCACCACACCAAAGATTCTGCTTCTAGTTAAGGCTGGCATCTGTCTGTCTCTCAACCCCACAATACCTTCCCACAGAATCAAAGCCTCTTTTCAAATGTACACTCCCTGATAGGGACAGGGACACGGACAGGGACTCACTAAACAGGGTAAGCACCAGCTGACTTGTGCTTACTCACTGGTCTAAACAGTGTCACCTGGGTTTCACTTTGAGTGGTGTGATAAATCTCACATGAAATTGTTCACCGCAAACCAGTAAGTAAGCATATGCAAGCCCATCCTTAGCTTGCTGATGGGTAAGCCACCCCTGGGCACTCCTGTTCAATTAACTGCTGAAGCCAAAATTCTGGATGCCGTCCTGACCTCCTCACATACCTTTACATCCAATCCACCCAAAATTACTAGGGATAAAAAGAAGTCTTGCCTCGGGCTACTCATTACTAATTCTTTCCTCTCTTATACCATCCTTCCCTAAACTGAAAACCAAACCAAAGTTACTGCCATCAAGCTGATGCCAACCCTATAGGTCAGAGCAGAATTGCCCCACAAAGTTTCCAGTGAGTACCTAGCAGATTTGAACTGCTGACCTTTGTAGCAGACATAGTACTTAACCACTATACCATCCAAGTTTCCATAGGACCATCTCAATTGCCTTCTAACTTGAATCCCACCTGTCATGGTTATGTTGTTATTATTGGGTGCCCTGGAGGTGATTTCTGATCCATACTTAGTCCATACGACAGATCAGAACTTCCCCACGGGGTTTTCTAGGCTACAACCTTTACAGGAAGGGAAGGCCAGTTCTTTCTCCATAGAGCCACTGAGTGAGTTTGAAGCAAAAGACGACATAAAGTGCTGAACCACTGAGCAGCCAAGCCTTCCTGCTTTTGCTGGTGCCCTGTATCAGTTGCACTCTGCAAAGCAGTCAAAATGATCTTTCTAAAGCATAATTGAAGTATGTTATTTTTTTTCTAAGTATCTCCCTTAAAGACCCTAAGATGGCAACCCAAAGTCCTTCTAGCGTATCCAGAGTGACCACAGGATCTGATCCCCATCTATTTCTGCGGCCTCTCTTTTACCACCCTGAGTCCAGTCTCGTACCCTGGCCCACTTGCAACTCCTCCAAATAGCCAACAAATTGTCACCTTAGGGCCTTCACCCTAGCTGCTGGCTCTACCTGGAATGCTCTTCCCCCAAATAGCAAAGTTGGTTTGTTAGAGCTTCTCACCTCTTCTCAAGCTTCATGTTGTATTCCGTATTCTGTCTACCCCAGTAGACTAGGAAATCAGAGTTGAAGGATAAATGAGATCTAACAGAGGCTGAAGGGGGTAAAAACAACAGTGTCACCCTTGGCTGCTGAAGACAGGACCTGTGAGACCAGCTGAGTGTGGGACAGCAACTTGCCTGGGGTCAGCAGCATGGTTCCCAGGAGAGTAAGTATTCCTAGGGGAGTCTCTGAAGGCCTTCAAGGGTCTTTGTCAGACCTGCAGGCAAGAATTACTCAGGGAGACTTGGCTGGCCCGCAAGAGACATCTTTATTGGAAAACGAAAGCCCTTCAGTGTACAGCAGTAGCGGAGTGTATGGCACTCCCACAGGCTGTGCTGCTGAGCAAGTTTGGGGTTGGGTTTTTATAGCTGGTCTAGGTCCAGGGTGGGAAAGTCTGGTGGCATAGCGTTTAGGTGTTACAGCTGCTAACCAAAAGGGCAGCAATTCACATCCAAGAGGCTCTCCTTGGAAACTCCATGGGGCAGTTCTACTCTGTCCTATAGGGTTGCTACTAAGTCAGAATCAACACCACGCAGTAGGTTTGATCTTTGAGGTTTTGTTTTTTTGTTTTTAGGTCTCAGGTATAGCTGGAGACAACAAATCAGTGATGGGAATCTGAAGAATCTCCTTTTCAGGATGGCAGGTGGCTGTTTGTCCCTTGGCTGCCCATTCATGCAGACTTTAAGATGGTTCCTGTCACCGGGGCTGCCGTGACCAGTACCAGGATTTACTGTGGGGTACTGCTCTAACCCAGTTTCTTGCTGCCTTGGATCTGTTCCCTTGTCCTGATTGTAGCTCTTTGGGGTCCCTGTCAGAATGACATATAGTGGTCACCTTTGTCTCCTCTGCACATCTCTGAATTGAGTCTAAACTGGCTTCTCTGAAAAAATAATTTGAGGGATAATTTAAGGAATAGTCCCTGGGTGCGAGTGTTAAAATGAGCTGCTTGTTACTCCAGAATGTTCCAAGATGTGTTTAGGTTTGCCCTTCATGTCCCTGTCTCATAAATACATGAAGCATTGCCACTTTTGGCCTTCTGTGAAAGGCTCAAGGCCTGATCACTGGTGTAGCAAAGGCCCGTTGGAAGGACTGACTTTGGCTTTCGCAACACTCTCTCTTGGTCACAACAACACATGATTTTTTAAAAGGCATCAGACATGGAGAATGTGCTCACGTGTGTCTGACAATTAAGTCAGTGAACTTAATTGTTCTAAGTGCTACATACCTCATTGCTGAATATCATTAGCATCACCTTCAAAGTACTCCCCTTAGGAAGCCATGCACTGACGCCAGCGCTCAGTCCACCCTTGAAAGCAATTTTGGAACTCTTTCTGGGATGGTCTTTGCTCACAGTGGCAAGGTAGCGAGTTGGCAAACTTAATTGTATGGTTGTCTGTGAGGGAGTTTTTAGCTAGAAAACATATAACTGTTTAGAATACTTTCCCTACTCACCTGATTTGGTCCCCAAAGATTTTTTTCTTTTGGAAGATAAAGGAAATATGAAAAGGAAGACAAGTTTAAGACATTCAGGACATCAAGGGTAATAGGACAGCAGCTCTGATAGCCATTCCATAAAAAGAGTTCCAAAACTTCTTTGAAGGATGGACTAGGCACTGGCGTCAGTGCACAGCTTTGCAAGAGGAGTACCTCGAAGGTGACTGTAATGATATTCAGCAATGAGGTATGTAGCACGTTTTCTAGGCTGAGTTCATGAACCTAACTGTCAGACTTCATACACTCCCTCTCCACTCCCAGCTATGAACACTGGCCCAACCCACTTGAGTGTCGGTCATGTTCAAGGACATTCCACCTTCGCATAGATCCTCTCCTCTTCTGGTTTCCTAATCAGTTATCTCCTCTGTGGTCCCCACTGCAAGTCCATCTCCCAATCCCATAAGCCCTTTCTTCATCAGCATTCAAGCAAGGTCAAGTCGGCTGCAGCTTAGAAAGAAAAAATATCCCTTGGCCCCTATAGCTTCCACCTTCTCTGTCTGTAACTGTTCACAGCCAAGAGTCTCAAAATAGGTGTCTCACTTTGGGTGTCCATTTCCTCACCTCTGCCTCACTCCTTAGTTCACCTCCTCACCCTTCTCCCTTACCCTCCATCTAACTAGCCTTTGTCCATATCCCGACCACTCCCTTAATGCTAAATCTAATGGGCACATCAAAAGCTTGATCACCTTGAACTTGAGGCAGCACTTGGCTATGGACCCTCTCTCTTCCCTTGGATTCCCTGACTATACTCTGCTGACTCTCTCCTTGCCTTCCAGACAGCTGTTTCTCAGAATGCTTTGTAAGGCCCTCTTCCTCAGCTCATACCTTCAGTGAGACCCCCTTAAATGTAGCTCTTCTCCAGTGTTCTAGACTCAGCCCTGTTCTCTGCAAAAGCTCTCCGAGTCACCTCAGCTTGACTCCAAGAGTCATTAGTATGTTTATACACTTACATATATGAAGAAACTCTGGTCATGTAAGGGTTAAGTGCCACAGCTGCTCACCAAAGGATCAGCAGTTCAAATCTACCAGGTTCTCCTTGGAAACTCTATGGGGCAGTTCCATTCTGCCCTACAGCATCCCTGTGAGTTGAAACCAACTCGTTAGCAATGGGTTTCAGTTTTTTACTTTATATATGTATATATATATATGTATATATATGTATATATATATGTATATGTATATGTATGTATATATGTGTATATATATCTATATATGTGTATATATATCTATATATGTGTATATATATGTGTGTATATATATACACATATATATGTGTATATATATCTATATATATATGTGTATATATATCTATATATATGTACATATATATGTACATATATACGTACATATATATAGATGTGTACATATGTACACATGTACATATATATGTACATATATATATATGTACGTATATATATGGCCTGGATTTTTCTGCTGAACTGCACCTCTTACCTGTTGGATATCTCATGAACAGCTAACAGTAGATACTTCTCAGTTACCTTGTCAGAACCTGCATGCCACAAACCACCAAAGCCTGGTCTTCCATACCTTCTTTCGTGAGCAAGAACACCATTCCACCCAGTGGCCCACGTGGAGACTGGGAACCACACTTGGCTCTGACTTTCAGTTTCCTGCCCTCCCCTTGCTAAATAGCATTACTGACTTTACTATTTCTGGAATAAACTATAGATGGTCCCTGATGGACAATACAGTTATTTGCATTACAACAAAACATACTTCTGGGCATCTTTTTTTTTTTTAACATGTTATCCTCAGTCATATATACTACACACAGTGTGACAGTGCCAAATTGACCGGAGTTATTGTTCTCAGATGCGCATTTGCTGATGTTTGTTGCTCTTTATAAAGATACTGGTAATAAATGGAAATGAGAACATAAGCTAAAAGAAACAATGAAGTATCCAACTTACATCAGAACCAATTTATGATGGAGGAGTCAGAATGGAATCCCAGTGTAAGTCAGGACATGCTTCCTGTATTTCCTTTAGATATCTAGTACGTTTGCCTCTGCCGAACAAGTTAGCCCTGTTTGTGAGGGTTGCAACAGCACCAACAAATTGTTGCTTCTGATCTGTGTTTTTAAAATTAATTCTCCATATTGCAGCTATATATTCAATGTAGAAAATGTTAAAACCACAGAGAAAAAACTCTAAGATAAAAATCAAAATGGCCCATAATTTCACATTTCAGAGGTAGCTGCCAGTATTTCTGTGCTTGGGGTGTGCCTGCACGTGTGTGTGTGTTATGTACTTTAAAGGTAAAATAAAATTGAGATGATATACTATATTATTTTGAAACCACTTTTCCTCGTTAAATAATGCTTTTCCATGTTGACTGTTTTTTCCTTTTGCCAATTTCACAGGCCCAATAAAACATCCTATTGTTATTTTGCAAATCCTCATGGTGTGGTGGTTAAGTACTATGGAACTGTGTCCCCCCAAAAATGTGTGCAGCCACGTGGCTGGGATATGGTTCCCAGTATCTTGGGACTGTCCTCCTCCATTGTGTGGTTTTGCTAACCTGTATGTTAAAGGATTAGGGTGGGGCTGTGAATTCCTGCTGTGGGGGGAGTTGCCCTGGAGTATGGCTTGCCCCACCCTTAATGCTTTTAGCTTGCAAGGAATAAAAGGAAAAAGAGACAAAGGACAATTTGAGAACCTCGCTACCATCAAGCAAGCAGCAGCGGGAGCAGAGCGCGTCCTTCAGACCAGAGGTTCTTGCGTGAGGACGCTCCCTGGACAAAGACTTATACAATACCGGACTTTCCTCCAGAGCCGCCAAGGGGAAAGTCTTTCCCTGGAGGGGACACCCTGAATATGGACTTACAACCTACCGGACTGTGTAAGAATAAATCTTTCTTTGTTAAAGCCATCCACTCTGTGGTATTCTGTAGCTGACTAAAACAAGTACTATGGCTGCTAACCAAAAGATCAGCAGTTCAAATCCACCAGACCTCCTTGGTAACTCTATGGGGCAGTTCTACTCTGTCCCATAGGGTCATTATAAGTCAGAATAGACTCCACGGCACTGGTGTATTGTTATTTTACAAATCTGGGTGGTGTAGTGGTTAAGTACTATGGCTGCTAAACAGAAAGTGTGTAGTTCAAATTCATCAGGCACTCCTTGGGAACTCAGTGAGACAGTTCTACTCTGTGGTCTAGGATTACTATAAGCTGGAATCGACTTGATGACAGCAGGTTTTGTTTGGTTTTGCCTGTTGTTATTTTATTTTAGAAGGCAATGGTAGTTTAGTGGTAAAATTCTTACCTTTCAAGTAGGAGACCCGAGTTTGATTCCCAGCCAGTGAGCCTCAAGTGCACCCACTACTCTTTTATCAGTGGAGACTTGCCTGTTGGAAGTCAACAAAAATATTGTTATTTTAGTTTGCATTTGTTTGATGACTAATTTCACCATGTTTATTACTTATCGGAATTTGCTTTTCTAAAATAATATATTCATGACACATATATTTTACTTTGATATGTTTATTTACTGTTGATTTCCAAGTGTGCTTTTTGTATAAAGATTGCTACAGATATTAAGCATGTCCCAAATATTTTCCTAGAGTTAGAACCTTGCTTTTAATTTTATATGTTACATGTTTTAGAAAATTTCAGATTTTATATGCTTATATCTGCCAATCATTTCCACTAGAGTTATCTATTTAATGCTTAGAAATCCCTTCCCCTCTTCCAATAATTAGGAAGTCATCTACATTTTCCTTCTCTTAAATGTTTTAAATTTCTGCGCCAATGAAGCTATGAATACTTGTATATCTATTTTGTAACTAACCACCTTATTAAACTTTCTTTAATGTCAGTAGTTTTCCAAATTCTTCTCGTGGGTTTTTCAGGTTAACAAAAATATCTGTAAGTTACGTTAAATTTTTTCTTCTCCTTTCCAATATTTGTACCTCACATTTTCTTATCCTATTTCTGGGACTCTCTGAATATTGTTCAGTGGTAATGCTGGTAGCCAGGAAATTCCAGCTATCCTTAGGCTTTAATGGGACTGTCTTTAGTGTTTCATTATGCCAATAATGCTTTTTTATTTAATTTACATATCATTCATCATGCTAAAGAAATACCCTTCTGTTTCAAATTTAGTAAAAGTTGTGTTTGTAATTAATCAGCAGTGAGAATTAAACTTTATAAAATCTTTTGCTTGGCTGTTTATAGAGATGAATTTTATTTAAAATACATTAAAGCCAGAGTATTTTTACTTCTCTGGAATAACCTTTTCTTCATCATTTAAACCATCCTTTAACATTCTGCCAAATGTAGTTTGTTAATATTTTTTCAAGAGTTTTTTTCTACATATACTTAAAAGTTAGATTAGCTGCCTAGTTTTTATAGAGAGAGTATTGGTTGCCCTTTACCAGCCCTATGACAACTGTTAAACTGGGAAGCTTGCCTTCTTTTACTATGCTCTAAAACTGTTTACACAGGACAGCAAGCATTGTCTCTTTGAATATTTATCCACAAAATATGTTTAGGAGATAAATCCTTTAATTGATTTTTCAAATGCATCCGTAGTTATCGGTTACTTTCTAAATAGTCAGGAAATGTGGATTTTATTTGCTTTTTTTTAGTTCTGTGTCAGAATATTTTTTTCCTCTTTTAATATCCAGGTTATTGGGGGTATTTATGCATATGCTTTTATCTATTTGTGTGTGTGTATGTGTATGTGTGTGTTTGTTTGTGTGTTGCATCATGGTCAGAGAGTGTGGTCTATAAAATTTCTACTCTTTGGAATTTATTGAGAATTTTTTTATAGACTAGAATTGGATATTTTTATAAGCATAGATGTTTCAGTGGCAAGTATGTTTCTATTTAGAGAGTATACAATTCTGTATATATTAAGATATATGATATACATTTCAGTGGATCAAATGTCATTCTTTACCCAAGCTTGATTGAACCTGCATGCTGAATTGTGGCCAGCACCCTTCCTAGGTCCTGACAGTCCTATATGTTTTTCCTATTTTTAAAAATTTTTTGATCATTTTCATAGGATTCTGGGAGGCATAATCACAGCTTACCCAGAAGTCCCCAGAGAAGTCTTTCTAAAATGCAAATCTTGTGATAATACTTCTGTGTCTAGAACTTTTTAAACATTCCACGTCTACTTCCTACTCTCTATTCCTCCCCTACTTGTCCTTGGCATAAAGCAGAGACTCCTTAAAATGACAAATAGATCTTTCAGTTCTGCATTACCTCTCCCTTCTTCCTGCCAACCCGTTCCTCATGCCCTGTCCAAGTCACTACACACTCTTGAAGTCCCACTTCCTCTTGTCCTTCTGTCCGGATTTTTAAGTCCATTATTCACAGAGCCCAGAACATCATCCCCAGCCCCTGTTCTCACCTTACTATAGAACTAACCAGCCCGTTGCCTTTGAGTCCGTTCCAACTCATAGTGGTCTATAGGACAGAGCAGAACTGCCCTGTAGGGTTTCCAAGGTGTGGCTTGTGGATTCAAACTGCCAGTCCCATTGGTTAACAGCCAAGCTCTCTTTACCACTGGACCACCCAGACAGCTGTTTTCACCCAGTTAGATCCTACTTGTTCTTTAGGTCTTATTTTAAATATCACTCTCTGCGCCTGGTTGGAAGACCTGGCAGGGCAGTAAAGAAAAGCTATGGCTGCTTGCTCAAAGATCTGCTCTTTGGAAACCCTATGGGGCAATTCTACTGTATCCTGTGGAGTTGTTGTGAGTTAGAATTGACTAGAGGGCAACACATTTGGTTTTTGTTTACCTGGGGTTCAGATGAAGGTTTGGTAAGAGCCCTCTCCATCCCAGCCCACTCCTTTTCTTGGTATTTAATTAGTATTTATCTCATTATACTGTAAGTGCCTCCTTCCTAATTAGGCTGCAAGCTTCTGGGCACGGTGATCGGCTCCTTCATGGACCCAAGGCACAAGTGACAGCTGGGGTCAGAGCTGCTAAATTAATTCCAGTTCTACTGCTTATGAGTCTGTGCTTATCAATGAAGACTGAGAAGAACTGCTTGTTTAGGTTCAACAACTTATACAAATAATGATTATAATTAATGATTTTGAGTACTTACTGTTTTTGAGGCACTGAACATAGGTATTCAGGGCTGGCTTCCTACATGTGTGACCAGTGCTCAAGGGGACCGC
Source organism: Heterohyrax brucei (assembly GCA_028571685.1). Taxonomy (NCBI): domain Eukaryota; kingdom Metazoa; phylum Chordata; class Mammalia; order Hyracoidea; family Procaviidae; genus Heterohyrax; species Heterohyrax brucei. The sequence goes on along the minus strand of CM053160.1, from coordinate 67,238,677 downwards.
CACGCTTGGCTTTAAGGCTTTGCCACCAACATCTTAGAATTCATGCATTGTAAACGAAATTCAGTAGGACAAGGGAGAATGTGCTGTGGGTGAGCTTTTCCATCAGCTTGTGTACAGTTCTGCTGCCTCCTATCTCCCAATCCCAACACACCCCTCTCTAGGGTGGATTCTCAGCCTCCTCCTCCCCACTTCTGCACCCATCTATGCCTGGTGGGGCCTGGGCACAGAGAGGGCTGGGGCTGGCACTTATGCCCTGCATGCCAAGTAGCAAGGAGAGGGTGCCTGTGAGAGTGTACCTTTTTCCACAAGTATTGCTGCATCTTAGCAGATAAAAAACCAGGCCCATTGCCCTGGAATCAATTCCTGCTCATAGAAACCCCATAGCACAGGACAGAACTGCCCCATAGAGTTCCCTATAGGTGCAGCTGACATTCTGAGCGGGAGCCCAGTGGTTAACTGCTGCACCAGAAGCAACATATTAAATAGCAAGTGAAAAACAACATCGTCATTTGAGAAAGAATCCATAGAAGAAAGGAAAAAAAATTCTTTTCCTTGTTTTTTCCACAAAGGACCCTGCATTTCCATTTTGCAGAGGCCCACAAATTATGTAGTCAGTCTGCTTCCATTATTCTCTCTTCCCAGATAAGGAAGCCAAAGCCACTGTTAGTCTTACTTGGTGATTTTATGAAAAAAAAAAAAATGACATCCCCTTTGGATAGACTTATGACAAAAAACACATTCTGTTTTTCAAGCTGAATGCTGGATTTTAGTCCTTTTTGTCCAGTTCAGCCAAATACCCTATTTGGGAGTGAAAAATATACAGTCATCTGGAATGATAGTGAAGGACATGAAGGGATAAAACATACCCAAGACTACAGGGCTCCTAGGTGGTGGTGTCAATTTTCAGTCCATGCATTCTGACTTCAGCATCTGAGCTCTAACCACTGCTGCTCTCGAATATGCCTGAAAAAGTATTTATCTGCAGTATTTCTTAAAATGCACATTTCTAGGTTCTACCTGATGTGTGCTTCCACACATCTGTCGGTTTGTCATATTGTGAGGGCTTGTGCCTTGCTGTGATGCAGGAAGCTGTGCCACAGGCATTCAGATGTCAGCAGGGTTACCCTTGGCCCACAGATTTTGACTGAGCTTCTGGACTAAGACAGACTAGGAAGAAAAATCTAGCAGTCTACTTCTCAAAAGAAATTAGCCAGCGAAAATCTTTTGATTTTTTTATTATTATTTGGATCCACAGTCAACACACATAGAAGCAGCAGACAAGAAATCAAGCAAGCTATTGCACTGGCCAAATCTGCTGCAAAAGACCTCTTTAAAATGTTACAAAGCAAAGATGTCGCTGACCCAAGCCATGGTATTTTGAATCGCCTCATATGGGTGGGAAAGCTGGAAAGCAAACCAGGAAGACCAAAGTAGAATCAATACCTTTGGATTATGGTTTGGCAAGGAATAGGGAATATACATTCTTCTTTTTTAGTATTTTATTGTGTTTTAAGTGAAGATTTACAGTACAAGACAATTTGCCATACAAAACCACACATCGCTATGCAACTCTAGCTGTGCTCCTCACCCATGACAGCACACTCCTCCTTTCCACCCTGTACTACCCGTATTCCTTCAACCAACTCCCACCCCATCCACCCTCCACCCTGTCATCCCACCTCTGGATAGCAGCTGGAATATACATTCTATGGACTGCTCAGAGAATGAGCAAATCTGTCTCAGAGAAAGTACAACCAGAATGTTCTTGGAAGCATGGATCGTGAGACTCCTCATGTACTTTGGACTTGTTCTCAAGAGGGACCAGACCCCAGAGAAGGGCACCATGCTTGCTAAAGTAGATGGTCAACGTAAAAGAGGAAGGTTCCCAGCAAGATGGATTGACGCAAGCGGCTGCCATGATGGGCTCAAGCATAACAACAATCTTGATGGCAGCATGGGACTCGTAGGGTTACATTCTGTCACAGTGAGTCAGAGCCTACACCCTAGAAATCAGAATATCTAGAAGAGAGGCAGGGAGAGCTGTCTGTATTTTTATCAAGTGCCACAGATAACTTATTACAAGTTAGGGAAATGTTCTTACACTATACAGATTCTACCAGGCCTTAGTTTTTAATCGGCAAAGAGCGCAACAAGAAAGTAGAGGTTTCAGACTGGTTAGGATTTGAAAGAGGAAAAAATTCAGCTCATGGCAAAATTCTAGTGAAAGGGAGAATAGTATTTTGTTTTGGTTTTCTTGTTTTTTGAAATGCATTCTGTGTTTAGCTTGACAAAACTCATCAGCATGTCTGAAATTGTCCATTAATAATCAGAACATGGAACACAGAATATGAATTTAGGCAAACTCGATGTTGTCGAAAATGAAATGGAATATTTGCAGACAGATATCTTAGGTATTAGAAGCTGAAATGGACTAGGATTGTCCATTTAAATTAAAAAAAATAAATCACACAGCCTTCTATACTAGGAGTGAATTGACAAGGCAGAGTGTCACGTATATTATCAAAAAGAATATTTCAAAATGCATTCTGAAGTACAACGTTGTTGGGAAGAGGATACTATCCACATGTCTACAAGGAAGACTGTCATGGATTGAATTGTGTCCCCCCAAAAATATGTGTAGCCATGTGGCTGGGACATAATTCATAGTATCTTGTGACTGTCCTCCATTTTGTGGTTTCCCTAAACTGTATGTTAAAGGATTCGGGTGAGGCTGTAAATCCCTTCATAGGATTACCTCCCTGCCCTGCAGTAAAGGGAGTTTCCCTGGAGTATGGCTTGCCCCACTCTTAATCCTTTCAGCCTGCAAGAGATAAAAGGAAAGAGAAGCAAGGAAAATTGGGAACCTCATTACCATCAAGAAAGCAGCACTGGGAGAAGAGCGTGTCCTTCAGACCTGAGGTTCCTGTGCCAAGACGCTCCCTGGACAAAGGCTGATGCAATACCGGACTTTCCTCCAGAGCCGACAAGTGGGCAGGACTTCCCCTGAAGCGGACATCCTGAATTTGGACTGGTAGCCTACCGGACTGTGTAAGAATAAACCTTCCTTTGTTAAAGCCATCCACTCTCTGGTATTTCTGTTAGAGCAGCCCTAGCTGACTAAAACAAAGACTTTTATTCATATTTAGAAGCAGCCTCTTATGCCAAAGATGAAGAAACTGAAGATTTTCATCAACATATTCTTTAAATATTCTTTTGCTGGGCAACAAAAATGTCTAGATTGACAGTATTTCCTATTTATTTCATTACTTTAAAAATACCCTTCCACTTTTTTCTAGCTCATATTATCTTAAATAAGCAAATTGCTGCTATTTTTATGTTTGTTTTCTGTACTTTGTGGGTCTGCTTTTATTTCAATGCTTTTAACTTTTTTCCATTTGTTACTTGTTGTAGCAATTTGACTGTAATGTTCCTGGATGTGGCATTCTTCGTGTTCTTTTTCCTTGGGTTTTGTTGAGCTTCTTGTATCTAGGGGTTTATAGTTTTCATCTAATTTTAAGTAATGTTGGCTCTTATTTTTTCAAATAGTTCTTGGATATCCCCTCCCTCACCCCCTTTAGAGGCTCCAGTTGCAGAAATAGTAGACTGTGTAAAGCTTTTCCACAGGTCCCTGACATTCTGTTTATTTTTTTTCACTCTTATTTTCCTTCTGTGTTTAGTTTTAGATATTTGTCTATTGCTGTTTTCAAAGCTCACTAATCTTTCATTATTGTTGTTATTTTCCACAGCCCTGTGCAATCTGCTATTCATCCCATCCAGTATATTTTTCATCTCAGATATTGCAGTTCTTATATCTAGAAATTCAGTTGTTCCCTTTACTATTGATTTTAGCCATTGATTATGATATTCTTTAATATCACTTCTTCCATATCTTTAGTATTCTTTGATGTAATATTCAGAGTCAGGTATCCCCTAGTTTCTTGAGCATATGGGATATAGTTATAGTATCTACTTCTAATGTCCTTGTGTACTAATATTTATCATTTCTGGATCAGTGTTGATTGATTTTTCTTCTCATTGTAGGTCATACTTTTCTTCTTTTTTATATGCTTTTTAATTTTTTATTGGAGGTCAGACATTGCAAACTTCATCTTATTTGGTGACACATGTATACAATATTCTTGAACTTTTTTCAGGGATACAATTAAGTTTTATTAATTTGAAGTAAACAGTCTTATCCTCACGGATCTTGTATTTAACTTTGTCAAATGAAACCACAGTAGCATTTAGCCTAGAGCTAATTTTACTCTGCTTCTAAAGTAAATCCCCAGATCCTGGAGGCATAGTCATTAAGAGTTCACCTTTGAATCCACTGGGCTCTTCTTGGAAACCCTATGGGGCAGTTCTACTCTCTCTTATAAGGTCACTATAAGTGAGAGTCAACTTAGTGGTAATGGGCAATGTCTATGATTACTAAGGGAAAAGAGCCCTGGTTGCTTAATGGTTAAGATCTTAATTGGTAACCAAAAGGTCAGAAGTTCAAAGCCACAAGCTGCTTCTTGGATACTTTATGGGGCAGTTGTACTCTGGCCCATAGTTGGACTCTACTCAATGACAATCAGGTTGATTTTTTTTTTCTTTTTCTAAGGCAAAATCCTTCTATTCTATTACTTGTCCCCATGAATTACAGGGCTTTCTATTCTTGCTGGTGGGAACAGACATTCTTTCCAGACTTCTATGAGTCTTCCTTCTAACATTTCCGGTGGTTCTTTCTCTGTCCTTTTTTTTCCCCACGTAGTTTTCTGACACACATACACTGATTAGTATTCAGTTGAATACTCAAAGAGGTCTTTTCTCAAGTCTCTGGAGTTTTCTCTGTATCCAGTTCTCTTCTGTCTCATACTCTGCCCTGAAAACTCTAGTTACTCTGACATCTCCAGACTCCAGCTCTGAGTCTTCAGCTCACAAAAACCGTCAGATTCTATTGGGGTTCCCCTTCACTGAGTAACAGCCTAGAAATGTTCACTAGGGTTACTGTGGTTCACTGCCTAGTGCTCAGTGTCTGGAAAAATGTTTTTTTGATTTTTTTTTCCCATCATTTCAGGTGAGAGAGTAAACTCTACTCTGTGTTACTGCATTTGGGACAGAAGCAAAATTTCCCCCAAAAAGTACTTGTGATGCAATCCATGTCATTCATGTTTTACTTTAAATTTGTGACTTTTGATTAAGAAATATACTTCCATTTAAAAGATTTAAAATTTTGTTTTCCACATTTAGTCTTCCAGAAATTTATTTCTGCATGAGATGTGAGGTAGGTTTCTAACTTTGTGAACAGATTTTGTGTTAAAAAGAACTGAATATCAGTCTAATTTTTCAATCAGATATAGGACCTGGGAAAATTGTTTAGTTTCTTGGGTTTCAGTTTCCTGCTTATAAAATAAGTACAGTAATACTCACCTCCTGTGTTCTCACTTAAATAAGATGCTATATGTAACTAACTTAGCACAGCACCTAGTACAAATGAGTTGTTCAAAAATTCTGCTTTCTTTTTTTGCTGTCCTACCAATGAGCTATTTTCTATGACTCAGTTTGTCTTCTTACTACATTGTAAGACCCTTCTGTTTTGTTTCCTGATCTGTCTTCATTACAAAGATCAAGGTCTGGCCCATAATTGACACTTCATAAATATTTGTTGAGTTGCTGAAGGAGTGTCTCCTCTTCTTCTCCACTGGCGCTCATCTCTGCAGCTAATGTATGTCTTGTTAATTAGTAATTAATTACCGAGAACAACTTTAGTTAGAGGATTGCTTTAATTCCATGCAAAATATTGGGGGAATTACCAAAGGCCAAAGTTATAAAAAAAACTTCCAAGTTCCCTGACACTGAAAATACTCTGAACCATGGTAACTACTGTGTCTTATGTGCAGTATTTGAACTGACAAAACACCAAAGCGAACCACACCAATCCCTTTCAGATTCTAGGACTCTACAAGACAGGGAGTCAGATGACCTTCCCCAAGGTCTTGCTATGAGTTGAGAAGTAGTGGTAATGTCTTTTAGGGAGAGGGTTATGTATGCTTTGTGGTTAGCTGGGAAAGAGTGGCAGTAGGAAAGCATAAAAGAAATATGAGTGGCTAAACCCATTTCCCTTCATTCTGCAATGGACAGCATTATAGGAGTATCTGAGACCCTATTGCCACCTCTAAATCAGTCAACCCAAACAAAGAGTAACTCAGAAATGATACAGAACATGGGAAAGAAGACTAAAGAATGATACATGTTTCTCAGTTAAATATCAGCTAAGAAGCAAGATTAGAAATCTTGTCTATCTCCCCGACACTTACAGAGAGAAGGAAATTTACACAAGAGAGGAAAAAAAAAAAAAAAAAACCATGAACAGGGGTACTTGGACTTGGATTGGCTGTAGCATGAATCATTAATTTTCCCTAGGAATGATCAAGAGTGTCATTAGGATGCATTAAGCATCATCTAACAGAGTATGGGGAGTGCGGGGGGCAGGGCAGGCTCTCCGCTATTGCATAATCGATGTAGATTACTCAAACCTGCTCACAGAATATCCTCACCCCATTAGCACCAACCCTGTCTGACATTCAGTCTTTCCCCCCTTTCACCCTTCTCCTTGAGCCTTCCCTCTGGGGTGAAGCCCTATTCTCAGAGTAGAGGGAACCCCAGGCTTTCCAGGACAGCCCCACTGGACTTCTAAATCCTGCAGAATTAGAAAGGGGGGGAGAAAAAACAAACAAAACAGAACAGAAAATCCCTGAAGAAATCTTTTGTTCATTTATTTTTCAACCTGGATGGTCGGAATGGCTTGCCCATTAATTTCCGTCCTCCTCCCTCACTTGTTTTATCCTCTTCCCTGTCTAAGTCCTTCCTGCATGTGCCATCTCTGCCTGCCTCCCGCTGGATCGTCCGTGCTCCTTTAGTCCTCATTAAGCCCCTTCCCCTGCCCTCCCTCTCCTATCCCCCCTTCTGATATTCTGCCCCTTTAAATGAGGTCACCCTGACTGAAGGAAGGACACGAGGCACAGAAGAGGTCAGACATTAGCACTGCCATCACTGCGCTGCTACTGAAACTGGGCGAACCCATCCATCAGCGGCTCCACTACTCCATTAGGCCTCCGGTGAAATATGCCCTGCTCTGAATCGCACAGCCATACATCTCCCGGTCTAGACACCTTCCTGTTGTGTGAAGATCAATGCCGTGCGGTCATGCATCATGTGTCATCAGTAGCCCTCACTCTAATAACCGTGTCTATTCTCTAGTCTGCAGTATAAATTATGGCACTGGGAAAGTACTATATTATTCAGCAACCTTGGTCACTAATGGATTATTGGGTTTATTGGTTGATAATGTGAGCACCCTGTCTTTCTTTCTCTTGTTCTGTTTTCCCATTTGGGGCTAAATCTCACTTTTGTTTATTTATTTCTCTCTCTTGTTATTTGATTTGGTCCCGATTTGAGTGATGGTTGCTTTTAGACTTCTGTCAACATAACTCGTGCATCAATTCTCTAAAATGATGATGATCTAAGAGAAGCCCAATTAGGAAGAACTCTCTCTGGATCGTCTCTGGGATGAAGGACCTAGTCGAGAGGCAGTTGTTCTGGCTTCTGTTTCCTGGGATCTCAGTTAAGGTGCCTTTTCAGTGAAGTGCTGTTTAAGGTCGGGCACTCAGGACCTCCCGGTGTCCCATAACGGGGCTCCATCTCACAGCACCCCCTCTGCCACCCTTGTCTCGGCTTGTCTTTCTAATCCTTTTGATGATCTATACTCAGTGTGACCAGACCCTCATAATTACTTCTTAATCCTGACTCTCAGTTTTTCCTTTCTGGGAAATGGGTCTGAGAGATAAATCTGAAGTGAATAAAACCAAAAATGAAACATAATCCATTGCTGTCAATTTTGACTCATAGCTACCCTGTAGAACAGAGTAGAACTGCTCCATAGAGTTTCCAAGGAGCGTCTAGTGGATTCAAACTGTCAGGCTTTTAGTTAGCAGATGTAACACTTAACCACTACACCACTACAGTTTCCTTAAGTGGATAGAAGGGGGTAAAAAACATTATAGTAAAAAAACTATGAGCGAAAAATAATCATTTTGTATCAGATTATCTCTAGAGGAGGAGATGAGTTCTAATTGCACAACTTTTTGAAAGCACTAAAAGTTTATATTAAAAACAACAAATTTTTATTAAGAAACAAGATTCTTATGCAAGAGCTCTACAAAGACAAGCGAGGCTTCTTTGAGGAAGAAATGACCTGCTTGTCACCAGAATCATTCAAGTAGAGAGTAACTATGTGGAAAGAGTAGCTGAAGAAAAGTTAGCTAAGATAGCATCTTGTATGTTCTCCAGTCTGCAGGGTCCATGCTTTATTATATGCATGGTAAACAGCAGTATTGGGATATATCGTTAAAGAGAAATAATTTGAAAAAACAATACTGCAGGTCAATTATAAGAGTTGTAAAATACTCCTGTTATTTATGTATTATTTCGTATCTGAATGATTGCCATTTTATAAATAAGTAAACAGAGGTTCCATCTAAGTAGCTTAGCCAAGCCAAGTGCCGTTGAGTTGGATCCGACTCATACTCAAGTTATATAATGTGCCAGTAGTAAAATGGGCCCCAGACTCCTATCTGTGTGATTCTAAAGTCCATCCACTTTCCACTGCAACATGTATTTTTCCAGTGGCAGGAGGCCCAGCAAAGGGACAACATCTCTGTCCTTGTTTTCTTCCTTCCTCACCCTTCCTCAGAATAGCAGAGGGGAAAAGCCCAAGGAGAAGGTGACATAGGGCTGATGTACAGCCTGGCGTGCTAAGTACCCAGACCTCAACAGATTCCTATGCTGGACTGAGGAAGGGGAATGCCAGCACCCTTGTAGTAGGAATGTGTTTCTGTAGCAGCTCGGAGTAAGCAGGTAAATTAAGGAAATAGCCCCTAGAGTCTAGTCTGAAAGGCTTTGTACTAAGGTGAGCAGATATAAGAAGCAAGACAGGGTTTTACCCTAAGTTTCTCCTCCCAAGAAGACTTAATGCTTGGTAGAGTCCATGCCCACCTCACCGACCGGTCCTCCCAACCCCAATCGGCACCGAGGTCACAGGTGCACATGTATCCCATTGACCAAAGAAGAAGTCACAGTGACACTGTCTTCTCATACAGACATCATCCTCACCTGGGAAAAGGGGTCTGGAGGACTCCTCTGAGGAGAAGCCAACCTGCATGGCTGGCCGTGAGCAGACTATGCGTCACCTAGGGGTCCAGGCTTCACTCGGCACAGCTCCCTGCTTGTTCCAGTGCCTCGCTGAGCCTGGCACTAATTTGTTGTTTGTCTGAGCATGACAGTAATATGTTTATATGATTAAAAGGTGTCTCAGACCTACAATGTGTAGCTTGGACCTTGGATTTCTTGATGAATCACAGATACACCCACTTGGTGAATGTGTGAGCAGCTCTGTGGCCCCAATTTCTTTCTACACAACTCACTCATTCCCAATCTGGAGATGACCCTTTGGTTTCTCTGGGCCTCAGTTTCTCATCTTGGTAAAAATAAGACAGCATCACCACCTAATTCCCTGTCCTACCCTTCCACCGAACCCAGCTTGTCACACTGCTTGCACTTCTCAGAGGTGACAAACAATGTCAGTGGAAAGAGCTTCCTAGAGGGGAGCAAATTCTGTTTACATATGTGATGCCGGCCTCCTGCGGATGTACTGGCTGCCCTGTGGCCTGGCTGGGTTTGCAGGGGAATGTCACAAGGTATGGTTTCCACCCTCTGCCAAGGGAACAGATTTGCTGCCCGCTCTGAGGACAAATCCTTTATCAGAGGTGAGCCCTGGCGTGAGTTCTCAGGAAAAAAATACTAAAGGCTGGCCCTAAATCAAGGTCTGAGAATCAGGGCCTGAGAGATGAGAGCAAGAACTGAAGAACACCACAGTTACCAGCTTGGTAGCGATGGGCCAACGGGAAGACGCCATATTTTCTTTGACCTCTGCCCTAGGAGAAAACACACGAATGGAAATACATTCTAGGAAGAGCAGAAGGAGAGGACAAATTTGTAATAAAATATCTCTTGTACACTTAAACCACAAAACGAGCTAGGCTTTTAGACATGAAATACGTTTACTGGTAGAGAGTCCTTGAAACCAGCAGATACCAGGAATAAAGGTCCCTTTTACCCACTCATCTCACCTATTTTGGAGACGACAAGAGCTGTAGTTTTCCTTCTGAGGTCCTTACATAGCTGATGGGGAGAAGGTGAAGGCTACCAGGGGTATGGAGACACCTTCAGAGATCTCTCTGTAGCTGGGGTCTTCAACAGATACCCCAAATCAAACCTGCTGCTGTTGAGTCGATTCTGACTCACAGAGACCCTATAGGACAGGGTAGGGCTGTCCTACAGGGTTTCCAAGGAATGCCTGGTGGATTTGAGGTGCTGACCTTCTGGTTAGCAGCCATCGCTCTTAACCACTAAGTCACCAGGGTTTCCCCACTAGCAGATAGACAGCAGACAGGTATCCTAGCAAAGACAGGGGTAATTAGCTGGCAGAGCTGCTGGCTGGGCTGCTCCCTCGGCACATAGCCTTGGCCCGGTCTCTCATCTCCTGATCAATCATGAGACTCTTAGCAGGCGCTGTTTGACTTCTCTTAACTCCCCACCCATTGCATTTGTTCTCCCTCATCATCAGGCCACCTCACAGCTCTGTCACTGCTGTTATCTGCACCTGTGACTGAAAAACACAAAACAAACAACAAAATACAGGAAACTGATCTTGGAAAGGGAAGTCTGATGAGGCATTCGGAAATCAAGGGCCTGACTAAAGAATGTGGGTTTATAAACAAGTTTTCTATTACTCAGGCATGAATTGTACTAAATTAAGAGCATGCAACGTTCACAGAGAAAGATCTGGACTTGGACAGACCGCAAGTGTAGAGATCGCAAATGAGAATATAAAGCCTACCGCAGAGGTATGTGTGCGTGTTCTGTTAGTATTTCCAAGGGAAGAAAGCAAATTGGTCTACAAAATGAGCCACTCCCCTTCACCCTGACAGGGTGTACTTCTACCTACCTAGACCGTGCTGCCCATCCAGCTCCACCGTAGCTGAACACGGCAACTGTGATACTTAAGTGGTATTGACTCCTGGGCCAGAAACAGAAGAAAAATGGCTCACCTTGGCTCCTTCCACCTCAATCCAGAACATGGTTTTGGGGCTATGGACACATTTTCAGTTTATGTCTGCATCAGAAAGCCCAAGTCAGATTATTCATTGGGCATGCTGGGATCAAAACACTGATTCCAAATTGTTCTGCTTTAGTTCTGGGTGAGAACGTTTTACCTTTAATTGGCATCTCTCTCCCGTACAAAAATGTTCTCTCACTCTTTAAAGTGCTATTTCTGCCATGTGGATTGAGCCATAAATAAGAGGACTTGTATCACTGGATAGACAAAAATAGTAGGACTGACAATTAATTCTGCAAACTTAATTGTTCAAGTGCTACATACCTCATTGCTGAGTATCACTGTGGTCACCTTCCAAGTACTCCCTTGTGAAGTTGTGCACCAAATGCCAGCACCTAGTCCACCCTTCTAAATAATTTTGGAACTCTTTCTGGAGTGGCTATTGCACACAGTAACATGGTGGCAAGTTTGCAAACTTAATTGTATAGTTGTTGGTAAGAGCGTTTTTAGCCAGTAAATGAATAACTGGACTGGAACCCACTCTCCCTACTCACCTGATCCGGCCCTCAAGGACTTTTTTCTTTACCCCAGTGAAGATAAAGGAAATTCTGAAAGGAAGACATTTGAATGATGTTCAGGACACCACGGGTAAAGCAACAACAGCTTTGATGACCATTCCAGAAGATATTCAGCAATGTCGTACTTTTTCTAGGATGAGTTCATGAACTTAATTGGCAGACCCTGTATGTGTGGGATTTACATCTCCTAAACAGTGTGATCAGTTTTTCCAGGCTGCCCCCAAAACCAAAAGAAAAAATCCAAATCTGTTGTCACCAAGTTGATTCTGACTCGACGTCATAGGACAGAGTAGATAGAATTGCCGCATAGGGTGTCCAAGGATCACTTGGCGGATTCAAACTCTTAACTTTTCAGTTGGCTCATATAGTTCTTAATTGTTGTACCGCTAGGGTGGTTTCCTCCAGCCAAAAGCCAAGTGCCATCGAGTCGGATCTGACTCATGGCGATCCTGAGTCAGATACCGCCAGGACCCCAGAATTAGTTAACTAAATAGAATGAAACTGTATTAAAATCTATCCTTAATTCCAGATTACTTTTAAAAAAATGTTTTTTTTAAATGTTTCTAGAAAGCTATTGCCTTAAGTTGGATTCTCTAGAGAAGGAAAACCAGTAACATACATAAATATATGGAGATAGAGATTTATACCAAGGAAATGCAGTTGTAGATTCTGGAAAGTCCCAAGTCTATGGATCAGACTGGAGGCATTTCCCAGCTCACGGCGTGGAGAGACTGATGAATCTCAAGACTGCAGACAAAATAGCAGATAGGTAAGCTCAAGTGTCAAGAACCAGAGGTCAGACAAACAAGAGTTAACCTCAGGGTCCTGAGTGACCAATGCCAAAAAGTCCATCTATGTAAGTAGATATAGGCCACACCCCCAAGGAAACTCCCTTTCAGTGGGTTGGGTACTCACAGCAGACGCCGTCACAGAGGGGATCACACTATACCAAATCTCATCATGGAAACGATGGAATCATTGTACTGCCAGACCACTGAGGATCGTGGCCCTGGCAAAATAACACATAACCTCAGTGATCACATCTACACATGAAATCACAGGTACCGCAAGAAAACTATCCAGGCAGTCTTAGTTACAAAACGAACAAGGAAACTAACCTTGAAATGCATTTGCCTCTGAATAATTTGTGTTTTATAATCAAACATTTACTCTTGTCACCCATTCCTGTTCCCAAGATGGGAAAGGTCATGGTATTCTTGAACAAACTTGGCCTGGATTCTAATCCTGAACCTGATAATTACTAATAGCCTTGCTTTGGGCAAGAGTCTTGAAGATCTTCAGTTTTCATAATTGTGAAATCAAGATAGTACTGTCTATAATTAAGCTGCAAATGTTAAATAAATGGCTGATTTATGCTAATAATAATAAATGTTAACATCATCACGAACAGTGTCGTTATTAATTATAGAACACTCTTCCAAGTAAGAGCAAAGTAAGGTCACAACTGAGAGTTTAAGGAAATGTGATAGAAAACAGAATTCATTCCAAGTTTGGACTTAGACCAGGTCATCCCGACCTACTGGAAGTAAATTTCAAAATTGCAGGGAAGACATCACCTCATGAAGAATGTTAATAAACAGGGCTGTAATTTCAAAATTCACATAAATTAAGCCAAAAGAAAAGAGACATAGAAGAGAGGATCTCCCCGAGCCAACGGTGCCAAAACTGCTGTTATGTATTCAACCAACTGGAGTTCCTTCTAACAAACTACCGCTGAGCATATGGCTACCTTGGGCATTTTTTCATTATCCCCGAGTGTGTCTGCAGTCCCATGTCAGTAAACTCCATCTGTATCTCTGTCAATGGAAGAAATTTCCATCAGGAACTATCAGCAGGCATCAGGGGAAAGACCTTTCCAATTTACTGAGATTGAAGGAAGTAGCTGCGGGGTTCCCCCCTCTTCCACCTCCCTTTTCTCCACAGCTCCATCCAAACAATGTCTTGTTTTCTTTTGCAGAGATTATCCCATCACCCTCTGCTGCCTTCTCAAGGGGAGTTTCTGGATGGTCCTTAGGCACGTGTTGCTGGATGTGATGTATAAGCTTGTCCTCTGGGCCCCAGAGGCTTTAAAGCTCTCCACTTAGCAAGGGCAAAGAGAGGAACAGGTAAAAACGGACCTCTGATGTCTTCTGGATTCCACATCAAGGGGATGCAAAGATACATAATTCTGAGGGTTTTGTTGTTGTTGTTATTTTAATATCTTCCTTCTGCTCAGTGCTCATCAGGGACAAAACCTCAAACAAGTTTTAACACCAAACACAGGCATGAATAGGTCTCTGTGGACAGGGCAGCTCTGGCTGGGAGTGGGGGATGGGGTTGAGGACAGGGAAGAGGGTGGGGAGTCTGCACCATTGGTTGGATACAGGAGTACGAACATTAAAAAGTGTCACCTTTTAACTCCTTTCTCTGTGTCTCGTAGGCTGACCACTGCTATTTCAGTCACATCCTGGACACAGCCCTTACCCTCACTGTGCTTCCTCTAACATGTTCCACTGTAGACTTAAAGAACATCACGACAATGCAGTAGCTTGAAACAAGTAGTGAATCTGTGCCACTTTAAGAAAATGGGCTCAGGGTGTAGCAACTTCCTTGCTTTCTGTTCCCCTCATTCTCTACATAGTGAACAGGGCTAGAGTGAAGGCAGGGACACAGAGATGGCATGTTGAGTGCACTGGGACAGGTTTCTCTGTAGGCACATGCATCTGTTTACATGATGCATTTATTTTTAGATTTATTTACAAGCAGATTGACGTGGAAGATTCACTTAATATCCCAGATAACGATGTCAGCACTACAGCTCTCCATCCATCCACCTGAAAATGCTCTGGAAAGATTCTTACCACATCAGCAAGAATTGGTATGGGTGGTACTCTGCAGAGACCTTTATTGATGAAAGAACCTCCAACCAATAGTGTCTGGACTCCAAAGAACCCATAATTGGCTGAAAACCAATCACAACTCTCCCTCTGAGTCAGGTACAATGGAAAGAAAGATACTTGGGGCTGCATTTCATAGACTAAGCTGTCAGAAAAATAGGGAACCCAGAGACAAAGCCATTGAGCTATTGACAGTGTGGATTTTGTATATTGTTGTTGGCTGCGGTGAATAGACCTCTGACTTACAGTAACCCCATGTGTTAAAAAAAGAAATATTGTCCGGTCCTGGGCTGTCACCATGGTCAGTTTGGATCAGACAGCTGGATCATAGAGTTATCACTGGCTGATCTTCAGCACTAGATCGCCAGGCTTTCCATCCTAGTCCATCTTAGTCTGGAAGTTCCTCTGTAGCCTGTTCAGCATCATAGCAACAAGCAAGCCTTTACTCACCGATGGGTGGTGGCTGCACAGGAGATGCGTTGGCCGGTGCATTTGCCTGGGCCTTGAACCCAAGTCTCCCACATGGCAGGCAAGAATTCTACCACTGAACCACCAATGCCTTGGTGGTTTTGTATTTATGTATGCACATATTTAAGCATACATATCCGTAAATCTCCATTTGGCAGATTACATCTCAGGTATAAGCCCCTACCTTGGCTGTCTAGCACACAAATTGAGGTTAGGGTCAGGGAAGAACAACAGGAAGAAGCCAAGCCAGACAACTGAAGACCCAAGCCCGGCTACTCTGTCTGCTTTCACCAACTTCATCCCCATGGTCCATCAGATGCTGCTACCAAGCCAAAAAACAAAGCCATTGCCATCGAGCTGATTCTAAGTCATGTCAACTCTGAAGGATAGGTTAGAACTGCCCCATAGAGTTTCCAGAGAATGCCTGGTGGATTCAAACTGCTGACCTCTCGGTTAGCAACCATAATGCTTAACCATTATGCAACCAGCATTTCCCAGAACTTGCTAGCCCAGCTATGTTCTGCCATTCCTCAACCGGGTACAACATTCTCACCTCCTGGACAGTAAGAGCCTTATATTGGAATACTGACTCACCATTGCACTGGCCCAAAGCCTGCCCTCTCTTTGGGTCCCAATCCCTGTATCATTTTGGCTGAGTAACGCACAACTGCTACCGAAGTCTATTTATGTAGGTAGCAATTCACCTGTAAACCTACACTGCCTATAAGATGCTAAACACAAATGTATTTTCATTTATTTGTCCTAAACTTACCCCCTCTTAAAGTCCAGCTCTCCCATTCTGGAAATAATTTCTCCTTCCTCTTCACACCCACCGTGCCCTCTGCCTGCATCTCTCACTATGCTTCCCTCTTACTGTCTCATCATACGTTCACTCACTTACATACTCAACTTGTTTGTATTGGTAGAATGCACCATTTTTTGTGGATAAAATCTATAACTAACCTTTCTTTCTACTTCCACAGTACATAGGTACGTTTACCATCTAGAGGAAGCTCAATAAATGTTGATTGAATAAGTGAATAGAAGAACAAAATTTTAGCTAGACTAAATAAAGACAAAGTATTATTTACAATACAGAAAATACCCTCTTGCTTCGCAGAGGTAGGTGTAAGCTGTGGGCCTGGTAGTGAGAGCTTGGCCTGACTGCGTATGGAATAGCAAATACAAGCAGCTTCGTAAGGATGGATCATAAAATTTCAAGCTCTCTTCTATGTGCAGCTTCAGAGATTTCCTTCTCCTGAAATTACTTCTTGCCACAATGACAGAGAACCCCTACTGCTCATTGGGATACGCCATCCATCTTCAGGGGCCCATAGTCACATAAAGAAGAAGAGAGGAGGAAAAAAATATTCCTAAGCACATTGCGCCATTGGTTTTGATCACCAGCCAAGGCTTTCCACCTGCAGAAATCTCCCAACGATCACATTTCTACTGCTCTGGCCGATAACGAAGATAATTGTTTCATCCACTTTGTCAAAGCTGAAATGAAAAGAGGCCAAAGCAAAATGATGCCATCGTAAATCATGGGGCTGAGACAGCAGAAGAGGGACAAGATAGCGACTTCATTAAGGGTTATGTATTGTGCCATTAAGTTGGCAGGGGGGTCACCTTTTGTGTCACACTGGGCCTCTGTGATGCATTGCCAGCTCTTCTTTCCAATAAAATTAAACGGAGATGTAAAACTGATTAGGGCCATGTTTGCTTCAGCCCGTGGCAAAGGGAATGGTACAGGGAATAATTGATAGAAGATTGCAACTGATGTATAATGGCAGCTATTTCTCTTTCTGGTCATTTCATTGCTGACCTTGCTCATTAAAATAAGCCCAGCTGCCTTGGAGAAAGAGACACTTCATTTCCCATCACCCTACAACTCCATGACAGCCCCAATCCACCCTGTCCACTGGCCCTCACTGAAACACAGCTAGAAATACCACACACAGAAGTATTTAGAGAGTAGCTGGTTCACACAAGCGTGCATTGAGTCTCTTGATGCTACCGTTAGCCAGCCCCATGTCTGAACTCTTTGACTCCCCAGACAATGCCTGCAGTTTTGGACTCCTCCATTCCTTAAATTAGGTTATTGACCTGCTCAGTCGGAGTGTCAGTCTCACTGTCCTGATGTGAGTTGGGGCTTCTCTGTGGATTCTCAGTCAATGCTGAAGTATGGAAGCTCTTAGAAGCCTAAGAAGGACTGACTTGAACCTCACAATCTCAAATTATGTCTTACAATGCTTTATTGACAGAACGATCTGTGCCATCTCCGCTGCACCAAACTCTACCCACTCTTCAGTTAACAAATATTGAATAAGGGTCTATGAGGCACTGTACTAAGCATTGAGGGTGGGTGATGATCCAGGCAGCTGTGCCCCTGCCTTCATGGGGCTCACAGTCAAGGGGTGCTTCCCACAGGAGCTAACATCTGATAGCTAACATTTGTTGAGTGTTTGCTGTGTGCCAAGCACTGTTCCAAGTGGTTTCCATTTGTTAACTTATTTAATTTTCCTAACAAGACAGCAATTCTTGCTTTACAGATGAGGACACAGGGGAAGAGAGGGGGTGAGTACTTGCTCTTGGACACAAAGATCGTTAAGTAGTCAAACCAGGATTTCAGATGCCAGGAGCTAAAACCGGGAACTAAAATGGAAGGAAAATATTTATTAATCTTTTCCAGTTTTTTGAATCCCATCTTGGCTGGCCAGCATTCAAGAAGAAAGGTTGTATATTTATCAATTTTCGTGTCTCAATCTACTACTGGAGTCTAAACCCAACAAAACCAAACAAATTGCTTCAGAGTCAAGTCTGACTCATAATGACCCCATAGAAGAGAGTAAAACTGCCCCCTGGAGCCTCCAAGGACGTCTGTGGGTTCAAACTGATGACTTTTTGGTTAGCAGCCAAGCTCTTCACCACTGTACCACAAGGCTTCTAGAACATGGCAAATTGTAATAAAGAAAAAATCATCCAGCATATCAATCCATCATCATTCAGCTGCTCCAGCTCGACATTGCTTGTGTGACTGTCTCCACCTAGGTAGTCTCAACTCCAACAACCAGAAAATGGGCTACATGATTCCACGATTCCTGAGCCATTGTCTTCTGGAATCACTAGAGTTAAACATACATGTAAATATGACCTAATTCTCATACTTACTAACAGAAATACAGTCTCATTGTTGCAGTGACCTCTCCAACAATGAAGGGAGAAATATTTCTTCCAGGCTCATCAGAATTTTGCAATCATGCTCTGTTTGTCAGACTGCCAGGCTGTCTGCCTTTGTCCCAGAGCTTCCTAGGCTCTGATGGAGTGCAGGGACTGCAGCAGCCTTGAGTAGGAAGACCCTCCTTGATAAATAACAGACTCTCTGCCAAAACAAGTGATTAGGTCAGAAACAGAATAAGTTAAACCAGACTATTTCCACCCATGACATCTAGCTGTGACCCCACACCTCAGGAAAGAGGCAAGAGCTTTGTGTAAATGAGGACAGGGACTGCGCACATTCCCATTTGATGACTCATGCAGTATGGAACGAGAGGCCTCAACCATCTGCCCATAAACAACAAATGAAAAACAAACACTCTGAGCAAGCATAGGACTGTCAGTTTCTTTCTCCTTCCTGCCTTCGCCCACTCGCTCTCACCATCCAGAACACAGGCCCCTATGCCAGACCCCTCAGTTGGGTCTACTTTGGGAATATCATGGTGAAATAAAGCTGGTATGGCCACAGGAACAAGACTGCCACCTAAGGGATCCCACAGTGACATAAAGAGGAGGAAAACCGTTTCTTTATCTCAACTGCAACAGAAAATTTTTCACTTCCGTGGTTAAATCTCACACAATGTTTTCACAACCATAATGAAACATAATGCTTACAGCATCTTCCTGAGGTAAGGCTTATTATCCTTACCTTCAAAACAAAACAAAACAACAAAGACCCGTTGCCACGGAGTTGACTCTTCAGCCTCGTGCCCAGTTCACGTGTTACAGAGAAAAATGAGCTCTGTAGGTTTTCTTGGCGCTTTCTTCCCCAGAGCCAACGGGTGTGTCTGAACCACCAATCTTTAGGTTAGCATCTTGTCGCAAACCACTTGGGCCTTACACTTTACAGACAAGGATACCCAGGGTTAGAGGTGATGGAGGCCAGCCAACACGTATGTCCCTGGAATCCAGCCAAAACTTACATTCCCGGAGTCTTCGTGACGCAGTGCTTAAGAGCTCAGCTGCTAAACATGAAGACTGTCACTTCAAATCCACCAGCTGCTCCTTGAAAACCCTATACCAAAAAACCCACTGCCATTGTATCAATTCCAACTCATAGTGATCCTAAACACAGAATAGAACTGCCCCATAGAGTTCCCAAGGAGTACCTGAGAGATTTGAACTGCCAACCTTTCGGTGAGCACTTAACCACTACACCACCAGGGTTTTCGAGAAACCCTATAACCCACTGCTATCAAGTCAATTCCAACTCATAGCAATCCTACAGACAGAGGAGTGGAACTGCTCCACAGAGTTTCCAAGGAGCACCTGGCAAATTCAAGCTGCTGACCTTTTGGTGAGCAGAAGTAGCATGTAAGTACTACAACACTAGGTAGAAATCCCAGAGGGTGGTCCTATTCTGTCCTACAGGGTTGCAATGAGTTAGAATCAACTCAACGGCAATGGGAACACTTAGATGGCAGAGTTGGCCTTGGGGGATGTTCACTTCCCACCAAAAAGAATTTCCACTCTTCCAGGAGGAGAAAAGGCAAATTTGCCTAAAGGTGATTTGCTTAGCAAATTGACACCAGGCCAGCCTCCCCGGGCTGCTCAGGACTACTTCCCAGGCAAGGCAAGGAAACACCAGGCAGGACTTCTTTCTCCTGACCTACTGTATCCCAAACTTTAACATTCTCAGGAATCTAAGACTCACTCCTCTTCCCTCTGGTGAGAATGCGAAGTGAGCCAATGAGTAAGCCCATAGCCACAGCTACCAAGAGCCTGTGGCTGGCATTGCCTCTTAGAAGAACCCTCATTACTAAGACTGCAATTAAAGACACATTATACTTACCTTCAGTCTGCTCTCGTAGAGAACAAACCTAGGTTTCATTGAATGGCGCACCTTTCCAGTACCAACGATGCTTAAGTGAAGGTGGCCTGACCTCCTTCCTGTTTCTTGTCTCTCTAACCCAATCCAACTCTTCCTAGCTACATGAAAGAGGAATACTGTGGTTGTTCCATGCAGCTGAGCTAATTCTGATTCGTGACAGCCCCCGGTGTGTCCAGTAGAATGGTTTCATGCAGTTCTCATGGTTGTTGGTAAGCAGATTACCAAGTCATCCAAGGTATCTCCGGGAGGCTTTGGACCGCAAACCTTTCGGTTTGTAGTCCAGTGCTGTCTAGTGTTTCTATAACAGAACTAACACAAATGGATGGCTTTAACAAAAAGAAATTTATTCAGTCACAGTTCAGTAGGTTACAAGTCCAAAATCAAGGTGTCAGCTCCAGGGGAAGGCTTTCTCAGTTAGCTCTGGAGGAGGTCCATCGTAGTCAATCTTCCCCTGGACTGGGAGCTTCTGTGAGGTGGAAGACTATGGGTCTCAAGGGTACATTTTCTTCCTGGCATTGCTTATGGTATGAGATTCCCAACTCTCCACTTGCTAACCTTTCCTTTATATTCCAAGAGATTGCCTCAAGACACACTACAATCTTACACTTGAGTCCTGCCTCACTAACACAACCACTGCCTATCCTCCCTCACTAGCATCATAGAGGCAGGATGTACAGCTTATAGGACAATCACAAATACTGGGAATCACGGCCTAGCCAAATTGATGCACATATTTTGGGTGGAACAAGATTCAGTCCATGATAGTGCTTTAACCATTTGCCTAACCAAGAACTCATGAATAAAGAGTAAACTTAGTTTTGTTTTGTTTTGCTTTGCTTTTTAAGGTAAAATACATATCTAAAATTTGAGGATTTATCCAAACAAAACAGATGGGAGCCCATGGCAGGCAATGCTTGAAGGATAACAAACTTTTGTTACTCAGTCAACAAACACAAGCTTTAACTCTTAGCAATGCACTAAGTTATAAGGAGTGTAAAGAAGAACAGACTGCTCCTTCTCTTGCCCTTAACAGGTTCCAACTTCATGTCCCTCATCACCTTCACAGGTAGAGCTACTCTACATCACTCACAAAGAGACATCTGTCCTGTGTCATTCCAGTGACAAGTGGGGCTGAAAGAATGTAGGAAAGCAAGCTAGAATGTTTATCTTCTTGTTTCCAGTGGTGAAAAACTCAATATTCTCTGAGCCAACATGGCATCAGAGTCCTGGAAACTGCTCAAGAGTGCCCTCCCCTACGTCCTTATTTCAATTGTCTTTAATTTTCTAAGATGATTACAGTCCATGAGGCCAAAGATCTGAATCTGGGCTTTGCCATTATCCAGTGGTATGCTCTCAACAATCACTGCCCCTCCCTTGGAGGTCTTGACCAAGATCAAGGGTTTTCAAATTATGTTCTGAGACACAGCACAATCTACTATGGGGTTATAAGGAGGTTGGGTGATGATCTTTAAACAGGCCACCTAACCCTACTTCATTGACCGCTGAAGACCTACTTACATCTGTTTATCATACTGGGTAGGTCAGAAGATTGTCTTTGGAAAAAGGGTTTATCTCCCTGGTGAAAAAGAATCTCCTTTGGAAAACCAATGAATTAGATAATCTGAGATACTGTCCAGTTCTGATATTTTATGACATAAGATTATTTTCTATGATTCAAGGTCAACTTGTGCAGGGTTGACCCTCACCCTAATGCACAGTGTGAACATCCCCAGGCAAACTTCCCTTCAAGAAAAGTAGTAGAGGCAGCGTCTCACTGGCCCCTAGACTCATATACTCATCACTATTCCCCCTTCCATAAATACACACAGAGCAACAGCTATGTGCCAAGCGGTGTGTCAGCTGTTGGCTCACACTTCCTCTCCAGAACCAGGTTTTGTGGAAACTCCCCATAAGCTCCCTTAACAGCATGGGCTTTGGATCAGCCTGACTTGGCTTCCAGTACTGGCTCCTGATCCGTGTACCACAGGAGGTTACTTCCTCTCTCCGAGCCTTGGTTTCCTTGTCTATGAATATAATGTTGCAAAAATAGAGTATTACAGAAAGTAGGCAGCCTCAATAAATGTGAAAGTACCTGGTTGGGGTGGCATCAGACCTAGTCTACGTTCAGGAGAAGAGAGAATCACATCAGCCTAAGGTTGATTCCCCAAGGAGTAAAGGTCAGACATAGCTCCACTTTCCAAACTTTTTACCAATTTAGCTGTCCCTTCCATAGCATTCTCTACTTCTTTTCTGGGTCCAATAAGCCATTGCAATGGTCACACAGAACTCACAGACCGTACTTACACAATAGGGAGTTTATTAAGTAACAGGGTAAAATTTGGAGTCAAGATCAGGAAGCGTGTAGCAAAGTCTGGAAGGCTCTTCCTGAGAAGCCAGTGTATCTCTTCCTTCTTCAGTACAGGACAACTCTGTCACCTCCTCTCCTGGTGCAAGCAAGAAGACCCCTCTGCCATGCATGTCCCTATTTAGCTGTGGAGGTCTCCTCTCAGCTCCATAAGGGCAGGCTTCTTCTTAGCTTCCTCAGAACAGGCTCCTCTCAGCCCTCTCAGAACAGACTTCTCTGCACTCAGCTTCTCTGCCTTTAGCCTTTCCACTGCTAAATGGCCCAGCTCACAGCCAGTGCAGCAGTTTAGTCAACTCTCTTAGTTGTACTCCTAGCAGCAGGTTTCTGCCATCACTACCAACTCTGCAGCAAGGCCCCTTCCAGGCCTCTTGCTGTCTTCAGTGTCACAGCCCTTGGGCAGCATCATGGTTCTTTCAGGGGGTTCCTCACCTCCTCTCTCTGCTTTTTCTTTCTTCTCTCTTCTGCTTCTGTCTGTGTCCCTCTGTGAGGTTGGCTATATGTGTAAGTAAACTCTTCCTGTCAGTTTCTAAGCATGGCCCACCCACCACAGCTATGCACTGAATGACCCCCTTTCAGTGGGTCACAGACGCTTTATATGGTAGGTCACTTAATTTGCATACCTAGGGTCGCCATGAGTGGGCTCCAACTCAACGGCACTTGGCTTGGCTGTGTCTCAGTGGTTAAGTATTACCACTGCTAACCAAAATGTCCACAGTTTGTCTCTACCAGCCACTCCTTGAACTCTATGAGGAAGCTCTACTTTGTCCTATAGGGTCACAGTCAATTAGAGTTCACTCAGTAGCAATGAATGGGTTATAATCACTTCATTTGCATAGTATATTGACCAGTCCCTGTAAGGTGTGTATCAAACACAGGACCAACTATAGCCCAGAGCCAAACAAAAGCTACCAAACCATCTTTGTTTACAGTTTATTCAGAATGTGTCAACCAAGCTGGATAGAAAACTAGGACAAAGTTAACTCCTTGAGGCTTAGGGGGAAAAAAAATCCCTCAAGCTGTTTTTCCAAAGAACCAAGACAAAAGACCACATAAAGGAATTCCTTTCACCCCTGCGCCTAACCAAACCCATAGCAACCAAACCCATTGCCGTTGAGTTGATTCTGACTCACAGCAACCCTACAGGACAGGGCAGAACTGTCCCGTAGAGTTTCCCAGGAGCACCTGACACATTTGAACTGCTAACGTGTTGATGAGGAGCTATAGTACTTAACCACTACACCACCAGCATTTTCTAACACATAGTAGGTGTTCAAAAAAATGTCCATCATTATTATTGCTATGGAGTTCAAGTACTCATTATCTCTCACCTAACCCGTCAGCTCCCTATAATCTGGTTTCCCTGACTCTAGGCAAGAGAGAAGAGAATCGAGATTCACCGTCTACTTGAGCCAGAGGGGCCTTTCTTTCCCCACTCTATTCTTTTTCAGGGTTTAAGTGTAATTCAATTGCATTTGAGTTAGCCTTGACACTTCCTTAATTTACAGATGCAAAGTTTAGCTTCCATAATGTGAGGGCATACTTCCACCCTTCTATTTTGGCAGCTCATACTCTACATTCATTCATTCATTTAATTATTCAACGACAACTGAGCCCTGTTCTGGGTTCTGTGGGGCAAACTAGTGACACACAGACAAAAGTGTCTGTCTTGGTGGCGCACTGTACTATACTAGTTTATCAGTACCCACTTGGTGAATTCAGGTGAGTATGGTCTCTATTTACTTGTTAAAAGTGAAGAGGATTTGAAACACTAACTGATGCAGATCAAAGGCCACACCAATCCACAGTGTGGGCTGCATCTCAACATCAAGAAAAGAAAAATCCTCACAATAGGATCAGTAAGCAGAATCATGATGAGTGGAGAAAAGATTAAGGTTGTCAAGGATTTCATTTTACTTGATTCCACAATCAACACCCATGGAAATGTAGTCAAGAAATCAAAAGACACATTACATTGGGAAAATCTGCTGGAAAAGACTTCTTGAGAGTATTGAAAAGAATAAAGATGTCACAGTGAAGAAAAACTAAGGTGCATATGACTGAAGCCATGGTATTTTCAATCACATCACAGGCATGCAAAAGCTAGACAATGAATAAGGAAGACAGAAGAACACTGAACACTCTGTGGAGTGTCAAAACAACCAACAGGTCTATTCCAGAAGAAATACAACCAGAGAGCTCCCTGGAAGCAAGGATGGCAAGACTGCATACTTTGGACATGTTGTCAAGTGGGATCAGTCCCTGGAGAAGGACATCATGCTTAGTAAAGTCGACGGTCACCAAAAAAGAGGAAGCCCCTCACGGAGATGGGCTGACACAGTAGCTGCAACAGTGGGTTTAAGCATAAAGACAGTTGTGGGCATGACACAGGACTGGGCAGTGTTTCATTCGGTTGCTCATAGGGTTTTTATGAGTTGGAACTAATTCAAAGACACCTACCAACAACAGTGTCTCTCCTGCATTCACTTGCTTGACTAAGCGGCCCATCCAAGGTATTTAATGTGATTTCTTTCCAAGAACAGGCAACAATTGCCCATGGTCACCAAGTCTACAGGAATGTATACACAAACGGTTTCTTCAAGTCTTAAGAAATGTCTCACACTGTCTCTCACAATCAGCCTGGCCCTCAGCTCTGTGGCCTCTGCTGCCAGTGTCTGCCACTTGGAACCAAGGCAAAGGGAAAAACAGAGAGAAGAAGGTGTGGTTTTGTGGTAGAAGTCCATAAAATCTTTAAACTTGAAAAATTCTACAAACTATGCTAGAGGCCTGTGAAGACCTGCAAAAACCCCTAAGTAAACATCGCATCGCATATACACACCTAGGGACTCTGAGCCGTGTCATCTGCTTGGGTCAGGCTTGTGGACAAGCCCTTGGGAGAGGCCGCAGTTCCAGACTTTTCCAAGAGGATATTAGCAAGGATTTGTGTTTCTGCTGCAGTCCCCTCTCACCTTCTAGCATTTGGAAAAACATCCAAGGAGCCAGAGCAGGACACGAGGGAAGAGCTGCAAGAGTGGGTAAGAGAACAAAGAGAGCTCATTGACAGGCAGCCAGGCCGTCCCCAGAGGACGGCCTCCTCCCACTCTCCTCTGCCATTTAAGGAAGAGCCAACCAACAAAAGCAAGAGCCATGTGTTAAGTGGCTAAAATGCTACAAATCACAGAATCATGTCATCAGTTTGGTGCCTTGTCAGAAAACTGGTGGCTAGAGGCTGAGAAACAGAGGCAGTGGCCTTCAGATTGTTATAGGTCACCGCCAAAGTCCTGTTCCTTCAGAAAGCTCTGGTCAACAGCGTGTGTGGGTATGTGTGTGTGTGCATGTGTATATGTACATGCACGTGCACGCGTGTACGAGTATGGAGGGTATGCATGTGTGTCTGTGGTATATATGGTGTATGTGCACACAATGTGTAATGTATATGGGGTGTTTAAGGGATATGTGTGGCGTAGATGTGTCTGTGTCATGTATGTGGTATGTGAGTTTATGACACATGTGATATGTGTGTGGTACATGGGAATGTGTTATGTCTGTGGTGTACAGTATGTACGGCGTTTGTGTGTATGTGTGTTATGTGCATGGGGTGGGTGGGTGGGTGTGTGTGTGCACGTGCTCTCCATGTGCGCATGTAGATACATTCATTGTTTCTGGTTTGCTATACCTCTAGTGTCCCTTTTTTAGCTGAATACCCACCGGTAGTGAATTTCAGAAAGCCAACAAACAGGTTAAAGAATGTCTAAAGTAATGGCAAGATTGGCTTAAAGCCAAGTAAACTCAGAACCCCCAGATCAGCTCACTTTCTCCCATAGAGAGAGTTCTTGGAAAGGTAGCAGTTTGTGTGGCATTCCAGAATCATTCTTGTTGGGAAGAGCGGCAGACCCAAAGGGCTCTGTGACCAACCGGTGTTGGACAGAGCCATCTCGCCAAAAACTACGTCTGTATTTTTCAGCTAGTACAGTGCCTAGTACGGAGCCAGTATTCAACACAAATTCATTGAATGAGTGAATGAAAATTATAGGGAAAGATGCTTCAATGAAAAGCATTGGGGCTGAGGAGACAGTGGAAAGAAAAGGGGAATCAGAAGACCCAGAACCCCTGAGCATGTCTGGGTCAAAGAAATGGCCTGTTATTGTCCCTCATTCATTCGCCAAATACTCTACCAAGGATTAACCATTTGCAAGATACCAGGAGAGATACAGAGATATAAAAGACACATGCCTGTCCTCAGGGAGCCTACAGTCCTCAAGCAACATGTCCAGTAAGCTGCAGCAAACCAAGCCACACAGGTCAGAAAGTCAACACAGGTGACGTGCTAGTAACTGGACCCCAGGAAGTAATACTCTGAGAAACTGAGGGCAGAACGTGGGTCTCAACGGGTGAGTCCCCCGATTGTGAGGGTGCTTTTATTTCCTGCTGCAGCAGCAGAGCAAAGAGACCCAGTGACAGCCAGCCACCCAAGTGGCCAGTGAGACCTCTTCCCCTTCCATCAGCAGGAGGACAGCTAAAATTCGTGACTTTGTGACAGTCTCTCCCCAGACCTCCTCTCCACCCTCCTTGCTTAACTCGGAGAGCCCAACACTGATAGCAAAGAGATTTTTCTTAATGTCTCTCTCTAGATGAGTTAGTGCGAAGGCTTTCCAACATAAGCGTGTTTTTCTGCTCCTTCTCTCTGACCTTGGCATTTTCTTTCTCCATTTCAGGCTCAGCGCTGTCCTGTGGCCAGGCTTGCCTCTCATTTGTCAATGTTATTATTGAATTTTCAAATGCCAGTAGTACACATAAATCAATGGCTTTCTTCTCCCTGCTGGCATATCCCTGCCACATGTGGTCATTCATTTTTTTAATAAGTCCTCCTCTCCTTTCACCCATTTATAAAAATGCATCTTGTTCCCCCACCACCGTCCATCACTCCCTGAGCCTGGCTATTTGTTGGCCCTGAGTGCTTATTCATCAACGTTCTCAAAAGCAAAATCACTCTTCGCCTCCTGCTCTTATTGTGCCATCAATCTTGACCAGGGGATCAATAAACTTTGCTTTTGCAATTTCTCCCCCCACCCCACTGAGCTGACTCTCTCCAAAGTGCAGTCTTTTTATTTACATTTTTAACTGATCATCAGCCGAGGGGGGATGGCGGTGTCAGGGAAGCGAAGGGCTTTCATTTGCTCCCGAGGCGGCAATAACCGTCCATGCATCGGTCATTTAACACGGTAACCTAGCAAAATTGATACTCGACTCTTCCCTGCCCAGAGTCCACCCACGTAAATCATAACCCCAGGAAACAAAAGCCCTGCTCGGAGTGCAGGCAGGCAGGCAGGCAGGCAGGCAGGCAGGCAGGCAAGGAAATTGGCAGAATGACACATGCACCCAATGCCTTGTTGGGGGACAGACATGCTGGCATCCAGGAATTTCTGCTTGTTGTTTGTGATGTGTTAAGGGAAACTTAAAACGAAAGGGTCTCAAGTATTGAGAAAAGGAAAGAAAGCTGACTTTAAAAAGGGCAGATACATAAGACCAGGTGGGGCTTTGAATTGCTTGACCCATTTCATCCCCTTTAGATCTGGTAGTAGAATGGTTAAGCCCTTGGATGCTAACCAAAATGTTGGTGTTTCAAACCCCTAGCCTCTCTGCAAGAGGAGGATGTGGCAGTCCTTGGAAGCCCTACTGAGCAGTTCTACTCTGTCTTAGAGGGTCCCTGTGAGTTGGAACCGACTCTACAGCTCACAACAATGAACTTGAAGAGTGGTTTTGGGGTGGTACAAAGACTGATCACTACTTCTACACGACTAACACAAATAAATAATTGTGCTGCTGTAGAGTCAGTTTCAACCCATGGGAACCCAATGTATGCAGAGTAGATATGTGTTCCACAGAGTTTGTAAATCTGTAATCTGTAGAAACAGATCACCAGACTTTTCTTCCAAGCACCAACCTTTTGCTCAGTAGTTGAGCACTTAACCATTTTTGCCATCCAGAGCTCCTTCTGGAAGATGACATCAAGAGAAAACCCTATGGAATGCAGTTCTCCTCTGACACTTCAGATCTTCGTAAGTTGAAATTGCATAGACCCTGGTGGCATAATGTTTAAGAGATATGGCTGGTAGCCAGTTCGAATCTACCGGGTGCTCCTTGGAAACGCTATGGGGCCACTCTACTCTGTCCTATAGGGATGTTATGAGTTGGAATCAGCTCAGTGGCAATGGGTTTGGGTTTGGTTGGTTCAGGCAGAAACACGGTCGATTTGTTTGGGTTGGGCTTACAGACATCAAGGTCACAGGGGCCCTGTCAGTTCTGCGGAAGCTTGCAGAGAAATGGAGCAATGTCAAATGTGAGGAGCCATATGGAGGCAAGGGAATCACCCTACAAAGTCACAAGATTTTTTTTTTTTTAACCCTGTTCTAAGAAAACATCCTCAAGACTGAACTAAAGCACGGGTCAGATAATATGAATGAAACACAGCAACCTTCAGTGAAGACTAAAGCGTGCTGATCATCTTAGTGTGGTTTTTCCATTAATATTTAAACAATTCTGGTGGCATAGTGGCTAAAGGCTACAGCTGCTAACCCAAAGGTCAACAGTTCAAAACCACCAGGAGTTCCTTGGAAACTTTATGGGGCAGTTCTATTCTGCCCTATAGTGTCACTGTGAGTCAGAATTGACTCACTGGCAATGGATTGGGTAATGGGCATTTAAACAGCTCAAGTCCTTTAGGAATTTCAAAAGCTTCCAGGTAGTGTTAATGTAGTTAATGTAGTCAGAAAATTACAAAATAATCACTAATCTGAAAACTGAACCAAATATCAAGTCAATTCAAACTCATAGCAGCCCTATATGGCAGAGTAGAACAGCCAAATAAAGTTTCCAAGGAGTGACTGGTGGGTATGAACTACAGATCCCTAGGCTAGTGGCTAAGCTCTTAACCACTGGACCACCACGGCTTCAAAATGTTCAATGCACACTCATTCCTACCACTAATTTTCTCATCCTAATGAAGATTGTATGGGCTAAAGGAACTGAAGAGTCCCTGGGGGGACCACTGGAAACCCTGGTGGTAAAGTGGTTAACTGTCACAGCTGCCAGGCAAAAGGTTGGCAGTTCATATCCACCAGACACTCCTTGGAAGCTTGATAGGGCAGTTCTACTCTGTCCTCTAGGCTCAATGTGAGTCAGAATCAACTCGGTGATGGTAGGTTTTTCAATGCCTAACACTAACACCAAGTCCCTCTGACTCCCATCAGAGGGACTTCAAAAAGGCTGACACAAGGACCCCTTGCATGTGATCCTGGAGGAACATCTCCTTTTCCATCCTCAGAGTCCTCTAACTCTGGTCAAGTTGTTGGTGGCAAAGAAAGCACAAGGTTCAAGAGGAAAAGCAGCCCCAGGGCTCTGACAGCGGCCCTGGTCAGAGGGGGGCTGGAGAAAGAACAAAGCATCACCGTGACAGGACCCTAAAGCCCACACTGAGGCAGAGTGTCCTTTCTGATCTTCAGCTTCCTCAGTTCTAAAACTAAGAGGCTGGACTCCAGGATGCCGAAGATGTCTTCTAGGCATCTGATCCTAATATCTATAATTCCTCAGTGTTTTCAACAGAATTGTTAGCGAAGCCCAGGAACTCAGCAAACACGGTGCCAGTCAGGTGTGGCACCACTGGAAAAGAAGTCCCAGCCATTCTCTACTCTTGTAGGGGGCCGCTAAGTCAAGGAGAGTTTGCAAGAGGCAAGCTGATAGTTTTCTTTAAGCTCCTTAGCTATAGCATGGGAGTAAGAAGATTAGAGTGCGGCACTGATTTGATAGTTTGGAGATATGAGGATTCAGAATTTGGGATTTTATAGAGAAGTACATTTTTTTTTTCTAATAAAGTAAAAAGTAAAATCCTCTAGGCTTAACCTAGAGTCCCTGGTGGTGTAAACAGTATGAATCCTGGACTACTAGCCAAAAGGTTGGTGATTTGAATCCTCCCAGATGTGCCTCAGAAGACAGGCCTGGCAATCTGCTTTCCAAAGATAGCAGGCTTAACAAAAAAATGAACTCAGTGCTAATCTGCACACATGGGGGGGAGGGAACAGGGCACCATGACTTGAAACTGAATCTGGAGCAAGTAACAGTAACAAAAGGCCTTATGACTTTCTATTTTTGCTGAGAAACCAAGAAAGTAAAAGGAAGGAAAACCAAAGCCATGGTCACCAAGTTGATTCTAGCTCATAGCAGCCCTACAGGACAGAGTAGTACCGCCCCACGAAGTTTCCAAGGAGCACTTGGTGGATTCAAACTGCTGGCCTTTTGGCACTATGCCACCAAAAATAAACAAAGCCAAACCCACTGCCATCAAGTCGATTCTAACTCACAGCCACCCTGTAAGTCAAGTAGAACTACCCCATAGATTTTCCAAGAAGCACCTGGTGGATTTGAACTGCCGACCTTTTGGTTAGCAGACACAGCGCTTAATCCGCTATACCACCAAGGTGTCTTCTATGCTACTAGGGTTTCCAGTTCCCAAGAAAGGCACCAGCAAATACATCACTTCACCTGCACGCTCTCCAAACCAGCAATCTCAAGACTGCTTCAGTCCTGGATACCAGGCTTAGGAACCTTCAACTCTTTTGCTCACGGGCCAGAAATAAGCAGTGAGTGACCAGACGTTTTGAAAAGCCAGCCCCTCTGCATGGGGAAGAGAGAGGAAGCTGAGGAGCTGAGGGAGAAAGCTCCTGCCAAGCTAATAAATACAGCTCCAAATCGCCAACATTTTGCGGTTTGACACTTAATTGATTAACTAATTTGAGGCAACAAGATTTAGCATTCCTGCTGCTTTGTGTCAGAGGGGTAATTACAGGTAAAGCCCCCAGCTCTAGAGAGCATGGAAGTTACAGCTCCTCACAGGCCCAAACCTGCGTGAAGGCCTGCATATCATAGCCAACAGATACAAAAGGTTTTTGGAGCACGTCCTTTTTGGCTCTGTGTGCTGAGATTGCTCTGGAAAGGTCATTTGGTGCCTTATCAGCATAGACAAAATCCCCTGCCTGTAATGTATGTGTTTATTCTCAAATTAAATATATTAATGCATTATTTGTTCTTAAAATGTCATGGAATAGATAGTGAGCTTAGCTCTCCTGGCAGACCTTTGAAGCTTAAAGAGTAATGTAATAATAGTACATTAATCCATAGGCTGTTCAGTCATCTCCCTGCGGAGGCCCCAGACTCTGGTATGCACTCCAAACCCTGGATTTGCTGCGCTCGGTAAAGTCCATTTCTTCAACCACAGAAGGCTTGGTGGAGGGGTGTTTGTGGATGCTAAGGGAAGGCATGGCCCCTGCATGATTCAGGTGGAATAATCCTACCACGGCCTTCCAAGCCGGCCACAGCCTACTGCCTGAGGGTTGAAAAGAATTTCAGGGAAATTTGTGAGCCTAAGTTTAAAAGGACTCCAGTTCTCTGTGGTCTCCTTGGCCAAGAAGTGTTCCTAGGAAGCGGTGTTTCTGGGCATGACGGAATGCACTGTGTGATCCTAGCTTAGGGACCTGGGGACCATCCATGCCCTCTACCCACTGCCATCAATTCTGATGTGTGGGAACTCTAGAGGACAGAGTACAACTGCCCCACAGAGTTTACATTGAAACCAGGGTGGATTTGAACCGCTGATCTTTTGATTAGCAGGCGCAGCACTTAACCATGACACCACAGAGATTCTGTGGATCATTCCAGGAGAAAATAGTTGCGACTTCAGTCAAAGCAAATACACACGGTGCTTGGTGTGCAGATCTAAGTCAGGAAAGGCCACCCACCCCTCAGTGCTAGAATGTATAAGTGGGAAGCAGAGTAGAGAACCAAAAAAGCTAAAACCAAACCCACACCTGTCGAGTCGATTCCAACTCATAGTGACCCCATAAGTCTCCAAGGAGTATCTGGTGGATTTGAACTGCTGACCTTTTGGTTAGCAGACATAGCACTGAACCACTACGCCACCAGGATTTCTAGTTAGAGAACAGGGCCTTTAACTCTCACCCGCTGTTGCATCAGCCCTAGCAAAAAAGAACAAACTGTTCTCAGCTTTCCCAGCTCTGGCTTTTGTGGCTTGGA
Source organism: Heterohyrax brucei (assembly GCA_028571685.1). Taxonomy (NCBI): domain Eukaryota; kingdom Metazoa; phylum Chordata; class Mammalia; order Hyracoidea; family Procaviidae; genus Heterohyrax; species Heterohyrax brucei. The sequence continues at coordinate 67,206,018 of CM053160.1, read as the reverse complement.
TTTGAACTTGGAGCACAGCCCCAGTCTGTACTCCTCCAGTTCTGTTTGGCTTTGGGCTGGACTCTGGTTGCATCCCCAGCTCCTGCCTAATCCTAGCCTGACATCTGTCTTCAGGTGACAGCTTCTGGCTCTGACTGGGGACTTCCTGCTGGTGTTTCACAAGCACTAGAGGCTGAACACTGGTCCTTTCATTTGCAACTCTGGCTTAACTGCTGGCCTTTTCTATACCCAGCAGTAATGTCTTAGTTTGGCTTCCCTAGAAGCAGAGTTGGAGAGTTGCATGAAAGATGTCTAGTAGGAAGGCGGTCTCTGGAGAAATACCTACAAGAAATTCGGGAAGGCAGGATGGGGCAGAGAAAGAAGGTGACCCTCCATTGACACCTCCTTTAGTCCTGGAGCTTTGAAATGGGAAGATTTTTGAGTGTTGCCCCCAATTGTGGAAACAGTGCTGGCTTTTTATCTCTGCACCGGCTTATCACTGACCCATCACTGTAAAAGGTGTAACCTTTACCTGATACCCGGGTTCTTTCTCAGTGACCCTGGTGGCATAGTGATTAAGTGCAATGGCTGTTAACCAAAAGGTTGGCAGTTCAAACGCAGCAATTGCTTCCTGGAAACTCTGTGGGGCCGTCCTACTCCACTGTATAGGATCGCTATAAATCGGAATCAATTTGACAGCAGTGGGTTTTGGGGGGTGTTTGTGCAGTTGTGTGCTGGCAGAGGTCAGCATTCCCTGCAGCTGTGGGGTGGACACCATGGCCCTCAAACAGGCTCTGCCTGAGGAAGCATCGCGGTATTCACTACACGTAGCTTTTCTATTGGGATGCTGTGAGCTGCGTTCTGACCCTTTCCTGAGAAACCAGCCTGTTTCCCGTGCTATCCAGCGCCTCTGACCCTCTGCTGCCCTCTAGTGGCTCCTGATCCAACTACCCCGACGGGGAAGGTGTAGTTTGACCTCCTGAGACCTGAAGGCCTGTAGTTCAAGAGCTAAGGCTACTAACCAAAAGGTCAGCAGTTCAAATCCACCAGCTGCTAGTGGATTTGAAACCCTATACAGGGCAGTTTTACTCTGTCCTGTAAGGTCACTATAAGTCAGAATCGACTCAACAGCAACAGATTTGAGTTGGTTTTATGGGTACCAAACATGGACTCTATTGGTCAGTAGTGACTAATGTGTTGTGAAAAGCTGTTTTTACCAGAAAGTTGGCACCGGCAAGAAGCTGAAACGTCACTGACAATGCATCCCACTTCTGCATCCCACTTTTGTCTTCCACCCTTTCTGTCAGAAAACAATCTTAAACAAAGACTAATTCTGCCGTTGATCTTAAAGTGTTCAAGACTTAAAGGTTTTAGGAACTTTAAGAGGCTCCCATCTAAAGAAAAAGAAAAGTCTTTGGGACTGGTAGTAACCTCATCTGCTATTAAATAACTCCTTGCTAAGATCCATTGACTTCATGTGTCAGAATCAACTTGATGGGAGTGGCTTTGGGGTTTTGGGGGTGGATGGAGGAGGTTGATAGAATTTCTTGAGGGCAAGGCTTTCCAGGAAGGGCATATGAGACATAAGAGTGGAGAGAGATCAAATACACACATCTACCACTCCAGTTTTGCTGAGAAATGCTCAAAGTTGACTGGCTGACACTCCTGGAGTCTGAGGCTTGGTAGTGTTTTGCCAAGAACACGGAGGACAGAGTTATTGTATCTGGCTTCCACTTCCGACTCTACCACTTACAGACCACACAGCACTGATTGAATCCACTTATCTCAGAATCAGTTTCTGGATCTGTAAAATGTAATAATACCTACCTAACAATGCATTTTGAAGAGAATAAATTAGGTACATATGTCAAAGCACATTGCAAAACACTGTGCTATTCAATAACCAGTTGTTGTAGAGTCAATTCTGACTTGTGGCCACTCCATGTGTGTCAGAGTAAAGTAGGGCTTTCAGTAGCTGATTTTTTGGAAGTAGATTCTCAGGCCTGTCTTCTCAGGTGACTTGTTGGAAGTGAGCCACGCATGGCACGCTGACGTTAGGAATGACCCCTCTCGTCTGCAATGTGGCTTCTGAATGGAGTGTATTGTGCAATATTTTTAACACAGAAGAGATCTCCACAGCAGTACTGAATCATCAGATCATTGAAACATATTGAGAGAATGCTTGCAGTCAATAACAGATTTCAAAGCGGTGTGTAAATTTTCAGCCAAGAAGTGTGGGAGAAAGCCAGACACTATGGCCTGGGTATCTGGGAGCATCAAAGTCACTTTCTAAAAGAACTCTTAACTATGTAATGATATTTATAAATATGTGTGCCCATACCTTCATGTGTACCATATTATGTCTCATGTAGATCACATGTATGTATGATATCAGCAAATATTAGGAGCACAGGCAAGAATCAAGAGACAACTAGAAAAATAAATGTGATTATCTAGCATCTTAGTATAGATTAGAACCCAGGTAGTGCAGTGGTTGACAGCTCAGCTGCTAATCAAAAGGTCAGTGGTTTGAATCCACCAGGTGCTTCTTAGAAACCCTATCAGATAGTTTGACTTGTGTTCTCTAAAGTCCCTATGAGTTGGAATTGACTCGATGGTAACACATTCCTTTTTCTTAAGTACAGATTTAAAAAAAAAACAGGGCTGTCAAGTCAACACTGACTCACAGCGACCCTATAGGGCAAAGTAGAACTGCCCCATAGAGTTTCCAAGGATTAGAAAAAGTAAATTAGAAGGGAAATACAGTGAAATATAGTGAAAACAGCAAGACAACAGAAACAAAAAAGAAAAAACTGTGTATGTATGTAGAAGTTATGGGAATTGAAAAGGCCAAAAAAAAAAAAGGTGTTTAAATAGGGACAAACAGCTTCACCAGACCTTGAAAGCATTTTTGCACTGCTGCTTAGTAAAATAAGTGTCCTGTTAATGATTTTGAGGCAATATGGAAAATTCTAAATATACAGGCCACTTTATGCAGAAATGAAAGTGGGTAATTTAATTTGAAATAATATCCATTAAGAATGTTCTGTTTTTTTTCAACCTGTGCTCAGAAGGAAAACCCTTTAGCTGTGTTGAGACTGTGCAAGTGTGGAACACCTCATTCTTCAAAGCTGTCTAGAGAAGTAAAAGCAATGTTACTGTGTGTGTGTGTGTGTGTGTGTGTGTGTGTGTGTGTGTGTGTGTGTGTGTGTGTGTGTGTGTGTGTGTGTGTGTGAGTGTGTGTTTAAGAGGGAGAGAGAGAGAGAAGTCCCGCCCTCCTCTCCCCAGCCCACTCCCGTGAGTCTTTCTTTTAGGGAAGAAATGAAGGCAACTATAAGACTAATACCTTCTGATTAGAACCCTAAATGCACCTTATCACTGAAACGACTGAAAGAGTAAAGGCTGACACTTCACCTGCACCATCACCCACCCTTTGCCCATCAGAGTTCCTCCTAAAATTCCCAGGTATACGTGCTCACACGGGTAGAGCAGATGCAGAAAAAGGAGCAGCCCTTTTTGCTGCATTCACAGACATTAGGGAGGCAATCTCCTTAGGTCTGCCTTTCTAGATCAGGTCTACCTGTCTTCTAGATTTCCACCTTCTTCTACAGCCAGTGGGAATATTTATGATGGCTGTGAGATATTTTGAGACAGTGAAAGGCACTTATAGATTAGGCTTTTCTCTATAATTCAGACAGTAGAGGGACCCCAGTAAAAACTAGAACTTTCACCTCCATGGCAGCAACCAATCCCGAACACTGTGAAGGGAAGATTCTGGAAAGCCTCTGCCACATCTCCCACTTTTCCACATCCAACCCCATGAGAACTAATAGGGCTGATACCAACTCTGGAGGAGCTGAATCAACTGGAAAACTGGCTTATTAGAAAATAGAGAACAGGGCAACATTAAGGGGAAGAAATGCGCTCATGCTTCCCTTTTTCCTTTAGCAGGACTTTCTGAGTCTGGACTCTGCATAGTAAAGGAGTTCTCTGGGTGATCTAGACAGACGGCTGTCCTCCAAGTTACCTGCTGGCCAAAGTTGAAAAGGACCTGTCCAGAAACGGCCAAGGGGGTGGCACTTTAGCTAAGCAGACCGGCTCACAGCAGCATGGCAGGAGGGCAAGAGAGAAGTCTTTTTCTTATATAACCCTTGTTCGTGGAGCCATAAAGGTCACCGAGAAAACAGGCTGAGATCCTTCCCTTCTGTTCCTGTAATGGTATTAGCAACGACTCTTTCTTACTCAATTGCACTCCCAAAGGATTTTCAATAAACTTTTTATGTGCCATAACTGTTACATTAAATAAAGCTGAAAGTATTGAGTAAACCGACTGTAAATCACTTTAGATGCCTTGGAATTACATTAAGTGTGAGAATTATGGATCTTTTGCTGCTTGCAGAAACAGAGACACGACAGAGCCAGAGATTTTTATGCTGCCTGCCTTTTGAAGATTTTTTTTGAATTTTTTTTTTTTTATTCTCCATGACAGCCATCGCTTGTAAATGACTTGTTCTGGGACTGACCCAGGGGCAGGGAGGTGGGAGTGTTGGGTCTGAGGAGAAGGACTTTTTCAGTGTGGAATGTAGGGACAGCCCTGGATTTTCTCTTCCTCTTAGTCTTTAGTTTACTACAAGTTCGAACTTTTCTTTTTTTGATTATTATTTTTTTTTAAGTTTAGACATTTTAATTAAATGGGGATGAACGTGGTCCAAACAGAGATTTGTGGGCTCTGTGTGTTCACGTCTGCAGACATGTTCTCTTTGTGGACTTCCAAGACCTTTTTCATTCCAGTCTCCCCAGCTGTTATTCTCGTGAAGTTGACACCCTGTGATTTTACGCCAACCATGTTCATCAATTTTCTCAAGGGTTTCCAGGTCAGAGCTGGGTTTTAGAGGGAACTGTCAGACTACTGCTAATGGATGAGGTTTGGAGAGAATGTTGATCAACGGAAATCCCTCAGACTGACACTCCCCAGCACCTCCTTCGATGCTATTGTCGGTTTGGTTTTGTTTGGGAAAAAAAATATGTAAGCCTGCTTTCCCACTAGCCTGAGGGACTTCTCTCATTGGCGGGTTCCAGCAGCCAAATCATAACCAGGAGCCAGTGACACCAAGGGCTGTGAGCTTAGTCATTAAAATGATGGCAGAAATTTTGCATTGACTTCCTCTCTGGAAGCACAGAGGCATAGAGAAGCTGTTACACTTCTAAGACAGAAATGAAAGGGGTGTGACTTGTGAATTACTCGTAACCAGGTTAGAGAACAGGTGATTAGAGAGAACAAGTCCAAATTCATATTCTCAAATCTAACAGTGAGAAGCATCAGAAGCCAGAGGATGCAAGAACATAAAGCTGACTTTTGACCTTCCATGATTGCCAATATTAATTTCATACCTTAAGTCCTCATATTAATATTTTGTAATCAACATAAAAAAAAAAGCCTTGTTTCAACCAGTCAGTTGATATGTGGCTATCGGCCACCAGTAGGTTATGCTCCCAACCTGGCCATGAGTCTGCTGGGGAGACAAAAGAATACCACGTTAAGTAACAGAATACAGATTAAGAGGCTACATAATTAATGAGGTTTGGGTGGTATAAATTGTGATAGGATTTTACAGGGGGATCAGAGAGGGCTAAAGTATCTGTGGTATTTGTGATGCCCGGGTTGGGGCTTATAGGATGGATAGCATTGCAGTGGATGGACTCAGGGCATTCTTGGTGAAAAGAAAGCAATGGGAAGCAGTTGGCTGTGGGTGTCGTAAGACACAGCAAAGGGAAGGATAGAAGACAGTGATTTGGGCTCATAAAACAAGGTGGGGAAAATGCCTTGACATCAGACACATCCTGTGAGCTCTAGACACAAGGTGCAAGGTTTCCTGCTGTGTAAATAACTACATGTCAGAGCCCTGGTGCCACAGTGGTTACAAGCTCGGCTGCTAACCAGATGGTCAGTCACCCTAATCCACCAGCCACTCCTTGGAAAACCTGTGAGGCAATTCTACTCTATCCTATAGGGTTGCTATGAATTGGATTCAACTCAGTGGCAGCAGATGTGATGCTAGAAGCATGCCATCAGTATTTCAAATGCCAGCAGGGTCACCCTTGGTGGAAGGGTTTCAGAAGAGCTTCCAGATTGAAAAAAAAGACTAGAAGGACAGGCATGGTGACTTACTCTCAAAATTAGTCCATGAAAACTTTATGGAACGCTGTAGTGCCAGAAGGTGAGCCCTCAGTGTTGGAAGGTACTCTGAATACATAATAGCCACAACAGTGGACTTTAATACATCAAGGATCATGAAAATGGTACAGGACAGGACGGTGTGATGTTCTGTTATACATAAGGTTGCCTTGAGGCAGAGTCAACTCAGCAGCAACTAACAACAACACAACTGAAATAAATCAAGGAAATGAATGTTCCTGTCAATGTCTATGGTGGGAAAGTCTCCCCACCAACTGCAGCACCAGATGCAATAACATTAGTTGTCATGGATTGAATTATGTACCCAAAAAATGTGTGTAGCAGTTTGGCTGGGCCATGATTCCCAGTATTTTGTAACTGTCCTTCATTTTGTGATCTTCCTATGTAGTAAATCCTCAAATCCCTGTCTGTGGTTAATAGATTGAATTATGTTAAAGAGGATTAGGATGGGACTGTAACAGCCTCCTAAGGTCACCTCCCTGCTCCAGTGTACAGGAAGTCTCCCTGGAGTGTGGCTTGCACCACCTTTTATCCTACAAAAATTGAAAAGAAAGGGAAGCAAGTGGAGAGTTACGACCTCATACCACCAAGAAGCGGTGCCGGGAGCTAAGTTCATCCTTTGGAAAGGACTGGGATCCCTGTACCTCAGAAGCTCCCAGTCCAGGAGAAGACTGATGACAAAGACCTTTCTCCAGTGCCAGCAGAGAAAACGTTTCCCTGGTACTGACACCCTGAATTGGGACTTGTGGTCTGCTGGACTGTGTAAGAATGAACTGTTCTTTGGTAAATCCATCCTGCTTGTGGTGTTTCTATTACAGCAGTACCAGATGACTGAGACATCAGCTAAGAGCTCCAAAACAGAAAGCACTTGCTCGAGAAAAGATGAGAGGGACCATGGCACCGGGCTGCTGGCAGAACAGGAAGAGTAGAAGAGATGCCTCAAGTGACCTACTCCCATGATGATGTGCTCGACAGCCCTGACCCACCAGTTGGGTGTCCTTACTGACCTTGTAACCCTAACTTTGGGTTTGGACTTTGACTCTGCTACCAGTGGGTGATGAGACACTGAGCAAGTTAGTTTACCTCTCTGATCCCAAGGCCTCTTCTAGGGAGGTGGGAAGTCCTTTCCAGCTCTGAATACCACCCGATTGCTGTGATTGCTTCTGCCTTGCTTCTCCCGTAAGTAAGAGGTGTGAGACAATGTGACCGTATGGTGCGTGTACTTACTGGCGCTACTCATTTATAGGAGGCTGTCCTGCTGGTTTCTTTCTAGAAAAGAGAGAAGAGGGTAGACAGGAGGGGGCAGGAGCTTGTTAAGAAGATACCACAAGTATAGAATGAGAGGAGTGTGTTGTTACTAGCAAGGACAGCAGAAGAGCTGTAGATAGGCAGGCATGCAAAATGGATTTGGATTGTATAGTTGCACTGAATCACAATAATATAGGTATACACGAGGTGAGGTGTGAGAAAGCGTTTCGGAATCCTCTCCTCTGGCTGTTTACACAGATAAAGGCCACATAGAGCAGTACTAGAAATATCCACCCAAACTCAAAGAGAGACAGCGCCTCTTCTCTGAGGTTTCTCAGACAACATCCATGAAGTATTTAGTCTGCTTAGTCTCCTGGACCCACGATTCCCACTTCTGTAAAATGCTGAAGCGGAAGTTCTTCTCGTGTAGCCGGAAGTTGTGGAAAAATAATAAATACATGTGCTAGAACCAACTGTAAGGAACAGAGCTCTCCAAGTGAGTGCCTTTACCCAGATAACTGGTTTATTCATCACCAGCAGCAGGACAGGGGTTAGATTTCAGGGATTTCAGCTATTCCGCAATTCAGCCGGGGGAGGTGGAAAGGCCAGCATCCCCAGTTCTCTTTACCTAGACTGCCCTCTCAAAAGAGTATGAGTTACAACGGAACTGTTACAGGGACTTGTAGGAAAGTGTGGATGTGTGTGTTAAAATTTCGATGAACAAATGAATGAATAAATAAGAGAAAAACAATAATGCGTCTTTAAATAGGCCGGGTGGTGAATCAGCCAGCCAGCACCAAAACACACATAGCACTTCCGTTTACTAGACAGACATAGAGACAAAACATGTGAAAATTCAACAGATATTTGATAGAGCCTATTCGGGGCCAGAAAGTGTCTTGACTCCAGGGATAAAATAATAAGTCAACCAGCCAGAGTACTTGCCACAAGAGATTACATCCCATTGGGAGGGTTAGTCACTCAACCAGTCTAACAACAAATGCAACCTTTTCAGAGAGTGGCAAGGGAGGAGAGGAAGACACAGCCCAATGCAGGGATGGGGGGGGGGTGCTGGTGGGATTGTGGCAAAGTGCTGGAAAAAATAGGATGGAGCTGTCAGGGGAAAGCCCAGGGAGACAGTGGGCACTTGAGCTGCGGTCTCAGGGGTCAGCAGACAATGTATTTAACAAATCCAGTAAATGTTTAGGCCTGTCTTAGTTTCCTACAAAGCTTTGAACCAGTTAATTCCAGTTGGAATCCATGCTGAGAATCTGCATTTCCATCCCTACATATTGAAACATATTCTACATTTTAACAAGATCTGTAACAACCCCTTGGGGATCTTGTTACATTTTAACATTTTATTATAGTTGAACAAGATTGTGGTAGATTTTAACAAGATCCTCAAGAAATTCTTATATGTATGTACGTATATATGATTCTCTTAAAATGTAGATTCTGATTCAGTATATCTGGGAGTGGAAATGAACATTTTCAGCAGGTTTTCAAACTGACATTAACTGGTTCAGGGCTCTGGTTTCCTAAAACCATCTTAACAAAATACAACAGACTGGGTGGCTTTAAATAACAGACGTTTATTGTGTCAATTTTAGAGGCTAGGTGTCCCAATTCAGGGCATGCACTCCAGGAAAAGATTCTTCCTTGTCTGACCCAGCTTCCGGTAGCCCCAGGATCTCTTGGTGTTCTTGGCTTGTAGATGTAACATCACATAGTATGGTCTCAATGTGTGACTCTGCTCTGTGTCGGTTGTCCCCTTTTAGGAGATACCAGTCACAAGGGTTGTGGACCTAACCTCTCCCTGCCCCCCGCCACCACTCTAGTATGGCCATGTTCACTTAATTGCTAACATTTTCAAAGAAAGAACCTATTTTCCAATACAATGCAGGAGTTAGGCCTGCAACATAGCTTTTGGGGGACTCACTTCCATGCATTAGAAAATAAATAAATAAACGTGTTGTTGTCAAGTCAGTCCTGACTCACAGCGACCCTACAGGACAGAGTAGAACTGCCACATGGAGTTTCCAAGGACTGCCTGGCAGATTTGAACTGCTGACCTTTTGGTTAGCAGATGCAGCACTCAACCACTGTATCACCAGGGTTTCCAATCCACCCCACAAACCCTGCGCCATCAGATGGATTCCAACTCACAGCAACCCTATAGGACAGAGTAGAGCTGCTCCATGGAGTTTCCAAAGAGTGCCTGGCGGATTCAAACTGCCGCCCTACTGGTTAGCTGATGTAACACTTAACCACTGCACCATCAGCATTTCCTAATACATAGCCGGCCTAAGTTACCCTTTCTAGGGAGGAAAAGAATGGCTATTTGTTTTCGTTCTGGTGGTCAGGAGTGTTCTCTCTGTATCTGGATAACATATTAAATATTTGAACCTTAGTAGAAGTGAATTATGTGATAATTATAAGAAACAAAAAATTAGACATCACTTAAAAAAATCCATTGCTTTGGAGTTGATTCTGACTCATAGCAGCCACAGAGTGCAAGGAGCACCCAATGGATTTGAACTACTGACCTTTTTGTTAGCAGCCATAGCTCTTAACCACTACACCAGATGGTGCATGTGATTACATACGTGCTCAGCTGCTGACAAAAAGGGTGGTGGGTGCTCACTTCAGCAGCACATGCACTAAAATTGGAACGGTACAGAGAAGATTAGCATGGTCCCTGTTCAAAGATGACAAGCAGATTCGTGAAGCTTCCCAAATTTTTGAAGCTGCAGATAGTGAGGTATGCAAAATTGATTTGGATTGTATACTTTCACTTAGTCACAATAAAGAAAAAAAGAAGTGTGGTGGTTCAAATCCACCCAGAGACAACTCAGAAGAAAGTCCTGGCCATCTTCCTCCAAAAAACCACAGCCGTTGAAATTCCTATAGGGTGCAGTTCTAGTCTGACACACATGATGCCTCGATGCATTGGAATCCTCTCACCCACATCTGGTTACAAAAAATTGCAGGAAAAACTCCTTGCCCCATGGATGCCATCCCCTGGTCCTGGTCCCTGCACTGGCTGGCCGTGAGTAGGCTGCGCCACCCAAAATCCTGGTGAAATGGGTTACAAAGGCCAAGCCCTGCTCCCTGCAGAAAGCCCCTGCAAACCACCCTGCCTCACTAAGTCATGTTCTGATGAGGAAATCGTTAGCGGATAAAGCTCCCCACGGGAAACCCTTCTGTTCTGCTGATCTTGTACACCGGCTGAATTCAATGTGTCACAGACGTGTCTTACAATACACAAGATAATGCCCAGATTTTGTAGTGCAAAAGCATATTAACCTCTGTGTACTCTTGCCGGGTTCCCGACAAAGACTGCCTGGTGGAAGCCGCAGGGCTCATGGTAATTGCTTGCCACGTGGGTAAATGATCCAGAGCTGTGTGAAGATAAGGAGAAACTGCGGAAGGCACATCACCTGGCTTTTATTATGCTCGCCCTAAAAAATAATTAGCATGGCCTATGAAATCATACTTTGAGGAGTTTCTGGGGCTTTTTTTCCTTCTCTCCAGAAGGAAACTATAACCCGCCTAGCTTTTCTCCTTACAAGGAGATTCGCTTTGTGTGTGTGTGTCTCTCTCTCTGTCTCTCTGTGTGTGTGTGTGTGTGTGTGTGTGTGTGTATGCAGGCGTGTGTTTCCCTGACAGTCGAAGACAAATGAAAAAGCTGATGTTAAAATAAATACCATGTCAGTACCAACCAGGAATGCTTTGTGTAATGCGGTACACTTACACCTCTTAGCCCCACCCTGGCCGAGTCAGGATGAGTCGACACTCTCATTGTAGGCTAGGTCCAGGCGGAGGACGCTTGCCTCATTTAGCAAACAGGGAACCGTGTTCAACTTTGTACAAAGGAGGATGTTCTTCCCAAGGTCTGAATGGGCTCAAGCTCCAGTTTCCTGCTGACCAGAGCAGGGTCACCACTGCTTCTGCAGGAAACCTAGTGGTCTGTGGGAACAGTCAGCATGTCACACCTTATTCCCCTGGGACTGGGAGTTAGAGTCTTGCCCTTGGGAGACTTACAAAACATTTTTATATTTTTTCTCCACCCCCCCATGAAAAGGGGATAAAGTATACAGACTGTATGTCATAATTTTATTACCAAAATAGAAATAGTATTTCTTGAAGATTCCACCCTCATGGGACTATCTAAATGTTAAACACACAGTGTAGATGGCCCCAATAATTCAGCAGGCCTTGGGTCTGGAGTTCTATGGTTGCAGGTCACGTTTTCATTGCTGATTCTCAAAAACCCCTAACCATGTAAATCTCAGGGTGAAATGACAGAGTAAGGAGTTGAATTTCTTTTCCAGTGAAGCAAGGGTTACGAAGCAGAAGAGGTCTTGTCTGTTTTTCTGAGGAACCACAGGCTGCTTTTCTGAGGAAGCAGAGCCATGTTCAGAAACAGAATGGAGCACTTGCCACCAGCCTAGGCAGAGCTGGAGGGCGCTGGGGTCAGCTATTAGCTTCATGACCTCAGATTCCTCTTGCTAAGGGAGAAGGTGGGGCCACGTGGCAGAGCGACCTCTAACGTTTGTACAGAAGTTTACCAAGCACCTATACCTATCCTCCTTGCTTGCTTCTTTCAAGAACCCCAGGAGATGAAGGTCCCTGGGTGGCAACAAACTGTTTGCACCCAACTGCTAACCTAAAATTTGTCAGTTTCAACTTGCCCAGCAGTGCTGCAGAAGAAATTCCTGGCTGCTGTAGACTCCATTGCAGCACTTCTGCTCTATGCAGCATGGGGTTGCCATGAATCAAAACTGATTCAACCCCAATATCGGGGGAAAGGGTGTTATTTTCCAGATAAAGGGAAGTTCAGAGCAGTGACCTTACCCACAAGAGATCTTCTGCCAGTAAGAAAATACCAGAACAAGGTCTTTAAGCCAGGTCTCCTGACTCCACCTCCCACCCTGAGCTCCCTACGTAAGCCAAACATCTTTTGTTCTAGTTCAGCAGTAGCACGAGGGCAAGCCGCCTCCAGGGTAACAGTTTGGTCGTTCTGTCCTTCCTTAGGGTCAGCGCTGAGCACACTCAGGTCCCATCAGCTCCTGCCCCCAGGGCAACAGCGCGAAGAAGGCAGCTGATTGCTGGCTTCTCGGGTTCAGCTTGACTCCCTCTGGAGTCTTGCCTGCCTCTCCTCTTCCTGCTGATGACTTGAGCACTGAAGATTGCCTTTATGGCTTTAAGACTCGCCTGCATTACCCTCTGAGATGGTTTCTTTAGGGCTGGGCTGATAATTTATTTAGTTTTGCTAAGTGTTCCTTTACAGGGAGGGAGGAAGGGTGGAAAGGAAGATTGGTCGCTGTCTTTGAAAAGCCGACTCACAAATGTTCAGGTACATCCCTTTTTCTGTCGGCTAAGCAGCTTTCTCAGCCAAAAAAATAATCACACTGCAAGCATCTCCCAGGTCTTGAGAGAGTAGACGTATTTTATCTCTCCTCGGTGATGGCTCTGAGCAGCTAATGTGCTTGCATTTTAAGCCTGAATAGATTTTTGTCCAAGGCAGCTATACAGTTTGTTACTCTTCCTCTGAAGGTCTTTGTCTCCCTGGAAACAAAAGAGGCCTCCTTGAAGCAAGGTGAAGCCTTCCTCTGTCTCAAGGCCTTGCACTGCCAGTGGCAAATACTGTTGTTCCAGTACCCGAGGCCACTGTCAAGAGTCCTCTCCTTTGCCCCCAGCTTCCAGGGTTGGTCCTATGTCCCAGTACTGGACAAAGAAATGGTAGGGATGTCTGTTATGGACTTTAGGAAAGGCAGAGCTTTCTTGATTTTATATCTGTAAATATAAATTATTATATATAATATATTACGTATTATAATAAATATAACATACATTTATGAATATAAATATATATCTTAATATACTTGATATGCATGAATATATATTTAATATACGTAAGCCAAAGCCAGCCAAATGCCGTCGAGTCGGACCCGATCATATATATAAATACATATATATAAGCCTTATGAGGAGAAATTGTGTTACCCTGACTCACATCAGTTGTTTTTGAATATGTTCAGGATGCTTGGTACTGCCACAGTCATACCGCAACCACAAGGTCATAACATAGAGGCAGAAAGCCAGTATCCTCAGAATGGCAGAGCAGAAAGATGGAGCAGCTTGGACTTAAACTGCTGAGTCAATTCTACGGCAGCTGCCTTTGGACACTTCTGTTACGTAAATAACAATTATGTTGTGTCATAAAGCCACTGCTAAAAAGGATTCTGGTTACTTGCAGCCGAAGACATTCCTAACCGATACACTAGACTACAGGGTTGCTATTGTTGCCAGGAAGAATTCATCTTGATATTTTAAAAATGTCCTGGGGACTGATCTTTTGGTGATGTCTAGTCCTGGCAAAAGCCAGAAAATGAGGCAAATCTTTCGTTACCATTCAATAAAGATAAACTGACAGAGCCTGTCTTCTCCAGACCACTGCGCAGTGGTACCTATAAAATTCTTGTAATCGCTTATGCTTTGGGACAATACTGTTTATTTAACTTGATGTGTGACCCCCAAAATGTGTGTAGCCATGTGGCTGGGCCATGATTCCCAGTATTTTATGATTGTCCTACATTTCGTGATTTTCCTGTGCTGTATGTTAGAGGATTAGGGCGGGACTGTAAATCCCTTCATAAGGTCACCTCTCTGCTCCACTATAAAGGGAATTTCCCTGGAGTATAGCTTGTACCACCCTTTATCCTTTCATTCTACAGAAGATAAAAGGAAAGTGAAGCAAGCAGAGAACTGGGAACCTCACACCGTCGAGAAAGCAGCACTGGGAGTAGATCACGTCTTTCAGAACTGAGATTCCTGCACCAAGGTGCTCCCTGAACAAATATTGATGCAACACAAGGACTTGCCTCCAGAGCCAACACGAGGGAAAGCCTTCCCCTGGAGCAGACGTGCTGCCTCTGGACTTGTAGCCTACCGGACTGTGTAAGAATAAACTTTTCTCTGCTAAATCCATCCACCTGTGGTATTTCTGTTAGAGCAGCACTAGCTGACTAAAACAGATATTGAGAAGAAATTCCCTATGACTGTCATATCCATTGTAGAGTTGTTGCTGAATATGTTCACTTAGGGGAAGCCAGTGGAATGCTTTCTTGATAATAGTTTCTCCGTTACCAAGTTGAAGGATGTGGTTGACTGGGCCTTTAGTCACCGGGAAATCCATCACTTTCCTGTTGTTGTTGTTGTGAGATGCCATCAAGTTGGTTGCAATTCACAGTGACCTTATACACAACCAAACAAAACACTGCCTGGTCCTGAGCCTGGTCCTGCACCATGCCCACAAGCATTTTTATGCTTAAGCCCATTGCTGCCCTTCCTGTTGGGCTGTATCTAATACCCTACATCTTAATTTCTTAGTTCTACTGTAACAGATGTATCAAAAGTGGGTGGTTTGAAATAATATTGCATTTATTTTCTCATCATTTAGGAGGCTAGAAGTCCGAATTCAAGGCACCTGCTGTCACAGAAGTATCTCTCTCTGTTGTCTCCGTGGAGAGATCTCTTTCCGTTTCTGTAGACCTGGCCATCCCTGATCACTTGGCAGTCTCCCCTCCCTCTGTCCTTGCTTATCTCTGTGCCTAGTCTGCTCTGTTTATGTCCCCAGAGTTGTTAGGTATAAGATACAGTTTACACTAATGTCACTTCATTAACCTAACGGGTAAAACCCTGCTGCCAGATGGAATTACAACCACAGGTTTAGGATTTACAGTATATCTTTTGGAGGGACACAATTTGACCTAACACCCTGGAAGGGTAAACTCAAAACATTTTTCAACAGCTACCTTTTGCTAATTGATTGTTGGTAAAACCCTTCTCTGGTGGCTGAGGTGATAACCTTGAACTCATTTCATCCTAGAGGTGGCTATGAGTGCTCCATGGTGATGACCTGAATTAAAGTGATACTGTAAGCACAAAAAGGAATACTAAGTGCTCCAAGTCCTTCTTTTGGGAAGCTGGCAGGGTGGGATACCTTTTAGTGACAAAAGATACAGATTCTTATTGTTCTTTGGTGACACATGCATGATGAGAAACTAATCAGATTCTGGACAAATGGACATCAAACAGTTGTATGCTGAAGCTCGGTCTAATAATTCCACTTGCTGAATCTGGCTCCGAAGAACGTTTACTCATAGCTAGCTTGAATAGCCAGAAGCAAACCAAACCCGCTGCCTTTGATTCGATTCCAACTCATAGCAACCTTACAGGTCAAAGCAGAACTGCCCCATAGTTCCCAAGGAGCTCCTGGGGGATTTGAACTGCCAACCTTTTGGTTAGCTGATGTAGCACTTAACTACTGCACTGCTAGATTGTCCAATAACACTTTTTTTTTTGTCACCAGTATTTTTCTTTATTATTCACGTTAGGTTCACAATAGGATACACAGAAGAATCAGATACACTCATTGCTGCAGAACCGTAAGTAGTCCAGCCCATGACAAGTAAGGAAACTGAAGGAAGAATAAAGAAGTTACTCAACAGCCTGCTAGTGGCAGAGGTCATAAGCCGGATCCTTGACTTTGACTCTGAGTCTGGCGTTCCTCCTACCGTTGGACTTGATGGAGAAGTCTCACCTGAAACAATTTCACTAAGTAGGAATATCCTGCTACCTGCTTCCTAAGGCTCTGTCACTTCACTTCTTCATCTCAGAAGCTAAAAACAGTGAAGGATAGTGTCTCTCTAGGGACTAAAATGACTTCCTCATTGGAGTCTCCAATATTCCATCATCTTCAGCAACCCTGGGTCTTGCTATGAAAGTTTCGGAATCCTTCCCTTCATCTCAAAACCCTGACTATCTATGTTGGCCCAAACTTCCAGTACATTATTTATTTTTGGGTCAATTTGCTTTCTTGATGTAGCATGCAAAGGTCACGGAAACTGATAACAATCACAGGATATCCTGTGTAAAAGATGATTACACTCCGGGCCAGGATGGGGAAGGTGACTTGGTGACAAAAGAGAGAGTTTAGCAAGTATGGCAAGTCCTCTGTGCTTTCAGGACAAATAAATGTTGCTGGAAACAGTTTACTCAGATACAATTCTTTTTTTTTCCTGTGTAATCAGTGGTCCTATGGTAATCACTGTAATAAGAACAATATGTTTTCCTAAATCTTCTTTATTAAATATTAACAAAAAGAATACTAAAAAAAGTTTCTGAAGCCGACCTCAGTCATCCCGTTAGAGATCTGGCCAGAGCTCTGAGACATGGCCTTTCGGCTTCCTCTCCTTCCAGAGACTGGAATCTCTTCCTCCCAAGTTCTCTGTCTCGGGTAATGCTCCCAACACTTTCTCAGCTACGAATGTCATAGCCTGGGAATCCTTTTACATCCCCCAATCTCTTGTTTGTTTTCATTCTAATAGCTAATCAACTGCCCTCCCAAATTATCCATTCTGTCTCCTAAATATTTCTTCTAAAATCTTTTTTTCCATGCCACTATTCCATTTCAGATTTCAGTAACTCCCATCTTGAGCTACTGCAGATGTCCCCCGCAGGTCCTCTTTCCTCCAGTGTATCCCCTTTGCTTCTCACATAATGTCTCTGCTTAAAAACCCATCAGTGGCTTCCCATCAACTCTGAGAAGTGTTCCCCAAGCTTCTCCAGTGAGCTACCGCAGCATGAGAGGACAGTGTGTACGCTACTCGTTTTGAGAAGCATGACACAAGTTGGGGTATGGTATTTAAGATGGTTCCACCCTAAAGCTCTGCCTTCATTTCTAGATAGCGTTGGTTTGAATCTGGTAGAAGGTATAAACATAGCTACAGCCTATATTGCATATTACTATGAGAGGGACTTCAGGATTAATGCTAAAGCCAGTACACTTGATAGACGGTGATGTGTGGATAAGTGAAACAAAGATGGATCTCTACTTTGTCTCTAAAAATACACGCACACACAAAAAGTTGCAAACAGTGCAATGAATTCAGTGTAAGAGAAAAGCTTCTGCCAAATTATTGCTGGCTACATTGTTAACATGGATTAACTGAGAAATAATTGATTGCATAATTTTATTCTCCATACTCTTAACCGGAAGTCGCTGAGTAACACAGATGGTTAACACATTAAGCTATTAACCAAAAGATTGGAGGTTTGAGTCTACCCAGAGTTGCCTCAATAGAACGGCCTGATGATCTACTTCTACCAAATCAGTCATTGGAAATTCTGTGGAATACGACTGCACTCTGATTCACACAGAAGAATGCCATCGGTCAGAACTGACTTCATGACAGCTGTTTAATTTTGTTATTTTATTTTATTTTTTTTAGCTTTGGAAACATTTTCCCTAAAAAGTTAGGGAACAGCTCAAAATGGACTTCAGTGCTGTCTGCCGGGTTTCAGAATGAAGGCATTGTACGAAGTGGAGCAGCAGAGCCATCCCCAAACTGCGTGGACCCACCCCTTTATCCTTCCTGATGAGCTCTTCTTGCTTCCATCATCCATCCTTCCCTAGATCGCGACCTCCAGGTCACAGTAAACAGGAAGTAGAAGAAGTCTGTTGAAGACATTGGGAGCAGCAGTGCTGCTGGAGTTTGTTCTATGTAGTTCACCAAAAAGCCACAAATAGCATCTGAAATCCCAGTCTAGACAGAGAAACTCAAAGAGAGAAAAAGAACTCTCTTTGGAAGCAGACCTACCTTGCAGCACAACATTTTAGGAATTAGACATTCAAATAGATATGGGGTACAGCAAATGGAGATTTGAGTTTTTACGTTAGTGGCACCAAGTTGTTTATGACTCATGAAACCTCTTGTGTAATGGAACAAAACATTGTCTGGTCCTGTGCAGTCTTGATGACCATTGGTATGTTAGAGTCCCTTGCTGTGGCTACTGTGTCAACCCAGCCCCTGAGGGTTTCCCTCAACTTCACTGGCTCTCCACTTTATCAGGCATGGTGTCCTTCTCCAGTGACTGGTTCCTCCTAATAACACAACTGAAAGTAAGCAAGTTGAGGTTTCAGATAACATTTCAGAATCTCTAGGATTTTCATCGGTGAATTTTAGGAAGTAGACCACCAGTCTTTCTTCCTATTCTGTCTCCCTCTGAAAGCTTCACTGAAATCTGTCCATCAGGGATGACCCTGGTGGTATTCAATATAGTGGTAGCCAGGCTTCCAGTATCATAGCAACATGCAAGCCATCACAGTAGGACAAGCTGACAGAAGGACACTGGTTATACAGGTTAGGCATCAACAATAAAAGTGAACATTTATGCAGCGCATATTGCATGCCAGGTGTTTATCGATAGTTGTACTTATAATAACTCAATCTGCATAAAACTTTTCAAGTTAGATAGTCTTTATGATCTGTGTTTTATATATTGGAAAACTGTGGCACAGAAATAATTTATTAAGAAAGAAAAACTTGCCCAAGACCACACACTCAATATTGGATCAAAGGTTGAAAGCAAAATACATGACTCTGGAGTCTGTCTCGGAAACCGTGGTGGCATAGTGGCCAACTGCTATGTTTGCTAACTAAAAGGTCGGCAGTTCATATCTGCCAGGTGCTCCTTGGAAACTCTATGGAGCAGTTCTTCTCTGTGCTATAGGGTTCCTATGAGTCAGAATGGACTCGAATGCAGTGGGTTTGGTTTTGGTTTTGAGTCAGTCCTCAAAAGTAGTAAGGCAATGTACATCCAAAAATGAGAAACTTACAGTGATTGGTTTTGTGTGTCAGCTTGGCTGGGTTATTGTTGTCAACTGTTTGGCCAGATACTAATCTGGTTACTGTTATGGAGTAGTTACATGCATCTAAATCAGTTGGCTTTGGGTAGAGCAGACTACCTTCTGTAAAGCAAACTAATGTAATCATTCAATCAGGTGTAGGGCTTGGTAGCAAAAATGGGGATTTCACTGGAATGTTGCCTGCCTCCAGACTGTAGAAAGATATTTTGCAAGAACTCCCACTGCAGTCTTCCCCTCTCTTGATCTATGGAGCTTGGAATTCAAGCCTGCAGGGGTCTCCAGCCTGTCACCTGTGCTACGGATTTTGGTCTTGACGTTTCCCACAATCAGGTGAGCCAAGTCCTTGAAGTAAATCTCTCTCACACTGGTTCTATTTCTCTAGAGAACTCTAACTAAGGCACCATGTGAGCCTAAAGCTATTATTTATTGGTTAACTTTGAACCTGGATGGAGTCTACCCTCCTTTTAGTAATCAGTAAAGAGAAAAAAAATAAGCAAATAGTGGACCAAAGCAAAAAACAGTAGGGTGTGGGGGGAGAGGAGAAGTACTTGGAATGTGCAAAGACAGAACAGACAACTGAAAATGACTTTTCACCTGACTAAATAAATTTAGAACTTACAAAACATTAGCATGTTAATCTGAAAGTGATACTGGATGGCACAAGTTAATGAAACAACACAAAGCAGATGCAAAAGAGAATGGACAAAAATAAGTCATGAACGTCTTTAAATGATAAAAAGAAATTTTCAAAAACGAATGTAAAGAAATAAAAAAAATCAGTGACAAAATTCAGATTCACACAGTAAAGAGCAGAATGAGCATTACAGAAAATAGAATCATAAAAGTGATACTAAGTGAAGGAATACATCAGCAATAAAGGATAAGCCAAGCCAAGTGCCGTCGATCCAATAGCAAGAGATAAAATGATAGCCAAGGAAGAGATGGAAAAGAAATCCAACCAGCAGCACTCTGGGAGAAGAGATGAGAACCAAAACGATAACAAAGGAAGCAGTAATCACAGGTGAAATCGATCTGAAAATGAGTGCCTGCAAAACAGAAGAGCTCACTGATTGAAAACGGAATGAAAAACCATATATAAATTGCTTTTCAAAAAGAAAAACTCCTTTAAAATACAAGGGGAAAAAAAAGGACTGATTTAAGTCTTTTCTTTCTAGGTGTGGAACAAACAACATAAAAAGGAGCTATAGCCATACAATTTTATATAGAACAAGAATTCTATTTTCAGTTTAGCTGTTACACATACAACGGACAAAGACACACCTTTATTTAGGGAACATGTAAGTTACGTAGAATGATAAAACTACTTCAAGACTAAGTTGACTGAGTGATGACTCAGAATCAAGCACTAAAGAATAGGAAAATCATAGATTTAATGATTTCAAAGAAAATATTAAAATCAATTACCCACCCACTGCTGTCAAGCCGGGTCCGACTCATAGCCACCCTAGAGGTCAGAGTAGAACTGCCTTATAGAGTTTCCAAGGAGCACCTGGTGGATTTGAACTGCCTGCTTTTTAGTTAGCAGAAGTAGCACTTGACCCACTATGCCAGCAGGGTTCCCTAAAACCAATTACAGACTATAAAAATAATTTGTAAATTTAGTTTGAATTTTTCATGGAAAATGCACAGGCTAATGTTGACATAGATTTACAAGAATAACAATACATTAGCACGTATGGGAAAGTAGGAGGGCTGAATAAAGCACAGCACTAAAGTATTACACTAGAAGTCAGAAGATGTTTTTAACTCTGATAATTACAGCGATGTAAGTTTAAATGTATATGCAATTAAATTGACAACAACCAATATCCAAGATTGTCTTCACAAAACGGGAATCAGTGTAGGTAATACGAAAAAGTAACCTATAGAAAAAGTTTGCACAATCGAGGAATTCAGAGAGTTATATAAAGAGAAAGGAGGCACTTTACTGATTCAACCAGATAATTTTGCAAAGAGCAAATAGCAGAGTCTATTTACAGTAATCAATTTTAAAGGTTATTCTATGAAAAGTTCGTAAATTAACTTCTTAAGTGTTAGAATGCATGTGCGTGCTCTCTTGATTTGCATTTAGTTAGACAATTTGCCTCCCTTGATACAAGCTCTACGTCTCTCTGGTCAATTTTACTCCAACCTTAAAAGATAAATTCTTCTCGTGTGGCCCTTGGGCATAGTAGGATACACTGCCCCGTGTTGCTCTGCTGCTGTCTGCTGGGTGAATTCTCTCATTAAATGCAAGCGTTTACCCAGCTGAGAACACTACCAGTTTTGAAAAAGACTACAACGAAGAAACTCTTATAATTGAATCCCACCTCTAATTTTAGACACTACTGAGAATTCAAGGATATTTTTGAGAAATGAGTTAAATACCATGAGCTGACTTCTATTAAATGTACCTCTCTTTTTCATTCCTGGTGTCAAGACCATAGTGCGCCTAGTCCAAAGAAAACAACCAAACCCGCTGTCATTGAGTCTATTCCAACTCGTAGAAACTGTCAGAGTAGAAGAGTTTCCAAGGAGTGCCTAGTGGACTGCCAGTCTTGTTTTGATTAGCAGGTGTAGCACCTAACTACTATGCCACCAGGGTTCAGCATGTCTAGTAGACATAAAAAAAAAAAAAATTTTTTTGCCTTACAAATTACCAAGATAAACACAGCTAAAACACAATTATATAGCAAAAGAGAATAAAGAAGTAAGCAAAGCAGCACAAACCAAATATCACTAAACTAGACAACAGAATAAGAGAAAACTATTATCTAAAAATGAGAAGAAAGAAGCACAAGCTCAAAGAATGCAAAACTGGATAAAAGGATGTGGAAGGACTATTACAAAAACAAAAAAGTAATCCAGTTTAAAGAAAAGGACTCTCAACTGATTTGAGTAACAATATTAGCTTAAGTTTTGTATCTTTCAGTGAGTTCTTTGATATAGCAAAGAGGACATTTTAAGGAAATACAGGAATTTGAAGGTGCAAGAAAGAGTTGCTTCATTTGCTATGCAATCTGGATCTCAGAGTTTCCAGAATAAAAATACAATGAGCCAAAAAAAAAGCTCTGCGTATGTGGGATCTCAAAGACAAAACAACTTCTACAGTTCACAAGATGCTGAGAATTCAGAGCTCAGGTCAGCTGTGCCATTTTAAGCCCTCTCTGTGTGGTAGATTCAGGAATTAGGAATTATGGCAAGGTAAATAACCTTTTGGATCCAAAACTCCTGGGAGTTTTATTGTTGGATTTGTTTTCTCCTAGGATTTTGTCTCTATTTCTCTTTGTAATTAAAATTTGGAGTAGGTTCCACGTAATCAGTGTCCATCTCAGTGTCCTTGGTAAGCATTTATTAGTCTCTGAGAAACCAAAGACTAAAGCGTTCCTCTGCACATTCATTTTCAATTCAATGTCGGAAGATTTTTTACAGACTTGTTGCCAAATCTATTTTGTGGCTGCCACCAAGCTTCCACCAAGTCTTATGAGCACTAGCTGACTTTGGGAAGATCTGGATTCCAGCCTGTTCAGACCAAATTCACACTTTGTTCTCCTTGAGTGTACTTTTAGATTTCAGAGCACATTACGTTGGATACACATTGAGGCTTAGTGCACATTCAGGTTTCTGTTAGCACTTACGTGTTAATACTTCTTGCAAGTATGCCTATTTTAAAGAATTTTTTGTATGTCTCTTTGTGAGCAATTTAAAGCTGATGAAACAAAAATGCTTATTTTCATGAATTTAAGCTCTCTCTTAAAGCTTACTAGCCTGGACTCCCTGACTTATGCCAACTAGTCTGTAAGCTAATCAGGCAGAGAGACAAGTCTTATTTTAAAAATGAAAGATCTCCTTCAAGTTTTAAAGAAATAAGAAATAGGAGGCTCACAGGACTAGGAAAATTCAGACTCCTGTATAACAGCTTTCTGAGTCCCTCAATGCTTAGAATGCCCAGTTCAAGGCAAAAGAAAGAGTAAAAAACTTTTCAAGATTATTATGCTGAAACAGCCTTGAAAAGACCATACAGGCCCTCTCTGGAATTCTCAGATAACTTCCTCAATGAGATAATACAGTAGCTTCAATAAAAAGGGAAAATTAAGTAGGAAAGTCTCCCTCTGTTACCTGGCAACTGAACTAGACCTATACTGATTATAAAACTAAGGGAAAAGATCTTGCAGACCAAGCTGGCTAGAACAAATTACTGCTCAAATTAAGAAATGTTTCCAAACTTATCTACTGATAAACTCTAACTTTTTTGAATTAACTTTAAAAAGACATTTCAAACATTCCTGATAAAAAAAACCATAATTTCCCCCAAATACCACAACAATAATTTAAAGTTCATGTTCAAGAAAACTGCTATAAGCTGAATATATTTAAAGCAATTGGGCATTTCCGTGATCAATTTCAGAAAGTGAATTTCCATCTGCTCTCTTTCTTTTTACTTGAATCTCTTATTCACATTGTCTTTCTTAGAGAACTTTTGTTTAACTAATGAATAATGAAAGTACAGTAAGATGTGGATTTTATACACTATTGGTGGAAGTACACATTGATATGTTTCTGAAAATATTTGATAGTATATATTTACCAAGACCAAACCCAGTGCTGTTGAGTCAATTCTGACTTACAGTGACCCTACAGACAGAGTAGAACTGCCCCATAGAGTTTCCAACAAGCACCTAGCAGATTTGAACTGCTGACCTTTTGATTAGCAGCCATAGCACTTAACCAGTACACCACCAGGGTTTCCATATATGTTAAAGGTCTCAAAAATATCCATAATTTATTCTTGGTATAAATACTTATAAGAAAGTCCCTTAAGCAAATCAGATACTGGCATATTAGTACATACAAAAGATGTTCATCATAGCATTATTTAGATTAATAAAGTGTATTTGAATTCCCCAAATAAAAGAATTTAAATAAATTATGTCACGTGTTTTAGATAGATTGCTGTGTACTCATAGAAAGCAATGTTTTAAGATTATTTGATAATATGAAAAACACATAAAATATATAGCAATATAGAAAGGTAGAATTCTATATGTTTAGCATAAAAATAATTTCATTATACATACATAATGAGATACATTTAAGGAAATATATCAAAATGTTAATATTATCTCTGTCTTTTCAGTGAGGGCTCTGTGCATATACACTGACTAGCTTCAATTTGCAACACAAAGATCAAGGAGTCAGGAATCTAAAGATCTCCCCAAATCTCCAAAACCTGGGAACATTATGCACTGGTGGTAGATTTTACTTCTCTTCTGGACATGGCTGCTTTTTCTCTGTCATCCTCCACGGCTGCTGTGGGAGTCTTGGATTAGCTCCAGCTTCCCTCTCCTTCCCTCTCATCTCTGCTGTATACATTGGGAGTCACTGCCAGTCCAGCTCATTTTATTTAGACTGAGGATCTCAGGATTTGCCAAACAGTCAAAAGCAGCCATTACTTGTAGGAAAGTAGCAGGTCAGTATTAGTCAGACGAGGGAGGGAAAATTAACTTTGGAGGGGAAAAAGCAAATGGTCTCACTTTTTTAAATAAAATATTAATGAATATCCTGACCACTGATTGTCCAAAAATCTCTCCTATCATTCTCACTTATTCACTCTGGCCTTGAATTTCCTCTGTAACTGCTGCCATCATTCAGTAATTTCTCCTGTAAGTGCCTTGTTCTGTATTTTACTCTTCCAATTCAGTTTCATGTGGTGCTTTTATCATCTAAAAATTCTTCATAATTTTTAGTCTGCTAATGGAGCCCTCTCTTGTCTTCCATAATTCTTAAGGATTCATGGAGAGAGAGAAAGGAGTGAAAGCTTTTCTATCATTTTAAAGAATATGAGTAAAAAGTTAGGTATGTACTTGTGCTCATTTTGTCTTCTTGGTCCTGATTGGCTTAATTTCAAGTGAATGAGTTTCAAATAGTTATCCTGTTTAGGGTCAAGTTCTTGCCCATCTTAATCTTATGTGCCAAGCCAAGCCAGCCAAGTGCCGTTGAGGGGAATTAATATTTATTGAGGGTGTGCTTTTTATGTTACACTATATTAGAACTCTCTAACTGTAATGCAAGGGGCCAAAAAACTAATTACCAATAAACCATGTTGCACTGTACTTCCCAGATGCTCAGAGTAATTACAGTTGCTGATAGAATTAAAAAAACCACAAAGTCCTCCACTGGAACCCCTTCAGTCAGCCAACAAGTGAAGAAAAGAAGGGAAAGAAAATGGTTTGCTGTATCTTCTGGCCTGCAGAAACAGGGTACCTCAGTTTTATGCCCAACCTATTGGCCGCAATTCAGTCGTGTGGGTGCTACCTGCTTTCATAGAAGGTGAGAGATGCACCCTTCCTGTGCACCCATGAAGAAGAAAAGCAGTAGTGCAGTTCTGGCAAGTGTCTGCCACACCTCCCTACTTGTTGACTAAGTGTCATTCTCTACTTCAGATGTCATAGATCAGCTTTAGCTTCAAAGCAGTTGCATATTTTCTTAAGCTTAGAGTTAGATAGTTTTTCTTCAAAGACTTGCTTTGTTGGATAATAGAATATTTTTATTCTGTTTGTGTAATCATAAAAATTTTCCTTTACATGCAAAAGGCACAGACTTCTATTGTAAGTCATGGTGTTGAGAGAATAGAGGAAATGAACCAGGGCAATGTCTTTGCAGTTGGAAAAATAAACATGAGTTCTAGCAAGAAAGGAAAAGAATCAGTGAGGAAAACTCCCAGTAGTTGAACTTCTCTGAATCTACAAGAAGGACTGGATTAGGAAAAAGGAGCAGCGAGATGGCTTGAAAGCACCAATAGACCTTCAGCCTTCAGATAGGATAGCGGAGGTCTATAAGCACTGTGGATTGTCTAGTTCATTTCCCAAGCAAACCTCTTTCTTGAGTATGTTCCAGCATTGCCAAGGCTAAAAAGCTAAAGAAAACTGTACAATTCCCAGACTCCTTACAGGTGTGGCTTAGGTTTTGCTAGAACAGCTGTACCCTCATATGACACCAAGAGAGACTGAGAATATAATGTGAGGCAACTCAGACCCAAAGTTCAAATAGTCAGATGACCTGGTCATCTCAGCTGCACAGATCACTAGGTCTTCTGGAGCAGCTGTGAAGTGGTTTCCTGTGTCCAGTCTCCAGAGTGACAGGTGCCAATTTACACAAGGTTGTTTTGCTAGAATAGTCTTGTCATGTGGCTGATTGTATTTTCTAGTGCTCTCTTTCCGACTGCACTGATGCACAGTTATCTGAATGACCCAGGGACTCTACCTCATGTCATCTATCATTTAATAAACAATTTTCTGTTTAAACCAGATAGAATAGAGTGTGGTGTCTGTCATTAGAAATCACCCATAACAATCCAAGGACACGTGGGTTGGGCCTTCATGTCAAATGTCTGTGTTGACAAAGAGGCTCTGAGCAGTCTTGGCAGAGGGAGAGGTCCTGGTGGATGAGACTTTGAGAGTCGATGCCACCATGCAAAATATATGGGAGACTCAGATGTTCCCTTGAGCCTTAGTGGCTAAAAGTAGAAGTGTTGAAAGAATGATGGCCTACAAGAGGCCTGGAGTTGGAAATAGGAAGCTAATGACAGCAAACACTTAAGAACTACAGACAATGACACGCACTGTTCAAGGGCACTTGTAGTGCATTCCTACCAGGTGCCCGGCAAACAGCTGACCTCATTCACCATAACAGAGGCTGGAACTCAGCTATGTAACAAGAAGCTTCTTCTCTGGACCATGGCACTATATTAGCTTATGCTTGAGGCCAAACACTACCTGGAAAGAAGAGAAAGAAAGATTATCTCACTTCTCCTACCAACCTCCGAAGGAACTGGACAATACCTAAGAATATCTGAATATGCCTGGAAATAATAACTAGATGTAGTAAAGTAAAATTTTAAAAAATGTGTCTGCTCTAGATAGAGCTCATGACAAATTTTCATTCAGTCATTGAAAATTAAGAGTTATCTTTTTTGGCCATCTGAATCACAGTGTGTCCACTTCAAACTTAGATACAGCGTTCTCTCTAGATCCTCAAAGTAATGCTGAAAAGTTGGTATGATTGACATGTAAGGACACTGAGCATCTGAAGTTTAAGTGAAAATTACACAGGTAGTGCTGAACAGGACCAGCACATGAACCCTAGACCGTCAAGATGCTGTCCTTGTTTGTCCCCACTATTCCCCACTATTCTCAATCACTAGAAGCAAAATGTTAAAATTGTGAGTTACTGATGAATAGTCCCATTCAGCTGTCAAAAGTTATCACCCTTGTCATTTGGCTATGTTAATTATACTGTAAGAGAAAAGTTGTGTAATCTTTTAACCCCAACTTCAACCTTGATCCTTTACTCTCAGACCCAAGACACTGTAAAACATCTCTGTTGGTAGAATCAATATACTCATGGGTTTGAAGAAAGGGGAAGGCTGATTTTGCTGGCAATTTGAAAAACGAATTTCTAGAAAGAAGAGGTCTTTAACCTAGGATTTCAAGAGAAAAGAAAAAGTAGACAACAGATTAGAAAGAGAGCTAATTAGTACAGTTTTGAAGAGCACTGAAAACATCCAATGTATATCTATAAACCACAAAATTATTAGGCTTTAAAGATATTAATTAGCTATGTTTCTGTTAGTGACTATTATGTCAAAAACAAAAAGAAAAGATTTCTTCATCAGTTGCTTGGAATATGCTGGGTTAAACACAACTAAACAGATTTCCAGTACTGTAGATCTTTAATAAATTGTGTATAATGATAAAATTCCAGAGGTGGATGACAGTATGCAGTATTTTTCAAAATTATTTGAACACTGGAAAGTTTTGTCTTCAGACCTGGGGCTACTAGACACACTCTTTGTCATGGGGCCAAGGCAGTGCTGGGCTCACAGTTCTTGTAGGTGAATGATGAAAACACAGAGATTTTGTCCTGGCTGTACCAATAAGCCAGAAATGATAAAGATCTCAGGTTTAACCTCTTAAAAAAAAAGTGAAAATCTGGATAAATACTTAACCATTTTCATACGAATCATACTGCAGTATGATCTTCACACTAACTAGGTCTGTACAGATTCAGATCTTCAAGCTGAACATGCTCTCTGTTTATTAAGAGCAACTCACTGCTACTTCAGCAGCTGGTCATAATAATTTTAGCTAATTAGTACCAAACTAATTACTCTGTAATTTTTTTTTTAATTTCCTCATTTTTATCTGCTTTGTTAGAGAGAAAAAAATAGAGCTCAGTTATAGAATGTTGTTGTGTCTGTTTTAATTAGAAGGTAAAGCAACTTAGGAATATACAATGTGATATTATAATATTTAAGCTGTGAATCCTTACTAGCATATCCAAAAATAAAGTAATTCTGAACTCACACAATTTACCAGATCTTAAGTAACATATCCTGTACTGTGGCATCTTACACCTCTATAAATGCCAAATTTTCATACTTTGAGTTGAATCTTATGTGTGTTTTATTGTGTGGATTTTTTATTTTGTCTCTGTTTCAATTTGTAAAACTTACTGCCATGTCTTTTCGATAGAGTCTAAAGGAAAAATACAAACAGATGTAACTGCTTCTTTTCAAGAAGACCCGCAATAAAATGGAGACATGCAATTGCTCTCTTGGTTTGCCTCAGACAGGACGTGAGAGGTATGCAGAGATGGTTTTTTAATATTCATCAAAGACCTTGGAACCATAAATCCCATTCCACAGTGTCTAGAAGATTTATGGAACTAGAAGTTCTTCTCTGTTCAAATTTCCTGGAAACTTCTGTTCTGGGTGATCAAGAGAGAAGGTAATATAAATTCTGTATATTCCAAATAGCTAGAACCCCAAAATTGTGAAATTATGTGAGTGATGTCTGATAAATTACAAATTGGTAAGCTTACCTCTTTTTTTAAGACTGATTGATGCTAGAAATTTTTAAACTGAACTTCCAGGAAAGCGGAGGGGAAAAGAAAAAAAAAAAATAAAAAATGATGTGTAAACAACACTCCACTGAAGAAGAATTTCTAATGAGATCCAATTAAATTTAACAGCTGTATCTATGTACTTAAGTCTCTCTGAGGAGTCATATTAAGAGCCATTGAGGCTGGGGTCGGTGAATGGTAAATAAGATATTGGCCATAGTCTTGTAGCATTTACAATATAGTTAAGGGGACAGGACTAAGCATAGGAAATAGCTGGCGCTCAATACAAGATGATGTAAATATGTAAATAAAGTGCTCAAGAGTGACATCAGCAAAATGGTGGAGCAACCAAGCAAAGGGGGAATCAAGAAAACCAGAATTTAAAAATAGTAGGAAGACTTTACATCAATTTTTGCTTGCCCTTGCCTCATCCCCTACATGTCTTGGCACTGGTCCCCACTTCTGAAGGAAGTGAAGCAAACTTTATTCACAAATTGTGGTGCTTGTGTGTCATACACTAAGGACTGATGGAAGATTGTCACCTCTGTTTTGTCTAATTCAGTATGCATTGCCTGAAAATGTTGGAAGAACAATGGAAAACCAGCAGCCACTCAAGGCAAAAGATTAGTTGAAGTATGCAATAAAATGCCTAAAACTGGGGATTAGGGGGGTTGGAGGATTTGAGGAGAGCCAGACAGAGAATTTCTTCAGGGAATTAGGCATTCAAAAGCGCCGATGTGGACTGGGAGATTTAGTAAACCACAGGCAAGCCTAGGAGAGTATGCATGCTCAGAAAACATCTGAGAAGATCCTAAGCTTTCACCACTGATACCTAGATTACTATCAAACCAAAGTGAAGGCTCAGAAAGATTAGTAAGTGATCTAGTTCAGTGTTAAAGGTATGCTATGGCAAATAGTAAATCTATAAAGACTTGGAAAGGAGTCTTTTAAAATTATTATTATTATTATTATTATTATTTAGCTCCTAGATTCAAGAGAATCTCAGTCAAAACTCTGGCTGAATACACCCAGTGTCACTGAATACAAGCTAAAGAAAAAGAGACTTAAGTCACACAAGGAATCACACACAACAAGGAATACAATCTTTACACACATGAGTTTGGTAGAGTCACTTGTCTCAGTCATTTAGCGTTGCTGTAACAGAAATGTGACAAGTGGATGGCTTTAACAAAGCAAACTTTGTTCTTTCACAGTCCGATAGGCTACAAGTCCGAATTCAAGGCATCAGCTCCAGGGGAAGGCTGTCTTTCTCTATTGGCTCTGGAAGAAGGTCTTTATGATGCCTTAGTCTTCCCTTGATCTAGAAGCATCTCAGCACAGGAATCTTGCGTCTAAAAGATGCACTCTGCTCCTAGCACTGCATTCTTGGTTGTATGAGGTCCCCAACTGTCTTCTTGCTTCCTTTTCCTGTTATCTCTTGTGCGATAAAATGACAAACAGTGATGTATGTCATACCCTCGTGAAAGTCTTTTACATTGGATCAGGAAGGTGACCTTAGTGAGGGCATTATGGTCCCATCCTAATTCTTTGTAATATAATCCAATCTTACCCTATTAACCACAGAAATCAGAATTCACAACATAAGAAAATCTCAGAATGGAAGACAATCACACGATAATGGGAATCATGGCCCAGTCAAATCCCTACACTTATTTTGGGGGGATAAAAGTCAATCCACGACACCAGTAGACCAATGAATGACTCTAGTCTTCAACAATAAAGAACAGAAAATCCTTGCGAAGGGTGAGAATCTGATTTCCAGAATTCACATGTCCAGTTTTCAACAAAAAATAGTATATGCACATATATGCCAATTCAAAAGAAAAAAAAAATTGACAGACACCTTCCTTGAGGAATCCCAGCAAATGGGCTTACTAAAGACTTCAAATCCACTATTTTAAACATACCCAAAGAACACGAGGAAATCATGGACAAAGAACTAAAGGAGACTAGAAAAATGAGACACGAGCAAGGCAAAATATTAATAAAAATACAGAAGCTATAAAAAGGGGAATCAACTGAAAATTTTGGAGTTTGAAAGCACAATAATTGCAAGAAGAAATTTACTGAAGATGTTCAACAGCAAATTTCAGCAGTCAGAAGAAAGAACAGGTGAATTTGAAGATACTACAATTGAAATTATGACTCGACAGCACTTGGCACTTGGCTTGGCAGTCTGGGAGGAACAGAAAGGAAAAAGAATGAAGAAAATGACCAAAGCCTAAGTGACCTGAGGGTACATTACCAAGTAGACCAATACATGTATGTGTGTGTATGTGTATTTGAGTCTGTATTTATATGTATATATATGTATGCATTGTGGGAGTGGAGAAAGAGGTCGAAATAATACTTGAATAAATAAAGGCTGAACACTTCCTAAACTTGACAAAAGACATGACTCTACCTATCCAACAAACTGTAAGAAATATAAACACAAAATGACCCACATCAATACACATTATAGTCAAACTGTCAAAAGATACAAACAAAGAGAAAATCTTCAGAAAAGCAGGAAACTACTGAGGCATCATGTACAAAAATTAACAACATTAACACTGAAATTTCATCAGAAACCATAAAGGTCAGAAAGCAATGAGATGACTTGTTTAAAGTGCTGAAAGAAATGTTAACCATGAATTCTATGCCCAACAAAACTATCCTTCAAAAAGGAATGCAAAATCAAGATGATCCCAGATTTACAAAAAAAATTTAGGAATGTTTGTTACAAACAAACCCAAACTACTCTAAAGGAAGCCCTTCAGGCTGAAACAAAAGCGTACTAGAGGGTAACTCTAGTAGAACTAAAGAATACTGCTAAGAGTATATATACATAGGTAAATGCAAAAGCCAGTATTCTTTTACTTCGGGTTTATAGCTCATCTTTTTGCTATATAATTGAAAAGATAAGTGAATAGAAAAATAATTACAAGTCTATCTTAATGGGCACATAATAGCCAAAAGCCCCTAGGGTCACCATGAGTCAGGCACATAATATGTAAAGATAAAATCTGTGGTGATAACAAGATGAAAGGCGAGAAGCTGAAACCATCAGTCCAAAAGACTAGGGGCCACATAAACCAGAGACTCCATCGGCCTGAAACTGAAAGAAGTAGACGGTGCCTGGCTACCACCAACAACCACCTGACAGGGAATACAGCAGAAAGTCCCTGGCTGAGCAGGAGACAAGCATGGACCAGAACTCAAACTCACGTAAAAAAAAAAACCAGATTTAATGGTCTAAGTGAGACTGGAGGAACTCCTGAGGCCATGACCCCCAGATGGTCTGTTAACCCAGAACTAAAACCGTTCCCAAACACTACTCTTCAGGCAACAATTAGACTGGACTAGAAAATGTAAAATAATACTTGTGAAGAGTGTACTTGTTAGTTCAAGCAGATACACAAGACCACATAGATAGCTCCTCTCCAGAGGCATGGATGGACACAGGAAATCTGAAGTGGAAAGGTGAAGTGTGCCATCACTTTGTAGAGACTTCAGCTATTGCCACAAAACTGTACTTATATAAAAACTTTGCATGTGAGATTAACTTAAACTGTAAACTTTCACCTAACAATTTTTTTAAAAAATGTTTTAAAATGTTTTTATTTCTCAACTCTTCCATTACTCCTTTTTTTTGGTAAAAGTTTAGTTTATCTTTTATGGTATATAACTGATTCTCTTCATCTTTTCTTTTCTTTGTTTATATTTAATTTATTTATTTTTTTTGTAAAATTTTTCTTTTTTATTTGTTAACGGTGTGTTGTTTAAACTCCATATGTTTAAAAATATTGCTGTAATACAAACTATCCTTTTCTGACCACAGTGAAATGAAACTAGAAATCAATAAGAACTGGAAAACCCAGAAACATGTGGAATTTAAACAACACACTGTTAAACAGCCTATGGATCAAAGAAGAAATCACAAAGGAAATTAGAAATTAGATGAATGAAAAACAATGTTCAGAGGGAAATGTATAGTTGCAAACACCTACATTAAAAAAGAAATACTTGAAATCAGTAACCTAACTGTATACTTTAAGGAACTAGAAAAAGAAGCACAAACTAAAACCAGAACTTACAAAAGGATATAACAATGATTAGAGTGAAGATACAACAGAAAAAAGTAAGGATTTTTTTTAAATTGGTTCTTTGAAAATTCAGCGAAATTGACAAAGCCTTCTGCTGTATTAACTAAGAAGGGAAGAAAAGGCTTAAGAAAAGACATGAAAGAGGGGACATTACTACTGACTAACTTTACAG
This sequence comes from Heterohyrax brucei, assembly GCA_028571685.1. NCBI lineage: Eukaryota > Metazoa > Chordata > Mammalia > Hyracoidea > Procaviidae > Heterohyrax > Heterohyrax brucei. Next base: position 67,172,692 of record CM053160.1, on the reverse strand, counting down.
AAATTAAAAAGAATTATAAAAGTATACTCTGAAGAAATGTACACCAATAAATCAGATGACTTTGATGAAATGGACATATTCCTAAAATTGCACAAAATACCAAAACTGACTCAAAAAGAAGTGAAAAATCTAAATGACCTGTAAAATGTAAGGCAATTAATCAGTAATCAAAAACTTTTGAAGGAAGAATAGCCGAGGTATAGATGGCTTCACTGATGAGTTCTATCACGTATTTAAAAAAACAAATAATATCAGTCCTTCTCAAAATCTTCCACAATATTGAACAGGGATGAACACTTTCTTGCACATTTGTAAGGCCAGCACTATCCTGATACCAAAGCGAGACAAAGATACTGCAAGAAAACTAACGACCCATATCCCTTATGAATATAGATATAAAAATCCTAAGCAAAATACTGCGAAGTGCCAAGTGCCGTCGAGTCAGATCCGACTAGCAAAACCAAATTAGCTGGATATTAGCAATCAAAAGTATACACCCTGATCAAGTGAAATTTATTTCTGTAATGTGTGGATAGTTCAACACAATAATCAATGTAACGTATCGTATTAATGGAATGAAATGGGGAAAAATGTCATCTCAGTAGACACAGAAAAATCGTTTGGCAAAATCCAACACTCTTTCATGTTTAAAAAAAAATCATCTAAAAACTAGCAATGGAAAGGAACTTCCTCAACAAAACCGTTACAGCTAATAAACAAATCTAGCAAAATTCCAGGATACAAAATCAACTGTGTTTCAACATACTAGCAGTGAATAACCAAGAAAAAAGAGAGAAATTAATGACACAATTCTATTTACAATATCCTCAAAAAGAATAAAATAAATCCAGCCAAGGTTGTGTAAGATTACTGTATTTAAAAAGTATAAAAATTTCTGAGAGCAATTAAAACCTAAATAAATGGAAAGACACTTAATTTTTATGGACTAGAGGATGTTATAGATTGAATTGTGTCTCCCAAGATAGATGCGTTAAAGTCTTAATTCCCAGTACCTGTGAATGCAAGCTTGTTTGGAAACAAAGTGTATGGTGATGCTACCTGTTAACATGAGCTCATACCAGAGGAGGGCGGGTCCTGGTCTCACTGAGAGTGCCCTTGTAGAAAAAGAGAACAGTCACAGAGAGACAGAGGAAAGGTGCCATGTCATGCTACAACTGCAAGACAAGGGTGAAGTCCTGGAGCTATGAAAAGAGGTGTAGAACAGGTGGTCCCTCAAAGCCTCAGAAAGCATCAATATGGCCAACATGCTGATCAAGTCTCAGTCTTCAGAATAGTGAGATAATAGATTTCTTTTGTTCAATGCCACATTGAATTTTCCTGTAGCAATCATAAAAAGTTAATGCAGAAAATTTAATATTTTTAAGGTGACAACACTACTCAAAGCTAAATACACATTCAGTGCATTCTCTATCAATAATTCCAATGGCTTTTTTTGTTTAGAAATGGGAAAAGTCATCCTAAAATTCCTACAGCATTTCAAGGGATCCTAAATATGCACCATAATCTTGAAAAACAACTTGGAGGATTCATATTTCCTAATTTCAAAACTTACAATATTTTTACTCAAATAACACATGCTTTTTTTTTTTTTTTTTTTGGCCAAACATGCCTTCCCTCTGCAACGCATGTCGTAGGAATGTTAATTTTTTACATATTGTTGTAAAAAGAAAAGAAAAAAAAAGAAGTGTGCTTTTATGAAAACAGCTCATGTGACTGAAAGTGCCACTGGCAAAAACAAACCAAAAAACATAGAACATGTTCTTTATTTGCATAAAAATACCAAACTACATAGCTAAAATAATTGAAAGAGTGAATTGAGAATCCAGACAGAAACCTTCACATTTGTGGTCAATTGGTTTTCAGCAAGGATGCCAAGACCATTCAATGGGAAAGCCACAGTCTTTTCCACAAATGGCGCGTGGGTAGCTAGATATCTACATGTAAAAGAATCAAGTTGGATTCTTACATTACACCATATACAAAATATAGTAATAGTAATAACAGCTCAAAGTAGACTGAAGAACTAAACTTAAGAGCTAAAACTATAAAACTCTTAGAAGAAAATATAGAGGCAAATCTTCATGACCTTGGATTTGGAAATGGTATCTTAAAGAAGATGCCAGAACTACAAGTTACAAAAGAAAAAAAATAGCTTGAGCTTCGTTAAAATTAAATTAAATTAAAATTTAAAAAAAAGTGTGTGTCAAGGACACTATTAAAAGAGTGAAAAGACAACCCATAGAATGGAAAAAAAAATTTTAAACCATAAATCTGGTAAGTGTTTGGTATCTAGACTACATAAAGAACTCCTACAACTCAAGAACAAAAAGATAAACAATCCAATTAAAAAATGGGCCAACGACTTGAATAAGTACTTACCAAAAAAAAGATTTTTTTAAAAAGTACGTAGAAAGATACTCAACACTAATAGTCTTTTTAAGGCATGGAAGTTGAAACCACAAAGCCGTAACACTTCATAGCTGCTCGGATAGCTATAATAAACAAAATAGAGAAAAAGTAAGCATTGGTGAGGTTGTGAAGAAATTGGAGCCCTCATATGTTGCTGATGAGAATGTAAAATGGTGCAACCACTGTGGAAAACAACTTGGCAGTTTGCCAATAAGTTAAACTTAGAATTGTCATGTGATGCAGCAAGTCCCCTTCTACGTATATATTTCAAAGAACTGAAACCAAGTATTCGGATACTTACACACCAATGTTCACAGTAGTAATATTCTCAATAACCAATAGGTGGATAGAGGTCAAGCATGCATGTACAGAAGAATGGATAGACAAAAGGTGGCATACACATAAGCCAAAAAAATAAACCTGTTGCCTTCAAGTTGATTCCAACTCATGGCAACCCCTTGTGTTACAGGGTACAACTATTCCTTAGAGTTTTATTGCTGTTATCTTTACAGAAGCAGCTGGCTAGGTTTTCTTTGGCTGAGCTGCCACATATGTTCAAAGCATTAGCCTTTAGGTTAGGGAACAATAACAAATTGCTTGTGCCCCTTAGGCTCACGGTATATGCCCGTAATGAGATATTACTTAGCCATAAAAAGCATTGAAATTCCCATACCTTCTACAATGTGGTTGAACCTTGAAAACACACCAAGCGAACTAAGCCAGACACAAAAGGAAAAAATATTCTATGACATTCCAGGGAATCTAGAATAGGCAAATACATGGAGGCAGAGAGTAGGTTAGGGGAGAATGGAGAATTATTGCATACAGTGTACTTTCTGTTTAAGGTGATGCATATGTTTTGAAATAAGTAGTGATTGCCTGCCTTCACCACCCATCTGTCCCTTCATCACACTGTGGTGGCTCTAATGTTGCTGTGATTCTGAAAGGTATGTCATTGGTATTTCAGATACTAGCAGGGTCACTCACGTGAACAGGTTTCAGTGGAGCTTCTAGACTGAGACAGACTTGGAAGACATAACTGGCAATTTACTTAAAGAAAAATAACATTGGCTAGTGAAAACCTTATGAATAGGAGCAGAACATTGTCTGATATACGAGGTCTGATAATTAGGTCAGTAAACTTAATTGTTTGTAAGTGCTACGTACCTCCCTGCTGAATAGCACTGTGGTTACCTTTGAAGTCCTCCTCTTAAGAAACTATGCACTGACACCAGCACCTAGTTCACCCGTCAGAGCAATTTTGGAACTCTTTCTGGAATGGCCACTGTGCACTCTGGCAAGTTTGCAAACTTTATAATTGTCGGTGAAGGAGTTGTTAGCCGGTAAACAAGTAACTGTATTAGAACACCCACCCTACTCACTTGATCTCGCCTGCAAATGACTTTTTTCTTTACCCAAAGATAAAGAAGATATTGAAAGGAAGACATTTCGATGACATTCAGGACATGAAAGATAATGCAAAGACAGCTCTGATGGCCATTCCAGAAAAAGAGTTCCAAAATTGCTTTGAAGAGTGGACTAGGCGCTGGTGTCAGACCATAGCTTCTCAAGGGGAGTACTTCGAAGGTGATCACAGTGATATTCAGCAACGAGGTATGCAGCACTTTTTCTAAGATGAGTCCTTTAACTTAATTGTCAGACCTGGTCATGCTGGAAGGTGAGCCTCTCAAGTTGGAGGCACTCAGAAGACCTCTAGGAAGAAGGCTTGACAATCTGCTTTTGAAAATTAGCCGGGGGGGGTGGAGTCAAGATGGCCGACTAAGCCCACGTCTCCTTCTATCCCTCTGGAAACCAAGACCTGAACTGACAATCAAACAGAGCCTTCTGAGCACCTAATCAGCCTCAGGACACGGCACAGAGCTGTTAATTGGGACTTCATACCACTCAGCGAAAACCCTCCTCTCTCTCGCTGACTCCCGCTCCTGGCTAGCCGCGGCTCTCACGGACGGAAGGTAAACGCACCAGTTTGACTATTTTCTTCCTCTGTCTCGGCCGGCGGGCGGAGCTGGGCCTTGCCCGGCGGCTGGACTCAGACGCGCTGCTGGGGGGATAGGCAGGTGAAATTCCCACGTTCTGAGAGCCAGGCTCGGGACTCTGTTAATCTAGACACTTTGAGCCTTTCATTTTGTAGCTGCCTCAGCGGGGTTTGTGCGGAACTCCGCGGTCAGGGTGCGGGAGGCCATGTTGGTACCGAGATTTTAGCGGGACCTCGTTCTTAGCCTGGGAGCCAGCGCCTGCAAACGGGACAGCGCTTCTCCGACAGAAAAGTGGTGATTTTGCATAGTGCTGCCTACATTGGGGGCCCTGCAACAGAAGCAGAGGAATCACTACCTCTCGGCACCTTTGGCCCCTCTGTTTGCTGCCTGTGTGGAGGATGCCATCTTGGGTACGGTGGCCGCAGCTGGACCTAATTCTTAGCTTGGGAGCCAGAGCCTGCCCATAAGAGAGCGCTTTTCTATCACAAAACCAGTACTCAACGCAGTGTTGGCTAAGGCTAGGCCCTGTCAGCAGAGGCCAACAGGGCAGTAGCATTGCTGTATTCTGAACTAGTTTGTTATCATCTGGGGTTGGATATAGTGGCGCTTACTTTGTCAGATGGGAAGAGGGACCTCTACACCTGAAAACCTAACTGACTTGTGAACTGGTCAGATACCTTTTGCCTTACATTTGAAGACAGCCTAGAGAAACATTTGCAATCCATCCTCACAGTACCTCTTCCAGCCTCTATATACTCACATGGGACCCAAAAAGCAACAGACAATTGTGGCATACAAGCAATCACTCATGGCTTTAGAAGGCTCCCAAACAAAGCAACCAAGGAGTTTTCCAGATGAAGAAACTTTTATGAAAGCATCAGTAAGTGAATACAAATTGATTATATACAGGGCCCTTCTAGACCTTATACAAAATGCAGCAGAACAAAATGAAAAATTAAGCAAGTTGTTCGATCTGATGGAACACCAGTACTCTGAAATCCAACAGATCAAGAAGAAAATCAAAGACATAGAAACTTCCATGCAAACACAAGAAGACAGAATGAAACAAATGGAAAAAAAAAATTTCTGACTTGGAAGACAGAGCTACTGATGCCAGTGTCTATGAGCAGAAATCAGAAAAAAAGAAACAAGAAAAATGAAGAAACATTAAGAAGCATGTGGGACTCTATTAAGAGGAACAACCTTCGATTAATTGGAGTCCCTGAACAGGATGAGACATCTGAGAACACAGAGAGTATTGTTGCTGAGCTGCTGAAAGAAAACTTCCCAGAAACCATGAAGGAAGAGAATATAGACGTCTCAGATGCATATCGTACGCCACCCAATATAGATCTCAAAAGAAAGACTCCAAGACATATTCTAATCAAGCTTAACAAAATGAAACATAAGCAGCAACTCTTAAAGGCAGCAAGACTCAAGGCAAAGCTAACATTCAGAGGGAAACCCTGTAGGCTGTCGTCAGATTTCTCAGCAGAAACCATGCTGGCACAGAGACAGTGGCACGACACATTCAAAGTCTTGAAGGAGAAGAACTTCCAACCAAGAATTATATATCCTGCAAAACTGTCTTTCAAACACGAAAATGAAATTAAGACATTTCCAGATAAACAGAAACTCAGAGACTTTGAAAATTAGCCAACAAAAGCCAAAAGCCAATACTGTATCTGACAGAACACTGTCAGATACAGTATTGGAAAACGAGCTCCGTAAGTGGGAAAGCACTCAAAATATACAGTGGTACATACCAAGAACTGCGAAGTGGGTGCAGGACTGCACAGCATTCCACACTGTTCCCATGGGACTGCCATGAGCAGGCCAACTCAACCATGCTTGGCGAACACTGAACTGAACACTTAGAAGTAGTTAAAATGGGAGATTATTGTATATAAGAGTATTTACCACAATTTAAAAAAATAAACCAAGCCCTCAAGTGTGGAGCAGACAAAGGCTACATGGAAAAAAAATCCAGATGGACAAAGTATGAAGCGGCTTTATAACTCAGCTGAAAGGCAGAGCCAGGGCATTCTACTGCTATCAGCAGGCCCGGAAAGGGGTGAGGTAATGTCGCTCTGCCATGCATTACTGCTGGGACGATATCTGTAAAGGCTACTATATGTGTTAAATACTGCGTCTCCACTCAAGTGCAGCTCAGGCTCCACTTCAAACGTCAGTGTAAAGGGGTTTCTTCTCCAATTTTCTAAGGAAAAGCAGTCATGAGCCCTCTAAAATAGATGTGAAATGAGAGCTCTGCCAGTCCAGTGGTCTCCGCTTTTACTAATTCCTATAGCGTTGCTTGGAAACCCAGATGGCATAGTGGCTAAGTGATACCAAAGGCCAGCAGTTTGAACTAGCCAGGTGCTCCTAGCAAACTCTGTGGGGCAGTTCTACTCTGTTCTATAGGGTTGCTATGAGTCATAATCAACTCAATGGCAATGTTTTTTTTTTTTTTAAGTTCCATTTTGCCTATATCATGATCCACATGGAAGCAATCCCCAGCAAGTCAGTCAAAACTGCTTCCTCAAATGGTAAGTCAGAGCTCTGTAGATAAGCAAGCAATGTCTATCCTCTTAAAATTTGCTCTTCCCAAAAATATGCAAAAAATAGGACTCTACTCCCTCACAATGGGCCCGTCACCATTTCTTTACCTATTCTGATTCTTGAGCTTGCGACAGAATCAACAAATGTACAAAGTAGTGGATGCGGAATGACTATCTCCGGCACTGCAAGTGAGGGACTTTGCAGAAGGCCACCTCACCCCAGAGGAGGGCCATGTGGGCCGAAAAGTGGTGAGAGAGAGAGTTCTCAATGCACATAATTTCACCAAATCCTGGCCCCAATGATTCTTCTCCTTCTCTCTCCTTCATGCAAACCTCACTTTCGAGGGAACAAAGCTAAAGAACCCTCATATTCCAAACCTCCCAAAGTGTGACTTCAGCTGCCACACTGGGCAGGTAATTGTTGGAAGGGCTGACCCTGAGAAAACCACACCAGGCTCTTCCTGAAGTGTATTTACCTCCGTTGGCCTCCAGAGATTCATTTCCACTTAGAAATAAGTAGTTAAAAAAAAATCTCGGGGTGGTGAAAGACGGTCCTAACCTCCACTTGGTGTGAGGGAAGTGACAGGCAAGCAGGCAGCTTTCTGCAGAACCCTCCTCATCGGGATGGCTAAGGGGTGGTGTCATTCCTTGGGAGGGCCCCATGCCTTTGGTCAGCCTCTCCCTCTTCCCTCTCTCTGTCTCTCAGCAGCCATGCCATGCAGCAGGGGTCACTGTGCACCAGCGGAGAAACAGCTGCAACAGCGTCAGCCAGGACAGGCGACAGGCTCCCTATGCTGGCCCTGCAGACGAGCAGGAGGCCCGGCCACAACCCCTCCTTGCCTCTCCATCCTCCCCAAGGTAATTACGCTTGCAGAAACACAACAGGCAAAAGATATCAGGTAGAGAATGTAAGATAAGAAGGCGAAATACAGCGCCTCCCAGCCTGAGAAGTCACCCTGACCTTGGAAGTAAACTAATCAGAAAGAAATACTGAAAAAAATGAACCAGTACAGCGTCACTGGGTCCCTGTTGTGATATTGTAACCCCTCTGTGTCCTGATCAGAAACCCTTGTGTCGTAGTGGTTAAGTGCTATGGCTGGTAACCTAAGCATCAGTAGTTCAAACCCATCAGATGGTCCTTGGAATTCTTATGGGGGCAGTTCTACTCTGTTTTACAGGGTCACTATGAATCAGAACCAACTTGACAGCTGTATGTTTGTTTGGGTTTATGTCTTCATCACTCTGCTGCCACGCTGCTTCCTCTCTGTCCAACCAGCTGTCCTTAAGGGAATGATGTGGAGAGGGTGAGCAGTGGCAGTTCAGTGGTCAAATTTTCACCTTCTGTGAGTTCCATCCCCAGTTCGTACACCTCAAGCAGAGCCGTCACCCACCTGCCAGTGGAGACTTTTGTATTGCTCTGATGCAGGTTTCGGCAGAATGTCTAGACTAAGGCTAGGAGAAAAGACTTGGTGATCCACTTCCCAAAATCCACCCTGAAAACTCTGCAGATTGCAACAGTATGATGTCAGGGGCCACCTCAATGGACGTTAACAACAGTAAGGGGGTGATTCCTTTAGGTGAGATTCAGCCTGGCGTAGTGAGGTCAGGAGAGCCCTCAGAGACCACCGTCTACCTGATGTTTGGCCTGGGTTGTTGGGTACACCAGCAAGCTGAGTGTCAGCGTCTGAGGCAGGAGAGGTGAGGCCCAGGCCATGGGTCTTGTTCCTACCAGAGAGTTCGACCTTATCTATCTTAATCTGGGAATTCCTAAAATTTCATTTTTCAAGCTTCTCTCTGCTTACAAAAACACAGCAAACAAAGGTGGAAGGCACTACTCCACCTCAGCTATTTACGTATGCAGTCAGAAGTTCCAGACAGCTCAAACGCCCTGCTGACAATCACTCAACCAGGGAGCAATGCCATGGGCCTGTAGTCAATGAAAATGGGAGGTGACAGTGAAGGGCACATGCAGCTTTTTCAAGAGAGAAGACAGAAGGATGGTAGCCCTGGAATTAAACAGAATAGCGAAGAACCAGATTAGAGGCTGGACAACAGGTCCTTCGGGCATCTGCCTCCTGAGCTAGCCCCCAGCCCAGACTCTGCACCTCATTCACTTTCCCTGTTCACCTAGTGACTGACATCATACCTGTCATCCTTGAGTTGGATGGAGCCAAGCAGTCTCTGCAAAAAAGCAAAACAAAACACCAGCAAACAATTACTGTAGACGTGGTGCAGAAATGCTCGTGGAAAGGTTACAAGATAAATGATAAAGGCTTTCGCTTGACCAGGAACTTGGCTATTGGGAACCCCAATGAGACAAGTTCTAATAGGCAAGGTAAATTATTTTCTCTTCCACTGAAGCTCAATTTTGTGTCTATTTCCTCCTTTTGACACGTGCAGTAGAAGAAACAGAGGAGGAAGAGAACAGGGAGAAACAGAAGGAGGAGTAGAGGAAAACAATATACTTGGACTTTCAGTGGAAGCTCGTTTTGGTTAAAGTACCGCAGGGTCTCTGTGGGCCAGGAGACTTAAATGCTGTCACTCAGATCTGAAAGCAGAGTTGTCCAGTTTTCAGACACCTGTCATAATTAAACTAATGGCTCTGAAAATGTGCCTCGATGTTAAATCTATCTTCCACTGAGGAGCAGAGCTGATTAAAACTGCCATTTGACAGTTAATAATGAACCTCTTGCTTGTCGGGCTATGTGACTGGAGCCGGTCACCCTAGGCTGTCCTCTCCCTCCATCCTCCAGCCTGGACTTTCGTCACCTCGTTTTCACTGCAACACTGGCATTGTTCCCATTGCTCTTCCTAATTCTCTGCAATGGAAATTGGGCTTACATTCTCTACCCGCACCAAATACAGCCTAAGGAGACGATGGCGTTCTGAGCAGGGAAGGTCACCTCGTCACTTCCGGACCAACTTGTTCTGGGGTCACCAGAAATCCCAAGTGAGCCCATAAAATTGTAGTAGAAGCAGAGATAGAAATCCTGACTAGCCTCACCGCTTCTTCTCTGGAAGACTGAATTTCCTGTGTATCCATGGGAAGGCTAAACTCTGTCCCGTTGTGAGGTCAGAGAAACTCTAAAATAACCAGATTGCTGAGTTGACTCTATTTCTCTGTAACCAAGTTTTGAGGCTGGTGCTCAGCCAGACTGTTCTACAAATGGAGCTGCCCTTTGGGAAGGCAACATAAACTGAGCTGATTATCTGAGAATCTCAAGATGTTCATCATTTATGCACAGCTGCTCTCAATAGCAAGAGGCCTTTGGCACTAGAATTCATCAGAGGAAGAAGTAGGGAGACAGCAGATCGAAGTTCTCCTACCTTCCAAAACTGAGGGGTTCTGACATCCCCTCAAAAGGGCTCTTGTATCACTGATAGTCCAGAATTTTCTCTCCCAAAGAGACTATCCTTCTTTCTTGATTAGATGTCTTACAGTGGTTAGTTTATGTTTCATCCCCAGAGAGTGTTCAGTTGATCACCTTCCCTCATCTCAGGTAGCATGGAGATTCTCAGCAACCACTGGTTGTCTTCAGTAGTTCTTCTCTTCTGGTAGACTAGACAGACAGACCTTGACACAGTACTAAATGTGTAGAGTGGCAAAACACTGCAACTCCTAGTTTGATATTCAAGATCCTTTCAGAAGTGATCTAGGTTCTGTGTCCTTTCCCTGGCCCTTCCACACTCCCATTAAAACCCAACTAACTTTCTAGCAACCTCCCTCTGCAAACTAAGGGCTTCCTTTCCTGGGACCACATAAATGCTGGCTAAATCCCTGGGTCCCCTGAGATCTCAAAGCAGATGGAGAAATAGCAAGCAAGACAGAGACCTCCATCATCTCCCAGTCTTCCTAATCGGAAACAGAGCAACCCTAACAAGCAATAGTTCCCAACTCAGCTCATACTGAACAATCAGCAGAATTACACCAGGCCATTCGACTCACAATTTTCTGAGCATTGCACATAAATCTCTGCTGATGGCTTGCTTAATTGTTTGATTGACTTACAGAGCTTCAAAATTTCAGGGCACTCTCAAGCATTTCATTTACTTCTTAATCTACTTTTGTCATCTAAGTGCTACTTCCCCACATTGGAAATTAGTAAACACCTAGAGAAAGTGGCTTCTTCAAAGTCCCAGGTGCTAGAGGTGAGGTGAGAACCCACGTTGGCTGACTGCTATTGAGGGCCAGCCTCAGGTCACTGAAACAGCAACCTTGAGCTCTTCGTGAGAGATTTATATTGAACTGTTCCCACAGATAGCCATAGGTTTCTGAAACATAGAACAAATTTTCCACAATCTTTCCACCACAGATCTGTATGTCAGAGCCTTCCCCCCGCCCCGCCCCAATTCCCAGTTTATTTCTCTTTATAATTTGCTGATCGAGCCCTTTTATGTTTTCATTTTCTATATTTCTAGAGTTTGGAGGTATTGTCAAGGGTTTTGATTTCTGCTTCCTTGATTGTTTCACCACTATTTTCCACTTCTATAAAAAATTATGATTGACTGGAATAGATATCTGTTAAACACATCATCAAGTGACAGTGAAAGAGAGAGTGGAGAGTGGGTGGGAGACTGTGAAATAGAGAAACACAGAGCAGGAGACGCAGTGAGGGAGTTGAAATTAAGAAAGAAAGAAAATTAGGCTGATGACACAAGGACAAAGACAGGAAAAGGAGCCTGAAAGCTCCTTGCTCCGCTGGATGGCTTTCCCCAGCCACCCTGAGGTCACAGACTCCTTCTCGATGCCGCATCTTTGCGCGCATGCCCACGCCTGTGCATACACACGCGTACACAAGGCTGTCACATTTTAGAACACCATTAGGAAAGTGACACCCAGCTGAAGGAGGCCCCTGTCCAGTGACCCAGCCCGACACTCCTGTCTGACCCCTCCCCTGGAAAGGCTGATCTTCTCTCTAAAGTGACAGAGGCTTCGTCTCTCTGATCCAAGTGGGACCTCTAATTGTGCTGAGCGGCAGTGCCACGGCTGCCCGGGCAGCCTCGTGTGTCTTTCTCTATCATTAGCTTTCTTACCAGGCTCTGAAGCCTTCCGCTGCCACAACAGTAATTACCAAGAGATTAGGCAGGCATTAAGCTCTCCTTAATTTGACACATTGCAATGATCTCCATTCAGCCTTTCTGCTCGAATAACTCTCAACAAATATTTCGGAGACTACCAAAATAAACAGAAGCACTGTGTTTGCACAGCTGAGGCCCTCTCCCTGCTTCTCTAAATATCATCAATTCCAGGTAGGGGGCGGGGTGGGGGACTTTAAGAGGTGGGTAGATAGGATCCAAAGGGAGAGGGACTGAGGAGGAAGCAAGTGACACCACCTGCAGGTGTCAAAGGAAGAGTGTCCTAAGACCCCCTAAACACCCCCAGCCCATCCACTGGGAAGAACTCAGCAAACCACTAGCATATGGCATGCTCTTGTTAATGGTGATTTAATAGGGCCCATTTTTTAAGCAAGCAGTTACACAAGAACTTAGAAAAGACAGCAGTATTGGTATTGGCATTAAATCCACTATTTTAGGAAAAAAATAATAATTACCGTGGGAGGAGTTATGTTGTTGCTGTTTGGGTGGGTCATTAGCTCAGACATTATTCATTAGGTAGTGCAATAGGAAAACCATTGTTAAAATGTGGCAGCCGATCCTACCAAGAGATACGACCACCTGGCAATTACAGTGCAATAGAAGGTCAATTCCCCTTCCGCGCATTTGTTCCATTTCCCCACTCCCACCTCAATATCCACATGCACCTCTCTCACTAACTTGAATTTGGGGTAACCAAAAAGGCAGAATGGAATGGCATGGTGACGTGGATGGTACAATCTCCAGAAGCTCTCTCTGCCTCTCCTAGGGGTAACACAAGAGAGGTGAGGTGGATAGCCGTGAAAGCAGGGAGGTATTTCCAGGAAAAAAATGAATAGCCAGAAATTGAGTCACAGATACAAATATTTATGGGAAGGGAGTGGATTGAAGAACAATACTTATTCAGGAAGAAATGAAGTCCAAGAACCAAGGAATACAATAATTGTGATTCTTCTATCATAAAATGATGAGAAAGGCAGTTCTAGAGTCAGAAACAGGGATCAAGGTAATTTCACCAGGCGTTTCCTACCCGAGAGAGAATGTCTAATGGCTACTCAGCCCTCCCTAGCAGTCCTCCCTCCTCGTTCTGATGTGGTCTAGGGGGGTGTCTGGCAGCATTTGTGTCTAGGAGGCTGTCTGGCTAGATGGAGCTCTTTTTGGGGGGAACCAAGAATTTAGATGCCACAGAAGTAAGAGCGTGACTCAGGGTGCTCTGGGGTCTTTCTCCCTTCCTGGAGGGACAAAAGCATTAAACTTCTTCACAGAAGAAGAGGGAAAAGAGTCAGACAGAAAAGTGTCATGGATTGTCCCAGCTCTTCCACCTGTTCTTCTCTAGTGCTCTCTAAACCAAGAACGATGGCCATCAGACCTGTAACTACTGCTAGCTTGTAAAGAATAACATATTAGATCAGCGATCAGCAGACTAGAATCCTCGGGCCAGATATGACTCACAGCTTGGTCTTTCAACTAAGCAATTTTATTAGAACCCAGTCACATCCATTTGTTTACACGTTGTCTGTACACAGACTCACCGTGAAATCAAGACAATGGTGACTGATTTATTCTGGTTTGGGGTTGGGTTTATGAGTGCTTTTGCACGGTAAAGGCAGAGTTTGGTAGTCATAACAGAAACCACATGGTTTGCCAAGCCTAAGCTGTTTATTGCCTTTACGGGAGAAGACTGATGACCCCTGCACTAGACAGATGGCTAAGTGAACAGAAGAATAAACAGACAAACAAGTGCTGGGGGGAGACAGATCATAACCATGGGATGATTTTACCCAGTGGCACTGGGTGACATCTGAAGTTTCTAAAAATGTATCAAACTATCCTCAGTTCTGTCCTTTTCCAATGACTTAGACCAAGATAGAGATGGGAAGCTCATTAGCTTTTCAAAATGTGGGAAGATAACATAGATAAGAAATATATTGTATGACAGACCCAATATTCAACACGATCTTGACAGGCTGGAACAATTTGCTTAGCCTAATAAAATAAAATACAAAGGGACACATGTGAGGTCGTATGCTTGGGTCTAAAATAATAACTTCTCAAATACAAAACACCAACTTGAGTGAGGGTAGGACAGAAAATGTGTCTCAAAAGCAACAAATGGGAAAACGACTTTGGGAGTTGGACAGATACTTCTTAACAGTGCACTCTCAAGCTAAGATGTTCTCTGTGGAGAGAGAAATGCTCCATCCATTTCTATGTACTCAGTCCTTGAATGACAATAATAATACCAAAACACACTGCCTTCAAGTTGGGTCTGACTCATAGCGACCTTACAGGTCAGAGTAGAACTGCATCATAGAGTTTCCAAAGAGCACCTGGCGGATTTGAACTGCTGACCTTTTGGTTAGCAGACGGAACACTTAGCTCGCTATGCCACAGGATTTCCAACAGTAATAATAAAATAGTTTAAAAAAATTTTAATGTTAACCATGGATACAATGGCATATTTAACACTTATGATCTTTTTAAACATTTGTAGTAACCCTATGAAGTGGAGATTGTTAATGTCCCCATTTCATCAGTGAGGAGATTCAGGGACATGAAACCTTGAAGCTAGTAGCTGGTGAGGCCAGAGATTAAAATAAAAAACTTAGCTTCAAAGTCCAGACTCTCACCCACCATGCTACCCTATTCCTCTGAAGTTGCATTTTGAGGTGCTCATTTGTAAACTGAAGTAACCCCAAGTTGTATTGCCAAAGTGGTGGGAGAAATTCAGCAAATACTTGGGATCCCAGTTAGAACTGACTCAGCAACAACTGATTTTGGAGTCCCTGTGTGGTGCAATAGGATAACACGTTCAGCAGCTAACTAGAAGACTGGAGGTTTAAGCGCATTTAGAGGCACGTCGGAGGAAAGATCTGGTGATCTGCTTCAGAAACATCAGGTGTGTTTGCACTGTAGAGGCAGAGTTTAGTAGCTGTAACAGAAACCACATGATTTCTGTGGTTTCTGAAAACTCTGAGGAGCATGGTTCCACTCTGACAGACATGTGGCAGCCATAAGTTAGACAGGACTCTAGGGCAACCAGTTTTTGAGGGAAAGTTCAAATCATTTCCTACGGGAAAGATGTGAAAGCGGTGAGACATTTAGCCTGGACTAGGCTTGGGCTGTGTCCTTCAGTTGAATTAAAAAGCACTATTGAGTTTAGGGAAACCCTGGTGATATAGTCATTAAGTGCTATGGCTGCTAAAAAAGGGCCACAGTTTGAATCCACCAGGTGCTCTTTGGAGACAGTATGGAGCAGTTCTACTCTGTCCTGTCAGGCTGCTATGAGTCAGAATTGTCAGAATTGACTCAACAGCAATGTTTATTTGTTTAATGCTTTATAAAATAACAGCCAATTCCCAGACTTAACAACTTAAGTTACTCACTGAGGCCAGGTGGTAATACAGGCCTTGCTACAGAAAGTCCTTCAGAAACCCAGTACGTTCTGTCCTGTGCTTCAATTTTTCTACTCGGAGTCACCATGTCTAAGTCCATGGAGCCCTCTACAATCACTACAGAGAAAAGGAAGGCAGGATCCCACATGAGAGGCATTATGGGGGTAGAGCTAGAATGGCACTCATCACTTTGCTATCTTGCCATTGGCCAGGTCATAGCCAGTAGGGAAGGTGGAACACTGAGCTAGCTGAGTGCCTCTGAGGGAGAAACAAGTATGGGTGGTACTATGTCCTAGCTGTCTGCTACAGATTTCCAGAACATTGATTGCCCAACAAAGGGTCATCTTCCAAGAGCCTGTACCAACACCAACCCCTTCAGTTCCTAAAAATGAGTATTTACTAGGTATAAGGTGTTTTGTTGAGACGCTGAGAGATACAGCAACCGGGTACAGTCTCCATTTTCAATGAACTAATAACCTAACAAAGACCATGTAAAAATAATTAACCACAATATTCAACAGGGAAAATTAAATGCTCTAGGAGATACAACCACAACAGGAAGCACAGAAGACAGAGCTGATTCTCTTCAGAGGACTCAGGAGTCTGGGTGAGAGCACTTACGTGGAGCCTCAGCTAATGAACACAAACTTTACAGGCGGTATAAAGTAAGGAGAAGAGCCTGTCGACAACAGAAAATAGCAGGAAGAGGTTCACAAAGGCATGGAAGTGCTTGGCATGTTCAAGATCAACTGACTGGTTTTATGTGACTTAATGACAGGGTGTGTGAAAAATGTTGGATGTAAAGTTGGATCAGACCATACTCAAGCATGAATGCCATGTTGGAGAGCAAGACTTTGTTCTGAATGCACCAGAGATGGGTAGATGGCTTGGAAGACAGCGATGTAACCCACCCTACAGCTGCGTGAGTGTCATGGACAGAATTGTATTCTCTTGCAAAATGTGTAGCAATTTAGCTAGGCCATGATTCCTGCTGTTGTGTGATGTCCACCACGTTGTCAATCATGAGTCTATGATGTTAATAAGGGTGGATGAGTGACAGTCGTGTTGGTGGGGCAGGACTCAGTGTGCAAGGTTGTCCTGTGCCTTGAGGTAGTCTCTAGAGACAGAAAGGAAAGAAACTAGCAGCGCCTGAAGCTGAGCACATCCTTCAGAAAGGTCCCTGCACCTCTAAAGTTTCCAGGCCATGGGAAGATTGATGACAAGGACCTTCCTCCAGTGCCAGCAGAGAAAGCATTCCTCTGGAGCTGACACCCTGAATTTGGACTCTTAGCCTACTGGACTGTGACAAAATAAAATTTCTCTTTTTAAAGCCACCCACTTGCAGTATCTCTATTAAAGCAGAACTAGATGACTAAGACACTGAGATTCAAATGGCAAGTTGAAAGACTGAAAAGCAGGAGTACTAGTTAGGCAGCTGTTGGAATCGTCCTGGTTCCCAACCAGATGACAGTCCAGCTTAAGACAGTGTATATCATCCTTTGTCCTTGTCCAGCCGTGGCTTTTCCAGATCACACCAGGTAATCAAATCACCTGCAGTCAATGATGTGCTTTTCTTACAGCTGATTTAGAAGCCAGTAGGCCAACACAGTCACAATTCAGAACCAACAGCAGTCAAGCTCAGGTTTGCTAACTTTGAGATGATGCCACCATACCCATTCATGGTCATCTTTCCTTAGGCCCTCATCTGGGAATAATTTATAATCAAAATCTGCTTCTCTGCCACATTTACTCATTATTTCTCGCCTTATTTACTGCCTTTCAATTGTCCTGGTAGGGTTCATAAAAGTCACTTCTGTTCTGTGTCCAAGGACAGACATGTTGGCAGCTTTTTTCAAAACCCCCTGGGCAATCAGGATTCCTCATGGTTCTCTTCCATCTAGAGACTACAGATATCTCAGGCTTCTTTACCCTCCCCAGGCATGAAAGGAACAGATTCCCAGTCAAGCAGATCACATGAAATTTGTGGTCAAAAAGCTGGCATTGACTCTACGCCTTGTTCCTGACAAACGCCACTCTTTCTGAGTGGTAGGTACATCCAGACGCATGGCACTCCCTTTAGTCTCCCTGTAAGCTCAAAACTGTACTGTAGTCCCTTCCCTGGTAGAAAGGTCTGTCCCCACTGCTCGGAGGAGACCAGGTCAGATTCGACTATGACCCAGCACTTCCTTTGTTCTAGACTATTGTCTTTTGAGGAGCCCTGGTGGTACAGTGGTTAAGAGCTTGCCTATCACCAAAAGGTTAGCAGCTGGAATGGGACAATTCTACTCTGTCTTATAGTATTACTGTGAATTAGAATTTACTCGATGGCAACTGGTATTGTTCTCTGTAGTAGAGATGACTTTCAACCCCTAAACTGCTTCCAGCTCCCTCCTCCATCCTTGCTGTCCATGGGCTTCAGAAAAAGGATGGCTGAGCAGTTGGTACCAACCCATCCTTATGGTCCAGGAATGAGAAGAAAGAGAACCCTGAGAAAGTGTGAAGATCATTTGCACTGTCTCAGGTGTGGTAGGGGCAGCGGCACAGTGGAGGCAGATAAAGGAGATGAGGTACCAAGGTTTGGGGTTTTTTGGCTTGTTTTGCTTTTATTTTTTCCTCTTAAGAAAGTTAGGAAAGAATGACCCTGGAGTGAATTGAGGGGAAAAAAAAATTCCTTTTGAGAACCGCAGTAGGCATAATACAGGCATGGTATGGAATTTTTTGGAAATGAACAGTATGGCTCAGGGAGATAATAAGAAAAGAAGCATCTGGCCAGATGCTCTGTGTGGCAGACAGATAAGCAAATGCTGTGGAAAGAACAAGAAATTCAGGTGTACTCAAACCCCAAGTTGTGTTCTTGTGAAAATTAGTTGACTTCCCTAAGCCTTAGTTTTCTCATCTGTAAAATGGGAGATAGGAGTAAGGAGAATATCTTCTTTGAGGAGTCATTAACAGCAAAAAGAACAAAGAATGATGAATGCTAAGCTGGCTTCTTTGTCACATGGATAGCTCTAGAAACTAGACCTAGGAAGAAGACAGGGAGGCTCTAGAAGACAGATTTAACCCTAGAAAAGGAAATCTTTCTAATTGTTGCAACCGCCAAACAAGGACATGGGCTATTTCTTGAGATGGACGAGTTCCTTGTCACTAGAGGTAAGAGAAACACCAGTAAAATGCTGAGTGACTGCATCTCAGGGCATTTGAGTGTAGAAGCTCTGGTACCAAATAGAAAACCAAGGCAGATGACTTCTAAAATCCCTTCCTACACAAAGGACCTGTGATTCTTGATTCTATCTTCGCTCTGGCAAGCCTAGAGCCCAAACCCTCTCAGACAGCTAAAGTGCTACCCATCAGCATACAGGGACAGAGGCTCTGGCTGACCAAGAGCCAAAATGGTACTGAGCCAGGCCCCTGAGTGTCCACATTCTCTGTCCATCTCTTGCTTAAGTCCAGTTCCATCCAGTGGTGCTTTTTTCACAGGGGTGAGGAGGAGAGCAAATCACTCAAGGTTTACTTCACCAGACTCTGTAGGTAAGGAGGCTTTAGTAAAAGCAAGGCCAGTGTGCTGACAGAAATGCTTCTGCCCTTAAGTAGTAATGAGATCTATCGGTCTCCTTAACAAATGCGTCTTCCCTGAGTGCTAAGTAAACTGTCTCCATTTACATTGCCAATATCCGTGCGGTGCCTTCCCTGCCTCTCAAGCAGCCTGAACGGATTGCAATTCGCTGCCATTCCTGATTCGTGTGCACTGTGAGAGCTGTCAATGAGCATGTCAATAAGATACCGGGGCTATTGATCAGCATAGGCATTTAGGGGTCACTGATCGATGAGAGCTCTTGCCAAGAGATGTAGAAAATGATAGCTTTCAGATAAAGGCAGCAAAGTGAGGTTCCCGAAGGAGAAATAATATAGCTCAATTTCTCCTGTCCTGCTGCTTGTCAATTTCTCTTGGTTTTCTTGCAGAGGGAAGGAGAAAGTGGGGAGAGGCCAGGCGAGAGAGAAGTAGCGAAAGCTAGAGAGCAACTCAAGTGTTTGACTGAAAACATCTCAGACCGTGAAAAACCAATATCCACAGGAAAACTGAAGAGCATTCCCCAGGCTGCTGTCTGAGTCGGGAGAACAAAGAGAAAGACCAAAAGAAGCAGTGTTTCTGAAAGATGTGGGCTTTCAAGAGAGGGGCAGAGGTCAAGGTGACAAGTCTTCTCCACACGTGGGCTGTGGCAGAATCACAAGTATCAGTCCAACAGCTGTGCTGTGGAGTGAATCAAGTCCTCCCAAAATGTGTTGGAATGATTTTTGAGACGTGAAAAGAGCAGATTAGACACAGCTAGAAACAAGCAGTTATAAATGGGAAAAAGATAGATGCCACATAAAGGTTACCAAGGTACGGAAAGTAGGTGACAGCAACCAAGATATACCCTGAAGCCACCAACTAAGACAGAAAGCCTTTCCTGGGAGGTGGTACCCTGAATGGGGACTTCTAGTCTCCAAAACAATGAGTAGGTAAATGTCTGTCCACTGAAGTCACTCACTTGTGGCATTTCTGTCCTGCCAGCACTAGGAAACTAGGCCAAGCTGTCAGTGACCTCAGCTACTAAGGGTTCAAATGGAGCAGTCCAAGTCCTCATCAACAAGTCATTTCAGAACCAGATTGATCTTTGTCCCGACTAGAGGGGAAGAACAGGTCTGTGTTTGGAGTGACTTGTGAGATTTTGTCACAAAGATAAAACGTTATAAAACAATATTCTCTACAGGAGTGGGAAGATGTTCTGAGAGGTTGATTGTTGTTTTTGCTCATAGGCAACGCAAGTGCCATTATAAGCCCCAGAATTGACTGGTGTTGCCACTGTGGAAAAGGATCACTGACTTTATTAGTTTCAGTAGCAAACGACTTTAATATAAAAGAGATTTGCATAAAATGTTGTTGTTCATTAATACAAACATTTTAACTGTTGTTTATCATTTTGATGTTTTCACAGATAATTCTGGATACAGAAAGCAACTTCTCTCGAGTAAATCAACAGTCAAAAAATGACATAAATCGCCTTAAAGGCCAATTCACTGTGATTAAACCTGTGTTATTAAGTCTTCCGACTTTTTAAGTGAAATAGACCCACACAAAGGCAGCTAACACTAAACCTACTGGCTTCTGGTTTTGCCCTGAAGAAATCTTGGTGGTGTCACAGTGAAGAGCTATAGTTGCCAAGCTAAAGGTTGCAGTTCAAATCCCCCAGGGGGTCCTTGGAAACTCTATGGGGCAGTTCTACTCTGTCTTACAGGGTCCCTATGAGTCGGAGTCAACTTGACAGCACTGGGTTGGTTGGTTTGTTTATTTTTGGTTCCTTTCTGAATCTAGCTGTTTAGTGATCTCATAGACTAGTTCCCCAGGAATTGTTTCAGTCCCTTAATGCAAACTCACCTCTCCACTTGCCTCTGAGACAATAAAATTCATCTCAAGTCCCACCAACCAGACCTTGTACTTTAATTAAATCCTGAAAGTTGCTTAAGGCAATAATTCAGCATCTATGTCTGAAACTTGAAGAGTTATAATATCAACAATGAGATGGAGATGCATTTCAATGAGTTTTAGCAGCATCCGGTTTCATCCCTCATGATTCTGTATTCTTCACTGTGTGTAGAAGTTCATTCATTCGTCTTTTCCAAGGGTATTTATTACCAGGTGAGAGATAATAGTTGCCTTAAGCATTAGAGGAGGGGATGGCGGGTTGAAGGCATACATTTCATTCTGCTTGATACTAATCCCCACTAAAATGATGGGAAAAAAATAATTTCAAGGTAAACATACCAACAAAAGTAGAGAAGAGGTCACAGCTGGCCAGAGATGTCAATCCAGTTTTGGAAGCAGGGATATAAATAGGTAAATGGCAAATGAAATAGGAGACAGGCGACAGTGGCACTGGTAGCACAAGGTAAAACCTACAAAAGACTGTTCCACACTGAAGCCCCAAAAGGCTCAGTAATTGGAGGTACCAAATACCTCTGAAGTAGGCATACAGCACAGGGCTAACAGTGGACGGATGCGTTAAATGTTTTTATAAAACAGGCTCACAGATGTCCTGCTCTATCCATGGAGCCAGGTGGCACCTTCCTTGGTGCAGCAGAAGTCTGAAAGGCCACTCTATAACAGTGGTTCTCAATGTGTGGCTCTGAGACCAGTACCATCAGCATCACCTGGGAACTTTCCAGAAATGGAAATCTTAGAGTCCCATTCCATACTCACAGAAACGTTTGGATAGGGCCCCTCAATCTGTGTTTTACCAAACCCTCCAAGTGATTCTGACAGACGCTCAAGTCTGAGACCCATTGCTCTATGTAGAAATTGAGCCAGAAAGGGTCTGGCCTTGTGGGTGTCATAGGTGAGCCAACTACTGAAGATTGGGGGCTTAAGTGACGTTGGCTTAGATAAAGTTGAAACCCCAGTGCATATCTCTAACTCAGCTCCCAGAAAGTTGGCAACAAAGTTGAAATACCCTAGGCATGCTGTGTAAGTATTTCTCCCTGGGGAGATTGTGACATTTGAGTGCTATCCCAAACAACCTACAGGAAAACCCAGCAGCCAAAAGGGTCCAGTCAGGCCACCAAACTTCCCATCATCCTCACCATTTAATTACACTCTGATGCCTCAATGATCACCAGACATATGAGGAAATTATCGAACAAAGGAACAAGATCAAAACAAAAACAACAAACAAACGAAGATGTTTGTAATAAACAAAAACAATGTAGGTAAGAGGCAAAACTAAAAAAGAAAACAAAGCTGTAATTAATAATTTCAAAAAGGCAAAAGAAGACATTATATCCATGAAGCAAGAACAGGAAGCTATTGAAAAGCAGGAACATTGAAAAAAGTTTCAAGTTCCTGCAAAGGCAACAAACCAGCAGGGACTGTTGGTTCCCTCCCCCTGAATCAACCTGGGAAACCATTAATTCAGTGGTTCTCAGACTTTGGGATGTAAGAGAATTACGTGAAAAGCTTGTTAAAACACAGACTTCTGGGCCCTACTTTCAGAGTTTCTGTATACATAGGTCTAGGGAAGAGCCCAAGAACGCACATTTTTAACACAACGCCCAAGTGATGGTGATGTCTTTAGAGACCAAAGCCTTCAGAACTACTCCTATAGACTCAACAGAAAAGCAAGGATATGAAGAAGGAATGATAAAAAGTGATGAGGAAGCCCCAGAGAAACTGATGGTGCTCTTGAACTGGTGGTAGAAGGAGATGGAAGAACTACAACCCAGCACACCTCTCCAAGCGTTGTCTATTCTGAAAGAAGCACAACCAGAGTGCTCCTTGGAAGCAAAGATAACAAGATTGTGTCTCACAGACTTTGTATGTGTTGTTAGGAGGTATCAATCCCTGGAGAAGGACATCATGCTTGGTGGAGTGGAGAGTCAACAAAAAAGAGGAAGACCCTCAGCAAGACAGATTGACACAGTGGATGCAATGATTGGCTTAAGCACAGAAATGATTGTGGGTACAGAGCAGGGCCTGGCAGTGTTTTGTTCTGTTGTGCGTAAGGTTGCTACCAGTTGAAACAAACTCAATAGCACCTAACAACAATAGCATTGTTATGGAAACCCTGGTGGTTTAGTGGTTAAGAGCTATAGCTAATAACCAAAAGGTCAGCAGTTCAAATCTGCTAGGCACTCCTTGGAAGCTCTATGGGACAGTTCTACCCTGTCCTATAGGGTTGCTATGAGTTAGCATTGACTTGATGGGAGAGGGTATAGGATTACCTTGGGACAATATTTACCTGTCAGATTAGTACCAGCTTCTCAGGCCTAAGAGGTCAGCAGGGTATTATAGTAAAAACGCTAGACTTACATGCTTTTAAAAATGGAAGTAAAAAGTTTTATTGAGGAATAGAGAGATTCACTGATTGAGAAATATTATCACAGTTAGGCAGAATATAGCAATGTTCCCAAGTACAGGGGGAACTGAGACTTTTTAACGTGCAGAGTAAATAAAGGTTATAGTCAGCAGGGAAGAGGGTGTACAGGGCAAAACCACAAAGGAAAACTCAAACCACAGGGGTTTTTTAGCAATCTTTCTTCAGATTAGCAATTCTATACATTAACGTCCCAAACAAATATTCTCCTAAGAACATTTGCATCAGGTTTGCATGCAACTTTTTGTGACAACCATACATCTGTTCCCTTCCTCATATCTTGCAGGCTATGCTTCAACTCCTAGTTACATATATACAGAGTCACATGATAAGCAGGAGTGGAGCCAGGGTCTTAGTGAATGAAACCAAATAGAGTCTGACTTAGGTCTGGGTTAGCTATTCTGGTTATGCCAGATGTTTCAGGTTCTGGGGTCTGCTAACACAAGTGACAAGCCCTGACGGCTCAGTGGTTGAGAGCCACCATGAGCTATGGCTGTTAACCAACAGACGGGTTGTGCAAATTCACCAGCTGCTCCTAGGAAACTCTACCGGGCCATTCTACTCTGTCCTAGAGGGTCACTATCAGTCATAATTGACTCAACAGCAGGGAGTTTGGTTTGGGGTTTCATCCACCCCAGCAGTGAATACAAGGACAGCACTATTCTTGTATTACCCTTGTGTTAAAACTAAAAAACACAAACCTGTTGCCATCAAGTTGATTTCAACTTATGGTGACCCTGTAGAACAGAGTAGAACTGCCACATAGGATTTCCAAGGAGAAGCTGGTAGATTCAAACTGCCAACCTTTTGATTAGCAGACAAACACTTAACCTCTGTGCCACCAAGGCTCTGCTGGGGTGAGCAGCTGATTGAAACAGTTACAGATTGAGCAACTTCCTTTGGGCATTCACTATCCACCCAGGGGTGTTTCGCTCTAAGAATTTAAAGGCAAAACCCCTACAGAAGTTAGCCAGTGAGAGAGTGGGAATTGGAGAGTCACTGACAGTGACTCTGGGGTGTTTGAAACTCTCTAGCCTGGGACTCATCCACTACCACCTCTTTTAGATCACTGGTAAGACACAGTGTAGAATTCAGTTTTAACCTTTCTTCTGACAAAGAGGCAGATACTCCTGTAGGAACTTAAGCCAACAGGTCAAAATGAGCAGACACCCAAAGAACAACAACTGTGGAAGAAAGAAAACAAAGCAAACAGCACGTACCAGTTGGAGCAGAATGATTAAAATAGATTGGCCGAGAATTGCAAATAGGTAAGCTACAAGCATTATGAAACATGGAAAAGAAATCAGAATGAAAGAACTAAGAACATTTAATTTAAAAATCTAATAGAAGAAACAAAGGATCAAGTATATGAAATAAATTATATGATAACTATAGCTGAAAATGCATTAGAGTTAGAAGAACCGGTTAAAGAATTTTCTAGAAAACAGAAAGAGATATAAAATGCATTAATGTTTTTTAAGCTAAGAAATAGGCCTAAAAGAAGCATCAAAAGCTGGAAAAAAGAAGACCAAAAAGGAATTACAAGACAAAACAGTACAAAAAATATTTAAGGCAATAATGAAAACGTGAGTCAAAATTAGAAGTCTGAACATACCAAGTGTTGATGAGGATGTGAAGCAACAGGAACTCACATCTATGGCTGGTGGAATATGAACCAACGTAACTGCTTTGGAAAATATTTTCACATTGTATAGTAAGGTTAAACATGCATATGATCTATATTCTAGAAATTCTACCACTGGAAATACCCCTTACAGAAATTTTCAAACACACGTAGCAGGAGATATGTCAAATAGCATTTATGGAACCATAAATACGGCAATATCCATCAATAGCCGTATAATGAAGAAATAAATTGTGATAGTCACACAATGAGGTACATGTCAATGAAAAGGAATATATTAACAGCTCTAAATATTAACAGTAGAGCCCCGATGATGCAGTGGTAAGAGCTTGGCTGCTGACCAAGAGGTTGACAGTTCAGATCCACCACCCACTCCTTGGAAACTCTATGGGGCTGTTCTACTCTGTCCTATAGGGTCACTATGAGTCAGAATCAACTGGACAGCAACAGGTTGTCTTTTAATTATTAACACATGTATACCTCAAAAACATACTATGGACCAAAATATTCATATATTTTTAAGAAAATATATAGTACTATTTCATTTATACCAATGTCAACATTAGGCAAAACTAATATGCTATTGATGAATACATATTTAGATGGTTTAAAAAAGGCTACAAAACATAAAACCTGCTGCTGTTGAGTCAATTCCAAACCACAACGACCCTATAGGTCAGAGTAGAACTGCTTCCTAGAGTTTCCCAGGAGTGCCTAGTGGATTCAAACTGCTGACTTTTTGGTTAGCAGCCATAGCACTTAACCACTACACCACCAGGGTTTTCATAAAATCAAAAGGATTATTAAACAAATTCAGGATAGCAGTTATGTCTAGAAAGAGGTGGGTTGGATGTAATGGAAGAGAAACCTCTCAGGGTGATTCCAAGTGTTTGTTAGTTTTTATTTCTTAGCCTAAACAATGAGTATCTGAGTGGGTGTTTTATTGCTTTCAAACTGGACGTAAGTATTTTTCATAAACTCATACCTTTGTATGCTATGTTTTACAATAAAAATTAAAACAAAGATTGAAAGTACTATTTTAGAATAAAGAAAGATGA
Organism: Heterohyrax brucei; assembly: GCA_028571685.1. Lineage (NCBI taxonomy): Eukaryota > Metazoa > Chordata > Mammalia > Hyracoidea > Procaviidae > Heterohyrax > Heterohyrax brucei. The sequence continues at coordinate 67,146,608 of CM053160.1, read as the reverse complement.
AAGACGTTAAATTGAATGCAGGAAAGGAGATGAGGAATAGCAGAGTAAACAGAAAATATGGAATGGGATGTGATAAATCCCAATACAACAGTCATTACTGTAAATACAAGTTAACTGATTAATCAAAAGATGAAAGTTTTCAGATTGTATGTGAATAGTAATCAAACAATCTGATGTCTATAAGAAACATACTTAGAATGAAAGCACCAGAAAGGTTGAGAATATAAACAAAATACCTTATAAACATGAACAAAGATAAAGTTGGGCCAGCATTTTTTATAGGGGTTATGGAAAAGAAAAAAAAAATGATTAAAAATGTATCCAGGCTGGTGAAGGAACAATAGAACAAAAAGACACAACCCTTTGAACATATGCACACCTAATAATAAAGTCTTAAAATATTAAAGCAGTTACTGACATAAATGGAGAAGTAGATAAACAGCAATTACAGTTAAAGATTTCAATATACTCTTTCCCGAAACGTAGATCAAGCAGACAAAAGAAATGAATGGATATATAGAAAATTGGAACAACAGAAATAATGTGTTAGTTATTAGATACTTACAGAACTCTACACCAAATGAGTAGATGACATGTGGTATTTTCAGCACACATAGGGCATTTATAAATCCAAATTTCATATTGGGCTATAAAGGAAATCTGATAAATTAATTAAAAAAGCATTACTCCAAATTCTTAGACTATAATGCAATGAAATTTGATCTAAATAATGATACCACATGGTTGGAACTATATTAACATTACTAAATAACCATCAAGTTAAAAATAAGTATTGTGAATAAAATTAAGAAATACTTAGATTTAGTAATGAAAACATGTACATCAAAATTTGTAACACAAACTAGTATTTACAAGATTTACATGCTTAAATATATTTATTGGGAAACCAGAAGGAATAAAGACAAAAATGCTAAGAATTTAAAGTTAGAAAATAAACAACAGATTAAATTCAAAGAAGCAAGAGAGAAACAACAAAGGTAAGTGTGTTGGTAATGATCCAGTCAGGAGAAAAAGCATATTCATAGTAATTTGAACAAGGAATGTTGAAGAGGTTCTGATTATGATCCACTGGATTATAGAGAAGTTTGCTCAAATGATTTGAGTCATAACAGCCTGTAGTTCGTGGGGCCAGGGAAGCGCAGGACAGAACCAGCAAGTAGGGAAAGGCCACCATGGAGCCATAAGCCAAAGCTGGTGGACAAGACTGTACCCACTTGAATGTGGACAACGCACTTCTGGATGCTTCCCATGGGGGATGTTGCTGATTTCACCACCAGCAAGCCAACTGGGAAAACTACTGGTGACATACTAGTTAAGTGCTACAGCTGCTGACCAAAAGATCGGCAGTTCAAACCCACCAGTTCTACCCTGTCCTATAGGATCACTATGAGTAAGAACTGACTCAACAGCAGTGGGTGTGGGAAGCCAACTGGAGCACCAAGAGAACTGACAAAGAAGATGACTGACGAAGTGCCATCAAATCTGCTGGGAGTGAGCTCTACCAGGTGTTCTGTACAACAGATAAGTGCCATAGGAGCCTGCAGGAAGAAAACTACATTGGAACCAAGAAGAGAAACCTTTTCTTCCTGTAGTGCCCTCCAGCACCCTCTACTGACAAAGCTTACCGCTGTGCCAGCTGGCAAGAAAGAAATATTTTTGTATCACAAGCAGGGGAGTCAAAGGTGGATTTGAAGCTAAGAGATAATAAAGTTGAACTGTTACATAGTGAAGGTAATAAATGAAACAGACAAAATTCACAAGCCAAGATTTATTAAGATAAAAAAGACATATAAAATTAATTAATACAACAACAAAAAAGACATTTTAAATTTTAAAAAATGCTTCCAGAAATAGAAAAAATTAACTGAAGGTTGAAACTAGAGAAAACATCTGAGAAAGCAGAACAGAAGACAAAGACATAGAAAATGGCTGGAGGGAATTTAAATTGTTTCTAGGCACATGTGGGTTCCAGGAACTCTTCTGGTGCTTTTAACTCTTGTATGAAGTAGTTTCCTGACTTAGGCTAGGTTCTCTAGACAAGCACAACCAATAAGTATATAAACATACATACAGAGAGAGAGGAAGATTTGTATCAAGGAAATGGTTCACACAGTTGTAGAGGCTAGAATGTCCCAATTCCATAGGTTGGGGTAGAAGTTTCTGATTTATGTAGCCACAGGGGCTGGAGAAACCAAGATTGCAGGTCAGAGAGCAGGGCTCTTGCTCATAGGCTGTGAATATCAGTGAATCCCAAGATCAGTAAGCAAGACCACAGGTAAGCTCCTAGCTCAAGTCCCAAGAACTAGAGGTCAGACTAATAAAAGCAGGATTTAGTATGAGCAAAAAGTCTTCTAGTTTTGCCAGAATGTCTACTTGTCTTCACTGCAGGCCACACACCCAAGGAAACTCCCTTTCAACTGACTGGCTACTTATATCAGATCCTACCACAGGGGTGATCATATACCAAATCTCACCATGGAAATAATCCACAACAATGTATGACTGCCAAACACTGAGAATCATGGCCCAGCTAAGTTGATGCCCAACTTTAATCATCACATTTCCTTTTATATATGAGCAGACCAGTACTTCACCAAACATCACTTTGATGTCACTATTCTTTTTACTTATATGTGTTGGATTCCCAGTTTCCTGGATGCCATTTCTTCTTCTGTATGATTTATTCCCTGCTTGGTAAAGAAGAGAAACCCTGGTGGTATGGTGGTTAAGTGCTACATCTGCTAACCAAAAGTCAGCAGTTTAAATCCACCAGACGCTGCTTAGAAACTCTATGGGGCAGTTCTACTCTATCGGAAAGGGTTGTTATGAGTCAGAATTGACTCGATGGCAGTGGGTTTGGGGTTTTGACAAAGTACAGGGTCAGTAAAAAAGAGGGCAACCCTCAAGGAAATGGTTGATATAGTGGCTGCAACAATGAGTTTAAGCATAAAAACAATTGTGAGCAGGACACAGGACCAGACAGTGTTTCCTTCAGTTGTTCACACGGTCCTTGAGAGTTGGACTGACTCGACAGCACCCAACAGCATCATTTATTTCCTTGTTTTGGTGGATACATCTTCTAGAAGCTTTCTAGGGAATAGAGTTTTTTTGCTTGATTGCTGGTTTGTTTGTTTTTTCAAAGTTGAATAATTCAGAGTTGCTAGTTTTATTGAGTATTTAACTTCAGTTAAGTGTTATTTTTCCTTCGTATTTACTAAGACATTTCCCTATTGTTTCCTACTTTATGACTGTGCAATCTTTGTGTGTCAACTCTCTGAAGTTCTTAGAATCTTCTCTACATTCTAAAAATTCTAAAATTTTACAGTTATTAGATTATAGTTAATCATATAGTAGATTACTACAATCTGGAAAGATGCATCCTTTCTGGGGATCTGTGTTTTGATGAGGATTTCTTTTGTGATATCTCTGTTTCCATTTTCTCTCTTTCTTTTGCTGAACTTCTTTAAAAAAGTAACTCTATAGATTGAATTGTGTCCCCAGCAAAACATGTGTATCAATTTGGCTAGGCCATGATTCCTGGTATTCTGTGATGTTCTTGTATGTTGTAAATCCTGCCTCTGTGATGTTAACAATGGAGTACGGGAAGTGGTTCTGTTAATGAGGCAGGATTCAATCCATAAGACTATATTTTCCCTTGAAGCAATCTCTTGGGATATAAAGGAAAGACAAGTAAAACAAGTTGAGGACTTCATATCACCAGAAAAGAAATAGTACTGGGAGCTTGGACACATTCTTTTGACCCAGGTTGCTTTCACCTCAGAAGCTCCTAGTCCAGGGGAAGATTGATGACAAGGACCTTCCTTCAGAGTCAACAGAGAAAGCCTTTCCCTGGGGCTAATGCCCTAAAGTTGGACTTGTAGCCTATTGGACTCTGAGAGAATAAATTTCTCTTTGTCAAACCACCCACTTGTGGTATTTCTGTTATAGCAGCACTAGATTACTAAACATGGTAAACTGCTTAGATTGTCAGAAGTGAGGAAGCACAGAGGATGGAGTGGGAAGTGCATTTCAGACACAGTAATTAGCCCAAAACCCAGTGCTGTCAAGTTGATGCCGACTCATAGTGACTCTACAGGACAGAATAGAACTGCCCTACAGAGTTTCCAAGGTGCTCCTGGTGGATTTGAACTGCCGACCTTTTGGTTAGCATCTGTAGCACTTAACCATTGCACCACTAAGGTATCCAATAAGCACAGAGGCTAGGAAAAAGAAAAAATGGATTTAGTTGGCTTGGCTTAGTTGCTGCAATCGAGTAGTGAAAAATAAAGACGAAAAGCTAACTTAGTGTGACATTACAGAAGAAATTAAATGGCAAGTCAAAGAATTTAAACGACTTTGAGGACAGAAGGAATTTTTAAACACTTCACCAGCAGGCTGTAGCGGCCGTGTTGGTGCCTCATATTAAGGCTTTTTGCAAGGCAGCGTGCCCATCCTCCAGCTGGCGTAGGCATTGCCTGCTAATGGCCCACACCAGGGCTCTCCTCCAGGGGGTTTCCTGTGCTTCTACAGGGATGGTCTGTGGTTGATGACTGACTCCGGTGGAATTATAACAGGCCAGCCTGCCTTCCTCTGTATGGGACGGCCTCTTTGAAGCAATTTATAATCCAGAGCTCCCTGTGCAATTAGGCTGAGTCTAGACGTTTCCCGAAACCACATTTGTGCCCATCTTCCTGCTGCATTTCCCTCATTCCCTAAGAAGTTTCTCTTGAGAGCACTGCCTCAGTAAATCACTTATACAAGAATCCCTGTCTCAGCCCCTGTGTCTGGGGAATCCACCCTAAGACAGCGGGATGCCGTGAGGAAAGGTACACAACAGGGAAATGAATCTAAGCTGGGTGCATAAGATCAATTAGAGATGAAAGATTAAAAGAAGTCTTGAAGGGCTAGTTTTCAGGTAAAAGATAAGTAAGAAGGATCTGAAACTAGGCAGAAGCAGGGAAATTGAGAAAGAAAAGTTAAATAAAGGATCTCTCTGGATAGAAGCCTTAATTCCAAGGCAACTTGGCAAGCAAAGTCAGTGAAGAGAAATACGATGAGAATGTCTCAAGTCTGGGTTATTAGGAGGTTGGCAGCCCACTAATAGAAGCCCTGGTGGTGTGCTGGTTAAATGCTGTGGCTGCTAACCAAAAGATTAGCAGTTCAAATCTGCCAGGTGCTCCTTGAGAACTCTACAGGGACAGCTGTACTCTGTCTTCTAGGGTCACTGTAAGTCAGAACTGACTCGACAGCAATAGGTTTTGTTTTGGGCTTTGGTAGCCCACTTACAGACATCAAGTAACCAGAAAATAATCACGCTGGGAGAAATCACCACTATATAGAACTGTCACATGAGATGAAACATCTGAGTAACAATGCAAATTACAGAGCTCTCAAATATGTGTTCTTCTTTTTCAAAATCTTCCTGCTAGATGTTAGAATTCAAATGTTGCCAAGTCTTTACCTCTTCCTGTGAGATGATGTGGTAGATATCACTAAGTCTTTACTTCTTCCATCTTTCTTGTAACTATAACATGCTTATCAGGATACCAGAATGAGAATACATCCTCACACCTGCAGACTTTAGGCTTGGTCATTTGAATTATTTAGACCAATAAAATGTAAATAATAATGACACAAGCAGAGACTTGATCGGTGCTGCTGTGATGTGACTTGGCTCTAGTGCTTTTGCCATCTACCTTGAGAAGAAGATACCCCAGGTAGCTGCTGATTCAAGGAAAACAAGGAGACACATGGGGCAGACCTACATCCAACTCAGAGCCTACAGCCCAGTACAACTGACCCTACGTAATGTTAGCAGATCTATAGCTACCTCTAAACCCCTAAATAAGAAATAAATCCTTGCAGTTGGGAGCCATTGATTTGGGGGAATGTTTGTTATACAGTACTGTTGCCACAATAGTTGACTAATAAAATCAAAATCAGTTTTCACTGAGTCATTTCTAATCCACAGTGACTCCATGTGTATCAGAATAGAACTGTGCTTTGTGTGATGTTGATGATTTCTCAGAAGTAGATTTCCTGGCCTTCCTTCCAAGGCACTTCAGGGTGAACTTGAACCTCCAGTGTTTTAGTTAGTAGCTGAATGTGTTCACCATTTGCACCACCCAGGAATCCTGACCAATACAGATAGATAAGCCAAGCCAAGCCAAGCCAAGTGCTGCCGAGTTGGATCCGATTCATGGTGACCCTACAGGTTATTATTAGGATGGACACTAAGCTGATAACCAAACCAAAAGTCCATTGATGTTGAATTGATTCTGACTCATAGTGACCCTATAGGACAGAGGAGAACTGCCCCATAAGGTTTCCAGGCAGGACCTGGTGGATTTCAACTGCCAGCCTTTTGGTTAGCAGTCACAGATAGTGCTTAACTGCTATGCCACCATGGTTTCCATTAAGCTGATGAAATGACTAAAATTTAGAGAGGTTGAAAAGCTGTCCAAGTTCACAACTCAAGAGAGAGGGCTAACTATGTTCTTACCTACTCAACAGAAAACCTCTGTATATGTTGACACATTTCACAGCTTAGAAGACCAGTATTCAAAGGAATAATTTTAAATGCTTAAAAAAAAAGGAGCAAGTTTGCTAATAACCTAAGAAATGCATGTTTTCATATATGCTGCCTATTAAGTCTGTTCATATCGTATCAGCAAACATCATGTCGCCTTGGAGAGGTTCCTAGTTTTTCCTGCGAAATGTTTTTCAACGCCTGAGTGAATCAAAATGAATGTAAATGAGGTTTATTAAGTCAACCCCACATGGTGCTGTATTGTCAGCATTTGTAGGGCTGTGACAGGTTAGTTATTGCAATTTGAAGGAAATGTCACCAACACAGCAGTCTGCAGAATTAAGTTTAAAAAATACATATATAAACGTCTCAGGATTCTCCAACCTTTTGAGAATCGCCTCCTCGGAAGGTGACAGGGAGCTGAGACAGACTGAGGTTTGCTCATTCTTTTTCATCAAGAATCAGTCTCTCGCTACATGATACCTAAGGCCAAGGGTCAGGAGCTGCAGGTAGATGCTCAGACTTCTGAAAGCTGCTGTTAATGGACTGTGGAGAGGAAACAAAATGAGGGTGATTGGAGTTGACAAGGAATGACAGGAGCTAGTGGCGGGATCACCAAGTGCCCTCTGCACCAGGATGAGTGTTAGACGGATTTGGTGGGCTGGGCTGGGCTGGGAGCAGCAGCAAGAGGGTAAGAAAGAAGATGAGGCTCTAGGATGCTGGGGTGTAGAGTGATGGGTATTATTAACTTCCATGAGGGCCAGAGTCCCAACAATGATGACACTGTCCCTTCATAATTGCACCTCTTTCGCTCACCTAGGGCAGGTCTCAGAAACAGACTGGAGAGGCACTTAGCCCCTTCTATGACTTGATTTATGAAGAGTCAAGAGGTTTCTTTCTCTCAAAATCACCCAGCTCAGTCAATGTAGTGTAGACTCGGCTTTTGGAGAACAGTTCCTTCAGGTTTGCAGCATTTTCTTTTTTTAAGAAGTCTCCTCTTAGAGGAAAGTCACCCAGGGCAGGAAATAAACATGTTAAGTCTTTGTCTACTGAGACCTTAGTGAAAAAAAAAAAGAAAAAATATCTTTCAATGGAGACCTCAAGGCCCACATTGCAGGGACACCCTCTGGTACCTAGAACATGAGTAGAGTCAGGCCAGGAGAAGGAAATGGCACTAAAGCAAAATGGAAAACTGGATTGGAAATGGAGGTGTCTGGCTTCTCGGTTCTCTCAACAAATATTGTTTAAGCCCTGCACCCTTGCCAGACAATCAAACTTACCTGGGGTTTGTGCCAGGGTCTTCTGCACCTCTGTTTTCTGAACATGAGAGAGTTACCCTTCTTCTTCCACATCCCTTTATGTGAAGTTTGAGCACCCCAGAGTTTAGAGGGTCCTACAGTTCAGCTTTTTCCTTTTGCAGTAGATAAGTTAAACGTTAGAGAAGGAAAGCAACTTTCTCATCTCACTCAGCTGAGCAGGACTGGGACTCACCTTCATTTTCATAATTTTATGTTATCTTTATTACCCCACACCATGACTTCTCTCTTTAGGCCCCTCCAGCCAAGATCTATATTTATCATGACCACTGCTATAAACATAAGCTCGTATTCTTTGACTGTTGATGAGAGGCATATGTCTATGTGCTTTTCTATGAAAAATGAGTTTAAAAGATTAATTTATTAATTCATTAAGCAAACATGTATTGACTGATTTATGACCCTCACAGACTAAGAAGCCAACATTTGGCAAAATTCATGGAGACTTAATTAAATACAAATAGCATCACACAAATAAAAGGCTCTGGTATCCACTCTAAGGATACATTTCATTGGGCAGGCAATGAAGAGGAACATGGAGAACTTCAGCGAATATGGCAGAATAGGGAGGAGAATATGTCATCTGTCCTTCCCAATGGACAGATGACACTCAAACAACCCACTTTATGCTTTACTAAGTCCTTTAGGAAAGGGCCAACCAATCACGGTATAAATAAAAACAACCACCAGAACTCTGGAAGGCCAGAAGATGATACAGCTGTCCATTGTTGAAGTTCACAAAAGTTGACAGAATGTGAACAATCCCTGCCTGGAAGAGACAATCAGACTAAGTGTTTCTGAAAAGACTGAATTCTGGAGAAGCATCATCTACCTGGAATTACTGAGTTCAAGGACAAAGTTCAACTGGAGAATCTTCAAAATAGAAATGCCCAGCAAGGATAAGGTCCTTCAGGGATGGATTCAGAGAGATTCTGAGGCAAGGTATAGACTTAGATTTTTAAAGGTGCTCTTGGAAGTCCAAAAGGAGATCTACTCTCCGGAAAGAAGGTTAAGGAGAGAAAAGGAGCTGTCCAAGGGCTGACAGATTAGACATAAAACAGCAGCTGGAGTCCAGGAGAAACTGGGTGATGATCCAGAAGCATTTCCTATCACAAAGTCGAGGAAACAACTGACAATGTGGAAAAACCTCATATAAGCCCTTCATTTCAACTGCTTCCTCACTGAACGGTTTTAGCAGCTTTCCAAATGCTAGAAAATGATTGATTTGAATGACATCCCTTTTTTTCAATATAGACAGCCGTGTTGCAGCTAGAGTAAGGGGTCAGAAGCTAAGGGTTGAATCCTACTGTGTTTATGTGTCAAGAGCCCAGGACACGGGCTCTCTAGGGGAAAGCTTTCTTTCAACCCCTGCTCTAGGGGACAGTCCTTTTCCCTTTTCAGCTTCTATCCCTAGCTTCCCTGGTGATCATGTGGTATGACTTTCCCACTGTTTGTACTCACTTGCTTAATCTATTCTTTTAGATCTCAAAACAGACTAACTTAAGACACATCTTACACTAGTACTGCCTCATCGTCTGAACAAGGAAAGCCCATACCCAAACGAGAGTACAACCACAGATATATCCCTAAAACCCACAGTTGTTGAGTTGATTCATAACTCATAAAGACCCTACAGACAGAGTAGAACTGCCCTGTAGAGTTTCCAAGGAACACCTTTTGGATTTTTTCTGCCAATATTTTTGTTAGCATCTGTAGCACTTAACCACCACCAGAGTTTCTCACCACAGATGAAAGAGTTAGAATTTACAGCACATATTTGGGGGTGACACATTCTGACCTAAAACACTGGTATTTTGCCCTAAGGCATAGTTGTGAGACTTTAATGAGATAATATGCAAAAAGATATTAGAGTTTCCATGAGTTGGAATCAGTCCACATGGGTTGGGTTGGATTTATAAAAATTTGGGAGCCCTGGTATCACAGTGCTTAAGAGCTACAGCTGTTAACCAAAAGGTCAGCAGTTGGAATCTACCAGCCATTCCTTGAAAACCCTATAAGAGCAATTCTACTCTACCCTATAGGCTCACTATGAGTAGGAATCAACTCAACAGTAATGTTTACATATATAATATTTATATATTTATTTCATAATAAATTTATTATTGCTAAGCCAAGTGCCGTCGAGTCGGATCCAACTCAGTTTATCATTAGTTATATATGAATATATCCAACTCGATCACACTTGGCTTTGGCATAAATATATATACTATACATATTGTAAATATTTGTATATCTATTTTGTATGTATATTTACATATATGTATAAATTTGAGGAACCATGGAAGGAACTATAGCAATCTGCTTCCATGAAGATTTACAGCCTTGGAAACTCTATGGGGAAGTTGCACTACAATCTATAGGGTGACTGTGTTCAAAATCATTCAACAACAGTGGGTATATAGATTTAGGGCACTTTATGGGTTTTCATTTATTTTATATGCAATAGAGTGTATGTTGGTAATGATGTTATTTTATGGTGCACACAAAGGAAAAAGCAATCGCTGAGAGATGACCACATTTTAAAGTTTAGTCCAAAAATACGACTGTCTGATCAATTAAGACCCTTAGATTCTTCTCTGACCATAAGATAAGTGAGAATGAAAGCTCAGTCCCCACGGATGAGGGTGTAGGGCAAAGAAAATGTTCCCATTGGGAGTAAGGATGTGCCTGGAACTTTCCTGAAGAAGCTGCTTAAGGAAATGGACCCAATAACAATTGATGAAGTTGTTGCCTCATTTCGGGTAGTGTGACCTTTGCCGCAATTACTTTTCTTTCTTCTTAGAAAAAGAGTTGTCTCCAGGTGAATGGTCCACTGCTATTGCTGCAGGTCGGAATCCACCAGTGTCACTGAAGCTACATCCATCTCTATCAGTTTCATTGTTTTTCTCCTTATCACCTTCTAAATCAAATCTCTTCTAAAATCAGTTGGCCAGACCGTATGTCCCCACTTCTCATCTTCTTTTTTCTTTTCTTTTATGTCACTATTGATTAAAAGGAATTTTTACTTGCTTGTCTGCAAAATAAAATAGCTATGTTTCAGAGGTCTCTGGAGTTAAATATGCTCTGCTTAGGTTATGCATTCTCTAAAAATAACTGATTTACCACATAACTAATATACTTGGCATCACAGCACTTTAGAATTTATACTCTAACTGGCTACAACAGTTTGGGGTAGATTACTATTTTTAAAACTGTGTGGCTGGACAATTCAAAATGCAGTTCAAAAGAGAGATAGGAGCAAGATAAGAAGTCATGGAGAGAGAAAGAAGACCAATTTTAACATCAAAAACACGAACCCATTCCTGTCAAGTTGATTCCAACTCACAGCAACCCTATGGACAAAGTAGAACTGTCCCCATAGTTTCCAAGGAGTACCTGGCAGATCTGAGTTATTGACTTTTTGGTTAGCTTCTCTTAACCACTATGCTACCAAACCAAACCCAGTGCCATCAAGTTGATGGTGACTCATAGTGACCCTATAGCACAGAACAGACCTGCTCCATAGAGTTTCTAAGGACACCTGGCAGATTTAAACTGTTGACCTTTTGGTTAGCAGTTAACCACTATATCACCAAGGTTTCCAGCTTTCACAAGATTCTGAAAATACCATCTAGCTTCATTTTACATGTTCCCAGTAACTAAGTTATCTTCGGGCCACCCTAACTTTCTCTCAGAACCAGCCAAAGAAAGTGATCCCATTCATAATGTGTGGGTACAGATTTTGTCCAAGAAATTCAGAAATTCCACAGAGTAATTTAGTGCCACAAAAAAAGGGAAAAATTTCACAATGGTAGCAGTAGTCATTACACTGAAGAAATGGAAGAATGATGCATTCCTCTGTCTAGTAATTACTTTTTAATGTCTTTAAATACCTACCAGCTGGAATTACAAAATGAGGATTTTGGTAAATCTACCTTTCTATAAAAGCAATAAAAACACTCACAAAAAAGTTGTCAAATTCAACACCTACAGAACTCTGGAAATAAACCAAAGGCTTACAACAATACAAGAAGCATTTATTTAAGAGTTACTGATGAATCTTGGTAAGAACAGCGAGAATTTTGGAGTAGTAATTTGATCTACTCCTAGTACACAAGTCCCATTCCTGTGCTAGCCTTTAAAAATAGCTGCCTCACAACCATGTGAAGTGGAAGACCAGGTTTAATGCTCCTCAAAAGAAAAAAAAAAAAAATCTCATCCCCAAAGTAGTGTTATTATTGTACCTCTCTCTCAGCTTTGAAAGAAAGCTCCATTCACAGAGCGCTGTTGTTGTTTGAGCTAACTTGGAATTCTCTCTTCAGAAAATCTATCCCCAGAATGTATCAAAACAAGCAAATAAACAAAACAATACAACTCAATAGCAATTGTTTAATATCACAGCTGTCTAAGGATACAATACCAGTTTGAGAAAACAAAGAGCTAGGCCAAAAACTTAAAAAAGTAGATTCAGGGAATGAGATACATTGAAAAGCTGTGACATATTTCTTTCAATCCAGAAGGCCATGTATATGTGTGGAGCTATAACTTTACCCAGAAAAAAAATGAGAGGGCTCCAATTTGTCCTCCCTTTTGGAAGGGACTGAATCCCTGCATGAGAAGGAATTTCAGGCTAAGCCAGTATTGTAAACTGCCTAAACACTCAAGTCATGTCTCAACAGAAAGTGCCCTCAGCAAAGGATGAAAACTTAATTGGTTCAAGGTTTTGAAGGAAATCTGTGACCAAACGTTAGCTTAACACTAAGATAACTAAGCAGAAACTTTAATGGCCACACAACACGTGGAATGCAGGCTTCACGAAACTGGTTTAGGAAAGTTTCTGAAGAAACAAACAACAACAGTAAAATCATATATATACATATATATTAATTAGGAGCTGGGAATCTGATTTCCAAAGTTGCCACATTATATTATTTAAAATTTCCAGATTATAAAAAATTATAAAACTTGTAAAGGAACAGAAAAGTATAGTGCACAGTCAAGTAGAAAAACAGTCAATAGAAATGAATCCTGAAGGAAGCCCAGATGTTAGACTTACTAGATAAATACTTTAAGTAAGCTATTATAAATATGCACGAAAGGCTAAGGGAAATCTTCTAAAGAAATGAAAGAAAATTTGACTATGGTACATCAAACAGAGAATATTAAAAAAGAAGTAGAAATTATTTTTTTAAAACGAACCAAATAGAAATTCTGCAGTTGAAAAACATAATAACTGCAATGAAAGATTCACTAGAGGACTCAATGGCATTTGTTATCTGGCAGAAGACAGATACAGCAAACTTAAATATAAGCAAAAGAAGATTATCCAAGCTAAAGAAAGCCAAAAACAAGCACTGGGGCTTGGGATCAGTGTGACACCATGAGTCATACCATTATTTATACAATGGTAGTTCTAGAGGGAAAAGAAGTGATCTGAAAAAACAATGCCTAAAAACTTCCCAAATTTAATGAAAAACATTAATCTACACAACTAAAAAGCTCAATGAACTCTAAGCTGTGTAAAGCCGAGGAGATCCACCCCTAAACATATCCTGGTCAAACCAGCATAAGACAAAGACAAAGACAAAGAAATAATCTCGAAAGCAACATCAAAGAAATAACTCATCATGTACAAAGGAATCTTCAATAATATTAGCTTTTTGCTTCTCATCAGGAGTCAGGAAGGTCAGAACGCAGTGGAAAGATACAGAATTGAAAGCAAGAGATTGTCAACCAAGAATTCTATAGTCAACAACAAAAAATCAATCAAAAGCAAAGGATAAAGACACTCCTCCCCCTCCCTCCAAGAGAAACAAACAGAACATACGTTGCTAACAGATATTCCCTACAAAACATTCTAAAGGAAGTTTGTCAGGATGAAATCAAGGATGTTAGATGGTAACTCAAGCCCACATGAAGAAATAAAGAGTGCTGGGGAAGGTAACTTCATAGGTAAATGGGAAAAACAGTAAAAAATGTAAAACTTTACTTCTCCTATCTGATTGTAAAGAAGTGCATGAAGCAGTAATTATAAAGCTGTGTTGATGAGCTTACGATGTGTAAAGACAGAAACTGTAGGTCAATAATAGCACAAAGGAGGGAGTCATAGTAGAACTAAATTGAAGCAGACTTTTTATATAATATTGAAATCAAATTAGTATTAACCCAGACTACATGGTGCTAGTTGTACTCCCCAGGGCAACCACAAAGAAACAGCAGAGAACTAAAATGCTATACTAGAGCTGTCTATTGGACACACACACAGGCATGCACACACACACAAACCGAACCCACTGCCACCAAGGTGATTCTGACTTGTGCTAATCCCATAGGACAGAGTAGAATTTCCCTATAGAATTTCCAAGGCCAACCTAGTAGAATCAAACTGCCAATCTTTTGGTTAACAGCCTTAGCACTTAACTGCCACATCACAAGGGTTGCTATTTAACACAAAAGAGTGCAATAATGGAGATATAAGAAATATAGAAAACAACAGTAAATGGCAGACAGAAATCCTGTTTTACATAATTACATTAAATGTGGCATATTAAAATGATTATACACCATAACCAAGATTTATCCCCAGAATGCCAGGTTGGTTTAATATCCCCAAATCAATCAATATAACATACCATCTATTTAGCCAGCTAGTGCTGTTCTAGCAGAAATACCATGAGTGGATGGGTTTAACAAAGGAAAGTTTAGTCTTACACAGTTCAGTAGCTGTAAGTCCAAAATCAGAGCGTCCACTCCAAGGGAAAATTTTTCCCTCTTTGTCTGTTCTGGAGGAGGGTCCTTGCATTGTATCAGTCTTTGGTCAGGGAGCATCTTGGCACAGGAACTTTAGGCCTGAAAGATACACTCTGCTGGTGCTGCTTTCTTGATGGGGTGCGGTTCCCAATGCTCTGCTTGCTTCGTTTTCCTATTATCTCTTGTGGGATAAAAGGTGTCACAAGCTACACTTCAGGGAAACTCCCTTTACAATGGAGCAGGGAGATGACCTTATGAAGGGACTTATAGTCCCACCCTGATCATCTAACACACAGCACAGGAAAATCACTAAATAGAGGACAGTCATAAAATATTGGGAATCACGACCCAGCCAAATGACTACACACATTTTGGGGGGAGGACACAGTTCAATCCGTGACACCATCTCAAAAGAATAAAAACATAAATCACATAATCATCTCAACAGACACAGAAGAAGCATTTGACAAATCGAACACCCTTCATGATAAAAACCACTCAACAAACCAGAAATGAAACAGAACTTCTTCAGTCTGGTAAAGGGTATCTATGAATGGCCCACAGCCAACATTATACTTAATGGTAAAAGACTGAATGCTTCTCCCCAAAGGTCAGAAACACTTCTGACCATTTCCATTCAGCATAGTACTAGAGATTCTAGCCAGGGTAATGAAGCATTAGAAGGAAAAAGTTAAACTATATCTATGATCTTGCAGACTGAAAATCTGCTATAAACAAACAAAGCTATTAAAACTACAAAATGAGTTTAGCAAGGTTGCAGCTTACAATATCAATACACAAAACATGACTGTATTTCTGTACAATAATAATAAACAATCTGAAAGTGAAATGAAGAAAACAATTTCATGTGCAATAGCGTAAAAAAAATATAATACCTAGGAATCTATTTTTTAAAAGGATTAAAGTCTTGTACGCTGAAGACAACAAAACATTGTTGAAATAAATTTTAAAAGTTACTGAAAATTGCAAAGACCTCTCCTGGTCATGTATGAACAGTCAAATGTTGTTAAGATAAAGTACTCCCCAAACTGATCTGCAGATTCAAGGCAATCCTATCAAAAACCTGATGTGCTTTTTTTGCAATACTTGACAAGCTGATTCTAAAACTCATGTGTAAACTCAAGGGACTCAAAATAGTCAAGACACTCTTGAAAAAGAATAGTTGAAGGACTTATGCTTTAAAAACTCACAACATAGCTACACTAATAAAGACTGAATGATACTGGCGTAAGCATAGACATGAAGATATATAGAATGTAATTGAGTCTGGAAGTAAATTGTTACATTTCTGATCAATTAATTTTTGTCTTTTAACAGTGATAAAAAGACCATTCAATAAGGAAAGAACAGTCTTTTCAAAAAATGATACAGGACAACTGAATAACCGCATTTACAAAAAATGTGAAGTTGAAATCCTACCTCACACCATACACAAAAATTAACTCCAAATAGATAACAGATCTAAATGGAAAGAACTAAACTAAAATACTCTTTTTACAAAAAGGCATAAATCTTCATAACCTTGTGTGAAACAATGTTTTCTTGGATATGACACCATAAGCACAAGCAAGAAAAGTGAATAAATTAGACTTTGTCATAATGAAAAACTTCTGTGCTACAAGTGGCACAAAAAGACAACACACACCTAGAGAAAAACTATTTGAAAATAATGTATTCAATAAGATACTTGTATCCAGAGTAGATACAGGAAACACAACTCAATATTTAAAACACAAATAATATGATTTTAAAATGAGGAAAGGATTTAAATGGACATCTCTCAATATAAGATTTGCAAATGATCAGCAAGCACATCTAAAAAATATTCAACATGATTGGTCACTTGGAAAAAAAAAACTCAGTACTTTTGAGTTCATTCATTAAGGAGATGCAAATCAAAACCACAATGAGACATCATTTTTCACCTAATAGGATGGTTATAATTTGAAAAAAGAGGTAACAGTAAGAACTAAGGAGGATGTGGAGGAACTGGATCTCTTATATTTTACTGGTGAGCTATAAAATGATGCAGTACTTTAGAAGAGAGTGACCTTGTAGGACAAAGGGGAGTCAGGTTGGGGACTAACTATGCAGCATTTTCTCTGTTTCTGATGGAATAAATTGAGGTTCTGAGTGTTAGGTTCTCTCAGCTGCTACAGGTCAAATAAGGGGGTGCCTAGAGAAGGCATCAGTCTGTAGAAGAAACTCAGATTCTGAAAGCCATCAGTTGTTTTGTCTAGGCTACAAGTGTCCTTTGTGACAGCTGATGTCTCAGAAAGCAAGGATGGACCTATCCTGTCTCCCTTGGGACACCATCAGTAAGAGAACCAGACAGAGTGGAGGGACATGACTCAGAGCTTTAGAAGAGAAACCAAGCTGAGGGGGCTGTCATGTTCCTCTTCTCATTCTGCAGTTGAGAAACTCAGCCCAGGCAGGGTAAGTAACTAGTCCAAGGTCACTTGAGAGTCACAACAAAAAGCCTGGCTTCTCGCTTCCTGAAGCTGCACGATTTCTAGGTAGGACGTGTTGTCACCAACAAGCGCATAAAGAAGTCTGCACCAGCCCTGGCATGCCTCACACTCAAATCAGAAAATCTTCTGTGGCGACCCTGATGAGGAAATTAAATTAGCTACTAATTGGCTAATTGGCGGCAGACTCTGTAAAGGAATAAATTAGGTTGGAGCAAGAAACACACATTTGTTAGGTCTCATCATCTCATTATCGCCTCGTGGCCCACCAGTAACGCTGTGTACCTCCGTGTCTAGAAAAGCACAGCATGCAGAGGGATTCTTTGACCCAACTCCCCGAGAAGCTGTTGCTTTCTCTTCTTTTTCTCTCCCACTTCCTCTACACTCTCTTCTCCTCCCTAATCCCTGTGATCCAGCTTTTTCCAAGCTGTATTCCTTGGAGCACTAATGTCAGGAGTGTGCTGATGAACCTTAGATCACTGGATATTAGTGGAAGATGCCTGATCTGTAGTTTTTAGCAATTTCCCTCATGTCGTCTCACCATAGGTGGTATCAACGAGCTTGCAAACTCCTGAAATTTTTCCAGAGGTACAAGCCAGCTCCAACTCACCACTGATAGTGTCCACAGAGGCTAATGAAGTCCACAGGACCTGATCTAACCAGTACACGGAAATACAGCAAACATGCCTCTAGGAGACTATGAAGTCTTAAGGCAGAGAGAGACATTTAAGTCAGTGCTTTTCTAACTTACCTGACCAGAGAACTCCTACTTCTATAAAACATGTAATAAAAGATTCCACTGACTTGGAAACACTGTGGTAAATATTTATTGTGCAATTTCTATATGCTACAGACATTGGATAAGACATAAGATTTAGACCTTGCCTTCAAAGTAGACAAGCCAAGGTAGCAAATCTCAAGGATGAGATGGGTGGTAGAGACCATGAGTGCTATAAGATTGCAGAAAATACACTTCATCACCCATTGGGGAACCACACAAGAGGTGTGATTTAGGCAGGGGAAAGGGTTTTCCAGGAAGGGAGAGCTGCTTTGACATAGATGAAGAGAAAAAAAATCATGTGTGTGCTGAGAGATAAGTAAGACACCTGTGTGCCTAAAACTGAGGAACAGAGTGCCAAAGACACAAGTACAACAAGTGGCTGAAAAGCTGGGTGGAGATCTGGTTGACAGTGGGGCTGAAATGCCCAAAGGCAGAGCTTGGATATGGCAGTTAGGTGAAACAGCAGGTGTAGATTTTTTTTAGACAACACAATTTCCTGAGGCCTTACAGTCGTAGAGTTTCTTCTTACTTTCCACGTAGACAGAAATGGTCTTTCCCAACCTGGGGCCTGAAGGATGCCAGAGAATTCTGCATGTCTGTGTGAGTAGGGTTAGGTGGTTCTTTCCATCTTCTGATTTCAACTCTGGTTAATAAAGATGTGTATGTGTGTGTGTGCGTGTGTGTATGTGCGTGTTTCTCTCTGTTTTAGTCAGCTAGCGCTGCTCTAATACCATGAGTGGATGGCTTTAACAAAGGAAGGTTTATTCTTACGCAGTTCACTAGGCTACAAGTTCAAATTCAGGATGTTCGCCCCAGAGGAAGACTTTCCCCACCGTCGGCTCTGAAGGAAAGTCCTTGTGTAGTACCACTCTTTGGTCGGGGAGCATCTTGGCACAGGAATCTCAGGTCTGAAGGATCTTGTCCCAGTGCTGCTTTCTTGATGGCATGAGGTTCCCAACTCTCTCTGCCAGGTTTTTCCCTCTGTGGCTCAAGAGACGGCCTCAAGACACAAAACAAACTTGGCATTGACTCTGGCTCTACCAACCCAGCTGCTCCCCATCTGTCCTTATTAACCTCATAAAGGCAGGAATTCCAACATAGAAAAACATCATACAATGTCAGGAATTATGGCACGGCCAAATTACTACATGTTTTTTAGGAAACACATTCAACCCACGACACTCTCCTACCAACCGTTGTGGCCTGAGCACTGTACCAGAATGCTCAAGGGGTCACCCCTGTCCCTCCTGGGTTTCCACGCACCCAACCATATGCATGTGTGTCTGGAGTGAGACGTTTAACATGAAACAGATATTTATTGAGCTTTGATTTTATGCCAAGTGCTGCTAAGTGCTAGAAACTTCTTTAAGTTTTAAGTGGATGGTGACTGGTCTGGGAAACAGATTAAGCAAGATGGCACGATCATGATTAATGTTTATGGCTCTCTGAATGACCAGTGTTCTCCTGCTCAACCCTCAACTTCAGGTCAGGTCTACCATGGTATCTCCTGGACCGGGAGCAGGACATGTTAAGTGTGTAACTACGGAGTGTCTTGTGATATATACCAAAATATTGTTTATGTGTGGCCATTAACAGAAAGGTTGGTGGTTGAAACCTACCAAGTGCCGTCATGAAGAATGGCCTAGTGATATGCTTCTCTAAAGAATACAGCCAAGAAAATTCTCTGGAGCAGTTCTACTCTGTAATACACAGTATTACAAAATCAATTTGTGCAGAAGTTGTGATTGCTAACCTCACCATTGTCCCCGGACAAGTCCTACAGTGAGAGGAATATTCTTGGCCTTGGTACCTCAACCTGTGACTCTATACCCCCTGTTCACCCCATCAACAGACAATCTGAACCCATAATGTTCATGGTGTTCACTTACACCCCTTTCCAAGAAAAATCTGCTCTCAAGAAAAGATTGACAACTCATTTTCCCTAAGATGCAGCTAACTAGTAACAGATGAAAGGAATACCTTTCTAGAGTTATTTATATCTTTGTATCTTGGAGAAAAAAAAAAACAAAAATCCTCAAGCTGAAGGATTCAAACTCTAATTTGTGGAGTGCAGGCAACCCAGAGGATGAGCAATGGTGTTCCCAGAGCACTAGCACTGTCTCAGTGCCTGTGAGCACCATACAAGTGATTGCCTGCCCCACCTACAGGAAAAGTTGGCTTTGAACTCTGTCCTCCAGGGTCTGCCATCAACCCAACAAGCTCCAGACTTTACTTCACTGTGCTTGCAGACAAAACTGTGTGGGGCCCGAACTTCTAAATGGATGTGATTGTGTAAGAGCTGCAGTCAGGCCCAATGACAAGAGTGAAGGCAAATGCCACAAGTTCGACTAGCAGAACCAAGTACCACACTCAGTTACATCTCCTTACAGTTACCTGACCTCAGGAAAGATATCCTATCTCTAAGTCAGCTTTGGGTCTTTAAAATAGAACTCATAATGCAGTCCCTAGGAAACCCTGAGCATTCTAGCACAGTACTCGGGACAGTGTGGTTGGCAGGGGAGAAACACCCTCTGGTGACACATACACAGCCTTGTTAACCAGAGCTGAGCTCAGAAGACAGAAAGAGCCACTAGAGGGGACCCAGCTAGTTGGATAAGACGTATGACTTTTCTGAAAATGAGCAATCAGGGGAAAAACACTTAAACCATTCGTCAAACCCACTGTGGCTGCTAACCAAAAGGTCAGCAGTTCGAATCCACCAAGTGCTCCTTGGAAACTCTATGGGGTGGTTCTGTTCTGTCCAATAGGGTTGCTGTAAGTCAAGAGCAGCTCAACAGCGGTAGGTTATAGTGCGCCCCCTAGTGAAAGATTGGAGTGTCTGGGAGTAGCAAACACTCAAAGTGCTCAGCTGCTACCCAAAAGGTTGGAGGTTTAATTCTATGAGAGGCACCTCAAAAGAAAGGCCTAGCAATCAACTTCTGAAAAATCAGCCACAGAAAACCCTAAAGAGTACAATTCCATCCTGAAACACATGGAATCTCCATGAGTCAGAATTGACGCCATGGGAACTTGTTCCTGGCTGTAGGATGGTTGGGAGGGTAAGTGCTGACGTGTGGTGGCAGTGAGAAGTTTCTGAGGATGATGATGGTCATGAAAGAAAAACAGAAGTCCCAGCCTTTGCTAAGAAATCGGGTTTTCTAAACCCTAGAATATTCTCTGCAGATGATTTCAGTTCCAGGCTATTGTTTCCTGACGGCAACACACACAGACTGCCAAACCAAATCATATAACTCCAGAAGACACCAAGAGCTAAACAAGGACAGTGCTCCTCTCTGGAGGAAACTGGACCAGTGCTTGATTGGTGTTGACAGCAGGTATAGGGGATACATTTTTGCCAGCCATCCAAAATCCAGGGTCCTCTGGTAATTCACATTACTTTCCAAATGTCACTGCATTTGTTTGAGCCTGACAGCTCTTCAGACTTGGGCCCTCTCTGAGTCTGAGGACGTGGACATATTCCTGAAGGGGCTTTTGATCTTCCTTCCTTTCCATGTGGGAGGATCCTTTTTCAGACAAAGTCCAGACTCATGAAACCTGCAGACGAAAAGCCTAGTGACAGGTAGTCTGGCAGGTGAAGACAATAACGCTTCCAAAGCAGGGACCCAGCTAGTTGGATAAGACACATGACATTTCTGAAAATGAACAGTCAAGGAAAAAACACTTAAACTGCTCTTTGAGCCCACAGTGCATCCCTCACACTAACCATGAAGTCCAACTTCCAGTAACTTCCAAATGTAGGCAAGCAGGGGAAGTTCTGGACCCCTAAGGTAACAACTGCACAGTTCCCACACTGAAGTAATGGACAGCATTGCTTAGAAGAAAGACCAAGTCATTCCCTCAAAGCCTCTGCATTAGTGCTTAACATAAGAATCTAATACTCAGATCTTTGGTTCCATGGCCCCTGCAAATCGGATGTAACATATATAAGACATACCAAAAAAGAAAGAGGGGTGCTTTAGAGACAACTCAATAATAGCTATGAGAATGGACAGCTAGCAACTTGATACCAAAAAGCCAAACCTGTGGCCACTGAGTCAATTCTGACTTGTAGGGACTCTGTTGGACAGAGCAGAACTGCTCCATAGCATTTACCCAAATGGAAGAATCTCAAAGTGAGCACGGGAGTGTGTGCACCAAACGGTCACAGAAATTACACGGGTTCATCATGAAATTACACAACAACTCTGTTGTGTTTCTAAGGTAAGGAGATGTATGAGGCATTTGAGAAAGGCTTCTACCCAGAATGGCTAAAATAAATGAAATTGGGGCTTTAGAAAGAACAAGCTTGGGATTTCTGGAAAATTCACTTAAGTGGAACACTGTATTCCCCTGACAGTGTAAGATAAATGAAGCATTACTGTACCTGCAAAGGCCACAGCAACGGGGCTAGGAAAGAAAATGCCCCCCTGTAACCTTCATAGCAGTTCATAGTGTTTGGAGACTCCTCTAACAGAAACCTCCCGACAGCACTGTGGTGTGGGAGCAGCTGGGTACGCACTGCGGCTGAAGAGGAAACCCTTCCAGGCTAATGCCAGCATGCCACAGAGGTGCGCCTCCTCATGGGGATGGGCTTCATGGAGAAGACTGCCAGCCACATGCCTTCTGCCTCTCTCGCCCTCTCTTTCACTGTCTGTCCCACCTCCCTCTTCACAGGCACCCTGAAAAGCTGGGGTGTTGGTATAGCTGAAAACTGTGGGCAAGCAATACGCCTTCAGCTTTCAGACAGGAGGAAAACCACTGTCCAGACTCTTAGGGGAGCTAGAGGTTTAATGTATGCAAGCAATGTATGCACATCCAACACGTACCACTTCCCTGTACACCGAAGCCTGGACCACCGCCCCCAGTGGAAGCTGTGGCTGTGGGCAGATGTTGTTTTAAGGGCCCTGACCTAGGCTGAGACTCCTTGTTACAGCTGTTGTCCTTCAACCTGGATGACACATTTGAACCACCCAGAACTCCAGAAAACCAATCCTGTTAACATCAAGTTGGTTCCCACTTACACCAACCCTATAGAACAGAGTAGAACTGCCCCATGAGGTTTTCCAAGAAGCAGCTGGTAGATTCAAACCGATGACCTTTAGGTTAGTAGCCAAATATTTGACCACTGAACCAGGGCTCCTAGAGGCACCAAGAGAGTTTTTAAGAATACTGATACTCAGGCCCCACCCTGTGGAGTCATTTTCCATTGAAACGAAGCAGCTCTTTCATTGGTACCCTTCAAAATCTCCCCCATGATGCAGCGTGCAGCCAGGTGGAGGACCACTCACTTATTGTGGAGCAAGATGGGGCTGGATATGATCTGAGAACCCCAAGCCAGGTTTCCACGCCCTGTGTGTCTGCCATGATGTGGCTGCCTCTGTATTGAGGCTTTGCTGCACTGAAGTGTCCAAGGCTGCCTTTCAAAGATCAAATTCAGAGAGGAAAGAGGGAAAAGAAAGCCATTCTGGCCTCAGGGTCACAGGAACCCACATAAGAAAGGGAATCAGGACACTGGGGACCTGGGGTTGACCACAAGGGAAACACGCAGGTAAATGCCAAAAGCCAAAGCTGTTGCTAGTGAGTCAATTCTGACTCATAGCAATCCTTTGAGCTAATTCCAATTCACGGCCACCCTATAGGACAGAGTAGAACTCCTCCATGTAATTTCCAAGGAGCACCTGGTAGATTTGAACTGCCTACCTTTTGGTTAACAGATGTAGCTCTTAACCACTAAGCCATCAGGGTTTCCATTATGTAAGTAAATAACCAAAAACAAACCCTCTGCCACTGAGTTGAAGCTGACTCATAGAGACCCTACAAGACAGAATAGAACTGCCCCCTAGAGTTTCCAAGGAGCGCCTGGTGGATTTGAACTGCCGACCTTTTGGTTAGCGGACGTAGCACTTAACCCACCACACCACCAGGGTTTCCACTGAATGTACCATGGACTGCAAAAAGAATGATCAGATCCATTTTGGAAGAAATACAAGAGTGCTGCTGGGAAGTAAGGATGGTGAGACTACGTGTCACGTACTTTAGACAGATTGTTAGCAAGGATCAATCCCTAGAGAAGGACATTGTGCTTGGTCAAGGACAGGGTCAGTGAAAAACAGGAAGACCCTCAACAAGGTAGATGGACACAGGGAGCTGCTACAAAGGACTTCAGCATAAGAATAGTTGTATATGTAGGGTCGCTATGAGTTGGAACCAACCAGACAGAACCTTGCAACAACAGCTCCCAACACAAAGACGGCAACAAGATCAGTTATGCAATTCAGAGTTCATAACAAAAAATCTAAATGATGTTTCAAGATAAACTCAACCATTTCTGGAACTGAAACCAGACAGAGATGTCTCCCGTCGATGCACTTGGACAGGATAACATCCTCAGAGTAGCCTTGCTGTAAACATGACAATGGATTTCACAGATCTGTTCTAAAAATATCCCTCGGTGCTGGCTGATGTCATGATGCTCAATTGTTATCCAACTAACAAAAATAAAAATTACAGGAAAACAGTACAAACATTCTAAGTACCAAAGACTGATTTAATTAAAAAGTAGATTTTGAGAAACTAGAAGGATGGGCTGGTTTTGAGTTTCTCAAAATTACTTTTTAATTAAATCAGACTAGAATGGTGGATAGCAACCCTGATGATAAAGTGGTTAAGCACTGCGTCTGCTAAACAAAATATTGCCAGTTCAAATCCTCCAGGCGCTCCTTGGAAACTATATAGAGTTGTTCTGCTCTGTCCTACAGGGTCGCTATGAGTCCAAATCAACTTGATGCTACAGTGAGTAGAAGGAAGCTCAGCATTATTCCCATTTTACATATAAGAAGACTGAGGCTCAAAAAAGATGATCCAGGCAACCCATGGGTAAGTCCCATGTATGTTAAGTGAAAGAGCAAAAGCTCAAGCAAAAGGCATTGTTGGTGTTGGTGCTGGTGTTGGTGTTGGTGCTGGCATTTGTGTTTATTCACTATGCTCGTGTTTCAAGGCAGACAGTAGAATTCACCAATCAGTTACCACTGAGTAGATTCCAACTCGTGGTGACCCCACATGTGTCAGAGCAGAGGGCTGTTCCACAATGACTGTGTTCTTTCAAGAAGTAGATCACCAGGTCTTTCCCCCAAGACATCTCTGGGTAAACTTGAATTTTTACCCTTTGAGGCATTAGCAGCCCAGGGCCTTAGCCACTTGTACCACCCAGGGACTGTAGACAAGATTGTTAGGGATGAGTGGCCTATTGTGGTTAAGGAATTGTCATGGATTGAATGGTGTCCCCCCAAAATTGTGTAGCAATTTGGCTAAGCCATGATTCCCAGTGTCGTGTGGTGTTCCTTCGTGTTGTAAATCCTGCCTCTGTAATAAGGGAGGCTGGGCAGCAGCGCGGGGTGTAGAGTGTATCCTTTGGAAAGGACCCGAGGTCCCTGCTCCTCAGAAACTCCCATTCCTGGGGAAGATTGATGACAAAGACCTTCCTCCAGAGCCAGCAGAGAAAGCCTTCTCCTGGAGACGATGCCCTGAATTGGGACTTCCAGCCTACAAGACTGTGACAAAATAAAATTTCTCTCCTTAAAGTCATCCACTTGTGGTATTTCTGTTAGAGCAGTACCAGATAACTAAGATGGGAGCCCTGGTGGTGCAGTGGTTAAGAACTCTGCTGCTAACCAAGTGGTTGGCAGTTTGAATCCACTAGCCACTCCTTGGAAACTCTATGAAGCAATTCTACTCTGTCCTATAGGGTCACTATGGGTTAGAATCTAACTGGTGGCAATAGTTTGGGGCTTGTTTTTATTTTTATTATTTTCGGCTATTAGGGTTAAAGGACCTAGCTGACAGTTGCTACAAATAAGAGGAGGCCCAAGGGTCTATACTCTGGCCAGGACCCAACCAGGCCCTTAGCCTCAGCCTTCCCATCAGTTATGCGGGGCATGCCCTGCTTTTCCATCCTGCTTCACGGCAGAGTCTCATGGGCAGCCCAGCTGAGATGGCTTGAAGGTGGCACATGGCTGCATCCTGCCTATGACAAAGGCAGCCCCCGGCTCAGGCTGTCGCTGCCCTCTCCTCTTGTGTGCCAGGAACTCAGAACATGTAAGGGGCTCAGGTGCGAGAGCAGAGCTTCAGCGGGGCATCTGTCGGAGGATGAAGAAGAAAGAGAAGAAAAACAGCCCCCTCTGAAAGCTTTCCAATCACTCTAGCCACCACCATCTCTAATTCTTTTCTTAAAGTATAAAATCATTCTTCCACTGATCTCACTCGTGGTCAGAGCTCAGTACAGGCCCATCCGTCACAGGGCTGATTTGGTTCAGCAGGTGTTGGCTGGGCAATCGCTCATTTCAGGCTAATCTGCTAGCGGCTGTCACAGGTTATGGAGTATTTATTGAGTTTGTGTCAGGTCCGGATGACCAATAGCCAACAGCCTGTGGATACGCACTGACATTGATGATATTCCTGAATTAAACGAGGTGATGTATACCCAACTTGCTTAGAGCCAGGAATGGACTCTGGGATCATTTTATAACCTGATGCAGACGATCCTTGGGTTTTCCTTTTAAAAGAAAACATCACACACATGGTGTTTCTGTTTAGGAAAAAAATACACAGTCCCTAGTAAACGTGGTCAGGTCTGTATTTAAATGAACAAGAACGTTTCCTAGGAAGGACTGACGTGACAAACAAGATCCAGACGTTTGGCACATGGCCTTCCAGGCGCTGCCAAGGCAGTTTGGATATAGAACATGTCCTTTTTTAGGCCTCGCCAGAAAGAGGTGACCCAAATTTAGGATTATCCACGTAAGACCAGCTGTGGTTTGCCTTGGGTGGCAACCAGCTATCACAGACGAAAGCTTGGAGTGGTTGTCGGACACTGCCTTTAAAGCCCAATTCCATCACTTCTTGGCTGTGTGACTTTGAGCAAGTTCCGGAACCTCTCAGAGTCTTAGTTTTCTGATTCACATAGATAGTAATGATGCCATAGATAACTTTATCATTAGCAGCTGTGGACCAGACACCAGCCTGTAGCGATGCCACGCACAACAGGATGAAACACTACCCGGTCCTGCAGCCATCCTCCTGACGGGTTATGAATCAGAGCATCACGATCCACAGGGGTTTCACCAGTTGATTTTTGAATGTAGATTGTCAGGCCTTTCTTCTGCATCTTCCTGAGTCTGGAAGTTCTACTGAAACCTGTTCGTCATCACAGCAACATACAATCCTCCACTGGGCTATCGGTAGTGGTTGCATGTGAGAAGAACTGGCCAGGAATTGGACCTAAGTCTTCCTCGGGGGAGGTGAGAATTCTACCACGGAACTAACAACACTCCCTACTCTGTGTTCATTGCTGTTATTGCTGGTTGCTATCAAGACAATTCAGTGTGCAGAAGAGAAGTGCTCCACAGGATTTTCAAGGCTGTGCCTTTTTGAATGCAGATGGCCAGGCCTTTCTCCCAAGGCACCTCTGCGTGGGTTCAAACTGCTAATGTTTTGTCTGGTAGAGGAGCACTTAACCATTGCGCCACCTAGAAACTGCTTGTAAGGGCACCTGAAAACAAGTCGCTACTCTCACTCTCTCTTTCCTTCTCCAAGAACCACTTCCAACCTCACCTGTCTCCATGAAAGATTTGAAATCTCAACCTATAGTGTCTATGGAAATCCTGGTGGCCTAGTGGTTAAATGCTGCAGTTGCTAACCAACTAACCAACAAGGTTAGCAGTACAAATCCTCCAGATGCTCCTTAGAAACTCCGTGGGGGCAGTTCTACTCTATCCTATAGGGTCGCTATGAGTCAGCATCGACTCAGTGGCAGTGGGTTTTTGGTGTAGTGTCTATGTCAGTTATGAGGGAGAGAATACAGCTGCAAAACCTCTCAGGAGCATCACATTCAATGAGTAGAATTTGACACAAACAGGCTCTGACTCAGACCTCTTCTTGAAGGACCTTATGATTAAAAATTCCCATCATCAGGCCATTACTCCTGTGGCCTGGCCCCAAGATTGAGTCTCCAGCGACCTCTAGGGAGTGACCAGAAGCCATGATTAGGCACTGCAAATTGAGCCAAGCAGGGTCCTGTTGACAATAATCCTGGGTCTGCTGCTATGTGACACTGAGCAGGTTGTTTGCCCTGTCTGGGCCTCAGAGTCTCCTTCTGGAAAATGTCTGCAGGGGAATAGTTAATTTCTAAGTATCTCCCAGTCCTGATATTCACAGCTGTGCGATACCCTGATGATGTAGTGGTTAAGTGCTATGACTGCTAACCGCAAAGTTAGCAGTTCAAATCTGACAAGCGATCCTTGGAAACCTGTCTTATAGGGTCACTGAGCTGGCATTGGCTTCAGTGGTAGTGGGTCTGAGTTTTGTAATTAATCTGGATGAGTCTGCGCTCTAACAACGCCACTTCTTCTGGGGACATGATGGGTGCTTGCTTCTCAACGGATAAACCAACAGAGGGAGCCTTTTGAAAGGTATGAGAGTGTAGGGGAATCCTGCAATGAAAACTGTCTGTTTCCTTGCTACTACCAACTGCTCCCATTTATTGAACACCTACTGGGAGACAGGCAGTGTCCCTGGGTGGAGCCAACAGTTAAACTCTAGTCTACTAATCAAAAGGTTGACAAAGGTTTCAACCCATCCAGAGGCACCTTGAAAGAAAGGCCTGGCAATCTGCTTCCAGATGGTCACAGCCACTGAAAACCCTACAAAGCAGTTTTACTCTGGGGGCGGTCACCACGTGGGGTCATCACGAGTCATAACCAACTCAAAGCAACTGACAGCTGGGCCAGGCCCTAGAAGAATGATTTTCCCCACTTCACAAATAGGGAAACTGAGGCTTGTGGAGATGATGTGAGTGCTAAGGGCACAGATTTGGGAAGAGCTGTAGCCAGAAGGAGCCTCTGAAACAGTCCATCTTTGCTGGCTGCATGATGCCCACTAGGCTACCTTGCCCAGGAAACATGGATGATCTGGATGAAACAGAAATAACCACTTGGTCCCAAAGTCAGCATTGGAGTGATGTCTCATCTCATTCCAGGCTCTCTTGGGAACTGCTGAGAAGCGTAATGGAGCATTTTACACCTCCCCTCCAACACCCTTCTGCTTCTGTATGCCCCCCTCCACAGGAAAGGAGAAAACTAAACACAGAGAAGGAGGTAAAGACAGGGCTCCGGATAACCATGCCTCAAATAATCGATGACCGCCTACCCCAAGACATCATGTACATATTAATATATCACGTATTAATAGTAGTGACGGATGCACAGTATATATGCACATACATCCTCACCAGGCTGCTAGGTGCTCTTGGCAAGCGGGTGACTAGTTCCGTGATGCTTCCCTGTGATGGAAATTGAATTTAGGTTACAGAACATCATCTTGCCCAATTGCCACTGAATTATTCCACACAAAATATCAAAGTTAATTTTTGGGCCTGTCAGCCCGGTTGATGAGTTGGGCGGCTGTCAGCCCGGCTGCTCCTGTCTTCGGTGCCAGAGCAGAGTCTGAAAGTCACACCATCTAAACAGCGACCTTGGCGGGGACGGGGGTTAGATTACCAGGATGATTCAATGCCAAGACGAAGGTTCCCGAGGAGGGATTTGAATACCTGTTTACATGTAGGATAACAGATAGCAGCCCACTGACTGCAAGGCTGTAACTCACTCCCTAGAGTGCGGCCGGCATCATAAAACATAAAAGTCCCTGCTTGCTCAGGAAGTCTGTGCCCCAGCAGCAGGGTCTGGGAGTGATTTAGAGGCCCGGATCCATCCAGAGACTATCTAATCTATTGTCTTTTATTACATGCACTACTCAGTCTTCTGCCTCTTACAATTTTTTTTTCCTTCCAAGAAGCATCAGCCATCTAGCCTCCCTTAGAGGCATGCTATTTGGAAGTGCTAGTTTGATTCAAAGATTGTGAGCATTCTTGATGCCATAGTCCAATAAAAAAAAAAAAAAATCGTAACTACTGCCACTGCATAAATGCCTACATTTTCCCCAGAGATCAACTGGGCCCAGCCCACTCCCTCTTTTCATCCCACTGGGCAAGTCAGTCTCTCCCGCCTCCCCCCAAAGCATCCCAGTCACCCACAGCCAGCAGGGCCACTACTTGGCTTTGCTTCTGACTAATTGTCTTGGGCCATCTGATGTTGAAATAATCCATAATTGCTTAATCTATCCGTGTCTGTGTGGCAAGAAACGGAAAAGCACTTTAGAAGGATCAATCATCTAAAATCATTGAGCGGCGTATTGGAAGCAAGGTCGTCGCCTGCTCCCAGCTGAGAAAATGATAGTAGTAGCAGATAAAGGCTTGGAGAGGAGGCTGTCTCTTCTGTCTCCATAGCTTTTTGATTCTGAGATAAATTACCAGGAACACTGACTGCTCTCCGTTTGTGCTAAACAAAGATAATAGCATTGGAAGTCACAGCCATACAAATGATCTGACAATCAAATAAACCAGCCCCCCCCAACCCCCCAGCATTAGCACACTAATAAATAAGGCCGATGGACAGAAGAAGGAAAAACATCTTCACTTCTGGGACCTCAGTCTCCAGGGCCCAAATGAAAAGAAGAAATCTCTCCCTAAGTAGCTGGGAAAAAATATATATACATATATATAGATCTGTCTATAGAGCAAGATATAGACATAGATTTATATATAGACAGACAGACGAGCCTTCATAAACTCTATAAATAAGAGAAATTTAGGCTGCAGAAAGCTCTGTCCAATAGGGTCAAACCTGTCATATGAAGCAAATTAGTGGCCATTCAACTAGTGGTAAAATACATTAAGCTATAGGGGCTGGGGGAAGCCACACGTTTTCAAGTTTCTATTTCTCAAACTGGCACCCACTGCCTTCACCCCCCACCAGCTCTTGTCAGACTCAGAGGCTAGCTACCCCTCTTTCTGCCACATTTCTAACCACCACTTCTTCGCAGAGCTTTGGCCTTGCTGAAAACCCTCCCTCCTTGTCCCTGATGCTCCTTTTCCTCTGCAGAGGAAAAGTTGTTGGAAGAGGGAGCACTGTTGAGATGAGAATGAAGAACATAGCTGCCTACAGGTTACCCTCTCCCAGCCTCAGTTTTCTCATCTGTAAACGAGGAAGAATAATAAAATTCTTGAGGCCTCCTAGGTCTCCTCTTGGTCTTCCTTTTAGGCCTTCCTCCTGCTAGCCTGACCAAGGTGTTAAGAGATGTGGGGTGAGGCACAGTGAGTCAACAGGGATTTCTCCCACCACCACCCCCACCCCCCAAAATTAGCAAGCCGACTCTGGTGTATGGCAACCCCACGTTTGTCAGCAGCTGGCTTTTGGGAAATTGATGGCCAGACCAGTCTTCTGAGGTGACTCTGGGTGATCCCAACCTTCAGCCTTTTAGTGGGCAGCCAAATGCTATCTGTCAGCTCCAGCTAAGGGATAAGAATTGCCCTCAGGTGCAGATTCAGGCTCAGCTTTCACCTCAAGTACACAGGGTCAGACAATCAGGAGGTACAGCGAAGGTCAGAGCTATGTCTAAGAAACCAAGTTCTTGGATATCTAAGAAGCCATGTTCTCATCCAGCCTACCACTTACTGGCTGTGTGAGTCATTTCACATCTCTGAACCTCTGTCTTTCAAACTATTCATGATGATAGAGTGACATTTAGATCTAACGTTTAAAACGACTCATTATAGACACTTCAGTAAGTGGTTATTTTTGCAGTTAAATTAATTCATCCTTAAAACAACCAAAAACCAAACTCACCATTGAGTCAAGTCTGACTCATAACAATCCTATAGACAGAGAAGAACTGCCTCATATGGTTTCCAAGGAGTGCCTGGTAGATTCAGACTGATGACCTTTTGGTTGGCAGCCATAGCTCTTAAGCACTACAGCACCAGGACTTCCAAAACAACCGTGTGGGGTAGATATTACTATTCTTCCCCATTTACAGATGAGAAAACTGACCCAAGGAGAGTGTAAGTAACTTGCCCAAGGACACACGAATTTGCCTTTTCTTTATTAATACCGTGATCTTATCATATGAAGTTGACTTGATCTGAGTTGAAATCTCCAGCTTGTTCCCACTGTCGCAGACTGCCTAGGCCAAGTGCCACCTTGGAGAAGATTATAGAACAACCTTTTTTGCTGTTTTTGGGGCTCTGAGCCACAGGCCACAGAGATCTCAGAGCTCAATGGCTTTGTACTGACTGCTTCTGCCTGTCGTATCCCTCTCTCTGGGTAACAGAATCTGGTTGCACTCGTTTCCAGGCTCCCAGCTCCAAACAACTAGAAGGTGCTTGCCACTCAGACTCCGTAGCTAATCCCTGCTTGTCTCACTGTGTCAGGACCACTGCTCTGTTAAAGGGTTGCCAGTGACTAGACTGCTTGAAGGCACTCTGTCCCTGCCTAACCCCTCCCTGCCCTGGCATGGATAGATACGTAGCAAAGACAGTCCAGGCATGTGGAAGGAACTTGCTGACTCATCTCAAAAGGTTTTTCCAAACAGCCTGCAAAGGGGAGAGAAAACAACGGACTGACAGAACCTGCTAAGGTTTCACCTTTGGATTGAAAGGCAGAGAAACCAGAGCCCTTTCTCCCGCACTTTGGCACTAGGTGTCGGGGCAAGGAACTAAAGCAGTTAAAAACAAGTAAACAAGCAAGAAAATTAAAAACAAACAAACAAAAATGGCGGCAGTAGAGTCGACTTATGGGTCAGAATAGAACTGTGCTCCAAGGCATTTCAAAGGCTCATTTTTCAGAAGCAGATAGCCAGATCATTCTTCCCAAGCACCTCTGGGTGGACTTGAACCCCTAACCTTCCCATTGGCAGCCAGCATGTTAACCATTTGCACCACCCAGGGATTCCCAGAAGAGAATTCAGTTTTATAGCATACACATCCCTTCCTCACAGGTACTACCCACACATTTCCACCATGATTGTACACTAGAATTACACCAACAAGCCCAGAATGCAGTCATACCCTACTGAAATGTAATTTAACTTCCTGAGGTAGCCTTCTTTTGTGCGACCATAAGCCAAGGGGAAATGAGACCTAACATCTCTGCGTATGGAGCAGGATCATGGTGTCCAATGCCTGACAAGTACTCAGTAAGTAGTCACGAATTGAAATGCATAAACGAGTGTCCATTAGCAAGAACGCAATAAGGTCAACCGAGGCTGATGGAGGTCACTGGGCCTAGAAGGACCGGGTAAACGATACAGCTGACTTGTTGACAGCCACAAAATAAATTGGGCCCTAGAAGGAAGAGGCTAAGAATCACAATGACAGCACACTGTAAATGGATATTGTTGATGTACCTATACGAAGGTCCTGGGGTGGGATTACCTGTTCAAAGTCCCTAGGCTGGGATTATGAAAACAGGATATGAGGCTACTGTGAGAAGTACAACAGGAATGGGAGGTGAATCACCAAGAGTTTTAGAACCAAGGGGGACATGTTCTGGGCAAAGACATAAAGATGTAAGGGGTAGAAGCCCAAGGGATAATAACTACAGGGATGAAGCCCAATTAGTTTTCAAGGCCTGAAGAAACGCAACGGGTTTTTACAGGAGTTCCCACCTTCCACTTGGATCTAACCAAAGAAAAGAAAGAAAACAAAAGTAAAACATCATCCTCGAGACATCATAACTCTTGACAAGTTGTCACATCTTCTCAAATTATTACAATATTAGGAAAGCTAAGATATTGAGACCAACATGTCTTGCTATTTTATCAAGAGAATATAAATTTCACTTTTCGTATGTTTTGTTCAGTAGATAAGGGTGTATCAAAATGAACTGTGTAGAATGAAAACAGAAGATTTAGAGTATTTGTGTAAACTTAGGATACATATTCTAGAAGGTTCACCAGTCTTTTGTCAAAGAGATTAAACCTATGGAATGATGGATCTCACCAACTACCACAACAGAAAACCCGTAGCTTAGACAGGAGAGGACAGAGAAAGAACACTTTCTGCCTCTTAGAATTCTACAGCCAGGAAACAGGCAAAGGAGCAACATCTGTCATCCTCCAAGAAAAGAAAGGGATCATCTCTGGAGCATTTTCAGAAATAGTAGAACTGTTGGAAAAGGTACATGAAGCAAAGTCCTCTCAGTTTCAAATGGTGGGGCTATAGCCTCCTGAATTTCAAAGAGCCCAATCCTGCCAATTTAGTTCTACTGTGAGGGTGCCTTTAGGGTGTGCTGGGGGATGGGGCTGACTCTGACAGCTGAGAAGGCAAGGATGCCATGCCCAAGGGGCTGAAGAATGGGGCTTGCTAGAGTTGAGGGGGTAGGGTAACCACTCAGATGGACTACCAGAATGGGATTCCCCATAGCCAAAGAAGCAGTGTTGTCGTCCCAATGGGCCTGGAAGGCAGAACTGAAGCCAAGGGCCAAGGAATCTCACTTAGAATCCAGAGGGTGGATTTTGGAATCTAAAGAATGGGGCCAGAGAATCTCAGAAAACAAAGACTTGCTTTCAAGCCTTGAGAGCTAATGTAACTTGTTTTGCTGGGTTTGGGACTTGCTTGGTTACCACTATCCCCTTGCCCTACAATTTCTACCATATGTGATTGTCTACCTTGTCCACCGTTGTACTTTGAAAAAAGATATCTTTGTATTCTAAATTTCACAGATTCACAGACGAAGAGGAATTTCCCCCATGACAGAATATACCTAAATTCTTTCGTGTATTTGTCTTAGAGGATTCACAAGGTGGCATTTTGGACTTGGGATTGATTTGAGACTTACGGGATGATGTGATAGGATGCTGTGATTGGGTGAAGGTTCTTTACATGTGGCAAGGACATGAATTTGGGGGAGCCAAAGGGTGGAATGTGTGTCCCCCCAAAATATGCATCGTAATCCCTAACCTCATGTCTGTAGTTAACATCGCATTTGGTAATGGATTGCCTTTGTTAAATGAATGTAGCTGGAATTGGTGTAGGGTATATCCTGAGTCAACCTCTTTTGAATAAAAGAGATTAAACATCAAGGGAGCAAGCAGAGATGGGAAAAGAGAGATACGAAGTCACAAGATGATTGATCAGGAGCAGAAGCCCATGAGAAACAAGCACCTTCCTCCACAGCTGACAGAGTGAGGAAGTCTTTGCCTACAGCTAGTGCCCTGGATTCTCTTCTACCTTTCTAAACCATGGGAATGTGGATTTCTGCTTGGTAAAACCATCCAGTTGTAATATTTCTGCATAGCAGTACTAGACAACAAAAACAAGAAGAAAACAATTTCTCCCTCTTGGATAGCTTTCCTCGTGTTGTTTGGTCAATACACTTATGCTACCAAACTTTTGGTCTGGTAGAGGATATCCTGGCAGCTTTAGTGCCAGTAGTTTGCTCAAAAACTGAAGATGACTATGAGACTAGGGGTGCTGGAAGACAATGGGGAATAGCCCAGAAGGAAGTTGGAGTTTCTTTGAAAATGAATGTACTCAAGGTACCTGTGGTACTTTTGTTGTACCAGTGCTAGGTAGCTGAGACAGAAACTAACGAGATACGTTCTGTAAAGAAAGAATTAGTTCTTTCTTTTAAAGACTGTCAGATTATTTCTTATTTGCTTATGTTGGCCACATTGTCATTAAATTTCAGACAGAGAATTGTGACAGCAACAGGAATAGCAAAGTATCTAGGATGTATACTAAGAAAAAAATTTAATTCTGTTGAAGAAGATAATGAAATTTAAAAAAGGAGAAAAATGGTGAGGGTACGTTGTTTTTCATGGATAAAGTGACTTAATATAAAGATGTCAATTTTCACCAAATAAACTTACAAATTCAAAACAGTATCAAATAACAATTTTAAGGAAATAAATATGTGTAAAACAGTGTAAAAAACAATGATTCATAAGAACTCAAGTTTAAAGACAAGAAAGAACAACTGAAATAGTTTGGTCATAGCCAGTCACTGCCATTGAGTCAATTCCAACTCAAATCCTCCAGGTGCTCCTTGGAAACTCTGTGGGGAGTTCTGCTCTGTCCTATAGGGTCTCTAAAGCAATCCCATAGAGTTTCCAAGGAGTACCCAGAGGATATGAACTGCCAACCTCTTGGTTTGCAGACCTAGTGCTTAACAACTATGCCACTAGAGTTTCCCACTTAGTCATAGGAATAGACAAATAGAATCCAGGAAGACAATAAGATCAAAACTATGCTTACAGTATGTGTGGAAACCTGATATAGGATAGATATAGGTATGTGAGATCTGATAGCTAAGTTCACGAATTCATCCTCGAAAAAGTGCTACATACCTCATTGCTGAATAGCACTATGGCCACCTTTGAAGCACTCCCCTCAAGAAGTTATGCACCAATGCCAGAGCCTTGTCCACCCTTCAAAGCAGTTTTAGAACTCTTTTTCTGGGCTGTTGTCGCATTACCTTTGATGTCCTGAATGTCATCAAAATGTCTTTCTTTCAATACTTCCTTTATATTCAGGTAAAGAAAAAAGTCGTTGGCCAAATCAGGTGAGCAGATAGAGTGTTCCAATACTGTTATTTGTTTACTGGCTAAAAACTCCCTCACAGACAGTGCTATGTGAGCTGGTGCATTGTCGTGATGCAAGCAAGAGCCGTGAGTTGTTTGTGAAAAGTTCAGGTCATTTTCATCTAACTTTTTCATGTAGCCTTTTTAGCGCTTCCAAATAGGAAACTTGGTTAACTGTTTGTCCACTTGGTACAAATTCATAATGAACACTCCTTCTGATATCAAAAAAGATTAGCAATATCCCTGTGACTCTTGATTTGGAGTGATGTAACTTTTTTGGCCATGGAGAACTGACTGACTTTAACTGTGCACTTTGACACTTTGTTTCAGGATTTTATTAGTACACTCATGTTTCATCACCAGCGACCACATGGCTCAAAACATTGTCCTTCCAAGAGGTCTTGGCAAATTTTGACCATCCATTGCATTTGTTCATAAGTGAGCTCCTTCAGGACCATTTTTTCACACCTTTCTCATGCTAAGATTTTCCTGCTTCTCTATCAGCATTTCCTTGATCTGCTATGATTCTTACATTCAGCCAATAATTTGGATGCACAAATCGACAAATTTTTGCAATGCTTCTGTCACTTCAGCTCGTTACTGGCCACCCTGACCTCCTTCATCACTGATGCTTTCTGTCCCCTAAGAAAACGTTTAGTCCATTTATACGCTGTCCTTTCCTTCATGACATTATCACCATAAACTTAGACTAACATGTCTCTGATTTCGCTTCCACTCTTGCCAAGTTTAACAAGAAATTTAATGTTCCTCCATTGCTCTAATGCAAACTCCTATATTCTTGTAGTGGAACACAAAAACATGCAACAACATTAATGAATGCCACTCCGCAAGACACTGCCATGTGTCGACACTAACAGAGCTATGAGACCTTGATGCACTAAGACTATGAAACATTACTGAGTTGTTTGTACAATGCTGCCAATGTAAGTGTGTTTTGGCAAGTTCATATACTTGTCAGACCTCATACGTATAGACATTTTTTAAAACGTATTACTGACTCTGCTTCTAGGTGGAATGGAGTAGCTAAAGGTAGACACCACTCCACAGAGAACAACTCAGAAAAATAGATTATAAAGATTGACAATGCTAAGTGCTAGCAAGAAACTAAACCAAATCCATTGCCACTGAGTTGATTTAAACTCATAAAGATGCTATAGGAACAAGTAGACCTGCTCCATTGGCTTTCCTAGGCTGTAATCTTTACAGAAGATATTTATCTATGTTTTGTTGAGTATGCAAAGGCACTCAATTGTGTGGATCAAAAAAAAATTATGGATAACAGTGCAAAGAATGCGAAATCTAGAACACGTCAGAGTGCTCATAAAGAACCTGTACACAAACCAACAGGTAGTCATTCAAACAGAACATGGGAACAATGAGAAGTTTTAAAAGCAGGAAAGGTAGCATCAGGGTTGTATCTTTCAACCATATTTTTTCAATCTGTATGCTGAGCAAATAATCAGAGAAGCTGGATTGCATAAAGAAGAATGCATGAGAACTGGAAGAAGACTCATTAACAACAAGCAATATGCAGATGACACAACATTCCATGCTGAAAGTGAAAAGGACTGAAGCACTTACTGATGAAGATGAAAGACTACACCTTCGGTGTGGGTTATACCTCAAAACAAAGAAAACAAAAATCCTAGCAATTGAACCAAAAAGCAACCTCATGATAAACAGAGGAAAGATTGAAGTTGTCAAGGGTTCCATTTTACTTGGATCTACAATCAGCATTCACGGAAGCAGCAGTCAAGCAATTAAAGGATACATTGCACTGGGCAAATCTTCTGCAAAGAATGCTTTAAAACTTTAAGAAACAAAGATGTCACCTTCAGGAGTAAGGTGCACCTGAATCAAGCCATGATGTTTTCAAACACCTCATATGCATGCAAAAGCTGTACAATGGGTAACGAAGACTGAAGATGAATTGGTGCCTTTGAGTTATACTGTTGGTCAAGAATTCTGAACTGTCAGAAGAATGAACAGATCTGTCTTGGAAGAAGTACAACCAGAAAGTTCCTTAGAAGAAAGAACGGCAACACTTTATCTTAGATGGTTTGGACATGTTGTCAGGAGAGGTCAGTCCCTGGAGAAGGATGTCACACTTGGTAAAGTCAGTGATCGGTGAAAGAGAGGAAGACCCTCAATGAGATGGATTGACACAGTGGCTGCAACAATGGGCTCAAGCATAACAATTGTGAGGATGACACAGGACCAGGTACTGTTTTGTTCTGTTGAATATAATGTCCCTGTGAGTTGGAACTGACTCAATGCCACCAGCAACAGCAACAGCAACAATCTTCATAGAAGCAAACTGCCACATCTTTCTCCTGTGGAGTGACCAGAGAGTTCAGACAGCCAACTCTCTATTAGAAGCCCAGCATGTAACCATTGCACTACTGGGGCCCCTTGTATGAAGAAACTAAATGCTATTATATTGGTTAATGTTACAGATTGAAATGTGTCCCACAAAAAAAAATGTGTATCAGCTTAGCTAGATCATGATTCCCAGTACTCTGTGATTGTCTACAGTTTTGTCACCTGATGTGATTTTCTTATGTGTTGAAAATCCTGCCCCTATGATAATGAGGCAGAATTAGAGGCAGTTATGTTCATGAGGCAGGACTCATTCTGTAGGATTAAGTTATATCTTGATTCAATCTCTTTCGAGATATAAAAGAGAGGAGCAAGAAGAGAAGAGAGGGACCTCATACCACCAAAAATGAAGAACCAGGAGTGGAGTACCCCTAAGACCCAGGGTTCCTGAGCTCAGAAACTACTAGACTAGGGAAAAATTGATGACAAGGGTATTCCCCAACAGCCAACAGACACAAACGTCTTCCCATGGAGCTAGCACCTTGAATTTAGACTTATAGCCTTCTAGACTAAGAAAGAATAAATTTATCTCTGTCAAAGCCATCCATTTGTGGTGTTTGTTATAAAAGTACTAGATAGCTAAGACACAACCATTCTGGAAACATTTTGGCAATGTTTACT
Organism: Heterohyrax brucei; assembly: GCA_028571685.1. Classification (NCBI taxonomy): domain Eukaryota; kingdom Metazoa; phylum Chordata; class Mammalia; order Hyracoidea; family Procaviidae; genus Heterohyrax; species Heterohyrax brucei. Next base: position 67,107,230 of record CM053160.1, on the reverse strand, counting down.
AGAGCCAAATACATGTATATCCTCAAATCCAATGGTTCCACTCCTAGGTGTATATTCAACAGATACATGTATATACGATCATCAAAACAGTCTGCCAAAGTGACACTCATAGCTGCGTTATTTGCAATAGTCCTAAACTGGAAGTAACCCAAAATATCTATCAATGGTAGAATGATAGAAAACATTTTGGTATATTCACATAATGAAGTATGATGCAACAATGAGAATAAGTGAACAACATGGGTTAACTTCACAAGTATAACATTCAGTGAAAGGCATGAAAGACAAAAGGGTACGTTATGTAAAATTTCATTTCTATAAAGTTCAAGAACAGGCAATATTAATCTATGGCATTAACCCCCTAAAAAGTGATCACCTTTCACAGGGAAAGTGTTGTGACTAGAAGGTGCATGGGTAGGGGGGATCCAGGGTTCAGATGACATTCTATTTCTCTATCTGGTGGTGGTCAACTTTCTTAACTTGATGAAAATTCATCAAGCATTACACCTATAACTTAGTATCATTTTCTATACATGCCATTCATTTAAAAAGCAATTTACCTAATGAAAATCAGAGTATTAAGAGGGATAATAGGAAACGATTCATTCTACTCTATGTAACCGAGGTTATAAAAAGAAGAAGCAAGAGAAGAAAGTAAAAACAAAGGTAACTGTGAAAATAAAGAGGGTGAGAGAACAAAACCAGAGAAACAGAGACAGGACGTCATGCAGGCTCTCTGGTGAATCAGTACTTCAAAGGCAGACTGCAGTTATTGCAACATAAATAAATATTTACAGAAGCAAATGTTTTTTAAGCATTGAATCTTGTTTCTACCACCACTGTGCATCTCTTTGACTAGCAAATTTGGTTTCACAGTCTAAGAAGGAACATAATTGTTACTGTATGAGTGATTAAACAAGAAAAAAAAAAGACCTCAGTACAGTTGACTTTCTCTCACTACCTTGGTCCAGGAAGTCTACATTCCTAGAGATATTTGACCATGTTTTCCAAAATGCAGTGCTTGGGGGAAGGGATGGGGTGAAGAGTGTCATTCAGGGTTTCTGCAACCAGCACAGCAATGTGAGTCTCATGAACTCACCAGTAAGTCCAGACATATCATTTTTCATCACAAACTTCAAATCCCTTCCTTAATGTGTGGTGGGAAGCAGAGTGTTTCAGTAGCAAGAAACCACCTTACCCAGGGATAAAAAGTCATCAGTCCACTCTCAGAAAATACACGTCATTTGCGGTTTTCTGATTTGATGTCATGGTTTTATGTTACTGCATTTGACCCGGAAGACCTCACTGAAATCAGAAAGCCTCCTAGCCAGACAGAAGCTGTATTTTGAGAAGGCTGTTCTGAGCATAGGGCTTTTGGGGAACGGGAGCTAAATTAGTCACTATCTGCTTGGGCTCCTTCCTGTTGAAAGTCATTATTTTTGTTTAATGCCTGGTCCTGCAGGATTGCTTCAGTAGACTAACATCCATGACAAAAAAACAAAAACAAAAAAAACCTTTCCTGTCCTCAAAAGGTTCCCACACAAGAATGGAAAACTCAAGGTGTGAATCCATAACTGTAACCCACAGTACTTCTGAAGTGGATCATAAATCTTCTTGTTTCCTTTTTATAAAAGGCTCTTTCAAGTGTCCACATTCATAAAATCACGTTTCACTTCAGGTATTTCAACCATTATTCTGGAAAGTAATTGTCCACTGGATGGGACTCCCTGCCCCTTCTCTCCTCACTTCCTCATCCACAAGTATCTCTTCAAGTCTTATTCATTTTGCTTCCAAAAAGTTTTTGGGAAAACAACTTGGTATTGCAGAGCACTTTACATTCATTAAACCACTTGTCAGCGGTCAATGACTTTACTCAATTTTGATCCATACATTACATTGACTTCCTTTCAGAATGACTTCTTTACCCTGCTCAGATTCGTGGCACCGTAGCTGGGTGGCAGAATAATGTGCTATTAGTTGTTGTAATGATTTGAAAAGTTTAAAGATTTACCAACACTTTTATATATTAGCAAACCTAGTGGTGCAGTGGTTAAGAACTACAGCTGCTAACCAAAAAGTTGTCAGTTGAATTCATTGGGCATTCCTTGGAGACCCTGTGGGGCAGTTCTATCTGACCTACAGGGTCGCTGTGACTTGGGATTGACTCAATGGATTTGGATTCATTTCTTTCTCATTTATATCTCATTTTACCCATGTCTCAACTCTGTAAAATAATACCAAATTTGCTTGTTGTTGCTGTTGCTAGCGACAACTGAGTCAGCTTTGAATCATGGCACCCTAGGCACAATATAATCAAGTGTTACCTAGGGCTTTGTCATATTCATGTGTGCAACACACACCAACCCAGGCAGCTTATCTTCCAGCACTATATGGCACAATATTCTTTTGTGAGCCACGGGGCTTTCAATGACTAATTTTTTAGAAGTAGATCACCAGGTCTTTCTTCCTAGTCTGTCTTACTTGGAAGCTCTGCTAATACCTGTCCCTCATGGGTGACCCTGCTGGCATTTGAAATAACAGTAGCACGGCTTCCAGCATCATGGCAACATGCAAGCAGCCACAGTATGTGCAACTTACAGGTGGGTGGTGGGGTACCAACTTCACAAATGAGTAAACTGAGGCTCACAAAGCCTAAATTATTGCTGAAGATGGAGGAGCCAGTGAGTAGCAGTCTGGACTTAAACACAACTCCTCTGCAAACAACACTGTGTTGTATCTTTAAGACATGCTTCTGATAACAACAATCATTCTTTCACATCAATACATAAACCTAGGTACAACAAGAAGATCTTTTGAACATTATACCAAGAAGTTACAGAAGAGAATTAGACTACATGAAGCTTTCAAACCAGGCCCTGATTGACCGGATTCCACAGCACACCCAATTACACTAGCCAGCTATTCTCAGTAGGAGTTTTCTCTTCCATCCCATTTTTCAGGAGAAAACAAAAACTGCTGTCTTCTTAGTCTAGTGAAAAACTCCACCACATTCTTGTGGGAATCATTTAACCCACAATTTAGTAGTAAGTTCCTGTGGTAGAAGGCCCAAAACTTGCGAGCCAGGAGGAGACAAAAGCCTCCCCACGAGGTACAAAGATCTTGCAGCTCCTCTGTCAGGGGCCTGAGCAGACATGCATCCTACCAAAAATACACCTGCAGCTGTCAGTCTCCACAGGCGTGGGTGTGTTTGCTCAGAGCAGATGCTGAACACCAGGCAGCAGCGGGAGGAAAGGCTGGGCTGATCATCCCTCTGACACATTTGCTAGGATCTAAATTTGCTTCTCAAATCCTCAGTAACTGGCCTGGGCATTTTTGTGGCTGTTTCTGCTTTCAGCCAAGTTGACTTCCAACCAATGGGGATCTGAGAGAAGATTTCATTCTATCAGCCCAGCATCCTGACCAAATGCCAGGAAATTCTTTGAGTGAGATTGTTACAGATCAAACAAGGATCACAAAGTCACTTGATCCTTTAATCACACAATTTAAAGCATTTCTGAGCACCTGCTACAAAGCAATCATCAAGAGAGCACCCAGAAGATACTGAGATTGCCATGTGTTAGCCCTTCAAATAACATGAAAACGGCGGTGTCCGTCAGGTACGCTACTAGATATTTTACACTCATTATCTCTTCCATTTCTCACCAAAACAAAATCCATTGCTGTCCAGTCAATTCCAACTCATAGCAACCCTATAACACAGAGCAGAATTGTTCCCGTAGCATCCCCAAGGCTGAAAATCTTCACAGAAGAAGAAGCCTACCACATCTTTCTCCCATGGAGCAGCAGGTGGGTTCAAACCTCCAACCTCCTGGTCACCAACCAAGCACTTTTAACCATCATGCCACCAGGGTTCCTTCAATGGTCACAGCAACCCTTTAAAAGCTGAACATTGTTATCTGCATTTATGAAGATGAAAATTCCAAGGTTCAGAGAGACAAAGAAATTTGCCGAACATTAACACAGTCAGTATGTGGCAGAGTTGGGGCTCAATCCAGACCTATCTAATTCAAAAGCATGGTGGGGGTTAGAGAGAAAAGGCACTTGCTGTTTGACAAAGGACATGATTACACAGTCCAGTCAACGTGCCTATAAAATCAAGCTTACTCTCTCCTGTCACTTACGCAAAGGACATTCTGTTTTCATTCCGGGATCCATGAGGACACAAGTGGTCAGAACACTGGTTATGTGCCAACAAGAAATTGAACAACTCAGTCTTGCTGATGCTTGAACTCATGGAGGTGAGTGAGGAGGGAGCCCCAGGACTGAGAGTGAGAGAAAGTTGGAAGCTCTTCCACGAGCAACTTAGTCTGAATCATCTTGTATTCCTTACGGTACCTTGCACCAGGTTTTGCAAATATTAGGTGCTAAATAAATATTTGGAGAAGGAAGAAAGGGATGGAAGAATAGAGAAAGCTATTTATGGAGTTACAAGCAAGAACAGCAGGTAACATAACAAAACAAAACAGTGTAGGCTCAAAACATGCTTCGCCACTCCTACCTCATGAAGTCTTCAGCCAGAGATTCAGCACTCGGCAACTTTTCCCCTTCTGATGGCACAGTAGTTAAGTGCTTGACCGCTAACAGGAGGTCAGCAGTTCCAACCCGCTAGCCACTTTATGGGAGAAATCTGTAACAGTCTCCTCCCACGAAGATCACAGTTTTGGAAACCCTCTGGGCAGTTCTACTGTCACCATGAACAGGAATAGACTGTATGCCAACGGTTTTTTTGATATACTGCTCAAAGCTTTACCTTTCAGTAATCCCCCATTGTCCATTCATATATACTAAATTATGTTTATTCAGATATTTAACAAATAATAATGAATTGCTTAGAGAGACTACAGTCAAGTTATTTAGTTATCTTTCTGTGAAGTATCAGCCTTTATCCCTCCAACTGATATACAAAGTGATGAAGGAAGGAAACTCTGCTTTATCCTTCTCTGCATTCCCCCTGAACACCTATTAATGAGAAGGGCTTTGTAAGCATAGCCTTAACAAGCAAGCTTCCTTCTAGGGAGTACCCTAGACATCCCCCTAAAGATCAAGGGTCCCACTGTCCATGGCTTGCCTGAGACACCAGAAACCCTACAGCCCCACCTGACCCACATGCAGACGAGGTCCACCTAGCAGAACATGGGGCTCCCCATTAAGGACCTATTGAACCCAGTAAGGCAATTAGAGGAGCATGCTCCCTACTCTTTATCCAGATGCCTCAATAGACAAGGGCCCAGGCTGTAGCCAGAGCCCGTTTCCTTTAAGGGAGAAGGAAGCCTGGCTTTGAATACAACAAGAGTTCCTTGAAGCTTGAAGTGTTCAATTTTACTTCGCCATGCCTCCAGTATAATCCGTTGAAAGGGCACTGTCCTTCAGGCCTTTCAGCTGGCCTGACAGCTGCCTGCTGATTAATTGACAGGTTAAAAAGATTGATTCCACATGTCAGAGCTGTAACCCTGCCAGAACAATACAGCTGTCACTTGGGCTGTAAAACAGACGCTTACATTAGCAGCTCTGACAGAGTCGTGCGCGGACGCATGCACCTGCCTTTATGGAGAGCCTAAACACACAGCCAGGCCGAGATTAATCATCTCAAGATCAACGATGGAAGATCAAACAAACATTTCTGCAGCAGAAAGAGTGGTGGCAGCCCTGCCTTCGCAAGTTGTTGGCTTTCAGATGGTGCCCAATGGGCGTGCCAAGACAGGGCAGAGGACAAGGTGGGCTTCAACAGTTGTTTGTGGTTGGGCCTCACCTTGAATGCACACTTCCACACTGGTGTCTACCTTCACTGAGAAAGCTCACAACTTGTCTAAAGTTCCACTTCTCTTTACAGGCCTGTACTTCCCCCAGGCCAGCAATATACCCACAACCAAGACATCATCATGTCTACAGGCTTGTATAACGATTTTGCAAAATGCTCTTCAGGGTGCCTTGACACACCAAAAGACTGATACCTGTGCCTGTTGAAAAGGGGCAGAGGTACCAGTGGCCTGGAGGCTGCTATTTTCCAATCAGAAAGCATCTGGGGAGAGCTAGGACATCAGAACATGCAGGGGCTTTTCCAAATTGTTTCAAAGCATTTTAATTGCCTGTCAGGAGCTTCAAAAGAGAAATATCCCAATGTTTTTCTAACATACTTAAAATCTAAGTAGGCTGAAATAGTCACTAGATAATTAAAGGAGTCGGATTAGACAATCCCCAGAAGAATTCTTCAGCAGAATCCTGAGTGTCTCTGGGTTTACACACCAAGTCTGGTCTCCTGTTCCTGTGAGAGCTGGGCTCCGTTGTCCCCTTCCTGCTCCCCTTGAGCTGTGCCCCCAAGTACGTCACAGGGATTCTCAGGGTGGGCAAATGAGCCTCCTTCTGGGTCACCGAATACGTAGCCTAGGTCAGCAATGAGCAGCAATGGCGGCTCATCAGGTTAAGGTCAACAAGTGGATCTTGGTCACAGAACCTCATCAAGAGTATTATTATTTACAAAGGCCATGTCTTCTAATACCTCAGCATTTCCTAGTCTGAAAAGCATGCTTCCAGAATAAGAACAAGATTGTAGGGTAAATTTGCCAGTGAGGATGACCTGAGTGAATGACCAGTGTGCTGGTCCCCAAACTTGACTGCGTATTACCAATACCTGTGGAAGGTGTAAGAAAATTCGGATCCCAAAGACCAACAACAAGGCTCAGTGAATTGAAATTTTCAGGTATAGTGTCTACCTACCACCCTTGAGTCGACTCCAACTCATAATCTATACTTTTAAGAAGAAGAAGATGATTCTCTACAGACCTGGATTTGGTGACTACATCTCATAAGTCCATCCAAACTCAAGCCAAGGGCTCAGTCTAGCAACTTCTCTTCCATGAAAGGATAAGGTCCGTCTGAAGGACTCTGGGGATATTTCTGTTGTCAGTCTCAAGGGAACATTTATACCTACAAAGTACATGGTAAAAACCATCAGGATGACTACAGCATTGAGAGGTAGGTGGACTGAGAGAGGATACATCAGTCCAGACTTACACTGCTTGTTAACAAGATACAATGCCTTCACATTCCTGAAAACTGTCTTCAGATTCATTTTTGGAATACATTTTTCTAAATCAGGCTGTGTCCCTTGAAATATAATATATATTCCTTGTAGTACATAATGACATATAAAAATTACCCCCCAAAAGGATAATATTCTCCATCCCAACTCTTGCCTTAATTCTACCCATTCAAGCAAACAATATTAATAGAATGGTATGTAATTTTTCATTTTTTGCTCACGTATTTCTCACCTTATATTGGATGCACTTTATGGTTCTGTGCATCTATAGGATATCATCCTGCTGAGCTCTGGCTGGAGGAAGGAGAGTGGGTGGAGAGGAGGGGAAAGGAGGCTGTTGGGAGGTTGAGACATGTATGGAGCAGAGAGGAATAGTGTGCAGTCACCGGACAGGGAGAGCAGTAGAAGCTGCATAGAGGTGGGCATGTAAATTTATATGGGAATGTACATTTTCACTCAGTCATATTAAGTAAAAAAATAATATATATATATACATTTTTTTAAAAAAAAAGCCAAACCTGTTGCCATCAAGTAGATTCCAACTCAAGGCAACCCTACTGGACAGACTGCCTTATAGGCTTTCCAAGGAGCAGCTGGTGGATTGGAACTGCCCACTTTTGGTTAGCAACTCAGCTCTTAATTACCAATGCCATCAGAACTGTATTTTTTTTTATATATATATACAGCTCATATATATTTTTCTAAATCAGGCCATGTACCTTCTAGTATATCCTCATTGCAGTACATAAAAAAAAATAAAAATTACCCCCAAAAAGATAACATTCTGTACCCTAACTCTTGCCTTAATTCTACCCCATTCAGATAAACAATACCTAATAGTCTGATATGATCTTACCTCATCAGCATATAGAGATTAGAATTTACAGCACATCACTAAATGGATGATTGTTACATCACATCACAAAGTGGAGGACAACTCTAAAACCCTGGAAATTATGGCTTAGCAAAGAGGACACATATTGTGGGGGAACAAAATTCAATTCATGACAATAAGACAGAAAACAGTTGTCTGTCTTAAGAAATACAAGGTATCTCTGAAAGTCAGTGAACCTTCCATGGTCAAAAAGAAAGCTGTTTTCATAACTTCATAGTCCCATTTCGTATATGCAGCCACATCCTGCAGAGTTACAATGAGTCTTGTGCTAATATAAAAGGAACACCGTCTAGTATGTACAGAACACGTACAAGGCAGATAGTACTCAGTTCTGCTATTGATCTTTCCAAGTGGTACATGAGCTATTCTTCATTTCTCTACAAAAAGAAATGGGGATACCATCATCAACCCCGATTAACATTGGCTGAGAGCCAACTAGGAGTCCCTGGGTGGTACAAACAGTTAAATACTTGACTGCTAACCAAAAGATTGGCAGTTCAACTCTACCTAGAAGTGCCCTGGAAGAAAAGCTACTTTTGAAAGATCAGCCATTGAAAATCCTATGGAGCACAGTTCTTGTCTGATGCACGTATATTTTGATACCCAAGTTAACACAACCAGGGAAGGGATGACAGACCAAGAGTCAAGTTATGGCTTTTACCTTCTGCTCACAGCAGCATCTGTTGACATGTCCTCCTCCCAGTGTGGCCTTTGGTCTTCGGTTCAGGTAACTATCTGTGGTGTCTTCCTTGTCCCAACACAAGGCCTCATTTGCTGTACTGCAGTGCCCCATTGGTAAAACCAATGTTTAAGCAATGAGACAGAGTTGAAAAAATATTAGTTTTTGCCAGATGACACCACCCAAAAATAAATAAATAAATAAATGTATTTTCTTAAACTCGCGGTAGGGAAATCATGAATCCAAAGGAAAAAGAACATAAATGTGGACGTTAAAGAAGAGACTCTGACAAGGGATGCCCAATGAGGCCAGTCCGGGGGCTGGTTGCAGGCCTTCCAGAATACAGTCAGGGTCTGAGAGTAGAAAGTCTTTAATCCTCATCCACACAACCGCTTTGTCAGCCACTATGATTGAGCCAGAGGACACAGCAAGCTCCCCAAGAGCTCCTCTACTCCTGGCAGTGAAGAGCAATACATTGGGAGCAGTGAGAAATGACAGTCTTAGTCCAGGTAGCAGTGGAGGGTTCTCCACCAACCAAGAGCGACAGGAATGGGGCACTGCAGTACAGCAAATGAGGCCTTGTGTTGGGACAAGGAAGACACCACAGATAGTTACCTGAACCGAAGACCAAAGGCCACACTGGGAGGAGGACATGTCAACAGATGCTGCTGTGAGCAGAAGGTAACAATCCAGACAGAGGTTCTCCACCCCCACTCACGCCTCAGCTCTCTGTGACTGTCCATCATTTATGTACTGCCCAGGGTAGAAGAGTACAAGATGCTTCAAATTAACTGATACGGAACTTCTTTAGCCCAAGCGATGGAGGATCACAGTAGAACTGAGTTTTGCAATAGAAAATTTCTGATCAAATTTCTTGAGCATCTGAGTTTGTGAATTGAGATTTATGTTTGCTACAAATCTCAGGAAATCCTTTGTCCTCTTGGGATAAAACAGATCTCTTTCTGCTTCTATCCATTGCTCCTGCTGGTCTCTCCATTCTCTGAGGACAGAAAGCACAGGTCTTCACCAGTGGTGATCCTCCCAGCGCTGTGAAGACAGACCGTTATCTGTCCTCCCTGAGTCCAAATACTGAGAATGAGAGTTTTTAAAATGTTACAGCAAGTGAGTATTGATGGGACATAAAACATATGATCAATGGACCTGTTTTCTTGGTTCTCGTTGAGACAAGCTCAGGTATTCTCAAGCTCGTGTGGCAAGTCAAATGTGAAACAAGCTTCACACTTGTCTTAAACAATAGGGCCATGGATCAAACTGCTCGCTTACCACAGATACTTTGAGAACTGAGAAGCACTGTTTTATGTAATGCTGCTGAAAGTGATTGAAGACATGGCTTAGTTCTCCTTTCCTCCCCTTCTTTGTTTTTTTTTTTTTTTTCCTTCATAGACCCTTCGATCATCTTGTGTATGAGAGCTTCAAACTCCTATTTCAGCCTGATGAGGAAGCCTGGAGGCACTCAGCTGGTAACCCAAAGGTCGATGGTTGAAACACACTCACTGCTCCAAGGGAGAAAGTTGTGGCAGTCTGGTTCGGTCATGATTCCAGTCCTGGAGGCTCTGTGGGGCAGTTTTCTTCTATCCTTTAGGGTTGCTGTGATCCTGCTCTTTCTGTTTTAGCTGCTAAGCAGAAAGTAGAGATAGATGCTCACGGCCAGAAGGCTCCTGTTTCTTTCCAGCTTTTTGCAGTTCCCTGGCCCTGGATCTCCTCTTTGAAGAGGCCCTAACCCAGGCTTGGTGGCCCCAGAGAAATGTGATTTGGGTCTCAGCAGGCTTTGCCACAGTCTCTTCAAAGCTTTTATGGTGAGATTCAATACAGATATACAGATCAATTCTCTTAAAAGCAGCAAGGAGGCCCATCAAATATTTCTAGCTCTAAACAGGTTTATTTCCATCTGCACTTATCTCTGCTATTTAAACTCCATTGCTTGCAGTTAATCTTATGTAATGCAGCATAAGAGGGCCTATTTACTTTGTAATGACATCAATTGGCCATAAATATTAGACATCCAAGGTTCGTTGAAGCTGTGGGGACAGTTTTCCATTCTCATTTGACATTTGACTATTTGCAGAGCTTTCTCTTCTGTTTGTTCTTGTGTGACTCACTTATCGGCTGTCATAGGCCCATGTTCGATTTATTTAAATTGAATGAATAAGTACATTAGGCAAGGCTGTCAGGAGCAGAGAGAACGGGAACTTATTGGGATGAGTGATAAGTCAACAAGCTGCAATAGAGATTCTCAGCAAAGCTGCACAAATCAAAATGCTAAAGGGAGGCAGGGAGACAGCCCAGGGCACCCAGAGGCAGGTACGTGGAAAGATCAGGCCCCATCTGGTTGAGGGGAAAAGATCTCTGGGTCTCAAAGGGCTGTGTGTCTCATTAGAGCGGTGGCAAAATTCTTCCACAGAGCTGATCAGTGAATTTAGAGTGATTTTAAACCTCTACAAAAATTAGATTAGCTGAGATCTAAATCGTCGTACAGCTGAACATCTAATTTTACATCACCAGTTTAATTCTGCTAACAGTCCCTAATTAGAGTTCCTGTTTTCTAGACCAGCATCTTGAAGCTCAGAGGATCTTCAGGTTATCTGAGATCACAGGGCCCTGGACCCTGACTCCCCCAGCACCACTCACTCCACTCACATTCTGCCACCATCTCCATGGAAGCTGGGTCCCCAGCAGGTGATTCTGCCAAGGCAGCTCCAAATACAGGGCTGAGCACTGTTTTCTTGAGATTTCTTCTCTGCACAGGATCATCCATCAGTTAATTTGGCAAATTCACGGAGAAGGCCCCAGTAGCCAGTTACTATCAAGTCAACGTCAATTCATGGAGATCCCATGTGCGTCAGAGTAGAACTGTGCTCCATAACATTTTCAATGGTCTATTAATATTATTATTATTTTTGGTAGAAGATCACCAGGCCTTTCTTCCAAGGCACTTCTAGATGCAGTCAAACCTGCAATCCTTTAGTTGGTAGCCAAGCTGATGAACCTTTTGTACCCTCTAGGGACTCTGCAGAGGCTCCTCAATTTGAAAGTTGCCAGATGATTGCTTGTAGGTAGTTCTATTCTTTTCGCTCTCTCCCTGTCCCCATTTGTCATCCCAGAATTCCCTGTTCTCTGGGGACCCCACTACCTAAGGCAGTTTCATTATTTGTGGTAGACACTCAGCCTCAGCAAACACTTGTTGGGAATGTTACACAGCTCAGTGCAGAATTCCATTCAACAAGGGATTGTCAGCTACCCATTAGGTGTCCAGTATTATGTCTTCTAAACTGCCTAGTTTTCTCTTGGTTATTGCAAAATGCATGCCTAATATCTGGGAGTGTAGGCAGGCCCCTGGATTTCTCTGAAGTTCTTTGCAGAGAGGAAAAATCCCTATCTTTGAGATAGACAACAGAAGAGTCTCTCATAGAGGACAATTTAGTTCATTCTCATTCATCCCCTTATCCTTTCATTCACTCAGATGGTGCTCAGGCCCTATGCTAAGTACAAAAGTGAGGAAAAGAAACACGGTCATACATTTGGAAAGCTCATAATCTATTAGGAAAGATTAACATGTAGCCAATGACCATACAACTGGATAATTGCAAACCACTCCAAAGTAAAGGAATGATATTCACAGATGTATGTGACAAAGAGAGTGGGTGGGAAAAGGATGCAAAAAGGGTATATCTCCCCCAGGAAGTGATGTTTTAGTTGAGAAGCAATTAACTATGCGAAGACTTCAACAGTGTTCAATATGTGAAGAGAAGGAGAAGTAGTCCAGATAGAGCAAAGAGCATGTTCAAAGGCCCTGTGGTGACAGGAACACAGCCCAGAGAACTGGGAACAGTGGTATGCAACGAGGTCGGTGAGCTAATCAGGCTCCAAACTGCAAAGGGCCTTGAAGCCTGTCTAGTCATTTGATCTTTATCCTAAGATCGACAGAAATCCACCAAAGAACTCAAAACAAGAATAGTGATATGATCAGCTTTGCAGTCCACTCTGGCTGCAGTGTGGACAGTAACTGAAAAAATTCAGTTAAGAGGACTATGTAGCTGCTGGTTGAAAGAAATGATAGCTTAGACTTGCCTGGTGGTAATGGTGGACTTGAAAAGCAGTAAACAGAGTCCAAAACCACTTAGTAGGTAAAACAATGGGACCAGGTGATGGACTGGATGCGTAGGGTGAGGGGAAGGAGTGTCTCAGTAGACTCCTACTAGATAAGTGCTACTCACAGAGGTCCTTTCTAAAATGATCTCAAAGTACCAAAGACCCACACATGGCCATGGCTCTCACCAAACTGGAGTGAGGATGTTCCATGGAAGACCATGTGAGGCCTCAGCAGTGGCCTGAGTTCCTAAGACCTGAGCTCAAACAGCAGTTTTTCAAGGAGACATGAGGAAGCTCTCAAGTCCGTTAGTAAAGTCTTCAAATGACGTAATTCTACTCTCATGAACATAAGTACTGGTGCTCTTCGATCTCTGACTTTCACCAATGTTATTTCCAGGACCCAAAGGGGTGCCTGGCTCATACTAGGTGCTCAACAAATGTTTCTTGAATCTGCTTTGGTTCCTGTCGGCTCTTTCCAGATGTCTGCAACCAAGGGAACCTGCTTAGGTACAGCCATGATCTCTATAAACACTTTCAGCAAAATTGTCTGTCTCAAAAGGCTTGTGAATGTCTCCAGGTGCTCAGTGGAAACGCTTGCTTGTCTCAGGTGGGAGGAGGTTTGTGGAGGTCATCCTAGATACCTTTCAAGGCAACTTCAGGACCCAGAATAGTTTCTCTCCTCCAGGGAATATTGCAGAGCCCAGACAGTGGTGATACATCAAGCAGTAGACCTGAGACACAGTTTGGTTGGCTCAATATAATTTTCTCTTGCAAGAATTAAAATTTGGAAGAGAGACACAAAAACTGAAAAGTGTTAGAATCAGACCCTTTATACAGATTTCTTGAAGTCATTGCATAAGTGCTCAGAACTGGTTGTTGAAAACCTTTTTACTTTTTTTTAAATCATAAGATATTCTAATACCGCCACTCCTTCACTTCCAGTTTTGCTCAAACTAGCAACATTTTGTTTTGTTGCTTCATGAAATCGGGAAGAGAAGAAAATTACATATATATTCATGGAAACCCTGGTGGTGTAGTGGTTAAGTGCTACGTCAGCTCACCAAAAGGTCATCAGTTCAAATCTTCCGCGTGCTCCTTGGGAACTCTATGGGGCAGTTCTACTCTGACTTCTAGGGTCTCTATGAGTCAGACACAACTGAACAGCAGTGAGTTTGGGGTTTATATGTATATATATATAGTGATCAGAACCTATAGCAGTTACTCAGAAGTTCCTGCCTCTATTGTGGTCTTGTGAATGGTTTCCAGGGAATTGGTATGGTTTGACTTTGAGAACCACTGAGCTAGGGCTGTCGCTGGCCTGGATCACATGGAAAGAATAACCTTGCATTGCCTAAATGCTGGATGAGGTGAAGATCTGACCCTGGACCAGAAAGTACCCAAAGCATGACCCTTCGTTCAGGTCATGTTTTCTAATCCCCCCACATCCCTCTGCTTCTAAGTCCTATCAGCTGATTCATACATGTTTCATTCCCTACATGAAAGACCATAGTCACATGAGAGCCCTGGTACCAGATATAGACAGTAGGCTCAAATTAGACCCCAGAGCCAGAGCTGACAGCCATCATTGTGTGTGAAGATTATTTTAGAAGGAGACACAAGCCAAATATTTATCAGCTAATAATTGCCAGGACTGGTAGCCTCTCAGCACCAGGAAGAGAGCTGTCATCTTGGAGACGTAGCACTGATAGCCGCACGGCTAGGCGCTGACATGAGGGCAGACAGAAGCCAGGGCCTCCCAACTAGTGGCTAAGTGTCACTGTACTGGAGAAGTGCCTGAGTCAGCCACACAGAGGTCCCAACTGAGCAGAGCTCTTGAGACTTCTGCAAGAGTTAGAAGCATGGAACTTAACACCCGGTGATTCAAGAGGGAGCAGAACGGAGGGGGGAAGATGAGAGAAGAAATCCTCCCAGAGAAGCCAACTCAGAGTAGATTGAATGTCAATGACTACGGGGTCCCTCAAAGCCATTCACAGATGCGTCAGGCTGGAGAGTTCTTGGTGGAATGAGAAAGAGGTACAAAATGGGGTTGGGAATAGGGACTGACCCCTCTCATCAGGTTCTTGCCCATTTGTTCCCAGTGAAAGCAGCAGGATGGACCTTGCAGGAGATCAAAAGTCATGCTCCATGTCCTGATGGTGCCTGTAGCCCTCACAAGAGCAAGGAACGGGACCCAGGGGACCAGGAAGAACCTGGTAAGTCTACCAGGGGTGTGGGCAGTGTTCATGGGTCTTTACCTTCTCTGGTTCTTTCCTGCCATCCTTTCCTCCCAACAAAGACTCACGCTACTCTTATCTACACAGCAGAACCCAGCTTTCCAACTTGACTGATGAGTAAACCAAACCGACCGCCATCGAGTCAATTCTGACTCATAGCAACCCTATAGGACAGAGTAGGACTGCCCCATAGAGTTTCCAAGGTGTGCCTGGTCAATTGAAACTGCTGACCTTTTGGTGAGCAACAGTAGCACTTAACCACTATGCAACCAGGGTTTCCGACTGATGAGTAACTGGTGACAACTCATTGGCTGGGAAGGCTACCAAAGCCAGGAATTCCTTCAGTCCTTCCTCATAGGAGGAGTGGGAGACAGAAAGCAAATAAATCCACATGTCTTGGGCAGCCCCCTGCACCACCTGGATATGCTGGCATCTCCCCAAAGGGCTGCCTTTCCAAGAGCCGAGGAAATCCCAAAAGCTGTGGCTACAGGCCTCCAACAAGGCAGGAGATCTGGCTTCCCTCCCTCCGCCACTGGCTGAAATGCCCACCCGTGGCCTTTGGTCTGCCACAGCCAAGAAGCCCTGCGCTTCCCTGCTGCTCTGCCTCTCCCATCCTCTTTCTCCCAGAACAGCCCACTGTCAAGGGATGCTTTGCTCCTCGCCCCCCTGGAGGCAACCAGGCCATGCCAGGACGAGCCCCCCAGCGAGGAAGGCTTAGAATCGGAGCCAGTCAAGCGCAGACAATCTTGGGAGACAGATGGCCAGGCGGATGGGCCGGCAGAGAGAGGCTCCTGCTCCTTGTCAAGATGACACTCAAAAGGACATCTCCGACATCGCAGGTTGTCAGTGGTGTGTCAGCACGAGACGCTGTGTGTGTTTTTGGACACCCTGTGAGTTTGGAAAGCTGAGCTGGTTCCCACTGCCATAGCAACCACAAAATTCCAGCCCCAGACACAAGCCTCTGAGTGAGTTAGTGTCAGACAAGGGAGGAGTGGCATGCACAGAGGGTGTCACTCCTAGCAGAGAGTGGCGCTGGAGTGGCAATGGTGGGCAGGAGGCACGGTTCTGGAAGTCTGTGGGGGAGACCGTGTGTGGGCACAAAGCAACAGAAGGCAGGAGCTGGTGGCTGAGCTCACGGGAAATGCAATCTGTCAGCTTGAGCAAGTGGAGCCTCGGGGTTTCCTGAGCCTTGGTCCCTTCCAAGACTCCTGAGGGTCTTCCGGGTGTTGAGAAGAAAACCCCTGTTGGTTCAAACCTTGTGAAAAGCTATGCAGCAACTGACTTGAAGTTTTTCTGGCTACCAGGAGGGAGTGGAATACGAAGGGGAAATTTCAAGATTCTCCAAGGAGAGTAAGAAAACACAGAATCACAGTGCATTTGGCCTCTGATGATTTAGGGAACTATATGGATCCGTGCCTTCTGAAAACACGGCCATCCTCATGTGGGTGGCCAAATCTATGTGCAGCCCAGAGGAAGAGGGATGGAAGCATAGAGTCCCTCAGTTTCTTCCCCTTTTCTCCTTTCTCTGGTCAATCACTGTTGTTGTTGACATTCTTATTGGGTGCCACTGAGTCAGTTCCAACTCACAGCAGCCGCCTGAAACACTGCCAGTGCTGTGCTGTTCTCACTACTGTGTCAATCTATCTTGTCGTGGGTCCTCCTCTCCTGATCCTCTACTTTACTTTGTCCAGGGACTTGGTCCCTCTTGATAACATGTCCAAAGGACATGAGTCTTGTCATCCTGCATTCTAAGGAGCACTCTGGCTGTACTTCTTCCAAGACAGATCTGTTCCTTCTCCTGGTCATCCGTAGTATATTCAATATTCTTTGCCAACACCATAACTAAAAGATATCCGTTTCCTTCCATCTTCCTTACGAGTTCTCCAGCTTTCACATGCACACGAGTTGACTGAAAAATGCCATCGCTTGGGCCGGGTGCACCTTAGTCCTTAAAGTGACGTCTCTGCTTTTTAATATTTTAAAGTCAGAATAGTGATCACCCTCCAAATACGTTCACATTCTAGTCCTCGGAACCTGTGACTGTCACCTTACAAGGCAAAAGGGATTTTATGGATGAGATCAAGTTACGGCTCTGGAGACATTATCCTAGGTTAGCCAATGGAAGGACCCAGTGTAATCACAGGGGTCCTTGTAGGTGAAAGAGAGAAGCAGGAAGTTCTGAAACAGAAAAGGAGATTTGGCAATAGAAACAAACACAGGGCAAGGTGATGTGACTCCTCCTCTGGAGATGGAAGAAAGCCACGAGTGAGGGAATTTGGGCAGTCACTAAACAAAAATAAAAACCCCAAACCCATTGCCGTCGAGTGAATTCGGATGCATAGCGACTCTATAGGGCAGAATAAAATTGCTTCTCAGAGTTTCCAAGGAACAGCTGGTAGATTTGAACTACCAACCTTATGGTTATCAGTCAAGCTGTTAACAACTGGACCACCCAAGCAGTCATTTAGACAGTGGAAAAGACAAGGAAGCAAACTTCCGTACAGTCTCCAGAAGTAACCCAGCTCTGACACTGATTTTAGCCCAATAAGATGTATTTTTAACCCCTGATATCCAGAACTGTGAGATAATAAATCTGGGTGGTGTTAAGTCATTGAGTTGGTGATAATTTGTTACAGCAGCAATAGGAAACAAACACAGTCCCCTGCAACCTAACAGAAGCCCGAGACTCACCCTCTCCCAGCCTTATCACACTTGCTAGGAGGGAAGGAATGTCCAAGGTCAAGGAGAATTCTTTGCGCACCTCCACAGCTCCTTGCAATGTGTTCAGTACAGAGGAATCTTTCAATCAATGCTTTTCCTTGGTTCCTTTGTTCCCTGTTTGCAGATTCTCCATTTCCCTTTTCCAAAAGAGAAACATGAACCCAGCCGGGTCATGGAAAAGTATGTAGATCAATTTCCACGGTTTCACATTATTAATCTTGTCTCTGCCTGCGTTCGTGATTAGAGGCCAATGATATATTCATTAGTCACTGTAATTAGCAAGTGTCAGGGAGAATCTGGGGGGCTTCGTGGCTTAGACACAAGGGATCTGTCTTTGATAGCAGGGCTGCCCGGGGCCAGCCTGCCTCCTGTCAAATCCAATAGTCTATTCAGACTATCATTGCATAGGCCATATAGGTGTGCCCCTTTCTGGAGGTAAATGAAAGTTTACTTGCGATTATTGGCTTTAAATGAAGACATTTTTTAAATGCAAATGACATGACGGGTGTTTGGTTAAATAGTGGAATGTAAAAAACAATACGGGGAGCGGAGCCAGCAGCCGGTTTGAAGAGGCAGGAGAGCTGCATCTACGTCCCAGCCCTGTAAAGTCCTGGTTATGTGACTGTAAGCAAGTCACCTCACCCATCCACCAAAGCACAGTCCCTGGGGGCCGAATGTGGAGGTAGGAGAGAGGAATTTGGGGTAATGCTTGCTGCTGGCC
The DNA here is from genome assembly GCA_028571685.1 of Heterohyrax brucei. Classification (NCBI taxonomy): domain Eukaryota; kingdom Metazoa; phylum Chordata; class Mammalia; order Hyracoidea; family Procaviidae; genus Heterohyrax; species Heterohyrax brucei. Next base: position 67,088,810 of record CM053160.1, on the reverse strand, counting down.
ATTGTCCGAGGCACCACTGCATCACACATCTGGCAGAAAACACACAGGTCTCCCCAGTATGGTCCCTGTGTAAAACAGCTGCACAGATTGTGATAAAACCAATTCACTAAATACTCAAGGAAATGTCATTTCCATTGCATTCCTCCGCAAGACTTATTCATGCAAATATGTATTAAAATCAGAAGAAGAAAAAAAGATCAAGTTACACATTCTGTTTGTTTAGGAAAATGAATCCACAGATCATGACATAGCGGTCCTCCTTTATTCAAGGCCATGAGAGGTGAATAAGCAAACCCCCCACCTGCTGGCACCATGAACCCCAGGGCCCCCTTTTTGCCCAGATGCTTGTCTGCAGTGAGGTCATGCTGCATGAGACCACCAACACTGAAGCTCGTGGGATAGCAGATTAGGTACCACAAAGGAATCTAGAAAAATCTAGAGAGCCTGGCTGTCTCAGACACACACAAAAGTTCCCCATAGTCTTCTACAACCCCAGGAGCTTACCACAGTCCTTGTGTGGTTGTTATTTCCTCCAGTTCATGCTTTGCTGTAAATGTCCATTCCATGCCATTTTGAGAGGAATGCCCAAGGGTTTCTTGGGTCTCAAAGCTACCTAAGTACTAATCAGGAGATTATACGTATTCCTAAACATTTTATGACCCTGGACAGAAAACCTGAAACCTTCTCCAAGCTGATTTGTTTCTCTTCTTTTAAAAAAGATTGCGTGTATCTGGTGGCATAGTGCTTAAGGTCAGCAGTTCGAACCTGCCAAGCACTCCATGGAAGCTCTATGGGGCAGTCTACTCTGTGAGGCAGGCTAGTCTGTGTCCTATTGGGTCACTGTGAGCAGGAGTCAACTTGATAGGAGAAGCTTCGGTGTGCATCTTAGACATGAGACATGCTGGTGTCTAATCACAAACAGACATTGTTACTCAGATGTGCAAACGTCCCAGGTGGTAAGATGTATCGCTTTGTCCACCCCTGCAATGTGCTCCTTATGACCACACATCACCTGTGAGGTAGGCAAGACACTGACTGAGAGGAAATTGAGGCCAAGAGAAACAGAACGATTGTGCAAGGCTTGGACTAGCAGAGCCAGCTGTGTTCTTTTCCGTGTGCCTTACAGCCCCCAGAGAAGGCTTTCAAAGTGCCGTTTTTCTGGGTTAAAAACCTACTGTGGCCGTCAAGTCAATTCTGACTCATAGCGACCTTACAGGACACGGTAGAACTGCTCCATAGAGTATGCAGGGAGCACTGGGCAGATTTGAAAAGCTGACCTTTTGGTTAGCAGACATACACTTAACCACTATGCTACCAAGCTTTGCATTTCTGGGTTGCGAAGTTAACTTACTGGAGTCCAGTAAGAAGGAGGGGTCTGAGAAAGGCGGCACAGGTACAGCCCACCTGCCCCATGGCACAGTGTAGACCAAAAAGAATTATATAACATCAACACAAAACTCTGGGTCTTACCAGTCTGACTATCACTTTACTCAACATTTTTCCATTTGCAGGTGGTTACTGTTACACCATCAGGTAGACCAGATGACCAGAAAGGAGCCACAGCAGATGATAGTTGTGTCTTCTGTTTTCTTCTTTTCTGTCAGTGATATTTCTATTCTTCCCGTTGTTCAAGTTCAAACCTTTGGCCTGCCCTCAAATCTTTGCTCTCTGCCTCACTCCAGGCCAGTCCATCAGCACATGCTGGCAGATCTGCCTTCAGCATCTGTGCAGAATCTGACTCATCCCTTTTAGCCCAGCCGTATCCCTCCTTCCTGGATTTTCTAAACAGGCTGTCTTCTGTACAACCAACTCTGATTTACACAGCAGCCAGAGGGGTCATTTTAAACAGAAGGCAGAACATATCAAAGCTCGACTAACAACTCTTCAGGGAGGTCCCACCTTACTTGGAATAAAAAGACAAAGGCTGAGCGATAGCCTCTAAGGCCCTGTGTGCCACATGTCGCTACCTCTCTGACCTGTCCACTCCTCTCTCTCTTATCCGTTCCGCTGCAGTCACTGCTGCTGGCTCTTCCTCGAACATGTATCCTCCCCCTCCTCAACTAGACGTCTGCATGGCTTTTCTCCCCGCTTCCTTTTGATTCCTTCCCAAAGGTCACCTGACTAGAGACCCTTCAGGCCACCCCTACAATCCCTGACTCTGATTTCTTTTTTCCATAGTTGTATCATCATCAGATCTATTTATTTATGCTTACGAGCTGCCAAGTATATAGATTGGACAGAAGCAAAGGTGGGTTTTTTTCTTCATTTTTATTCACTACTATAATGGCTGGCATATAGGGTTGCTGTGAGTCAGAATTGACTCAGTGACACTGGGTTTGGCTTTGGTTACATGCCTGGAAACTGTAGTGGTATGATGGTTAAGGGCTATGCCTGTTAGCCAAAAGATCGGCAGTTCAAATCTACCAGATGCTCCTTGGAAACTATGGAACAGTTCTATTCTGTCCTCTAAGGTTGCTATGAGTCAGACTCACCTTGATAGCAGTGGGTTTGGCTTTCTTCATAACAACCCTATAGGTCAGACTAGAACTGTCCCATAGAGTTTCCAAGGAGCACCTGGTAGTTTTGGACTGCTAAACTTTTGGTTAAAAATCATAGCTCTTAACCACTATACCACCAGGATTTCCTATATCCCTACAGCGCCTAGTAGAGTGCTTACCACATACTGAAATAGCAGCATGTATGGAGTCAGTTACAACTCATGGCTACCCCAAGTGTGCCAGAGCAGAGTTTCTCTCCATGTAAGTTTCAGTGGCTAATTTTTTTGGAAGGAGATCACCAGTCTTTCCTCTGAGACACCTGTGTATGGACTCAAACCACCAGCCTTTCACTAGCCCAGTGCAAACAGTTAACAAAGATGAATGCTAACCAAATGGTTGGAAAATTGAGATTACCCAGAGGTAACTTGGAAGAAAGTCCTGGTAGTCTGCTTCTGAAAAATCAGCCACTGAAAACCCTTTGAAGTGCAATTCTATGCTTAAACACACATGGGGTTACCAAGTCCAAATCAGCTTGACAGCAACTAATTAATCATCACATAATAGTCATTCAGTAAATATTTGTTGAATGAATGAGTGAATAATTGAAAAGCTGGGGGGAAGACTTCTAGAAATAGTTTCTTTAGCTCCCTGAAATATCTTGGCCTCATGCACTGTCATAATTTTGCACAAATCTAGTACACAAGGAATAAGGGAAGGAGGGAGAGAACAGTGTGATTACAGAAATTAGAAGTACAAGATGTGAAATGTGTCCTTTTGTGTAGCCTTTTGCCTGGTTCTTTGGAAAAAGAGCTTGAGAGACTTTTAACCCCACACCCTGAGGAGCTGCCTTTGTCCTAGTTTTCTACCCCAGAGGGTTTGTTAGTTTTGTCTAGGTTGATTGATGTTTCCTGGATAAGCTGGAAACAACTGGAAATTTGATAATTTTGGTCGTGCTCTGGCCTGCAGCCTGCTCGGACTGGCCTTTTTTATACACCTGGCAGGGTTGGTCAATATTCTTATGTAAATTAAGTGCCTCTAGCCTACTATGTAAATGAAGCATCTGTGGCATACTGACTGGGGATCCGTTACTTCATGGCCCTGGTAGGAGGATTATGCCTTGAAACTGACCAGCAGCAGAATACTGTACAGGCAGCTAACTCCACTGAGGTGCTCTGTTTTTCTAATGAGGAGACCAAGGTGGAAAATGAGAAAAATAGTGTCTGCTAATTATTCATCATGTTAGTGTAACACTTTCAAGCTATGGGGCACTTTTCACAAGCATCCTTTCATGTTAACTAAGGTAGGTGAATATAATTATACCCATCTGATAGATGAGGAAATTGAGGCTCCAAGATAAGAAGACTGAATCAAGACTCAAATCAAGGTCATAAGAATTTAAATGCAATCCTCTTTCCACTGTGTATAGCTGTGCCATCATTCAACTGGACTTTAAGACAGTAGACTTTCTCTTTAACTGTATTATAAAATACTCTTTACCAGTGTAACATGCGTGAGGTATGAGCTGAAAGTCTGCAGAATTTAGATGGAAATCAGATGTTAGTGTCAAACCATCTTGCCAGAGGAACTTCTCCCCAGACAAGTCTAGTGGTAAAGGCTGATCCCTTCTCCCCTTTTGCAAATCTGTTTCTGCACGGACAGGCTCTCCATTGTGCGGAAAGAGACTGGACAGAGAGAAAGTCTGAGCATCCATCAAGGACCACTGCAAAATCTACCTAATCGAAAGTTTCAGTCAAACCTGTAGCAGAAGAAAGATGGACAATATCAGCTGCAGCATCGTACTGGCCTGTGAAGAATCCCATTCTCATCAGTTAATGACCTCAGACAAGCTGTCTGACTCCCCTGAGCCTCAGCTTTCTCAGCTGTAAAATGGGACCTTCTGTCACCTATCTCCAAAGCACGTTGTGATGCCTAAGTGACAATTGTGAAACCTACGGCATCAGTTTTAGAACACAGCTGGTACTCAAGAAACGATGGTTTTCTCTCTTCCTTCCTACGGCCAGCAGGAACAGGGAGGCAGTAGCTAACTGACAGAGGCTTGAATTCTTTTTTCCAGCGTGATCACTGGGACACCCAGTTTCTAATCCTCATACCCCCGTGGCTGGCTTGCCACGTGGATTCTGTCTATGTCTATTGAATCAAAGTGATAGAAAGACTGTCCATCGACCTGTATAGCTGTCTCTCTGCCCTCATCCTGACAATCAGCAAGCACCCCAAGGGAAAGGAGGCTGCAGTCAGTCTTAAGACTTGTGATAGAAAACAGTCAAAAGACAAGCCGCCAGGCTCTACTACATCTGCAGCCTGGTGTCACAGAAAAAGCCATCGGCTTGCAGTCCAGAGGCCGTGCTTCCCTCTCTCTGTGCCACTTGGACAAGTTAAGCCTCAATTTTCTCATCTATACAAAAGGAATAATTGCCTCTTTGCCCCTCACAGAGGGGATGCACGTTGGTATAGGACATGTGGTACAGCACGTTGGTGAGCCATTAATCCTCCTGGTACTACTATTTCATTTTTGCTTTCCCACCTGGGGCTATTGTACACCAAATGTCCCTGTCCCTCCATTCTCTAGCTCCACCCATGCATGACTTCGGGCAACTGCTTCCAGAAGCCCTGGTGTTTTGGCAAGAGGGCCCGAAGCATGCCAGCGCGAGGGAGAGACAAGCCGCTGGAGAGCTGTACCTTTCTAATGAACCGCTAAATGGAGTAGATTTGTAAGTCGATAAACACTGGCTGAGTGAGCGAGAAGGTTCTCAGCTGCCCCTTCCTGACAGGACCTTCCTTGGCTCCACGTCAGGCAATTCCTCAAGGACAGTGGGACTCTGGAGAGATGGGTGGGGCCTGGGGCCTGAGGCTGACTCTGAGCAGATGCTCCATCCACTCCCATTCCGGTCCAATCCCTGTTTAGCTTCTATTCCCTATCAAATCTGAAGCTGGAGGACCTCAGATTTGCAGCCCTCTGATTCAGATTTACCCACTGTGCCTCAGTCTCCCCAGTCCCCAGAAGAGTGCACACCTGGTTCCTGCTGGCTCAGACAGGGACACTCAGCAGGGCAGTCAAGGCAGGTACCTTAAACCAAATTGGTGGTGCAGAATTGGGATTAGCTTTTCTCATCATGTAAACCTCCAGAGAGGAGCAGGACTTCAACCCCAGCCCTGTCCCCACCACTCCCCACAACCCAGGAGCTCTGGCTGGACTCAGAAGCTGCTCCACACACTGAAAGCAAGACCCAGAGGTCCTGTACAGATGTGGAAAACAGGCAGCAAATGCCCTACTTCAAGGAGACATGCCCTCTTTAGGAAGCCCCATTCTGCAGAGACCCTGCAGGCTGCAGCTACACACATTTGTGAAACAGATCATTTAGGCAAGAGTTATGGGGAGCTAAAATCCGTATCATTAAAAATATTTTTTCCCTCACCAAAGAGCGTACCAACCTCCAGCCATCCAATTACTTCAAATGGAAAACTCTCACAGTGCAATTAAAATGACTTTTTGGGAAAACCTGAATTTCTAAGCATCCACAGTGAAAAGCAGGTCTTCCTATAGAGGGGAAAGAGGTGCCCAGCTGCTCCCTTACCCTGCCCCTGCCTCCCTTCAGTCAGAGCTCTCAGAGACTGCCTGGTAGCATCCCGCAGAGGGACAAGGGTGCCATCTCCTGTCACAAGACTCCAGGGGCACACCCATCAGCCTGCCTCCACTGAGCTGGGACATTGAGTGTCACTGGAGCTAAGCAGGAGAGCACTCTGCACCTGCCTGTCAGCCGCTCTGCTCCGGTGCTGAGGCCGCGCATCAGAATTCCGGGAGGCGAGGTAGCTGCCTGTTTGTCAGTGGTGGGGCGGAAAGCCATCATGCAGGATGGGGGCAGCTGGCAGGTCATTTGCTCCCTTTTTCTTGGAGGAGAGCAGACATGGGGGAACAGCAGCAAAAAGCACCAGCCAGCAAGAAATGCTTTCTTCAAAACTTTCAATCCATCCATCCACCATAATGTCAAATCCAATGAGGGAATGAAGCACAGGAAGGAAAAAATATTTTTTTTTTCTTTGCCAGTGATCTAAAATTCCCCTTTCCTTTGGTAAGCTGAGATTGCTGCTAGCCCCTTTCTTGCTGTACAGTCTGGTACCTTCTAAGTCCTTAACTCACCACCCACTGATAACATCCCTGTGGGTAGGTGGCTCCATGAACCCAAACAAATGAGACCGAGGATACCAGGGTCACACACAGTCATCCCAGCTTCATTGCTTTCCTGGCACTGCTCTTTAGGCCAGCAGGTAAAGATAGTTGGTGGTCAGCTTGCAGAGGGCACCCCAGAATCGATGGGTCACGTGACTGGGAGCTGGTGTCAGCCTCTCGTTTTAATAGCGCGGGCCAGCAGGTTAACCTGGCTCTCTTTGAGAGAAAACAGTCCTAGTTGTCTTCTGTCATCTGCTTTCTGTGTAGAAAGACTGTCCCAGCCTTTTTACGCAGCCTATGAGCAGAGAAGAAACTCGCAAAGGCATTTACTTTACAAATAGGTAGAACAGACAGCTAATCACTCTGGTGTCATAGAGGTTAAGTGCTACGTCTACTAACCAAAAGATCAGCAGTTTGAATCTGCCAGGCACTTCTTAGGAGCTCTATGGGGCAGTGCTAGTCTGTCCTATAGGGTCATCATGAGTTGGAATTGACTCAGTGGCAGGGGGGTTGGTTTTTTGGTTTTACAGGGCGTAGTGACATCAGAGGTACCAAGAAACACTTCTTTCTGAGCTCTATGGCCCTGAAAATTATCTCCCTAAAGTGAATGACTAAACTCATTGTTGAAACAATTCCAACTCGTGGCAATCCTATAGGGAGGGTAGAACTGTCCTGTGAGAACTGACAATTAGGTTTTTGAACTCGTCCTGGAAAACGTGCTACATACCTCATTGCTGAATATCACTATGGTCACCTCTGAAGCATTCCCTTTGGGAAGCTATGCACTGATGCCAGTGCCTAGTCCACCCTTCAAAGCAATTTTGGAACTCTTTTTCTGGAACGGCCATCAGAGCTGTCATCATATTACCCTTGATGTCCTGGGTGTCATCAAAATATCTTCCTTTCAATATTTCCTTTATGTCCAGGTAAAGAGAAAAGTCACTGGGGGCCAGATCAGGTGAGTAGGAAGGGTGTTGCAATACAGTTATTTGTTTACTGGCTTAAAACTCCCTCACGGATAATTATACAATTAAGTTTGCAAATTTGCCACCGTGTACAACAGCCATTCCAAAAAGTTCCAAAATTGCCTTGAGCATGGACTACACACTGGCATCGGTGCACGACTTCCCAAGAGGAGTACTTTGAGGGTGACCATGGTGATGTTCAGCAATGAGCTATGTCAAACCAAAACCAACCCCACTGCCATGGAGTCATGTCCAACTCATTGCAATTATATACGTCAGAGTAGAACCGCCCCATAGAGTTTCCAAGGAGTGACTCACAGATTTGAACTGCTGACCTTTAGTTAGCAGACATAGCATTTAACCCACTACTCCACCAATGAAATATGTAGCACTTGAGTCAGATGTAGCACTTAGAAACACTAAGTTTGTGGACTTAATTGTCAGACCCTGTATACAGTTTCCAGGGAGCACCTGGTGGATTCGAGCATCTGACCCATTGGTTTTGGTTAGCAGCTGTAGCTCTTAATCACTGCACCACCAAGGTTTCCTTCAAATGACTGTGCTCGAAAGGGCCACCGTTAAAGGCTCATTCTTTTGTTTTGGGCTCTGGTTGAGCTACAAACACCCAGGGAACATACCACTTCCCGGTGTTTTAAGTGTTTCGCTTTCAGTGAGAACAAGCACATGAAGTCTTTGCTTGAGATTCTATTTTGGTGGACGGATAATGAAGCAAGCTTGACAGTGAAGAGGTGCCCCTGAGGGAGGGAAGCCAAAGACAAGTCGTTGCAGGTAGAGAGAACAGCACACTCCTCACAGCCCTGCCTCCTGGGGACCTGGGCTGACTAGGAAGACTCCACACTGGCCTCTGAGAAGCCTCATCTTGCTCCCGCCCTGTAGGCAGGCCTCAAGGAGGTGAGGAGGGGGAGGCGTGACATCAAGTCGCCTAGAAGTCCTGGAGAGCCACACACACAACACCCATTGCTCCCCTGGCTGGCTCTGTGGGCTCCCTGTGGTACCTGCCCAAGGTGAGCACCCCAAGATGCTCTCCGTCACCCTAGGCATTTGCTGACATATGGCCTAAGACGTTTCACCTTTTCCCCTTCCTCTGTCTCTGTATAGGATAATATGCGATTAATTGATTTTCTGTCACTCTTTTAGCGTGGAAAATTAATTTCAGAGCAACCTTGTTTTCTCAGGGTATGAATCCTCCACACGCAGAGAAGCTCGGCTCCTCCATTATTCATGAGAGAAAATAGTGATGGAGGGGACCACGAAGACCACCCCAAGGCCAGCACCTGATCGTCTGTGTCACTGGTACAATATTCCACCAGCATCTCTAAATAATTCACATCTACAACTCAATTCAGGCCCGCACGCCCGCTCAGGATAAGGCTAGCAGAGACATCACTGTGAGATTTGGGAGATTCTCCATGGCAATGCAGAGGTAAAGCCAGCATGGCCTCAGATGCCATCCCCAGGGCCTGGAGATGGAGCCTTCAGACTGCAGGGACAAACTGTTGCCTGCAGCCAGGACTCCCCCTTTACCCTGGCTGGTGGCAAAACCCACACGTTGTTCTGTGAGAGGTCTAAGAAATACAGTACCAACCATCGAGGGGGAAAATATGCAGGCAGGCTGTCTCGGTCATGCGGTGCTGCTCTAACAGAAATACCACAAGTGGGTGGCTTTGACAAAGAGAAGTTTAGTCTTACACAGTATAGCAGGCCACAAGTCCAAATTTCAGGGTGCCCACTCCATGGTGGGAAACTCTGGTGGCAACGTGATTAAGTGCTATGGATGCTTACCGAAAAGCTGGCAGTCTGAATCCACCAGGCACTCCTTGGAAACTCTACGGGGCACTCCTTGGAAACTTCTACTGTGTCCTATAGGGTTGCTATGAGTCAGAGTTGACTGGACAGCAGTGGGGTTATTGTTTGATTGTTTATTTGTTTGATACTCCAAAGGAAGGTTTACCCTCATTGTCAATTCTAGAGGAAGGTCCTTGTATTGCATTAGTCTTTCTTTGACCTGAGAGCATCTCAAGTCTGAAGGATGTGCTGTGCTCTTGGTGCTGTGTTCTTGATGGTATGAGGTCCTCAGCTGTCTGCTTGCTTCCTCTTCCTTTTATCTCTTGTAGGAATAAAAGGTATTGCAAGCCACACTCCAGGGAAACTCTCCTAGGAAGGGTGTTGTGGTGCCATCCTAATCCTGTTTAACGTAAGCCTGTCTCTTAACCACAGGCAGAGATTAGGATTTACAGCATAGGAAAATCACAAATTGGAGGACAATTACAGAACACTGGGAATCATGGTCCAGACAAATTGTTACACATATTTTTGGAGGGACACTATTCAATCCATAACACAGGCTCTTTTAACTGCCAGTCTAGCGATGAAGGAGGCAAGCAAGACGTTACAGGCAGTTTGGCTCAAGCAAGCCCACTCACATCTCTGGGCCTCCGATTTTATTATTATTACTTTTTTAAACCTAGCAACTCGACAGATTTATCTGTGGCATTTGTTACACATTCAGATTCTTTGACCCAAACCAAAGTGAAGGAATCAGAATTTCCCAGGAATTTGTATTTTGACAAGTTCCTAGGCAATTTTTATACCCATTTACATATGAACAAGTAGACTGGATGATAGCAGGGGACTTTCTGGCTCTGACATACTCTAATGATTCCAGTGAAGGACCGAGGTCACTCAAACATACAGAGGCAGCCTCACAGGACTGTAGGTAACCAAAGGACCAGGTGGCTCACCTTCTCAATCGGAAGGGAACAAAAGAAAGGAATCAGGTCTGGTACCACCCAAAGATCAAATCTCATCGGTCTTGCTGTTCTCCCTGTCACCACCAAGAGAAAGACAGAAGGCCCAAGTATGACATCCAGGCCCTCTCAGAGTAGGCATGTGTGATAGGCAGGAATCTAAGGTGGTCCCCAAGATTCTCAGCTCCTCGTATACATACCCTGTGCAATCCCCTTGAGGTGGGCAGCAATGGTGGATATGATGGATCATCACTCCTGTTTTTGGATTACCAGTCGCTTGACTTTGAGTTAATCCAAAGGGAGATAATCCTGGGTGGGCCTGACATAATCAGGAGAGCCATTAAAAGAAGGTCAAAGGTCAGAAGAGACTCGCTCCTACCAGGATGAAGCAAGCTGCCGTATTGTAAAAGGAGTTATGAGGACTGGGAGAGTCCAAGGATAGCAACGTGAAGGTGGCCTCCATTGTCTGAGAGTCACCCCCAGCTAATAGCCAGAAAGAAACTGACGACATCCATCCTAAAACCAGAAAGAGATAAATTTGGCCAACAACCTGGATGTGCTTGGAGGACTACCCTGAACTTCAGACTCAGTTACAACCCTGGAAGATACCTTTATTTAGCCACACGAGACCTGGAACGAAGGACCCAGATAACTCATGTCCAGATTCCTGAGGCCCAGAAATGGCGAGGTAGTACATGAGTATTGTTGCAAGCCACTGAGTTGTGGCAATCTGTGTTGCAGCAATAAACAATGAATATTATACACAATAAAATAACAATAATGTTTGCAAGCTTTTTAGAACGGGGCCCCGGTGATGCAGCTGTTAACAGCTTCGGTAACCAGAAAGCCAGCCACTCTTTGGGAACCCTACAGAAACTGGTCCTACTCTGTCCTATAGGGTGGCTATGAGTGGGAATTGACTGGGCAGCAACAGGTTTGAGGCTCTGTCACTACAGAGTACGTCTTAAACCTGGCCACTTCTGAGTTAGGAAAAGCAGCATGGACACAGAGACCAGCAAGTGCCAATAAAGAGATGTCCCATGAAGCCCAACAAGGAACCAAGGGACACCCGGGCTACAGGAGCTGCAACGAGGATCTTCTCCCAGATGGAGTGAAGTAAGAGCCCTTCTCCTACAGCCAGCGCCCTGAGTTTGGGCTCCCGGCCCCCGAAAATGGAGCCCCAGTGATGCAGTGATACAGAGCTCTCGATGTCAACCCAAAAGTCGGCAGTTCCAATCCAGCCACTGCTCCTTGGAAACCCTAGGGGGCTGCTGTTCTACTCTGTCCTATAGGATCACTATGAGTCAGAATCGACTCGGTAACAAGAAGCTAGCCTTCTAAATGATGAAAAAATAAAATTCTGTTCTTTCCAACCACTCACTTGTGGTATTTCTTGTTACAGCAGCGCTAGGAGATGAAGACAACAATTCCCTAACGGAGAGAAAGCCAGGGTGGTTGAAAGACACTGAGTGCCACCATCCTGATTGTGCCCCTTCCTCTGACAGTCACCTCCTCGCACTCCTGCCTCCAATGTCAAAGTAGGCGGGGTCGGGCCAGTGAGAGGACCGTTCCCTGGCAGGCAGTCTGAAGCTGGCTCGCCGCATATACGTCATTCCAGCACCCCCGGCTAAACCTGAGTGCAGTCTCTCCTTCCTGCCCCCACGCCGAGACCCAAGGGGACTGCGACCCCAGCCAAGCAACTCATTGACAGGCCAGTTGTCCTTTGTCATTAATGGTGTCAGCTTGAATCCAAGCAACAATTGGAAAAACAGATTGCAACATTGTGCTCTTTATCGCTGGTGTTTCTGTGCAACATTAGCAATAAGAAGCCTCCAGAGAGAAGTTGTAAAGGAAAAAAGAGAAAGAGAAGGAAAGAGAGAGCTAGAAAGGTGCTTTCCCTAGCTGCAAATTTCACCACACAGCCACTTTGTAACATGCATGACATGCAGCAGACGCACACAAGGCCCAATAACCTCCTTCCAAATGGTAATAAATCCCCTCGGACCCTAGCACACTTCTAATTTACAACTTGGCTAAAATGAACATTATTTCAAGCTAAGCGTATTCTCAGAGGCGCGGGAGAATGTGGCACTTTCCTGCTGACAGAGGAGTTTCTTTTTAAATGTCATGCATTCACTTTCATTACTTCCAAATAATTGCCCAAAAAGATCAGCCGCCGGACAGGGCTGCCCACTTTACATCACCAGGAGTCAATTTCCTCGTCATCAAAGGAGCCCCTGGGAGCTGCCTGCAGCCAGGGGCAGGCTCGGCCCTCAGTTGCTGCCTCCTGATTGGTCTCCTGGTTGTGCAGAAAAAGGTGTCTCCAACCTTCTCCAGGGACAGCTCCAGGTAAGATGGAACATTGCCTATAGGTAGACAGCGTGACCTGCCACCACTGCCTCTGTCAAATATCAGTCCTCTGCATCTGCTGGATCATGATACCATTGCTTGCCCAGCCTTACGACTGCTGCTTATCTGCAGCTAACTGAAGACACAGTGCATTCTTCCTCCTTGTGGAAGCTGGGCCAAGAGAACCAAGGAGCAGAAGCTGTAACTCACGCCTATGGCGTGTGTGTTTTGTGGGAAGTCTGCTTTCTGATACAATAGAGACTTTGTTTCCAGAGCTCTTCTTTCGATTATCTACAGTTGCATAGCCAACCACTTCCACACTTCATTATGTCTCAGGCTTCTGTGATTTGATGGACTCAGCTGTGTGGCTGTTGTTCTCAGTGTGATGTCAGCTTGGATTGTAGTCATCTGGGGATTTGACTGGGCTGGAAGGTCTAAGCTGATGCAACTCTTGTATTGGTGGTTTGGAGTAGAAGGAAAGAAGAGTAGGTGCAGTTGGCTGGGTAGACAGCTGGCTTTTTCTCTCCCTTTGTCACGTAGTTTCAAGTCCTTTTCCTTTTCAGTGGTCTGTCTACAAGAGTTCTTCTTGTGGCCTCTTCTGCAGGATGGCTGAACTTCTTATATACCAAAAAAAAAAAAACAAAAAACTTAGCCCACAGCCATTAAGTCGATTCCGGCTCATAGCAAACCTATAGGTCAAAGTAAAACTGCTCCAAAGAGTTTCCAAGGAGTGCCTGGCAGATCTGAACTGTCTACTTCTTACATGGTGACCAAGAATTCACAAAAACAAAAACATGTACATTAGCAGGATTAAGGCAGAACCACTTTTGCCACCTGGTGGTACAGCAATTAAGAGCTCAGCTGCTAAACCAAAGGTCAGCAGTTCTAATCCACCAGCCACTCCTTGGAAACCCTGTCAGGCAGTTCTACTCTGTTCTCAGGGTCACTGTGAGTTGGAATCAACTCTTTGGCAGTGAGTAGTAATCGAAGGTGAGTCGGTCATTAGATCAGCTCAGGTTACCAATGAGAGAAAGCTGCCCCAAGGGGTAAATACAGAGATGTGTGGTTCATCTAGGGCAAATCCTTTGGTATGCTATCTAGCTGGGGAATAAGACATTAATGTCCCACTTTCACAGGTGGGATCCACCCTACTGGGCTTGGAGAGGAAGGAAAAGGAAGCTCCCTTTCCCTCCTCCTTCCCTGTAAGCACTGCACTCCCCATAAAGCAGACAGCCCCCAACAATCTCCACTCTCAGTGCCCAGTTCTCTCCCTCAATAGACTTAGCTTCTGAGGCCTGGGGGCAGCTGGTGCTTATAAGAGGATGCATGCTGCTGTTTCTGGAAGAAGACGCTGTCCTGATTGTGGTGGCTGTCATTACAGCATGGGCTTTCATGGCAATTGTGTTCTGCTGTGGAACTTAATGATTCATCCCAAGGCAACAAGAAAAGCTCTAGTCCACGTCCTTTCACAGAGGCGTGAACGTGGCCAATGCTACAAGATGTAGAAAGACCAGTTTACAGCTGAACCCCTAACTTGCTGTGTGACACGACCTTGAGCAAGCACTTAGATTCTCTAGTCCTTTGAATTGGTAAAGGACTCCCGCCAGCAACGCTAGGTTTGCAAATAAGACTTGCAGACTCCTAGGAGTCCCTGGGTGGACTAGGTGGTTAAATACTTGACTACTAACTAAACAGGTTTAGATCTACCCAGAGGATCCTTCCGGGAAGTGAGTTGGAGGAAAGTCCTGGTGATTTCTGGTTCTGTAAGGTCATTTATGGAATGTCATTCTACTTTGAAACATACAGGGTCACCATGAGTGGGAATAGACATGGCAGTGGCTGATTGGTGTGGGCTTTAGCTTTCCTTGGAAGTGCTATGTGAGCACAGAAAATATTGTCGTGAACCCATCCAAGCAATGAAGAGTTATATAGGCCAAGGAATTAGTTCATCTCTTTAATCTCTTTTGTATGGGGGTTCCAGGTGAGATTTCAGCTGGCAACAAAGTTCTTCTTGAAAACTGTTTGAAAGCTATCCATCAGCTCAACTGCCTCATCTGCTTGCCAGAGGAAACGTCAGCATTTTAAGAGTGTTTGATGTGGGGTGGGGTGTCACTTTACCCGGGGAAACCCTGCTGATACAGTGGTTAAGTGCTACGGCTGCTAACCAAGAGGCTGGCTGTTTGGATCCGTCAGATGCTCCTAGGAAACTCTATGGGGTAGCTCTACTCTGTCCTGTAGGGTTGCTATGAATCAGCATCAACCAGACAGCAGTGGGTTGGGTTGGGTTTGGGTTTTTAGTTCCCCAGGAGGGAACTGAGAGGAAAGAGTTTCCAGACTACAGAAGGACAAGTCTTCTGAAGTGTTAAATCTAGGAAAGAAATATGACCACTGACAACCAAAAGGATCATTAGCTGTCTCTGTCTGCTCTGTGTGTGTGTCTGTGTGTGTGTGTGTGTGTGCACGTGCGCACACTCCCTCCATCTGCCTGTTGTTACGTGAAAGGATTAAATTTAAAACTACACAAAACATTTCAGGCAGGGTCGTCAATCACTTCACCACTGCCATTTCGATGGCAAGAGTGCAGAGGCAACAGGACAGGATGGAGATGCACCTGAGAGAGCGAGCAGGGAGCTCCCTGTCCCCGCTTCAGCCGCAAAGCGATGAGCTATGTTCTCTTGGTGCTCGTACGCTTCCACGCCTAGGCAGCGCGGGTGAAGAAGGAAGCCTCCCATAGAAACCTAAACTGCTTCCCAGTGAACTCCCCAGACCTGTTTCCAGACACCTGGAGAGCTGGGAAAGACTAGAAGGAAAGGGGAATTCGAGAATTCTATGGATTCTGGAATTGAAGAGAATCTTTTTCTGTACTCACAGCCTCCCCAAAGAGGTCATGTACATGTATCTGACCCCTCAGTAACCCAAAAGCCCCTTGGGTGGTTTCAGGGAGGCTCCCTTAGGAGCTAGAGCAGCAATACGAGTAGCAGGCCCTCAGGACCCAGAGGACACCACCTTCACCCCTGGCCTGGCCTGACCCCAGTCCTCCTGGAGGAATGTCAGCCTAACCCCTGGCAGGAGAGACTGCAGTCTGTCAACTCTGAGTGGCATCTGCGGAGTACCACGCTGCAGCATCCTGTGTCCTCTGCATGAATGCGATTTCCCGAAACATCAGGAGGAAAGCACGTCAGATAACACGTTGTGTGTGTCTTTGACCCAGTCAGTGCAGAAATCAGAGATCTCATTACTCTGACCTGATAGAATTTTCTCTTTCTGTCTCTCAGTGCAGGCTGACTTCTGTCATTTTCTAGACTACAGACCTAATTGCCAAAGGTGTAAAGCCACCTTAGAAAAACAGGCCTCACCTATTTCCTACCCTGAACAAAATGCCAGGTCTCCGTGTGTGAGCAGGAAAATAATCTTCAAGGGGACATTCGATTGCAGCTATTTTTGTCCAGAGCTTTGCCACATGTGACTTCACCTATGTGTCTGACCTCTGTTACTGAGACCATTTGGGATATGAAGTATTGTCATGATCACTGAAAGTGCAGTAGCAATTCCTTGCCTTGAATTCTAATTCTGCTGCTTGCTGTCTATGCAGCCAGACTTCAATTGTTTATCTGCCTCAGTTTTTATCTTCTTACTTCTCCCCCTGCCAAAACAAAACAAACCACTACCATCAAGTTGATGTCAACTCATAGAAACCCACTAGACAGAGAACAGCTCCATAGAGTTTCCAAGCAGCAACTGGTAGATTCAAACTGCTGACCTTTTGGTTAGCAGACATAACGTTTAACCACTATACCACCAGGGTTTCCTCTCATTTCCACAGTCGAGAATTAAACGTATGTCATAGCATTAATGGGATGAATGAGGAAATGATGATTGCTTAGACAAGCCTAGCAAATAATTAGCACTCAAAACATTTATTCCAGTTAAATCTGAGGTTCCACTTCAGAAATGTAATCAGTAAATCACCCAATCAGTCAACAAACCAACACATATCACTAACACCAACACTAACCCCAAATGGGATTAGAAAAACACGCATAAAAAAACCAAACACCAAACCCACTGCTGTCAAGTCAATTCTGACTCATAGTGACCCTATAGGAAAGGGTATAATAGCCCTATAGAGTTTCCAGGGAGCAACTGGTGGATTCGAACTGCCAACCTGTTAGTTAGCAGCCATAGTTGTTTTTTATAAGATTAAATGACTAGAAATGGAGTGTCTTGGTTTTTTTCTAGATGCTCCACAGTTCACTGATTAGTTAATAGGATATTGTGAATTGTTATCAATCTTCATAGGGCTGTGTCTTGTCATTTCAACTAGACCATGAACTCTAACATAAGGGCTGATTATCCCCAAGGTACCTTACTGAGTGGTCAACAGATAAGCATTGAGAGAGAGAGTTAGGATGACCAGAATCTCAGCAAATCTTTGCCCACACAAGAAAAAAAAAAAAAAGCCCTTTGCAGTCATGGCAATTATGATTTAGAGCAAACCTATAGAACAGAGTAGAACTGCTCCATAGTGTTCCTAAGGAGTAGCTGGTGGATTCGAACTGCCGATCTTCTGGTTAGCAGATGTAGCACTTACCCACTGTACCACCAGAGGAGTCTGATATTAAATGGTGCTCACTTTGATATCCGTCCTAGGGAGTTTAGTTGTTCAGGTGTCAAACAGACCTCGACATCACTTGATCTCGCTTACAAAGCAGCCCTACACTGTAATTTGTAGCTGATGGTGATTTCATTTCATTGCAGTCTAAAGAAGAGCTTCCCGACGGGCCGAGCACTCCTGAAAGGAGGTGAGTAAGGGCCATGTGACAGGGACACTGCCACAGGGATTTACCATGAGCTGAAATTTAAGGACCCTCCGGTCTTGAGCTCCAGCTACTCTTTTTCATTACCATCAATTCCCATAACCCCTAGATACAGCGGCCTGCTACCAAAGGTTTTCTCCATAAATGCTGTTGGTTAGATGACAGCCTCTTTGGCTGACTGAGCCACTGACATAAGCAGGTTGAGGGCTAAATCAGTGGTGTTCACAAACCTTAGGTGCCTATTAAATCTTTCTGCACAGGATCAGCTCCACGATGGCCCTGTAAATCTTCTAGAATGGCTCTAATATTTCATTTCTCTGTGGTTCTGCTGCTGGAGTGAGTGAGTGGTGTGCCTTTCACATGTTTAATTCCAACCAAAGACACCACAGTACGCAAAGGAGTCTGAGACAAAAGCAGAGGACCTTAGTAGCAGGTCCTGTCCTCTCCAGTGGAGACCAGATTGCGATTTGAGGAAACACAGCATCATCTTACAAATTCAGAGTAACTGAAGCCAAAAGAGAATACTATCAATTTACTGAAGGAAAAAAAAAAAAAAAAAAAAAAAACCTCATTGACTGATTTAACAGGAATTCAGAACAAATGCTTGGAAACAGCAAAAGGCAAAGGCAAGGTAATAAGTTGCTTGTCTGAGAGGTCCCGGGGGGCCCATCCTACAGCAAGAGGACACGGAAGCTGTGAACCACTCTTTGATAAGAGGATGCCTGAGCGGTGTTTTCAGCATTTTTCTACTAACCAGCTCATTCTTCTACTTTTCAATACATACGCCTTTGAATTAATTGAAATGTGGGTTTATTTGTGCACCCTGAAATCTATACATGCTGAGCGAAGGCAGATTCTAAAGCTTTTAGCCCCGAATTTCATAGTGCTGAATTGCAGTCACGATGAACAAAGTTTCTGTAACCCATGGAAGGAATTGAACTGTAAGGCTTTCCCACAATGTCTAGGTGTGGTATGTCATGAGGACCCTATCAGCCAGTTAGCCGTCTCCCAAGCAACCCAAAGTCCTGACGAAAGAGACAGAAGAGGCTGTGATTAATGGGAATTAAGGAGCCCTGGTGACGCAGTGGTTAAGAGTTCAGCTGCTAACCAAAAAGTCAGCCATTCAAATCCATGAGCTGCTGCTTGGAAGCCCTGTAGGGACAGTTTTGCTCTCTCCTACAGGGTTGCTGTGAGATGGAATCTACCTAATGACAATCAGTTTCATTTTTTTGGTTTATTGTCCTCAAGGTGCCTGGGTACGGAAGTGGTTTGCTCTGGGCTGCTCATTGAGAGACTGGAGGTTTGAACTCATCCAGTGGCACTGTGGAAGAAAGGCCTGGCAATCTGTTCTGTAAGGTTAGAGCCAAGACAACTCTGTGCAGCCCAGTTCTGCTCTCTAACACATGGCTGATTTTTCAGAAGTAAGTCATTAGGCATTTTTCTAAGGCCTCTCTGCAGGAACTCACCATAAATTAGGACTAACTTGACAGAGACAAGTTTGGATTTCTTAACATTCTCCTCAGAGAAGTCCCTGGCACAGATGGATAAGCACTCAGCTGCTACCAAAAGGTTGGCAGTCAAAAGGCCCTTTGCAAGAAAGGTCTGGTGATAATTTCAGAAAAAAATGGCCATTAAATAACGTACGGAACACAGCTCTTCTCTTGCACACGTATGGCCACCATGATCAGAATCAGGTTAGTGATAACTGGTCTGCCATTAACGTAAACAAGCCATTGCCATGGAGCTGATTTCTGACTCACAGAAACCCCATAGAGCAGGGTAGAACTGCCCCATAGAGCATCTAGGTGCCCCAAGGAGCACCTGGTAGATTTGAACCACTGACCTGTTGGTTAGTGGCCATAGAGCTTAACCACTACACCACCAAAATTTATAGGCAAGCAGATGCTGATCAGAAGAGTGTGAATGCTGCAACCATCCTTCTCATCAGCTGGCAGGAGAACGGCAGAAGAGAAAGAGCTTGGCTTGTGTTAATTAATAACAAACCGCCACTTGCCCCCCACAAAGGCCAGCGCCAAAAGACATCTCAAGCTTCAGTCATTTTAGGGGACTCTTGGGGCTCATGTGTTTCAGCTTTTCCTAGGCTCCGTTGCACTCCCACTTAGACCATAAGAAATGAATGATGGACCCTGGACGGCAATTGTGCTGCCATTTCCTCAAAATCCAAGCCTCTGGGGACTTCAGATCTTCCTGTCAAATAGCTGAGCCGTCCTAGTCATCTTCAGATCCAGGCTCAGATATTTTATTAAGCGTATCTCCTCTTCCTGTCTTCCTTGCCTTCCACTCCACAACACCCCAGACATACACCCACAACCTATTTATTAACGAATGCATTTAATCAGGTTTATGAAGTCTCTCTATTATCAATAACCCTAATCACTCTTAACTGCCTCATCATTAGTTCGGCCACGCTCAGATGTAGCAGTTAGGCGGAACAGTAAATGACAGCTCTAGAGAAATGACTTGCTGCCTAAAAGCCTGCGAGGAAGGAAGTGATGGGAGGAACGGGGAGCAGAGGAGAGCAGAAAGCAGGACAGCACTCAGGCTGCGCAAGGCAGCGGGCTGCTGGGCAGAGCAAGGGTGAGAGATGCTATTAAGAGGTTCGGCCAGGTGGAAAGATGCAGGTGAGCCAGTTTTGCATATTTCTAAACTTAGGGGAGCTCCTCAGCGGCAGCATGAGGGAGCTTTCTGCTTGAAGAAAGTTAATGTTATGTTAATATCTAGCACCTGCCACCCTCAGGGATCTGTAAGCTCTCTGCAAGCTCTGTAGTGCTCAAAGCCAAATGCTTGGTGGATGAAAGGTGAAGATGGGCCTTGTCCTCCGGAAAGCAGCAAGGAGTAGCCTGCAGCAGGTCTTCGTGGAGGCATTAACAGCCCCCTGTGTTGCACTTGTCCTGAAGGTTCTTTCCAGGCAAGGAATCTCACGGAGATGCCTCAGATCAGAGAAAGAGGTGGCCAGCCAGCTGTGTGCTGCTAGTGTGACAACCAACCTCCCTAGGAAATCAAAAGTCTGAGGCCCTGCCTAAACGCAGCTATCACATGGTGGCATCTGAGGTAAAGACTAACTTTAAATCTGCCTTGCTCTTCTGATCCATAAAATGGGTACAATGACATCATTGACCAAAACAAAGAAGAAACAAACTAGTTGCTGTCAAGTTGGTCTTGAGGATCAGACTTACTGTGAGCTTGACTCATGACAATTCTGTGTGTGGCAGAGTGGAACTATGCTTTGCCAAGTGTTTAATGGCTGATTTTTCAGAAGTGGGTCACCAGGACTTTCTTCCAAAGCACCTCTGAGTGACTTAGAACTTCCAACATTTCAGCTTAATGCAGAGGCTCCTATTCCATATGGCTGCTTGAGGTCAATAAGATGGTGTGAGAAGGATTATGGGGAACACTTGGGGTACTCTAAAAGTGGGGCTGCTACAGGAATTCTAGCTACCTACTAGTGGGAGCTCTACTTGATGGGTCCCTCTGTGTTTTGTGCCAGTCTTGCTATGTCTAAAAAATCTCTGCAATTTTATTTTGTAAGCAGGAGGCCTGAATCCTAGAGACACAAAACGCCCCCCTGACCTCCGAACTCAGAAAGTTTCTTCTGTGCCTCTCCTCCACTGAAATGCAAACCCAGCCTCTCTACCTGTACCCCTTATGCATTCATTTTCTACTTCCATTGCTTAAGTGTTTATTGAAAAGGGATTTGTCAGCACCTATTGGGTACCATGAACTGGGAATATAAGGGTAGATCAACCCTGCCTTCAAGAACAGGTTGGTAGTTTAGTAATGAACTTAAGTCATCCTGATGTAACTGTGCTCTGACCCTGTTCACCAGGGTTTAGCACCATCTGGGAGGTAGATGTTCCATAGAGAGATGCTCTCTGTACTAGGAAAACAAGCCAATGCTTTACTCTCTGCCACCCCTAACCCGACTCCACCTTCCTGCCCCTTTATCTGCCCTAGAAACCTGCAGACCAGAATGATAACATCGGGAGCTCAGGACACACCACAAGGAGGCCCTGGCGTGAAGAAGAACTAAGTATCAAGTAATGTGCACTGCATGAAAAGCCCAGAGAGAGCTGACAGGGGTTTCCCCAGTGAGCCCAAAGTGATTGGTGGTAACATGTGCGTAGGGCTGAATGGCGTACCTTCGGGAGCAGCTCCATAGTTTGCAGGGCCCAGTGCAAAAAGGAAATGTGATGTCCAACAGCTTATAAGAACTTCAGGATGGTGAAAGCTAAGCCCATCTAGGGCTGCGGGTTCTGTGCACTTACTCCTGAAGCCAGCCCCGCATGGATCTCCCATGTGGTAGCTTGTGCTCTCAATGGCAGAGTGAAAAGCACTTCAAAGTCAAAGAGCTTGTTCAGCTGGTTCAGTACATGTAAACAGCTTACTCCACTGTCTGACATACAATAAATTCTAAATAAATGATAACTGCTGTTCTATTACTATCCATTGTTTTGATTGCCCATTTCAAGTCTCTTGGAAAAAAGGACAAGTAGACAAATTTTGCCTCCGGTGTCTACTTCATTCTACTTGATTCCAAGATGCACAGTTCCTTTTGGGTTTTCATCTCTCTTGAAGGCCCCACCAAAGCCAACTTCATAGGCATTTCCAGTGTCTGCAGGCTCAGCTTATCCCCAGATGAGGGTGACCTAGAAGCTTCACCCTCACCAGGAGGCTCACCTCATTACTCCTTGTCACCCCCTAAACCCTTACATGCCTGCCCGCCCATATGACTGGACCTCTTTACCGGACCATGATGCACGTGTTCAACCCCTGTTGCAGCCTGAGTCCAGCCTGAAACCCAGTCCGTCTGACCAAGGCCCTGACCTGGCACACTCACAGCTAACTTACCCTTGCTAAGGGCAGGCACTGTCCCTGTACCTCATGGCTAGCAGAACTCCTGATCAGGGCCTGACTAGCCGTCTGAAGCCGTTGTCTTTCAAGTGGATATCTGTCCTGCTACGCCACTGGAGCCCGCTTGGCTAGTGTAAAAGGCTTTCCATACCACAAACCCACACAAAAATCATCAAATTTGTTAAAAATTATTTGTATATATGGGGACTTCTGTTGCTGAGACCAGCTCTTAGCACTGGCCCAGAGTATTCCACTGCCCTAAATGACAAAGTTTGTGACTATGACTATTTTGGCCCCAGTGAAGGAGTTTCTTCACATCTGTCTGCCTCTAAAGAGAAAGAAGGTGTATCCCAGTATCATGAAAGTTTGTGGGCTGTACCATTGCTGGTATCAGAGACTGACACTACTTCAGAGCGTTGGGAGGATTTGAAAGCTAAAAGCACTTAGGTAGGAAAAAGGACCAAAGCAATTAACCAGTCAGATACTTTCTCTCAGATAGCACGAAGACTATAGATTCATGCATAGTGAGGTATTTTTTTTTTCTCAATAGAGCTACGTTTTCATTTTCTTGGGTGTTTTTTTTTTGTGTGTGTGTGTGTGTATGGTATTCATGAAATACCAAGGTATTTGCAGTAGCTGCACACAGCAGCAGAGGTATATTTTGCATTATTACACAATTCACATTACTTTGAATTTGTACGGACATGAGTTTAAATGTAACCAATATGAATCATGATCCCAACTCTTGTCATTTCTCTGTGGACCTAGATGTTATTTTAAAAGATGGAGAAAGTCGATCCATAAGACATAGCAGTTTGTATGGCGAAGGTGGTAGATTTGGAAATGTTTTCTCAAATAAGGATACTTGTCATATGTGACTCATTTCAATGTTTGAATGTCAAAGCCAAGCCAGTGTTTGAACAGAACACATAAAATCTATAGTTCATTTCTGAATCTGTGCTTTGCTTTAAGACTTACACTGACAATTTCATTTGCTACCACCTCAGTCTAGCGAAATTTCTCCAAATTGAAATTAATAAAAGACTATGTGTAAACTACGGTGACTCTGATTTAACCTTGTTGATAAATCACCGGTTGTATGGAGATCTCAGTTATAACAACATCAGCAGTGATTTCACCAAAATGAACTTAAGAATAATAAATGTTATGGCATAAACTTATAATTATTATGAATTAGAAATGAAGAAAGAAACCATTGCTGTTGAGTGGATTCCAACTCCTAGCAACAGAGTAAAGCTACCCCATAGGGTTCAAGAGGAGCAGCCAGTGGATTTGAACTGCTGACCTTTTGGTTAGCAGCCCTAGCATGTAACCACTGTCTACTAATTAGAAATGTAATTTTTTATTTTTCATCTAACCCTCACTGACCTATCAACAGAGAACCCAGACATGCCCAATAACAATGAAATTCTTTTTTTTTCATTTGCCGACTTTCCATTGAATAAAACTTTAGATTTATCCGTACTCTTTTTTCTGTGTTGTTTAGTTATTAGACGGGAAGATGAAATATTTTTAACAGCTCCTTAGCTTAATTTGGAAATCCTGGTGGCATGGTGGGATAGGTGCTGTGTTTACTACCCAACAGGTCAGCAGTGGGAATCCCCAAGTGCTCCTTGGAAAGTCTATGGGATAGTTCTATGCTGTTTTATAGGGTCACTGTAAGTCGAAATCGACTAGATCACAGTGGATTGGTTTGGGTTAGTTTGATTTATATTGTGTGCATTGAGACCTGTAGCTCTGTATTTGTAGTCTTGCCTAATTGTAGCTTGCAAATGTTAGGTGCAGGCCTACTAACCCCTGATTCCCAATCCACCATGGTTTGAATCACTCATAATATATTAAATCAAATCCCTATCCCAATCTCTGACTCACAGCAGCCCTATGAGTTATTGTTGAGTGTCACTTAGTCAATTCCAATTCACAACAAACCTGTTGGATGGAGTAGAACTGCCCTACACATTTTGCTAGGCTGATCTCTCTTCTTCCACAGAGTTTTTAAAAAACACATTGCCATCAAGTCGATTCCAGCTCATAATGACCCTACAAAGCAGAGTAGAACTGCCCCCATAGAATTTCCAAGGAGTGCCTGGTGAATTTCAACTGCTGATGTCTTCCTTAGTAGCTATAGCACTTAACCACAATACCACCAGGGTCTCCACAGAGTTGCTAGGTGCGTTCAAACCACCAGACCTTTTTTTATTTATTTTTTATTTTTTTATTTTTTTATTTTTATCTAACATGACTGAGTGAAAATGTACATTCACGTATAAATTTACATGCCCACCTATATGCAGCTTCCACTGCTCTCCCTGTCCGGTGACTGCACACTATTCCTCTCTGCTCCATACATGTCTCATCCTCCCAACAGCCTCCTTTCCCCTCCTCTCTGTCCACTCCCCTTCCTCCAGCCAGAGGTCAGCAAGATGATATCCTATAGATGTATAGAACCATAAAGTGCTTCCAATATATGGTCACTCTGCACTGCCAAGTCCAATCCATTCCTGTCCAAAGAGTGGACCTTTGTTATAATTTATGGGAAAGGGCAGCATCAGGGCCGGGAGCCATGCTCTCAGAGGAACCCCAAAACCACTGGACCATCAATTGAGGTCTTTTAGTGGAGATCTCATGATGCACCCCTTTTTATTCTTGTGTTGCCAGTGGGACTCCTCTCTGTGAGCTCCATTGCAAACCACCAGACCTTTTGGCTAGCAGGCAAGCACTGAACCATTACGCCCCCAGGGACACTTCCTAAGCCTAAGGGATCAGTTGGAATTCTTTGCTGTTACAAAAGATCTATCAGTTAACATGGTGTATGGATCTTTGCAAACTTGTAAGATTGTTTCCATAAACTAAACCCATAGATGTGTAATTGTTAAGTCAAAGAAAACGCACATTTTAAATTTTGATACACTTGGGTAAGTTGACTTTCCAGACAATTACCGCAATCGATTTATAAGCCTACCAATGGCACCTGTTTCCACACTATCTCAAAACACAGCCTCCCATTGGAGTACAACTGTTCCATAGTGTTTCCAAAGAGTGCCTGGAGATTCCCACTGCTGACCCATTGGGTAGCAGACATAGCATCTATCCCACTACACCACCACGCTTTCCAAATTAAGATAAGGGACTATTGAAAATCCTCCCATCTTGACAAACAAATCAATAAATAACACAGAAAAAAAAGAGTATGGATAAATTTAAAGTTCTTAGAGATTTAATATGAATTTCTTTTCATTAGTGGAAGAACTTCTACATTAATTGAGATATTATATTTCTTTTTCTGTGAATCATCAATTAAAATCGTTCTGTAGCTCTTTTTTTAGTGATTTGTAGGAGTTCTTTATATGTTATGATTGTTAATTCCTTGCTGTCACATATGTTTTCCCGGTATCTTTTGAGATAGAACATGTACAATTATTGTATAATCAAATCTGTCAACTTTTTAAATGTTTCCAGCCTTGAAGCAATGTTTTAGATGATCTGCCCCACTCCAAGGTTAAAAAGCATTGTTCTCTATTGTCTAATAGCTTTTAAGCCCCAATCCTTCTGGTATCAAATTTCATTGATTAATTAATTCATGTGGATACAATATCACAATTACTTAGACTAGGCTCAAGTCCCAACCAGTGCACCTCACACACAGCTGCCATCAGTTTATTGGTGAAAGATTGCAGGTTTCATTGATGCTGAACAGGTCCCAGTTGCACTTGTAGGCTAAGATAGACTAGGAAGAAAGGCCTGGTGATCTAGTTCTGAAAATCAGCCAAATGAAAACCCATGGTCCAGTCCAGAACTGATCACAGGCATGGAGCAAGCCTACGTAATATTTTGTTCCATTGTACATGCGGTCACCCAGAATGAGGAGACAGCATAACAGTAGCTAGCAACAACATAATTTTACTACATATTTAATAGATAGCAAAGCAAATTCTATTCTCTTTATTCTTCTTTTTTCCAAAATGGACCAGCTATGTTTGTGTACTTATTCTTCGGGATGAAATTTAGAATCCGGAAATATCCCACTGAGATTTGGGGTGGCATTTCCTAAGTGTATAGATTAATCTGGACATAGATATATACAAACATAAATATTTATAGCAAGAATGTGTTATGTTTCACATTTTTTTTCAGTCTTCTTAACTCCTTAAATAGCATTTCACAATATTATTCAACTAGTTTTCCCATACTTCCTGTTATTGTTAATTTCTATAAACTGCTTCAATTTGTGCATGGGATTTATCCTCCATTCTTAGCCTCCAGCTATTTACTGTTATTGCATGGGAAAGCTATTGTTTTCTTACATCAGACAACTTACCAAACTCTTCTGTTGAACATAGTAGATTCTTAGTTAACTGTGATTTATCTATACGATAGTACTATATCAGCAGTTCACTTTTTTGTGCTCTCGTTTTCCAATAGTTATTTCTTCTTTATTTTTCTTGTACTATTGCTTTGTTTAGACCTCAAGATAATACTGAGTGACAACAGTTAATGCAAAAGAGCTTTGACTTGTCCATTTCAGCCCTTTTACTGTTTACTATGATGATTACTGATATACTTTGCATTAAGAAGTTCTTTTCTATTCCTAACATGCTAGAGATTTGTAAATTACTATCTTCAGTTCTGGATAATGAATTTTGTAAAATGCAATCTAGAACCCTAAAAAGATGACCACCTATAACATACGTATTTTACCCATTAGTCTGTTAGTACAATAAATTCTATCACATTTTAAAATTACATTAATAAGTCCCCTAACATTAAACCAATTTTATATAACCATTTGTGGAATAAAGCTGTCTTAGTCCTCTGGAACTGCTCTAACAGAAATACCACAAGTCAACGGCTTTGAAAAAAAAAACTTTTATTTTGTGACAATCTAGTAGTCTAAAAGTCCAAATTCATGGTGTCAGCCCCAGGGGAAGGCTTTCTTTGCTGGATCTGGAGGAAGGTCACTCTTCCCCTGGACTGGAAACTTCTGAGGCACAGGAACCCCAGTCTTTCTGAAGAATGTGCTCAGCTTCCTGCACTGCTTCTTGGCAAAATGAGGTCCCCAAATCTCTACAATAGCTTCTTTTCTTTATATCACAAGAGACTGCCTCAAGGCACAAAACAATCTCACACACTGAGTCCTGCCCCACCAACACAACTGAGGCCCATTCACCCTCATGAACATCATGAAGGCAGGGTTTACAACGTGGAAGAACGTCACATAGTACCAAGAATCCTTGCCTAGCCAAATTTCTACACATATTTTGGAGGGAACCCAAATCAATCCATGACAAAAGCCTTCTTGGCATATTTTCCCTTTAGCTCATTGCTGGATTTATTCATGAACATATTTTTTGGAATTTTTGCTTCTCTATTCAAGTGAGGTAGTTTTGTATTTTTTCTGTGGGAAGCTTTATTGAGTTTCATTATCAGAGACAGAAAAAATGAAGTCAGAAATATTTCATATTTTCTGTATTCTACAGTAATAAGTGTGATCTGGATATCTTCTTTTCATTACAGATGTGGTAGAATTTGCCCACAACACTATCTAAACCTAGTGCTTCTTTTTTCTTTTTAGCTACTGGGAGAAGAGAAATTTTACTGGTCTGTTAAAATTTTTCACATTTCTTGAGTCAATTTCAGATGTATAAATTGTCTTGGGGTAGGGAAACAATTACATCTAGATTTTCAGATTTGTTGGATCACATTGCATAATACATTCCCTTATTTTAAGTACTTAATTTGAACATATTTGTGGCTATGCAAGGTAGTAACCCTGGTGGCATAGTGGTTAAGTGCTACAGCTGCTAACGAGAAGGTTGGCAGTTCAAATCTACCAGTCATTCTTTGGAAACTCTATGGGGCAGTTCTACTCTATCTAGAGGATCACTAAGAGTCAAAACCAACTTGATGGCAGTGAGTTTGTTTCTTTTGTTTATGGGGGGGGTTGGTATGCAAGGTGGTAAACCAAAATACCTTATTCCTCAAACATGTCCATATCTTATCCCTCATAATCTGTGAATATTCTCTTATGTGACAAATGGAACTTGCAGATGTGATTAAGTTAAGGACCTTAGATGCGGAGATTGCTCTGAATTATCCAGTTGATCTCTAAATCCTAAGGGTCTTTATAAGAGGAAGGCAAAAAGTCAAAAGGACAAGACACAATGACAAAAGCAAGAGATTGAATGATGCCAGGGAAGGGTCTTGAGCTAAGGAGCACTGGCAGTTTCCGGAACCTGAAAAAAGGCAAAGATATAGATTCTCCCCAACAGAGAGCCTCCAAAAGGCACCAGCCCTCCTGACAGCCTTGCTTTAGCCAGTGAACCTGAGTTTGGACTTCTAGGATGAGTTCCTGTGGCTAATGTTGCAGAGAATGGGAATTCCACAACACCTAATTGTGGTCTTAAGGAATCTGTATATGGATCAAGAGGCAGTCACGTGAACAGAACAAGGGGCACTGCACAGTTTAAAGTCAGGAAAGGCATGTGTCAGGGTTATGTCCTTTCACTATACCTTTTTAACCTGTATGCTGAGCAAATAATCCAAGAAGCTGGATTCTATGGAGAATAACAAGGCATCAGGATTGGAGGACAACACATTAACAACCTGACGACACCAACTTACTTGCTGGAAGTGAAGATTTGAGGCATTTGCTGATAAAGATCAAGGACCACAGCCTTCAGTATGGATTGCACCTCAACATCAGGAAAACAAAAATCCTCACAACTGGACCAGTAAACAACATTGTCATAAATGGAGAAAGGGTTGAGGTTGTCAAAGATTTCGTTTTACTTGGGTCCGCAATCAACTTCCTTGGAAGCAGCAGTCAAGAAACCAAAAGACACATTGCACTGGGATAATCTGCTGCAAAGGACCTCTTCACAGTATTCAAAAGTAAGGATGTCACCTTGAAGACTAAAGCACAAATGACCCAGCCAAGCCAGCCAAGTGCCATTGAGTCGGATCTGACTCATGGCAGCCCTAGGGGCCAGGGTAGAACTGACCCCTAGAGTATTCAAGGAGTGCCTGGTGGATTTGAACTGCCGACCTTCACGACATATGCATGGGAAAGCTGGATTACGAACAAAGAAGATCGAAGAAGAATTAATGCCTTTGAATTGCGGTGTTGGAGAAGAATGCTGAGTGTATGGTAGACTGCCAAAAGAACAAACATCTGTTTTGGAAGAAGTACAACCAGGGTGCCTTTACAAACAAGGATGGCCAAACTTTGTCTGATTTACTTTGGACATATTACCCATAGGGGCCAGTCCCTGGAGAGGGACATCACGCTTGGTAAAGTAGAGGGTCAACAAAAAAGAGGAAGATGCTCAGTGAGACGGACGGACACTAGCTGCAACAACAGGCTCCGACAGTCAAGCGCAGTGACAGTGAGGATGGCACGGGACTGGGCAGCGTTTCATCCTGCTGTCCATTGGGTCGCTGAGAGTGGAGACTGACGTGACAGTACCTAACACCGTGTTCTCTGTGTCTTTATTTGCATCCGTGGCAAGGAGTTCTGTCTTGCTTCCATAGGTGAGAGAATGACGTGGGAGATTTTACAATTTTAGAAAGCCTACTCTGTGGGGGGGGTTGGAATATGGGGTGTGGATTAGAAGGCAAGTATGGAGGCAGCTAGGAGATTCCCTTGGACAAAAGAGACGGAATGCCTGAATGAGGCCACGCAGTGAAGACAGAGCAAAAGCGCGGAAAATCCAAAACCCAAACCCACGGCCACTGAGTCTATTCCAACTCACATTGACCCTACAGGACAAACTAGAACTGCTCCATATAGTTTTCAAGGAGTGTCTGGCAAATTTGAACTGCCACGTTAGCAGAAGTGGCGCTTAACCACTGTGTCATCGAGTTTCCAAAACGAGAGGCCATTAGATATCATTATCTTATTTTATAGATGAAGAAAGCCAAGGCCAGGCAGAAGATGAAAGTAACTTAGCCAAAGTCAAATGGATAGTTAGCAGCAGAGAAAGAGACTCAAAGCCAAGTCACCCACCTGCCTGTCTGGGCTCTCTGTTCTGCACTGTGTCATGGTTTGGGAATCCCTGGGGCTGATTCCATGACTCCATTCCATTTCCCTGGGTCACTCCGCATGAACACCTCAACTTTTTCTTTCTCTAATCTTGTCCCTAATCACCAAGCTCTCTGAGAACTTGACCGTGCCCTCATCCAACATAATCTGTTCAGGAGAATCTTAGTTCTGCTGTGCTGCCATAACAGACATACTGCAAGGGGGTTCAGGGGGTACAACTTAGTAGTTTTTTGTTGTTTTTAGGTGCCATCAAGGTGGTTCTATCTCATTAGTGACTATATCTACAAGAGAATGAAATACTGCCTGGTCACCACTGGGGCAGTCCTACTCTGTCCTATGGTGTCACTATGAGTTGGAATGGACTTGATGGTAACAAGTATGTGTGTGTGTGTGCATGTGTTTTAATTTAATTTTTTAATAGTTAGGATTTGAAGCCTTGGTGGTGTAGTCATTAAGAGCTCAGCTGCTGTCCAAAACATTGGCAGTTCAAATTCACCAGCTAAACTTTATTCTCTCCCAGTTCAGCAGGCTAGAAACCTGAATTCAGGGCACCAGCTCTAGGCAAAGATTTTCTCTGTCCATGACAGAGAAAATCCTTGTCTCACTTCCTTCTTGGTTGTCCTTGGAGGACTCCGAACACCACCCATCTCCCTCGTTTCTGCCTCCTTGCTTCCATACCTAATCAACTTCCTTTATATCTCAGAAGTGACTGACTTAAGGCACATCCTAGTGGATAGGGCTTCATTACCATCACACAGAAAACCCTCCTGTCAGATGGAATTATGTTTGCTGGTAGAGGGATCCACTATGATTCAGAATCCACTTGATGATACTTGTGTTTTGGTTTGTTTTTCTTTGTTGTATTGGAGACTGGAGACTCTCATAGCATAATGGTTAAGTGCTCCAGCTGCTATCCAAAATGTCACCAGTTCAAATCCACCAGGCACTCTTTGGAAACTCTATTGGGCAGTTCTGGTCTGGCCTATAGGGTCACCATGAGTTGGAATCAACTCAGTGGCGATGGATTTGGCTTTGTCATTTGTCTCTTTGTTTTATTAGGGTTAGAGTTTACAACAAGAAGCCGTGGTTGTACAGTGGTCAATGCACCCCGCTGCTAATCAAAAGACTGGCTGGCGATTCAAATCCACCAGCTGCTCTTCCAGAGAAATGTGTGGCAGTCTGCCCCATAAATATTTACTGCCTTGCAAACCTAATGAGTTACTACTACTCACCTTGCAGGGTCCCCAGGAGTCAGAATTGACTCAGTGGCAGTGCATTTGGTTTTTTTTATGGGGCTTGCAAACACTGTGTATTTTGCAAGGGACACAGCTCAATCTCTAATGGACACCACAGTGACGAAGCCCTGGCAAGGAAAAAGCACAGACACGGCCCCATACAAATCCAAGACAGACAACACAGACAGCAGCAAGTGTGACGAGAGCCGACAGACAGGGCCAGCATTAGCTTCATACGTACATCACCAGGCGGGAATGCATTTCCATCATGACCATGTCAAGTCTGCATGCGTTTTGGCATATTTAAAAATCAATTGGTTTCAGGCATTTGGGGCATTAGTGAATGTCACATTCAAAAAATTTTTTCTTACTGTGCTATACTGAGTGCTCTTTCTGCCAGAATGCATTCCCCTTGCATTCTTTTTTTTTTTCCTGACAAGTAAAAAGAAGAAAAATAGGGGTTGGGGGGCTTCCAAATTTTTGCACTAAGTTTAAGTGCGAAAACCTTTACTTTATCATACTGGTAGTTGGTACCATACTCCTGGTTAAACTACTGTCCTCCTAAAATCTCAGCTGCACATTCTTCTCTAGAAAATGAGAGTGAATTTGGGGAGGAGTATAGGGTCGTGATGAGTTGGAATTGACTCAACAGCAGTAGGTTTGGTTGGGTTCCTGTAAGGTTTAGAGCCCTGATGATACAGTTGTTAAGAGTTACGCTGCTAACAAAAGATCAGCAGTTTGAGTCCACCACCTACTCTTCGGAGACCCTCTGGGGCAGTCCTCTGTCCTATAGAGTCACTGTGAGTTGGAATGCACTTGATGGCAACGTGTGTGTGTGTGTGTGTGTGTGTGTGTGTGTGTGTGTGTGTGTGTGTGTGTGTGAACTTAATTTTTTAATAGTTAGGATTTGGAACGCTGGTGGCACAGAGGGTAAGAGCGCAGCTGCTGGCCAAAACACTGGCAGTTCAAATCCATCAGCTGCTTCTTGGAAACCTTACAGGAGCAGTTCTACACTACCCTATAGGATCACTCTAAGCCAGAATTGACTCAACAGTATTGACTGTAGTAAAGATTAAAGGACTTCAACTAAACTCCTTTATAAAAGTACATAAAGTGTTTTCGAGAATGTTAATAAGAATAGTGTATGTAAACAGTAGCTGTGGTCAGGGGAGTTTAGTAGTTTTGTTGTTGTTTTTAGGGGCCATCAAGATGGTTTTACCTCGTTAGTGACCGTATCTATCTACGGTCACTGGCCAGTTCTGTGCCATCCTCGTGGTCATTGTTATGCTTGAGACCATTGTTTAAGCCACCTCTGTCAATCTATCTAATTGAAGGTGTTTCTCTTTTCACTGATATTGCACTTGAGTTGATTTTGACTCACAGTGACCCTATAGACAGACCCTTAAAACAAACACTAACACACATGTACAGGATTAAATAAGCACACCAGGCCAGCAGCAAGAATAAGAAGGCAAGAGGGGACAAGAAAGCTGGATGAATGGAAATAAGGAATCCAAGTTCAAGAAGTATACAGTGTTGACATGTTATGAAGCTGGCAACCACTGTTGCAAAGCAATATGTGTAGTAATTGTTGTCGTGGGTTGAATTGTGTCCCCCAAAAACATGTGGATCAATTTGGCTGGGCCATGATTTCTTATGCAGTATGGTTGTCTATCATTTTGTCATTTGATGGAATTTTCCTTGTATTATAAATTCTATCACTATGATTTAGTAAGATGTATTATCAGCAATTATATTGATGAGGTCTACAAGATTAGATAGTGTCTTATTAAGCCAGTCTCTTTTGAGATACAAAAGAGAGAAGCGAGCAGAGATACACAGGGACCTCATGTCACCAAGGAAGCAGTGCCGAGAAAAGAACAGTTCCTTTTGACTGGGGTCCCTGAGGGGTGTAGCTTCCAGACCAAGGGGGTACTGATGAGAATGACTTTCCTCCCAAGCCAACAAAGAGAGAGAGCCTTCTGTTGGAGCTGACACCCTGAATTTGGAATTCTCCCCTACTAGACTGTTAGAGAATAAACTTGTCTTTCTTAAAACCATCCACCTGTGGTATTTCTGTTATAGCAGCACTATGTGACTAGACAGTTGCTTAATGAGAAACTAACTTGCTTTATAAACTTTCATCTGAAGTGCAATAAAAAATAAATAAGTAAACTAAGTCACTGTTTCATGTTGAATTGTGTCCCCCAAAAAATGTGTATAGCAATTTGGCTGGGCCATGATTCCCAATACTTGGTGATTGCCCTCTGTTCTGTGATCTTCCTATGCTGTAAATCCTAATCTTTGCATATGGTTAATAGATGTCATTACGTTCAAAAGGATTGGGGGGAGGCTATGACAGAAACACCAGTGGCGTAGTGGTTAAGTGCTACATCTGCTAACCAAAAGATTGGTAGTTCAAATCCACCAGGGACTCCTTGGAAACTCTATGGGGGCGATTCTACTCTGCCCTATAGGGTCTCTAAGAGTCAGAATTGACTCAGCAATGGTGGGTTTTTTGAGGGTTATATAACACCCTTCCTAAAGTCACCTCCCTGCTCCATTGTTGAGGGCGTTTCTCCAAAGTGTGGCTTGTACCACCATTTGTCCTTTGATCTTATAAGTGACAAAACAAAAGGGAAGCAAGCAGAAAGTCGAGGACTTTATACCAACCAAGAAAGTGGCACCAAGAGCAGAGCACATCCTTTGGACCTGAGGTTCCTGTGCCAAGATGCCCTCAGGTCAAAGAAAGACTGATGCCACACAAAGAGCTTCCTTCAGAGCCAACAGAGAGAGGGTTCCCCTGGAGCCAGTGCCCTTAATTTGGACTTCCAGCCTACTGGACTGTGTAAGAATAAACTTTTATTGCTAAAGCCATCCACTTGTGTTGGAGCAGTACTGGATGACTAAACCAGTCACTTACACATAAAAAATTTTTTTGAAAAAAAAAATAAAGTAAACCTTATAGGGCAACACTACCCTGTCATGAGTGGTTTCCAAGTCCAAATAGACTGGACAGCACACAACAACATCAAATGTTGCTAGGATTTAAAAAAAAAAAAAAAAAAAAACTATGTAAAACACTGAGTGCAAAAAGACAAATAGCAACAAAAAAAAAAAAGACAAGAGGCACAATCCTGGGACTGATGGAACCTGAGGCAATGGAAATGAGACTGTGGGGAAGGGGTGAGTGAGCTAGACGCTGCAGACTACTCAGGAATTCCGGAAACCTGACAAACCCAGGTTAAAGCAACACAGATGGCTCAGTGTAGACACCAAGAAAGTCAGAGAGAGAAGGAACCAGCTGGTGCCGGACTTGGCTGCATGTGAAGAGAAAATACTGGAAAGGCAAGTAGGAAGGGAACATCTTAGGTAAAAATAAACAGAAAAAATTAAAAACACAACAGACCAAACTTTAACAAGCTCAGTCACGAAACTTCGGGATCTCACAGCGAGGAGATGTGATCTTCTTACTAAAGACAGATCAGTAATGAAAAGTCAGCAGTGTATCATGAAAACCAGAGGCTTTGTGCATGAAATAGGAGCCGGGGCCTGGGTGTTGTGGGTACCGACCGACGTGGACGGATGATTGTTGCTGGGATTATGCTGTTACTGCACCCACGTCTGTCAACCCAGAAGGGAGCAGAAGTGTTCTTATCTTGCCGAGGACCCAGGTACGCAGGTGAGGCTACTGAGCACTAAGCAATCTTAAGTGTTAACGCAAACAGCAGTCATCTATCCGGTAATGCAATGCCTGAATGGTATCTGGAGGCATATGGAAACGAACAGCATGACAAACTAAAGGTATTTTTTCTTGAAAGGAAAGAAACAATAGCCTTTGAGTTGACTCCAGCTGCGGTGACTTCATAATGATCAGAGTAGAAGCACATAGGCTTTCCAGTGACTGATTTCTCTGAAGTGGATCACCAGGGCTTTCTTCTGAGGCACCTATAGGTGGACTTGAACCTCTAACTTGTCATTAGTGGCCAAGCACATTAACCATTGCACCACCCAGGGGCTCCACTGAGGATAGACTGTGAGAAAAAGAGACAAGGAAGCACACAAGCCCACCCCTTGCACCATCAAACCTGCAGAGGATGACATGCAGCTTAGATGCACCACCAAGAGATGTGATTGCCAGTGTAGCCTTTTAACTCTGATTTGTTGTGTCTCCAAATTACATTCCCCTCGTCTCCAAAATCTGGTCACCTAAGGAAGACATGGCAGTTCAACAGACCACACTAAGACGCCTCCACTATGACTTGGGGTCACCTCCCAAATACACCATGACCAACTTGCAGGGGAGCAGTTATTGTTGGCTGACTGGCAGACACTCTGGGGTAGATGAGCCATTTACCAGCTCCACTCCACAGAGGGCCAGGAGGGAAGATGGTTACACCATTTGTAGTCGTGAAAGAACGGTGATAAGTGTGCAAGCATCACTGGCTCAGACAGACGGGTTCACTGTGACTAGACACAGCCTGGATTCTAGCACACAGCGGGCCAGGAGACGGATGGTGCACACGGGCCACTCTTCTCTGATTCCCTTCTCTTTCCCTCCCCAAGTACCCAGGAGGAGGGGTGACCCAGCTAAGAACAGGGCAGCAATATCAGAAAACATCTCACAAGTGACTATTTCAAAAGAATTGGAAAAGGTGACATTTTCCATTATGGCCCAGTGTGTCGGTGCTAACATTCCCCTTTTCTTAACCACAGGGTCTCCACCGCCTCCTGCAGCCTCTAGACTTCACTTCTAATAGGCTCTGCAGAGGAGAGGTTTTGTCTTGCTGACACATCTTATTTCCACTCCTGTGGACGTAGAGAAGGCTACTTTGTTAGTGTCTGACTCCAGCTGGGCCACAATGGGATCCTGGCCACTGAGCTGAAGTGGCTGGAAGATTGCTCCCACCTTAGTCAGACCTTCTTATGAGACCCCTCTCCCACCTACCTCTGTAAGCACAGCCTCACACTCCAGCGACACTGCAGTCCCATGGACCTTGACTCATTCCACCCGAGTTTGCTTTGTACCAATCAAACCAGTGGTCATCAAACCGATTCCTACTCATGGTGACCCCAAGTGCATCAGAGAGGAACTGTGCTCTGTAGTGTTTTTGGTGACTGATTTTTCTTGAGTAGATCACCAGACTTTTTCTCCAGGATGCCTCTAGGTGGACTCAGACCTCCAACTTCAAGGTTGGGGACTGCTCAGTGGGCAACTGAGCGGGTTATTTACTCTCTGCAGGGCAGTGGTTACTAAAGCCTAATTTCCCCCCCAGCTGAGGAAAGAAGTAAATTGCCAACTGTAACATTCTATGCCACAGAAGCACCTTCTTAGCCCGTAGACACTGAGCAGGAGCTCAGTGATAAGGCAAAAAGCGCATACGAGGTCCAACAAGTCTGTGAACTTAATTGTTGTAAGTGCTACATACCTCACTGCTGAATATCACTACAGTCACCTTCGAAGTACTCCCCTTGGGAAGCTATGCACTGATGCCAGGGCCTAGTCCACGCTTCAGAGCAACTTGGGAACTCTTTCTGGAATGGCCATTGCACATGGCAGCACAGTGGCAAGTTTATGAACTTAATTGTACAGTTGTCTGTGAGGGAGTTTTTAGCCTGTAAACAAATAACTGTGTTGGAACACTCTCCCCACTCACTGATCTGGCCCCCAATGACTTCTTTACCCAGAGATAAAGGAAATATTGAAAGGAAGACTTTTGGATGATATTTCAGGACATCAAGGGTAATAGGACAACAGCTCTGACAGCCACTCCAGAAACAGAGTTAAAAAATCACTTGAAAGAGTGGGCTAGGAGCTGGTGTGAGTGCATAGCTTCCCAAGAGGAGTACTTCAAAGGTGACCATAGTGATATTCGGCAGTGAAGTCCATAGAAGTTTTTCTAGGATGAGCTCATAAGCTTAATTGTCAGACCTTGTATGTATCAGAACCGAGAACAGTCTGTGTTTCATTCACGTATGCAACAGGGCTTTTATTCAGTGTCCACCATGGCCAGGCGCTTTTCTAGGTGCTGAAAACACACCACTGGACAGTAGCACATATAATGTAAGGGTCCTTATTCTCAAGGGAGCCGCATTCCACTGGGCTGAGAACCAACGCTGAAACCAGCGACTCTGGGACAAGTCTCATTACTGCTCTGCTCATAATTACTTAATTTATAAATGGAACGAACAATGGTAACTGCCTTATGGGGCTACTGTGACCTTTTTGTAAAGTGCTATCCAGATGTTAGTTATCATCAGTAATATTTTCACAGCCTAGACCCAAAGCAAGCCTGGTGGCAGACACAGTGCCTAAGAGCTCAGCTGCTACCCAAAAGATTGGCAGCTCAGATCTACCAGCCAGTCTTTGGAAACCCTATGGGGGCAGTTCTACTCTGTCCTGTAGGGATGCTCTGAGTCACAATCAACTTGGTGGCTTCAGGTTTGAGGGTTTTTTTTAGATCCAAGGAGCATTAGTTCTAAGAGAAGAGGACGAAAAGAGTTTGATGACCCTAATCCTCTCTGTTCTGGGCAGTACAGCAGCAGTCTCAGATTTAGTCCCTCCCCAAGCTAATAGGGTCATCACTGTATGTTTTCTGAGTACTCCTTGTGCTCTGTTTTTGTTATGGTGTTCAACGCCCTGTACAAGCACTGAACACCACAACAGTCCACTGCTCTAAACAGCCTGGGGGACATGTTCCTTAGCTTTCAACTACTTACCCCTAGCACCTAGCACAGTGGCAATGTCACAGAGCTACTTAAGAATAGCAAAATTTAGACAACTCTGTTATGATTGAGTAGACATGAGCAAATGCCATGTCTCTGGATAGCATCGCTCTGTTTGTTACGTACTCACCACCATCACCACCAGATGCCATGACTCTAACTCTTGGCAATTCTGTTACCAATCTCCCGTTGGCATAAAGGGGCCTTGTCTTTCCCCAAGTAACAGTAGGTGAGGAAGACAGAGTTGGTCATAACTTTGGCAAATTTATTTTATTTGTGACAGGTAAAAAGGATCAGCGGGGGACCGAGCCTCTCCAAAAGACTGAATCACCCAGTTAGTAAAACCAAACCCGCTGCTGCTGAATCGATTCCCACTCATAGCAACCCTATAGGTCAGAGTAGAACTGCCCTATAGGTCAGAGTAGAACTGCCCTATAGAGTTTCCTAGGAGTGCCTGGTGGACTTGAACTGCTGACTTTTTGTAGAGGGCTATGGTAATCAGGCTACGCATATTTGTGAGGTGCACATGTATCTTCCATAATATGGAGACACTTTAGCATCACTGAGCATGCTCAGTCTTGGCCTTGCATCCAGGGCCTTGCTTGGAATCTGCAGAGTGGTTCCAAGTTGCTTCTACCCCAAGTCAGATAACGATCCACTCTTGTTCAAACTACACACACTTGGCACCTGGTTTCCTGAGACAACAACAACTCAGGAGGAACAAGGAAGGAAAAAAAATGAAGAAGTTGTTACTAAGAATGTGGGCATGAGGTCCAGGATGTTTACCAACGTGTCTCTTGTCAACCTTCTTTATCTCCGTCTCACCTGTGTTAGAGTAGACCTCTGCTCCATAGAATTTTCTATGGCTGGGTTTTGGGAGTACATCACCAGGCCTTTCTTCCAATATGCCTCTGGGTGGGCTTGAAACTCCAACCTTTTGATTAGCGGCCAGATTTTTAATCATTTATACCACCCAAGAACTCCATGCTGAACACGTCATACCCTTGAAGAGCTAATGTTTTAGTCAGCTAGTGCTGCTCTAACAGAAATACCACAGAGCAGATGGCTTTAACAAAGGAGTTTAGTTTTACACAGACTGGTAGGCTACAAGTCCAAATTCAGGATGTCCTCTTGAGGGGAAGGCTTTCACCATTGCCAGTCTTTGTCCAGGAAGCATCTTGGCACAGAAACCTCAGGTCTGAAGGACACACTCTTCTCCCTGTGCTGCTTTCTTGATGGTGTGAGTTTCCCAATTCTCTGCCTGCTTCCCCTTCCTTTTATCTCTTGTAGGATGAAAGGATAAAGGGTGGTACAAGCCACACTCCAGGGAAACTCCCTTTATAGTGGAGCAGGGAGGTGATCCTATAAAGGGATTTACAATCCCACCCTAATCCTTTAACATACATCATAAAAAAACCACAAAATGGAGGACAACCACAAAATACTGGGAATCACAGCCTAGCCACATGGCTACACATATTTTGGGGGCGACACAATTCAATCCATGACTGCTAAATGTGTAGTTTACTCTCTGTCATGGATTAAATTATGCACCACCACCTCCTCCAAACCGTCTTCTTTGTATAATCCAGCTTCTCAGATTATTTGCCTGGCCCACAGACTGGGCCAGGGTACACCCCTGAAGAACACCTTTCCTGACTTTAAACCATGCAGGGTCCCCATGTTCTGTTCACTTGTCTGCTTCTTGATCCATATACAGATTCCTTAGAAGCATAATAAGTGTTCTGAAATTGCCATTTTATGCAGTGTTAGCCGTAATTGGTTATGATCCACATAGTCGAATGCTTTTGCATAATCAATGAAACGCAGGTAAGCATCTTTCTGGCATTCTCTGCTTTCAGCCAAGATCCATCTGACATCAGCAATGGTATCCCTGGTTCCACCACCTCTTCTGAATCCAGCTTCAATTTCTGGCAGTTCCCTGTCAATATACTGTTGCAATAGCTTTTGAATAATCTAGAGCAAAATTTTACTTGTGTGTGATATTAATGTTCAGTAATTTCCACATTCAGCTGGATTACCTTTGTTTGGAATGGGCATAAATCTGCATCTCTTCCAGTCATTTGGCCAGGTAGCTAGCCTCTGAATTTCTTGACATAGATAAATAAGTACTTCCAGCGCTGCATCTGTTTGCTGAAATACCTCGATTGATATTCCATTAATTCCTGGAGGCTTGTTTTTTGCCACGGCCTTCAATGAAGCTTTGACTTCTTCCTTCAGTATCCTTGGTTCTTGATCATGTACTACCTCTTCAAATGTTTGAACATTGACCAGTTATTTCTGGTATAACAACTCTGTGTATTCTTTCCATCTTCTTTTGAGTTAGTATTTTCCCTGCAGAATCCTTCACTATTGCAACTCGAGGCTTGAATTTTTTTTCAGTTCTTTCAGTCTGAGAAATGCAGATCATGTTCTCCCTTCTGATTTTCCATTTCCAGGTCTTTGGATATTTCATTATAATATTTCGTTTTGTCTTCTTGAGCTGGCTTTTGAAATCTTCTGTTTAGGTCTCTTACTTCACCATTCCTTCCTTTTGGTTTAGCTGCTCGACTTTTGAGAGCGAGTCAGAGTCTGTTCTGACATCGAATTTGGTGTTTTCTTTCTTTCCTGTCTTCTTGATGACCTCTTGTTCCCTTCACAGATGACATCCTTGATGTCATTCTACAGTTCATCTGATTTTTGATCACTAGTGGTCATCACATCAGATCTGTTCTTGTGATGGTCTTTAAACTCATGAGGGATATACTCAAGGTCATACTTAGGTTCTTGTGGACTTGTTCTAATTTTCTTCAGTTTCAGTTTGAATTTGCATACGATTGATTGATGATCCGTGCCACAGTCAGCACCTGGTCTTGTTCTGACTGCTGATATGGAGCTTTTCTATCATCTTTTCCCACAGATGTAGCTGTTATAATATGACTGTAATCTAGTATATAAAATAGTAAGTACAAATAGAAAGTGGAAGCTAAAGCATAAAAATGTTTAATTACTTGCCCAAAGCCACTCAGCTGGGAAGCTCCAAAGCCTGAATTCACAGTCCTGCACCCTGATTGGAAAGCCTCTCCTTTCCTGACCTCCACACTAAGTAGCTGCTGATGCTGTTGAACCCAAGATACCCCCAAAATAATTTCCGTCTGGTTACATGGCATTCACACCTACTTCGGTGAGTTCCTGGGACATCTAAGTGTTGTTACGAAGCCTGTGACCCAGCCTAGATAAATGAAGCAAGTTAACTGGTAAGCAAAGTATGTACAGGTTCACAGCAAGGAGGATATGCACAGGTTTTCCATAAATAGGGTACACACAGGCTTACTTTTGTTTATTTTCTAACCTGAGCGCACCATTGCCTCTGTTTTTCACCACATCAAAGATTAGTAAACTTGTGTGTGCCTTGCTTATTGGATAATCCATTCTCGCTCAGTAAAGAAAACCATAAAGGAAGAATTTACCTACCGCTGCTGAGAAACTGCCAACCTCTGCAATGAAGACCAGAGCTAATGTGCTGAGATTAAAGGGACCACGTGAACGACGTCAGCCAGGGGAGTGAACAATGGCTAAGGACATTCAGGCGTTCTGAGGATGCTCCAGAAGAACAAGAGCCCTGGAACAGGCTGTAAGGGTGAGGCCAGCTGGCCTGCCTGGGAACACAGGAAGCCTGGGCTGCCACTGACATTCTCTTTTAGCTCAAGGTGAGGACCACTGATCCAGACAAGAGCTGCCACTTCCTTGGGTGACCAGGACAACTAAAGGAAATCTTGGCCTGAGTGGAACGGAGAGAGGCAGAGAGAACCAAGGACATGCCACCAATATCTCTTCTTTCTGTGCCGCAGCACTTCCGTCATTGCTTGGCCAGTTCTCGGTAAATTCTGTTCCATATTTTTATCTTCTCCTGCATAACGCTCCCCTCCTTCACTAGACTACAAGTTCTTAGGCTCAGAAACCAGGTCTTGCACCAGTTGTTTCCAACCCACCTAGAGCAGAAGGGAATGAAAGACATAAAGCAAATATGAGCCTACGAGGCAGAAAGGACCATGTAATCCTGAGATGACATCAGCATGAGACCAGAAGTAATAGATGGGGCTTAGCCACCACCAATGCCTGCCCTGAGAAGGAATGCAACATAGAATCCCTGACGTAATGGGAGGAAAATGTGTGTGCAGAGCATGAACTCTATCAAAAGGACTGGACCTGATGGTCCAAGAGACTGGAGGGTCCCTGAAAGACATGGCTCCCTGGATTCTCTATTAGTCTGAGCTGAAACCATTCCTGAAGCCAATTCTTCAGACAAAGATTGGACTAGACTGTAAGACATAAAATGATACTGGTGAAGAGTATCCTTCTTGGCTGAAGTAGAAACATCAGGCTAACTAGGCAGCTCCTGTCCAGAAGTGAGATGAGAGGGCATAGTGGGACAGAAGCTGGATGAATGAACACAAGAAATACAGGATAGAAAGGAGGAGCGTGCTGTCACAGGATGGGGAGGGCAGCTAGACAAACTGGCTTGGATTTTAAACTTCCACTTCAACTACAATAAAAATATTTTGAAAGAAAGAAAGGAGGGAGGGAGGAGGAGATGAAAGAAGGAAGGGAGAGAGGGAGGCAGGCAGGCTGGCAGGAAGGCAGGAAGGCAAGAAGGTGGGAGGGAGAGAGGGAGGGAGGGAGGGAAGGAAAGCAATAGGGAATGAAGGAAAGAAAGCAAGAGAGACAGAAAGAGAAAGAAAGAGAGAGAGATGGAAGGAAGGGAGGAAGGGAGGGAAGAAAGGAAAGAAGAAAGTAAGGAAGGAAGGAAAGATGGAAGGAAGGAAAAGAGAAAGAAACCACATCTCACCTACCTTGCGCATCACGTAGCACACACCACCTATGAAGACTGACTTGGGTGTACCCAGTGCCCAGTGCAGGGAACCACCTGGCACAGTGAGTGGCATCTACCTCTGGAGTGACAGCTTATGGTCTAGGAGAAAATCCCCACTAGCCAGAAGGGTGCTGCATACCCCAGCTGGGAGGCAGACACAGAGCCCTCCTCTGCCCAGCTTTATATCCTGGGCCTGCTAGAAGCGTGATATTCAGAGCAGATGTGTGCTCTCACCCCTTGGTGAGGGCAGCTGTCTCTATGCTCTGTGCCATCCTGGAGGCGGTATCGCCCAGGACCCCTGACAGCTCAGGCCTGGCCCTGAGGGGCCCACTGAGGCCTGAAATGCCTCCCTGTCCCAGAAAAAGCCTATGCCCGCCTCGTTGGCAGAGTGCAGCTGTGGCTGTTGCTGAAGCGCCTTCTTGCGTGCAATAACCTCTCATTATATTTTAATGTTGTTGTAACTTTATGGCTTAATCAGTATTTGCAATTTGTTAGTAGCCTGGGTGGTCATAAAAGTGTTTTCCAGGTACTGAAACATCCCATCAAGGTTTGTAAAGCAGTGGTTCTTAGTTTATCATGCTCATAAAATGCCCTGGC
The DNA here is from genome assembly GCA_028571685.1 of Heterohyrax brucei. Classification (NCBI taxonomy): domain Eukaryota; kingdom Metazoa; phylum Chordata; class Mammalia; order Hyracoidea; family Procaviidae; genus Heterohyrax; species Heterohyrax brucei. The sequence continues at coordinate 67,044,862 of CM053160.1, read as the reverse complement.
AATTTGACAGATATAATAACTTTTTTTATCAAGTGTCTAATTTGAGAGGAAATTAAGCCATATGTTACACGCAGCTCACATTGGGGTTGGGAGCTCTGCAGCCAGCGAGCCTCCCAGGATGCCTTGCTCCTCACCCCATCTGGCCCCTTCAGCAAAGGGCCAGGTTCATTCCTGCCCTTCGTACAGGTCCTGATGACAGCTCCACAGAGCTGGGGGCAAGTGTCTCTGAACCTGCGGCCTGGCCTGTGTGGGCACCTCGGATGAGACAGTGTCTTCCTGGTGTGGCTCCAGAAATGGTTGGAAATTAGTCCTTAAAAAGGTAGTTAAACTAAAGCTGATGAATGTTTTGAAATTGGGTTGGTTCAGACTCATGGTGACCCCATATGTTACAGACTAGAACTGCTCCATACAATGTTCCATGGCTGTAAGCAAATGGATTGTTAGGCTTTCCTTCCACGGCTGGGTAGATATGAACCACCAATTTTTTGGTTAATAGCCGAACAGAAATCATTTATACCACCAGCCCAACTAATTTCTCTCCTCTGTGTCCATCCCAGAAAGCCTGGTTCCACAGTGGTTAAGTACTATGGCTGCTAACCAGAAGGTCGGCAGTTCAAACCCACTAGGTGCTCCTTGGAAACTCTGTGGGACAGTTCTCTTCTATCCTACAGAGTCATTGCAGTTGGAATCGACTCCACAGCAGTGGATTTGCCTTTGGTTTTGGGTGTCCACACCTTAAAGCTGATGTGCCCAAGGCCTAATTCATGTTGGGTCACAGATGAAACAAACAAGTCAGTTATCTATCCTTCACTTACCAAGCTCATCTTCCTTGCATGGATCCACTCCAGCCTCTCCTGCTTTTCTGCAAGCTTTGTCCAAGGAAGACAGCAATCTTAAATCAGAAAGATCAACAGAAAAATGTTTTTTTCTCCCAATAACATTGGTTTGCTCTTTCTCTGAAATGTCAAGTGTTCATTTTTCTCAGTATGTTGTTGAATCAAAGAACAAGTTTGGTCAAGGATCCTGGTGAGCGGGTGAAGAGCCCATGACCACCACACCACACTAAATTATGAGTGGTCCATAAATTACCGACATCAGCCTCTTCCGTTGCCCAGCAACATAGTTCATGTTGATTTTCCCTTTAACCTACCACGCAGAGTCAGTTTCACCACTGATGGTGAACAGTGCTCATCTGACTTTCCAACTTGCAACAGCAAAAGTTTCCTCCACTCCTAAATGATCTGGAAAATGGAGTGCGGACCACCTAAGGATGTCATTCATCAACATCCATTGAATATTCACTGGGCAGCTGTGATATGGTCAGCAGCATCAAAAACTCTAAAGAATCCAGAGACAACTAAGACACAGTCCCAAGGTCCCGCCATCTGACTAAGGAGACTGGGCAGAAAAACAGTGATAGGACTGCGGTGTGTCTGTGAGGGCCTGTAGAACACAGACGGGGGCTCCCATTTGGCCTGACTTTTTAGTCATCTGGTACTGCTTAAACAGAAACACCACAAACGGATGACTTTAACAAAGAAAAGCTTATTCTCACACAGTCCAGTAGGCCAGAATTCAGGATGCTGGCTCCAGAGGAGTGTACTTCGTGTCTGCCACCTCTGGAGGAAGTTCTTTGTGTTACTTAGTCTTTCTTTGGTTCGAGAGTAGCTTGACAGAGGAACCTCAGGTTGGAAGGATACCTCTGCTCCCAGTGCTGCATTCTTGCTGACATGAAGTCCCCAGCTCTCTGCTTGCTTCTCTTTCCTTTGATGCTGCAAGCCACACTGCAGGAAATCTCCCTTGACAATAGAGCAGGGAGGTGACCCTAGGGAAGATGTTATAGTCGCACTCTAATCTTCTTCAGCATAATCCAGTCTATTAAACTTACAGCATAGGAAAATCACAGAATGGAGGGTAATCATATAATGCTGGGAATCATGGCCCAGCCAAATTGCTGTACACATTTTTGAAGGGAAACAATACAATCTATGACACCTGGGATGAGGTGTGGCTAACACCATGGAAGGCTATTCAAGAGTAGTGACCTTTGATACAGTGATAAACAAATGAATAAATCTAGCCTGGTACACAAGGATGGAGATGAAGGGCTTTAGATGGACAAGGAGCTGAACGTTTGCAAACACAAAACTTAGAAGGGGAAGAAGACCAAATCTGTTGTTGTTGAGTCAATTCAAACTTATAGTGACCCTATAGGACAGAGCAGAACTGTTCCATAGAGTTTCCAAGGAGCAGCAGATAGCTCCTAACCGTTGACCTTTCGGTTAGCAGACGTAGCACTTAACCACTGCACCACCAGAGTTGCTAGTACGAGAAAGAACCAGGAAACAGCATAGTGGAGCAACTGTTGTATGTAGGTCATGGGTGATAGTGACCAGACAGCTGGAAAAAATGCCAAAGCCAGACCCATTATATGCCTGGTATCCCCGGGTAAGGAGTTTAAAATTGATGTTGAAATTGTGAGTAGCCTTAGAGGTCACATAAGGTCCCATACCACATTTGAGATCACAAAGACATCAAATAATGATCAATTAAACCAGAGCAGAATGGTAGGTTTGCAGCCAGGATATAGGAGATTGTGTCATTTTTTAGCTATCTATCATTCAGTATGGAAACTTTGGTCGCATAGTGGTTAAGTGCTACATCTGCTAACCAAAAGGCTGGCAGTTCAAATCTGCCAGGCACTCCTTGGAAACTGTACAGGGCAGTTCTATTCTGTCCTGTAGGGTCCCTGTGAGTTGGAATCGACTCAGCAGCACTGGTTTTTTGTTTGTTTGTTTGTTTTGTTTTGTTTTTGTCTTTTTATCATTCAGTATTTTCCTCCACATCTCTCTCCCTACCTTTCAATAAGTACCCTAAACTCCCTTTGGAGAGAAACCCCCACTTTCTGCCTATTCTTCAGCAAAATAAATATTGTTATTTTAAGTCCCTGAGGCAGGGGTAGTTGGTTACACAGTAATAGATCAGTGACCTTGGCTAGGGTTCCTCAATCCCTAGAAATCTCAAGACTTCTAGTTTATTTCGGGTACTGAATTGCTAACTTTCCACTGATACTTTCAGCACTTAATATCCGTCCTGCAGACTCTCTTACTCTACAACACAATAAGCTGGGGTTTCTGTTGCTTGCAAGCACTATCCCTAACCAATAAGAAACCTATAGTCATGGTCCAGGAGAATGATGATGAGGATTGCGGACGTGAGAAGACACAGGACAGCAGGGACAGGTTGGAGCCAATTAACAAGTAGGACACAGAATCCAGTATGACTTGAGGAGGACACAGGAAAGGGTGAAAGCAAGGAATCTGCTCAGGTTTTTTGACTGGGCCACTAGGCAGATGTTTGGGCCATCTAGTAAGGAAGATAATTCAAGGAGAGAAGATAGCTGTTACAGACCTAAAAGGTCAGAAATCTGAAAGGTAACTGAGACCTTCTGTTTCCTCCACCTGGTTCCACACTGCTTTGTGGACCAGCTCAGGTGGTTGATAGATGACCTAACAGAAGCACAGGAATATCTATGCATTTATGTGAAGACTTTCTTGAAGGAGCTCTCAGCACTTGGCAGATAATGGACTTGTTTATCCTTACCGTCCCTCCTTGGAGCAGTTACAGGACAGGGTGACCAGACTCCTGCAATAAATAATGTCAAGAACAGCCCAAAGCAAAGCCAGCCATAACTCTGAAGCCCCAGCGGAGATGTGACAGGCCCAAGGTCACCTGGTGAGTTAGAAACTGCTCAATCCTTTGTGTGTCAATGGCATGACTCATCTTTGCTCTGAAAGTCCCATGCGCTTGCCCGATCCTGTCACCTATGTGGTAAGCCTGTAAGAGTTAAGACTAAATCTGTAGAAAGCTGGTGGGTTGGGACAGGTCACCACCTCCTTTTCCAGGTGAGCCCTAATTTGTCTGCCAACAGGCACAGAATGTCTGCCTGAAAACCCAGAGACAGAGACCACTTAAATAACCGGGAAAGGGTTCTGGCCAACTCAGCTTTAAAAAATAAAAAACACTCAACCTGAGGAATTGCAAATCAATGGAAAGGAAACCATCTTCAGCCCCACACACAGAGCCCAAACCCAGCTGTGGGAAAGCCGCAGCCAGCATCGGTCCTCAAAAGCCTCCTCTTGGTCAGCATGGGCTTGCTCCAGAGGCTTCCAGTGAAAACAGCAGGTAAATAAGAGCCGTATACAGTATTTGTTTAAATTTCATGCCAGCGAAGGTCTGTGACGCAGGAGACAGGTTTACGGAGAGAGAAATAAAATGTTGACAAATGCCTCTGTAATCAACTGGAACATGCAATAAATCATTAGAATGCCAATAACACTTCCAGGACAAGCTTAGAAAGGTCATTACTGTGTCACCATATATCTTCCAGCACCAAACAAAGCAAACAGAACATGTTGGGGATTGGATTATGGGGGAAGCATCTGTCAGTCCTAATTAAGAATTAACTACAGATCGTATCTTGGGAGATGTATAATTTATTTTCCTTCTTCTTCCTCCCTACATGCTCACAAAAAGAAAAATAAATCAATAAAAAATTTAACCCATTCTAGGGCAGAGACAGAGAAAACACACAGTCTAGTCCAGGAGAGCAGAGACCCAATGAGAACCGGAAGCAAAGGGCAGAAACGAGGCAGAGAGGTAGAAGGGGACTAGAAGCAAAGAGCTCTCAGTGAGCCTGGGCCCTGAAATTTCTCTCTTTACCCCAGCTCAGCCCAAGATTCCATTTGCACAACTTCAGGAAGCCTGAGGTTATTAATACGATGCCAACCAAATCTTAATGAGCTTTGGAAGGAGCAAGAGAGAAGTAGGAAGTTTAAAAAAAAAAAAGTGCCAAGTCCTTTCTACCTGAATGTACCAGTTAAGACTGAGTTTGGCTGCAAGTTTTTTTAAAAAAAAAGAAAAACACCTCATCTCACAGTGACTTAAACGAAGAAGTATTTCTTTTTCCCACATAACACAAGTCCAGAGGTAGACGGTGCTAGGTTGGTCTTCTGAATATCTGCCTTAGACTATTTGGGGTATTGGCTTTTGCCCTCGCTCATCCCGTAATCACAAGGTGACTGCTGCAGCTCCAGACATTGCACCCTTATTCCAAGGAAGACAAAGAAGGGAAGGAAGCATCAGCCTTTGTTATCTCTGTTATTAAAAAAACCTCTCTTTCCCAGAACCCTCCAGCAGACAGAGCTGTTTATCTCACTGGCCAGAATTAACTCAAACATCCCCCAAAGAGTCTGAGTGATAAACTGGTCACCCCAAACAAAATTGGAGTTCTGTTTAGGAGGAAGAAAAAAGGAATGGATTTTATGTTATCAACTGACAGTGGATCCTGGGCTGGTGAAGTGTCATTGGGGGCAGAAGCAGGCAAACTGCAGAGGGGGAGCCAGTTGTAGGTGGCCCCAGTTGGTATAATAGCTAAGTGCTATGTCTGCTAACCAAAAGGTGAGCAGTTCAAATCCACCAGATGCTCCTTGGAAACTCTATAAGATAGTTGTACTCTGTCCTATGGGGCTGCTATGAGTCAGAATTGACTTGGCAGCGTTGGTTTTTTGTTTGTTTGGTTGGTTGGTTGCCTCATGCTGTTTACAGAAGTGCTCTATATTGCACGAGGAGAAAGTGCCAATCCTCCCTGCCCATCTCCCAGGTTCACCTTAGCCTGAGTGCTGAGTGTACATGGCCACGTTCAACTCAACATCTGCTGATTTTGTTCTGCTCTTTTCCACCCAGGGCAAAGCCTATGGCCTTTGTTCAGCCTTAAATCAACTCAAGATATACAGCGGAAAGTGAGTGCAGCCTTCTGAGTAGCAGCAAAGAACAGCGGAAAAAGCACCCACTACTTCACCACCAAAATCTTGCTCCAAGTGGCTCTTTGATCTGTGGTAAGCTGGTAGCCAGAGAGCCAATTTAGACTCAGAGCAACTCACAGGACAGAATACAACTTCTCCTACAAAGTTTCCAAGGGGCAGCTGGCGGATTCGAACTGCCAAGCTTTGGGTTAGCAGCTAAATGCTTAACCACTGTGCCGTCAGGACTCCTAAAAATCTTGAAGATGTTTTGTAGTATCTGAATTTTGCTTTCCTGCAAGCAGCTTCTTAATCTCTCTTTAGTTTGGCACCATGGGTGTGTGTGTGTTTGTGTGTGTGTGTGTCTTCCTCTCTGAGTACCTCTTCCTCACTCCTCTCAGGAGCCAGTGTCCCCTCTGTGAAGGGAGGTGACCTCCCCAGGCTTACTCGGGAGGCCTCAGCACACCATCCATGTGTCGGGTCCTGATTGCGACTTCTGCCATCCTCAATGGCACTGCTGCTGCTGTCTTGCTCTGTGTCACTCTCTCTGCCTTCCCTCCCCAGGCCTCTTTTTTCTGCTTGGGTTTGCATTTCTCTCTTGATTTTATTTTATTTTTTTCTGCTGACAGAGACAAGAGCTCATTCTCGTTCCCCGTTTCAGGATTTGTTGCAAACTTCAAGGTGCCGGTTTATAGTAGCGGGTATCCTGGTTATAGTACAGTTCTTATGGGTCCTAATAAACCCGGCTGCTCCAGGGTCCTCTTAAATCCAGGATGAAAGCTAGAGGAAAGGCATTATTCAGTTCTATTACATCCAGGAAGCCTCACCGTCAAAGGCCAAGGATAGATTCCTTTCTTGGGGGAGAAAAATTTCATAATTCTTGAATAGTGCCCAGGAATTAGATGGTAAAAGAAAAGTCCTTTTCTCTTTCCCAGTTACCTGGACAGATGGCAGATGGGAAACACGGTTGGAGCAAAAAAGATGGGCAAGGATTGAAATGCAGTAGGATTTTTTTTTTTTTTTTTTTTTTTTTTTTTTGCCAGACCTATAAAGCTCTTTCTTAGATCTTGAGCTTGCAACCAGGTTAGGACAAACTGGGCTGGCTGAAAATTCCACAGGGTTCTTTTCTGCACAGGAACAGGCTGTGGCCTTCTTTAGTATAGACTCTCACATAATGCTTTCAAGGACATCTTTTGCAAAGCCAAGCCAAGCGAGGTCTTCCTAAAAAATCTGATTATTATTTCTAGTTCACAGATGAGGAAACAAAGGCTAGGGGTGAGTATTTAGTTGTTCAAGGTCACAGAGCTGGGTAAGAGGCAGCTGGGACTCAAAGTCCAAGTAATAGCCATATAATCCAGGGCTGATTCCATCTCCCCAAGCTGCCCTTGCTACAGGCCAAGAGCTGCTCACTACCACGCGAACATCCATGCTCATGTCTGGAGGTGTCTTTACAAATTGCTGAAGAGAGACCACCTTGCAGAGTGAAGTGAACTCTGACCTGGGAAGTATATACCTCCAACCAGAGCTGTGTGCCCTTGAGTAAATCCTTTAACCTCTCTGGGCCTCAGTTTTCTAATTTATAAAACGAAGGATTGACTTCATGATGCAAAACCCTAAGACACCCCAAGGCTTACCCCAGGTCCAAAAGAGGATTGTTGCATCCTTTTTTTTTTTTTTTTTTTTTTGGTCTTAGTTATTGAAGTTCCATGTAAAATTTCAGGTGCATGAAGACTCTACTGCTAAAAAGCAGAACATATAAGAACACTGGGACTGAATGCTCTCTGAGACCCTTATGCTCCTTGAATTCCTGCTTTGTTCATGCCTCTGTCAATGCCAACTAGCAGGCAATAATGACACATTTATTGAGGAGCCAGGCAAGTGCCTGGTCCACAGATGGCACTCAGAAGTGGTCACCATGAGCTGTTTTCCAAGTGACTCCTTTTTTTGCATGTGGTAAAAGATTTCACAGAGCAGGTTTAGGGTGAGGGGTTGGCTAGTAGGGCTGGTGGTCTATGGGTGGTCCTTTGCCAACAATTTTCTTGAGAATTTAGCATGTCAGGTCACATCATTGATGCCATGAGATTCGGGTTCAGATACAGTTACAAAGTTTCTGTTTGTCCTCTTTCCAACATGACTAAAGAAAAAGAGAATAATTTCATCTGCAGGGTGATTTTTTATTTATAAACTTGTGCAATTTACAGTGGTATTTCAGGTCACCTTAAACTCTTCTGTGCAACCTGGATTTTGCATTAAATGAAAACTATTAGTATTCGGAAATGCTTTACCATGCAGGGTGGCTACGGGACCATGACCTCTGTGTTTATATAAACGTGTTTTCATTACCACCAGGCCTGCAGTGGGGAGCAGGAGCTGGAAGGCGCAGAAGCCACTGCTTGTTAACGTTGTCCTTGCAAATGTTCTTTTATTAGTAGCAGCTCAGGTCTAAAGGGGTCGAGTGTCGCACACTGGCTCTGAATTACTCTAATCACAGCGTGTGTGCCTGGCTAGAGGACACTGGGGCAGACGCCCCGGCTTGCTAAGGAGCTGTGTGGCCTTCACTGCCTTCCACTTTGGGTGTTCCTCAGAATTTCCTGGATCCTTTCCTCCTCTGACACACTGACCACCCTCAGCCCTCTACAGACTCCAGCCCAGAAGTCAGCCAACTACAGCCTGCAACCCTAGTCTCACTCACTACCTAATTTTTGCTCAGCCTTCAATCTCAGAACACTTTTGCATTTTTAAGTGATTGAAAGAAAATCAAAAGAAATGTTTCATGACATGTAAAAAGTACATGGAGCTCAAATTTTAGTGACAGCAAATAACATAGCCACACTCATTGATTTACATATTGTAGTTTTTCCCCTGCAAAGATCTGCAACTTCTCACTGGTGTCCCATCTCATTAGTGTCCCCAGAGTATACAGACTAGGTAAGAGCACACACTACAGTAACAATAACAGCTACTTGCCACCAAGTTGTTTCTGATGCACAGGGACCTTTCATGTGTCAGAGTAGAACTGTCCTCCACTGGGTTTTCCATCGCTAATTTTTCAGAAGTAGATCACCAGGACTTTCTTCCAAGGTTCACTGGGTGAACTCAAACTGCCAACTTTTCAGTTGTCACTGAGCTCTTAACCATTCCTGCCATCTGGGGACATATGAGACATTATTACGTGGCTTTAAAACCTGGTTCTGCCCATTATTCTCTGTGTGGCCCAGGGCGAGTCATTCAAGCTCATGAAACACCAGTTTCTTCATCTGTAAAATGGGGGTAATAATAGCACCTGCCTTATATAATGTTATGGAAACCCTGGTGGCATAGTGGTTAAGTGCTATGGCTGCTAACCAAAAGGTCAGCACTTCAAATCTACCAGGTGCTCCTTGGAAACTCTATGGGGCAGTTCTAATCTGCCTAGAGGGTTGCTGTAAGTTAGAATTGGCTCAACGGTACTAGGTTTTTTTGGGTTTTGGGTTTATAAAGTTATTGTGAGGATAATTTGCAAACAGTGCCTACTGTTGTTATCACCCAGGCCACTCTTCTGCCTAAGAAACATCAGTGGCATTTCATCATTTATCAGATCAAGTTCTAACTCCTCAGCACAGCACACCTGCCTTCCTTACCCAATCCCCATCCACAGGTATCCAGCCTGTCTCTCCCTATGCCTGCCTTATAGGATCTGCTATAACAGCTCTGGCACTGTCCCTCCACACCCCTTGCTTCTTCCTGTCTCCAGCTCTCCCTTTGAAAGCCCTGCTCAGATGCTCAGATCTCTCTTCCTCCAAGAAGTCTGCCCTGACTGCCCCTCCCCTCTGCTTACTCATGCCCTACAAGTATCCAACATTGCTCACCACATCATATCAAGTCTATTTGTGACACTTTCTATGAGTCAACCACTTGAGGATCAAAGGAGTTACCTCGAGAGAAGAAAGAAACTGTCCTCAGAGACTAGATCAGGAACAGGGTCTTGAAAAGGGATCCCTTTGAGTTGATCCTTAGAGGTTGGGTAGGACAGCGACTGACCTTTTCAGTTTTGGGGTTACCAGTGCCTTGCACTGTTCTTGGTCCTTTTGAATGTTTACTAGATGTTTGTTGAGTGGACAAATTCCACTAGTAAATGACAGTTTTACATGGATCTAAGTTGCAGCCTTATCTCCCATAGCCTGTACCTCTGAATTGATTATTTTAGATGAATATATGATCCCGGGCACCCCAGAAAGCAGGTAGAGAGGCTTAAGTGAATCCTCATTCATCCAAGATACAGGCACCCAATTCACCAGCTAAAGATACTGCTTTATTCCCATCAGCGCCTTACTCCGAAACTTCAGCCACTAATCTCAGCATACCAAACCAAAGGAGAAAATAACCAAACCCGTTGCCATCGAGTCAATTCTGACTCATAGCAACCCTATAAGACAGAGTATAACTACCACATAGAGTTCTCAAGGACTACCTGGTGGATTTGAACTGCTGGCCTTAGCCACTATGCAACCAGCGTATCCCTCAGCCTACAGTAGTGAGCTAAATTCCCTAAACAATTTTTTCAGCCTCTTCCTCCACACCCTGGCACACTGCTGGACAGAACAAACATGGGGGTCTCCTTGCTACCTTGGCTCAGTCAAGTGTTCCAGTAGTGCCTAGCACGCAGAATGCTTTGTGATGTTACTTGTCACTGTTACAGGAGTGATGACTCAGTCGTGTATGTGAAAACGTTCTGCATTCAAGCAGGAGTCACGCTTTCCTCTTTTTCAAGAATGGTGTTTCCCTTTACCCGTCCGTGTCCATCTCCTCTCCACCCTTCAGGATCAACAAAAACATCGGCTTAGATGTCTGCAGTGGGGAACACAGTGCCCAAACCACAGTCGTCATCTGTCAGGCTTTCTCTCTGTCTGCCTAAGTGTTTACATGGCACCTATCACCAGCAGGCTTTGACAAACAAGCTGTACAGTGCAGGAAGAACAGATAAAAGTTGTTTGCGGCTGACGTTGTTAATGACTGCTTTCCTTATGCCCAGGCATTCCTTCAAGTGATACTTGGTGGCTCTCCATGGCTATGCACCTGTGTGTATTTGAAGACACCCCCTTCAAATCACAACATGATATACACAGTAATCATTGTATAACATGACATGAAACTCAGCCATTCTCACCCACATGGCAGCAATCTCATACAATTACAACAGCTGTAACTAAAAAATGGAGAAATTTATTACTTGTCATGGATTGAGCTGTGTCTCCTTCTCCCCGCTGAGATGTAGCCACTTGGCTAGACCAGTGATTCCTGGTACTGTGATACTGCAGAACTCTGTAAATCCTCTCCCATGATGTTAATGAGGTAGGGTAGGTGGCAGTTGTGTTGCTGGGACAGGACTCTATGGGCCAGTCTGTACTGTGCCTTGGGATAGCTTCTTGGGATGTAAGGGAAATGAAGAAAAGCAAATATTTGGGGGCGTCACACCACCAAGAAGCTGTGCCAGGAGCTGAGCCCAACTTTTGGAAAGGACCGCAGGATCCCTAGGCCTCAGAATCTTCTAGTCGAGGGGTAAGATTGACAAGATCCTTGCTCCAGAGCCAGCAGAGGACGCCTTCCAGCAGTGTCTACTGCTGTTTCTTCCCTGCACACCAAAGTTCAGGGATGAAATAAATCTCTCTCAATTCCTACATGTACGCCACTCTACAAGGCAAACCTTGAAAATGCAAGGTTTAGGGAAAAGCAGATAACAGTGTTGCTTTGTAACTCCAACCATTTCAAATGAGATGGTAGGAATCTCTATCCTTAAACGTGATTTGGCCTCTCCATCACCACGGAGTTGCACTGAATCTTCCCTCCAGCCTGAGCCTCTCTCTGCTTCCTGGTGTGTCTTTGGCCCTCTGTCTCCTCTGTCCTCTTGCCTTTCAGGAGCAAAAGCAGCCTAGTCTTCCCGTTGTCTCATGGCCTCTTGATGTCTCACACCCAGTGACAGTCTTACACATAAAGCCATCCACACACAAGGCTGGCTTTTCAAGATTTTCCTTAAACCTAGACCTTTTCCTTCAGTAGAGAAATTCTAGTGCCGGCTCTTAAGAAATCAGTATTTCATGAATTCTGTTAGATTCCAAGGAAACCTAGGTGGGGTTAATGATCAGGTGCTACAGCTGCTAACCAAAATGTCAACGTTCGAAACCATCAGGTACTGCTCCTTAGAAACCTTATAGGGTAGTTTTACTCTGTCCTATATGGTTGCTATGAGTCAGAATCAATACAACAGCAATGAGTATTAGACTCCAAAGAATAAATTTCCATGGACAAGTAAATTTGGGAAATCACGCCTACTGGAGACCCCCTTGGAAACTAACAATACAAAGTAGTGTATTAAAGTGCCTACCAAGTCTTCCAGGGAAGAAATCTGTGAAACCCAGTATTTCCTGAACTTACTGAGCCATGGATTAATAAGTATACCTCTGACACCCTCACAGATTATGCTCAGAGCTGTGCATATGAGAGACTCCAGCCAGCCAGGGATGTTCCATCAGACCTTGGGACAGAAGGGACAGACAGAAGGAACAGAAGGCTGGGAAGGATGAGTCACGTCACCACAGCGTGAAGACTCATCCCATCCTCAACGCAACAGGGGACCTTGGGCCTGTCACATCTCCTCTGGGGCTTCAGAGTTCAGGCTGGCTTTGCTTCATGCTGCTCTTGGCATTATTTATTGCATGAGTCTGGTCACCCCTGTCCTGTAACTGCTCCAAGGAGAGGCTGTGAGGATAAATAAGTCCATTATCTGCCAAGTGCCAAGAGCTCCTTTGAAAAAGGCTTTACATAAATGCATAGCTATTCTTGCACTTCTATTAAATTCATTTTAACAACCTTTTGAGCTGGTCCAGTTCTCTGTGCAGGGTTCCTTGGAGTGCTAGGAAAGAAACAGATGGCATGACCTCTAGCCAAGCGGAGCATTCAATACAATTTGAAATGGCATACCTGCACATCTGTGTTTGTACGTACCTAAGTGAACACTTAAAATTCACATTTAGGCTAAACAGCATTACTGCTTTACTTTGATAGAAGTTTAGAGCACCACGGGTCTGAGAAATAAGACATGCGTCCTTAATGCACAAAGAATACAAGGGAGAAACCAGGACCAAAAGAAATGGAATATCAAAAGGACAGGCAGAACTCTGCAACTGTGATTAAGTTCAGTCAGGTGCAGCAGCTGAGCGCTACCGCCTAGAATTGCCCGTCTCATTTCCAGACAAGAACGGTGACTGGTCTCAGAGTCTGCGGATGTATTGTCCTTGCAGGTGCTCCTGAAGTGGTCCCAGTACACAAGCTTAAAGAAACAAACCTAAAAAATCAAGCCCACTGCTGCTGAGTAGATTCTGACTCATGGCTACCATAGTTTCCAAGGAGTGTCTGGTGGATTTGAACTGCTGACCTTTTGATTAGCAGACATAGGCCGGAGAATTGACTAGAACCACAGCAATTCTTCAGTCTGTCCTTTTCCTGTCCACTGTCGATTCTAAAGACATCACTCCCATCTTCCTACACCTAGTAAAGGTATGTTTCCTCAAAAGTCTCACCCACTAAGAACTCACTGCACACTGGACCTCATCGCAAGCAGAGGCAATCACTGCCTACAGTCTACGTATGCTTAGACACAGCTCAACAGTCATAAAAACAAGCCTCAATTTCCTTGGCTGGTACAAACTTGTGGAGCTGAGTCTTTCACTGGCCTAGAATTAGATTATCCAGAGGTCAGAGGAGAGAAGCAAACTCAGAGGAGGAACTGGGATATTGAAGTCACGTATCTGGTGCTTCACAGCTTTCCTGAGGGCTGAGCCTGTCTTGACCCATTACAAAAACATAGCCAAAGTTTGTCTAAGCAGAAATCCACAATAGGAGTGAGCCACGCTTACATGAGCCACAGTTTGTCACCCCCACCAAAAGTGACTTAACAAGTGAATGTAGACCCAAATCCTCTGCCCTATATCTCCTCTTTGCTGGAAAAGATTGACATCTGTTCCTTGTTGCTTTCCTCGGGAAGTACACGGTGGACAAAATTAAAAGTCTAGAGGAACCAGGAAGCTCTGCTCCAGGGATCAAGCTGCCGCTCCCTGAAATATGGCACTTTCAACAGAGCATAGAAACTCTCCATATGGTAGCCACTAACCACACATGAAACCCTATGGGCCTATAGGGTAGTGATGAGTCAGATTCAATTGAACAGCAACAGGTTGGTTTATTCTTTGTAGCCACACCTGATAGATGAGCACTAGTCTTAACTGAAGTGTGTGGTAAGCAAGAAATAGACACTGAATTCTGAAGACTAAAACCAAAAACCTAAACCCATGGCTATCGAGTTGATTTCAACTTCTAGGGATGCTATAGGACAAAGCAGAACTGCCCAACAGGGTTTCCAAAGAGCGCCTGGTAGATTCAAACTGTCAATTTTTCAGTTAGCAGCTGTAGCACTTAACCTCTATGCCACCACAAAAATAGAATGTAAAATATCACATTATTTTTATAAAGATTATACGTTGGAACCAAGTGCTGGTGGCATGGTGATTAAAGGGCTGAGCTGAGAACCAAAAGATCAACAGTTTGAACTAACCAGCCAATGCAGGAAAAAGATGTGGCAGGGAGCTTCTCTAAAGAGTCACAGCCTCAGAAATCCTTTGGGGCAGTTCCAGTCTGCCTATAGTGTCCCTATGAGTTGGAATGGGCTCCCCAGCAGTGGTTTTCTATAAACAACTTTCCCCTCCTCTGTAGTATCATTAACACAGAGATGAACCCCCAAGGTCTCCACCTCAAAACAGGGTGGAAAACTCCCCCTGAACCTCCAAGAACCAAGGCTTTCCTGCCAGTACCTGCAACTAGATTGTTAGATGGGCTACCCATTCTGAAGCCTACCCTTGAGGGCACCTCTCTCCTGCCTTGCATCTGGAAGGTGAGAGGATTTCTTGCAGTTCTCTGGTGACTAGGCACAGGGTCTTGTAGGGGAGGTGCCTGGAATAGACCCGGAAGCTTTTCCCACTTTTTCCCACTTTGCATTATACTCAAACCCTGGTGGTGTAGTCATTAAGTGCTATGTCTGCTAACCAAAAGATCAATGGTTAGGATCTATTGGGTGCTCCTTGGAAATTCTATGGAGCAGATCTACTCTGTCCTATAGGGTTGCTGTGAGTCATAATTGCCTCAGTGGCAGCGAGTTTGGTTTTCTGTTCTCTTTTGCAGAAAATCCTGGGAAAGTCTCATCATCTGAAAGCCACTGGTAGTCCCTAGATAGCACAGATGACTAAGCACTAGGACTATTAATTGTAAGGTTGGCAGTTCAAATCCACCCAGAGGCAGCTTGGAATAAAGCCTTGTTGATTTAGTTCTGAAAGACCACAGCCACTGAAACCCGCATAGAGTACAATTCCACTCTGACTGTAAGTCAGAATCAACTTGATGGCAACTGATAGCTTTTTCTTTTGGTTTGAGATGTGCTGGGCCCAGCTGGACTGCCCGTCTCTGTAGCTCTCCTGTTACCACGCCAGCAAACTCAATGCTTATTTGGAGGCCTTGCATCACTTCAGACTTTGCCACACCTGAGACACAGGAGACTGAAGAAGTTCTAGACCCAAACCAAAGCCATTGCCATCGATTCCAACTCACAGCGACCTTAAGGACGGAGTAGAACTGCCACATAGAGTTTCCAAGCCTGTAGCCCTTTTATAGAAGCAGACTGCCACACCTTTCTCTTACAAAGCAGCTGATGGATTTGAACTTCCCAGCTTTTGACTAGCAACCAAGCGTTTAACCGCTACATCAGCATGGCTTCCAGACCAGACCTCAGGAACTCACCTTTTAGCCTCACTTGCTGCTCGTTTAGCTAAGATTTTTTGTGCCTCAGGTCTGACCACTAAATACCTTCTTATCTCACAGCTAGGCTCCACCCCACATCCAGTTCTTACTTTTAGACTTTGCCTCTTTTATGGTAGCAGAGTGGTTAAGTGCTGCAGAGGCTAGCCAGAAGGTCAGCACTTCAAATCCACAAGGTGCTCACTGGAAACCCTGTGGGGCAGTTTTACCACATCTTCTAGGGTCACTATGAGTCAGAAACAACACGAGGCCACTGGGTTTGGCTTGGTTTTGGTTTTTGTGCCAGGGTTTTAAAAAGCAGCTTGGGGCCCTTTCTCTTACTGGTCACTGACCTCTGATGTCCCCTGAACAGTGGTCTATCCAGTGGCTGAAGGCCCGTAAACCCTGTGCCACATTCTCCCGGTATCAGCTCTTTGCCAACCAAAACATCCATCCCAATTCTTTACTCCCCAGCTCTCTGGAAATCTCTTGCCACCTCTTGCTTTGGTGTGTTGCCTAACATCCACTGGGGAATCAACAGCGTGTGCTGGACAGACAGATGATCAGATAGATGAATGAATCTAACCTAGGATGTCTTAGCTTCCAAGAGCTGCTATAACAAAATGCCCCAAAGGGAGTGGCTTTACAGATGTTGGCTCTAGAAGGAGAGGCTTCTGTTGTCTCTTTCAATTTCTGGCAGCTGCCAACAGTCTTTGGTGTTTCTTCCTACTGTATGTATCAGTCTCTCTCAGTGTTTGTTTTCCCCTTGATAGAATGCCACTCAGAAGGGATTATGGTTAGGATCATACTTTGGTATGACCTCATTAACATAACAAAAGATAAACCCTATTTCCAAACAGAGTCACATTCACAGGTACAGGGGTAGCGGTGGGAGGACAAGCCTGTGAAGACAGACCCACAAGGCAGATGGACATGGTCTGACAATTAAGTTCAGGAACTTAACTGTTGTGAGTGTTTTATGCTTCATTGCTGAATATCACTATGGTCACCTTTGAAGTACTCCCCTTGGGAAGCTATGCACTGACGCCAGTACCTAATCCATCCTTGAAAGCAATTTTGGAACTCTTTCCAGAATGGCCGTTGTTCACAGTGGCGTGGTGGCAAGTTCACAGACTTAACTGCATGGTTGTCTGTGAGGGAGTTTTTAGCCAATAAACAAATAACTATAGGAACATGCTCCCTACTCAGCTGGTGTAGCTCCTAATGACTTTTCTCTTTCCCTGAAGATAAAGGAGACATTGACAGGAAGATGTTTTGATGACATTCAGGACATCAAGGGTAATACGATGGCAGGTCTGATATCCATTCCAGAAAGAGTTCTAAAATTGCTTTGAAGACTAGACTAGGTGCTGGCATCAGTGCACAGCTTCCTGAGGAGAGTACTCTGAAGGTGACCATAGTGATATACAGCAATGAGGTATGTAGTACTTTTTCTAGGATGAGTTCACAAACTTAAGCATCAGCCATCATATCTATAAATCCAGTAACACCAAAGACTTCCAGCAGCTACTAGAAGCTATAATAGACACACACACACACACACAGATAGATGTCTTCCTCTACAGGCATGCCTTGAACTTGGACTTATAGCCTCTTGAATACCCTCTTATGGGGAAGCACTCACCCTTGAGGAAGCCAGCTGCCTTGTGATGATGAAACATTTCTTTTATTATGGCAGCAGAAGATAACTAAGACAGGCTGTATTGTGAAAACTGTACCTCTCACTTCACATCTCAAGTAGATCCATGTGGCAAGGAACTGAGGCCTTCTGCCAATGAAACTCTGTGTTTTCTACTCAAAAGCTTCCACTGAACTGTCTCATTGAATTAAAAAACTAAAACCCACTGCTGCTGAGTCAATTCCAACTCATAGAGACCCTATAGCACTGAGCAGAACTGCCCCATAGAGTTTCCAAGGAGCACCTGGTAGATTTGAACTGCTGACCTCTTGGTTAGCAGACATAGATTTTAATAACTACACCACCTTTTCCTTAGCTGAAGTGGGAGTGCAAATTTCCTAAATATTTTCCAAATGTTGTTGTTGTTAACCATATTGAAAGTCTCTGGGACAATGAAGGAAGTCTATTTGGAAAATCTATGAGATAGAGAAGTGATCTTAGGTAGTTTAGCTCAAGAAGAAAAATCAGAAGGAGAAAACATTCCAAAGAAACCTTTTAAACGGCTTGGGGGGATTTGCATATTTGATAAATGGCTATAAAAGCATTTGTTTGTATTTTATATTCCCATTCAATTTCAGCACTGGACATGGTAATTTTATGGTATGAATATTTCCATAAATGGAAATCGTTTCAACATTATGATTTTTTTTATGAACATATAGGAGTAAAATCAGAAAGAAGTGAGTTAAAAGAAATTCACAAATTCTTTTTCCATCTCCCTTGAAGAAGTCAAGCTTAATTCTCTTCACCTTGACAGTAGGCTAGATCACTTCTCATGAAAAGAATGTGGCTGAAGTGGTAGCAGGTGGCTTTTCCAGGACTAGGTCTTAAAAAGTATTGGGGCTTCCTCATTGCTCTCTTGAATCACTACCTCTTAGGAAGCCAGATGCCTTGTGATGAGGAACTCGGCAGCCTTAGGAAGAGGTTCAGGCGCCGAGGAACTGAGACCCCCGTGCCAACAGCCAGCAAGTAACTGAGGCCACGTGGGTGAGCCATCTCCAGCCTGCCATGTCTGCAGAAGATTGCACCCGCCATCAGTATCTGGACTGCAATCTCATAAAAGACTCTGCTCTGTAACTGCTCATCAAGGCTGTTCTCGAATCTCTGTTCCACAGGCACTATGAAACAAGCTGCAATCGACTCAGTAGCACCTAAAAACAATAAGCTGTGGAGTAATATGCTGCGTTATTGCCATTGTTTGTGCCATCGAGTCAGTTCCGACTCATAACGACCCTATGCACAACAGAATGAAACACTGCCCGGTCTTGTGCCATGTCCACAATCATTTTTATGCTTAAGCCCATTGTTGCGGCCACTGAGTCCATCCATCTCGTTAAGGTCTTCCTCTTTTTCACTGACTCTCCACCCTACCAAGCATGATGTCCTTCTCCAGGGACTGATCCTTCCTGACAATGTGTCCAAAGTATATAAGATGCAGTCTTGTCATCTTGGCTTCCCAGGAACATTCTGGTTGGACTTCTTCCAGAACAGATCTGTGTGTTCTTTTGGAGGTCCATGGTACATTTAACATTCTTCTCTAACACCACAATTCAAAGGCATCAATTCTTCTTCTGTCAACTTTGTTCATTGTCCACCTTTTGCGAGCATATAATATGATTGAAATTACCATGGCTTGGGTAAGGCACACTTCAGTCTTCGAGGTGACATCTTTACTTTCTAATACTTTAAAGGGATCCTTTGCAGCAAATTTTCTCAATGCAATGCATCTTTTGATTTCTTGACTGCTGTTTCCATGGGTGTGGACAGTGGACCCATGTAAAATGAAGTCCTTAACGACCTCAATCCTTTCTGCATTTATAGCGATGTTGCTTACTGGTCCAGTTGTGAGGATTTTTGTTTTCTTGATGTTGAGGTGCAATCCATACTGAAGGCTGTGGTCCTTGATCTTTGTCAGTAAGTGTTACAAATCTTCTTCACTTCCAGAAAGTAAGGTAGTGTTGTCTGCATAACACTGGTTGTTAATGAGTCATCCTCCTGATTATTTGCTCAGTATACAGATTGAAAAGATATGGGGAAAGAATACAACCCTGACACACATCTTTCCTGACTTTAAACCATGCAGTCCTGCTGTTTCTTTCACACAACTGCCTCTTGATCTGTATATAGATTCCCCAAGAGCACAATTAAGCGTTCTGGAATTCCCATTTTATGTAGTGTTAGCCATAATTGCTTAGGATCCACACAGTCAAATGCTATTGCATTGTCATTGAAAGACAGGTAGACATCTTTCTGGTATTCTCTGCTTTCAGCCAAGATCCATCTGACATCAGCGATGATATCTGTGGTTCCATGTCCTCTTCTGAACCCAGCTTGCATTTCTGGCAGTTCCTTCCCAATATATTGTTGCAGTTGCTTTTGAATGATCTTGAGCAGAATTCTACTTGCATATGATATGAACAATATTGTTCTGTAATTTCCACATTTGGTTGGATCACCTTTCTTTGGAATGGGCTTAAATATGGATCTTTTCCAGTCAGTTGACCAGGTAGCTGTCCTCCAATTTTACTGGCATAGCTGAGTGAGTACTTTCAGCACTGCGTCTGTTTGTTGAAATATCTCAGTTGATATTCCATCAATTCCTGGAGCCTTGTTTCTACCGGTGCCTTCAATGAAGCTTCAACTTCTTCCTTCAAAACCATTGATTCCTGATCATATGCCACCTCTTCAAATGTCTGAGCATCGGCCAGTGCTTTCTGGTATAATGCCTCTGTGTATTCCTTCCGTCTTCTTTCGATGCTCCCTGAGTCATTTAATAGTTTCTCTGTAGAATCTTTCACTGTTGCAACTCAAGGCTCGAATTTTTCCTTCAGTTCTTTCAGCTTGAGAAATGCAGAATGTGTTCTTCCTTCCTAGTTTTCCATTTCCAGCTCTTTGCACATGTCATTATAAAACTTCCTTTTGTCTTCTCAAGCTGCTCTTTGAAATCTTCTGTTTAGGTCTTCTACTTCACCATTTCTTCGTTTTGCTTTAGCTTCTCAACATTCAAGAACAAGTTTCAGAGTCTCTTCTGGCATCCAATTCGGTCTTTTCTTTCTTTCCTGTCTTTTTAATGACCTCTTGCTCTCTTCATGATGTCTTTGAACTCATTCCACATTTTGTCTGGTCTTTATTCATTAGTGGTCAACACATCAAATCTGGTCTAGAGATGGTGTTCAAACTCAGAACAGATATACTCAAGGTCATACTTTGGCTGTCACGGACTTCCAATTTTCTTCAGTTTCAGCTTGAATTTGCATATGAGGGACTGATGATCTGTGCCACATCAGCACCTGGTCTTGTTCAGACTGCTGATATGGAGCTTTTCCATTGCCTTTTTCCACAGCTGTAGTTGATTTCTGAGTCCGGATCCGACTCGATGGCACTTGGCTGGCTTGGCGTAGTTGAATTGGTTCCTTTGTATTCCCTCTGGTGAGGTCCATGTGTGCAGTCACCGTTTCTATTAGTCAAAAAAAATATCTGCAGTGAAGAAGTCATCAGTCTTGCAAAATTCTGTCATGCTATCCCCAGCTTTATTTCTATCACCAAAGCTATATTTTCCAACTACTGATCCTTCTTCTTTGTTTCTAACTTTTGCATTCCAGTCACCAATAATTATCATTGCATTCTGATTGCACGTTCAGTCAATTTCAGACTGCATCTCTTCATATCTGACCATAGTTGGTGCATAAATTTGAATAATAGTGCCATTAACTGACCTTCCATGTAGGCGTATAGATATTGTCCTATCACTGACAGCATTGTACCTCAGGACAGATCTTGAAATGTTCTTTGTGATGATGAACACAGCATTGTTCTTCATGGTTTTTTTCCCAGGATAGTAGACCATATGATTGTCATATTCAAAATGGCCAATACCAGTCCATTTCAGCTCACCAATGCCTAGGATATTGATGTTTATGCATCACATTTCATCTTTGACAATTTCAATTTTCCTAGATTCATGCTCCATATGCTGATTGTTAGCAGACACTTGTAGCTATTGCTTCTCATTTTGAGTCATGCCACATCAGTGGATGAAGAGCCTGCAGGCCTTACTTCATCCACAGCATTAAGGTCAACTCTTCTTTGAGGAATCAGCTCTTCTCCAGTCATCTTGTGAATGCCTTCCAACTGGAGGGCTCATTTTCTGGCACCACATTTGAAGATGTTCCACTGCTATTTGTAAGGATTTCCCTGGCTAATTCTTTTCAGAAGTAGACTACTGGGTCCTTCTTCCTGGTCTGTCTTAGTCTGGAAGCTCAGTTGAAATCTGCCTACTATGCGTGACCCTGCTAGTACCTAAATACCAGTGGCATAGCTTCCAGCATTACAACAACAAGCAAACCTCCACTGACAGATAACTGGGGGCTGCTCACTCTATCTTTACCCTCCTTTCCTGACGCTGTTACCCCCTTACCTGATGCTGTTACCCCCCTTACCTGCACTCCATAGCAATAGACAACTAATACAGAAGATGAGATTCCTTAGTTTTCCAAACAATTTTAGAACTGAAGTCCAAGAGTTACAGTGAGTTCTTCTAAGATGTGTGTCTTTCTCAGGCTTCTTGGGCTGGGCCTTCCTATCCCAACCACTAAACTCATAGGAAACTCGTCTATAGCCCTGTCAATGACTGGTCAACTTCCAGGTTTGGAAACAAAAGATGTGGCTGAAACAACTGTATAAGTGTCTTCGCATAGACTCAGACAAGATCATAAAGATTGATTTAGCCTGCCCACATGCTAAAACATGCTGCTGTCATCACTGTCAAAAAGTCCCTTGAAGACAGAAAGAAAAAAATAAAAATCTTTTTCTGATAGATGAGAACAGCATTCATCATCTTATAGTCATAAAAGATAACTTGCAGTGCCATCTTCCCCAATTCCCTTTCTCCCCAAGTCCTCCAGTGAGGTGATAGTGCCTACTGAGCAGCACTTAAATGATTCAGGACACTCACTCAGGATGTTGGCCACTTCTAGGAACCATTAAAATGAAGGAAACATCTCCTTCTTCTCTAAGCATAAACTAAAACCAAACCGGTCACTGTCAATTCCATCTCCTGGCTACTCCAGATACTGCTGCACAGAACTGTGCTGCATGGGATTTCCAAGGCCAGGAGCTTTGGGGAGGGTCCCTGAGTGGGAAAAACCATTAATACTGAACTAAAAGTTGGTGGTTTGAACTCACCCCGCTGCACTGTGGAAGGAAGGCCTGGCGACCCAGTTCCATCAAGGTCACAGCCCTGAAAACCCTGTGGAGCAATTCTACTCATGATGCTGTCGTGATTAGGAATGGAGTCAACGGCAACGGGTTTGGTTTCTTTGAGGTTTTACTTATTTTTTCTTTTATTTATTTTTTTTTAATCTTTCGGAAACAGATCATCAGGCCTTGCTTCCAAGGTCCCTTTACCAGGTTCAAGCTTCCACCCTTTCAGTTAGCAGTCACTGTTGAAGCACAAACAGTTTGTGCCTCCCTGAATGATGGGCTGTATGAGTAATTTCCCTTAATTTTCTCTTTTTGGTGGGGAGGTCTAGAATTACCAGGATGCTCCTGACTTTCTCAGCCCCTCCTTCTTGGTGTTTTATTCTTCCCATTCCTGAGCCTGTGGACAGATCTCCGCCTGAGGTGGCTTATGTCAGTAGGTGCCTTACCCCACAAAGGGCAAAGGAAAGTCTGGTAGTGAGCTAGTGAAGCTGAAGGATTATAAACTGCCATCGGGCCAAAGTGGATCCACTCTGCCTGCTTTTTAATAGTATCAGCAAGATCAATGGCATTTGTCCAGACAGCTGGCAGGCACTAAATTCATCTCATCGCACTTACTTTGCTTGTCTAATGCACATGACTAACAATAACAGAGAAAGAACTTCTCCAGAACTCCAGAGAAATCCAAGTCTGCATCAAAGTCTGTATATTGTGGTTAGGAGCGCTCAGCCAGCTGCCTGTGTATTTTCTCCGTAAGCATTATAAGGGCAGAGATTTTTCAAGCCCTGCACTTCAAATATCGTGAGATGAGGGCATGCATGAATTTTTAGGGAGTGAAAGAGAGAGGAAAGGAATTAACACTTCTTATGCACCCATCAGAAACCCTAGTGACATAGTGGTTAAGTGCTACATCTGCTAACCAAAAGGTCAGCAGTTCAAATCTGCCAGGTGCTCCTTGGAAACTCTATGGGGAAGTTCTGCTCCCACTTACAGGGTTTTTATGAGACAGAATCAACTCAACGGCAGTAGCTATGCACCCATCATCCATTGGATGGAGCCCTGGTTGCACAGTGGTTAAATATTTGGCTGTTAACCAAAAGGTTGGCAGTTCAAATCTACCAGTCACTCCTGGGAAAGTTTATGGGGCTGTTCTCCTCTGTCTTACAGGGTTGCCCTGAATCAGAAATGATTCAATAGCAACAGGTCATGGAACCATACAGGTACTGCAGATGAAATCCTCACAATATCCCCACTGAGTGAGTTATGATATGGCACATTTTACAGGAGAGGAAACTCACCTTGAGGAAGTTATTTGCTCTATATCACATAGCCAGTAAAATGGTGCAATAAGGACTTGAAACTAGGTCTGAAACCAAAGCCTATGTGTTTTTCCTACAACTATGCTGCCTCCCTAGATGACAGATGAGGAAGATTTAAGAGACTTCTGGGGGATGATGGGGGTGAGAAATAATCAAGGGTCCATAAGGCTCTGAAAGTACACTTGGCTTTCTAATAATCAACAGATCTTTGACACAAACAACACACATACTTGGTCGACTTTCCATTGGTGGTTTCTTCCATTTGTGAACTAACCCACAGTACCATAACCAGAAGAAAAGGAACTCATCACTGATGAGAACTACAAATGCTAAAAAGCTGTCACTAGAAGGGAGCAATCCAACCAGTATGTGAGCCTAGCCATTCCCCAGTGCTGCAAGATCCACAGTGTGTTCTAATTCTTTTTTTTTTTCCATTGTGATTGAGTGAAAGTATGCAATCCAAGTTAGATCTGCACTTTTGCCTATCTGCAGCTCCTGCTCTCCTTGCCCAGTGACAGCACACTCCTCCTTTCCATTCTGTATGTGTCATATCTCCTGTCCCCTCCTCTCCAACCTTAATGGCAAGTAAGTACTTACAGAACGCAGTATAAGACTGGCATGCCATAAAACCAAAGTATCCAACCAGTTGTGGTAGAGTTGATTGCAACTCATGGTGACCTCATGTGTGTCAGAGGAGAAATGTGCTCCAGAAAGGTTCAATGGCTGATTTTTTGGAAGCAGGTCACTAAGCCATTCTTCCGGGGCATCTTTGAGTGAATTCCAACCAGCAACCTTACAAGTAGCAGTGAGCTCGGTAACCATTTCCACCACTCACGGACTCTGGGCTATAGTAGGCAGCCTTCTAATCTCTTTTGGATTATAATATTACCTTCTTTAAAAGTGTGCTCCAGTGTGTATACACAAGGACGGCAATTAAGTTTGCAAGCTCATGCTAGAAAAAGTGCTACATATCTCATTGCTGAATGTCACTACAGTCACCTTCAAAGTACTCACCTTGGGAAGCCACTCACCAATGCCAGCACCTAGTATACTCTTCCAACAATTTGGGAACTCTTTTCAGGAATGGTCATCAGAACTGTCATCATATTACCTTTGGTGTCCTGAATGTCATCAAGATGTCTTCCTTTCAATATTTCGTTTATCTTCAGGTAAAGAAAAAAGTCACTGGGAGCCAGATCAAGTGAGTAGGGAAGGTGTTCCAGTACACTGATTTGTTTACTAGCTAAAAACTCCCTCACAGACAACTACACAATTAAGTTCACAAACTTGCCACCCAGCCACCATGCCACGATGCACAATGGCCATTCTGGAAAGAGCTCCAAAATTGCTTTGAAGGATGGACGAGGCACTGGCATCAGTGTATAGATCCCCAAGGGGAGTACTTCAAATGTGACCATAGTGATATTCAGCAATGAGGTATGTAGCACGTAGAACGTTGAGTTTGTGGACTTAGTTGTTGGACCTTTGTATATGCATGCATACATGGTTTTGAGGTGTAGGTAGGTGGGTGACATGCCTGTCTTTTTCAAAAGCATGTTTTTCTGGGAAGCAACATGGCATGTCCAGGTCTCTAAGTCAGTTAACATGGCCAGATTCCTATTTGTAGGTGCTCAGCTGCAATGCACCTTCCAGATAATCCCCTGTATGTGAACACCACAAAGTCCTCATCTGTTCCAAAGCAAACACAGCGACAAACAAAGTAAATAAATGCCTCTCCACAGTTTTGTTCCGGAAGAATTTGGGAATAAAATAATTACAACAATTAACAAATAACTTTCCATTCCCAGATCCACAAAGCTAGGAACCTGATTAGCTGGGCCTCACCAGAAACTCTGTGATCCAGGCCTTCAAGGCCAGAAGCCCAGCACAGCAGAAGCATCCAGAACCCCACTACCTGATCACCCGGCTCCCAGGTAGGAGACTCTCACTGCCACATCTATCTGGCCTGTGACGTTCTCTCATCAAGGATTCTCTGAAGGCGGAAAAACAGGTCATCCCTGAAGAAAAACCTAGGAAAGTGTCCACCAGCTTCTAGGCCAGATCTCAGCAGGTTCTGGAGATCTCCTTTCGGTCGGGCAGTCTTCACCTGTCCTGGCCGTGGCCGGGCTCCAGGTGGCAGGGCTAGACCTCGGCGTTTCCCCTGCAGCTCTCACCTTCCTCAGGGAGAGGCAGTGCAGCTGAAAAAGCACGGTGATCTGTGCCTAATAGCTCTTTAAAAATAACTCACCGTTTTGGCTAAGTGAAGTTTGCAAATGGCCAGTGGGGAAGAAAAATGTAAAGCAGAAGAAAGGAGAAAAAAAAACAAAAACAGAGCACCATCGTCAGCCAGCTTTGATCTCAGATTGTTTCATTACTGCATTCTGGGTTAAAGGGAAGGGGGACCAAAAAAAAAAAGCATCACTTGAGGCAGGAAATGTCTATTATCCAGAAATGTAACATAATTATGTGTCTGAATGGCCCGGTTTATCAGACAGTGTTTTCTGAGAAGGATATAGTGGAGTTAGAGACATCAGCTCTACTCCCCATCTCCTTCTCGCGCCCCTAAACCAAACCCCCCCTTCCTTTACCGCTTTCTTTTTTCCCCTTCCTCCAGGACAATTCCAATTTCCCAGGTTTCGTGGCCACTTACATGTTGTTCCTGAGTGTTTTTATATAGCGTAGGAAATTGGGTAATGAAAGCCGAGTCATACATTTCTGCTTTATGTTTCCAAAGAAGCAAGTGTGACTGTCAGGTTTACAAAAGATTGTTTATGTTCACTGGCGTGAAATGGGGAGCGAGCGTTCGGAGCAGGCAGAGAGAAAGGCTGGCCAGGCCGGGATGACAGGGCTGCATCCATCCTCCACGCTACGGCAGACACGGTGCGGTCGCTGCCTGACAGGGACCATAAATCATGGGCAAGAGACGCTGTACCTACAGCTTATACCATTCCAGATGACAAACACACAATAATCCACACAGCACAGCACTTTCTCTCGCCTTCTTCCCCCGCCCAGGGTCTGCTCTGTCCTTTCCCTTCTCCCCTAGTTTCTCTTGCATTTCCAGCCTCTTCTCTTCCTCCTGCCACCTTGCCTCTTTCCCTAAGACCTCCTTGGGTCTTCATCACGTCTCCTCTCCTGCTGCCTCTTGTTGCCTCTCTCTCTCCCCTGCCGTTCTCACTGCTTGGCTTCTCCACTGCCTTCATCTCCCCGGTTTCGGCTCCAGCCCAGCCTGGTCTGCTCACCTCCTCTTTGGAGATGCCTTCTTTGTTTCTTGTTTCTTCCCTCTCTCCCTTCCTCTGCCTCTTGCTAATCTCGCTCCTTATATCCAGTCTTTATCTCCTGCTATTTTGCCTTTTTTTCCCCCTTGCTTCTCTTTTTTAACTCTAATTTCCCTTCCTTTTTCTCAATTTCTCTTCCCTTTGGTCCGTCTCTTGCTCTCTCTCTTCTCTCTACTTTTTGTCCCGGTTTCTCCTTCTCCCTCTCTCTCTTCACCTCCACTTTCCTCTCTTCTTCTCTTCTTCCTTCCTCCCTCCCTTCCCTGTCCCTTTTTTCTTTCCTTCCTTTCCTTCCTTCTTTTCCTCCTTCCACCCTTCTTCCCTTCCTCCCCTCTTTCCTTCCTTTCTTCCATCTCTCCCGCTGCCTCACCCTCATGGTTCATCAGTGGTCCCAATCCACCAAGAAAAATATTACCTCCTTTCTGTTGTTCCTCTGGTGTGAAAACAAAGACAGGAGAGGAGATGAAGCCACCAGCAGTATGGCCACACTGGACCCATTACAGAGGACAGCAGCAAGCAGGAGGGGATTCTGGCCTATGACCAGAGGAGCCTAGTAGACACTCCGCAGCAGCAGTCAGGACACCATGAAATCTGAGTGCCGGTGCAGAGACATAGCAAAGAGTAAGAGGTGATGGGCCTGTGATTCTGAGCAGACTTGGGGCATGATTATAAGTTTAGTAGTTTGTTCTTCTACCCACCTTTCAGCATAGTGGTTGAAAGCTATGATTGCTTAGCACAAGGTTCACAGTTCAAATCCCCCATGCATTCCTGGAAACCCAACGGGGCCGTTCTGCTATGCCCTGTGAGTTGGACTCAATCTGTCGGCAGTGGGTTTGGTTTTTGGTTCCTAGCCTAAACCAAAAAAAAAAAAAAAAAACTCTTTCCTCAGGTGACACTTTTGCTAAGCTGTCAAGAATTTACTTTGGGGCAACTCCCCAAGCCAACCAAGTGCCGCCGAGTTGTTAAGTGTTGGCACTCAGCATACACGCACATGTTTGTGTATGAGGGTCCTGGTGAATCAAAGGAGGGGGCTTCCTTAGCTAATCAGTCACACCAGGATTTTCAGCCAGTCTTCATGGGGAAGATCAAATCTGAGCCTTCTGTTACAGGTCCCATTCTATTTGTCTTTCAAATCTGTCTGAAAATTGAATTATAAAGAAGTGCAGTCAAAGCCCGCATCCCCAATGTTGTCCATCCCCTGAGGAAGACACTCTGTTTCCCCAAGTGATAGGACCCCTGAAAGCTAAGGGGTCAAGGGAAGACGATCTTTGAAGGCCCCTGCATCAGGATCAAGCACACCTTGACAAGCGAGGACCAGCTTGGTTCACTTGGTTTCACTTTCCCTAAAAACTGAGAACATGACACACATTCAGGAATACAAGCATCAGTTGCCCTGGCAATGTGGGAAAATGTCAAGCATTGCAGCATCTTGCTTCTCCCAGTTATTTTCATTCATTAATACAATATTTCAAAGTGCCCAACTACTGGTACTCAAGGGATACTCAATAGAGATTCAGACTTCCCAGGTCCTTGTGGACAATGGAACATCTTCGCCTTTTGTAAACGGAATCTAGACCAATCCAGCTGAATCACCACAAGGGATAGCAAGTAGGTCACAGGATGGCTCCCAGCCAGCCTGCCCAGTGATACTAATAGCTGCCAGGGAGGGCGCTGTCCACACAGCAAGACAAGACCCTGACTCGGGTTATTTCACTTTTTTAGGTTTTGATGACCTCATAGTACAATCAGAAGAGTGCACTGAACATTGGGTCAACTTCGTGTCTTGATAAGCTACCCAACTGGTTCTTTGGAGACTCAGTGATGCTATCTTTCAGCTGTTACTGTCTCTCAGCCACGGAAGTCAATGTGTGCGTCTTTCTACCCAGCCTTTCACCCTACTCCTTGTCCTTTCAAGTCAAGGGATCACCTTGTCGTGGGCAGTGGTAGTGTATCCCATGAAGTAGTGAAGTTCAGCTAGCCCTTTGCCCGGAGACCTTCTGTCTAGCCCGCTGCCAAGATGCAACTGAAAGGAGACCAGCACATGTTAGGAATCTCCAAGACACCATGTTCCATGGTAATTAGTGAAACCTAGTAATAGAGAAGTCTCAGCAGTCACAGAGAAACAGAGGAAGTAATCCTTGTCGTGCTTTCTCCTCGGCTACAACTAGCTGGGAAGGGGAAAAGGACTATCTGCTTGGACAACCCTTAAATCGATGCATCCTAATTAACAGAAGATTTAATTCTTCAAAGTGACAGCAACTCTATTTATATCATCTCCTTCAACAGGGCTTAGGGTTGGGCTATGGGATTTATTATCTTTTCCTTTCATCTTTTGCTCCTCTCTCTCCCACCCTATCTCCTTCAGGCTTTTAAATAAAGCCATGACAAGATTTAAGGAGGTGGGTGCTTCCAAGTACACACTAGGCAGTACGAATGGTTGAATGGTTCACAGACTCAGCTGCCAACCACAAGGCTGGAGCTTTGAGTTCACTTAGCGGTGTCTCAGAAGAAAAACCTGGCAGTCTACTTTCAAAATCAGCCGTTGACAATTCCGTGGAGCACAGTGTTACTCTAACGCACACAGGGTTGCCGTGCATTCGAATCACCTCAAAGGCAACCTGAAAAGAAGGATTTAAAGCAGAGGAGAACTGTCTAACCATCTGCCCAAAGTCTTCTTAACTGGCCTCCTCAGCCCTTCAACTTGACCTGGAAAAGACAGCAACCCTATTGCAGAGGCTGAACGAGAAAGGAGGAGGGCCTCCGCGGAATAGATACCAGTCATGGAATCTGAGAGCCGCTCCAGCAGACCCTAGGGAAGCCTTCGCTTTATGGACAAGAAAACTGAGACTGGGAGAGAAGGAGTGACAAACCTCAGGTCAAACAGTTCCTCGGTGACCAAGCTGGAACCAGCTCCTCCAAGAATTTAGGGCTCATTCTAGCAACCACTCTGGCCATCACCTCCACACAACGGAATGATCGCTACTGAGAAGACTTACCTCACCAGACAACCCCCCTTTTAGTTGAGATATACTGTACTCATTTATTAGTAGTAGTAGTAGTTATGTTAATAGTTAAGTAGCTGAAAGATGTTATCTTGAAGACTAAGGTATGCCTAACTCAGGCCATGGTATTTTCAATCATAACACATGCGTGTGAAAGCTGGACAATGAATAAAGAAGACGGAAGAATAATTGATGTTTTTGAATTGTCATGTTGGAGAAGAATATTGAATGTAACACAGACTGCCAAAAGAAGGAACAGATCTGTCTTGGAAGAAGTACAACCAGAGTGCTCCTTAGAAGCAAGGATGGCAAGACTGTGTCTTATGTATTTTGGATATGCTGTCAGGAAGGATCAATCCCTGGAGAAAGACATCATGCTTGGTAAACTAGAGGGTAGTCAAAAAGAGGAAGACCCCCAATGAGGTGGACTGACACAGTGGTTGCAACAATGGGCTCCTGCACACCAAGGACTGGTCAGTGTTTCATTGTGTTGTGCATAAGGTACCTATGAGTTGGAACCAACTTGACAGCACCTATCAACAAGAACCACATGCTAATAGTAGTGTTAAAAATACCAAAAACCAAATCCATTGCCAGTGACTTGATTCCAACTCATAGCAACCCTATAGGAAAGAGTAGAATTGCCCCTAGAGTTTCCAAGGAGCAGCTGGTGGATTCGAACTGCTGATCTTTTTGTTAGTAGACAAACTCTCAACTGCTGAGCCACCAGGGTTCCTTGTTAAAAATAGTGAATGCTTACTAAATACTTAGTATATGTCAAGCAGGAGTCGCTAGGTGGCTCAAATGGTTAAGCTCTGGGCCACTAACTGAAAGGGTGACAGTTCAAAACCACCTAGAGGAACTTGGAAGAAAGGCCTGGCAAGCGGCTTCTAAAAGATCACAGACTGAAAAGCCTGCACAGTTCTACTCTCACACACATGGGATCTCTAGAAGTCTGAATCTCCTTGATGGCAACTGGTTTAATATATCAAGTACCATGCTACTTGTTTTACCCAAATGACTCTTCTCAGTGTTATACAGTGTATGCCACCTTTTATCCATGTTTAAGATGAAGAAACAGACTCAAAGAGATGGAATGATTTGCTCAAACAGAAGATGACTAACTATTAAGCCCATTCTTTTATCCACTAGTTATAATGCCACTTTTAAATTGAAATTGCTCCTGCAGGGCATTAAATTAAGCTCTTAACATTTTAGAGTAGATGAATTTAACTGGAACTTGGTGTTTGAGAGACATTATGCCAGCCCGGAGCATTCTGAAGCTGAAGAGAAAAGCAGAGCATTGACCTAAGCTCAGCTCCCCAGAGCACATTCCAGAGACAGAGCTCACTTTCCTTGTAGGAGCAGCATTAGGACACAGCCACCCAGCAGCACCAGGCACCTGCAGCTGTTCACCAGGAAGCCTCAGCGAACCTTCCAGAAAATATTTACTTCTATACTTCTCCTTGCCCTGAGTAGACAATTCTATCCAGGCTCATCTCTATGTTGAAAGGCCAGCCCAGTGTTAGAACTGTAATTACAAGCCCTGGTGGCACAGTGGTTAAGAGGCTGGCTGTTATCCAAAACGTCAACAGTTCTAATCTGCCAAGTGCTCCTTGGAAACCCTATGGGGTAGTTCTACTCTGTCCTGTGGGGTCACTATGCACTGGAACCAATTTGGTGGCAGAGTTTGTTTTGTTGTTGGTCGTTTTTTGAGACCCAAGGAGGTTTTTGTTTTGGTTTGTTTTTTGGTTTTTTTTGTTTTGTTTTGTTGTTGTTTTTGGTTTTACTGTAGCCTAAAAAAGGAGGAAAAGGAAGAAAAAAAGAATGGATCCTGACCCCTATACTCCAGCCATTAGTTCTTTGCTGCAGTATAGTAACCCCAAAGAACAGCCCTGCACCAGAAATGAGGAAAGGGGGGACACAGACCAAAAATGCCTGGAGGCTCACGGGTAAGAGCCGTGCCTTTCCTCTAAGCTGGGCTGTGTTCACACCACATCAGTCAGAGCCAAGATGAAAGGGCTATAAAACCAACACAGCGCCTGAGACTGTATGAAAATATATATCCTGATGTGTCAGAAATACCTGGCGCGCCTTTAACCTCAACTTCAGATGAACCAGCATGCCTCAGAGCACATTTATATGCAAAGGCATATAATATGTCCCCTGTATCTAATTATCTGTCAACCTGAGGCAGTTTGTTTTCCAAATCGGCCTCTCGGCTGTGACTTTACGAGGTCATAAAGAAAACGATGCCACTCTGCACTGAAACGCAAGGAGAGCCTGGATCAACAAATTACGCTCCTTAATGGTGTCTCTCGGCCTGGAGATTCAGGCCCAGCGCGAAGAAAGAAGGCAGAGCCCTCGTTCCTTTCTCTGAGCCTTCTGCTGCGGGAAAGAGAAGGGGGCACATTTAGCTTGGGGTCAACCTAAGGGGCTGCAGCAGGGTCAGGGAGCAGGTCGCCTGAGCAAGGCCGATAAGCAATGATTTCCTTTCCTCGCTCGTCTGTCTTCAGCTTCCCACGCACGGTCTGTGATGCTGTTACCCTGAACGCCACAGGTAACACAGTCAAGCCAGGCGTTTCCCTAGTCTGTAACTAACGCCACCGCCGACCTTCTTGTAGCATCCCGTGCCCTGAGGCAGTTTGCCCTCCAGAGGTCCCGGACCTTGGGACCCAGAGGGGCAAACTTGAATCCAATCTACAGGAGCCAGCTCC
The DNA here is from genome assembly GCA_028571685.1 of Heterohyrax brucei. Lineage (NCBI taxonomy): Eukaryota > Metazoa > Chordata > Mammalia > Hyracoidea > Procaviidae > Heterohyrax > Heterohyrax brucei. The sequence goes on along the minus strand of CM053160.1, from coordinate 67,012,031 downwards.
TGCCATCTCTAGCCCGAATATCAAGATTCCAACTTCTACAGGAAAGTTGGTTCAAAGACACTGTATTCCATTTTTGCATCTAGAGGAAGAAGAGGTGAGTGATCCTTTTAGATTTCTAAGCCAAAGGAAACATTTCCTTCTCCCCAAACTGAGACGGTAGGTGGCCGCAGCGGCAGCAGGAACGGTATTGTGCTGAACTGCTAGCTGAGGGCATCTGTCTCCTGCCAAGCTCAGTATCACACACACACACACTCCCACAGCGGCACACACACACAGACACATGCACCCACGTGCACACACGCACATACACGTGCGCACACATGTGGAAAGGGCAGCAGGATGGTCCCAGTGCGGAGTCTTCGGCCCGATTAGTCCTGCTCTGATCTTCAGCAGATTAATTAGGGAGTTTGTCGGGAACCAGCCGTGAACTCCAGCGGCTCCTCGGTGGGAGGGGTAACGGTGCCAGTGAAATCCAAGCTGCAGGAATTCCTCTACCCACGCTGCTTCTATGATTAATGATAGAAAGGAATAAAAGAAGAGGGGTCAACAGCTGAGTGCAAAGCAAGTTGCTAGACAGGGAGTAATTAAGATACTTGGGTAAATATGATTAATAAGCTGAAACTGGCAGGGTGTGCAGTAAACAAGGACTAACCAGATGGTCCCCTCTCCTCTGACAAGGCTCAATACTTGGAAACAAGGGAGAAAGGAGGGAGAAACCAAAGGACACAGGAACAGAAGGGCAACTTGGAAGGCATTCTTCAAACTTTACTTCTGTTAGCTGACCCTGTCTAGAGACAAACCTGGGGTCCCTGGGGAGGGATTAGGACAGGAAGATGGCCTGGAAATTCTGCCAATCCTCTTATCACAGGCACCAGACAAATTGCTGGGTGCAGGAGAATTCACACTCCTGTATCAATACCACACTGCGTAAGTTACTCCCACTCCACTCTGCATCCTTCTTTCCTCTTTGCACATGTTTTCTCTCTCTCACTCTCTCTTTCACTGTCTCATTTGGCTCTCCCCAAGTTGCAGGCAAGAATCTCTGCTGGCCCCATAGTTAAAGCACTTGGCTGCTAACCAAAAGGTCAGTGGTTCAAACCCACTAGCCTCTCCAGGAGAGAAAGATGTGGCAATCTGCTTCCATAAAGATTTATAGCCTTGGAAACCCTACAAGACTGTTCTACTTTGTCCTATAGGGTTGCTAAGAGTTAGAATTCAGTTTGACAGCAATGAATTTGTTTTTTTGGTTAGTTGCAGACTGGACATTTAGTGAACAAGTTACTTCCACTTTTCAGCTCAGAAAAACAAACTAGAAACCAAATTCTTACTCAGAAAGGCTTGAGCCAAGAAACATACGCTATCATGACCCTCTGGCCAGGGAATAAGCAGTATCATTTAGCAGGGGTATGTCATGTCGGCTCCCATTTCTAAGTTCCCTATCTGCTTAAAAATATACTTCCTTCAAGTCCTGCACTGTTCCTTGGAAAGAGCACGCCTCTCTGTGGAATGCCATGCTTCCAGAAACGACATTGAGAAACAGCTGTGGTTAGGTGTTTCCAAAGATCCTGTTAAAAAGGAATATCTGCAGGCCTTAGGAAAGAATACTCACATGGTTTGCCTTAAATAGCATAATTGTGCCAAGACATCTCCATCACTGAGTACAGGCAGCTATGATAAATCTAAGCTAAGAGAAAGACATTGTTGGGGAGACAAAAGAAATACAAAGTTAATTCTCTGCTCTAAGTAGATTTTTGTCTATTTTCTGTGACTGCTGTAAGGTACTACCACAGTTTGGTGACTTCAAACAAGAGAAATACATTTTTTCACTGTTCTAGAATTTGAAAGTCCAAATTCAGAATCCCCGGGCTGAAACCAAGTGTTGTTTTTTTCTCCAGAGGCATTAGGAGAGAAACTCTTCTGGGGAAACACTGAACCTGTGAAACTAGAAAACAAGTTATCTGCTTCCAAAATACAGTGACAAGACAGGCATGGGATACATTCCCATTTCAAAAGGAAAAAAAAAATGAAAGTCTGAAAGGAGTCACTGGTCCCTGGCAATTGTAAAATCCAACAGAGCAAATTCTATTAGGTTTCAAGGACTCAGGGTCATCTTTTGAGTCTCAAGACTCTGCTGTCTAAACCTGTTCCTTTTTCCTGTTTGCAGCTGAGGAACTTTACCAACTGTTTTCTTGCCTCTAGAATGCTTGAAGTCCAACAGCCTTCTTTTATTCTGTCATGTCAATGACCCTTTCAGTCTAAGCTTACAGTGTTTCTACTAATACAACATCTGAAAATCCTTGTGGGTCTCCTATGTATGTCACGAAGATTCCTGCCATTTGGCAAGAGTTCTCCATAGATCTTTACTAGGTAATCCCATCCTTATTCCTGGATTCTGCTGAAATCCTGAGGGATTTCATGAGTGCACATCTAATCTCTTCAATACTAACAAAAAGTTATCCAAGCGAATGTTTACATCTTTTCAGAGTACGCTTCCCTAATACTGAATCTCTTAATTTCAGCCTCTTTTGCAATCTGAATTTCTCATATCTTTATGTTCTGGTTTAGTTTTATCTAATAGTTATTCACTCAGCTTATCTTTTTTCTCTCACATTTTACTATAAGCAGCAAGAAAAAAACCACATCCTTCATCATTTTGCTTGGAAATCTCTTCAGCTAAATAATCATTGCTCAGAAGTTCTACTTTTGTCACAGCAGTGGGACACAATGAAGTTTTCTGCTACTTTATAGTAGGGATCATTTTTTTTCCAGTTTCCAATAATATTTTTCCTTACTTCCTTGTGAGCCCTCATAAGGAACACTTGTGATATGTGTACGTCTACCCACATACTTAGTATAATAACACAAGTATAAACAGAAATAACAGGTTTTCTCTACCATGCCTCTCATTTCCTCATGAGGCCTCACTGACAAAGTCCATAACACACATATTTATACCAATAGCCTGTTCAAGGCCCTCTGGACTTCAGATTTATTCCGGCCTCTTACCATTACCCAATCCCAAAGCCACATCCACATTTTTAGGGATTTGCTATAGCAGCATCTATCTCCTAGTACTAAAACATGACTGCTATAATAAATTACCACAAACTTACTGGCTTAAAACAGGATCAATTCATTTTCTTATCTTTCTGGAGGCCAGAAATATAAAATCGTAGTCACCAGGCTGAAATCAAGATGTTAGTAGGGTTGTATATCCTCCAGTAGTTCTAGAGGAGAAGCCATTCCTTACTTCTTTTTGCTTCTGACGGCTGCTGTCATTCCTTGGCTTATGGCCCCATCTCTTCAATCTTCAAGGTCAGCATCTTTAACTCTCTCTATACACCATCTTCACATAATCTGCTCTGTATGTAAATTCTCCCTGTGCCTCACTCTTATAAGAATACATATGATTTCATTTAGCGCTCCCCAGGATAACCCACAGCAGTCTTCCCATCTCAAGGACTTTAACTTAATCACATCTGCAAAGTCCTACCCTCCCCCATCTTTTTTTTAATTTGTGTATTTACTTATTTAAGTATTGACCATATAAAGTAACATTCGGAAATTCCAGGAATTAGACTATGGATATCTTTTGGAGGGCATTTTTTTTAGCTACCACAAAATCCACAGGATTTTGTTTTTATCAAGTACTTTTCCTCCGTTGGCCTATATGAAGCTAGACAACCTAGTCCCTGGCCCATCTGTTCCTATAAATCAATTTCTTATTTTTTGTATAATACAGATCTATTGAAAATACATTTTTAAATATATTGAAAGCAGCAGTGTTGCCAACTTTTTTATCAGATTCAGAAAGGGCCTTAGAAGGTGCAGAGAGGGACTCAGCTATACATATAGGCTTAACTAATTTCAAAATACAAAGTAAGAAGGACAGCGCTCAGAACAAAGCACAGTCCATCTCCAAAAAGACTGTTGGCAGACTTACCCCTTCACATGCTCCATGCTGTTCTTTCTTCCATGCGCCCAAGGTTTTAACAATTCATTAAGGACCTGCTGCTAAAAAAAAAAAAGAAAAGAAAAGAAATTGACCAAAAAAAAAATTCTCTGGAGCAGATGACCCAGTTGGATGTCACCAAAATGAAAAACCCACAGATGTCAACCACACAGAGAGTAAGAGGAGGAGAAAGAGAGAGACTTAATCAGCACTGGTAAGAGGACACCTTGTTACCATCTTCCTGTCGCATCACAAACTTTCCTAAGCAAGTGTGATACTAATCATACCAGGCTTGCAGGCCAACCAGACTTTGGAAACCAGCTGACAAGGCAGCTGTAGTGACTCCGGAGAATTCGTAGACCTTTTTTCCTCTCAATTGCAGAGCTCAGAAAAGTCTTCTACAATGTGAATAGGGTCTTCTCTTTGTAATGAAGTACTTGACACTTTCCCAGTGAACTACTTCTGGTCTCTTTTTCTCTTTCATGCTGAAAAGAAAGTGAAGTAATTACAGGAAAATAAACAAATAAACAACAGCCATCATCACAGGATAATACTATGGTAAAGACTTCCTACTGAGAATCACAACCTTCCTTCCAATAATTCACTCCCTACCCTCTCACTTGCTGAACACTCTTCTCCTAGGCAGGGTGAGAAATTCGGTTCCAAGTCTGACCACTGAGCATACGCGTGAGAAGCTTAGCAGACACTGAATTTATCCCCATAATGACACAGCATTGGTGGCCGCCTTCTTTCCCTTTAACACTAGCACTTTGCAGAATGGAATTTTATTTCCAATAAGTCGGATCCGACTCGACGGCACTTGGCTGACTTGGCTGGCTTATTTACATTCCTCCTCATTTCTCATTTGTAACAATAAATTCAGAATAGAAGAGATGAAATTAGGACCAGCGCAACCAAAAACAATTCAAAAATGCAAACTCACAATCTCTTACAGAGTGTCCAGCTGAGGGCTGTTTTTGTCACCTGGCTCCAGTTATTCTAGGGCAGGGTTCTTCTCCCAAAGGGCTCTCAGAGGGACAGAGCATACGCACAGGAGACAGTAAGGCAAAGGTGGCCTGAATGGTCACTTCATACTTTGGTGCAGGAAGAAAACCTAATGTCCACCAGCTCCATATATACACTCATGCCCATTGCTGTGGAGTCAGTTCTGACTCACAGTGACCCTCAGGACAGAGTACAACTGCCCGATAGAGTTTCCAAGGAGCACCTGGTGGATGCAAACTGCTGACCTTTTGGTAAGCAGCTATAGCACTTAACCACTGTACCACCAACGTTTCTCCCAGCTCTGCAGGAACTTGAAAATAAGAAATTAAGAAGATGAACACAAGAGCATTAGCACCAGTGTGAGCTCTGGATGTGTGCTGGACACTCTACTATGTCTGCAGGATACAGAAGCAACAAGGCTCAGTTTCTGTTGTCACAGAAGTCCCTGTGAAAGGGAAGACAATGGACACCCCCACATGCCATGTGATAAATGCAGAGAGGGAACACGGACACAGATGAGGGTGCTTCATTGGGGTTCCACCAGAAGCAGCTCCTGAAACAATGGTTCAAGTACAAATTGATGATTTGGGGTGAACCAAAGAAATAGATGAGAGGCGGAGCACCCACTAAAGAGTTCATCATAAAGCCAGCTACTACCATGGTCCAGTGGAGCTTTGTGTCCCTGGAAAACTGTGGCATCCGATGTAGAACACACATCTCAGAGATATCCGCTCAACGGATGAAGAGGCAGGGTCTTCACATAACAATACCCATCAGTCATCCGTAGGTAACTGCTGTAGGGGCACTTCCAGACTGGCCAGAAGAGCATGGGCACAGTAGACAGCCTGAGAGAACGTGTAGAAAACGACTCTGGGTGCTGGTAATAGGAAGTTAGCCTGGTGTGTCCAAAAGTGGCAAATGCCTAAGTTATATAAGGGGGCGCTGACAGCAGCCGCTATGGACCCATGAGCTCTAACCTGAAGTCAAAGAGGAGGCCACGGAATGCTACAAAGGAGAATTGACAGTTGAGCTGGGCCTTGGAAGATGGACAGGAGATCACTTGGCAAAGATGGGTAGAGGGATTCAAAGAGGAAAAACCATGAACAAAGAAATGGAGTCCGGAAAGTATCTGGACAGCAGAGGGTTTCTAGCTGCTATGTGCACAGGAGGTCCAGAGAGGCAGCTGGAGAAGCAGACTGGAGCCAGATTGTGAAGTGTCTTGGGTGCCATGCCAACAAGCTTGGCATTTCGTGCAGACAAATGGGGAGCCATGAGTGGCTTTCCAATAAGAGAGTGAAGTGAACATAGATAAATGTTTAGCGAACTTCCTAGTCCAATGCTAGGCCTGCATACCATGACCCAACTTCTAGGGTAGGGTAGTGGCAAGGTTTTATATGTTCTCTGCAGTGGCTGGTATCTCAGGAGGGAAAAAAAAAATTGACTTCCACCCAAGGCTTGAGTGCACTGTGTTAGCACATGGACTTGGGAACACTATTGAATCTAACTTCTCATAAAACAAACAGCTGAGAGAAGTCATTAAATGAACGACAAAGTGAACTTGCCAAAGCGAGAGCTGCTTCTGTGCACAACGGGCCCAGGTTTCTGGGAAAACAATACCCTTCTCTTTCAAGGCACCCTGGAGCTGTCACTCTTGGGAGTATCTACTTGATCAAGTCAACCAGGCACGAGTCTTTTGTCTGCAGCCCCTGCCACCTGGGGTGAGTGCTGAACTGATATCAGTGTCCTCATTCCTGGATGCTGACTCTACACAACCTTTGCAGGGAAAAGGAGCAGTGGGGACAAAGAGGAGGAGTACAAGGACGGGATATACCTTATCGTTGTTTCAAAAAAGTTTTCCTGCATTTTAATTTATCACTTTAACCACCTGAACAAAGTTAAGAAAGAAGAATGGAAGACTTGTCCATCATGAAGATGTATCCACTCTCATCCACCCCTGCTCTGCTTTGGATATTGGTGATGTGCCGTGTAAGACTGATTACATTTGGTGCACTGTTGAGTCAACTGGCAAGTGCTTTGACTCAGAATACTTTCCTGAGGACCGCCACCACAACATTTGAGGAGATACTACTCAATTTGTGATAGAAATCAGAGGGAGTTAGCTGTCAACTATTAGTTCTGGCCCTGAAGACTTCTCTACAGTGGCATTGTGATGGGTGGGCTTCTAAGATCCACCAGTGCTTCCCGCCTACAGGTACATGTGACCTTGTGAAATCTCTTTCCTCTGAGTATGGACTCAACCTAATGTCTCACTTCTAAAGAACAGAGTAAGGGATGTGATGTCACTTCTGAGGTTAGTTACCAAAAAATCTGTCTGGTTGCCCTCCCTCGTTCCCTCTCACTCTGATGAAGCCCTATGGAGAGGCCCACATGGCAATAAACTGAGGGAGCCTGTTGGCCAACAGCCACTGAGGAGATGATGAACTGAGACCTATGAGGTATCAAATCCCGCCAACAGCCACCTGCAAAGTGGGAAGTGGATCCACCTTCAACTGAGCCTAAAGAGGATCACAGTCCCGTCCACACTTTGACTGAAGCCTGGCAGTGACCCTGAGCAGAGGACTCAGCTAGTCAATGTCTCAGCTCCTGACCCATAGAAACGGAGCTATGATAAACATGTTTTGTCTTAAGTTGCTAAGTTTAGTGGTAACTTGTTACCAAGTAGTAGATAACTCACAGGTTCTCTTAGTGGAAGAGACAAAGAAGGAATATACAACATACTGAGAAAGCTTGAGGCCAAGAGAAGGCCAGAGACTTTCCTGTTGGTATTGATCTTGGGCAGGGATGGGTTTTCCCCATAGACAACCAGTTTTCTGTAGGACGTTAAAGCGAGACACCAGGAAAGCATCTCTTCTCCACCAGTACTCTGACTCCTTGGTTTGTTCATTTATGCTGAAATTCCCCAATTAGGTAGTCTTTCTTTACCTAGAGATGCTTGTCCTTTGTCTTAGTTGACTAGTACTGCTGTTAACAGAAGCAACACAAGTAGACAGCGTTAACAAACAGAAGTTTATTCTCTCACAGTCTAGCAGGCTAGAAGTCCAAATTCAGGTGTCAGCTCCAGGGAAAATCTTCCTCTGTCTGTTCGCTCTGGGATGAAGGTCCTTGTCAACCATCTTCCACTGATCTAGGAGCTTCTCAGCACAGGGACTCTGGGTCCAAAGGATATGCGCACTTCTGGCTTATGTTTCTCAGTGGTTTGAGGTCCCCATGTCTCTCTGCTCCCTTCTCTCTTTTACATCACCAAAGAGATTCACTTAAGACACAACCTAATCTTGTAGATTGTGTCCTACCTCATTAACATAACTGTTGCTAATCCTACCTCACTGCCATCATAGAGACAAGATTAACAGCACATAGAAAAATCACATCTGATGACAAAATGGGGGACAGTCACACAATACCGGGAATCCTGTTCTGGACAAATTGACCAATATTTAAGTGGGGGAAATTCAGCCCATAACACCCTTATTAAAATACACTAGATGTAGAGTCAGCAAACACAAAATTAAGCCTCAGATCTATCTCTTTATTAGTTGTGTGTTCTTTGACGAGTCACTTCAGCCTATCTCAACTAATACTTTGTAAAACCAAAATGTGAAGTTTGTGAATGACTTAACTCTGCCTCTATTTTAAATGTACTTGAAAATAGGAATAACACGAAGTTGCTCAGAGATTGAATTAAGTAGTATGAGTGAAAGTGCTTTTAATACTCTAACGAGTTCTAGACACATAAAGAAACATTCTACGTCCCATTTGTGGCTCTCCTTGTGGGGGACACACTTTGAACTGTCATTCGACTGTTATTTTTTAATAAGATGGGCTTTCACAAGAGCTTTTCTTGGAAGCAGCTTTTAGACAGGCAGTGACGTGGAAGGAAACAAAAAAGGACTCAGAAGGCAGGTGGTGGGGAGGGACAGAAGGCTGGAGTCCCCCTTTCTGAAGTTTTGTAGATTTAGTCGCAGCAAGAATGATGTAGGAGTTTGTTGACTGACTTCCGAGAAGTCTCTCTGGGACCTTCCCTTTGTGGATATACGGCAGCCCAGGGCCTGTCCCTGGTGTGCTTTGCCTTTTTACCATTATTTATTGAGCATCTCCAATATGGCAGGCACAGTGCTAAGACCTTCAGATGCACTATCTGATTTAATCGTTACCATAAGCCTGCGAGACAGGTATTATTACTCTCCTTTTACAGAGGTTGAAACCAAGTCTGAGAGAACTTAAGAAACCTGCCTGGCCTACATAGCAAGATAGTGACTGAGCAGAGATCCAATGGTGTGGCACTTCATGTACTAGAAGGTGAAATGTGTTCTCTGTCCTGCATCTTCCGGAAGGGCAGTTTCTCTTCTTTCCCTTTCTTTGTTTGTGTCTTTCTATAAAACATGCCATGACACTTCCCACAAGGAACCCCATACACAAATCAATTGCAATCAACTGTATTTCTCTCCTGACGTTAAAAGACTCGTAAAAGAAAATGTACTTGTTTCAAATACCCTCTTCTCATACTAAATCAGCTCTCCACAGTTGGTAGGATTTCTGCACAAATTGAGCAGCACCCTTATGAGACCAAGATTTACCAGCATAAATCCCAGGTTTGGAAAGGCGGTCTAGTAGTATTAACAGAAAGAACTGATCTGATGGCTAAGTTTTCTAGAAATTGATCACACCTTGACTTCCAGGTCAGGTCAGAGAGATGCTTGGCTGGCTCTGTGGAGGCTGATGTGGGCACTACAGCATGGGGGTGGACAGGAGCTCTTAGAACAAGGACTCCTCTCCTCTCCTCCCCCTCCCTTTCCCTTCCTCCCCCATCCCCTCTCCTCCCTCCTTCTTCCCCTCCCCTCCCCTCCCTTCCCTTCCTCTTCTGCCCTCTCCTCATCACAACTCATTCCTGCACTCCAAAGAAATTCAATCAGAATGGTTGTCCTCTGTGAAAACACCTAGGCATCCTAATAATGAATTGTTGAGAGACAGTGGGTCTCATGGCATACTCTCCAGATTTAATTGGCCAAGACCAACCTCACTTCTTTGATACCTGCTGGTATGCTGCAGAGCCCTGGTGACACAGGGTTAAGCACGTGGCTGACAATGGCAAGGCTGGCAGTTGAAATCCAACAGACACTCCTTGGGAACCCTACAGGCCGATTCTACTCAGTCCTATACAGTTACTATGGGTCAGAATTGACTCACTGCAATGGGTTTGGCTTTGGTTTAGTTCTGCCACAACACAGAGGTACTCCGTGACCTCCAGGGTTGCTGGTTATCACTATGACTCTGTACATGCCACATAATCCCTCATGGCCTCAGGTTCTTGTCTTTGTTTTACCTCTCTGGATCAACTTCCTCATTTATATGATAGGAAAACTAATGCTCATTCTATTTCCTGGGGTAGAAATAGGGACTTTTGAAGGGGTATCTAGAAAAACCCATCCTTAAAATGATCCAACAAGTCATGGAAATTTTCCTGTTACCTTGTTTGTCCATCAAACACATCTTTCTACCATCATGTCTGAAAGTTTTGTGACAGACGAGAGAGTGTCATGATCAGATTTACATTTTGAACACGTGCCATATGTGAAATAAACAACTCGTTTTTATTTCAACAAGAACGCAATCAAGGTGAGTGCCAATATAATGCAATCAAAAGGAAGATACTCAATATGGTTTATACTTTGTTGTATGGAACCGTCTTATGTTTTATTTAAAGACAAAAATGGATGATGTTAGCAAGAGAAGGAAACTGCTAAGGAATTGAGAAAATGTTGTATATTCGTGTGGGTTTATCTTAGCACCTCAACTTTCCAAAGGAAAACAACCACCACTAAAAAAATGTGGTTCATTGATCAGTTCTGCAAGCCTTCTTCTCACTGTGCCAGGCATTTTGCAGCTGGCCCTGCCAATCTGGGGGTAGATAATATACAGTCAGTAGCGATTTGGCAGAGTGAATCCTGGGACATAGTAGCCAAGGATGTGGTATGGCCTCAGGAGATCTGGGAAGGCTTCTCTAGCAAGGATGTCTCAGGTGGGTTATCGAGTAAAGAAGGTGAGAAAAGACATTCAGAGAACCAGCCTGAACACAGTGCATGAAGTATCCAGCGAATGGTGGGCAGCCCTTTTCCTGACTACAGCAGGGACTCCCAACTCTCTCCTGCCAATACCCGTGGAAGTTTCTCATAGAAGCTATGAGTGACGTGTTCAGCACATTAAAATACAAGTCTAGGTAGTGAAGTAGGGCATAGAGTGGGGCTGTCAGGGAGCTCTTGACAGTGGCCCAGCAGATGATGAAGGAGGAACTTTTTTCCAAGACCTTGTGCTGCTGTTGTTATTAGCTACTGGGGACCTGGGCCCTGACTCCTTAGGACTCTGTGTACAGTGGGATCCAACTGTTGTGAGCCACAGTTTTCACTGGCTGCTTTTTCAGAAGTAGATCACTAGGCATTTCTTCCTGGTTTGTTTTAATCTGGAAACTCCACCGAAACCTGTTCAGCATCATAGTAACCCATAAACCTATATTGACAGACAGGTAATTGCAGCATTTAAGGTACCCTGGCCGGGAATTGATTTCAGCTCTCCCACATAGAAGGCAAAAATTGTGCCACTGAACCAAGTGCAAAACCCAAAACAAAATCCATTGCCATCAACTTGATTCCAGCTCATAGCCACCCTATAGGACAGGGTAGAACTGCCCAATGGTCTTTCCAAGGATGCCATTTTTAAGGAAGCAAACCACTGGGTCATTTCTCCTTAGAGAGGCTGGTTGGTTTGAGCTCCTAGCCTTTCAGTTAGCAGACAAGCGCTTAATCACTACACTACCAAATGCAGAGAGGAAAAATTGGCTTTAGTTCCAGATAGGCTTGAAGGCAGAGCCTTTGCTTGTCACAGGTTAAACTGTACATCTTTATCGTAGGTGTCCCTAAGAACTAATGCAAACTCTGGTTACACAGTGGTTAAGTACTATGGCTACTAACCAAAAGGTCAACAGTTCAAATCCTTCAGGTGTTCCCTGGAAACTCTGTGAGGTAGTTCTGCTCTGTCTGTAGGGTCACTGAGTTAAATCAACTCAATGGCAACGGATTTGGTTTGGAATGGTTTTCTAAGAACTAAATATTGACTGAGCCTGATTCTTTGATGCCTCAAAAATACAAGATGTGTAAAATCCCACAACACACACACTGATCCTCACAGTGTCCAATGGAGGCAGAGCAGTTTAGCTGAAGCAAACAAGACTAGAATCAATTGCAGATGTGGAAATACATCCCTTTTTAATGAATGTATTGATTGATCCTCCTATGTTTCTGACTTTATCCACCTTACCCAGATTTACCCTTATTCCTGAAACTTCTACAGCACACCACAGAAAGTTTTAAAATATACTCCATCAGCCAGTCATTTCATCCACACAAAACAAGAAACTGAAAGCATTGGAATACAATGACTTTTTTTAATCTTTTGTTTGTTTGTTTGGCAGGGCATTAGGTAGCTAGATAACAGAATCATTCTCTTCATCGCAGCAGGAATTACAGCTAAGAGCTGGTCCTGTCTAGAAAAATGCCCCACAAATGGCTATTCAGGAGGAATGTGGGCTCTCCCAAAGACCAAACAAGGCTCTCAGCTAACAGCTGGGAGGGAAGCAAGCCAAGGTGGAGGGCAAAATTGCAAGTCATTGGCAGAGCACATATTTTTCCAATATAAAAGCAAATGGAGAATCCGTAAATAAATTGACTATATAAAAGTGTCCCTTTATATTACCGCCTCACCTTTCCAAGGAGGTGTGGTGGGGTAGAGGTTTCTTTTCACAGCCCAGGTAGAAAAATATCATTTCTTTTGAGTAATTTTACAGTACCAACAGCAGTCCATATCTATTTAAAACACACACGCAGCCTCCCATCCAGACCCCCCGGCACAAACGATCCTGTAACCAGCAGCAGCCCGCCTGCAGACGCAGCTGCCACGTAATTACAACCCCTCATCCCATGTGTGGGAAACAAGTTGTGGCACTTGGGAAAGGTCTGCAAAAATAGGTGTCAGACCTTAACTAATAGTGATTGTCCTTCCATTCTACTGTAATTTACATTTAATTCACACATTTCATTTCCATTTAAAATATGATTACAGTGTTTTGAAGCACATCTCACCTGTCCCCTCGAATCACAGGGAGATGAAAATAGCAGGAAGCAGCAAGCCCTCACAAGGCTGGGCGAGCCCTGGGAGGCAGGGTCGTCCCCAGCACCCGCTCCTTCTCAGGGTCAGGGGGAGAGCTTAACAGAAACGGGGCCCAGAGGAGAGGAGGAGGGAAGCAGAACAAGGAGGTGGGTAGAAGGGAGAGGAAAAGGGAGAGGACGTGAGGGGTAGGTGACGGGAGCAGGGAATGGCCCCTGTTGTTAACAGGGATGGAGAGTCTGTCCTCTGAGGACTCCCAACACTAGTTGTAGAAATTCATTACTTTCTGGCAGAGTGCCTGCCTTTCCTTTCATTCATTTCAGGTTCATGACCTAATCCTAAATACAAGCATCAGGAAACAGGTGCCTGTTAACTCTGACGTCTGGTTTTCTCTGCTCTGCAGGCAGCAAAAAGAAGAGAGAGCATGCAAAGGCTTTGGTGCATGGACTCTAGGGAGGCCAGACAGCCTACTGGATGGATACACTACCCCTTTCAAAACTCACTCCTCCCACTTCCATCCTGTACCTGGAGTTTTTACAGCTGTTGGCAGTAGGTAAAAAACGATTCCTAGTGCTCCGTGTCAAAGGAACAATTTATATAACAAGGTTCTTTAGGAATTCTGTGACAAAGCTCATCCAGGTGTAGCAGAAGATGGGTTTGACTTATAATAAATTCCAGCCCAAGGCACCTGGACTCACAGCAAGACTGGGGTGTCTGCTCAGAGACAGAGGCAAAGAACCTCTACTCGTAACTACCCCCAGATGCTGCTCTAAAAGTCGAGGGAAAGACACAACACATACCAATAGACAAAAGAGACAGAAACCCTGGTGGTGTAGTGGTTAAGTGCTACGGCTGCTAACCAGAGGTCGTAAGTTCAAATCTGCCAGGTGCTCCTTGGAAACTCTATGAGGCAGTTCTACTCTGTCTTTAGGGTTGCTATGAGTCAGAGTTGACTGGATGGCAGTGGGTTTGGTTTGGTTTGGGGGTTTACTCTGTACTAAGTACTGGGCTAGACAAGAATATTTGCAAACCTTCAATCTCCTCAAACTTCCAGTGCTCCCCACTAAACCAAACCCAGTGTTTTCTAGTCTATTCTAACTCAAAATGATCCTATACAACTGTTGCAAAGATGGCTCATTGCCCAACATATACCATATCCTTCTTTGCACTGTACAGGGTTAATGACTACCTTGTCCAAGACTGTAGTTCCAGCCTCACTTGATCCATGTGGGGTCATGTTACTAGCTCAAGAGCAGATGCAATTTGTGTTATTTCTAGACAAAGACTTTAAGAAGTAGCCTTTTTCAAGCTACTTCCCCTTTATCCAGTTGGATGCAAGGATGAGGTCTCACTAGGGTGTCCCATAGTGATGAAAAGGACCAACCCACCAACCAACCAACCCCAGTGCCACTGCAATCCTAGAGATCAAAGGAGAACTACCCCACAGAGTTTCCAAGGACTGTCTGGAAGTTTTGAACTGCCAACCTTTTGGTTAGCAAATGTAGCACTTAACCCACTACACCACCAGGTTTTTGATAAAAAGTCAGGAGGCTAATTTTCTAGATTATGTCATGAAAGAAAGGTTCTCGCTGACCCCGGACAGTGGAAATGTAACCATTACAAAAACAATACATTAACTTCATTTTGTGACGCCATTGAGATTTGGGTATTTATTTTTTGCAATAGCTAGTACTACTTTAGCCAACAAACTCACTTCAATCCACTATGATCTAGGTTCCAATTCACTCCTTGCAAATAAATCTCTGTAAAAGCACCAGAGGATTCCAGGTTACTTAGTTCAGTGGATTCTCTTTAGCCCAAAGTATATCTGACCTCTCAGCAATATTCCACACAGTTCTACATTCCTCCCTTATTAAAACTCTTTCCTTCCTTTTTTTTTTTTTTTTTTTATCACACAACACTCTTTCAAGTGTCTGCTTCCAGTGTGATTGCTCCTCAGCCTCCTTCACAGGCTCAGGTATCTTTTCCAAATGTCGGGACTCTGGAACTTGACTTCTGTTTTTATCCTTGTTGAGTTAACTGGTGCTGTCCTTGCCCACTTGCCTTGAACAACTGGAAAAATCAGAAAATTGAAAAACTATTTTTATACCTTTGAAAAAGACAATACAAGAAACAATTCCATAGAGAAGAGAAACAGTTGTTCTAATTCTTGATGAAAACAACCTTTTGCATGATGTTCCTGGGAAGGAAATCACTAACAGAGCATAGTGGTTTCACTGAGTTGGGGAAGGCAAGGTGACTTGAATTTACAGGACAGAGCACCAGAGAAGAGGGAGCTACACAAAAAAGAGCTTTAAGAATCTTCTATGTGGATTCCCCTGAGTCTTTAGCTGAATACTCAACTGTGCATGCCTAGATGAGGCTCCATGAAACAGGTAAAGAATAACAATCACGGTGCTAGAAGTTGAACAACTCCCGGGGCTCATGTGAGTGGTATATGTTCAAGTGCCAATCAACAAGACAGGCAAGACCTAGTGAACATTCAGAGGACTCAGCAAAGACTCCAAAGAAGTAACATCAAATAAGTAAAATTACAGAAGACCTAGAGTAAAGGCTACTTGAAACCCAGCACTACAAAGCTTAGGAATAAGTTTTCATGGATGGAGCACTCCCACAAGAAATACACAAACTTCAATGTTCTATAAAGAAAGACAACAAAATCCAGACACTTAGCAACATCATATTCTCAATGTCCAGCATCTACTCAAGAATTATTATACACAAGAATATTCAGGAGAAAAACCAGATATCAGACACAGACCTAGAAATAATAGAGTTGATGGAACAAACTGACAAAGACTTTAATGTATCTGTTATAAACGTGTACAAGATTCTTAAAAAAATAAATAACATGAACTTAATGACAAGAAAAGTAAAATGAAAAGAACAAATGTAGCTTGTAGAAGTGAAAAACATGATGTTTTAAAGGAAAACTTTCACTGGAAATTAGACGCCACAGAAGATTAAAGCAAACATGAAACCAAACCTGTTGCTATCAAGTCAGTTCTGACTCAATAGTGACCCTGTAGGATGGAGTAGAACTGCCCCCATAGGGTTTACAAGGGGCACCTAGCGGATTTGAACTGCTGACTTTTTGTTTAGCAGCTGAGCTCTTAACCACAGTGCTACCAGGTCTTCTGCAGATTAAGCCAAAAAAACAAAACAAAACACTGTTATTGACTCATAGTGATCCTATAGATCAGAGTAGAACTGCCTTGTAGAATTTCCAAGGAACACCTGGCAGATTTGAACTGCCAACGTTTTGGTTAGCAGCCATGGCTCTTAACCAGTGTACCACCAGGGTTTCCAATAACCACCGTAAGGGTTAAGATTTACAATTCACGGCACAACATTTGTCATCAGAGCAACACAAGTTAAAACCACTACGAGATTTGACAAAAGAAGATGAGAATGGTTGCACAACTTGAAAGAATGTCACCAGTGTGACAATTGTTGGTGTGTAGAAATCGTTGAATTGGTTTATGTTTTGCTGAGTGTATTTTCAATAATAGTTTTAAGACACCAAAAACAAACAAACAAAAAAAAAAAACACTATACAGTATCACTACACACCAAGCCAAAAAAAACACTGACACTGTCAAGTATTGGTAATGATATGGAGCAACTGGAATTTCCATGTATTGCTATGGGGTGGAGAGTGATGATGTTACTTTGACAAACTCTTTGGCAGTTACTTGTGAAGTTCACATTTACCTACTACTACAGGGTCACTCTGAGTCTGAATCTACTTGATGGCAATGGGCTGGTTTTGTTTTTTTGGTATTAGTCCATAAGGTCATTATGAGTCACCATCGACTCAGCAGCATTGGGTTTGAATTTTTGTTTTTTGTTCTTTTGTTTTTGCATCAGTTCTACTCAGAAATCCTGGCAATGTGGTGGTTCAGAACTATGGCTACTAGCCAAAAGGCTGGCAGTTCAAATCCACCAGGCACATGGAAATCATGGGGCAGTTCTACTCTGTCCTACAAGGTCTCTGTGAGTCCAAATCAACTCAACAGCAACAGGCTTGGTGTTTACTTATCAGTCTTAGATACTTACCCAAGAAAAATAGGAATGTATGTCCACACAAAAACAGGTACATGATTATTCATAGAAGATTTTCTCATAATAGCCAAACCTGGAAAAAAAACTCAAGAGTCCAGTGACACTTGAATGATTAAACGATCTGTACTGCAGTCATACAATGAAATACTACGTAGCCATAAAAGGGATGTCTTCTGCTACATACAGCAGCATGGAAGAATCTAAAAAACATTTTGCTAAGTGAAAAAAGCCAGATACAAAAGAGGCTGTATGATTACATTTATATGAAATTCTAGAACAAATAAAACTAATCTCTAGTAACAGAAAGCAGATCAGTGGTTGCCTGGGGCCAGCACTGAGGAGGGGCATGGACTGAGTCCAAAAGGGGCACTAGAGAACTTTCAGGAAGGATGGAAATGTTCTCTATCTTGATAGTGATAGTGGTTACATGAGAGTACACAGCTGTCAGAGCTCAAGCTGTGCTATTAAAATGAGTGCATTTTATCGCTTATAAACTATATTATACCTCAATAAGATGATTTTAAAATGAAAATACATCAAAAAAATTAAATGCTTTTTAAATCTCTAAAAAACCAAAAAAAATCAAACCCAGTGCCAATGAGTCAATTCCAACTCTAAAGCTTTCTTATTATTTTCAGAATAAAGACCAACATCCTTAACCCAGCCCACAGAATTCTCTATAGTTACCCCTACCTTCCTCTGCTGACCACCTCACTTCCCAGCATCCACCCCTCCTCTCTATGCCCCAGGCCTGCTGGGAAAACTGTAATTTTCCAAATGTCGGCTTTTGTTTCATCTACATCAGTCATAATCCTTGGGTCATGCTGTGTTCTTATCATTGGGAACAAATATTTATTTAGTTAACTACTAAGGTTGTTTTGCTGTATTTTGTTTTGCTTTTATAATGGCTCTCTTCTTCACTATTTTTTTCTAGGTAATTTTACCAACCACCGTTTATAAATTGGTGACTTCCTTGTAGGGAAACCCTGGTGGTATAGTGGGTTAAGTGTAGTGGGTTAAGCTACATCTGCTAACCAAAAGGTCAGCAGTTCAAATCCACCAATTGCTCCTTGGAAACTTTATGGGGCAGTTCTACTCTGACCTCTAGGGTCACTATGAGTCAGACTTGACTCGACAGCAGTGGGTTCCTTGTATAGTCTCAGTTCACATGTCACAGACCTGTTACATCTGAACTGAGATGTTACAGACTTCTGTATCCAATGCCCGCCTGGCTGTCTCAAAAGTGCCTCTTATTCAACAGTTTCAACACCAAACTCACTTTCTTCTCAACCAAATATGATTTCACTGAATGATTTCCCGTCTATCTTCACAAATCAAGCATGACCAGCTTCCTTGCCTCTCCTTCATACACCGTGTTCACTCTGACAACGTGAATCTTCCTTCCTGCTCTACTTTAAATTCATATCCTTTCATCACATCATCTCAATCCAAGCTACCGTCACCTCTTACCTAGAGCAATGATGTAACCTCCTAACCAACCTTCTCAAAAGTCTCTTTTACCAGCACTGATAAAATACCCAGCAACCACAAAGAACCTCAGAAATAGAAATTTGATCATGTCACCATAAGACCAAAAACCAAGCCTGTTTCCATTGAGTCAGTTCTGACTTATGGCAACACCATGTGTTACGGGTGTAGAATTGTGCTATAGGGTTTTCTTGGCTGTCATTTTTCCTGAGGTGGACTGCCAGGCCTTTGTTATACGTGACAGCTGGGTCTGTTAACACCTCCAATCTTCAGGTCAATACTTGTGTTCAAAATCAGACTTGGGACTTACCACCCTCCGCAACCACGACTCATTTCCTTGAGCTAAATCTCTACTCCTCCCACACACAGACCCATAGTTAGTGACTCGATAGACAGGATGGAACTGCCCCACAGAGTTTCCAAGGAGAGCCTGGTGGATTTGAACCACCAGCTTTTTGGTTAGCAGCCAGAGCACTGAATCACTATGCCATGAGGGTTTCTGTATATATTTATGAAGTGTGTGTGTGTGTGTGTGTGTGTGTGTGTGTGTGTGTGCGCGCGTGCATGTGGATGTACACCAGTGAAGTTTGTGTATATAACCTAACCTAGTGCCATCAAGTCGATTGTGACTCATAGCGACCCTAGATGTCAGAGTAGAACTGCCCCATAGCGTTTCCAAGGAGCACCTGGTAGATTTGAACTGCTGACCTTTTGGTTAGCAGCCGTAGCACTTAACCACTAGTCCACTCAGGGTTTCCTCTGTGTGTGTGTGTGTATGTGTGTACATATATATATATGTATACATATATATATATATATATATATATATACACTTCACTGGTTTCGCTTCTCTAGGGAAACCAGCCCAAGACACCATCATTCTCTTGTCTTGATGTTTATAATTTTATTGCATAGATATGAATTCCCAGAAATAATTTTGGTTGCTTGTAACTTTATAATAAAATGGCTTTATACTGTATGCATTATTTTTGGACTTTTTTTTTATTTAACGTTATGTTATTCAAGTTCATCCGTATTGCTGCATGTCATGGTGTTTCCTCTGTTTTTGACTAACGTGCAATATCCCATTGCGTGAATACACCCGTAGCTTATTTATCTGCTTTCCTTTTGATCATTAATCAGATTTTCTCTGGGTTGTTTACTTTTCTTCTATAATGAACAGCCCTGCTATGAGCATCCTTGTACATCCTCTTGATGTCCTCCTTGGTGTGTTTCTGGGGGCATGCCAGTGTTTGCCATTAGGAAAGAATGCCAAGCTAATACCTAAATCGGATGCAGCCATTCACACTCCTACCAGCAACGTGTAGGGTTTTCTATAGCTCCATAGCCTCTCCAACACTTGGGGTGGTTTCCAACCAAATAGGTGTAAAACAGCATCTCACAGTGACTTTGATTTGCAGTTCCCTGATCACTACTTGGAATCCCTGGGGGCTTAGTGGAGAAATGCTACAGCTGCTAACCAGCAGTTCCAATTTACCAGGTGCTCCTTGACAACTCTATGGGGCAGTACTGCTCTGTCCTGTTAGGTCACTATGAGTTAAAATTGACTCAACAGCAATGAGTTTAGTTTATGGTTTGGATCACTACTTACAATGAACATCTCTATAGATGTGTTTATTGGACAAATAGGTTTGTATCCCTGTGAAACATCTGTTCATGTCTTTTGCCCATTTTTCTGTGCAGTATCTGTGCTTTTCTAATTGAGTTATGAGAATCCTTTACATGTTCTTGATTCTGTTTATTCTTTATGTCTATTTTAAACGTGTTCTCAAAAGGCTCTCCATGCTTTATACAATTCCCTCCCTGACAGGGGTAATTTCCCATCTCCAGTTCATCTGGTTAACTCCTATTTATCCTCTAGATCTCATCTCAACTATCATTCCCTCAAAGATGCTTCCTCTGGTTTGACAAAATCCCATTACAATTTTTTTAAATCAATAATGTATTTATTTTTTTACAGCAAGTGAAAAAAAGTTGTAATCTCTATCAGCTAATTTATGATAAACCTTCACCACCATCACCCCATCCTTGTAGCCATCAAAGAGTCTTTTCTTCTGTACATAAGTCTGTTTATAAGTCCTTATAGCAGGTGTCTCACACAATATTTGTCCTTTTGCTGCTGACTGATTTCGCTTAGCATAATGTCTTCCAGTTGAAACCAGGTTATGACATGTTTCCTAAAATCATCATTTTTTTATCATTGTATAGTGTTCCATTGAGTATATGTACCATAGTTTGTTTATCCACTCATCAGCTGATAGACATCTAGGATTATTCCATCTTCTTGCTATTGTGGACTGTGCCACAATAAACAGTGTTGTACGTGTGCCTGTTCATGTGACAGCCTTTGTTTCTGAAGGATAAATTTCAAGCAGTGGGATTACTGGATCAAATGGTATATCTATTTCCAGCTTTTTAAGGAAATGCCAGATTGCTTTCCAAAGAGGTGGTACTAATTTGCAATCCCACTAGCAATGTAGGAGAGTTCCAGTCTCTCCACAGCCTCTCCAGCATTTGTTGTTTCATGTTTCTTGGATCATGGCCAACCTTGTTGGGGTGAGATGGTATCTCGTTGTAGTTTTAATTTGGATTTCTCTGACAATTAATGATAGTGAGCATTTCCTCATGTATCATGTCCTCTCTAGTAATGTGTCTGCCCAGCTCCTTTGTCCATCACTTAATTGGGTTGTTTACCTTTTTCTTGTTGATATTTTTAGAACCTTGTAGATTGTGGAGCTCAGATGACGGTCTGACATGTAGTTGCCAAATATTTTTTTCTGCTCTGTAAGTGGTCTTTTAACTCTTTTGATAAAGTCTTAGGATGAGCAAAAGTGTCTGATTCTTGGTAGTTTCCATTTATCTATTTTCTCTTCTGTTGATCGTGCTTTGTCAGATATTTAAATCTGTCTAAGCTGTATATTAAGCCATCCATTGTTGATCTTATTTTTTTCTTGCATGATCTTTACCATTCTAGGTTTGATACTTAGGTCTTTGATCTATTTTGAGTTCATTTTTGTGTAAGGTGTGAGATATGGGTCTTGTTTCAGTATTTTGCAGATGAAAATACCATGTTGCCAACACCATTTGTTGAAGAGACTGTTTTCACCCACTTTACAACCTTAAGGCCATTACTTTATACTCTCATTAACACATCTGCAGCTCTGATGGGGCAGTGGTTGCTCCACGGCAGAATTCTCTTTCCCTGAGGCAGACCTGGGTTCAAGTCCTGGCCAGTAGACCTCATGTACAATCACTGTCATTGGGAGGTTGCATGTTGCTATGATGCCAAACAGGTTTCAACAGAGCTTCCATATTAAGATGGACTAGGAAGAAAGGCCTGGTTATCTACTTCTGAAAACCCAGCCAAGGAAGATCTGTGAATCACAAAGGTCCAATCTGCAGCTGATCGTGGACAAGGTAGAGTTTGAGTCCATTGTGATGGAGTCACCATGAGTCTGGGAGCTGATTCAGTGGCAGCTAACAACAATGTTTAGAGGTGTTTTTGTGATTCTTCATGCAGTGTAGACTCCATGAAGACCAGGATCCATCTGTATTTTGCTTACAGTTTACCTATTGTGCCTACAATAATAATCATTGCCAATGAGTCGATTGTGACTTATAGCAACCCTAGAGGACAGTGTGGAACTTTCCTATAGAGTTTCCAAAGAGCACCTAGTGGAGTTGGGCTGGTGACCTTTTGATTAACAGCCATAGCACTTAACTACTATGCTCTCAGGGTTTCCTAACATATGAGAGGTCCTCAATAAATATTTTTTAGAAGAGCAAATGAATGCTCAGCTCACACTTGCATATGTGTTACCTCACATCTGCTCAGTACGCAGTGCTGCTCAAAGCATTCAGCTCCTCTCCCCCTCCATCTTTCATTCACTGTCTATTCACGCATCTTCCAGCTTCCTTCTGTCTTTCCTATCTCCTGTGTCACCCTACCCGAGGAAGAGATTTAGCCTCCACGTGTCTGTTTCATGGAATTTTCATTCCAAAGGAAGAAAATGTAAGGCGAAAAGGGACTAGGTCTGAAAGACTGCCATTAATTGAATTATGTCCCCCCAAAACTGTGCGTATCAATTTGGCTGGTCCATAATTCCAAGTATTGTATGACTGTCTGCTATTTCGCCATTTGACAGGATTTCCCACTGTGCTATAAATTCTATCACTATGATTTAATAAGAAGGATTAGCAGCAGTTATACTGATGTGGTCTACAAGACTGGATAAAGTCTTAGGCCAATCTCTTTTGAGATATAAAAGAGATAAGAAAGCAGAGAGACTCATGGACCTCAGACCACCAAAAAAAAGCAGCGCTGGGAGCAGAGTGCATCCTATGAACCTGAGGTTCCTGCAGTGAGATGCTCCCAGACCGAAGGAAGACTGATGCAACACAAGGATCTTCCTCCAGAGCTGACAGAAAAGAGAGTGTCTTCCCCTTGAATTGGTGCCCTGAAATTGGACTTCAGCCTACTGAACTGTGACACAATAGACTTCTCTTTGTTAAAGTCATCCACTTGTGGTGTTTTTGTTATAACAGCACTAGATGACTGAGTCAAAGACATAAAAGCTAAGCCAGAGGGTTGGTAACAATGACTTTCCCACCTGCCCACTGCCATCGAATTGATTCCAACTCATAGCAACCCCACAGGACAGAGCAGAACTGCCCCATAGGGTTTCCAAGGAGCACCTGATGGATTTGAACTGCTAGCACTTTGGTTAGCAGCCATAGCACTTAACCACTACACTACCAGGGTTTGCCTTTCCACCTAGTCACTAGTCTATAGTGAAACTAGGAGAGCAGAGGCCATGTTGGCTAACTCTGTATCTTATATGACAAGCAGGGCATCACACAGAAAAAAACTAGGTTTTATGCTTCAATGCTGTGAAGGCCAAAACTGCTTGGGAAGAATGGAGCAGGAAGTGCGCTGCAGGAAGGGGAGGGACAGGAACAATTCACCTGTATCATGGCTTCGTTAGATGCAGGATTGCTCCTTTGCAACAAGGAGTTGGAAATCTCAGAGCATTCCACCAGACACTCACCAGAAGCCCTGCATTCCAGAACCCTCACCACGGGCACCATCTATCACAGATTCCAAGCAGGCCTTTTGAAGACCCCAAGGCCATCCTCTGACTATCATCCCTCCCTCCTTTGCCCCTAAATCTGTCTCAAATGTGGCTGTGGCTGTCAATCCAGAAGCTTCCACGTTTGGCTCGTCACAGACAGCCCAGGACAAGGTCTGACCCTGGAAGCCACGGCTGGGTCAGCTAAGGTCAGCTCTCCCACCGCAATGGGAGAGAGCAAGGCTCACTCTGCCTTCCCTGTCTCTCTTTCATTGGGTCGGTAAACATTTTGCCGATTTTGAAGTATTATTGTCCCCTTTAGGACAATGTACTTGGGCTTGGGTTCTTTTTTGCTTTGTTTATCCCTTAATCGTTACTGCAAGAGGGATGCACCTGTTCCACAGGCCCATTAGACACGAATTGCTTCTCTCCCGAGTGGAGGCGCATAGGAAAACTGGGCTTGGCACTCACACACACTGCAGTAGAAGAGGGTGAACGGGGGGGGGGGGCTGCGAAGACCAAGATGCAACCTTGAGCCATGACACAAAGTGGCTTGTGGGTGGGAGAGAGAGCCACATGGTACCTGAAATGAGGCTGACGCTCAGAGAGAAAAAGAACTTTCCTATGATCACATCACCAATTAGTCATGAAGCTGGAGTTACAGTCACAGAAACCAGGTCTATACGGCTCCAAGCCTGTGGTTCGCCATGATTTTATTACATCGTGGGACAGCTGACTTTAGACAGTGGGGAAAGAGAGAGAAAGCGCTGATGGCGAAGAGAGAAGGTTGTGCCCCCAAATCTAAGAGCTTTCTCTATGTCCTATCTCTACGTGATAGAGCCCTATGAAGCACGGCTGGTGGGGGTGAGTTAGGAGGGAGCACACGTCCAGGATGGTGGGGGGAAAGAAGGTCGCATATGGGCCTTCTTATACATTCTTTCTCAGTCTGGGTTCCTCCTGCTCACTTCCTCCCTCAAACTGTCAACCCCAAGGCATTCTGATTCTAGGAAGACAAGCTGCCAGCTTGATCTTCCTATCCAACCATTCTCATGCTAGAGGTAGAGGGGCAGTTAAATGAGCTCACAAGTCTTTGGAGTGTCAGAGTCACAGCCGACAGGGAAGCACTCCTGGGCCCCGGTGACTTACTTTGTCATCTGCTGCCTCTTGTGCAGGTGTGCGTATTTTAGCTGAAGGAGCCCAGGCATGGAAATCACTCTCCCTGAGCCCATATATTACCAGTATTTTTTAACATGTCGCTTTCCAAGCAGGTAATGCATTTGCAGAGACAGTGATCTTTCATCGGGAGATTACAATGATTTGTGTCCTCTGTCTAAATCCCAGCATAAATTTCAGAGCCAGTGAGGCGTTGGCTTGTGGCAAGAGCTACGTTCTTGAAATGTGGCAGGCTATCTGTGCAAACCTCAGGCTCTCAGCCATTTGTCCTGATTAGGGAAAAGCTTTGAAATGCTTCCTTGTGCTTCTCCTTCTTTGTTTTCAAATTGCTCTCCCAGCAGGTCACCTTTGCAGCTGGGTTCCAGCCTCAAGTTTATGTGCTGGGCTAGTCCCAAGCAAAGTACTGAAACATATCAATTGCCAGACTTCTGGCTCTGCAGAAGCTAGCAGTGGGACCTGGGTCGAGACACTTCAACCCTTCGGGTTTCATGTCCTCATCAGTAAATTGAAAATTAATTCCCACAAGCCTAGTGACATAGTGGTTAAGTGCTATGGCTGCCAACCAGAAGGTCAGCAGTTCAAGTTCACCAGGTGCTCCTTGGAAACTCTGTGGGGCAGTTCTACTCTGTTCAATGAGTCAGAATCAGCCCCACGGCAGTGGGTTTGGTTTCTCGGTTTTACCTTTTCCTTCTCCCTCCTGCCTAGACCCTGCACTGAGTGCCCTGATGGGCCATGACAGGCCACCCAGCAAGAGAGACATCAGCTTGCTGATGCCACAATTCTACCCTGCCCCCTACAGCTGGCTCCCCTACCACCATATATTTTGTTGTTGTTATTCTTTTAATATTTTTTTATCATTTATTTATTTGTTTGTTTGTTGGCTTCTCTCTCTCCCCTTTTTCCTTTCCTTTATCCTGCCCATCTAGCCCCATGTGCCTGCCATTCACTCCACTTTTCAATAGGCCAAGCCACACTGCTCAGCTAGACAGCCACTGGCACTCAACCCTGCCAGGTGTGCCCCACCCTCACCCACCAAAGCCTATTGTACCTTTTCATTTACTTTTTTCTTCATAGCTTTTGTTTCTCTGCTTTTTCTCTCCTTTCACTCACCCACCTAGCTTCACACATCATGTCCTCTCTTTTCCCTCCCACATATCTGCACAGTGTGCCAAGTACTGCATGCTTCAGTGGGACCAATGCAGCCCCCAGGTCCCACCCTGCACTGCCCAAGGCCCCTTTCCATTGGTCCTAGTTAATAATCATAATCTAACAAACCCCTCCTTCCCTCTTACTGGACTCGTCCTGCTGAATTACAGCTGAGTGACCAGCCCTGCTCACCTGGACATGGTGGTGCTAAGTATCGTGCTCACAGATGAGCAAGTAACAAAAAACATCCATCCTACTTTCTCAGACATAAGCAAGTAAAACAAAAAGAGCATGCCAAAGCAATCAAGTCTACAATCAGTAAATGAAGAAAATGATCCATGTCCTGGAAACAGCATACAATATCAAAACATACGAAAATAAATAGGAAAGGATGGCTCTAGAAAGTAATCAAAACAAAACACCAGATGACCTTCTGGTAGAGGAAAAGGCACTGGAACTACCTGATGCAGAATTCAAAAGTCTAATAATTCAGGATTTTCCAATAGGTGAAGAAAAATTCAGACAATAATAAGGGGAAAAATAGACAAAATCTGGAAAATACTGACAAAAATCAGGGAAAATACAAAGCAATGGAAGAATTCAAAAAAATACACAGGAACAAGTGTTGCAATAAATAGACAACCAGAACTTATACAAAAACAGCGATTATGAATGTAAAAGGTAAGCAACAAAATTTCAGAAATGGACAGGGCAGTAGAAGGCTTTAAGGGCAAATCTGAAACAATGGAAGACAGGATCAGTGAAATCAAAGACAAATCTTCAGATACTAATTTATTTGAGGAAAAATCAGAGAAGAAAAATGAAGAAACCCTGAAAACAATGTGAAATACAGTCAAAAACAAACATTTGTGTGTGATCAGAGTTCCAGAACATGTGGATAATACGGAAAACAAAGAGAGTATCATTGAAGATTTGTGGACAGAAAACTTCTCTGATACCTAGAAAGGTGAAAAGCTAATCATCCAAAAAGCTCAGTGAACTTACAGCGGACGGATCCCAAAAGTTAATCACTAGAATATATCCTATTGTACTCCCTAAAAACAAAGACAAAGGAAGAATCCTGAGAGCAGCTCAAGAAAAACAAAAAGTCACATACAAAGGGAAACAAGACTAATCTCTAATTACTTGGCAGAAATCATGCAGGCAAGAAGGCAATGGGATGACATACATGAAATCTGAAGGAGATAGCATACCCTACAAAACTCTCAATCAAATATGATGGAGCAATTAGGACATTTCCAGACAACAGAAATTAAAGGAATATGTAAGAACTAAACCAAACTTACACAAATTATTAAAGAGAGTCCTTTAGTTAGAGAATCAACATCAGATGGACAGCAACCTGAATCTAGGACATAAGACAGCCAGATAACAACCTAGAAAATGGAGTCTCAAGGATGAAATAAAAGCAAAAAACAGAGAATGAGAGGTTGTTCTGTAAATGACAATAACATCAGAACAACAAAAGAAGCAGTAAACAGTGTAAGTAAGTATAGAATTTGCAAATAAAGAGGAAATTGAGATGATATTGAGTAATAAAAGATTGTCTTAAATTTAGGAAGATATGGAAAGTTAACAAACCTACCATCAAAATAAAGAAGAAAAAGTCTCAGTAAACACAAAATCCACGAAAATTAAATAAACAGAAAAAAATAAAGAAAATCAGCACCAGAACATAAAAGGGAAAAAATCAGTACCAAAAAAGGGGCACTACAAAATAACAGCAATGAACTCACAACTATCAATAATCTCACTGAACATAAATGGCTTTAATGCACCCATAAATTGACAGTGAGAGAAAAAAGGATTTTAAAAAAAAAAGAAAAAAGGCCCATTGACATAATGTCTACACAAGACACACTTTAGAAACAAAGAAATAAATATATTAAAAGTGAATGGATGGGGAAAAATATATCAAGCAAATCACAATCAAAAAAGACTGCAGGTGGCAACACTAATTTCAGATAAAAAAGAGTTAAAAACAAAAACCACTATAAAAAGCAAGAAAGGATATTATATATAATGATTAAAGAGACAATCAACCATGAGACGATAACCATAATAAATATCCATGCACTGTCTTGATCACCTCATGCTGCTATAGCAGAAATACCACAAGTAGATGACTTTAACATAGAATTTACAGTCAGGTAAACTAGAAGTCCAAATTGAGGGAGCCAGCTCCTGGGGAAGATTTTCTTATTTCTGTAGACTCTGGAGAAAGGTCTGTGTCATCAGTCTTCCCTTGGTCTTGGAGCATCTCAGCACAGGAACCTTAAGTCCAAAGAATACACTTGGCTCCCAGTGTTGCCTTCTTGGCAATATGAGGTCCCTATGTCTCTTTGCTCACTTCTGTCCTTTATATCTCAAAAGAGATTGGCTCAAGACACTATCTAATCTTGTAGATCTCGTCAATATAACTGGAACTAATCTATCTTATTACATCATAGTGATAAGATTTACAACACATAGAGAAATCACTTCAGATGACAAAATGGTAGACAATCATACAATGCTAAGAATCACAACCTAACCAAGTTGACAGTATTTTTGGTAAACGCAATACAATCTATGACACAATCCAATGGCACGGCTCCAAAATGTATAAAACAAACTCTAACATCAGTGACAAGGAAAACTGACAGTTCTATAATAATAGTAAAGGACAGTAAGGACATTCTCTGTAAAGGACAGAACATCTAGAAAGAAACTCAGCTGAGATGTAGAAGATCTGAAGGCGACAATCAACTAACTTGAACTCAAGGACATATATAGAACAGTCTACCCAATGGCAACAAAGTACACATTCTTTTCCACTGCACGTGGAATGTTCTCCAGAATAGACTGTGTCTTAGGCCACAAAGTCACCCTCAACAATATCCAAAACACTGAGGCAATACAAAGCATCTTATCTGATCCCAATGCCATAAAAAATAGAAATTAGTAACAAGAATAAAAGAAAAACTCCAACACATGGAAACTGAATAATACCTTGTTTTAAAACCACTGGATAATAGAAGGCATCAAAGATGGAATCAAAAAATTCCTATAATCAAATGAGAATGAAAATGCATTATACCGAAACCTTTGAGACACAGCAAGGGTCCTCAAAGATCAGTTTATAGTAATAGATGTATACATCAAAAAAAAGGAAGAAAGTCCCTGAACCCTCTATTAGCCCCAAACCCAAAACCCAAACCCACACCAAAGTCAGCTCTCCAGACAAAGACTGTACTGGATTATGTAAGACCTGGAATGATGCTGGCGAAGAATATGCTGATTGGCTTAAATACATATATGGGGGTACCTGAGCAGCTCTTCTCTAGAGGTGAGATGATAGGGTGAAACGGGGCATAAGTTGGCCAAATGGATACAAGAAATACAGGGTGGAAAAGGGGAGTGTGTTGTCACTGGGTGGGAGCAGGAAGGGGAGAACAGTTAGAGTAGCGTAGTGGTGTAAGATCTGGCTGTTACGTGGAAGGTTGATTTGGACTGTAAACTTTTAAAGCACAATAAAATATACTTAAAAAAGCAAAGAAACTTAAAAAAGGGAGAAAAAATCAAAACATTATGTATACAACTTAAAAAAATAGGAGAACAGCAAAAGAAGCCCACAGCCATCAGAAGAAAGGAAATAATAAAGATCAGCACAGAAATAAGTAAAAAAAAAGAACAGAAAAACAGTTGAAAGAACCAAAACAACAACACTTGATTATTTGAAAGGATCAACAAAATCAACAAACCATTGGACAAATTGACAAAAACAGAACAGAATGTAAATAATCCAAACAAGAAATGAAATGGGGAACATTACAACAGACTAAAATTACAACTAAAATAAAAGGGATCATAACACAGTACTATGAAAAACCATAACAAATTTGAAAGTCTATGGGAAATGGACAGATTTCTAAATACACATTACCTAGCTAAAATAGCATAAACTAAACTCAAAAATCTGAACAGACTGATAACAAGAGAAGACACTGAAAAAAAATTTAAACAACTGCTAACAGCAACAGAAAAAAAGCCCTGGCCCAGATGGCTTCACTAGAGAATTCTACCCAAACATTCAGAAAAGTCCTTGTGCCAGTAGTACTCAAATTACCTAGGAAGATAGAAAAGGAAAGGATGCTTCTAAACTCATTCTGCAAAGCCAGCATTACCCTGATACCGAAACCAAGGCAGACAGCACCAAAAAAATCACGGACCAATCTCTCTCAAGAATATTGATGCAAATTTTCTCAATAAAACTCTGGATTCAGCACTACATCAAAAAATAATAATACACCACAACCAAGTGAGTTATACCAGGCATGCAATGATTGTTCAGTATTAGAAAATCAGTCAGTGTAACCCACTACATAAATAGAACAAAGACTCACATGGTCATCCCAGTAGACAAAGAAAAGATGTTTGATAAGGCCAACACTCATTCCTTATAAAAACTCTTAATAAAATAGGTATAGAAGGGAAATTCCTCAACATACTAAACGGCATCTATAGAAAACCAACAGCCAACATCATTCTTAATGGAGAGAGGCTAAAAACACTCCCCCTGAGAACAGAAAAAAGACAAGGATGCCCTTTATCATCGCTGGGGACTCGACTGGTGGCACCAACAGGCAAAGAGACTGGGCTGTGAGTATTCAAAGCCAGGGTGGCCATGCTGACATATCTTTGGGAAGAAAGATACACATGGGGCACTGAAGTTCTAGGTCAGCTACTACATGCCCAGAATGTTAGGCTACCTGATGCCAGGAACTATTGCTAGCTTTCTTACAAAAAAATTTAAAATTATATACATACATGTAATAGAGAGACAGACATGTATACAAGTATGTATAATTGACTTGTCAAGTTGACTCTCACTCATATTAACCCTATAGGACAGAGTAGGACTGCCCCATAGAGTTTACAAGTAGTGGCTGGTGAGTTTGAACTGCCAACTCATCATGAAGCAGCTCAGTATATACAAATATATATACATTTGTGGATATATGTATATACACAAGCACATACACATATGTATATATGTGTGTTCATATATATGTTGATAAATTTAATATGTATAAAATGTGTGTGTATACATATATATACACACATACATGTACATATGTGTATAGGTTGGTAACAGTTGGAAGCAATTCATGGGATTTATGTACTCTGGTGTCCCCACTACCACCACCCACTCTGGTCCAAAACCCCTGCCCTCCTGTTTCTCTTCATCAGGCCCTCTGGCCTGACACAGTCTCCAAAGACAGCGCCTCAGAGCCCACAGCCACCTTGCTGGCAGAGACCAGGGGTAGCCAAGAAGCAGGCCCCTGCTGGGACAAAGCAGGACTTCCTGTAATGGAAGTGCCTTTGTCTTCCTGATGCCCTCTCTGGTCACATTGGCCTGGCACAGGAAAAGAAACAGGAGGCAGGGAGCAGAGAAAGGTTGCCGGACTGCCGAAGGATTACGACTTGTGCTGCAATTAGTTTCAAGGCATCAGCCATGAGAAGTTCTCCAACAGCCTGGAACCAGGCCCTGATTGGAAACTAGGCTTCAGAAGTATTTAAAGATTGCACAGATGAAGACCCAACCCCAAAACCACTTACAGGATTTCCCCCGACTGGAACCTCTATCCACCACATGTGTTTTGCCCTGTAGTTTCATGCACTTGTATTGTCCCAGCAAAATCAGCTGAACAGTCATTTGCACTGTTTCTCCAGGGTACTAACTACCTTGGCGGCTGCTGTTGTCATTGTTAGCTGCCGTCAGACCAGCGACCCAACTTGTGGAGACCCCAGATACAATGGAAGGCGGTGCTGCCGGATCCTGCCCCGTCCCTGTGACTGGCTGCAGATGGGACCTCTATAGTCAGCAGGTTTTCACTGGCTGATTTTTGGAAGTAGATCTCCAGGCCTTTCTTCCTAGTCTGTCTTAGTCTAGAAGCTCCACCTGTTCCGCATCATAGCAACCCACAAGCCTCCACTGGTCTGAGGTACAACATCTGAGAATCGTACGCAGGTCTCCTGCGTGACGGGTGAGAATTCCACAATGAACCTACTAACCTCCCCTACAATCTGAAGGCAAGAATGATCAAATCCCTGGTGCCTACACCAGCTCTTTGAAATTCACAGAGGAACTGCACAGTACATGTTTGCTAATTTGATTAGAGAATATACAAATTAAAGAAAAAAAGAAAAAGCTGCCATCAAGTCCAATTCCAACTAGGAGCAACGCTATAAAAAAGCAAAGCCACGGCTGTCGAGTCAGGCCTGACTCATGGTGACCCTATAGGTCAGAGTAGAACTGCCCTATAGAGTTTCCAAGGTGCGCTTGGCAGATTTGAACTGCTGATCTTTTGGTTAGCAGACATAGCACTTAACCCACTAGACCACCAGGGTTTCCAGCAGCAATGCTATAGGACAAAGTAAAACTGTCCCATAGGGTTTCCAATGGTGTCATCTTTACAAAAGCATACAGCCACATCTTTCTCCTGAGGAGTGGCTGATGGGATTGAATCACCAGGTTTTCAGTTAGCAGCTGAGAGTTTTAACCACTGTGCCACCAGGGCTCCAGCAGGTAATACACACTCCTGTTTTCACACAGACTTCTGAGTTCCTGGGTCTTTAACCAAGCAGAGTTATCCTTGAAACTTCCCTTCAAGAGGGGGCTGGTGGCGTTTACCAGAAGGGAACCAACCTTAAAGTCATAATGCTTTGGGCGCTCCGAATCCATAGATGAAAGGATTTTCAGTGTGAAGGTCAAGTACTGGTCTTGAACACATATCACCAAGAACATCAGAGTTCAACCATAGAAGTGTTGTCACACCAAGCTAGGGACAGACCCCAAGAGGGCTCCGTTATCCAGCCTGCGTGTTAACACAGGGAAACATTTGAAAAGGCGTCCACATCTGATTCTCGCTTTTCTTCTCTCCGGCCATCCAAAGCCAGGGAGGCCAGAACGTGGCAGATGGAAACATGAAATGGTAATAAGTGGGGTCCAAGCATCTGAGGTTTGGAGAGACTTTCACATCCACAGCAGGCTTTTCCCATAATGCTGCCACCTGGGCCCTCTGGTCGTTAGAAAAGTAAGCACAGGGAACTGATCTGCAGCAAGACATGTCTACCGTCTTTCTGCATAAACACTAAATTCATCAAAAATTTTCAACAAAGACTGACATTCCTGTTCACAGGATGGTAAACAGCCCACAACTCGACTGGAGGAAAAACAGGAATCACATCTTATCCAATGTCACAGGCACACATACGACACTGGGGAGTAACCACCATGCCCAAACTATCTCTCTTAAATGCAAACTCCAAACCGGGACCTGGCTAAAATGTCTATAGCTACCTTTTCCAGGAAAAGCCAAAGTATTTCTTAATCATACCAAAGAAGCAAAAACCCAGTGTCATCAAGTTGATTCCAATTCATAGGGACCCTACGGAACAGAGTAGAACTGCCCCATAGAGTTTCCAAGGAGCCCCTGGAACTGCTGACCGAGCTTCCGGTTAGCAGCTTATCACTTTACCACTACACCAGCAGAGACCCAGCACAGTGCGAATCACCCAGCCACTTCCTCTCTTCCCCCCAGCCCACCCTTCCAGAGGGATGCTTTGGTCAGTATCTGCTCCAACCTGGGCAGGGGAAGCAGAAAACAAGAAAGGGACACTTCGTAAATAGTGTTATGAACCCACAGGCTGGTGATAAATCAGGGCAGGAAGGTGACCTCAGCAGGCTGCAGTAATCCTGTATGTCACGATGAATTTATGAGGCCAATTTTATTGGCCTGCATGACCCAGGCTCCTTGGAGACGTCTCAGCAACAAATCCAATCCACTTCATTTACGAGCTGTGTGCAGTGTCAGTCCAGGGCCGAGCCAGTGCCCCTGACCACCTCCTCAAAGAGGGTGCCCGCGCACACATGGGGCTTGCTCTCTAGAAGCAGTGTCTCCACCCATCCTGACGGATGCCCCCGAGAGCAAGCCAGGCCTGCCGTTGTAGCTGTTCCTTCTGCATGACCCACTCTGGTTCTTCTCGTTCTCGGTCTGCCCAAAGAGGTCATACGACTTCAGGCAAGTCCCTTCTCTCTCCGGTCCTCAGTTTCCCTGTGGCAGAACAAGAATGTTGAACTGTCAACATTTCTCAATGAGGACACTTACCAAACCAAGCCAAATCTCTTGCTGTCAAGCTGATTCTGACTCATAGCGATCCATGTAGGACAGAGTACAACTGTCCCATGAGGGCTTCTGAGGAGAGGCTGGTGGATTCAGTCTGTCCGTCTTCGGGTTAGCAGCTAGGTGCTTAACCACTGCACCACCAGGGGGCAGGACAAAGCCTCCTCGTTTCAGGATATTCAACACTTTAGTCTCCCTGGAGGCCCGGATGGCACAGTAGTTAAGGCCTGTCACTGTTAGCCAAAAGGTCAGCAGTTCAAATCCACCAAGTGCTCCTTCGAAACCCAATGTGGCAATTCTACTTTGCCCTTTAGAGTTACTATGGGTCAGAATCGACTCCACAGCCACGGATTTGGTTTGGGGTTTTGGTTTGATCCCAGCTACTGTATGGCAATAAAGCAGCACCCCAAGCCAGCTACTAAATCAGCTGAAAGTGTCCCCATACATTTCCAAATGCCCTTAGTGGACCACTGTGAGTTGTTGCTGTTGCTGCTGCTGTCACTGTTGTTAGGTGCCATCAAGTTGATTGCAGTGCGTGCCAACCCCATGTGACAGAGTAGAACTGCCTCAAAGGGTTTTCTTGGTTGAAATCCTTCTGGGATTTGATGGTCAGATTTTTCTCTCAGATGGAACCGCTGAGTGGATTTGAACTATCAACCTTTCAATTAGCAGCTGAGCACTTAACCAGTGGGCCATTAATGTCCCTCACTAGGCACGGACATCTCAAGTGGGTCTGTCTCCTTCCTCTTCCCCACACTGAGGGCAGAAGTGCTGATAGTCCTGTGAGCGGCAGCTAGAGGGACCTCGGGACCTGCCAGCAGCCAGCCCATTGAGAGGAGGCAGGAGGAGGCTGAGAAGTCCTTTGAGAAGTCCTTTGAGCACGGGACCTGGTGTGTACCTGGCCTTTACCTGCTCTCTGTCAGCTCCCAAGGCTGGGCGGAAGGCGTTTAAGTCTATTTGACTGTCCCTGTCATCATAAGGTTTACGGATGGTTAATTTATTCTTTATAGCACAGTCATTGATGGCTGTTAAATCACAAATGAGAGCCAATAAAGGGTGAATTGCAGCTGAAATTACACTGTTTATATGACAGCAGAGTGCCGGCTAAAAGATTCATATGCTGCTGATGAAGTATGTTATAAATTTTAATTACCATAGTTTGTACAAATGACATGTTTGAAATGCTATTGAGTAATGTGACCCTGATAATGAAACTATAAAATAAATCATTAACTTTCTGAATGAGCTTTTTTATTTCAGTGCTGCACAGAGTAAACTTTTCAGTTTATTCCGGAGTCGCCTTTTTACACCCCTGCCCTTCCCCCTGGCCTAACCGGCTCCTTCTACAGGCTGGTGGCAGGTGGGCAACAGGAAGCCAGGTGAGAAGCCAGGAGAAGCCCACACTGCTGGAGGCTCACCTAGCCCCAAAGACCTGGCTCAGGGATGGCATGGGGGACATTAGCCCCAGAGTAAGTGTTCCAGATAGGGACCTTCAATAAGTTTCCCTTTTGCAGCAAGAACACTTTTTTGAACCTATGGACTTTTTAGAGACCCCTTATGCCTCGGCAGGTGGGTGCTTAGACTGAAATTACCCAACAGAGACATCTGTGGCTATGTCTTAGATGTGTCTGATTCTGGGTCAGAGTCAGGCTCCACACTGGGGGAGAGAATGACGAGGAAACTGGGCCAGCTCCACTGGCCCACAGCCCAGCCAAGAGTCCAAACAAGACAAAACAAGCACATATTTGGTGGTTTTTCCCATTACTAAAGCTTCCACATTTGCAATGCCCTGGTCTATCGTGTTTACAATCCACTACTCATAACAGCTCCAAGACACAAGTTTCAGGAAAAAAAGCTCCAGTAGAAAAATCTGGAAGCGTGAGCCCCACCAAAATTCATTTAGGCACCAGGAAACCAGCACAAATGGACCAAGGCAAGGGCACCCAAACTCCACAGACACACCAACTCTTACTGGGCTGAGACCTGGGGACCATAGTCTTGGTAAACGTCTAACTTAACTGACATAACATAGTTTATACAGAAAATTTACTATATCCTACTTTGCTGAGTAGCATCTGGGGTCTTAAAAGCTTGTGAACAACTATCTAAGACACTCCACTGGTCCCACGCCATGTGGAACAAGAGAGAATGAAGAAAAACAAAGATATAAGGGAAACAACAGTCCAAAAGACTAACAGACCACAACTACCCCAGCCTCCACCAGACTGAGTCAAGCACTAAGCTAGGTTGTACCCAATTGCTATCACCAGCTGCTGTGACAGTGATCACAATAGAGGGTCCCAGAGAAAGATGGAGATAAATGTAGAACAAAATTTTCACTTAAAAAAAAAGACCAGATTTACTGGTCAGACAGACTGGTTTGACAGACACTGGAGAAGCTCTGAGAATGTGGCCCTCAGATACACTTTTAAGTCATTACTCCTAAGGTTTACCCTTCAACCAAAGATTAGGCAGGCCCATAAAACATAAATGAGCACACCGACCCAGGGGCAAGGATTAGAAGCCAGAGGGGAACAGGAAAGCCAGTAATGGGAAACCCAAGGTCAAGAAAGGGAGAATGTTGACACATCCTGGGGTTGGCAGCAAAGCAATATGTGTATTAATTATTTAATGAGAAAAGAATAAACACAATTTTGTCTATTTGTTTGTTTAAAAAAAAAATCATTTAGGGTAACTCTTGACTCTCGGCATTTCTTAACTAAATCTGCCTCCAACAAACATGACCCCCTAAGCTCGGGAGAGCAGACAACATGGAACCTAAGTTTTGCAAAACCACAGGCTCATAAGGTACTAGAACATAAGAAGACCTTGAATATCCCTGGAACCCTGCTGGCACAGTGGCTAAAAGCTGGGCTAAGGTTGGCAGTTCAAATCCACCAGCTGCTCCTTGGAAACCTCACGGACTTTTCTAACCTGCTCTGTAAGGGTTACCGTGAGTTGGAATCAATTTGATGGCAATGGGTTTGGTTTTTGGTTTGGGTACATCCTTGAGTCTTAAAACTCTCAACTTGGGGCAGAGAGAAGGATGGGAGAGGAACCACAAGGGAAGAGGTTAGACTCACAGAAGCACCCAAACCGAAAGCCAAATCCAGTGCTACCACGTTCATTCCAACTCATGGCAACCCCAAACGTTACAGAGTTGCTCCACAAGGTAGTCATGGCTATGATCTTTACCGGAGCAGACCACCAGGTCTGTCTTTCGTGCTGCTTCCAAGTGGCCAAACCACCAGTCTTCAAGTTAGCAGTCAAGCACAGGTGATTTTTGCCACCCAAGGACCTCTCCCAGGGGCACAGGCATCTGTAAATTCCAGAAGAAGACAAGCAGATAGAAAGGATATTGTGTGTTTTCTGTGTGCTCTTCCAGACACATCCAGTCCAGCCCTCTCAGGAAATGAGGGTGCACGTAGAACTAGGGTTACAACACAAAGGACCACAGCTGCCAGGGAGACAGACCTTTATTCACTCACTGTGATCTTAATGTCACAGGTCACATGCAGACCAGCTGCCTCTCTGTGCCTTTGGACAGGCAGAATCGCCTCACCAACGGTACCAAGGCACACAGCGCCCTCCCCACCAAGATGCAGCTCTTCCCTCTGCAGACAGGGCCAATGAGAACCGTACTCTCACCTCCTCCACTGCATAGAATGAGTTTGCTCTCCGCAGTGTGCCAGATGAGAAAGACAAACCCCAGAGGGCACACTGTGGGTGCAGCCTCACAGAGGTCCCTCCCAGGGGTCTGCAGAGGAGACCACAGGCATACCAGTGCAGTTAACTGAGAAGATCTAACTTCAGAGATCTCACTTCAGGGAGCCAGGGAGCAAAGGAGAAGGGCACCTCTGGGTCTTCCATTTGTTGTTGTCAGGTACCATCAAGTTGGTTCTGGTTCATGAAAGTCACGTACAACAAGACGAAGCAGCTACCCAGTCCTGTGCTGTGCTCATAATCATTACTGTGTTTGAACCCTGTGTTGCAGACATTGTCAATATTGATTTCTTCTTCACTGACCGTCTACCTTAGCGAGCGTGATGTCCTTCCCCAGGGACTGATCCCTCCTGATAACAAGTCCAAAGTATGTGAGATGAAGTCTGGCCATTCTTGTTTCCAAGGAGCACCTTGTGTGTACTTCTTCCAAGGTAGACATCCTATTTAGTGAAGAACAAATGGGAAAAGTTCTGAGAAGGGGTTTGTTTTAGGTCACAGAGCTTGTGGGCTGGAGCAAGAGGAAAACCCAAATGGATTTACGAGAGAATCTGGGAAATGTGAGATCTGACTGGATACTTGATAATGATGATGAAATACTGTCCGTTTTGGTTAAGTCTGATGGAGATATTGTGATTTATTTTCTTTTAAAGAATCCTCAGCTTTTAGAGATGCATACAAAAATGACAATACCAGAAATGATCAGATGCCTGGGGTGTACTTCAAAACAAAACCAAAATGGGCAGGAGCAGGACCCGGCTGAATGGAAAAAATAGGCCATGAGTTGATACGCATTCAAGCCAGGGAATGGGTACATGAGGATTCATTGTGTTACCCTCTGTTTATGTTTTAGAATTTCCATAACAAAGATGATTTTTTTTTTAACTTCTCTTCTCTCCAGAGTTCACAACAGTGTCGACTTTCCCATCCATGCATTCTCAGCAATGCCAAACTAGGATAAAAGGTCAGACGTTTCTCCTGGAACACTCCTCCGGCGGTATGTGGGAGAGCAGAAACTTTTTCCTTTTCCTTTACTGTAAGCAGCAGCCACATCAAACAGGGGCCAGCCTCGGGAGGCGCCCAGCTGACCACACTGGAGAGAGAAGCTCCTGAGGTCTGCAGGTTCCTAGCAGCGGCTCACTGACACATATACGGCCAGAAGCCGTGGGGCTGCCCTGGGTGGGACTCAGGCCCACTGTGTTAACTGAGCAGGTGCCTCCATTTCTCAGAGTCTTAGTTTCCTCATTCACAAAACAAAGATGACAGCCTCAGTCTGCCTACTTCAAAAACACGAAGATCAAATTAAACAATGTAAAAGGCACCCAGAGAGACAGTGGAGTGTCATAGGTCAGAATACAGAGATCTCACTCCACCTCGGATTAGCTCTGGGGTTCACACAAACTGCTTAATCTCAACTTCCTCTATAATAAAGTAAGGTTGTCACGTGGCTTAAATGAATTAATGTATGCAAACAATTAAGAACAGTACCAAGAAAGGGCCATGTAATCCTGTGACTACATCAGCACGAGACGAGAAGTAGATGGTACCTGGTCACCATCAATGACCGCCCCCACAGGAAATACAACATACAGGCCCTAATGCAGCAGAAGGAAAATGGGTGTGCAGAACTAGAACTCTATTCAAAAAAGACCGCACATGATGGTGCAACAGACTGGAAGTTGCCCTGAAGACGAGACCCCCAGATTCAGTTAGCTCAGGACTGAAACCATTCCTGAAGCCAGCTGTTCAGACAAAGGTTGAGCTGGACAACGACATAAAATGATACCAATGAAGAGTGTCTTTCTTGGCTTAGTATATACATGAGGCTAACCGGGCAGCTCCTGTCTGGAGGTGAGATGAGATGGCAGAGTGGGACAGGAGCTGGTTGAATGGACAGGGGAAATGCACAGTGGAAAGGAGTGTGCTGTCACAGGGTAGGGAGAGCAGCTAGAGTTACACAGCAGTGTGTGTGTGTAAGGTTTTGTATGACAAATTCACTGGAACACACCAGTCTGCATAGCACTGATGTGCTTGCACTTAAAGGGCAATAAAATGTCTTTTTAAAAAAAAAAAACAACAGAAGAAGATGAAGAACAGTACCAAGGATTAGGAAAATTATTTTATCATTCTCCTGTAATGGTGTACTAATATGACTTCAATATTACTAAAAGAGCTATAAACCAAATAATAATAATGATAATCCAAGTTTATTACCTTCGAGCCAATTCTGACTCATGGTGACCCTGTATGTTACAGAGTAGAATTACTCCATGGGGTTTCCTTGGCTGTAATCTTGATGGGAGATCATCGATCCTTTCTTCCGGAGCACCTGTGGGTGAATTCAAACCACTCATGTTTACCTTAATAGTCAAGTTCAAGGCAGGAATCTAAAAGAATCATAGAAAGACTTCATACTAGAAAAGATTTTGAGAAGTCATTTATCCTAAGATCCACCTTTCAGAGGATCAAGAAAGTGATGTGAGTTATTTGAAGTCATGTAACCAGTTAGTGACTGGGATGCCTCCAAGCACAGTAGGCATTCTACAATCCCATACTTCTACCCTTCTGAGCAGGTGGTCTCTTCTTTCTTATTATGACCCACCCATAAGAAAATCCTCAGTCCAGAATCCCTACATCAGAGCCTCATTACTGGGTCTGTGATGAAATAAGACCGATGTTGGAGGACAGTCCCCTTCTCCTTGTTCCATGCTTGACCCCACAGGAACATGGCATGGGCTGTCAAGAGCCTGTGGTGTATCCTCTGCCTCTCCTGGATTGTTCCTGAGGAGTGAGTGGCACTTTCAAGGCCTCCCCTCTGACTTATCAGCCACCACAAAAACATTTTCAAGGCGTTGGTGCAAGCTGCCCTACTTACCATTAAGGGAAAGGACCACATTATTGCTGTTATAAACCATTGATTAAGGTTTATAATAGCAATAATCCCCTCGAAATTCATTGTTACTGCAGTTAATGACCAGTTTATTAGAGCGTTAACCATCCTTGGCAATGGGCTGAGTCGTTTAATGTGGATAACGACCAATTTCTCAAGGATTATTGCTTAAATAACAATTCTTTGCAAGATGTATGCACCACCACAAGGTACAGCTCCGGCTGGAAACTTCTCCTCAGAAATAATTGTTAATTATTTCCTCAGAGTTAGACTACCAGCAGCAGACCCTAACAAACTCCAAACAGTAAGCTTCTTGAGTTAATACTTCAGAGACACCAAAGAATCAAAGTGTTGGACAAGTGCCTGAAGACATTACAACACACCTCTATGAGGGGGCCAGAAATAGAGTCTTCACTGCATGTCTTCCGGGCTCCCAGGTGAACACTCCATTGGGAAAGAGTATCTGACTCTCAGACTGCTCTTTCTTCTTCACTTGGCCTTGGTTCCAAAATTTTTGACCCTCCCAAATCCTCCACCCTCCAACCTGACAGGTGGGACAGAATATGGTCAGGCAAGCAGCTGGGGCAGGGGCTGATGGATGAGAAAGCTCCAATGTGCTCTGAAGCAAACAGGCACCTACACCTGTTCACCCACTCTCCTCTGAATCTAAATCCTAGGAGACCTGGTAGAGTACGGTGGCCAGCAATGAGTGGTACCCACTGGTTTACACAGCACTGATGGGCTGATTCCCCACAGTCACTGGCCTATTTTAGGTTTGCTTCAGGCAGAAAAAAAAAAAAGTGAAGTCAGCTTCTGTGACTCACAGCTTCTCTTAAACTCTAAGAAGTCATAGTATCATTAAATATAATTATAGAGCCAAGGGATCTTAAAATGATCTAGGCCGTGTTCCTTGATTTACAGGTGAGAAGAGGTGCCTAGAGAGTGTTAGGAGGCCTGCCCAAGTCACACAGTCACTTAGAGTAAAGCTGGAATTATATCTCCTTCTCTGTCCTGCCATTATCAACCCTAAGACCACCTTCTTGAACACATCCAAGTGGAGAGCTCTGTCTGGAGAAACAACAGGCTCACAGCCCTATCAGAGAGAGAACACAGAGGCAAGGTACCTCTGTGTCCTTTGAGCACTTAGACATGAGTCTCAGAAGAAGCCCAAGATCTGACTCCCATACGCCTCTCACTCCCCCACTTCTGTTACGTGCCTAACTCAATCCAAACATTTCATCGAATTAACTATTTTCCATCACTTTCCATTAGCACTGGTATTTCAGTAACTTTTATTTTTCTGACATGATCTGAAAGCTACTGATATGATTACATTCTAATTACATTATATTAACTAAAATAAATACTAATAGGGTGTGAACCTCACATAATGAGATAGCAAATGGCTATCACAGTGCCAGTGCAGACTCTGTAAATCTGCTGATTCACTCAACAAACACGTATTAAGGTCCTATTACATGAGCGCTCAGCTGCTAACCAAAAGGTCAGCAGCGTGAATTCACTGCCCACTCCACAGGAGAAAGATGTGACAGTCTGCTTCTGCAGAGATCATAGCCTTGGAAACCCCATGGCGTAATTCTGCTTTGTCTTATGGGGTCTCTATGAGTTGGAATCGACTCAGTGGTGATGTGTTGGGGTTTTTTTTGAGCTGTGTCGAGCAAGAATTCCCAGTGGCACAAAAGGTTAAATGCTTGGCTGTTAATCAAAAGGTTGGCAGTCTTGACCTACCTAACAGGTCCAAGAGAAAGAACTAGTAATCTGCTACCAAGAAGATTACAGCCCAGAAGGCCCAGTGGGACAGGTTGTCTCTGTCACATGGGGTCACTGTGGGTCAGAATTGACTGGACAGCACCTAAAACAGTAATAACATATCAATTAACATCAAACTCTTAATCTTTTTTTTCTTATCATCTCCCAAAATACATTTGGAGCAAGAACCCCAAGTGAGGTATCAAGACATCCTTGAATCTGCGATTACTTCACCCTCCATGTTTTGATTCAGCAGCAAGAATCATCATCACGCATAGGCGATGGCAAGGGGTAAAACAAATGTCTTTCCCAGAATCCTAGAGTGCCTGGATGGTGCAAAGAGTTGACATGTGGAGCTGATACCCAAAAAGTTGATGGTTTGAATCCACCCAGAGACACTTCAGATAAAAGGCCTGACAATCTACTTTCAGAAAATCAGACATTGAAATCCCTTTTCACCGGGATCCCAGGTGAACGCTCCATTGGGAAAGAGTATCTGACTCTCAGACTGCTCTTTCTTCTTCACTTGGCCTCATTTCCAAAATTTTTGACCCTCCCAAATCCTCTGTGAGTAGGAGTTAATTCTAAAGAACTAGCTTTACCCAGAAGCCCAGTTAAGGAAGTTACAATAGACCATTGCTTCTCTACTTCTTTAGATACATAGATTTACAAAATCATGCTGGTAGTCACACGCATCAAGAGAAGACTCTAATAGCTCTTTCCTATAAGACACCTAAGATCTGGCTGAGAAAGGGTGGAGTTTTTTCTCTTTCTTGCTGTCTCATGGAGACTCCAGCTAGGACACTGACACCATAGTGTCACAGTGTGTTTAAGCCCAAAAGCTAATTTTTTTTTCTGAAGTCATCGAACTGAATTAGTGATGGTGTAGATTAGGTACATACTCTCACTGAATCATGAGAATGCTGGATCTTCTACAAATACTCTCAACTGTGTTGTCATTTGTGCATTTACATAATACCATGAAATTTTGATTTAAAAGTATGAATTATGGTGGTGTTAATTACAGATGAAATCTAAGCTGCATATATGTTCACTGTGTCAGGCAAATAAGTTAACATGATAAAGTGCTTAAAAGATTGTCTGACACATAGTACCCCAAACCCAGCCAAACCCATTGCCATTGAGTCAGTTCCAACTCCTAGCAACCCTATCAGACAGAGTAAAACTGTCCCACAAAGTTTCCAAAGCCATAATCTCTATAGAAGCCATTTACCAGATCTTTTACTGTACCTTAAGGGCTCCTTGGAGAGATGGATGGATTGACAGACGGACAGACCGACGGACGGACGGACGGACGGACGGACCGACGGGTGGGCGGGCGGATGGATGGAGGAGCAGACAGACAGAGAGATAGGCAAATGGACAGATATATGTTGTCTTTAATTGCTGTTGAACCAATTCCTACTCACAGTGACCCCACAGAAC
Source organism: Heterohyrax brucei (assembly GCA_028571685.1). Lineage (NCBI taxonomy): Eukaryota > Metazoa > Chordata > Mammalia > Hyracoidea > Procaviidae > Heterohyrax > Heterohyrax brucei. The sequence continues at coordinate 66,967,901 of CM053160.1, read as the reverse complement.
AGAGTAGAACTGCCCCTTACAGTTTCCAAGGAGGACCTGGTGGATTCGAACTGCTGACCTTTTGGTTAGCAGCCACAGCACTTAACCACTATATCACCAGGGTTCTCACATATGTATACCTGTCACCACTGTCCTTGCCTTCAACAGTGGTAGAATATCCAGGATGTGTCTCTTCACCTGTAACCATCAGCAAGAACTGCTTTTCTCCACCAGAACTCCCAGATTCTACCTGGTTTCCTCTGATTCTTTTGTTTCCTCTGCTCAGAACTCAGTTCCTCTCAACAACATTTACTGAGCACCCTCAACATGCCAGGAACCATCTGAGCCCTGAAGATGCAAAAAGGAAGAACAGCCTTCCTGCTCTGATACAGCTGACAGTCAGGGAGCACAGGCACCTAAGTGCTAAGTGTCATAAAGAGTGATAAGAGCTCATACCCTGCACTGTGCATCTAGGGTGGTGGAGAAGGGCAGCATGGGAAGGAGGTGCTATAGTCAGGCAATTATTTCAGCCTAGCAAGAGGGAGGCGGGTAGATCTTCACCCAGGAGGTGACTACTGAACTGCACCTAGAGCCAGCTGGCCAAAAGTGGACAAAGCACTGTTCAGAGAACTGACAGAGCAGAAACGCGGAGGGAATAAAGGAAAGAGGAGGGAGGAAGAGGGAGAAGAAAACCAAGAGAACAATGCAGTCTGATGAATGTATTCAAAACTTTATTCAGAAATAGAGGAGGGGGTTAATTTCAGTATGCTTGTTTTTAATGTCATATCAAACAAAACCTTCCTTAAGTTATAATATCCTATTAAGGGGCAGGAGGTGATATTTAGGGGCTAGAAAGGAATGCAGAACAGTGACTGTTCAGTAGCAGAATTTACATCTTTTATGCAGGTTCCCAGCCAAAGCACTTCTTGGGAAGCCTCTACCCAGCTGTCAATAGAAGCTTTCTTGTTGCTGTGACACAGATGGGCTTGCGCAGAGCTTCCAGACTAAAACAAACTAGGAAGAAAGGCCTGGCAATCTACTTCCGAAAAGCAGCTGATGGAAATTCTGTAGATCACAATTGCACAGTCTGCAACTGATCGTGGAGATGGTGGAGGATCAGGCAGCACTTTGTTCCTTTGTGCGTGAGATCACCATGAGTCAGGGACCAGTTCAGTGGCAGATGAAAACAGCAGAAAGGAGTGAATGCAGCCCTCACTGCCTCCTTAAGGATTTCAACAGGATTTTACAAGGCTAAAAGAAGGCAGTGTGAGACGGCTGCTGAAAGTCCACAGACATGCATGGAATTTTAGGAGTTTAAAAGGCGTGGGGATGTCACTTAGGCTGTTCTCCTGCTGTGAGTCCAGACAATACTCTCACCTCTCAGATGGATTCCTAGCTTCTTGACTCAACAACCAAAGACTCTGCAATATTTAGGGAAGGACTCACACCTCATATGGAAGCACTTTATGGCTAAGAGACACTGGGGGAAAAAAATACTCATATATCTAGGAAAAGGCCCAGGAACTCAGCTCAGGTATCCATCTAGCTCGTCACCAGGGCAGAACAACAGTTTCACACTGAGGCTCTTTTTCCACTTTCTGAAATTCCCTAAAGGTAACATCAAGTCTTACTGTCTTGTGGTGTTGCCTTAACAGAGTGAATTTTCTTCCCTTTCGGTAGTGTCTGTGTGTGTGTGAGCGTATGTGTGTGTATGTGTCTGCACCCACGCATGCATGCCTGTGCACACACAATGGGAGTTCTTTTGGGGTAGGGTTGTTCATTTTAAATGGGATTGTTTCAACACAGTATGAGCTTTTTAGTTTTGTTTTGCTTTTTAAAGTTTTTATTACTATTACTTTTTTTTTAATTTGCTTTTTTAGCTTTTTTGGGTCCCCAGGCCTCCCAGGCTGATAGTCTCAGTCCTGCAGCCAACAGTGACACTGACATACCCTTCCTTCCCACCTCTGAGCCAACAGTTGACAGCAGGTTGCAAGTCACTCACTCAGGGATGGATGGGTGTTCTGCTTTGGAGTGCATTCTATCTGGGAGCTGGGGGGGCCCCAGATGTGGCAATCCTGATTTCCTCAGGTGTTCCTGATTTCCCCAAATTCTCCCAGGAGTCATTCAGTTAAAGTAGGTGGAGGTTAGAGGTCAGAAGTAAATTTCCATCAAACAAGTTTGACAGGTACACAGCGTGTAGCAAGACGAAAAGCCCCAATTCCACTCCTTAATTAAAAACATTTTTCATTCCAAACCTATAACAGGCAGATGTGTCTCATTCCTCCAACCGCAGATTGCTACTCGGTATTGTCCATTCTTCTTTCCCAGGGCTTCAAAATATATGGCTGTCAAAACCCAATGTCAATGTGGCTTCTTCCCTCCCCTCCCCATCACTCCTTCCATTTCCTCTTTTTCTGAGAAATATGTGTTTACTTCTTCTCAGGGATTCAGTGATTTCAGCTTCTCGGGACACCTCCGCGCTAAAATGAAGCTGGATGGGGCAGTGGTTGGCTCTGACGTGTTGTTACCCCATAACATCTCTTAACCTGTAGGTTTAAAAAAAAAAAAAATGTTCCAAGACTCAAGCAGCAGTCCTGGCTCCATCGGCTGTATTGACATGGGGAATTCCTTCAGATCTTTCTCAGCTCCGGCATCTAGAAACCAAGTCTTTGGAGGAAGAATGAGTGAAACCATTTGCCAAGAAGTTGGCAGAAAAATGAAATAAATACCTATGTTTGTCTAACTGGGATGGTTTCTTTACTCCTGAATTCCCTGAAGTAAAGACATTCAGTTTGATTACCTGGTAGAGTAAGGCACAAATCAACTTCAAGGTGTGTTGCCAATATTTGCCTGTAAACCAGCCAAGGGTAACTCTGTGTGAGTGGGGACAGGGAGGGAGAGGATCCTGAAAGCCATTGCTTTTATGTATCTGCCTTCTTAAAGGGACAGCAGAAAAGGAAGACAGAAGAATTGATGCACTTGAATTGTGGTGCTGGTGAAGAATACTGACTACACCTGGACTACCAAAGGACTGGACAAATCAGTCTTAGAAGAAATACAACCAGAATATCCCTTAGAAGGGAGGGTGGTGAAATTCAGACTAGCTTAATCTGACTCATCATCAGGAAAGACCAATGTCTCAAAAAAGAACAACAGAGTTGGTTAAGGTGGAGGGACAGCAAAAATGAGGGAAACCTTCAAAGAGATAAATTGACACAACAGACCCAACAACGGGTTCAATCATACCAGTCATACACAAAGTTACAATAACTCTGCCAGCTCACCAGCAACTGTCAAAAACAAGCCTTTGTAGTTTGGGCTATCCTGTTTTCTCCCTAATGATGCTGTCTCTGTACAACTCAAGGATGAGAAGATGAAATCTCCTTTCACAGTTGTTTCTTCACCAAGCCCAGATGATGTCCTGAATTCGAAGAACATCTTTAAGCAGGTTAATGAAGTGATGTGAGACTTCCCACTCGCTGGACCTGTTATTGCCAAAGCAGCCGTTGGTGGTACAGTGGTTAAAGTGATTGACTGCTAAATGAAAGATCAAAAGTTCAAAACCACCAGGGGCTACATGGGAGAAAGATGTGACAGTCCACTTCTGTAAACATTTACAGCCTTGGAAACCCTGTGGGGCAGTTCTACTTTGTCCTATAGGGTCGCTGTGAGTCAGAATCAACTCAACAGCAGCGGGTTGGGGTCTGTGACCATAGTGTGACAGTGTTCTCCTATTTTGTGGACTTTCTAGGTTCCCATCAAATAACCTTTTTAAATGTTACAAAACCAAAAATAAAAAATAAACTCAGTGCCGCTGAGTCGATTCCAACTCATAGCAACACTGTAGGGCAGAGTAGACCTGCTCCATAGAGTTTCCAAGGAGCACCTGGTGGATTCCAGCTACCACCCTACCGGTTAGCTGATGTAGCTCTTAACCACTGTGTTGCCAGGACTTCCTATTAAATGTTAAGAAGAAAAAAAGAAGACTTGCTCTTTTGAGTGGTAACAAACAGTCAACCTAATGGAGAAAGGAATGCAAAACTTGTAAGACCCTTTTATGATTTAACCCTTCCCTGAATTTTAAGCAGGTAGTAGAAAGAAACAAAGTTACATGAATCCAGGTAGGATCTTGCTCTAGGCTTCCAATTCATCTCACTTGCTGGTTCCCACGGGCTGGTGCCAGCACGGTGGAACTCGAGACTTCCCAGCACGGACGGGTTAAAGAACTTCCTTGTCCCTTGGCAACAGGCTCGTGGCTCAAAGTTTTCTCATTGTGAAATGCCTAGGCTCAAGGACACAGCTGGCTAAGCAGGGCTGAGATACGAGGTCTGACAATTAAGTCCGCGAACTTAATTGTTCTAAGTGCTGCATACCTCGTTGCTGAATATCACCCCAGTCACCTTCTAAGCACGCCCCTTAGGAAGCTATGCCCCAACACCAGCACCTAGGCCACCCTTCAAGGCAATTTTGGAACTCTTTCTGAAACAGCCATTGTGCAGAGTGGCAAGGTGGCAAGTTTGCGAACTACTTTGTATAGTTGTCTGTGAGGCAGTTTTTAGCCAATGAACAAATAACTGTATTGGAACACCCTACTTAGTCAGTCACCTGATCTGTCCTCCAGTGACTTTTTTTCTTGCCCAAAGATAAAGGAGATATTGAAAGGAAGACATTTTGATGACATTCAGGACATCAAAGGTAATACGACAACAGCTCTGATGGCCATTCCAGAAAAAAGGTGTCAAGTTGCTTTGAAGGGTAAACTGGTGTCAGTGCATAGCTTCCCAAAGGGAGTAATTCAAAGGTGATCCTAGTAATATTTACCAGTGAGGTATGTAGCACTTTTCTAGGATGGATTTGCAAACTTAATTGGCAGTCCTCATGCATCTTTTGCTCAATGATGAACATATCTTCTTATTTCTTTCTCAAAAAGGAAACCTCCTGAGAGTTTCCCAAAAAGGAATGACCCTGGGGAGAGGAAGCTAGTACCCAAGAACGAATGCCACATCTAGGGAATGGCAGGTGTCAAGAAGCATTTATAAGGGGCTCCAGAGAGTCTGGGGCTGCACAGTCTGGAAGCCTCTAGACGTCTCACTGTGATACTTGCTGGCTGAGGGAACTCGCTAATGAAGCATGTCCGCTTCCTACTGGTTTGGCCACTTAGAATAGAAGGAATCCTTCAGTTGTGCTGGTAGAGTCCTGGCCCAGACAGTCCAATGGCTGAGTGCACACAGGTACACATACAGGCGAAGCGCAGATGACAGCAGCTGCCGTCCAGCCCTCCCTCAGTTGGAAGAATCACTTATCTATTCTGATTACAGACTGGACGTTGCAGGGAGAGGGAAACGCTGTCGTGGAGTCGATTCCAACTCATAGCTACCCTATAGACAGAGTGGAACTGCCCCACAGAGCTTCCAAGAAGCGCCTGGCAGATTTGAACCGCCAATCTTCTGGTTAACAGCCGTAAGCACTTAACCACTAGGCCACCAGGGTTTCCATCAGAAACAAGAAGATATTTAACCAGTGGAATAACAGCACTGGGAACTGTGTTCTGTGCATCTTTTGCCTCTGGGAATGCTAGCTGGGTTTTAGCAGAGAGGATCAGAGAGACAGGACAGGAAACAGGAGAAGAAGAGTGAGAAAGAAGGCAGTGGGGCTTGGTAGAATTCCACAGGTGGTATAAATGGGTGAGTATGCAACTACTAACTGAAAGGTCAGTGGTTCAAACTCAACCAGAAGTATCTCAGAAGAAAGGCCTGGCAACCTGCTTCTAAAAAACAGCTGCTGATCTATTCTGAACAAAAGAGGTCACCATGAGTCAGAATTGACCCAGCGGCTGCTGGTTTGGTTGGGTTGTTTTGGTTTGGAGGTTGACTTGGGCTTTACTTCCTAACCTCGAGGAAGTTACTTTCTGTAAGTCACCATTCCTTGTAACATAAAACAGAGATAATCACACTTCCTGCTTGATAGAGTTCTTGTGATGATTAATGCATGTAAAGTATGTAAAGTAACTATGGCTGTCTCTGACACTTAGTAGGTGCTCAATAAATAATAGATGTGACTTTAATAATAATAAGTAACGATTACACCCTGGGACACAATAGCACATGGAGGGAGACCCTCTGGGCCTGGGTTCAACGGCCTTGACTGAATTAAAGGAAAGTGAGGGTTCAGTCGCCTGCCAAGAGGAGGCCTCTGTGACTGATGAGGTTTGGCTCCCCCCAAGCAACTCTTTCCAACTTGGGTCCCACTTGCTCCTGGCTTCTTTCCAGAGGCTCAATTCAAGAGACCATTACAGTAATAATACAGCTCCCATTAAACACCAGCACTTAGATAAGGAAGAAAAATGGTCCTGTGGGGCTGAATCTAAAAATATTTCAGAAAATCCCTACCATTAGGTGCTCAGAGATCCTGCCATAAAACAAACTTGCAAGTTCTAACCAATACATCAAAAGTGTTACAATTTCATAAAATTAGCATGGCCGTAAAATGTTCTGAAATTCACTCTGCCAAATGGTCAGCGAGCTTCTGTCCTGAACTCCAGTAGCCCACACACTGGCCAGGCTCCATGCCAACCACCTGCCTGACCTTGGGAGTAACGTGACCCATGGGCTTGCTGTACAAGTGGACGAGATGTTTGCAGGGCTCTTATCAGAGTGCTTGGCACACGGTAGTGTTTGGTGCTGTCAATTTTCAACCAATAGTGATCCCACGTGACAGTAGACCAGCACTGTAGCATTTTGTTATGTGTAGTCTCTACAGGAGCAGACTGCCAGATCTTCCCACGAGTGGCTCAGTGGGCTTGAACTACCAACCTTTCAATTGGCACCTGAGCACTTGACCGCTGCGCCACTTGGTTCCTTGGTAAATGTTTTAAAAAAATCACTTTTTCCACCCTTATTATAATTATTTTTCACTCTCTCACTTCAAGGATACACAAATAAACCACATTTTCAGCTCTGGAAACAGAAACCATAGAAGGAGGTAGAAGTGTCTGATACCAGGGTAGCTTGCTAGGCCCCCCTGTTCCCTGCCCTAGAATTTAGGATCCAGTTAAGACTGATGTCACGGCAGAAGACTGGACTTCCGTGAGCAGCACGGAAGTTGCTGTACTTTTGTTACAGCAACACTAGCTAACTAAGACGTAAACCAGTAAGGATTGCTTGTGGTATGGAAGGTCAGCGGGGCCTAGAAAGGGCCTGTAGTTTGCAAAAACCTGACTAAGCACTGCTGCACACTTGCATACACCCACCACAATTTGCAAACTCGCTAGAGGAAGGTTTCATATTGAGAAAATCCATCCCCCACCCAAACTTTCCCTACACTGAGGATTCTGGTGATGAAGGCTCTGATACCACCGAGCACAGGCCTGTGAGTGGACAGAAGCTCAAACCCAGCAGGCTCGGGCTCCGGCGCAGGCCACTCCATCAGCACGCAGCTAGGCCCAGGTTCCAGTCTACCAGGCTGTCTACCAGGTGTCCTAGAAAATGTGAAGGTATAAGAGACACAGATTCTGGCTCTCAGATGGGCCACAGTCCTGCTAGAGAGAAAAGCCCACAATACCAAACAGAGTGCATTTTAATTCTGAAGACAGCAGAACATCTCCAAGCCCCAATCCCACCTCTGCGCTGGTGAAAGGCCACCGTGGGCCAGGTCCTGGAAAGCCTCTCTGCTCTGTGCAGGGCTTTGTGGTAATAACGCTAATGGATTAGAGTGGATTTTGAACAGTATTTTCAATTATCCAAATGCTGGCTTGTCTCGCGCCTGCCTCTCCTGCACATCTGGGGAGTGTAGCCGTGCTCGACTAATTTAACACTGAGCATTAAACGGGGCCTGTTAGCCACGGGGTCCCCACAGGACCGCCAATTAGGCCTCTGGCTGCAGCTGCCCTCTGCCATCCCCCAACTGGTGCTGAGTGGGCCTCTCAACTTGTGCCCGCCTCCCCTCCAACCTGTCCCCCAAGTGCCACCCGCGATTTTCCAGATCGCTGAGGAGCTGATGGCTTGTTTCCGTCACACACGACTGCTGCTTCCGCTTCTATCCCCCTTTCTTCTAGATCTTCCAGAACCACTAGCAGGAAAAAGAGCCACCCCTTGGGGGAGCCTTTCCAAAACTGGGGATTTCAAGGGGAGTGAATAAGTAAGGCTGGGGAGAGCCCCTTCTGAAGGCGGGCGTGGGGCTGGTGACAGTGGGGCCACCATTCTTCTACATTCTTCTGAAGCTGAGGGGGTGCAACTCAGGGCCCCTATGTTATCTCAGCTGTGGAGGAAGAGGGCCTCCCAGGCCCCTCGATATACTGGCCTGGCCGTTCCGTTGCAGGCAGAGCGGGTCACTGGGGACCTGCCCCTTTTTTCCACCTACGTGTCATTCCAGCCATAAATCCAAGTGACAAGCTTGAACTTTCCTCATTGACGTGTTTACAAGGAAAGTCCACATTTGACAGGAAAATTAAGCCTATCAATCACTTAACGAGCTCGTTAATGAATGGGTCTCTGATCTCCTCTGGTAGCTGGGTTTATTGATTGCACGGAAGGGGCAGGCCCAGCCCCTGTGCCTTTCCACCGCTCCCTCCCAGCCCCTCCCTCTGCCAGATGTGGCTGCCCTCTGACCTCCCTCCACCACCCCTGCTGCCCTCCCTGGCAAGCTCAGCAGAGGGTTCTGGTTCAGGGTTTATCGGGAGGTCAGACCCCCTCCTGGCTCTGTTCTCTGACAGAACAAAGGGAACAGATGCAGGCTTGGGCCTCCAAGCACCCACCCGGCATATGGAAGCTATCTCCTCGGTCCCAGTAATTACCCAGGAGCTTGTGTGTTCAATGGCTTTGGTTTTTATTGCACAGAAACCAACCTATTCCCCAACATAAAACACTTTAACGGTGTCTCCCTCCGGGGTTTCTGGGAGAGGTCCTGTCAGGTATAAAATGTGCAGAACCCCTCTGACAGCCCTCAGGAGTGAGGCCTCCCACGGTTTTTTTAAAAAAAAGGACATGGCAGAAGGAAGAGGGAATGCCTGAAGAAGAAGCAGGCATGCTGGTGGCAGAAAAAGAAATTGAGATCCCGAACTGTGTGAAGGATCGTACTGGAACTTTCTGGAATATCTGCCACTGGTGTTACAAAGGGCAGGAGAAAGGACTAGAATTGGTTGAAAACCCAATTTCCTGCTATTTCCAACACACAAGGAATCCACCAGCTAGCTCCTTGAAAGTCCTTCGAGACAGTTCTACTATGTCCTAATGGGTCACTGTGAATCAGAATCAACTCTGCAGCAACACCATTTGTGTCAGAGTCAAGCTGTCGTCTACAAGGTTTCTAATGCTGATCTTTCAGAGTACATCTCCAGGACTTTCTTTCAAAGCACCTGTCATACATAGCTAGTGCTGCTGTAACAGAAATACCACAAGTGGGTGGTTTTAACAAACAGAAGTTCTTTTATCTCACAGTCTAGGAGGGCAGAAGTCCAAATTCAGGGCATCAGCTCCAGGGGAAGGCTTTCTGTGTCATCTTTGGCGGAGGGTGTCTGTCATAATGCTTCTCCCAGTCTAGGAGGGTCTCAGCACAGGAACCTCAAGTGCAAAAGATGTGCCCTGCTCCTGGAGCTGCTTTCTTGGTGGTCCAGCCAAAGCCAAGGTCGAGGTCCCGTTATCTCTCTGCTGGCTTCTCTCTTTTATATCTCAAAAGAGATTGGCTAAGACACTGTCCAATCTTGTAGATCTCATCAACATAACTGCCACTAATTCATTTCATTAACATCATAGCAATAGGATTGACAGCACACAGGAAAATCACTTCCGATGACAAATGGCAGACAATCGCACAATGCTGGGAATTATAACTTAGTCAAGTGGACAGATATTTGGGGGGGAGACACAATTCAATCCTTGAACCTCCAACTTTCTGGTTAGCTGCTCAGCATGTTAACTGTTTGCAGCGTCCAGTGACTCCAGCATCCAGGGACTTTGGACCTAAAGTCCAAACAGATGTCAAACAATTGTTGAGTGCCTATTTTGGTAGGAATACAAATGAATTAATATAGACCATGTACAGAGCTAGCACTTAGTATTTGCTAAATTAGTTCAAACAGGATGACTGTGCTATTGAAGGTGTCTCCAGGGCATCACATCTATAGTGACCCTAAAGGGCATCTACTTGGACTTAATCCTGAACAACAGGAAGGAAGAAATCAATCTTTGGCTAGAAGTAAAGCAAAATCCAACCATTGTTATCAAATCAATTCTGACTTGCCACAACCTTATAGGACAGAGTAGAACTGCCCCATTGGGTTTCCAAGTAGCAGCTGGTAGATTCAAACTACACTCTTGGTTAGCATCTGTAGCTTTTAATCACTGTGTCACCAGGGTTAGATCTCAAACCCAACCCCTTAGCACCTGCCTTCCTGGATTTCCTCTATGGAGTTTATACCGGGACACCTGGGAGAGGTAGCAGAAGCCTCAGAGATGAGAAAGAGCCATCAGTAAAAGAGGGGCCTGTGATCGCTCAGTGGGAGAAGTCTTACCTTCCACACAGGAGACCTGGGTTCAATTCCTGGCCAGTACACCACGTGCACAGCCTCTGTGTGTCTCAATGGAGGCTTGTTGCTTCCACACTGAGACTTTCTAAGATGAAAGGCCAGGTGATCTAGGGCTTTTCTAGAAAGTAACAAGAAAGGTCAATAAGGAGGGAGGTGTTGAGAAAGACAAGAGTTTTATTAAAGTAAATTGCAAATATCCCAAAGACAATGCTTCAAGTGCTGAAAATGCACTCTGGGTAATTTCAAACACGCTGTAAAGCCATTTTCAGACCATAAAGTCCTCTGGTCTGAATCACTGACCCCCAAGAAGGTGCCATTATTCAGGCAGCAAAATCTCCCCCAAATAGATCCCGGCAGGTTGGGGGGTCTCCAGCTATTCTGGCAACTGAGTGATTATTCTTTCTAATGATTGGAGAGTCCCTTCTCAGTATCTCCAAGCACCTGCTCCACTTACACACTGATTTGCTGGTACATTTTCCTTTCCTCTGAGGCTCTTTCCCAGAAAGGGGGCTCCGTCACAGGAAACATAAAGACAACAAACCTTGCTAACGATCTATCCCATCGTGATGACCAAAGTTCGCTTCGTTGGACTTACACTTTCCAAGTCTCCCACCAGCTGAGAGAGCAAAGACCCTTGTAAAACATGTTTCTAAATGTCATGTGGCTGGATTGACAGAGCCCTTTTAACATACCAGTGTTAAGAACCTGTAACAGGATATATTGAAAAACTCACGAGCTTCATACTTTTTAATGACCTTCACGCAGCATCAGCCTGTTGTGGTGGAGAGCCAGAAGACAGAGGCCAGGACAACGGAGAGCAATGGAGTGGCCTGTGTCATCTTGATGCTCTTCAGGTCAGAGCCTGAGGACAAATGCAAGTGTCACCTGAGTAGAAAGGTGGTCCTCATCAAGAAAAGTAATATTTAATCTCATGGGATAAGGAAAGCCCTTGGGGGTTGAAAGAAGGAGCGTAGTTTCTGAGTCAGAGAGACCCAGTCTTTAAACCTGGGGCTGCCACTTACCTGGCGATGCCAACTTCAGGTTGTCACTTACACTTCCGGACCTTAGTATCCTCAGTAGGAAAGGAAGAATTATAATAAATCATGTATGTAAGGTACTGCTCCTGGTTGTTGTTGTTGGGTGCCATTGAGTTGACTCCCACTCACAGCGGAACAGACTGAAATACTGCCTGATCCCGCTCTATCCTCACAATCTTTGCTATGTTTGAGCCCATTGTTGCAGCCAACTAGACCTTCGATAAACAGAAATTCCTTGTTTCTTTGTGTCTACCTATACTGGAGAAAGTATCTCGTATATGCAAACTGCCTGTACTACTTTCAGTGCTGTGGGAAAGGCAGTGAGGAGGAGGTGGGACAAGTGATGGCCACCTAAGGAACAGTGTATCCAGGTGTGGATAGCCCTCCCATTGGGCAACAGTAGATTCCCTGAAATTGCTGCTCAAAAACTGGGCTTTTGACAACCTGGAGGGTCCCCTGAGAATATGGCTCCTGGATGTGCCACTGGCCCAGAGCTGAAGCCGGTTACTGAAAATAACTCTTCAGATAAATACGGGTCTGAGGGACACAGAGTGATGCAGGTGGTGTGTATACATTATGGTTTAATATATATATGGGGCTGCCTAACTGGTTTCTTTCTAGAGGGGAGAGGAGAAGGTGGAGAGGAGGGGACAGGTGTCACCTGAGTGGATACTGGAAGTAAAAAGAGGAAAGGAAGAATGTGCTGTCACAGGGTGAGGAGAACAGATAGAGCTGCAGAGATGCGGGTGCTCAGGGTTTTACATGACAAATTGACTTGGATTATAAATTTTCACTTAATCACAATAAAAAGAAAAATAGCTGGACTTTAGTGGGTTGAATTGTACTCCGCCACCTTGCCATTTAAGTGCACCTTCTACTGCATCATTTGCTAAGCACAAAAGCAGTTATCACTTTCTGTAGCTTGTATATAAGTTTGTTTTTCAGGTGTCTGAGATTCTTTAGCGTTACAGGAAAGTTCACTTCTAATAATCCGTTGATATCCATTGGCCATTACTCAGAAATTTCCTCCAAGTGGCCTCTTTCTCCACCACTGACCTCAAGAGAAGCCTGGAATGGCAGCTGTTCCAAAGTGTTGCGTCACCACACTAAATGCACCATTCCCATTCATCCTCTTGGTGACTGCTCCGTCTGGTTTCCATCGCCCTCCCTGACACCTTTGAACAGCCTCCTTCCTGATCTCCCGTTTCCAGTTTATTCACACACATGATGGTTAATGTTATGTGCTAACTTGTCTAGACTGTGATTCTCACTAGTTGGGCAGACACTATGTAATCACCTTTGCTTTTGTGATCTGATGTGAGCAGCCAGTCTGATGAAAGTGGAATTTTCTGGGGGGCATGGCCGCCTTCAGTGTATAAATGGACATCCTGGCAGAGCTCGCTACCTTTTTTCAGCTCTGCACTTCCTATCATCTAATCTTTAGCCTGTCTCATGGATTTGGGGCTTGCCAGCCCCCACAATTTCATGAGCTGTTTCCTCACAAATGTGTGAGTCACTACTCTGAAACAAATTTCTTTCTTATATATGCCTCACTAGTTTTGCTTCTCTGGAGAAGGCAGACTAAGACATCACTCTTGTCGCCCTATACCTTGTGTCATACCACCTGCTTCCTCCAGAATCCCCCTTATTTATGCATGCCTCTAATTATGACAACTGTAGACTCGAAAACTTCAATAATATGCATCACATGAACTCCTCTGTGAACATTTAAGACTCATCATCACTTGGCCCCAGATGGCCCATCCAGCTCTGTCTCCCAAACACATCTATACCTGCCTGTCTCCATTCTTTTGTTTTTGCTGTTTTCTCTGCCTGCCATGTCCTCTCTGATACTGCCACGTGTCCCCAGCTCCTTTTCTACAAGACTTGATGTCTTCTCCTTCCTTCTGAATGCTCAAGCATTCATTTATTCTTTCTTCATGACACTTAGCATTGTTGTTGCTGTTCTTAGATGCCTCTGAGTTGGTTCTGATTCACAGTGAGAATGAAACACTGCCCGGTCCTGTGACATTGTCACCATTATGATGGTACCGAAGCTCATCATTGAGCTACTGCATCAGTCCACCTCATTGAAGGTCGTCCTCTTTTTTTGTTGAACCGAGCATGAGGTTCTTCTCCAGAGACTGGTGCCTCCTAATAATGCGTCCAAAATATGTGAGACAAAGTCTCACCATCCTCCTTATTAGTGATTTGTGTACGTGGTTTATACTCCTACTAGTTTATGAGCTCCTGAGGGGCAGTGACCAAGCTATATTCACTTTTGTTCCCTTCTCAGTACCAAGAGCCATGCATATCTAGTAGGTACTCAATAAAGGTTGGCTGGTTGGCTGGTTGGCTGGTTGGCTGGTTGGCTGGTTGGCTGGTTGGCTGGTTGGCTGGTTGGCTGGTTGGCTGGTTGGCTGGTTGGCTGGTTGGCTGGTTGGCTGGTTGGCTGGTTGGCTGGTTGGCTGGTTGGCTGGTTGGCTGGTTGGCTGGTTGGCTGGTTGGCTGGTTGGCTGGTTGGCTGGTTGGCTGGTTGGCTGGTTGGCTGGTTGGCTGGTTGGCTGGTTGGCTGGTTGGCTGGTTGGCTGGTTGGCTGGTTGGCTGGTTGGCTGGTTGGCTGGTTGGCTGGTTGGCTGGTTGGCTGGTTGGCTGGTTGGCTGGTTGGCTGGTTGGCTGGTTGGCTGGTTGGCTGGTTGGCTGGTTGGCTGGTTGGCTGGTTGGCTGGTTGGCTGGTTGGCTGGTTGGCTGGTTGGCTGGTTGGCTGGTTGGCTGGTTGGCTGGTTGGCTGGTTGGCTGGTTGGCTGGTTGGCTGGTTGGCTGGTTGGCTGGTTGGCTGGTTGGCTGGTTGGCTGGTTGGCTGGTTGGCTGGTTGGCTGGTTGGCTGGTTGGCTGGTTGGCTGGTTGGCTGGTTGGCTGGTTGGCTGGTTGGCTGGTTGGCTGGTTGGCTGGTTGGCTGGTTGGTTAAAAAAAGATGCATGCAGACTGAAACTAAGGCAGTGTTAGATTAGTTCTTGGTCTGAGTGGAGAAACCTCAAGCTGGTCTAGAAGGAAGTGAGGTGTTTGTGAGTCCATGCACTAAGCAGAACTCTAGACAGTGGCCAGGAGCTTGAGCCCTCACTGACTTAGACAATAAAAGGGAGGGACTACAGGATCTTAGAGTAGTATAAATGAATGCAAAAGCCATGCAAGACCAGCAGAGCTGAAAGAACACTGCCTAGCCCTCCAGAAAGGGAACCTGGGTTTAGCTATAAGAGTCAAATGCAGAAGTAGGAATGCATTTTGGGAGACGGTCACTATGAGTTGGAAATGACTTGATGGTACCTAACAACAACAAAATAATCAGCAGAGGAGGAGCAGTGATGGTTCAGAGGTAAAAGTCTGACTTTCTCTGTGGAAGACTTGGGTTCAATTCCTAACCACTGTACCTCATGTGTGTCCATCATCTGCCTGTCAGTGGAGGCCTTCATGTTGATATTATGCTTGAACAAGTTTCATTCAAGTTTCCAGACAGGGAAGCTAGGAAGGAAGGAGCGGAGATCTAATTCCAAAAGTCAGCCCGTGAAAACCCTATGGACCACAGTGGTCCGGTCCTCACCCAGGTGGCACAGGACCAGGCAGCATTTTCCTGTCTTGTGCATGGAGACCTTCATGAGTCAGATCAGGCTTCTGGAGACCCAGGCTTCTGCCATGTGCTTGCTGCAGGTAAGAGGTCCTGCACAGGTGTGCTCTCTTCTCACCTTTCCCTCTTCCTCTCTGTCCCCAAATTGCTCTCTGTTTCCAGGCAACCGAGCTACTGACTGATCTCTTGACAAAACATCTTAGGCGCTGCAGGTGCTGGCCTGGGTGTGTCCTGTTCAGCCAGCACCATCACTCTCAAGTACAAGCCAAAGCACCCACCAAAGAGCAGATCTCTCCCATGATCTCTTGAAATCTTGAACTGGGGCCTTGCTCTTGAAGAGACCATCTTTTGCTTTTTCTCTTTCTTTTGAGCCCATCTTCTGTCTCCCCATCCTTTTTCCCCCTTTCACCAAACAGATGTAACTATTTATTCCTTATGTCCTAGTTTTCCTGTAATTTCATAAAGTGCAAATTTGCTGTCCTGCTCCCAAATGCCGAGTCGGTGGTTTGTCATAACAGTCATCAGTAACTGTCGCTTTCTGCCGCGGGCTTAATTAACCCACACTCTCATTAGCATGTCCGTGGACTTGTAAGGAATGAAAGCCTGATTATTTTCTACAACAGTCGCAGCCAATTACTGCATCCAAATGGAACCACATTAATCAAATCTTTAGTACGGTGGCAAATTCAGAGATATCAGATTGCAAAAGACTGCAAAACTAATATGTCACTGTCAGCGGGGCTGCGCAGGCATTTAGCGAATTGCATTAAATAGATGGCTTCGCTGAAGCCGCATGAATTTAATATGTGATGGGATCTGGAAGCTATTAGTGTGACATGGCAAAGTAGTGGGAGCTTTGGCAGGTCTGGACTTTATCCATGAACTCAGGAAACTAATATGAAAACGTGTGTGTGTGTGTGTGTGTGTGTGTTCATGTGCACATGTCGCACACTGGTGCCCCTGTACATGCGTGCGTTTCCTGGGGTGCCTTCCACAAATAAGAAGTCCTATGGCTTGTAGCATGTCACCCCGTGTTTGATTTGCACACATTCACAAGCAAACAGAAGAAACACTCAAGCCAGGATCAGGTAACAGCAAAACCAGCCCTGGTGAAGTACTTTCAAAACTGGGAGGCAAAGAGGACTATCCTAGTCATCCAGTGCTGCTCTAACAGAAATACCACAAATGGATGGCTTTAACAAAGAAAAGTTTATTCTCACACAGTGCAGTAGGCTAGAAGTCTAAATCCAGGGTGCTGGCTGCAGGGAACACTCTCTCTGTGTGTCAGCTCTGGAGGAAAGTCCTTGTGTTACATCAGTCCTCCTTTGGTCTGAGAGGAACCTCAGGTCGGAAGGATGCACTCTGCTCTGTGTGTTGCTTTCTTGACAGTAATTGGTGCTCAACTCTCTGCTTGCTTCCCTTTTCTTTTATCTCTTGTAGGATAAAAGGATAAAAAATAGTACAATCTACACTCCAGGGAAACTCTGCTTATATTGGGTCAGGGAGGTCACCTTAGGAAGGGTTTTACAGTCTCACTCTAACCCTCTTTAACATAATCTTATCTATCACCCACAGAGAGAGATTAGGATTTACAGCATAGGAATGTCTTGAAATGGAGGACTGTCACACAGTAGTGGGAATCATAGCCCTGTCAAACTGTCACACACATTTTTGGGAGGAGAAATTCAATCCATGACACTGACTCACAGTGAGACAGGCAACAAGCTGCTGAGGCCAAGGACAAAAGCATGAGCTGGAATCCAGAACTCCATGTTCAGCCTTCTGGTGGACTGGTTTCTAGCTGCTTTATGACGCTGGGCATGTCACCAGCCAGGCCTCCATTGTGTCCATCTGTAAAGTTAAAGGGGCATTGGTGGCTTCTCAGGTTTGCGTGTTGTATACTGTGTAGCATTTGGGCTGACACCGTGTTATTCTCAGGAAATAGAATTATTAGAGCTTTCTGAAAGACTTACCAATATGGCTCCATTCATCCCCACTCATCCAACACCTTGGTCCCAGGACTCTCTGGCTGCAGAGCTAATTGATAAGTTTACTCACTCACCAGCACAATTACACACATTAATGTGGAATCCTTTCATAACACAATGTCCTCTGCTGAGATTGGGACATATCAAGAGGAAGAATGCACCTCCTCCCCCAATAAAACCACCAACAGTAAACTAAGGATGGTCTATAAAATGGTTCTACCCTAAACACACACGGTGTGATCAAGGGATCTCTTTGTAAGGCTATTGAACTTGGAGAAGTTAATAAGGAAACTGGCATTCCTGTAAAAAACAGATGAGCTTAGTTAGCAACAAGCCCTGTAATCAGAAAGGCAACATTCACCTCAAAGAGTTGAGTCCTTCACAACAATTGTAAAGCAGTAATACTCAATCTTGTGGCTGCAAAGTACCTGTGTCCTTCCTAAGTACCAGGGGTCTCATTTGATAGATATAGAGGTAAACGCAAATCCTAAGTAACACTCAATATGGGTACCACTTCATCGGATATTTGTCCATCTTATTAGTATTATAATGACAAAAAAAATTGTACACAAGGGGACAGGTACTTGATTTTGCACTGAGTTTGGAGAGTTTGGTAATTAATGCTGCGTTTAATGTTAGGGAGATGGAGAGAGGTGTGTGGAATGAAATTGTGAGGGATGTGTGTGTTAAAACAAACAAACCTTTTGCTATTGAGCCGATTCCAAATCACAGTGACCCTAGGGGACAGGGTAGAAGTGTCTCATAGGGTTTCCAAGGAGCATCTCGTAGATTCGAACTGCTGACCTTTTGATTAGCAGGCATAGCTCTTAACCACTATGCCACCAGGGTTTCCGTGTGTGTAAGGGAAGTTAAATAGGAAGAGAGTTCAGAAGTAGCAACGAACTGCCTCTCCCGCAATAACCCCTGTCTGCTTATATTGCCTGCTATTAATGTTTCTATTGTTGGTACTGTGTCTAGATCTGAGAACCGGAAATGCGAAAGACCTAAAGCATAAGTGAATCATAATACCCTTTCCGCCAGGTCTCACCAGCTCCCAGAGGCGTAAGGAAGGTGGTGATTCCCTGGGAAGCACTTAGGCTGCGGTGTCGGCCAAGGATGGGCAGTGGCCGATGGGGATCCAGCCCATTATTGCTATGGCTTGTGAAGAGAGGAGGCCTGGTGGTGCAGTGGTTAAACCATTCTACTGCTAACCAAAAGGTAGTTGGTTCCAAACCATCAGAGGCTCCAGGGCAGAAAGACGTGATGGCCTGCTTCTGTCCACTGGAAACCACACGTGGTCACTAGGAGTTGGAACCTACTAGATGGCAGTGGGTGAGCCGTTCAGAGGAGAGTGCTGGGCCTCCAAAGACTGTGAAAGGAACTTTGGAAAGGGTTGCCCAGGCCCCTGAACAGAGAAGGGCTGGCCTTATTAGGTCTTCTCCTGATCTTCCCCCATTGGGAAGCTGGTGCCTCTGGGGCTCTGGGAAGCAAGATTCAGGTGGAGGGGGGAGGAAAAGGAAGGAAAAGAGAGAGGCAGGTTAGAGTCACTTGCTGCACACGCAACCAGGATGAGAGTGACAGCGGTGACAGATGAGATCCAGCAGCCGGGCCATGCTCCTACACAAACTGCCTTCATCAGCAACTTGCTGCTCCCATCAGTTAATCTTCTTGCAAAAGGTGTGTTTGTTCATTTCCCTCACCAGTAACCTAATCTACCATCCCCGTTATGCACACATGCTCTGGGGCTTGGGGGGAAGCATCACTCAGGGTAGAACGCTCACAGGAAACAATCTACCCGGCTATGAGCTACCGAGGAATTTAAATACAGGAGGATGCGCTGCATTAGAGACAGTCAAAGTACACCGACCAGTCCTTCCTCCCTTATCCTCATCTTAAAAAGGATTAGAGCAATACAAGTATTCAATAGACTTCAAATTGCACGTTGCACATAGGTAGAGAGAGAACATGTGTGTCTGTTGTTAGAATGCAGAATTAAGACCTGTTCAGTTTTTGTTTTTACAACTGTATCCTATCTGGAGCCCTCATGGCACAGTAGTTAGATTTTTGGCTACTAACCCAAAGGTCAGTGGTTCGAATCTACCAGCCACTCGTTGTAAATCTTATGTGACAATTCTACTCTGTCCTATAAAATCCAATAAACCATACCCTCTGCCATCATGTGATTCTGACTCATGGTGATCCTATAGGTCAGAAGAGAACTGCCCCATAGAGTTTTCAAGAAGCACCCAGCAGATTTGAACTGCTCACCTTGTAGTTAGCAGACATAGCACTTAACCACTACGCCACCAGAATTTCCTATAGGGTCACTATAAATCAGAATTGACTCAACGACAATGAGTTCGGTCATTTCTAGGATAATTTACCAAATTCATTTTAGTAGAAACAGAAATAGAATCCATGAGGATACGGGGTGAAAGACATCTCTCTTGTTTGTACCCTCCCCCCAACAAACACGCAGGCCCACACACACACCTGATACCAAGTGCGTCCGGAAGGAATCCAATCCTCTTAACTCACATCAAAAAACTATTTAGTGATAATATTGTCTAATAATGAAAACCTCTTTCTGTTTCCAGCTTCAGAAGACAGATTTTTGAGCGTGACTGAGACAAGCATATTGGCAAAAACGTGAACACAACACACATGCATACAAACACAGACCTCCACCCTCCCACTCAGCCGCCCACCCACCCTCACGTGCTCCATGTGCCCAAACAGAAACAAAAAGACACAAACATTCTGACATCACTGAAAAGCCTAGGATGTGTTTTCTACCCAGTTAAATGTTGTTTTCCAAATGTTTCCAACCTAGGAATTTTCTGCCCACCTAAAAAGATCTGTGTTTCTTGAGACAGATGAAGAATTTCTGTAGATTGCCTCTCCTAGAGCGGTGAAAATAAGGCTGGGCGGGTACAAAGAGCTGGAAAGAGAAAGGCTAGTGCCTTCCTCTGGCACGTCCCAGCTCTCGTAGCCCAGCTTCCCCAGCGAAAACCTCCTTGTCCTGAGCCCTGCTACCTCAGAAAGCCTTTGTCTGCTGGCTAACGGAGCCCTAGTGGCACAGTGGTTAAGTTCTATGGCTGCTCACCATATAGTCTGCAGTTCAAATCCACCAGAAGCTCTTTGGAAACTCTATGAGGCAGTTCTACTCTGTCTTATAGGGTCACTATGAGTCAGAATCAACGGGGGGTTTTACTTGCACGACGCTGTTAAGGAAACCTTGGTTGCGTAGCAGTTCAGTGCTATGTCTACTAACCAAAAGGTTGGCAGTTTGAATCCTTCAGATGTTCCTTGGAAACTCTCTGAGGCAGTTCTGCTCTGTTCAACACGGAATTGACTCAGTGTCAGCTGGTTTGGCTTTTTGGGGGGAGTGGGTAAAGCTGCTAAGGAAACCCTGGTGGTGTAGTGATTAAGTGCTATGACTGTTAACCAAAAGATTGGTAGTTCAAATTCACCATGCACTCCTTGGAAACCCTATGGGGCAGTTCTGCTCTGTCCTGTAAGGTCGCTGTGAGTTCTGTTGTCGCAATGCTGCTAAAGAATTAAAGATGTGTGCATGGATGTCGTCTTTAGCACTCTGGCCTTATGCAGACAGTATTTTAATGCAAACGAGTAGTTTTAATAGCAGAGATTTCAAGTTTTGTCAAATGCCTTGAGGAGAAGTGGTTTGGGTTGCGGGCTCCGACAGAGGTTCCGTTGATCCTGATCCTTTATCTTCTCCTGTATCTGTGCTGTTCTGTGCAGTGCTCTCTGTTATGGATTGAAATGTGTCCCCCCAAAATATGTGTTGTAAACCCTGACCTCTGAACTCTTGGTGGAAACCTTGGTAGTGCAGTGGTTAAGTGCTATGGCTGCTAACAAAGGTTGGCAGTTCACATCCAAAGGTTGCTGCTCCTTGAAAACTCTATGGGACAGTTCTACTCTGTCTTGTAGGGTAGCTATGAGTTGGAATTGACTTAACGGCAGCGGATTTTGGGTTTTCCTGTATCCTTGGTTATAATCCCATATGGGAATGGGTTGTCTTTGTTAGATTAATGAGACAAGATTAGTGTAGGGTGTATCCTGAGCCAAGCTTTCTTTGGGAATATAAAAAAGAGAAAAAAGGCACTGCTGTTGAGTTGGGTCTGATTCATAGCAACCCTAGAAGTCAGAGTAGAAGTGCCCCATAGAGCTTCCAAGGACTGTCTGGTGGATTTGAACTGCCAACCTTGTGGTTAGCAGAGATAGCACTTAACCTACTATGCTATTTGGGGAACATAAAAGAGATTAAACAAGTAAGCAGAGATGGGGATGTGACATACCGAGCCGCATGGAGATATCCAAGGATCCAGGGAAGGGAAGCTTCCCCAGAGCGGACAAAGAAAATCTTCCCCTGAAACTGTAGTGTGAATTCAGACTTCCAGCCTCCTAAACTGTGAGAAAATAAGTTTCCATTTTTTTTAAGCCATCCTCTTGTAGTATTTCTGCTATAGCAGCACTAGATAACTAAGACACTCCACTTTGGGTTGGGCCTGCTTCCCAGATCTTGACTTTGGGTTTGGCCATGTGATTTGCTTTGGTCAATAAACCTTGCATGTTCCCCCTTGTGCTCCCATACCTTTGACTTTGCTATGAGAAGAGCTTGTCCAGGCTGGCTGTCTAGTCCCAGACAGAAGACGAGAGACAGAAGTCACAGAGGTGAGTAGGTCCACTTAGCCTAACTAACATCAGCCCCAGGTCAGCTGTGCCCCAGCTGAGCTACAGAGCAGAAGATTAAGTGACTGTTTGTTTTCCTAATGTGTTTTATTATTTTAGTGAAAATATGCACAGCAAAATATACACTATCTCAACAAATTTTACATGTACAATTCAGTGATGTTATTCACCTTCTTCAAGTTGTGTAACTGTTCTTTTTCATATTATTCTACCACCATTAACATAATCTCACTGCTACCTAAGGCTTTCAACTAACCTTTCACAATGTTGTTGTCAGTTTTGATCCGACATTAATGATTCTTTGAAAGAACACAATGCTTAAGGCAGACGTCCCTTACCAATCAAGCTAAATAATTGATTCAGAGTAGACTTCAAGGGATAATTTGGGTTTGAGATTTCAAGTTTAAAGATTACCTCAGGGCAATAGTTTTGAGTGCTCATCCAGCCTCATTGGCTCTAGCAGGTCAGGATTTCACTGAGAATTTGAAATATGTTCTGCTTTTCTCCCCCTTTTGCTTAAGATTCTTCTATAGAATCACAGGTCAAAGTGATCAGTGAGTCATGGGAGCTGGGCACCATCCAGTTCTTCTGGTCTCATGGCATAGGAAGCAGTTGTTCATGGAGGCAATCTTATGTACAATCAAACACCCCACAGTTTTTGTTTCCTTAGTTTGGATATTTAGGATCATAATTTCATAAGAAATTTCAATTGTTCTAATACTGTTTTTCAGTGTTCTTGTTCTGTCTTCTAGTTTGTTGTGTCATGCTTGGGTTCTTAAAAACTTAAGAGTGGTTACCCAAGCTACAATAGGTTTCCATTTACCTGGAGTAGCAAAGGCAGAAGGAGAGATAGGAATTGGAGAGGACTGTTATTTTAAGCTACTGAGTTTTGAGTGGTTATGACATTGGCAAACCAACACAGGCACCTTCTAGTGTCAATGAAAACGTACCTCAGAAGTAGAACTAATTTACCCACAAATGGGATTAGCCTCCAAGAGCCTACACCTTGGGTGGAATCTGGATGTAGGAAGAGACAAATACAGTATCTTTGCCAGATAGGAAGCTGGGTGGCTCAGTGATCAGTGAGCCCTTGGCTGCTAGCTTAAAGATTGGTGCTCCAAATTCATTAGCTGCTCCGTGGGAGGAAGATGTGACTGTCCACTTCTGTAAAAGTAACAGCTTTGGAAATGACATGGGACACTCCCAACTCCCACTCTCTCTATGGAGTCACTGTACACTGGAATTAACTGTGACAATGAGTTTGGTTTGGTGGTTTAGATCTTGGATACCCGGAGGGAACCTAGGTGTCTTCTCAAAAATGTGTGTAGTAATTTGACTGGGCCATGATTCCCAGTGTTGTGTGGTGGCCCACCGTTTTACAATTTTCCTATGCTATGAATCCTAATATTTGTCTGTGGGTAATCGATAAGATTATGATAAAGAGGATTAGAGTGGGACCATAAAGCCCTTCCTAAGACCACCTCCCTGGCCCAACATAAAGAGTTTCCTTGGAGTGTGGCTTGTACTACCTCTTATCCTTTTATCTATAAGAGATAGAAGACAGGAAAGCAAACCGAGAGTTGGGAAAGCAGCATCAGGAGTAGAGTGTGTCCTTCAGAGTTGAAGTTCCTGTGCCAGGATGCTCACTGACCAAAGATGGATGCAACACAAGGACCTTCCTCCAGAGCCAAGGAAGAAGGGACGTTTCCCCTGTGGCAGGGGCCTTAAATTTCGACTTGTAGCTACTGGGTGGGGTAAGAACAAACTTTTCTTTGCTAAAGGCATCCACTCGTGGTATTTCTGTTACAGCAGTACCAGAGGACTGAAACAGGCAGGTAGCAAATTGTTAACATTTTCTTCCGTATTTCTTGCAACAACAACCATCTCACTCATGACCTACATGTAAGTGGGTTCTGAGAACTTTGTGTCCCACTGGCAATTTCCACTGCCAACTAACTGATAGCTTCTTCACCTGGGCTGCCTATGGCAGCTGGCTGCCGAACACAGTTCAAAATGAAGGCCAAGTGGAGTCATCTTTCGCATCTCAGGTTAGCCACAACCTTCAGCCTGTACCCAGAGGCAGGAATCTTTCAGACTCTGTCCTGGTACAGCAGACCACATCTGCCTGACTTGCCAGGCATGGCTTGCCACAGGGCAGAGACATGAATGGGGCCAAGAAAGGAGAGAAGCTCAAGTTACAAAACCGTATTCTGATCTTTGATAGATAATCTGGCTAGAAGGGAGCATGGGGCTAGGTGGTAGGAGTACAGAAACAAATCTGAGCTGTCATCTTTGTGCAAGACATTGAATGGGTTTCTTAGAGTTGTGACAGAATACCAAAAAGGGCAACACCCCATAGCTCCCTTTCCACCTATGGCCTTGAGTGTGGATCTTCCCTGTGGGGAGAAGATACACAAGTAAGAGGTTGGCAGACTAATTTCCAGGGCAACACAGCACAGCTCTCCATGTTTTGGCCACCCAGCTCTGCCCTCCAGAAGAACAAGCAAATCTGAGCTCAAACTCTCTTTCCTCAAGACTTTTAGCCTAGCCTACACATCCTGACAGGTCTTACCAGGGGTACTAGAGCACCCACAAGTCTTTTCTTCCCTGTTTGTTTATTTGTTTGTTTGTTTCTAATCAATAAGAAAGAAGGGGCAAAAGAAGATGAGAGTTTGGAGGTCAACACGGAGTGCTTAGGGCGTCACTGCTGGGACAGTAAAACCACTGCTGTGGAAATTGAATTCCAGTTTGCATGGGGGATTCAGGAGACCATGTCAACCACCAAGGCAAAACACAGAGCACAAGGGAGGAAGTGACAATACAAAGGCTTCCGTACATACACTCAAACTCAAACTTTTATCTTTTCTTTGAGTTATTGGCAACCCCAGTGGCATAATGGTTAAGCGCTATGTCAGCTAACCAATATATCAGCAGTTTGAATCTGCCAGGTGCTCCTTGGAAACTCTATGGGGCAGTCCTACTCTGTCCTATACAGTTGCTCTGAGTCAGAATCAACTCAACAGCAGGCGGGTTGGTTTTGAGGGGAGAGTAATCTCAAAAACTTGGTCCTTCAACTCCTCGATCTAAATTTTTTTAAAGGGAGCAAAGAACTCTCCAGCTCCATAATTACTACTTTGCAGACTGTCAGAAATGTGCTTTTATTTGTGTCTTCCAGCCTCGATTGAAAGTTAGTGGAAATCCTTAAAAATGAGGCACAAGGTCCCAGCTGAGTAAAGAAAAGTTCTGATATGAATGAACACCTTGCAAGAGATCAGTAGACAGTATCTTATCCAGAGTGATTCTGACCAGACACTGATTCTGTAGAACAAAGACTGACACGGAGACAGAAAGCATTGTGGAACACCCCTGTAAAACGTACCTGTCTCAAGCGAAAAGCGTGAACTTATCTTCAACAGGGTGTGAGTTTTGTCCTTCAGTGTCTTCTCAGGTATAAGCGTATTCAAGGGACTACAATTCAAAAAAAAAAAAAAAAGTTGATGAGTATTCTATTTCAGTGTATTACAAAAGAGATGAATTTTGTATATTGATTTACACAATAGCTTTCTAAAAAAGCACACACACAATAAAATTTTACAAACCAAATCATCTCTCAAGAAGAGGTCAGCCAAAGGCCCTAAGACATTAAACTGGAGTAAAAAACAATATCTTCAACAAATGATGCTGGCAAAATTGGATATCCATCTGCAATAAATTGAAACAAGACCTATATCTTATACCTTATACAAAAAGCAACTCAAACTGTATAAAAGACCTAAATACCAAATCTAAAACGATAAATCTTATCCAAGAAAAAGTACGAAAAATAACAGAAGTTTTAATACACAACGTAGACAGACTTCAAAATCTGTCAAATGAAACACAAACAACAGAAGAGAAAATCGATAAATGGGAACTATTAAGAATCAAACACTTTTGCTCATCCAAAGACTTTATTAATAGAATTAAAAGGCCACCTACAGAATGGGAAAAAATATTTGGCAACTGTATGTCAGACTGATGCCTGATCTCCATAATCTATAAGGTACTATAAAATATCAATAAGACAAAGATAAATCACCCAACTAAGTGATGGGTAAAGGAGATGGACAGACACTTCTCTAAAGAGGAGATCCAGGCAGCCAAAAAACACATGCAGACATGCTCATGATCATTAGCTATTAAAGAAATTCAAATCAAAACTACAATGAGATATCACCTCACCCCAGCAAGGTGTTTTTTATCCAAAAAACACAAAACAACAAATGCTGGAGAGGCTATGGAGAAAGTGGAACTCTCCTACACTGTTGGTGACATTGCAAAATGGTGCAACCTCTTTGGAAAGCAATCTGTCACTTCCTTAAAAAACTGGATGTCGATATACCATTTGACCCAGTAATTTCCCTGCTTGGAATATATCCTACAGAATGAAGGTCTTTCACACCAACTGATAATGTGACACGAATGTTTATTGTAGCATAGTCCACAATAGCAAAAAGATGGAATCAACATAGATGCCCAACAACAGAGGAATGGATAGGTAAACTATGGTATATATACTCAATGGAACAATATGCAACGATAAAGAACAACGATGACAGCAGGAAACATCTCATAACCTGGTTTCAACTGGAGGACGTTATGTTGAGTGAAGGCAGTCAGCTACAAAAGGACAAATACTGTATGAGATCCCTAAGATAAGAACTTAAAAACAGACTCATTCGTACAAGAAAAGACTCTTTGATGGCTGCAAGGGTGGGGAGGGAGGGAGGGCAAGGCGGGGAGGGTTTAGATTAGATAGCTGATAGAAATTTGGTTGGGTAAGATCTGTGACAGCACACATTAGAAAGAAGATCAGTATTAACTGGACTTCATTACAACTTGAGTATTCCTCCCATCTTAACCTGACATCACAATAACAGTGTAGCTGGGGGGGGGGGGACGGGCGGGGACCATGCTCTCAGGCAAAATCGAGGCCAACCGGCACAACTAGCATTTTGCTAATGAGGGCTCTCTGTACTCCACAGTGGTGAGTGGCATCTGGAGTCTTAAAAGCTGCCAAGCTGACATCTGAGGGTACAGTAAATAGTCCCAACTCACCAGGAACAAATGATCACCAAGGACTAAAATGACATGGGGAAAAGAGAACCCAGAAGACAGAGAGAACCATAGGAGTGGGTGTCCATATCGACTCGTGTCTGGAAGAACTAGATGATGCCCAGCCGCCACCAGTGATAGCTGTGATGGAGTTCACCAAATTGAGCCTCACTGGGAACCCCAGAATAAATAGGGGTGCACCCTGAGATCTCCACTAAAAGACTGCATTTGATCGTCCAGAGACTTAAGGGTTCCCCTGGGAGCATGGCCCCTGTCCCTGATGCTGTCCCTGTCCATAAATCATAATGAAGGCCAACTCTTTGGACTTGGTGATGCAGAGTGACCGCATCTTGTGGGCACTTTATGGATTTATGCATCTATAGAATATCATCTTGCTGACCTTTTTTATTGGAAGAAGGGGAGTGGGTGGAGAAGAGGGGATAGGAGACTGTTGGGAGGATAGGACATGTATGGAGCAGAGAAGGAAAGTGTGCTGCTGTCACTGGGCAGGGAGAGAAGTGGGAGCTAACTATAGGTGAGCATGCAAATTTAGATGGAAATGTACATTTTCATTCAATCATAATTTTTTTAAAAAAAGAAGAGATCAACAAACTGCAGCTCACAGGGCAAATCCAGCCTGTTCAGATTTCATGTGACCAGTGAACTAAGAATAGTTTCTGCATGTTTAAATGTATGGATAAAATCAAAAAAAGACTAGTGATGAATAAAATGCACATGACATTCAAAATTCAGCATCTGTATATAAAGATTTGTTGGGATATAGCCTTGCTGATTCATTTGTCTATGGCTGCTTGGGGCTGCCAATACAGAACTGAGAAGTTACGACCAAGATTGTATGGTCCACAAAGCTTAAAATATTTCCCCTCTGTCCCTTCACAGAAGATATTTGCTTGATTAAGTGCTGTGTCTGCTAAGCAAAAGGTCAGCAGTTTGAATCAACCAGGCACTCCTTGGAGACTCTATGGAGCAGTACTACTCTGTCCTACAGGGTTGCTATGAGTCAGACTCGACTTAGTGGCAGAGGGTTTGGTTTTTTTTGTTTGGGTTCTACACACATTCTATGACCTTCCTCTTTAACAGAAGTCTATAAATACTCTTTTTCTGAAGTGAATGATTGCAGGTCACTTTGGCTTCTGAATTCTTTTAAAATAAGTTTTATCCATTTGCTGTAGAGTCGATTTCAATTCAGGCAACCCCATGTGTATCACAGTAGAACTGTGTTCCCTGGGGTTTCTAATGGCTGACTTTCAGAAGTTAATCACCAAGGCTTTTTTCCAAGATGCCTCTGGGTGGGCTCAAACTGCCAACCCTTAGGTTAGCAGCCAAGCACCTTAACCATTTACACTACCCAGGTACTGCTGGAATAATGTACTCATGGATTCCTGACTCATTTCCCTTCAACAGTGACTGAATGGAGTTTGGCTCCACACTGTTGAGAAAGAAGCCTGGGTATAAAATCACCTGTGCCCAGAATGTACCCACTTAGCAGTGAAGATCAGCCTTGTGCTCCAGGCAGGAAGTGAAGATGTAGGTATTGGCTAGTCAGTCATGAGTGAAACAGTTGTTAAGTGACATATACCATCAACTCCCGCCTTTTTGAAAGACAGGAAAAGGAGGAGTGTCTGCTGAGATTCGTTTTTGAAGATCCAGATAGGGCACCAGCTTTGAGGTCAAGCACATAATAAATTTAAGTGCCACCTCCCTCAGATACCGGCTATGTGACAAAAAATTACTTAATCTTTCTGAGCCTCAGTTTCCTCACCTGTAGAATGGATGTAATGCCTGCCTCATGTTGTGATGATGATACCATGAGTGGAGTGCCTACACCAAATGCATCATGGTGATTTCATTCTCTTGGGCGGCACACAGAAAAGTGACAAAGACCACAGACTTTGGAGTCAGTTGAAACTGGTTCTTCTCTGGTGCTTACTAGTTGTATAGCCTTAGATAAGTTACCTCCATTTCTTCCTTGGTAAAATAGACATAATAATAGATGCATCCCACAAGTTTGTTGTGAGGTTTGATACAGGAGGACTGCCAATTAATTTCACAAGCTTATCCTAGAAAAAGTGCTACATACGCTATTGTTAAATATCACTACAGTCACCCTGGAAGTACTCTCCTTGGGAAGCTATGCACCAACATCAGCATCTAGTCCTCCCTTCGAAGTAGTTTTGGAACCTTTTTTAGAAGGACATTCAGAGTTGTCATCATATGACCCTTGATGTCCCGAACACCATCAACACGTCTTCTCTTCAATATTTCCTTCATCTTGAAGTAAAGAAAAAAGTCATTGGGAGGCAGATCAGGTGAATAGAGAGGGTGTTCCAGTACAGTTATTTGTTTACTGGCTAGAAGTGTCTTCACAGACAACTATACAATTAAGTTCACGAACTTGCCACCACGCCATTCCGGAAAGAGTTCCAAGATTGCTTTGAAGGGTGGGCTAGGTGCTGGCATCACTGCATAGCTTCCCAAAGGGAGTACTTCAAAGGTGACCATAGTGATATTCAGCAATGAGATATGCAGTTAGAACAATTAAGTTCACTAACTTAATTGTCAGACTTCACAGTTCTTACGACAGTGGAGGACCAACAGACGGTGTTCACTAACTGTCCATTGAGATCAGGATCTTTCCCTGGTAGTATCTAGCTGATGCTTTAACAAAGTTCTTCACTCTGGTTAGCAGGAATACAGTGGCCATGAGTGGGGACTTTCAGTGCCTCCCCACCAAACACCAAACTTGTTACCACTGAGTCAATTTTGGCTCATGGTGACCCTGTTAGGAAGGGTATAACAGCCCTACAGGATTTCTAAGGAGCAGATGATAGGTTCAAATTGATGATCTTTCAGATAGTAGCTAAGCTCTTAACTACTATACCACCTGTTCCTCCCCAAGTACATCAAAAAATAATAACAATAAAAGAAAGAAAGAAAAAGAAAACTCACTATCTGAATGGACACCATTGAGCTTGGCCATCAACCCTCAGGATCTCATTCAGAAGTTCAGATGACATTCAAACACCTTCTTCCAGAACGAATTTCCTGTGCAGATGAACAGAACACAAAGAAACTGCCAATACACTCGACTGGGCCCTGGGTTTTTAGGACAAAGCCTAAGTAACTAAATAGAGATTTCCTGGTTCTTTAACTCACTTACTGCCTGCTTATGACCTTACCCAAGAACAAATCACAGAACCATCAAGATCAGTTTGACTTCCCCGGATTCTAATCACTCTCCTGTACCTTTGTGTACACTGAGCCCTTTACCAGTATGGTGGGCCCTCCGCCAAGAAGATCATCCCCCCGTTTCTATACGTGAAACCCTACCCTTCTTTCTGTACCCAGCTCGGATGCTACCCCAGCTTGGAAATCTTCCCGAGACCTCTCTTCAAGAAGGCTTTGTTCAGACTTTGATCATGCCATGGTTTTCACACCTCAAAAGAGTTTAGCAAGTTGTTCTGTCCTTTGTCCAATGCTCCTTGAGGGCAGGGCATATTTGTTACTTCCTGGCATTCTCACACCTAGCATAATTCTCAGCACATGATAAGGACACACCAAGTATTTGATGGCTGAATGAGTAAACGAATGAACAAAGCATATGCTAGGAAGCAATCAGAAGAGCATGGAGACCATCTCTTAAAATTCAGTCTGACTGAATTGCTCTTGGGCCCCATAGCAGGGATCACAGGATTTTTAAGGTGTTTCTTTGAAGCATCACCCTTTCCTGATGGGTTTGCTGACTGTCTGGCTTTCCCCACTGGTCCTCATTCCCAGCTGCCGAAGTCACCTGGTGCTGATGCACATCGACTTGAGGCCTGGAGCGTTCCTGCATAATCTGTTAATGTAAATGATCTGTCATCTTGACCAGTAAGGGACCTGTTAAAATAAGGCTATGAACAGCCATGGAGCAGCATGGGGAGTAGGTGCAACTGTTTTATAAGAGAGGTCAAGTTAACCTTGTGTTGGGCATTCTGGTAACAGTTACCGATTAAAGGAGACAATCTCATAAATTGTGCTGGCTTTTTAACTTCCGATGTGCCGCCTGCTCCCCGCCCCCTTAGTTGTAAAGACTTTGCTAGGCGCCTGAGAATGTGGGCTCCTTTGAGGTTTCTTCTTTCATTACAGGGTACCTAGAGTCTGGTGCAGTTTTTGTTTGTTTCTGCCAGGTGTTTCATAAGTACACTTGACTTCATAAGAGCTAGGAGCCACGGTGGTGCAGTGGTTAAGAGCTCAGCTGCTAAGCTTGGAAACCCCATGAGATAGTTCTACTCTGTCTTAGAACATGGCTATGAGTCAGAGTTAATGGCAATGGGTTTGCATTCTTTCTGGATGTGGTTTGGTTTGGGTTTTGTGTTTTACATTTTCTCTTTTGAATGTAGCTTTTTACAAAAAAAAAAAGAAAAGAAATCCTGAGATCGTGCAGTCTGCAGCTGGGCCAGAAGAGGGAGGCTGACTGTAGTAGATTCCTATAAGTCTGCAAAGCTGTACATTATTGGGGAGCGAGGGGTGTGGAGGCTGGAGGATAATTGGAAATGCAGAGGAGAAGAGAAGGCGGGGTAGTGAAATCAAAATAATAATCATAAAATAATAATTGCAGCCATCATTTTCCTGTGCTCCATGCTTTACATATGCAGGCGCACTTAATCCTTACAGCAACCCCGGGAGGTAGGTATTAATATCCCCATTTTTCAGATGAGGAAATCAAAATGCCGAAAAAGAAACCCTTCAAACTTTCCATTTATACACTAATTTTAAGGCAGTTGGATTGCTGGCCTATAACCAAGTTATTTCACAGATAAACACTGACAAGTTTTTTTTTTCTCTCTCTAATTCTTCATGTTCGCTGTTCTAGTCCCCGACTCTGTAACCAAATATGCGGGAAGTCTTTAAATGTACCAGTGAGAGCATTTGAAATAGCTCAGCTGGAAACCACTACTTTTCACACTGGACTTCATTCAGAGTTCAAGGTTGTACAGTTTTCTCCCACACAAAAGCAACAGCACAAGAAACCACAAGAATTGAGTGTTTTCCAAGTCTGAACACGGGGATATGAACTTCAGGAAGAAGCAGGAGGAGAAATTTATTTGGAAGTGTTTCTTTGAAAATCTCTGCACTTTGCTTTCCTGCCTTCAAGGTCCTTGAATGGCTCTTGGTATTTAACATATACCAAATCACCAACAGCACTGCATAAACATTCAACAACACAGACACGGTATACTCAATTTCCGGATGTGTCTAATACTTGTTAGAATTTTCTAGATGAATCACTTCTGTCTTACCCAGAATCCATATGCTGACCACCTCCATATCTGCCCTTTCCATGAACTCCCCCAGCAATTCTAGACTGTAGTCACTGTTCTGTGCCTTGTGTTTTTGCTAGCAGACGGCATACACCTCCGAAGTGTGTTCTACACAGATTTCCATACAGTTAGGATTTATGAAAGAATAAATTAACAAACTTCAGTTGACTCCATCTTTCTACCTTTGGGATTTTGTTTGGTGTGAGGGTTTGGGTTTTTCGTTGGGGAAGAAGATAAAAGAATAAGGGTTTTTGATCTTTTTTGTAATTCCCTCATTGTATTTCAACAGGGTTTGTCAAAGGCCATGGAATTTTAGCTTCCCAACATGAATCACTGGTGATCTAACAAATTAATTACCCATCCATCCTGTCCTACTGAGTGAGGTCATTGGAGAACGGATGGGTTCAACTGATCTCTTTAGGACAGTAGAGTCACAGTCCCCACTTAAGAACTTGAGTTCAATGCTAAAATTGTCAGTTTAGGTTAGAATCAGACTTAAATGTATCTTATTATACACAGAGGCACACAAATGCAATATGTCATCTTTAATGGTTCAGAACAAAGCCTAAAAAAATAGTGTCCTAGTGCAGATGAATTTTATAACCTTTGATATATGGCTTTCATTATTAACAATAATTTCTGTAACTGCATCTAAATTCGGGAAGACACCCGATGAATATTAATTTTATTTTTGATTTATTTTCTGCTCCCTGTGGCTCCCTCTAGGGCCAACCTGCATTCCTGGCATCCCTTTGGCCCTGAGAGCTTCCATCCTCTGGAGTGACATTCTCATGGTTCTGGGGACCACCTGGCTTCTAGGAGAATTGTACCTTGGGTTTTTCTATTCTGCTGGAAAAAAAAAATTAAGAGAGGATTTTTTTCCCATTGCATTTTCTTACCTCTTTATATTTTACAAAGATTTCCCCCTCACACACCCTTTGTCATTGTATTAAAATCTAATTGCAAGACAAGTCTCCTCACCTAAGTCATCAACAAAGCCCAATTATTTCTAATGCATGCAGAAGGGGGGAAAAGTGCCAAACAATAAAAAGGCATGCAGTAACCTAAGCCTTTTTCACAGTCAGACTTCAAGTTCACATGTGAATTTATGCCAGTTTTGACATTAGCCGAAAAAATTAACAGTTCTCAAAAATGAAACTCTCACAAAAGGGGTTTTGTGTTTCAAGCAGAATAAATTATAGTGTGATGTTATTAAAACACTTAGTTGTTAAGTTGCCAAGAAAATCCAGTATATTCACACAGACTCGAGGACCTGTCTCCATGCAAAGTAATTAAATTAGATTTATGGGCTGCATTACATCAGTGTTTGATAGTTCATTTTTCCTTTCTTCATATTTTGCCCTGCTTTATTAGAGCATGTGACAGATGGTAAAAATAGTGTGAAGTTTCTTGGCCCTGTGCTAAATCCCCTTTCGGTAGTATATCTCTCTTCTGTCAGTTCTCCCCAGCGATGATAAATTAACCTCTCTCTTTGTATCCCAAGTGTAGCGGTAAAGCTCTCTTTGACACAGCACAATCACTTTATCTTAATCTGCCCTGTTTCGAAGAGAGACAGAGATGATGCAATCGCTACCAGGAGTTTAAAGAAAAGATTTATGGTGTCAGAAAAACGGAGGGTGATTAATATAATATGCATCATTATATTTTTCATTTTGTCTCATTTGTCGTCTTCTTCTCGAAGGCAAGGAGTTCGTGAGGGTGGGCCGCCTTCTGGACTGCCTTTCACTGGAGTTGTGTGGGGTGGGCTGAGCCTGGGGGCAGCTGGGGGTGCGGTGGCCAGCCCCTTCCTCTCACCCAGCCTCCCCTAGGGTACACCCTGCAAGGGGTGGGGGCTTTCTGTCAGGTGACTGCAGGCAGCCACCTCCCCGTCTATCCCAAAGGGGGGCAGTGGCACCCTGGTCTGCTTGGCACAAGGTTCCACTTTGGGAAGGGACCGTAAGTACTGCCTGGGGCGTTATCTGAGGTGATCAAGTCAAAGCTATTTTGGGACTCCATAGGATTCAGGGGTCATCCATCCCCTAGGAGGCGCTATGACGGGACCAGAAGAAGCAGTGCCGCAAATAATGTTTTTGTAGGAAAAGACTTACTATTACTATTTCCTTTATTTATCATAAAGCTGTATTTGCTTTAAGCTACTCCTTGGCTATGAACTGTATCTGGAAACTGACTTTCCTCATTCAGTTCAACAGACATCTATGAGCAGTGTCAGACTCTGCCTGGATGCAGAGGTGAGCTGAGGGTCTCTTCTTGCTTGCAGGAAAGTGGCATTAGAGCCCCTAGGCAGCCTTTGGCCAAATTCAGTGAGTCCCTCTCCCTCTCAGGTCTTCCTAGCAGTGAAGCTGCCGAGGCTGGGTTTAGCCCAGGTGGGTATCCTAGACAATGCTGGGAAAGGCCACCAAATCCAGTGGATCAGAAACATGGCTGGTGGAAACCACTGTCACAGAGTGGGTACTGACTCATGACCAGCCTGTGTGTGTCACAGCAGAACTGTGCTCCCAAGAGTTTTCAGTGGTTGCTTTTTTGGAATTAGATGGGCAGAACTTTCATGCAAGGTGCCACTGGGTGGCCTCCAACTTCCAACCTTTCGGGGAGCCTCTAAGCTCTTATTGTATAAAGGTTTGAATGTCTCCCCAAGGCTTTCACATTGCAGACAAGATGAGCGTAATTAGAGACATCTTGGGAAAGTAACATTTAAAACTGAAAGGAGCCCTGGTATGTCTCCCCAAAAGTGTGTAAGCCTTGATAGGAAGTGAGTGATCACACCCCACTTTCTGTGCTGTAAAAATCTGTGTTTTTCAAAATTTGTTGAAAGCGAGGTAAACCGGTAGAATCCCAGCCAACTGAAATATTTTCACTTTGTTTTTCTCCAAGACTCTAAAGACTCCGATGGCAGAAGTCCTGTCCTACCTAATTTTGCTCATCTGTTGAATCAATTTCTTTCCCCCTGCTGTGAGGCTGCTCTCCCCTACCCCCTCCTACCCCAAAAGGTGAGCCAGCAGCAGAGTCTACACTTGCAGGTGATGGCCGGCCCATCCTCGTCACAAGCTGCCATCGTAATTGATTGGACCAGGCCCAGGCCAATCAGGTTCTCACTCCAGAAACATGAATTTGAGGCAGAAAAACAGTATGTAGGCCTCTGTGTATGACTGTAAATGGAAAGAGAGAACTCAGGATGCTGGAGGCAGCTAGAATCTGCCACAAGAACGGAAAAGCAGGGAAGATTGGAGCAGACATCTGTCCACGGAGATGGAAACGAGATAGGGAGAAAGCGTCCTAGATCCTGTTGAGACTGTCTACAAACCTTTGTCCTGAGTCCTATGAGACTCCTTTGTATCTTTCTTAAAACACAACAGTTTGTTCTCTGTTGCTTGCAACCAAGAGTCTCAACATACCCATATAAAGATATTTCCCACAACATTTCCCGCGTGATTTTTTGGTAGCCTGAGATTACTTCCTTTGTTGCCGCATCACCATACCTCCCACCCTTCTGTATTCTAGCACTTGTTCAAGTTGATTCTTTCACCTGAGCTGGCCTCCCTTCTCCCATAACCCAGCTAACAGAAGCCCTTCCTCCATCATGAGGCACCTCTGCCATCACTGGTGGGCTCTCTACTGGAGAGTTCCTTCTTAGAGTCCAGCATAGTTAACCTAATGTCTGGTGCTACTACAACAGAAATACCACAAGTGTATGGCTTTAACAAAGACAAATTTATTCTCTCATGGTCCAGAAGGCTAGAAATTCAAAATCAAGGTGGCCAGCTCCAGAGGAAGGCTTTCTCTTTCTGTTGGTTCTTGGGGAAGGCCTGTTCATCAGTCTTCCCCTGGAGTAGGCATTTCTCAGCTCGGGGACTCCAGTTCCAAAGGATGTGCTATTCTGGCTCTTGTTTCTTGGCGGTATGGGGGTCCCCATGTCTCCCTATCTGAGTTTCTCTTTTATATCTCAAAAGAGATGGACTGAATACACAACCTAATCTTACTGATTGAACCTACCTGCTTCTAATTTGGCCTCATTAATGTCACAGAGAAAGGATTTGCAACATTTATAAAAATCCTATCAGATGACAAAATGGTGGACACTTACACAATACTGGGAATCATGGCTTGGCCAAGTTAACATATATTTTAGGGGGACACAATTCAATCTATAACATAGTCTCTACCACAAAAGTTAGCAACTAATTTTTTTTCTGTAATGTGTGCTGTATTGCTGTGCTAATCTTGTCTCCCCAAAGAGACTACAAGCTTTCAGAAGGTGGCAACACGACTTCTCTTAATTACATCTCTTTCTGTGCCAGCACCTGACTGGAATGAGAGACCTTTCCCCAGCTGTACTTCTGACTGTCTGGTAGGTTGGGTGACCAGTTGCCACAGAAGTGACTCCAACTCCTAGTGACATGTTGTTTTAGTCAGCTAGGGCTGCTCTAACAGAAATACCACAGAGTGGATGGCTTTGACAAAGAAAGATTTATTCTTACACAGTCCGGTAGGTTGCAAGTCCATATTCAGGGTGTCCACTCCAGGGAAAGACTTTCCCCTTGACAGCTCTGGAGGAAAGTCCGGTATTGCATCAGTCATTGTCCAGGGAGTGTCCTAACGCAAGAACCTCTGGTCTGAACGACGCGCTCTGCTCCCGGTGCTGCTTGCTTGATGGTAGCGAGGTTCTCAAATTGTCCTTGGTTCTTTTTCCTTTTATTCCTTGCAGGCTAAAAGCATTAAGGGTGGGGCAAGCCATACTCCAGGGAAACTTCCCCCATAGCGGGAATTCACAGCCCCACCCTAATCCTTTAACATCCAGGTTAGCAAAACCACACAATGGAGGACAGTCCCAAGGTACTGGGAACCATATCCCAGCCACGTGGCTGCACACATTTTTGGGGGGACACAATTCAAACCATGACACATGTGTATCAGAGTAGTGTTATACTCTATAGGATTTTTTTAGAAGCAGGTGATCCCCAGGACTTTCTTCCAAGGCACCTCTGGACTTGAACTGCCAACCTTCAGCTAGCAGCCAAGAATGTTAACAGTTTGTACCACACAGGGACTCCACAGGCTAGTGGAAGGAATCAGAAGTAGAGAAATGAGCACCTTAGACGCAGGCCAGAAATGGTGTCTCTCTTGTCCTCTCCAACACTGTGAAGCTTCTTCTCCATCATCCAGAACAAGTTGTATGATCCCCATTTTCCAGGAGAATAAGATGGTCAAAAACAACTGCCTCGGGATCCAGAAAAGGTAATACCATTTATGGGAGAGCCAAATTTATTACTGCCAGAAAAATACATGGTCAGCTAGACAAGATCCAGGGTGAAGCGTATGATCTCAAACTTTGGATTAACTAAGCATCATTGCAACTTAATTTTGGAAATTTAAATATGTGGAATTCATTAGCTGGTTTTATTTTTGGCAGTAGATTTAACCATTCTAATCAGGTTTGGCTCCAGCAAATTTTAAAATTAGTTTGCCTTTCCTAAGCACAAATCAGCTGCGAGACGACTGTCGGAGGGTGAAGACGGAGAGGGAAAGGCTAGGAGAAAGCTAGGTTAGGATTATAACTTTCCTGGCAGATGCTTCATTAAGTGGATAATTCACATGCAGATACATGAGAACTGACTAGAACTGAGTCCTTGGGCCTAGGAGAGTCTGGCTGTTGTCATGGAAGTCAGCATCTGCCCACCAGTTCAAGGTAATTGTAAATAAGGAGCCAAGTTGAGAGAGGAGAAAAGTAAGGTTGGCTAGGGTCACTGTGAGTCAGAATCAAATCAACAGCAGTGGGTTTGGTTTTTGTTTTTTTTTTTATTTACTGTTTCCACAGCTCCTGGGGAAGGAGCATAGCTGTGAAAACAATTTCTGTATGATGGCAGTAGTCAGTGGCAATAGAATCCACGCTCCCTCGGAGGGTTTGATGCGCTTTGCAGGTATCGTTTGTTTATCCTCAGCCCTTTCTGGAAGGTTGGAGATGGACCAGGGTCTCTGCTTCTTAGGTGGGTAATATGTGTCAAAAGGCCTTTCAGAAAAATGAAAGACACCAAATACAGAAGGACAATAAGAGCTCAAGAGAGAGAATGACCGTATCATCCAGGGGCTATATCAGCATGAGACCAGAAGAACTAGATGGTGCCTGGCCACCACCAACGACTTCTCTAACAGGCAATACAATGTACAGTCCCTGATTTAGCAGGAAAAAAATGGTGTGCAGAACTCTAACTTTCTTAAAAAGACCAGACTTGATAGTCTCACAGACTAGAAGTTCCCCTAGAAGACATGGCCCCCAGAATCTCTGTTAGCCCAGAAATGAACCCATTCACTTAGTCGACTCTTCAAAGATTGAACTAGACTATAAGACACAAAATGCTACTGGCAAAGAGTGTCCTTCTTGGCTGAAGTATATGCAGAAAGCTAACTGAGCAGCTCCTGTCCAGAGGAGACACGAGAGGGCAAAGGAGGACAGAGGATGGTTGAATGGACATGGGAAATACAGGGTGGGAAGGAGGAGTGTGCTGTCAGAAGGTGAGAAGAGCAGCTAGAGTTACATAGCAGTATGTGCAAGATTTTGTATGACAAATTGGCTTGGATTTTAAACTTTCACTTGCAGCATGATAAAATATTTTTAAAAAGACTCTTTTGAAGTACAAGGCAAATATCCACTCTCACCCTCAAGGACGTTCCAGCAATAGTGGTTATCACTTGCAGTGCCCCTACTTGGCACTAGAAACTTTACATATTATGTTGGATATCTTCACCAAAACCCTGCAAGTTGGGTTCAGTATTGTGAGGAAACTGAAACACAAGAAGATAATTTTGATAGAGCCACACAACCAGAAACTAGCTGAGCTGAGACTGGAATCCAATGCTCTCTCCCCAGAGCTTGCACCCATCTGATGGTGCTGTAGCTGTTATTTGCCACGGAGTTGGTTTCAACGCATGATAGTGGTGCCTGATGCCATACCATCATGACAATTTTTGGTATGTTCAGATCCACGGTGGCAGCCACCGTGTATTTTGAGTGCCTTCTGATCTTAGTGCGATCATCTTCCAAAACCATGTCAGGTAATATTCTGTTACAATTTATAGAATTTTTCTTGACTAATTTTGGAAAGTAGATCACCACGTCTTTCTTCCTAATTTGGGAGCTCTTCTGAAACCTGTACCCCATGGGTGACCTTGCTGGTATTTGAAATACCAGTGGTATAGCTTCCTGTGCCATGGTGGCATACAAGTTACCACAGTATGCCAAACTGATACATGAAGAGTTGCTGATGGTACCACCACTCAAGAAATACAGACTATGCTTTAAAGGGCTGCAAAACTGAGCCATGAATGTTCACTCTCCACATCTCTCTTTATCTCTGCTAGTTGACCCAACCCCAGGGTGGAGGTTGAAGGATGCTAAGGGTTGTAAGTTAACTGGTGCTGTTAGAAGGTCTGTGTTTGGACCCTAAACTTTTCTGTGTCATCTAAATAACTGTTCCGGCTGGGCAGCTGAGAGCACAGCCTTCTGGGATCAACAAAGCATTGAAGTTCAAGTTCACACAAGGTTGTTCCAGGCTTTCAGATTCAAAGCAGTTCACTGGAGGCTATAATAGCCGGAAACACATACACACAAACTAATACACTCAGACCTTCACGTTCATTGGATACTGTCTTTACAGACAGCCCTTGGGAACCTGTGGACCAACTGTACAGAATTTGTTCAAGGGCAAAGAAAAGACAGTCAAAGAGACATCTGGTTATGGTAAAGACAGAAGAGGCTATAAAGAAATTACATATGATTAAACCAACATTAAATCAAGGACTATTTTTTTTTTTAAAAAAAAAAAGGTTTAGTAGTGTTTCCCTAGCACAATTATTTTTAATCTTTTTTGGTCTCTTCTACTAACTACACATATTTTTTATATAGTTGTAAAAAACATATTACAATAATTTACTACTGTTATTATACACATAATACATGTTCATTATAGAAAATTTGTATACATAAAAATTTGCCATTCTAATTTCTTTCGTAATTTGTAAACTCTTTTTCATGTTTATGAGGCTGTCTACCCCGTGGGATTATGGGCTCCATAAGAACAAGGGCCATGTCCCACTTGTCTTTTTATGTTTGTCATTAATTACAGTGCCTGGCACTTACAAGGTACTCAACATACACTGGTCAAAAGAATAACTTTTGCTCCAGAATGCCAACATTAATTATTTATAATAGCTACATAATACTCAAAATAGCATACTGAACTTCTCTTAGTTAGCTCATCACCTATTAGAAAACATTTAGGGTGTTTTCAGACTTTTTTTGTTGGTTGGTTGTGCGTGTGTGTGTGTGTTCTGTTTTACTGCCAGAAACTTCCTTATACACGTACATTTTCCTCTTATTTGAATAATTCAAGGAACTTACATCTATTTCCTTTAGAGCAACCTCAGGCTTAAACAATCACATTGATTAGTCAACTAGCAATTAATTTAGGAGCAAGTATGAATCAGAGTGATTTTTTATTTTCTGGGGAAAGGTTTGTTAAAACAGGAACAACAGGCTTTTAGTAATAATAACTAGCAATTGTATAGGGCTTTACAAAACTACCCCACACAAAATTGAGCTTTGTTGTATGTGACAGCTTTTTGTCTGCTGTCTCTCAGTCCTATAGCTGCACTTACGTACTCTTCTCTATGATAAACGAAGACCTTCAATGAGGTGGATTGACACAGTGGCTGCAAGAATGGGCTCAAGCATAAAACCAGTTGTGGTCATGGAGCAGGACTGGCAGGACATGAACTGTAAAGTCACTGTGAGTCAGAACTGACTCCACGCCACCTAACAGCAACAACGATCATGGAGGTACTTTCTGGATCTTGCAAACAGTTAAGTCCTTGACTACTAACTAAAAGGTTGGTGTTTCAAACCCACCCAAAGGCACCTCAGAAGAAAGACCTGAGGATCTCCTTCCAAAACATCACAGGCTTGAAAACCCTGTGGAGCAGTTCTACTCTGCACAAATGGGATCACCAGGACCAGTGGTTACTGGTTGTGCTAATAGAGCTGGAAATGGGCAAACTACATTTCCCAGGTTCCTTTGGCAGTTTGTGTTCTGTTAGGTTTGGCCAATAAGAAGTGCTGGTAGGAAAATCAAGATGTAACAAGAGGAGAGGCTCTCTCTCCATGTCTCTCTATATCGCAGTTTCTGTGTCTGTCTGTCTGTCTGTCTGTCTGTCATTCCTTTCCTTTTGCTGGCAGTGTTTGTTACATCATTCCAGCTTCTGAGATGATGATCTGCCTTGTATGATCTTGGGATCTGGAGACTCACTTTTTTGTTATTCCCCAACTCTAGACAACCTCTGAATTAGTTTACCTTCTGTTTTTTTGCTCTTTGACTTTCTAAGGCCTGTGCAACTATTTCTTGTATTAAATGCTCTCTGTTTGAAATATCTAGCTTGGTATTTCTCTTCCTGACTAGACGCTGCTTGATATAATGAAAACAAAATTCCTTTTGAAGACCACTCACCTGGTTTTGCCCTCTTAGTTCTCTAAAATATTGACTTGAGGAGTCAAGCAGGGTACACTCTTCCAAAATGTCTTGATCTGCCAGTGTTTCTTAAACTTTATTTCTCATATTACTTGCATCTGGAGGACTTCAATAAACCAAGAAACCAAATCCATTGCCATTAAGTCAATTGTAGCTCATAGGAACCCTATAAGACAGAATAGAAGTGCCCCACAGAATTTCCAAGGAGCGCCTAATGGATTTAAACTGCCGACCTTTTGGTTACCAGCTGTAGCACTTATCCACTACGCTACCAGGGTTTTGGAGGACTTGACTATGTGCTCATTAAAGAAGGATTTCTCGGTCAAATGAATATGGAAAATGCTGGGTTAAACAAAGTTCAACAAACTTTTCTGATGAAGTACTTCTCATAGCCTTTAATATAGCAATGTGCATTCTGAACAGCCAAAAGAGACTCAATTTTTTTTCAACAAGTAGTCATCTATCAGGAAGGTGCCCTGCTAACTGAATAGTGGTGAGTGGTTTGAACCCACCAGCTGCCCTTCAGAAGAAAAGACCTGGTGATCTCCTTTTATAAAGCTTAGAGCCTAGGAAACCCAGTGGGGCAATTCTACTGTGTCTTAGATAGGATTGCTATCACTCAGAAGTGACTCAACAGCACAGAACAATGGTCTATTAAACAGTGTATAATTACTTATCTACAGATAGAAGTCTTTCAAGGAATACAGTTTGGGAAATGTTTATAGCAATACTTTAAAAAGTTATTTTAGTTTCTTCATGAGGAAGATACTGAAAAATCGTTAATAATGATTGAACTCATACTTTACAGTAAAAACAACTATTGTGTATACAGAATACCAAACATATTGATACACAATTGACTTAAAGACTATTAACGCAATGGATTGCATTATGCAATTTCAGTTCTCATTCTTTAAGGATGTGGGAATACGTCTTAACTAGCTAAGGGAATGATTATGGCTCACGCAGAATTTTCTTCTGCTCTTAGTCCTTACTGTCACATTAGAATATCAGCCTCTTATCTGAAGACCACCGTTACTAATCTCAGACCTTACTTAGACACTGG
Organism: Heterohyrax brucei; assembly: GCA_028571685.1. NCBI lineage: Eukaryota > Metazoa > Chordata > Mammalia > Hyracoidea > Procaviidae > Heterohyrax > Heterohyrax brucei. The sequence goes on along the minus strand of CM053160.1, from coordinate 66,925,020 downwards.
TAACTGTTTTTCAGTACCAGGTATTTATAATTGTCTTTCTTTTTCTTTCTTCTCTGAGTAATAAAGAGGGATTAGTTGTAAGAGGGTGATTAAAAGGAAGTTCACGGAAACGCAAGAAGCATAGCGCTCACTCAGCGGTGCCTCACATGAGCTAGAACGGAGAACCAGAAAGTCGTCGTAAATTGAGCTTGCTCCCTCTGTGTCTCTCTCTCTTGATCTCTCTCTCTCCCCCTTTCTCTTTTTCATTTTCCCTCTCTTTCTCTCAGAGACCCTTTGGCTCCTGTCTTTCTCTTTTCCTCACACTGTATCTGCTTCTTCCTCTTCCTCTATCCACAGTCCCAGTTCAGCATAACTCCCACCTGCCATGCCCGGTTGCCAGTGTCTCAGTTTTATTATCACTTGATTCCTCTCGGAGTTTTCACTTCTTCCTGTGCTCAGCAAAATGCTGTGAGCTCTATGGTGATAAAAAACCCCCTTCTCAATCCCAAAGGCTGCATTTTTTTTTTTTCACTGAGAAAATGTATTTTAAATACTGGGCAATGAGAAGATTTTAAAGCTCTTTTAGAAGGATAAGTACCCCCTCCCCACTCCACGTTCCTAGCTGAATACAGCTTAAAATTCAAACTTAAAATGACATCTTGTTGACATGATCTGTCCCTTCCCAGCCCCCAGCCTCATCCCTTCTAAGGCCCCTTCTCACTGTGTCCAGCCCAGCCACCACAGCCTTCTTTTATCTCCTTAAATTCCTTTTATTCTCTTTGCACATTTACAACATTTACATATACTATTCCCTTTACCTGGAATTCTTGCCTGGTTAGCTCCTACTTATCCTTCATATCTCAACTCAGTTGTCATTTCTTTGGGAAAATTACATCCTTCTTGCTTAGGTGAAATTTCCCTCCCCATCAGAAGCTATCATAGTATCACACTCAGTTTTAAATTTGTAGCAGTGGGTATTTTATAAATGCCTTTCTCTCTCCATAGTAAGTATATGAGTCTATAGACCACATCTGGTTATGTTCATCACTGTAACCTCAGCATCTAGCACCTAGTGGTTTCATAATAAATGCATGCACGATGGTAGCCAATCTGTTTCCTGACTGCTGTCCATTTCTAAGGTCTCTAATTTCTCTTTTGTAAACAATTTGTTTTGTTTCATAATTTCCTGTTCTTGTTTCATGGATATAATGTTCACCTTTCTCTCTTGAAGGATAATAAGCCAAAAAAATTCATTACTATCAAGTTGATTCTGACTTGTAGCGACCCTACAGGACACAGGAGAACTGTCGTATAGTTTCCAAGGAACACATGGTAGATTCAAACTGCCAGTCTTTTGGTTAGCAGCCAGAGTTATTAGCCACCATGCCACTAGGATTTCTATGTAATTATTTTAAATACCTGTGCTGAAGACCTTATCATCTATATTGTATTTGTGTAAGAATTTCTATTTCATTGTTTGGCATGAATTTAATTGTGTCCCCCCAAAAATGTGTATGGTAGTTTGGCTATGTCATAATTCCTGATATTGTGTCATTTTCCTCCATGCTGTAAATTCTCCCTCTGTGGTGTTAATGAGGGTAGATGGGGAGCAGTTCTATTGGTAGAGCAGGACCCAATGTGTAAGATTGTTTTGTGCTTTGAAGAAATTTCTTGAAATATAAAAGAAAAAAGATAGCACAGATTTGGGGACCTCATGCCACCAAGAAGCAGTGAAAAGGGCTGAGTGCATTCTTTGGAAAAACTGGGGCTCCTGTGCCTCAGAAGTTTCCGGTCCCAGGGAGGATTGATGACAAGGATTCCAGAACCAGCAGAGTAAGTCTTCCCCTGGAGATGACACCCTGAATTTGGACTTGAAGCCTACTGAACTGTGACAAAATAAAATTTCTCCTTTAAAAGCCAATCACTTGTGGTATAGCAGTACCATATGACTAACACATTGCTTTGGTTGTTTGTTTGTCTGTTTGTTTGTGGGGGCTTCCCTTAAACTTCTAATAATTTTTCATTGAATGTTCATCTTCTATGACAGAAGTTTTTCACATGCAGCCAGACTGGTGACTCCTTCCTGCAGTCTCAGCTACATACTAGGCAACTGAAAGAACTTTCATTATTTAATCATTTCACATTTAAAATTCTGTAAAGTTCTCCTCTCACATACTTTAACTCAATTGATTTTCAAAGGAACTCTAGGAGGCAAAGCATGTTTTATCCTTATCTGCACTTTAAAAGTAAATAAAATAAATTTCACAGAAATTGTGACTTTTCCAAAATCATGCAATTAATCAGCTGGTATCACCTGATTACACATCCCACATTCCCAGCACTGCACACCAATGCCCCTCAGGTGGATTTTCACATAATTCAGTCATTATCACCAGTTACAAGTGGCGAGTTCCATCCCAAACTAACAGAAGACAAAGAGACAATTGTAGACAAATTCAGAAAGGTACGAGTTGATCTGGACAAAGGCTGAGCCATTTGTCCCGTGTCTCTATTTCTCTGTACGTTGGCTTTTTCTCTTGTGGACTCTTGTCTTCATATCTTGGAGTACATGTCTTCTACTACCCCTGGACTTATATTTCAACAGCTTTGCCCCACCTCCCCACCCAGCCAAAGCCCCAACCGCAGAAGGAAAGAGCATTTCTCTCTCTTAGCTTCATTATTTAAAATCCCCAAGAAGGACTGTGGTTGGCCCAGTCTCTGTTATATACCCACCCTCTAGACCAATCACTGTTGTCCTGGAGATAATATATCATCACTGGCCTAACCTAAGATATGGGCCCACCATAAGGCTGAGGGGCGGGGTCTAATAGTTAGGCCACCACCAAGATTATTTGAGAGGCTCTTCAAAAGAAGGAGGATGTTATTCCTTGTTAAAATGAACCATTCTAGTAGGATTTGTTTTTGATAGCTACCCTGTAAGTTACACACATATAGGGACATTGATTAGGAAACAGACTCAGAGACATAGATGTATGTTATGAAGCCTGGCCATGCTTCAGATTGATGTGGTGGACAGCATCTAGACTTAGGAATCAGACAAACTCCTGGTTCAATTCCCAGTGTTGTTGTTTAAGAGTTGTTTGACTTTGAACATTATACTTAACATGAATACTAGAATGCTCATTAATCTCTTGGGCAATATATTTAACTTGGAAGATAATAAGTACTCAACAATTCCAACTATACCTCACCTACCATCTGTATTGAGCCTGTTTTTCCTCCAGTAAGTAGTGGTGTTAATCAAAATTTGGCAACATTCCTTGAAATTTTTCCAGTTATTTCAAGATTTGTGATGAAAGTTTCAAAACATTTTTAATAAAAATTAATTCCCCTTATTTCACTTAAAAAGTTATTTTCCTTACCTAAACTGATCCAAGAGGAAATAGAAAGTCTCAACAGACCCACAACAAGTGAGGAGATAGTCATGATAAAAACCTCCCAACAAAAAAGGGTCCTGGACCCAATGGCTTTACTGGGAAGTTCTACTAAACATTTAGAGAATAATTGACATCAATGCTGTTTAAACTGTTCCAGAAGTTGGAGTGGGAAGCCATACCTCAGAATTCATTTTGGAAAGCAACATAACCCTGATACCAAAACCAAAAACACTGCAAGAAAAGAAAATCACAGGTCAATTATTTATGAATATAAATGCAAAAATCTTCAAAAAATACTAGTGAACAGAATTCAGCAGCACATTAGAAGAGTTACACAGTACAAATTAGGATTTTTTCCAGGAACACAGGAATGGTTCAACATTATAAAATCTATCAACATAATACACTATTATCAATAGAACAAAGGGAGGAAATGCATTGTCATCTCTATGGATGCAGAAAAAGCATTTGATCAAATCTAACACCCTTTCTTAATGAAAACTCAGAAACAGATTGGAACAGGAGGGAAATTTCTCATTGTGACTCAGGGCATATAAGGAAAAGCCAACAGCCAATATTATACTTAATAGAGAAAGACTGAGAGTTTTCCCCTTGAAATTGGGAATAAAACAAGGGTGACCTCTCTCACCATTTCTATTCAGTGTTGTAGTAAAAGTCATAGTTAGAGCAATAAAACAAGAAAAAGAAATAAAAGGTATCCAGATTTGAAAAGAAGAAATAAAATTGTCTCTATTCATGGATGACATGATTCTATATACAGACAATCCCAAACAGTCATCAAGACTGTAGAGCTAATAGAGAATTTCAGCAAAGTTTCAGGGCACAAAGTCAACAATAAAAACCACTTTGGTTCTTATACACAAGCAATGAGAAATCTGAAAAGAACAGTAGGGAGATAATTCCATTTGCAATAGCATTTAAGAAAATAAAATACCTGGGAATAAATCTAACCAGGGAGGTGAAAGAATTATACAATGAAAACTATAAAACACAATTGGAAGAAAATAAAGAATTATATAAATGGAAGAATGCTCTACATCTATGGATTAGAAGACTTAATATTAAAATGCTAATACTACCGAAAGTGATCCATAGATTCAATGCAAATCCTATCAAAATTCCAACAGCCTTCCTTACAAAAATAGAAAAACCAATCCTCAATTTTATATAGAATGGTAGGAGCCACCCAAATAGTTAAAGCAATATTGAAAGAGAAAAGCAAAGTAAGAGGACACACACTTCTTGATTTTAAACATACTATTAAAGTACAGTAATCAAAACAGCCTGATACCGGTATAACAGTAAACACAGAGTCCAATAGGATAGTATTGAGAGTTCAGAAACAAACCCACACATCTACAGTCAACTGATTTTTGACAATGGAGCTAAGTTTACATGATGGAGAAAGAAGAGTCTCTTCAACAAATGGTGCTGGAAAAACTGGATTTCCACATGCAGAAAAATGAAACATGAGCCATGTCCCACACCATACACAAAAACAAATTCGAAATAGCTTAAAGACCTAAACATGCAAACTAAAACCATAAAATTCCTAGAAGAAAAAGCAGTAACAACACTGTCAGGCCCACGCTTTAACAATAGATTATCTAATATAACAACAAAAGCACAAACAGCAAAAAGTAAATAAATGAGACCTCATAAAAATTTTAAAAATTTGTTCCTCAGAAGACTTTACTAAAAAAGTGAAAAGATAAGCTATCGACCAGGAGAATGTCTTTGGAAATTATACCTCCAATAAGAACTTAATAACCAAAATGCATATAAAAACTTCGACAACTTAACAGCAAAAAGGTAAGTAACCCAACATAAAATATTCAAAGGCTTTGAATAGATATCTCACCAAAGAGGTCATTCAAATGGCCACCAAACACATGAAAAGATGTTTAGCATCATTAGCTATCAGAGTGATGTAAATCAAAACTACATTTGGTACTATTTCATTTACACTAGGATGGCTAAGGTAAAAAAAACAAAAAAGCAGGAAGCAATAAATGTTGTGAAGGATATGAAAAATTGGAACAGTTACCAGTTGCTGGTGGGAATACAAATTCGTACAGCTATTGTGGAAAATAGCATGGCAATTCCACTCTGAGATACATACCAAGAAAACTTGAAAGCAGAGATTCAGAGACTTGTACACCAGTGTTCATTGCAGCACTACTCAGAACAGCCAAACAATGGAAACGACCTACATGCTCATCACTGGGTGAATGGGTGAGCAAAAAGTGCTACAAACACGCAATGGAATGCTACTCAGTCAACAGGAGAAATAAAGTCTTCATATGTCACCCCGAGGGAAATAAGTCAATCACAAAAGGATCAATTTTTTATGACCTCACTTATATAAAAAGACAAGAAAAGACAAATGCATAGAAAAGAAAGTTTATTAGTGGTTCCATGGGCAGGAGTGAGGGGAAAAAGTTAACTAAAGGTATTGTTATTGTGGCTGACTGTGTCTGTTATTGTAACTGCTGTCATTAAGTTGTCTACTAGTGAAAAATTGAATTGGCCAAAGTTGTGTGATAGGCATATTACAACAACAACAGCAAAAAGAGTAACTGATTAGGCTGCTTATGTACAACTAAACACCTCTTGGAATTTGGTGCCTTGGTTTGAAAGTTTAGGGTCATGGTTTCATGGGAATCCCAGTTAAATTGTAGTTACACCTTCTGGTCCCACTAAAAGTTATTTCTACCTTCCAGTTCCATGGATAGAGCTTAGGGTCTTAAAAGCTTACAAGTAGCCATCCAAGGCGTGACAACTGGTCTCTATTCATCTGGAGCAACAGAGGAAGATGAGCTAAGGATAGAAGGTGGATATGGAGTGTGTGGCTAACTGCCCCCATGAACAGCTGCCTTCTTTGCCTTGAGACCAGAAGAACTGGGTGGTGCCCAGCTATCATCACTGAACATTTTGATCAAGAATTATAATCGAGGGGCAGGGGAGAGAATGAAGAAAACACACTTTCAGATTCTCGCAGACTTCAGACTTCTATAGCCATGAAGGTTGGATGAACTCCTTAAATCATTGCCCTAATATAATCTTTAAACCTTAAACCAAAAATACTCTTTGAAGTCTTCTTAAAACTGAACAATAGCTTATCTTAACTGGTAAAAATTGATCTGCCTTGAGCATTATGCTCTTCTAAGAACTATCTTTATGGGATCCAATTGACAACAGCAACTCAAATGATCAGACATGGACCTTAGGTGGCAGAGAATTTACATTAATGGAGGAGACACAACTCAGAAAAGCGGGGTGAGAATGATTTCACAACTCAGAAAGTGTCATCGGTGTCACTAAATGGCATATGTAGAAACTGTTGAATTTGTGTGTGTTTGGCTACATATATTCTCAACAACAACAAAATAAAATTGTGTGCAAAAAAAGTAACACTTTTAGAAGGGCATCCAATTAAATGAACAAAATTAAACAAATGTAAGAAACATCACAACTCTAGAAAAAAATGAGAGTCACTGCCATTGCTAAAAAGGCCATTTCTGTGCAAACTCTGTCATACTCAGACCAGATCATGCTCCTAATTTTCCCCCAAAACCATTTCAAAGTCTCTTCGTTACAGGGAGAATCATAAGAACAGGCTCTCTAAGCTGTATTTGGCTTTCCATTAACCACCAGGTTGCTTCTGATCACGAAGTCCTTAGGCTTTCTTGTACTAGCTTGCCTTTTCCAAATACCCGTAGAGGTTATCTCTTCCCATGCCTTTCTCTGCAGTGCCCTGGTCAAGGAATTGTCCTTCATGACCCAGGCATGAGTTTCTTACTGAGCCAGCTGGAACCCCACCATTTTGGGGAGCATAAATCATAATCACCCCAGAGAGAATTCCTTTTCTTCTTTTTGTGCATCTACTTTTCCAAGATTTCAGTAGTTTGACAAAAATTTAATTGTATGGGGGTTTTCACATATTTTGAGTGCATTCACCCCAGGCACACTGAACTGGATTGACATCACCTACCAGAAATAAAAATCAAAATGAACAATGCATCCACCTCACATCCAGCTGAGGAGCGGCCAGGCCTGGGGTGATGCTAGGGCAGAGTCTCCCCTACCCAGGCCCCTGTCAGACCCTACTTTTGCTAGAAGGAATCCAAAAATGGAAGCTCTGTTTATCTATCTGTAAAACGGCCTTAACAGTACCTACCTTATACAGTGGTTATGGGGACTATGTAAATAGATAGTTCCTCAATGACACAAACAGTTAAGCACTGAACTATTAACCAAAAATTTAAATATGTAAACTCGCCCACAGGTACCACAGATGAGAGGTAAGGGACCTAACAAACCTATGTATGAAATACAAATTCATTCACTCCCCCATGGATTTCTTCATCTTAAAAAAAAAAAAAAAGGCATGACCTCTCCACCTCATCATCACCGAAAAGGCTCTGAGGACAGAATAAGTGCTGGAGTGTTGTATAAACCACGTGATGCCATCCACATGAGAGATCTAATGGAGATCAATTTCATCTGTTTAACAAATTGTAAAATAGCACTTACCATCTAGTCTTTTCCTATGCGCAAGCACCATTCTAAGCACTTTGTAGACATTTAACTTAAGTAACCCCTGTAAACAATCCTGTGGTAGGCACATAACCGCTATAACAATCCCGAGGTAGGATCTATTCTTGTACTGTATTTACAGATGGGTAAACTGGCACAGGGTAGTTTAGTAATTTTCACAACGTAACATGAGTAGTAAAAGATGTAGCTGGAATTCAAACCCGGGACCCTCAGGCTCCCTGAGTCGGTGTTCCTGCCCAGGATTCTTTGCTGTAGTGACCACATGAGTGATATTATCCTTGTCTACTCAGGGCTGCTTCATTCTCCCTTCACTGCCTCCAGAAACTCTTCCCAAGCAGAAGCGTGACCTCTTGACTCAGTTATCTAAGTTCCAGTGGGAGGCTCGGAGGTGAAGGTCACTTCTGCAAGGAAGACCTTCTCCTCACCCTTCAGCTCTTCTGCAGGCAATCTGAAAGAGGAGATGCTGACCCTGTGCCACTGTCTTCAAATGCTGCCATGTACCCACAGCAAGATGTCAGCCTCCAGCAGCAGTAGCGGAGGGCAACACTCCTGTCACCCAGTCAGAGACAATTACCTCCTCTCAGAAAGCTCAGCTTTGAGAAACTGAGCTTTCCCAACATCTGGACTGTAACTAAAAGACTGTACTTGTCACAAGCAGGAGGAGAAGTTCTTCTCATTACTACTGAAGACCTTTTCCCAGACCACTGCCGGTCAGCATGCCATCAAGAAGGGCAGAGTGACAGTAGGTGCTATCACTCTGTGTTACTTCCCTCCATGCAAAGGTATGAGCAGCTGTGTACACCAAGGACTTTACAGCTCTAAGAACAGAGAGGAGCTTAAGAGGAGAACCAGGGAAACAGCACAACATGAGAAGATAACTAAAGGGTAATTTCTGTCTTTCTGTCTTTCCTTCTTTCTTTCTTTTCCCTTCCTTCCTTCTTTTTTCTCTCTCTCTCCTTCTCTTCTTTATTTTTCAGTTCATCATTAAGACCCTCCTCTGTGCTGGTCTCTCATCTCAACATTTCAGAAACAGCAATTCATAAAACAACACTTGCCCACTTTGGGTTTATACTCTTGAAAAGCTAGGGAGATTTCAGGTAGTGATATGTACTATCAAGAAAATGAAGAGCGGCTGACAGATAAATAAAGAAATGCTCATGATCATTAGCCATTACAGAAATGCAAATCAAAACCACAATGATACCATCTTGCCTCAACAAGTCTGGCATTAATTCAGAAAAATAAAATAATAAATATTGTGGAGGCTGTGGAGGGACTGGAACACTTATAGACTGCTAGTGGCAATGTAAAATGGTACAACCACTTTGGAAATTGATTTGATGATTTCTTAAAATGCTAGAAATAGAAATACCATATGATCCAGCAATCCTACTTCTTAGAATATATCCTAGAGACATAAGACTTGGCACACAAATAGATACATGCACACTGTCATTCATCACAACATTGTCCATGATAGGAAAAGGATGGAGTCAACCTAAGTGCCCAACAACAGATGAACGGATAAATAAACTGTGGTACATTCACACAATGGAATATTGCACAATGATAAAGAACAGTGATACATTTGGGAAACATCTCACAATATGGAGGAATCTGGAAGACATTATGCTGTATGAAATTAGTCAGTCATTAAAGAACAAATATTGCATGAGATCGCCATTATAGGGACTCAAAAAAATAACAGTCTGATTGTTGTAAGGGCAGGGAGAGAGGAAGTAGGGTATTTACTTTCTAAAAAAGAAAGCAGAGCATTGAGACAGAGATATTGCAAAAATGGCTCTATTGTATTGAGAGAGGTGACCCTGTGAGGACCTCGATGAAAAGAGGGAAAAGTGTACCCAGCAGAGGGAATTGCAGGCACAGAGCCCTGGAAAGGAAGAGCGAAGGGTATTCTAGAGTCACATTATTGTTAGTGTAAGTGCAGTTTAATGAACAAAGGGAAAATCCTAAGAGAGAAGGCAAGTGTCCTTTACAGAGGGTATCAAAGGCTTTTGGTTAAGGAGATAATTTCCAGTTAATAGACTGTTTGTATGGAAAACCAACAGGAAGAAATTATCCCCATCACTGATGACACTGTAGAAGAGTAGAAAGTATCCCAAAGTGGAAGTCAAGAGAGTTGGGGATACCTGATCAGATTATTAACGTCTTTGAGCTTAACAGTTTCTCATAAATAACACAGAAAATGAACACCTACTTGGTAGGCCTTGGTGAGAATTCAATGAGAGAGTGTATGTAGAAATCCCAGCATGCTGTTTGGCACACCAGGTGCCTAGAAACGGGGGACTATTGTTATATCTGGCCTGGGCATTATGGGGGCTTTAAGAAAATTACTCAAACAGAGGGAAAGTAATAATAATAACAACAACAACTGTTACTCGTGATGCAGTGATTAAGCATTCTGTCACTAACCAGAAGGTCAGGAGTTCAAATCCACCAGCTGCTCCTTGAAAACTCTACAAAGCATAGGGTTGCTATGAGTTGGACTTGACATGGCTTTTTCTTTCTTTTCTTTTTTTCTTTTTTTTTTCATTTTTTGGTTTGTCACTTATGACGAATCTGCATGTGGTGGTCCTGACACTGGGCACAGTTCCTGTGTTACAGTCGGCTTCCCAATTTGTGCAGTGAAGGGCAGGACAAGGTGAAAGCCTATCCTGCCAGTTTAAACACATACCACCTAGAGACCACCAGGCCAGAGGGGACAAAGAGTATGATTCCAAGGAGACTCAGCACAAGAGTCACACAGGGAAAGCATGGGCTCAGGCTTTGGTGAGTCCTTCCCAGAAACACACAAGTTCCTGAAAGCTCAATCCTGTAGAGGCTCTTACTTTGTCTAATAATAGAGTGCTCCAGGAATTTCCTTTGCCATTTCTCTTAGCTGGTTTCCTGCACCACAACCCCCTCTTCCCACTCACTATACCAAACACCCCCATCTTCCACCCACCATACCACACCCCCTCCTCCCACCCACTGTATCACACCCCTACCTCCCACCCAGGATATCACACCTGAAAACGTCAGCAGGCCTTGCAGATGCAATGACTGACCCCTCTGCTGGTCCTCAGAATTGCCATCAGTGATCTTGTCACTGTCTGGCAGCATCTGATGCATCAAGTAATAAAGTCCCTGAGGAAATAACCCTATGTGCTCTCCCGTTCCTGCACAGCCACCCCCTTCCCATGCCCCTATATGTTCACCCAAGATAAAGCAGCTACAATGAGATCATTGGCAGGCCTGTGATGAAGAGCAGTGTACAGCCTGAGAGCTGGGTGTGGAGGAAGTCTTATTTGTTTAGTTTCTGTGGAGACCCCGATGCTGAGGTCAAACAAGAATCTTTCTTGGGCTTCCCAAAGTACGAGACCTAGCAAGATGCTACCATGGCCCAGATGACACTGTCATTGAATGACCTGGGCATTCAGAGTGCTTAGGATGATCATTCAGGTTCTTACAAAGCTATTTCTTATTTTCCCGTGGCATGGGGGCATGTGCTCATGGGCATGACTGACTTAGGACAGCAAGCTAGTGTCTTAGGGATGCCATAACAAATTATCTCGCACTGGGTGCCTTAAAACAACAAAAGTGGACTGTCTCACAGTTCTGAAGTCTAGGAGTCCTAATTCAGAGTACTCTCTTGAAGACTCTAAGGATATCCTGCCTTATCTCTTCCAGCTTCCAATGGCCTCCGCCGTTCCTTGGTTTGCTAAAGAACTCCAGTTTTTGCCTGAGTCCTCACCTGACTGTCTTCCTTCTGTGTCTTTCTGTGTCTTCGTGTGGCATTCTCCTCTCCATACATGTGTCTTTCTCTGTGTGTCTTCAAGGCCACCAGTCATTAAGAGATTAGCATTTACCCTAATGACCTCAGAAATTCTGATGGCATACTGTTTAAGTGCTACAGCTGCTAACCTAAAGGTTGGCAGTTCGAATCTACCAGACCCTCCTTGGAAGTTCTATGGAGAAGTTCTACTCTGTCCATTGATGGCAATGGATTTGGTTGGTTTCCTAATGATCTCAGCTTATCTTAACTGACTACATCTGCCAATGGCCCGACTTCCCAATAAAGTCACATTCACAGGTAGTAGGGGAAAGGATTTCAGCATATCTTTGGGGGGAATACAGTTCAACCCATAAAAGTTTGTCTCATATTTATGATAGTAATGATGACAACGGCAATAGCTATTACTTTCTGAGCACCCAACAGGCTTCAAGCCCTGTCCAAATTAACCTCTCCTTCATATCATTCTTAGTTAAGCTTTATTTGCAGAAGAGAAAACTGAGACTACGAGAAGTGAAATATCCTGCGCAAGGTCATTAGTAGAATAAATGGCACAGGAACTGGAACCCAGATCTGCCCAATTCCAAAGTCCCTCTTCTCTCTGCTATACCACTTAAAATAAAATAAAAACCCATCACCATGGAGTTGCTGTGGACTCACAGCGACCTGATAAAAACGGAGTAGAATTAGTACACAGGGCTTCCAAGGAGCAGCTGGTAGATTCAAACTGCCGGCCTTTCAGCTAGCAGCCAGGCTCTTAATCACTGTGCCCCCAAAGCTCCCTGCTGCACCCCTGCTGCCTCTCAAAATGAAATTGAAACCCTTCATCTTGCCCCACCAAGTGAAGACGCCAAACACTAGACAGACAGAAGCAGCGTGGCGGGGCAGAGGTTCCCGCTGGCCTTGCAGTGAGGACCCCCTGTCAATCCCCTCCAGGGGCCAGGGGCCTGGAAGCCAGACAGGCCCTTCAGCTTCGAAACAGGCGATTCAGGACTTGATCCTCACTTGCTATCAAAATATTTCCGTGTTTATAAAGTGTGATAAATGCAGCAACCCAGTACAGTTTGCCTTTCTTCTGTTTTTGTCTTCCAAGCTCAGGGCACCGCCCTTGGCTGGAAGTCCTGGGGGTTTCTCCCCCAGAGAAACCCCCTTCCTGCCTCCCAGGTTCTCCTCCCTTTTCATCTGCAGGGAATTCTCTCTGGCTTCATTTTTACAGGAAACTGGGGAGAAGGCAAGAGGGAAATTCCTCTACTTGTTTCTGCTCTCTGCAAACCTGAGGAAAGTGATTTTTCTTCTCCTTAGCCCTGAGGGCTCCTCTCCTGCTCCTCAACTTCCCCAGGCTTCACAAAGGAAGCTGCGGGTGAGAGTTTTTCCATTTAATTTCATTTCTCATCATTTTTACCCCTTTTGGATGGTTCCTATCTGAGGGTCTCGGTGGATTAACTGGCCAATCAGATTTCATTATGAGCCCAAGTAGTTCTTATCATTAAACCTGTAATTTATTTCTTCTGTGTTTCATAAAATGTGAAATATTACTGTTCTCTGGAAGCTTGAGGAGAGCAGGGATGCTCCATTAAGTCCGACACTGCTCCTCCGTAAGAGGCCGTAATTATATGCGGATTTTTTTTAACTGCTAAGTTTCTACTTGAAGATGCTAACAAAAGAAATAAGCTTTTAATCCAAACATAATTAATATGAATTACCTCCCCAGTACACCCTGGCTTTGCACCATTAAACTTAATTTTTGTTTTGCATGATAATTGTGTTATCATTACCGTTTATAGAAGAACTCAGGGACCCTTACTTTGTTTTCAGTCAAGACCAAAGGGACTGGAAATGACTTCCCTCCCTTTTACCAGCCAGAGGCCTTCAGCCAGCTTCCTGATCCGTCTCTCCTGGTCAAGGTGGCCTAGGGACACTTGGGCCATGGGAGAAACTCCCTGCCAAGCCTTTGCTCTCATGGCAAAAGGAAGCCCAATTCTATTTACATGGTGGAGTATTTGCCACCCTGGAGACAGGCTCAGTCAGGGCTGCTGTCTAATCATTAGTATCCTCATCATCATCGTTATTGCCATCATCACTGATATTATCATAATTGTTATTATTGCTCCTAACAGTAATGAGCAGCACACAGTTTCTTCGCAGCACACTTCAGCTATGTAACTATGGGTTATTTCTCATAACTACCAGGGGAGTCTTGAATTCTGAATTGTGAAGCAATGCTTCACAAAATTTTAGACTGAGCCCTGGGTTTTACCAAAGATTCAGTTCAAGACTCTGTTCAAGGTCCTTCTCCTCTTTCTCCTTTCCATGTGTTTCAGTCTACCTCTTTATCTCCCGCTCTATTTCATAGGAAAGATTGTGTGTGCATGTGTGGGGAGGGAATTTTTTAATCTGAGAAGGAATCACATCTTTGGAGCTAGGCACTATCTAATGTAGTGGTATTCTTTCATTAATTAGAGTTATTGAATAGCCACTGTAGACTAGGTACTTCAGGGAGTAAGACATACACACAGAGAGAGAGTACCCATGACCCCTATGAAACAGGCCTGTTTTCTTGTTCCCATATCTCACCTCCTCTCATTCTCACACCTTGTAAATAGCCTATTTCTAGATGGCATGTTGCCTTGTCACACTTCTCTGATATCTGATAGCCAAAATAACAAAATAACCCTGTTTGAGAGAGGAAAACACATACACACACAAACGATTAAAAACTGAGAGGCATTGAGTAACACTGGAATTGTCCAATGACAACACACAATCCAACAATACCAAGAATGACAGAATAGATCGGCTGGTAGTGTGAGCATCAGTGGAAGGAGAGATTACAAAACTGTTCAGGAAAGAAAACAACTCTTCGGACAAAGACATAAAAGAATACTGCTGCAGAGTGTGCTTCTTGGCTTAAGTAGATACAGAAGACTAATTGGGCAGCTCCCATCCAGAGGTGAGATGAGAAGACAGAGGAGAATAGGAGCTGGTTGAATGGACATGGGAGATACAAGGCAGAGAGGAGGAATGTGTTGTCACAGTGTGGGAAGAGGAGCTAGGGTCACATAACAATGTGTAAGTTTATGTGTGAGAAACTGACTTGAACTCTAAACTTCCACTTAAAACAGGATAAAACAATCTCCAGGGAAGACACTGGGGGAAGAAGGGTCTGGCTGGATTCGGACAGCTGTCCAGGTGATGAGGTGGGGAAGAAGCAGGTGACACACAGTGGAAGGAGCATCACACCAGCATGGACAATGGACAGTAAAGGAATCAAACTGGCTACAGCCAAATATCCCTGCAGAGAAGCAGCAGGAGACAGGCTAGAAGGGCACATGGTCTCAGAACATGAAGAGCCCTGAATGCGAACCCAGACAACAGGGAGACGTATGATAATTTTTAAATGAGCGAGCAGCCAGTGGAAGGGAAATCTCAGAGGACACTTGAAAGGGGCATTATGCAGGGTGGCTTAAGACAAGGAAGAAACCAAGGGAAGGGCAGGAAAATCAGGGAGCCATTGTAACAGCAAGTCATGATGATGGGCTCAGTTTGAGTGGGAGAGAGAGAATGAAAAGAGTTAAGGTCTGAAAGAGAATCCGTAAGACTTGATAAGAGAAAGGAAGGAGACAATAGAAGACTAAATACACGATGACGCATTAGTTAAATAAATGATCATTCTGGGTTCACCATGGAGCACTTAAGGCACATAACGCATTGTGCTTGGCACACAGTAACCATTTGTGACTACAGGCTTTGGTTAACTATAATTAATACCAGTGTTTGGTCCCATTTTATCTTCCCAGTGCCCCTGTGGAACGGTCTAGAATAATTCTGTTAAATATATTGTATAGCTGGACAAGGAAAGTCAACCAAGAGATTAAGTATTACCAAAACGTGCATATCCTTTTCAATGGCCAAGTAACAGTCATTAAAAAAAGAAGACTCTCAACAAGGTGGACTGACACAGTGACCACAACAATGGACTCAACCATAATAACAAGTGTGGGCTGGCACAGGACAAGGCAATGTTTTGCTCTGTGGTACATAAAGTCATTATGAGTCAGAACTGACTCAACCACACCTAACAATAACAATAACAACACTAAGTGCTGATCTTCAGAGTCTTCCCTTAACCATACTGTTAAAAAGAATCACAATGACAGGAATATGCAGTGATCAAGCCAGGCCCCCAAATCAGTGACCAAGCCAAGAATGTTTTGATGGGCAGAAGCCATGTTACTGAATAATCAGTGTTCCTTCTCTCAGCATACCTTCCTTTCTCTGGAGTGGTGGAGTCAGGAGTTGCAACACTTACTGCTCCTCAAGCACATTGCTCATGGGGAGCTGAAGGATGTCATCCAAGTCCCTTTCCCATAAAACTGGTGACCTGGTCACCAACAACTTGAATATCCTATTGCCGGAAAATAGATTCTGACACAAGTCACTTCTGCGTCCTTCTACAGAAGCCCCTTCCATGGAAGACAGACTCTTCGATGGCCCAGTTAGTACAACTAGGGAACAAATTTTATAGGCAACAAATGGATGGGTCATGTCTTTTGGTCGAAGATGTCACTCGATGTCTCTTTGCTGGAGCGTTCAGTCTATTCACATTCAATGTAATTATTGATAGGTATGTGTTCAGTGCTATCACTGTGATATGTTTATTTTTGTGTTGATGTTTTCCCTGTTGTTCTTATTAATCTGTCCTGAGACATTCTTCTTTGTGAATTGCTTTTTCACAGTTGGTTTTGTGGTTGTTGAGACTCCTGTATTACATTTCTTGATACGGTATGCTGCAGAAACAAATTTTAAATAAACACAAAAGGCAAGCTGACAAATTGGATACTGGTCCCAAACACCCTGAATGCAGCTTGACAGTGACAAGTGTAAGGTTTAAAATGTATGGGAAAGGAAAAACATATAGAACAAATAAAATACCATCAAGCAAGTGAGTAAGAATAAAACAGTGGGCAGAACAAAATATAATAGGAAGAACCCAGCAAAGGCAGAATCGGTACCAAAGCACATGTCCATCAGCAGAGACAGCCTAATCTTTTGTCATGTAGCAAGATCCTTTTTTTTCCCCCAGCCTTTTCATTGCATTTTGATGGACATTTTAGCATAATTATAACCATTCTGTATGTTATCATTTTCCAAAGCTGCTTTGCAGACCATTGCTGCTGAGAGTAGGAATAGACATTGGTTGAATACAGTTCTCTGCTGTGTTATGTGTCTGCTGAGAACAGTAGGAAAGAGAGCAGAAATAAAAAATGCAGGTAGAACAACACAGGCCCAGCACAGATTCAGGAGGCAGCCCCAAGTGATTGCTGTGTCCCGTCTGGAATAGAACAGCTAAAGGGGAAACATGAGCAGAGAAGAGATATAAAGTGCTAACATGAGAAAGCAGAGCCTACAAAAAGACTATTGTCCAAAATGGAAAAGTCTAGAAGGAAAGGAGATGAGTGGGTACAAGTAGATATACCAGTGTCAACTTCAAGCAAATGAGAAGCCTTCCTCAGACAATGGTGTCCAGTTGGTCCTTTCCATTTCTGCTGAGGAAAAAGAACAAAGACTGGGTTCTGGCTAAACATGCAACAAGGACACACCAGCCCCAAAATGACCTCCTTAGAATCTCCTGTTTCCTTACCTTGTTTTCCCCTGACACTTACAACAGCTACTAGTCTATTTCCAGTAGCTAGATGTACCCACCAAACTCCTCTGACACCTAGCAGTCAAAATAACCCACAGCATGCAGGCTGAAAGTAACCTTGATCTGTCACTTAGTCCATCCCTCTACCTCTGGGCATCCCAACCACATGAAATAGGTTTCATAACTCAGTGGTTGCTGCCAGAAGGGCTTCCTAAGCCATTTAGAGTTCTGTCTAGTCCACAAATAGCAGCACAGAAAGACATCCTACAATCATACTTGAACATCTTCTTCAAGGAAAAATTAAAGGTGGTGTGGTGGGCAATTTATTAGAATGAGCACAACGGCAGACCTCATCAAAGGACACAGGAGGAGCTGTAAAAACCACATCAGCTCTTGGGTTGTCAGAGATCAGAACTGGGGACTCATGTCCCCATCTCCCCCTTGTCCATACCTTTCCTGTCTTCTCTGCACAGTTGAGGACATGGTGGGATGAAGTGGTGGAGCTCTGTGGTTCCAGCTTATCAAGTCAATGGAAAAGGTCCCTGTCACCCTCTCAGCAGCAGCAGAACTCTGTCTCTTTATGTGGTGCAAGGACCGGGTACAGATGAAGAATGTGATCTCTGAAAGACAAGGACTCAGAACTATGGGCAAGTCACCTAACCTCTCTGTGTCTTGCTGTCTGCAAAATGGAGGCAATCATAGTGGCTACTTTGCTGTGTTGCTGATAGAATTAAATGAGTTAATATGAATGAAGTGTTTAAATTGTGACTGTCGTGCCTTTGACTATTAGGTAGATGTTTACTATGGAGTCCTTGGACTGAGCAAATGGTTAGCCCACTAGGTTTCTAAACAACAGACTGATGGTGCAAAGCGACCCAGAGATGCCTATGGGAGACAGCTCTGGTTCCAAAAATTAGCCACTGAAAACCCTGTGAGATGTAATTCTCGTCTGACACACGTGTGCACACCACTGTGGGAAGCAATTCCTCAATAATCCGTTAGATATTCGCTAAATATTTAAGCTGGTTCTTTCTAGTTAAGATGAACTAGTTCATTTCCAACTCCATATTCACACTCTGAAACTATCATCATGCTATAATAAATACTTGACATCGCATGCCTTATATATCAAATATTCTACTGGATCGCACAGATGATTTCTCTCTTAGGCTGAAAGCAGACACTTTGAAATGTAAACTGCATGAAGACATGAGCTTGCTTAGAGAGGCAACTTGGTGAAATTATTTAATAAAATCATACAGGCATCATAAAGAATTTCTGAAAAGTATTCACAAAAAAACGAAAAGATTGCAAAAATCTTCCATAATCATTGCAGAAACCCTGGTGACATAAGTGGGTTAAGTGCCATGACTGCTAACCAAAAGGTTGGCGCTTCAAATCCGCTATGCGCTCCTTGGAAACTCCATGGGGCGGTTGTACTCTGACCTCTAGGGTCGCTATGAGTCAGACCTGACTCGATCGCAGTGCATTTGCTTTTGGGTTTTTATAATCATTGCTGAGTTCCGACTTGTATTCTGCCTTTTTTCTTCTAGTCCTTCCTCCGTATTTTGATAGATATTTTGACATAATTATCATCAATCCGTACCTGATCATTTTCCAAAACTCTGTCGTGGAACACTAATGTTAGAAAGTAGTACTGGATATTGGCTGGATGAGGTATTCTGAGGTGAACTATCGTCAAGAAACAATAGGTTAACCCATAGAACTTCTCAGAACCCTGGGTGGTGATGTGTATGGTGAAGTCCTCAGGGGGAATACACGGCATTCGGTCTTTCCCAAATACATTTGACGTGCAACAATACCTCCAAAAGCACCCTTTAGAAAAATGCTGTTCTAAGATTCTGTATTATACCTGTCATAAGCATGTTCTACATTCTCCATAAACTTGTCTTTATGTCCTTTCAAGAACTGCATACTAATCTATTAAAAGATACCCCGTATATTAAGTTCAACTTCTTGCTGATATAAATGAAATTGCAACTAATGTCTTTTTGCATTCTGGGTTTAAAAAGGGAAAATGTACTGGGGATTAAGTTCTTAGGACAGATTCCCAGAAGAAGAATTACTGGGTCAAAGGGCATTAACATTTTAAATTCAGGGTACTTTGTGCCTATTTGTTTTTCAACAGGTTGGTCTCCATTTTCAGCACCCAGCAGTGTGTGGCAGTGCCCGCACGCTATGCTTGACCCAGGCAGCTGGCCAAAAGGCTAAAAGCGGGCCTGATGATGGATACTCTTTCATCAGCCTTCATCAGCACTACCTTTGGTGACAGCCTTTGCAGCTGTCGAATGGGGCGCCAACCCCTGTACTTTCTTTGCCCTGCTTCCCTGTCCCCCAGCTCCTCAAACACAGGCTCAAAATGGTTCAAGTTTGTGCAGTAATTACTTAGAATTCTGAGTAATCCCAGAGAGTAAAGTGCATACCATATATACCATACTCCCTATGCCCACCACCATAAGGCTTAAAAATAAGTTCAATTCCCAAAATTGTGCTGGTAAATGTTTCACAACCAACTCTCCAGGGGGAGATCTATAGCATTTTCCATTTCCTATCATATAAATCATCTCACCGGGGCAGATTTCAAAGTGCCAATCAACTAACATCCTGTCATTGAACCTGATGTTGACACCAGTGAGCACAACCAGCTCTTGTGAACCAGTAGGGGGTGGCCAGATACCACCACCTGTTCCTTAACCTAACCAAGTACCCTGCCCCTTAGGTACCATAAACCATGCGGTCAAATCAGGCTGAACCCAATGTACAAGTGTTCCCCCCTCTAGTCACAAACTCTTGGGCTACCTTGCCTCATGACCCCCCCTTGCTCCTCACCTCCCATGCCATTTCTGTATTCACTAAGCTCTTGACTTCCATCTTTGCCTCTAAAATGGAAAGCAGTAACAGAAAGTACTAGAGCGTGACAGAACACGTCATGTTCTCTAGCATTCCACTCAGAGTTTAGACCCTAGAAAACGTCACCCCGTGGATCTGGTGACAAATTCAACTTCCACATTAGTGAACCAAATTGGATGAAAGTTTCAAGCCATTCCCTCTCTGCCTGTTGATAGCTTTTCCAGAAACTCGCTTTGCCAAGCCACTGTGCCCACCAAGAACACAAACTCACCCATTAAGGATGGATCAGCCTCCAATCTCATGAATAGGCCCTGGTGCCCTGCCGCTGTCTGTCTTCAGCAGTAGATACTGTACAGTGTATCCTCAAGGGACAATGATCAGAGATGCCTTAACTGTCAAGCATGAGGCCGTCAAGCTTGGAAATTGAACTCTTCCTTGTAACCTCCTGCTGTGTGTTCCACCCATCCAGCCAGATAACCCAAGACCATCTGTCTGTTCCAAAATTATAATTGGGAATCTCTGAGTCTCCTCCAGAAACACCAGCTGCCATCCAAGCCATGTGACTAGGGACAAGTAGAGCCTGGCATTCCTAATGTCAGGAAACACTTCTCCACTATGGCACACGTCACACTCTCCTGGACAAGTCTCCTCCTGTCCATATTCCTTCCTTTCCCTTCCATGGTCAATACAGACAAACCTAGAGCTTTCATGGGCCAGCCTCAACAGGCAAGACTTAAACTTGGGTTACAGAAGAAGAGGGCTAGAGTGAAAAATGTAGGAAGAAAAAGGAAAAAGAAAAAATTTTAAATGACATGACAAAACGGAAAAGAATGGCAGAAAGCGCAAGAGGGTGACAGAATCTACAATGTTCTTTAACATTTCCACTGGGAGTCTAGAGTGGAAACCCTCCTGATATAGTCGTTAAGAGCTACAACTGCTAGCCAGAAGGTTAGCAGTTCAAACCTACCAGGTGCTCCTTGGAAACTCTATGCGGCAGTTCTACGCCCTCCTATGGTGATCACTATGAGTTGGGATCGACTCAAAGCCAGTGGCAGTAGCTTGGGAGTCTAGAACCTAGAAAACATAATGACTTTTACCTAAAAATGGGGAAATGGGTGGATTCCTTTGAAGATCACATAATCTACACTGCAGCTGAATACACCGTATGAAATAGTTAACAGTAATATTCCTGAGTTGAAGCAGGGAGGGTACTTAACAGTATTACAAGGAAGCATATGGATCCCCATATTTTTCACCAAAGGCAATCTATTCTAGGCTTGGACTCAATCTGCGAGTTATTCTTCCCCCCAAATGAGTAGAGCGCAGCCCTCTTCACCCTCTCCCAGAGCAGGGTATGATACTGAATTCAGGAGCAGCAGGCAGGGAATAGCAGCGAGAAGCTAAAAGTTAAGATCATTCAAATAGAAATCCCGTATAAAGTAAAGCTGGCAGTTGGTATTTGACAGATCCTATTGAAGGAAGCAACCTTCCTAAGGCAAATCTTTACCAAAGTAAGCCTTGATGAATTGTGAAAAGAGACTGATAACTTTCTGTGTTAGTAATCAGTACTCTGGTACCGGGAACACAATATTCCAGCCCAAAGCACGAGTACAGCAGAAGGCAGAGGAGTTAAAAGCAGCATAATCTGGAAGAAGAAACACAGGGTAAATCAGAGCAAAAAACCTTCTCCTCCTTCCCACTCCAAGCCACATGGTTTGGTTAATTCCTTAATGAGGATGAGTTGTAATTAATATCAGGATTACAGAGTACAATTCTTGTGTATAATTATGCTTGGGTGAACTGTAGAGTAAATCACGTATAGGTTGCGTTCTATAGTGTGAGTTTTCAATGGTATCTTTTTTGTGGGCCGGAGGCCTCCATAAAACCCTTCAATAAGGAATATATTGACTAGGTGGACCTCTGGATATTTTATTCAATACTGTAATGCATAGGATTATCAACCCCAGCAGATCCATCCCTTACAGAATTCTGCCTTAATGGAGTGGGACCCAGCCCAGGAAAGTGACAGCTGATAGGACTGTATGAGAAACTGCTGGCTAATCCAGACAGAGCCTGCCTTGGGCTTCAGATTGCCTCTTGTTCCCTTGGTTGCTAGGCCTCCTCTGGACCCTGCAGCTGTCTGTCCGTCCACAACCCCTCACCTCTAGGGGCTGGGTACCTTTAACCTGTGTGTCTCCCCTCATCTTCCGCGCCAGATCCTCTGGGACTAGAAAGCTCGTTTTATACATTGCTTGATTCTCAAAGTATAATCCATGAACAACTGTTGGCCCAAAGTGCAAATCATATCTAGTTAATACAACCTGGACTCTGTATGTGATGGAGTCTGTGTGAGAAAGAGAGAGGGGGCAGGAAGGTGGTCTGCAGAGAAGCCCACCAGGACCTGAGGCTGTGGGGAGCGCTAGCCAGACTGCAGGAGACTTTGTCCCTTGTTTCCATCTCTTCTTGCCAGCAGTCAACGGACATTTCTTACACAAGGCCATTGCCATTGTCTTGAAACAGCCTCTCCTTCTTCCAGGTGCTATCTCACAGGGTTTCCAGGGAGCAGCTGGTGGATTTGAACTGCTGACCTTTGAGTTAGCTGCCATAGCTCTTAATCACTGCATCACTAGGGCTCTGCAGGGGTTTTTTGGGGGGGGAGGAGGGGACTTCAAGTGCCCCCGGCACCAACTTGTCCCCATCCCCCACATCATCATTCTCAAAAGTGGTAGGGAGAAGCCGTTACAGGAATATTGAGCTTTATCTCTGGCCAAGAGACTCCTTTAAAGCTACATTAATTCATTAAATGTGGGAGAAACTTCTAACTGTCCCTTATGAACTCCATGTCCTTACTCTCTGAAACATTTCTCCCTGCCTCATCCATCCAGCTCTTCATCAGTTGGCCTCCTTCTTGCTCCAAACCACTCCCTCCCCTCCCAGGCAATGCAGGTGAGCCGTGAGGTCAGGGGCTGTGAATTCCAGGCTTGAGATCTCTGCTGTTCATAAGCATCTTAAACAGTGAACTGTCCACCCCCTCCCCACCTTATCACCCACTAGAACAGGATCTAAAAGGTAAGCCCTTGACTCTGGGTAAGGGTAAGCCCTTATTTATGTTTAAGCATCAGGCAAATAAGCAGTTCCCAGGCTGGAGAGAGTCTGGAGGAAGTGAGAGAGCTTAGCGGGCAGGCAGAGGGCACTGCTCACCCAGCAGCTGTGAGCTCCCAGTTCCCTCATCTCCCCTGAGCAGCCTCCAGAATCCCCAAAGGGACTTACCAGATCACCAGAAAGGGACAGAACCACCACTTTCTGCCCCAATCCCAGTCTCCTATTTCCTGGGCCAGCTTTCAAAGGCCACCCTTAGACAGAATAAGTGACACTAAAAACAGCCATTCCTCCCCATCCCCTCTGCCCCCTCCTGCCCACTGATAATAATGGACCGAGACACTTTTATTATCATTATTAATTAGCACTTTCAAGCAATGGAATTAAATCAATATGGTGGACTGAAACTAATTTTAACAAGCCATTGAGATCAATCATTGGGACTTTTATCTACATAAATGCCACTAAACTCAGCTCGTTAGTGTAACATTAGCTGGAAAGAAAAAGAAGGGAGACTGGCGGGGTTTTAATTAGGAAGACATAAACCGAGCCACAATTTTTCTTCTTTGATTTGCTTTTAATCTCGTCTACAAAGCTCTTCTGGAGCTGCCCAGGCTGATTCTCAGTCCCAGACGGCTTGAGAAGGAAGAGGAGGGGCAGAGTGAGGCAAAGAGAGCCACCACATGGTGCCCCTTTCCTGGACCCAACCAAGAGGAGCAAGTCACCACCCCTGTCACCTCTAGCTCTGAGCTCTCAGTTTCTCACGATCAGAGTTGCCTATGGCTCCATCGTATTTATTTCTGCACTATATAAGAGTTATTTATGTTCATTGATCCATCCAATGAACAAACAGTAAATGAGTGTTTAATACGAGGACTGCCAATAAAGTTTGTGAACTCATTCTAGAAAAAGTGCTACATACCTCATTGCTGAATATCACTACAGCCACCTTTGAAGTCCTCCCCTTGGGAAGCTATGCACCAATGCCAGCACCTAGTTCACTCCTCAAAGCAATTCTGGAACTCTTTTGTTCTGGAATGACCACCACCAGAGCTGTTCTCTTATTGCTCTTGATGTCCTGAATGTAATCTGAATGTCTTCTTTCCAATATTTCCTTTATCTTCAGGTAGAGGAAAAAAGTCATTAGAGGGTAGATCAGGTGAGTAGGCAGAGTGTTCCAATACACTGATCTGTCTACTGGCTAGAAACTCCCTCACAGACAACCATACAATTAAGCTCACAAACGTACCACCATGCCACTGTGTACAATGGCCATTGCAGAAAGAGTTTCAAAATTGCCTTGAAGGTTGGACTAGGCACTGGCATTGGTGTACAGCTTCCCAAGGGATGTACTTTGAAAAGCATCATAGTGGTATTCAACAATTAAGTATGTAGCACTTAGAACACTTAAGTTTGTGGACTTAACTGTCAGGTCTCAAATATGTCAATCACCCAGTAAAGGAATTTAAAAAAAGACAAGAAGCAGACCTGCTCCCAGTGAGATGGCCCTTGCATTCTGGTCTCAGGCTTTTTCTACATGGCTAGCCACTAAAGGGCAAGGAGAGCAGTCCTGGGTGGTACAAGTGGTGAAGTGCTTAACCATGAACTGTAAGACTGGTGGTTCAAGCCTCACCTTAGGTGCCTAAGAAGAAAGGTCTGGAAATCTGCTTCCAAAGCCACAACCTGGAAACTCTGTGGAGCACTGTTCTCCTTGGACACTCATGGTGTCACCATGAATCAGAATCAACTCCACAGCAACTAGTTTTTAACCTGGTGAGCAGACAAGAACTATAACTCAGATATTTTTGTGCCTGTAATGGATTGAATTGTGTGTCCCTAAAACGTCTGTCAAATTGTTCACTTCTTTGTTTTTGACTCTTGCTTCTCTCCCCCCCTCCTCTTTTTCATACCCATCTTAGCTCCACAAATCACAGCCTTCTCATTCCTCCCTTCCCACCTGCACCATGTGCTAAATGTCACGCCTCTGAGCAGCACGGGCCCAGCCTACTGAAACCTGCCCAGCACTGATTCCTGGCCTGCCTTGCCAGTCCTAATACATGACACAAACAACCCAGGCCAGTCCCTTCCCTTCGGCTGACCCACCCTACAGCACCGTAGCTGAGTGACTGGCCCTGTCCACTGGACAAGGAGGTGAAAATCATCATGACCACAGACACAAAGAACACACAGCTTGCCTGGTCTGACATAAACAAATAGAACAAAACAAAACAAAAAAAAGGATGAAACAAAGAAAATAGCTACTAAACATCTCAAGGACAGAAGACAATACCAAACCATTTTAAGAAAAGGACAGCATAGTTCCAGTAGGCATCCAAAATAAAACATCAGATGACTTTCCAGTAGAAGGAAAAGCACTGGAGTTAAACAATAGAGACTTCAAATCTCTAGTATTCGGAACTACTAAGCATTGAAGCAAAGAGTAGACATAAATGAGGAAAAATATAGACAAATTCATGGAAAAGGCAGACAAATTCACACAAGCGTTCATGAAAATAAAAAAAAAATGTTTTTAAAAACACTGTCAGCAGGTCAGGCCTGACTCATAGCAACCCTAGAGGTCGCAGTAGAAGTTCCCCATAGAGTTTCCAAGGAGCACCTGGTGGATTTGAACTGCTGACCTTTTGGTTAGCAGATGTTGCACTTAACCCACTATGCCACCAGGGTTTCCTACGAAAATAACACAGGAACAAAATGCTAAAATACATTCACAACTATAAATCATACAAAAACAACAATTAGAAATCCAAAAAATAATTCATGCGGGCTGTAATCACCATCTTATTTTCCCTCTTGTAGACTTGTTTTAATTTTCTTCATTTTCAGCTTGAGCTTGCATATGAGCAATTCACAGGCAGCCTCTGGCTTTTTTCTGACTGATAATATTAAGCTTTTCCATTTTCTCTTTCGACAAATGCAGTCAATTTGATTCCTGTGTATTCCTTCCAGTGAGGTCCACTTGTATAGTTGTTGAAAAAAGATATTTTCAAAGAATATGTTACTGGTCTTGCAAAAGTCTGTCACACAAACTGCAGTGTTGTTTCTCTCACCAAGACCATATTTTCCAGCTACTGATCCTTCTTCTTTGTTTCCAACTTTTGCTTTCAAATTGCCAATGATTGTCAATGCATCTTGCTTGCTTGTTTGATCAATTTCAAGCCTCAGAATTCAGTAAATATCTCCAATTTCTTCACCTTTGGCCTTAGTGGTTGGTGCAAAAATTTGAATAGTCATGTTAACTGATCTTCCTTGTAGATATATGGGTATTATTCTATCAGTGACAGCATTGTACTTTAGGATAGATCTTGAAATGTTCTTTTTGATGATGAATGTGAGGCCATTCCTCTTTAATTTATCATTCCTGCCATAGTAGACCACATTCTTGTCTGATTCAAAATGACCATTCCTCTTTATCATTCCTGCCATAGTAGAACATATTCTTGTCTGATTCAAAAACTTCCAGTTTTTCCATAGTCATACTATCTACATTCCATTTCAGATTATTAATGGATATTTGCAGCTGTTTCTTCTCAGTTTGAGTCACACCACATTAGAAAACGAAGTTCCCAAAAACTTAACTCCATCCACACCATTAAAGTCAACTCAACTTTGAGGAGGTAACCCTTCCCAGTCATCTTTTGAGTGTCTTCCAACCTGAGGGGCTCATCTTCCAGAACCTTACCAGATAGTGTTCTGTTGCTACTTATAAAGTTTTCAGCAGTCAGATTTTTCAGAAGTAGACTACTAGATCCTTCTTCCTAGTCTGTCTTAGTCTGAAAGTTCCACTGAAACCTGTCTACTTTGGATGACCCCACGGATATTTGAAATACTGACAGCACACAAGGACTGCCAATTAAGTTTGCAAACTCGACCTGTAAAAAATTCTACACACCTCATTGCTGAATATCACTATGATCAACGTCAAAGTTCTCCCCTTGGGAAGCTATATACTGATGCCAGTGCCTAGTCCACCCTTCAAAGCAATTTTGGAACTCTTTTTCTAGAATAGCCATCAGAGCTGCCATTGTATTGCCCTTGATGTCCTGAATGTCATCAAAATGCCTTACTTTCAATATTTCCTTTATCTTCAGGTAAAGAAAAAGTCAATGGGGGACAGATCAGGTGAGTAGGGAGGGGGTTCCAATACAGGTATTTGTTTACTGGCTAAAAACTTTGTCACAGACAACTACACAATTAAGTTCACAAACTTGCTACCATGTACAATGGCCATTCCAGAAACAGTTCCAAAATTGCTTTGAAGGTTAGACTAGGTGACCACATCAGTGTATAGCTTCCCAAGGGGGTACTTCGAAAGTGACTGTAGTAATATTCAGCAGTGAGGTGTGTAGCACTTAGAACAATTAAGTTTGCGGACTTAATTTTCAGTCCTCGTAGCTTCCAGCATCACAGCAACATACAAGTCACATAGTACAACAAACTGACAGGCTAGTAGTGGTATCATACTTTATCATCATACTTTAGATTCCTTATTTTACCTCTGTAAGAACCTAGTTAAAATCTCCAAGTTTCTTTATTGTGAAGTGTACAAAATAAAACAATATCTGCATCAGATAAATGACTAGTAGGATTAGATGAGATAATAATGGAAAGCATTTAGTCTGTTGCCTTGCCAAGACTGGTGCTCAGTCATTGCTGGCTATAAGACCAGTAAATTATCATTCTATCTCACCATATTTTTTCATTCTCCCAACCATACTTTAATCTATACTTTTACAAATTCTTCCATGTGTTTGTTCTCATTTGTCATGACAAGCTTTCCACTTAATAGGTAAGGACAATGAGAACAAATACATAAAGCCATTTTCCTAAGAACACACACCTTACAAGTTACAAAGCTAGAACTCAAACTTAGGTCTTCTCCCACAATCTAGTTTTCTTTCTTCATAAAACAGCTGCGTATCTAATTTCTTTTTAAAAGGAAACCCTACTATTGTGTTCACTTACACTTTAAAATTATTTTGAAATGTCAGGAGCAGCCAGGTCCCTTCTATGTCCTGTCATCTGTAAGCCTGACTAGCCATACCAATAAGCTCTTCAAGTTTCCAAAACCCTGAATCAAAAAACAACCCATTCATTTCATGGTGTCTGTCAAACACGGGCCATGAGTCTAAGAAATGGCTAAACACTTTTCATCCTTTAGCCTTTTGTTGTCCTGGGGTGATCTTTACCACAGTATCTCCTAACAGACAGGAAATGCATGTTGGAAGATGAGCCTTGGGTACCAAAGACAGTACCTGGGATGTCACCTTTTGTGCTTATGGCTGCTTGCCTGTTTTGGTGTAACTAGGCAACTTCCCAAGCCACTGAAGCTTGAGAAAAAAGTAGTTTGCTTCATAATCACAGATCTGGTTACCTGCTACACTGTGGAGCAGCTTAAACTTGTCTTTCTGGAAAGTCTTCTCTTCTGGCACACCAAAAAAAGACAGGTGGTGGAGGACTGTGGACTTCTCAAGGTAGAATCCTGGCAACAGGTTGAACTCTGTTGCTTCCCAGTGCTCTGTCAAACTGCCCATGCACAAAGGTCCATAGACAGTCCAGCCATTGTCTCATAGTTTCAAGTGTTACCTTATGCTGTGACTTGGAAGGCTCGTCTTCCACGTTGGCTTACATTTGATTTGTAAACTAAGCATTTCAATTGATCTCAAGACTTATTCTCGAACTAACTCAACATCATACCTGCCTCTCCTTATCTCTCCACACCCACCAAAACTATTCTAACCTCCTTATGTGTAGTATTGACAAAACCATTCTCATAGGCTCAAGGACTCAAGATCATGTGGTTATTTTTAACATTTCCTCATTATAATTCTCCAAATTCAGAGAGTACACTAGTACTAGGTGCTACTGTAGACTTCAGTCATAGCCATTTTCTGCAGCAGTTTTATTTGTCCCCCCAACAATGGAGTTTGCCCATTCAATTATTCTAAATCAACGGTTACCCACTTTCTTCCATAAAGGGCAAGATAACGAATATTTTAGAATGTGCAGACCGTGCAATCTCTGATGCAACTACTCAGTTCTGCCATTTCAGTATAAAAGCAGCCATAAACAAGTGTAAATAAAACTTTATTTCTTAAAATAGGCAGCAGTCTGGTTTGGCCCACACGTTGTTGTTTATTAAGCCCTGTTTCATACTGATCTCCTTTTGGCCTCCTTCAAACAAAATAATACCTATCACTTTTATAGTACTATGCAGAAGAAGTATGATAAGGCCCGGAAACGAGACACAAGAGGACTGACAATTAAGATCATGAACTCATCTTAGAAAAAGTGCTACAGATCTCATTGCTGAATATCACTACTGTCACCTTCCAAGTACTCCTCTTGGAAAGTGATGTCTCAACACCAGTGCCTAGTCCACCCTTCAAAGCAATTTTGGAGCTCTTTTTCTGGAGTGGCCATCGGAGCTGTCGTCTTACTACTCTTAATGTGCTGAATGTCATCCAAATGTCTTCCTTTCAATATGTCTTTTATCTTTGGGTAAAGAAGAACGTCACTTGGAGGCAGATCAGGTGAGAAGAGAGGGTGTTCTAATACAGTTAGTTGTTTACTGGTTAAAAACGCCCTCACAAAGAGCTATACAATTAAGTTCAAAAACTTGCCACTGTGTGCAATGCCGATTCCAAAAAGAGTTCCAAAATTGCTTTGAAGGGTCGACTAGGTTCTGGCATCAGTGCATAGTTTCCCAAGGGGAGTACTTTGAAGCTGACTGGTGATATTCTAGTGAAATTCAGCAATGAGATATGTAATGCTTACAACATTTAAGTTCACGGACTTAATTGTCAGATCTCATGTATGCGTGCACAAACGTGAGCTGAAATAAGAGTATTAAGTGATGCACTGGGGGCAAATGTCCAAAGCCTAGACTTTCTGGTGATTAATGTGGTTTTCACATAAGTGGGAAATTAGAGGTCAAAGAACTTGAAAAGTCAAGGAACTTAACCTAAAGCCTCCACTTTGACATACTCAGTGAAATAATAGATTCAAGGGAGGGGAAAAAAAAAAAGCAAAACTAAGCAGCTTCCTAACAAAAGACAACTGTTTCTGTGGCAGTTTTAGGTGGGAAAAATGTCTATATTTAATAGTTGTCCTCCCTAAGAATTTGTAACCTTGATACAGTTTTATTGCTGTCACTAAATTTTACATCACACATAAGGAAATTCTAACTGAGAAATTATATAAAAGTAACCCCAGTTCTGTAGTGGCCCTAATTTCAACTGGAAGCAAATGCAAAGTCTTCTGGGGAAAAAATTTCTCCACTTAGACCCCACAGATTATATTAAGATAAATGTTGTTGCATGCCTCAGGTCAGTTATAACTCATTGCAACCCTGCAGGACAGATAACTGCCCCATTAGATGTTCATAGGCTGAAATCTTTATGGGAACAGATCATTAGGTCTTTTCTCCCATAAAGCCAAATGATGGGTTTGAACTGTAGACCTTTATATTGACCATTGTACCACTAGGAATCTAAAGCAAAAATTTATCAAACGTGGAAGTTGTCATAATCTAAAGTCAGCAGAATTTACAAACAAATAACAAATTTATGCTATCCAATAAATTCAAATATTGATTTATCATATTTTTTTTAAAAAAAGCAGTGTCACTGAGTCAATGCCGATTCATAGTGGCCTTATAAGACAGAATAGAACTGCCCCATACAGTTTCCAAGGAGCATCTGGCAGATATGAACTGCCAATTTTTTGGTTAGCAGCCATAGTGCTTAACCACTACACCACCAGGGTTTCTGATTTATCATATGTTGTTGTTGTTAGGGGCCATTGAGTCAGTTTTGACTCATAGTGACCTTATGAACAACAGAACATGACAACGTGCCCAAAGTATGTAAGACGTAGCTTTGACATCTTTGCTTCCAAGAAGCACCGTGGTTGTACTTCTTTTGGAACAGATATGTTTGCTGATTTACCATTTAGTAAGTATAAAATAGCCATGAAATGCTTAAAGAGCTAAAATTGGAAAAAAGAATAAAGTACAAGAGTATCAAAAACTGACAAGTAAATTTTTTAACTGAAATGAAAAATACAAATGATTGAAAATTAGAAATTCAAAGAAAAAAATGAACTTCAGATGAGACATCACTGATGAATAAATTACTAGAATGGAAGAGAACTGACAAATCATACATAATTCAGCAGAGAAAGACAGTAGGTAGAAAATAAGAATGAGATGTTACAAAACATGGCAAATGGAATTAGACTGTATTAACACACAAGAAATTGTAATTACAGAAATACAGAGAATAGGAGAGAAGAAATATCCAAAGAGATAACTAAGAATTTTTTAGAATTCATGAAAGACAAATCTGTAGACAGAGGAAATAGTATAAATAAAAAGACACACAGACCTAAATATCTTATAATGTAACTGCAGAACAGAAAATACAATTAAAATATCTTTTTAAACATCCAAAAGGAAAGATTGATCACCAAAAATTAAAATAATTTTAAGACTCAGCAACTAGACTAACAATAGACATCATACTTCTAACAATGGAAGGCAGAGGATAATGGAACAATATCTCCAAAGTCTTGGGAAAAAAATAACTATCAACATTGGACAGTGTGTCCTGCAAATCCACATTTCAAATTCCTTTCAGCTAAGAAGCTGAAGTTTCACTTCCAAGAGACTCTCACTAATGTACTTACTGTAAGAAGTAAGATAGCCCCGGTAAAGACTGAAATGCAAGAATTTGTGACCAAAGAAAATAATAACATGTTTACAAATTTAAAGTGACACTGGCTAAATAAAACAAAAGTGATATCTATTTTGTGTATTAAAAGAAATAGAACTACAATAACTGAACGGTGCTGGAGGGGGGTTAAGGTGATAGAGATTCCAAGATCCTTTTACTTGAAGGAAATGGTGTTAAAGTACTAAAATATTTTAGATTGCTACATGTTCATATAAATGGAGTGAAAATTTTCCAAACCAGTACAGAAAAAAGAAAATAAAGAACAAAAAAGCCAAAAGAAGATCCAGAAGGCTGTTATCATGTCTTTTCCAATTGTGGGGTATTCTCATTCATTGATTCATCAAGACAACAGAAACTCGAAATTGTGGGATATTCTCATTCATTCATTCATTAAGACAACAGACAACTGGGAACTGTGGGATACTCTCATTCACTCATTCATTTAGACAATAGAAACTGGGAACTGTGGGGTATTCTCATACATTCATTCTTTAAGACAGTCTGCTTACCCTTGATCTCCTTATTAGCTCTAATGACCAAAGAGTCCATTAGCTAACTCTTTTTCCAACAGATAACTGGGAACTGTGACATATTCATTCATTCAGCAAATATTAGAGTGCCTACTATGTCACTACAAGTTAGAATCAACTCAGGTGCAGTAGTTTTGGGGTTTGGGGGGTTGTTGTTGTTGCTGTTCACTTTACTGTATTCCAAGCATAGTCCTATACGGTAGGGACAAAGCAGTGAACAAAAGAAATTTAAAAAAAAAAAAAATGGGGCTTACATTCTACTAAATGAAGCTAAATGAAGAGTTGACAATAAATAGATTAAATACGTGACATTTCAACCACTGATACATGCTATGGGGAGAAACAAAGATAAAAGAACATCATCGGTTTTGAGAAGCCAGGGTAGACAGAGAAAAGGAACTCTGAGCACAGGAAATCTGAAAATAAAAGTAGGAATAAGTAAAGAATGAAAGAAGGAATAAAGAAGGCAGTGATGCAAAGGGAGGTGTCAGCAGCTCCCCAGTACGCTTGATTCCTCCAGCTTTTCCTTGAAACAAGAGGACAAAGAATTGGAATCCTCGAAAATAAGGACTTCATAGGGCTGACTGAATCCTGCATTAGCAAACTGAGGTGGCATTTAGCTAATCCTCCCTCTCCCAAGAAGTTAAAAACAGGAATTGCATTCCCAAGGACCATGACTTCCCACCATCATTAAGATGTTTAAATTCCTCTCACTCTTTCTTTTCTCTCTTCTGTACACATGTACATGCCCACATACACACACACACACACACACACACACACACACACACACACACACACTACTGTCTAACAGAAAAACTGGCGAGACACTTTACCTTCAGTTTTATAAGCTTTGAGGCAAACTCTTAGGACTTCTGTGATTTCACCAGGTTATGAAGGAACTTGGTTGGGGAAAGAGTTATTTGAACACCAACAGTTTGAAACCGTATTACCAAAACACAAGATATAGGAAATAATCCCATCAAACTAGCTAGCAATTCTGAGATTAATCTGTGTCAGTAACTCAGCCAGGTCCTCATGATATCATTTAAGAAGGTTCAAGGGATTGATAGAACCGCCATATGCTGCCTTTCATCCACCCTCTGGGTCATGTAGACTTCCCCCTTATTCCCTATGTAAAAACTGGGGGCTTTTGATTAAGACAGTCTTGGGTTCAGTTCCACTCCTATATCTTAAAAGAATTTTTCTTTTTACTTACTTTTCTTAACTATTTTTTCTCCATTGTATAATTTAACCCCACTCTTACTCCCTACTCCCAGGGGAGTGTCTGGTTTTCTTGAGTAACTATTTCTATAGTCACGACATGAAGCAGCCTCCTAGGGGAATTGTGAAGTAAGAACGGACTATCCCCATCTGTTTCTTTGAGCTTTCTTTTTCTCTGTATACCTTTTCTTCACACAGCTTTTAAAGCTTCCAAAAAATTTAACTCTGACTCAAAATGCATACCATGTCCAGTAACACAAAAAAATTCTGTCTTTCTGTTTCACTATCTTAGTTCATGACTTTCATCCTCTAAGCCACCTCATTGTCCAAGATGACTGCTGGCATTCTTGTATATCACGTGTGTGTTGTAAACCAGAAAAAGAGTAGGCAGGTGAACAAAAAGAAGCCCTTCCAAGCTAGTTCTCTTTAATCAGTCTTCCCTGTTTTTGTTAGTAGGTGCCGTTGAGATGGTTTTCACTCATAGTGACCCTGTGGGACACAGCACAACTGTTCCAGAGGGTTTCTATGAAGTGGTTGGTGGGTTTCAACTGCTGATCTTTTGATTAGCAGCCAAGATTTTAGCCACTGTGCCACTAGGGCTTCCAGCTTTCCCAGAATTCCCACACAATGCTTCTGCTGACATATGACTGGCTAGAGTATAGTTACAAGACCATACAACATAACAAGGGAGGTAGCAACATGCCTATTTAAAAATTATAATCTGTTATTAAATAAGAAGATCAGAATAGATATTTGGATGAGCCGCTAGTGATCTCTGCCAACGGACTGTGCCAAAGACTGCCGTAGGTGCAAGAGGTCACCCACACATGGATCACACACAAAATGAAGATAAATAAAGATCTCACACTCTCATGCCACCTCATGCTTTTGTCCCTTTGCTCTTCCTTGCCAGGAAGCCTGTTAACCCTTGGTAACTAATTTACTCTTTATTTGAAACACATCAAGGTGTTACCTCTGGAAAGTCTTCTTTAATATCCACCCACCACCTTACCCCCTGCTGTCTGGATTTTGCAACCCTCTCTATCTTATTGTACCCTTCTGAGCTTTTGCCTTAAGCACCTATTCACAGCTCTTATAATTATGTCTTTACTGGGGTCACCAGAGGAAGAATCAGAGTAAGAACATACCCTGTGTTGTACTAACAGCAGTCATTTCTTTACTGCTATTATTTCTCTGTGTTTTCCCTTGTGTTTCTGATTGTTCATTTTCCATCTTTTTCTTTCTCCCGTTCTCTAGTCTGCTTCTTGCCCTTGCCAGGAACATTCAAAGTAGGTCATCACTGAGTTTGACTCATTGCCTATAAGATCAAAGACAATCCTCATCTTAAATCTATTAAGCTAAGACTTGAAGGCCAGAAACATGTCACCAAGGGTCCTAAAAAGTCAGTATACCTTCCAAGACGTCTTAACCTACTCTTAGAAAACAGCTCACTCTCTAGGAGAGTTGGTCCAGATGGTACTGCTTCAATTTCTTGGCCTAACCAATGACAAAATTATTCTTATAAGAAACTATGACTAAGAGTGAGGAAACGCATCACACCCTGTGCATGTGTGCATGGATTTCATGTGAGTCTTATGCATTCTTGGGTCATATTGAGATAATTTTTCCTAGCTTGATCTTCAGGGCCACATATCCTTGATTGAGGTGGGTCATCCAGGAACCAGTAAGGGAGGAACAGTCAGAACACAGGCTTCATTAGCTCTTCTGAATTAGAGGGTCCCTGATTCTATCTCAATCTCATACCTCAAATACGGGGTTTAGAGCTGTAGGGACAGCAACAGTAAATGTGTTGATGAGCTGTCTACGTGATGAGAGCTAGCAGCAGATATCACTTGAAGAAAGGTCAAGCAGCATGAAGGAGAAATTCCCTGAGAACAAAGGCCTGAAACTAAGGGGGCAAGCCAGATCATGAAAGGTGAATTAATGAACCTCATATAACTCGCTGGAAAACCTGGTGCTGTAGCAGTTAAGTGCTGCATCCGCTAATGAAAAGGTCGGCAGTTCAAATCCTCCAGGAGCTCCTTGGAAATCCTGTGGAGTAGTTCCACTCTTTATATAACTTTCCAAGTTTATCTCCTTCTCATTATCCTCTGGATTAGAAAAATCATGCTTAAATTTTCCTTAATTATCTATATTGGCTACCCAGTATAAAGGGAGGAGAATTAGATCAATACCTAACCCAGGGGTTAAATTTCTTCTCCCTTCCTGTCCACCCAGGTTAGAGAGGTGGCTAAAATTATAAATGCTGAGGAGACAAGAAGGGTTTACTTCTCCTTAGAAAGATGATATTCTTTCATATAAGAAAAACAACACAGAATTATCTGCCAAAGAGTATGATGGAAAATGCCTAACATTTTGAGTCAGAAAACATGATTTGGACCCCTTTCTGTCACTTACTATGAGAGTGACCAAAAACCAGTTACTTAACCTTACTGAGCCTTGGTTTCCTCAGCTAAAATATAATATAATGAAAATAATTGTGTGCATGCATGTGGAGGGTGGGAGGCTGGGCATACTTTGTATGTCACTTTATTGTGCTTCACAGATACTGTGTTTTCGACAAATCGAAAGTTTGTGGCAACCATGTGTCAAGCAAGTCTATCGCAGCCAGTATCCCAACAGCATACACTTCCCCCATCACATTTTCATGACTCTCATAATATTTCAGATCCAACTCAACAGCACTTGGCTGGCTTGGCATAGTGTCTCACAATTTTCCCATTATTATTATATTTGTCATGGTCATCTATGATCAGTGATCTTTGATGTTACTATTGAAATTGTTTTGGGGGTACTGTGAATTACACTCGTGAGATGCTAAACTTAACCGATAAATTTTGTGTGTGTTCTGACAACTTCACTGACCAGCCATTCTCCCATCTCTCTTCTCATTTTTTTAAATTAAAAGCTAGACATTACTAAGCTAAGTGAGAAAAGATATGTTGAAAGTCAAGACAGATCAAAACTTAGGCCTCTCATACCAAACAGCTAAGTTGTGAATGCAAAGGAAACGTTCTTGAAAGAATTAAAGTGCTACTTCAGTGAACACACTAATGATTTTTTTTAAGAGAAAACAGCATTGTCTTAGTTATCTAGTGCTGCTGTAACTGAAATACCATAAGTGGACAGCTTTAACAAAGAAGAATTTATTCTCTCACAGCCCAGTAGGCTGGAAATTTGTATTCAGGGCACCAGCTCCAGGGAAAGGCTTTCTCTCTCTGTGGGCTCCAGGGGAAGGTCTTTGTACTGCATCAGTCTTCCCTTGATCACAGCATCTCAGCACAGGAGCCTCAGGTCCAGATGACACTCTCAGCTCCTGGCATTGCTTTCTTGGTGGTATGAAGTCCCCATGATTCTCTGCTGCCTTTTCTCTTTTATTTGTCTTAAGACACTATCTCACCTTGTATAGCTTATCAACATAACTGTCACTAATCCATCACATTACATAGCAGTGGTAGGATTTACAACACATAGAGAAATCACATTAGATGACAAAATGGTAGGCAATCATACAATACTGGAAATCATGACCAAGACATGTTGACAAATATTTTGTGGGGACAAAATTCAATCCATGACAAACCTTACTGCCTTGATACGGAAAAAGTTTTAGTGGTCTGGATAGAAAATCGAACCAGCCACAATATTCCATTAAGCCAAAGCCTAATCCAAAGCAAGACTTTGATTCTCTTCAATTCTATAAGGCTGAGAGAAATTAAGAAGCTGCAGGAGAAAAAAAACAGTTTGAAGCTAGCAGAGATCCACTCACGAGATTTAGGGAAAGAAGTCATCTCTGCAACATAAAAGTGCAAGGTGAAAGAGCAAGTATCAATGTAGAAATGATAGCAAGCTATCCAGAAGACCCAGCTAAGACAATTGATGACGATGTCTACACTAAGCCACCTTCATCAACAGATTTTCAAGATGAAACAGCCTTATATTGGAAGAAGATGCTATCTAGGACTCTAATAGCTACAAAGGAGAAGTCAACGCCTGGCTTCAAAGCTTCAAAGGACAAGTTGACCCTCCTATTGGGGGTTAATGAAGCTGGTGGCTTCAAACTGAAGCCAATGTTCATTAACCATTCCGAAAATCATAGGTCCTTTAAGAACGATACTTAATTAAGTGTGCAATTGCATTATATCTAAAAATACAATCAACCTGCTTTAAAAAAATACTTCATTGCTAAAAACTGCTCACCATCATCTGAGCCTTATTGATCCAGTTATAAGGATTTTTGTTTTCTTTATGTTGAAGTGTGATCCATACTGAAGGATCCTGAGTTTAATTTTTGCCCATAAATGCATCAAGTCCTCTTCACTTTCAACATGTGTGTGTATGTCTGTGTGTGTGTATACACATAGTATGTGTACTATGTAATACAAAAATATTGCACAGATATAATAAAAATCCACTTCACATTAATGTTATAAAGACTGAACAAGACTTCAGAATGTAAATATCAATAGCATATCTGTTATTAGAATAAATTAAAATGCTTTTTTAAAACTGAATCAGACACTGGCAGAGCAAACACCAGAACAAAGGCTCTTGTTCCTTTCCTATAATTAGATATTTTTTCTTTTGTCTACATCATTCTCTCTCCCACGCATCACATGAGTTAGCATACTTCTAATACATAGAGCTAATGAAATTACTGTTAATAAATTGGTATTAAGTACCAAATACAGAAACACCTTTCCAAACATTATGGAAGATACAGAATACCTGAGTGATATTTACCATACTCAGCAACTTACTATTTGTTCAGGAAGACAAGACTAACCCATTGGAGCTCATCAGCAAACAACAGAGAGAGTTCACAAACCTAATGAGCATTTTCAGGTGGATTTTTGCCAAAATGTATCATCTGACCACAGGAAGCTGGAATCTCACTTTGACTAGAGGATCACAGCAGTATTTAGCGTACCCTACGAATACTGTTAAAAGGCTGGTGGCTTGGTGGTTAAGTGTTACAGCTGCTAACCGAAAGATAGACAATTCAAATCCACCAGCTGCTCCTAGGAAACTCTGTGGGTCAGTTCTGCTGTGTCCTATAGGGTCACTTTGAGTCAGAATCATCTCAGTGGCACTGGTTCGGGTTTTCTGTTCATTTTTATGAATACCATGAATTCAGAGCCTCTTCAATATATTACAAATCCCTGAAACTTCTGAAGACTTCCTTTCCTGTGGTACACAGTAACCCTAGCAAATGTCCAAAGGCATCTTAGAGGAAACCTTGGAAGAATATTCACATAAGCTGTATGTAGCAATGTTGAGTGCTCTTCCTCAAAGGGGCCAGCCTCCCCTTTCTCAGGAAGCCCAGTGTCTGTGATCTGGTTTAGCCTGGACGCTAAGTAAGCGAGGTAAAAGCCTGAGACTCTCCACGGTCCCCAGTCACGCTAGATCGACTTCAGACCTACAGTGTTTCTGGTACATAGATGAAGCAATATTTTAGTAGACCACCCCCCGCCTTTTTTTTCTCATTTCTAGGGACATAGTGATCAGTTATGTACTGTCAACGATTCCGGCAGGTCACTTGGTTTGTTCTTTGTTGTTACTGGCCATTACAGTCATTCTGTCCATTTCCTCTTCAGTAGTTAAGAGCTAGTCCCTCGCCACTATCACTACCACTATTGAAAGCCCATGGAAATCAGGGAGCTCATCCAGTATAACGGCATCTCTTAATGTCTGTAAAGGAAGCCAGCACAACGCTTTTCAAATATGCTGGTGCTCCAATTTCTCCCCTTAATAAAGAGAAGCCTCTTGGGTGCAGTGGCAGGAGTGAGGGAGAGGTAACAGTTTGAGCATTGTTGTGTTGGTGAAGAATATTGGACATATTGTAGACTGCCAGAAGAATGAGCAAATCTGTGCTGGGAGAAGTAGACCAGAAAGCTCCTAGGCAACCAGGGTGGGGAAAAAACATCTCACATACTTTGGACATGTTATCAGGAGACATCAGTCTCTAGAGAAGGACATTATACTTGGGAAAGTGGAGTGTCAGTGAAAGAGAGGAAGACCTTCAAAGAGATGAACTGACACAGTGGCTATGACAATGAGCTTAAGCATAACAACAATTGTAAGAATGGCACGGGACCGGGCAGTGTTTCATGTTGTTATACACAGACACAGTATGAGTCAAAATTGACTCGATAGCACCTAAAGACAACAACTCTACTTCAATATTCATGTCTCATCAGAATTTTGGATTCAATCCTCTATGATATGCCTCAGCCTCATTGAGTAAGGTCATTGTTAGGTTCAAGTTTCCATCAGTTTAACCAAGGAAACTAATCATCAGAGTCGCTTTTAACCATGTCAGCTAACACAGCTAATCCATAATTTCTAGTAAGTGCACCCATATAGTACACGATGACTCAAACTAGTTTTAAATTTTGCCCTTCTTGTTTTAAGACTGCTAGAATCCATTCCCACACATGTTCCCTCAAGTTTGTGCTGATTTAAATTAGCCACAGTTTGTGTTTATTTTGGAATATAACCAATATTTTTTTTCAGATTAGACAGGGATAATAAGGAGTGGGGTGCAGTGAGTTTGAGAATAATAGGCATCTCTTCACGTGGCATCTGCTCCAGGAAAATTTATCACAGAGCCTTCAAAAAGCTGAAAATTGACCCTATCAGCCCTAGAAGAATATACTTATTCTTCTTACAAGGGAAGAGTAGAAAAACTTGAGAGCTCTGTATTTTCAGTTTCAAACAAGTTGAGCCATGTAGAGACTTGCTATGTCTATGACTTTAACTTATGATCCTGCAACCCACACAACTGGATTTCAGTTCTAATCTTCAAGACTGGTGTTATACGTAGAAAGATATTCTTCCAGAGTCTTTATGGAAGCTCTCTGGTTTTCTGAGCCTGATTTGAGCTGAGAGTTTAAAGACCTGATATCGTCATTTGTCTATATGTAAGTTTTCTGATCCAGTTGGAAGCAGCCATCCCACACCCAAGTCCTTTCAGTTTTTGTTATTGCTATGATAGCCAGGCTCATTAGGTAATTGGTTCTAAAGTATAAGCTCTTTCTGGGATAACCAGGACATTTTCCTTTTTAGATACAGAACAAGTAAAATATTCCATCGCTATTTTTTTTAACACTGTACTAAAGGTGTCAGCATGTGCAGGAAGATTTTTTAAAAAAGACATAAAAATAATATTGAACACAAAATAAAAAATAAAATTATCCTTATTCACAGATCATATGATTATGTATATTAAAAAATCCAAAGGAATCAAAAAATAAAAAAATAGAAATTGTCAAGATTTCTATATATGAAATCAATATACAAGAATCAATTATAGAAACCAGCCATTTTGTATTGGACTAAAACTCCCACAGATAACATTTATAAACTCTAGGGAAAAACAAAAAAAGTAATTATTTTAAGTTACTGTAGAGTGCCAAACATAGACAGAAACAGGTAAAGAGTCAAAACTTGAAAAAGGGAAACTTCCCAGGATATATTTCACCTGAAGAAGTGCCATAGTTCACGTGACATGAGATTAAAAGGTCGACTTAACAATTGTAAATTGTTTAATTGTAAAAGAAGACTTAACAATTGTAAATCTGCGTATGCTTTAACAACAGAACTTCCAAAGTTCGTGAAGCAAAATTGACAAAGGAAGAAATAGACATATTCATAATGATAGCTGGAGATTAATACCGTGCCCTAAGTAACTATGGAACAACTGAACATTGTAAGAATATGGAAGATCTTCACAATATTATCAACCACTTTGATCTAATTGTCATTTACAGAACACTCCACTTAATGATGGCAAAAGATACAGTCTTTTTGTGAACGTGGAATGTTCACCAAAATAGACCATACACAGGGCCACAACTCAAGGATCAATTAAATTTCAAAAAAATGGAAAATGTATCTGTACAACATTCTTCGGGTCTGCTCCAGAAATGTGAAGACACTGTTTCTAGAATGTAACTTAATACAGTGAAATCTGTCAAACAGAACTCCGTACTGCCCTGTTTTTCCAGATCTCGCAAATTTTCTGCCTTTGACCAGGAGCAGTCTCACCACTTTTACATCACTCTTTGTTGTGAAAAATATTTGCATTCTTCTTCTCTGACATGTTTCTGCCTTACACAGGTTTTGTCTTTTGCAAGTTTTTCTGTATGATGAGTTTCAACAATATATTTACAAATATGTACACACCTCTATTCAATCAAGAAAACAGGACAAAATGTACACAATTAAAATTTGGTTTAAAGATATTTGGAAGTTTCTTGTGCTGTTCTTACCACACATCTGTAAGTTTAAAATCAGAAGAATTTTAATGTATCACTGAATACCATCAGCAAATAGGAAATAAAATGCTTTCAAATATACCATTTACAACAAAGAAACTAAAAATAAGACTCTAGGGTAAAATAATAAAACTTTGTTGAGAGACATTAAAGAAGATCTAAATAAGTGGAGAACTAGATCATATTCATGAATTAGAAAGTTTAACACTGTAAAGGTTTTAAAACTCCCTAAAATTGTTTTGTACTTCAGTTCCATCTAAACCAAACTCCCAAAGAAAATTTTTTTTAGAACATGACAAGTTGATTCTAAAATTTATATGGAAATGTAAAAAGTCAAGATTAGATGTATAGAAAAGGAAGAAAAAAGAGCAGACCTGCTCTACCACATATTAAGACTTATTATAAATCCATAGTTATTAAGACCATATGATACTGGTGCAAGGAGAAACCTGCAAGCAAACAGATGCTTAATATATTACAGAACTGTCAATGAAGATTAATGAAAACAGATGGACTTTTTAATAATGAACTGAAGCAACTACATATCTTCTTAGTAAAAAATTCATTTGGATCCCAAACTCACACCATACACAAAAACCAGTTCAATTGAAGATGGGTTAAAGACCTAAGTATGAAAAGTAAAACAACAAAGATTTTCAAGTATGAGTCTTAAACTGTCCATCAACATGTTCTAGGGCTTTGTAATACAATGATGCCGTGGGATATTTTCAAATTTTTGAGAAAAACACAGTGATATTTGACACCTTTCAGACCCTGCACAAATGACTATACCAGGCAGTTTCACTGTTACACCAATCCACATTCCTTTCAGTGGCATTACATATGCACAAAACTGAAATTTCAGCAGTTTTGTCACCACCAAAGTCAACAGGAAACAAGGGTGGCAATATCCAGTCTTATTCCCAAGTTTAAGAAGTTGTTCGCTGGTCAACTGTGGCACATATCCCCTTTGTAAGTAATTGTGATTACTTAAGATTGAGAAAAACATGATTTTTTCTTTAAATATCTGTGTATTATTTTTTCAAACAGCTAAAAAGTTATCATAATGTAAAAACATATTAAGTTGTTTGGCCCTAGTACTTAATGACTGAAACTTTTAGGTATTTCTTTTGGTCTAGGCACAGGAAAAAGAAAAAAACTGAGACATGAAAGACACTATGAACTGAAAAAGATAGGAATCTCTGATACAGAAGAATATACATACAACTTCAGGGTTGGATAAAATTACTTAAGCAAGAGATGTAAAGCACTAATCATAAGAAAATAAAGTTACAAATTCCTTAAAGCAGTCTATTCATCAAATGTCACCATAAAGATACTTAAAAGGCAAGTCAGAGAGCAGGAAAAAAAAATACAGCATAAAACTGCAAAGAACTCGATCTAGAATATGTAAAGAATTCCTGGAAATCAATAAGATAAAGACAACCTTTCAGAAAAAGCAAACAAGAGACTTAGACACTTCACAAAATAGGAAATCCATATGGCCAATAAGCATATGAAAATTTGTCCACTCTCATTAGAAATCAACAAAATACAAATCAAAACCATAATGAGAAGGGATGAACTGCAAAATGTCTAGAATAAAATATAAGAAAAATCTTTGCAACTTTGAGGTAGGCAAATATTCTTAAACAGAACACAAAAAAACTCAAACCATTAAAAATTGATAACTTGAGCTTCATAAAAATTTTAAATGTCTCTTCCAAAGACACTGTTTAGAAAACAAAAAGACAAACCATAGACTAGGAGGATGCATTTGCAAAACATGTATCTGATAGAGAACTCACAGCCAAATACAAAAGAACTCTTAACAATTGAATACGTATACGACCCAACTTAATAATAGTGAAAGATCTACATAGACATTTTTCCCAAGAAGATATAAAAATTGCTAACAAGCCCATGAAAAAAATGCTGAAAGCCATTAGCCACCAGGGAAACGTAAGTTGAAACATAGTCAGCCATTGCTATCCACACACACAGGATAAAATTAAAACAGACTGAAAGAATAACCAAGTGTTGGCAACGGTGTGAAGCAACTGGAGCCTAGTAACACGGTTGGCCGGAGTGGGAAATGGTAAAACTGCTTTAGAAAACTGATGGCTTGCTATAAAGTTAAATACAAACCTGCCCTATGACCAATCAATGCTGCTCCTATATATTAACCAAAGAGAATCAAAACCCATCAAAAAACCAAACTGCCATTGAATCAATTCCGACTCATCGCGAACCTATAGGACA
Source organism: Heterohyrax brucei (assembly GCA_028571685.1). NCBI lineage: Eukaryota > Metazoa > Chordata > Mammalia > Hyracoidea > Procaviidae > Heterohyrax > Heterohyrax brucei. The sequence continues at coordinate 66,880,586 of CM053160.1, read as the reverse complement.
GAGTAGAACTGCCCCCACAGAGTTTCCAAGGAACACCTGGTGGATTTGAGCTGCCAACCTTTTGGTTAGCAGACATAGCACTTAACCACTATGCCACCAGGGTTTCATAGAACCACAAAAGGGCTGATTCTAAGCATGGCTTAGAGACTTTATTTATAATTGTCAGAAAGTGGAAATATTGAAAATGTCCATCAACAGGAGAATGGACAAACTGAAAAACACATATAACGGAATTAAAAATAAAGAAAAGAAAACCTCATAGCTGTAGAATCAATTTTAACTCACAGTGACCTTATAGGACTGTGTAGAACTGCCACATAGGGTTTCCAAGGAACAGCTGGTGGATTCAAACTACCAGCATTTGGTTAGCAGCCAAGCTTGCAATCATTGCACCACCAGGGCTCTATATGACGGAACACTACTTAGCGATAAAAAGGAACAGGTTACTGATATAGGTGACAACATAGATGACTCTCGTAAATATTCTACTGATTGAAAGAAGCCAGATGCAAAACAGTAGTACTTTGGATGATTTTATTTATTGAAAATTCCTGAAAAGGAAAACCTACAGTAACAGAAACATATTGGTGATGGAGTGGAAGACCGACTACAGAGGGACCCATCCACCGCTATCAAGAAGATTTCGACTCATAGCAACACTATAGACAGAATAGAACCACCTCATAGAGTTTCCAAGGAGTGCCTGGTGGATTTGAACTGCCGACCTTTTAGTTAGCAGAAGTAGCACATAACCACTGTGCCACCAGAGCAGGAGGGGACTTTTAAGGATAATGAAAGTGCTCTTGACCTTGATCATGGCAGTGACTACAGGACAGTACATCGTTGTCAAAACTGTATGCTCTAAGAGGAGGAATTTTATTATATGTAAATTTGATCTCAACAAACCTAGTGTTTTTAATTACTAATGGGGGAAAAACACAGTGAAATATTTTTAAAATACAGTCACCAGATTGGCAAAAATTTTAAAGTCTAATGCTATCTACTATTGGCCAGAAAGTGTCTCAGGAACCTGCTTCTGAGATGGAGTTAGGCACTGGCAGTGTTTCTTAGGGATCAACATCTGATAAAGAAGGGGGAAGAACAGAGAAACTAAGAAGTAGACATCAGAACAACTTAGCAGAGTGTTCTGAAAAGAGGATTGCCCAGTGGAGTCATCCTAAATCCAGTGCTGTTGAGTCAACTCCAACTCATAGCAACCCTATAGGACAGAGTAGAACTGGCCCACAGAGCTTCTAAGGAGTGCCTGGTGGATTTGAATTGCCAAACTTTTGATTAAGAGCCATAGCACTGAACCACCATGTGACCAGGGCTTCAGAGTCATCCTACTATGGTCCAAAACAGCCAAGTTTTTACACCCTAGCCTCACAGTCATCAGATGCAGCTGATGGAACGGCATCCCCTAGGGTAAAGGCAGCCTTCTGGGGCTGACCCAGACTCTGAAGGAGCTGAGTTGGACAGCAAGTCTTCTTGGAAGGAGAACCTGTGTGACACACCCTCGGGTCTACCACAGGCACACGCATATCTTACAGTTGTGTTGTAACTTAATACAATCATTTTGGATACGGTTTGGTCAAGATGAAGATAGAAATGTGATCTAGCATTCTACTCCTAGGTATACATCTTAGTGAAATTCTTGCCCAGCTACATTGACATAAAAGTCCATGGCAGCCCTTTTTGCAACAGCTCCAGACTGGAAACAACATGCAAGTCCATCTGTGTTAGAATAGGTAATTATGGCATGTTCACAGCATACAATAATCTTCAGCAATAAAAATGAACAAGCTACAGTTATAACCAACAACATGGATGAATTTCACTAACAATGTTGAGCAAAAAAAGAAGACACAAAAGAATAGTTGGAATACGATTCCATCCAGGTCAAGGTCAAAAGATAGGCCGAACAAAATAATAAATGTGTGGGAAAAAGTTAAATGATTTTCACAGAAGTCAGGATTGTGGTTACTCTAGAGTGGAACACTGTCTGATCAGGTAATAGCAGAATTTTAGCCAGACATGAGAGTTCACTTTATAATTAGTAACCACCCACTGGCAGTCACGTGAATTCCAATTCATGACAACCACATGTGCATCACCATACAACTGTGCTTCATAGGGTTTGCAGTGGCTGATTTTTTAGAAGTAGATCACCAGGCTTTTCCTCTGATACACTTTTGAAAGGACTCACACCTTCAACCTGTGAGTTAGCAGCCCAATATATTAACCATTTACTATTACCGTTACCATTACCATTAACCAACCAAAGCAATTAAGTGATGGGCAGACACTTTACTACAGAAGACATCCAGGCAGCCAAAACACATGAGAATATGCTCATGATCATTAGTTACAAGAGAAATCCAAATCAAAACTACGGTGAGATAACATCTCACCCCAACAAGTTTGACCATGATCCAAAAAAAACACAAAATAAATGCCGGAGCGGCTGTGGAGAGACTAGAACTCTCCTACACCACCACTGGTGGGATTGCAAGTCAGTACATTCTCTTTGGAGATCAATCTGGCACTTCCTTAAAAAGCTGAAAATAGATATACCATTTAATCCTGTAATTCTACTGTTTGGAATTTATCCTTCAGAAACAAAGGCTGTAACACGAACAGACATGTGTATACAAATGTTTATCGCAGCACAATCCACAATAGCTAAAAGATGGAATCAACCCAGATGCCTATCAGCAGATGAATGGATAAACAAGCTATGGTACATACACTCAGTGGAACACTATGTTATAATAACAAACAATGTCGATTTTAGAAAACATCACATAACAGTTTCAACTGGAAAATATTACTCTGCGTGAAATCAGTCAGTGTCAAAAGGACAAATATTGTATGAGACCCCTGTTATAAGGACTTAAAAATAGAATTATCTACAGAAGAACATAACTTTGATGGCCACAAGGGCAGGGGGGTGAGGGTTTATCATATATGAGATAGTTGATAGATGTTAGAAATTTTATTCATTTAGTATCACTGATTAATTAATTTTAAAAAAAGGATCATCAATTATCTAAAGAGCTGTCCCACAGACAAGAAAGAAAATTAACCATGTGTCTCTGCACGGAGCAAGCTATGACCTTTAAGAGACAAAACTCTTCTAACTACTCAAACACCTGAAATGGAGTTCTAGGCTCAGCAACCTGTCCACACGCTTGTTCAAACAGAGGGCGTGATGGTTCTCAGAGAACGATGGAACCTAGGTGGGCGGAGCCTGAGTGCAGTGTGCTTATTATCTCCCCCAGCTCTGAGGTGTCAGGAGCTGGACCTGACAGGTAGTAGGAAGAGGACAGGTTGACGGGAACATGGAAACCACTCAGTGTCAAGGAATAAAGAAAGAATGAGTGCGTGTTTATTTTTTAAACAAATAAGGTAATGGATCTTTAAAAATGATCTGGTTGCTTCTAATTGGAAACTCTTCACTGTTTTTCACATAGGCAAATTGTCGTTCCAGCTGAACTTGTTCTGCTGTGGCTCTCCGGGTGGCAGGTCCTTGAGAAGGCCCAGTGCCTCACTCAGACTAAGAGCAGCATGGGGCTTGAAGTGGTTTCCAGCCACCTTGAATCTACACAAGAACGTGCCAAGTCTTGTCTTCTAAGCACCTCTCCGGGTTGATGACCACCCAGAAAGGTGAAGCGCAGACAGACTCAAGGCCAGAAGCATCAGTCCACCACAACTGCTACTAATAATAAACCCTGGACCCGTTGTGGACGTCTATTTCCTCACGTAAACAACCAAGCTTTCTTTAGGCCTTCAATCCGTACTGCTGCTTTCCCTAAGACCCTGAAATGAACCCACCAGCATTTTCCATGAGTAATTGAGGAACGGTCCAAAGATGATCACTTCTGTTTGAACCATCTTGAGTGTGGGGGTGATCCAGTCCATAGTCCAGACTAAGAAAAATCGCACTGCCTGCCACGCTCCTCTCCTATCTCCTGGCTGAGATGTCCTCTTCTTACGAACAGTGGTCTCCCCCTACTGTCCCCCCAAATAATAAATGGCACCAATATAGCAAATCCTGTGGGTAAGACATGGAACTAGAAGTTTTCTGTGTTATTCTAAGGTGCTGTCAACTCAGTTCCAACTCACAGTGACCCTACGCATAACAAAACAAAACACTCCCTGTTCCTGCGCCATGCCGACAACCATTTTTATGCTTAAGCCCATTGTCACAGCCACTGTGTCAATCCATCTTGTTGAGGATCCTCCTCTTTGTCACTGACCCACTAGTGTACCAAGCATGATATCCTTCTCCAGGGGTTGATCTCTCTTGACAACATGTCCAAAGTATATAAGACTCAGTGTCACCAACTTTGCTTCCAAGTAGCTCTCTGGTTGTACTTCCTCCAGAACAGATCTTTATGCTATTTTGGCAGCCCATGATACGTTTAATAGTCTTCTCCAGCACCACAATGCAAAGGCATCAATTCTTCTTCCTTATTCCCTATCCAGTTTTTCCGTACACATGATGTAATTAAAAATGTTAGAGCTTGGATCAGGCATACCTTAGTCTTCAAGGCGACATCTCTACTTTTCAGCACTTTAAACAGATCCTTTACAGCAGCTTTTTCCAATGTGACATGTCTTTTGGTTTCTTGACTGCTGCTTCTGTGGGTGTTCATTGTGGACTCAAGCAAAATGGGATCCTCGCCAACCTCAATCTTTGCTCCATTTGCCATGATGTTGCTTACCAGTCCTGCTGTGAGGATTTTTGTTTTCTTAATGTTGAGGTGCAATCCATACTGAAGGCTGTGCTCTTTGACTTTCGTCAGTGTTTCAGATCCTCTTCACTTTCCATATTCGATTTCAGTTACTCAATGCAACATTTTACTGATGAGCAAACAAAGCATCAGAGTATTCCTGTAATCTACCCACAGTCACACAGCTAGTAAAGAGTTAAGGGAGAATTCAAACTACTTCATTTTCCCAGTGCTTGACTAAGTACTGAACTACCCTCCAAATTCCCTCTCTCACTCCAAATTTCTCCTCCTTGGAGAAAGTGGCTTCCTATTTCTTTAAGCAAAGGTCTACCTGACTTTAAGGTCAAAGTTTTTGCCTCATCTCTTAGTTGTCGTCAGCCTACCCAATTCTCCTAAGGAAACTAAGAAAGCTTATCCACCCCACCCCATTAAAGAAGGCAGTGGTGGTTCACCGATAGCATGCTCTCTTTCCATGCAGAAGACCCTGGTATGATTCCCAATCAACGCACCCCATGTGCAGCCAACATACAGGCTTGCATGCTGAAAGGATGCTGAATAGGCTTCAGTGCAGCTTCCAGACTAAGAAGAAAGGCCTGGTGATCTCCTTTTGGAAATCAGACAATGAAAACTCTGCGCATCATAACAGTTCCATCTACAAACAACCCTAGGGATGATACAGCACTGGGCATTGTTTCATTCTATTGTGCGTGGAGTCACTGTGAGTTAAGGGCCACCTCAAGGGTAGCTAGCAGCAACACCCTCAATACAAATATTAATTACCAGTTGAGAAATACACTCTACTTTCTTTCTTGACATCCCCTTGAGAAGACCATGTTTCTGGCAGACTAGTCTCTTTTCCAAAGAGTCTTGGTCCTTACATACACGTTAGCTTAGGGAGACCCTGATGAAGCCGTGGCTGGCTAGAGGTGTCCAGTGGCCATGCTGGTCAAAGCAGATGAGACTCACAAAAACTTGATGAGCCTAATGACTTGAGGGAAACTATTTTTAAAGGCGCATAAAGTGAAGGGAAACCCTGGTGGTGCAGTGGTTACGTGTTACAGCTGCTAACCAGAAAGTTGGCAGTTCAAATCCACCAGGTGCTCATTGGAAACTCTACAAGACAGTTCTACTCTGTCCTATAGGGTTGTTACAAATCAGAATTCACTCAAAAGCGGTGGGCAATGTGCCTGGGTTGACAGTTCCCAGGAACCTGTTCAGCATGGAAAGAAAGTTAATCACACTTCCAGAACTGCCCATGAAACGCTGGCACATGACCTCACTGCAAACACCCCATTCCCCGGGCCCCCCCTCGAAGCACAAGTTCCAATTCACCAAATGGCCACACCACCAGTCAGGCCCTGAATCACGCCTGTGACACACTTGTCAGCCGATCTCTCTGCAGAAAGCTCTCAGCAGTTAATTTCTGGCTAATTTATTATCCTTCAACTCAGACCTACAGCACCATTAGCTAGGAGCCTGACACGACTGAGTGAAATATTGTCTAATTTATTATCTTATTACTTCTCTAGAACAGGATCAATTAATTACCCATTAAAGTATTTCAGCTGCGGAGATTTATTAGGGCCCCTCTGCATTTTAACAGATGATTAGTTATACACGTTTGTTTGCTTGAAGAGCAGAGCCCAGCAAATGAATGGAAGCGACGGAGGGAAGGAGAGACGAGAGAGGGAGAGGGTGCAGCAGGAGGCAGCTAATGGATCTCCTCTGACTCTGTGGAAATGGAGCAGTCGGTGACAAGAATTATCGACTCATTCACTTGTGGTTTTGAGATAACCATATGTACGGGGGGAGAGAAGGGGGTGGAGAAAAACCCTCACTCAACTGCTTTTTCCATTCAATAAATTCGCTTCAGAATATATTGGATTGGGGTTTGATGGCTATTTCGTGTTTTGCAGAGTGCTGACACTGGTATGATTCAGTAATTATTGTTTCTTTTAAGTTATTGCTGTAATTTTGCTCTCTAAGATCCCAATCAATTTCTGCCTCTCAAGGGCACGCTTGAAAAGCGATATTTGAAAACAGCCCTCTGATAGATGGTACTGCTAGACACTGGCGGAGACAAATAGCCTAATCTGGCACAAATTAGCTTGGCTTCCACAGATAGTTTTATACAGCAATGTAAATTATATTGTCAGGCCTAGTCACTTTCCTGCTTAGAAGGCAGCTAACAAGCAACCATGGAGACATCACTGGGGCTGCCATGCGCTCCCTGGGCTGCTGCAAGCCATTTGTAAGGTGGCAGAGAGGACACAGAAATTGGCTCTGGGTAACAAAAGCAAGGCAGTCCAGCAGAAGTGAGCTAGAAAGAGGAGGCCACCCTGAGGCTCCGAACTCTCTGGGTCAGGACTGAACTAAACGACACGAGGGGGGGCCGTGAATGGTGTGATGGGCTGGTCCAACCCATGAGAGAGATGAGGGGGGAGACGCCGGCACTGTGTCTGGAGGGCTGGAGTGTGGGGCTGGAGGCAGGACAGGCATGCTCTCCTGGGAAGCTGCAACGGAGAAGTGGTGACCTGAACCCCAACTTTATTGCTGCCACAGGAGATATGGAGGGCCCAGGAGATGTGCTGAGCTGAGCTGGAGGGGAAGATGTGCTGAGTGGAGCTGAAGGCAAATATGCTGAGCAGAGGGGATCCGGCTGCTGTGCTGAGCATCCTGGGAAGGGCCTGGCAAGCTGCACTGACCAGCACAGGGCGCCTCCGGGGCTGTGGGGAGGCCACGAGCTAAAGGAGCGCTTACCTGTGCCTCCTCCACCTGCCCTGAAGTTGCCCTTCTGTGCTGGGCCTGGGGGTGGGGAATAGGGCAGGTGGTCCCTTATCTCAATTAGAACTTCTCTGCTTGGCAATGAGAATCCTCCAGAATCTGGCTTCACCAGCCTTAACCAACCATCGCCCCACGCTCCTCAGCAGCACCTTCTTCCTTCACTGTGCTCAGCAGCTGATTCCTCCTTCTTCCTTCTTTCTCTGACATCCAGAACGCTCTGCCCTCAACCACCACAGAAGTCCCCACCCCTCTCGACCTCTTCACCAGCTGTGCTCTTTCCATCTGCGCCCCATACTCTGCTCTAGGGCTGGTTGTGCAAGAGTGCCTTGCTGTCATTTGGTATCTGCCAAATCAAAGTCCAGTTCTGGGCTGTCCAAGCCTGAGCACCTGTGTGTTGGGATAAGCACTGGTCCCAGGGGCAGTAACCACTGCTAACCCAAGTATCCCTTAGAACTCTCCAGGCCAGGGGCCAGAGACTCCACTTCAAGAGCTCAGTAGGAAGAAGAGTCCATGGTGAGCTGGCACAGGGTAGTTTCAGAGGTAGCATAGGCAGTGGGTGTATAGAGACGGCACTAACACACCCAGGCTTCAGCCTGGATGGGCTACAGAGTAGGTGTGGTTTCTTACTGCACTACATGCTTCTAGCTGAGGGGATCCCTGGACCTGTGAGCGGTCACGGCCAGCACTGGGGTTTGGGGACCGCCCATGTAGTCCTTCATCCTCCTCCATCTAAGCCAGCGCAGAGGCTGCACTTGATGGCAAAGGCCCAGCCTCAGTGAATGAATGAAGTCTACATTTTCACTGACAGCAAAGGTATCTGTCAGGTCATCATGAATGAGGGCTGGTTGGACAGCAACTAATGACAGTGACAAAGACTCCCATCCGGAAGACTTCTGAAGAAAAGCAGCTTCTCTACAAACCTCCTGGACTCCTTGTCTGACAATGGTCCAAGAACACTGCCGCTTTTAAGAAAGATTTTGTTGTGAATTTAATCACACCTGCCCCCATCCGGTATTTCCAAAATACTCTTAACCAAATGATTTCACAGTTCTCCTTCCTAAAAATCTAAGCCTGTGGGCATGGAGTCGATTCCAACTCACGGAGACCCTCTAGGACAAAATAAAACCACTCCATAAAGTTTCCCAGAAGCACCTGGTAGATTTGAACGGCTGATCTTCTGGTTAGCAGCCTTGGCTCTTAACCACTACCTTACCAAGGTTTACTTCTCAACAACTCTGGAAGGGAGACTGGTATGATTATCTCTGCTTGGTTTATTGGAGAAATCAATGCCACATTCATAGGTGACAAAAATGCAACATTAGGCAGAACGGTGTCAACTCTTTTAATGTAGTCTGATAAAAACACTGCTGTCAAAGAGAAGAGCACTTTTATCGCTTTCTCTTACCACGGGATGGACAGCTCATGCCGAACGCTTCAGTTCACTTGCACTATCAAAAGCAACACTGTGATAAATAAGCACAAAAATATACGATAACTCAAACACAGTAGACATTTATTTCCCCTAGACACTAAGACCAAAACGGCATCCTGATGAGTAGGGTACTTCTCCCACCAGCGACTGAGGAGCCCAGCATCCTTCTATCTTGTGGCTCTGCCGTATTCAGCTTGTGGTCTGCAAGCTTTCTGTGCTCTTCTGCACCAAGCCTGGAAGCAAAGGACATGGAGGTATATACATTGGAATATTTTGGGTTCGTTTGTTTGTGTCTGCTTTTGTTGTAATGGGACAAACCTGGAAGCAGACCACATCACTTCTGCTTACATTAGATTGATAAGAACTAATGGATGCCTTCAGAAATGCAACCCTTGGCCGTGGCTGGGCAATTTCCAGCAACAACTCTGCACTATAAAAGATGACCAAGAACCTTTGATGATGAGCTGGTCATCTCTGCCACACAGTCTATCCCCACTTTACAGATGAGGAAACTGAGGTATAACATCTAACATCACACATAGCTAGTAAATGGCAGAAAAAGAATTTGAACCCACCTCTATCTTAGAGCAAGCCCGAAACTAAACCCACTGCTGTCAAGTTGATGTTGACTCATAGCAACCCTATAGAACAGAAAAGAAGTGCCCCATGGAGCTTCCAAAGAGTACCTGGTAGATTTCAACTGCCAACCTTTTGGTTAGGAGCCTGAGAAAAGTCTGTGCTTCTTCTACTCCTGGGTTCATTTGTTTGTGTCTGATTTTGTTGTAATGGGACAAACCTGGAAGCAGACCATGAAGCCAAGGACTGTGTCCTGTTTTATGTGTATACACTAGGCCTGATACAGTTCCTGAACATGTAATGCCTTTGCAACAAGTATCTATTAAACAGATGAATAGACAGATGAGTAAATGAACTGCTGTTGTTAGGTGCTGCTGAGTCAGTTCAGACTCACAGAGACCCTCCACCCCACCGTACAACAGAACAAAACACTGCCTGGTCCTGTGCTGTCCTCACAATTGTAGCTGTGCTTGAGCCCAGAGCTGCAGCCACTACGTCAATCCATCTCATTGAGGGTCTTCCTGTTTTTCACTGACTCTCTACTTTATCAACCACGGTGTCCTTGTTCAGGACTGGGCCCTCCTGAGAACATGTCCAAGGTATGTAGACGTAGTCTTGCCACCCTTGCTTCCAAGAAGCATTCTGGTTGTCCTTCTTTCAAGACAGATTTGCTCATTCTTTTGCTGGTCCATGAAGGCATTTCCCTACTTTGCCATCAAGAACTATAGTCGTAATCAAGGTGACCTCCAGGACAGGGACCAACAAGGAAAGTACATTTACTATTTATCTATTGGCTTTTTAGCTGTTACTCTTTGCTTTAACATACTTAGAACTTTTGACAATCTACTTAGAACAAATATTTTGCCTTTCTGTGTAAAATGTAAGAATTTTGCAAATATATAGGTCCATTTACTATCTCGCCCCATCTTTTATGTTGTAGTTGTCATATGAATTACAGCTACTACACTATAAATGCACAAGAAGTGTGATAATTTGTTTTAAATAGTCATAAGCATGTTAAAGAAACGGAGAGAAAAAAATAGTACTTTATATTTATCCAGATATTTACCATTTTTGATACTCTTTATTCCTTCCTGAAGATCTGCTGTTCCATCTGGTATTACTTCCCTCCAGCCTAAAGAGCTTCCTTTTAGCATTTGTTGCAGTGCAAGTCTGCTGGCAATGAAGTTGATGGATTCTTTCTTGTTTGTTTGCTTTTGTTTTTTGAGGTTTTGTTTTTTTGTTTTTTTGAGGTTTTTTTCTTTTAGAGGGGGGCGTTAAATCTAAAAATGTTTTTATTTTGCCTTCATTCTTGAAGGATATTTTCACTGGATATCAGTTCTGAGTTGACAAGGTTTTTTTCTTTGTTTTTGTTTTATCTTTCATCACTTTAAAGACGGCCTTTGATTGTTTTCTGGCTGCCATTGAATCATTGTCTCACTGTATGTAATATAACGTTTTTCTCCAGCTGCTTTCAAGATTTCCTCTTCATCTTTTTTTTTTTTTTAATCAATTTGACAATGATTGCCAAGGCATGGTTTTCTTCATATTTATCCTGCTTGGGATTTGCTGATATTTTTGAATTTAAACATTTACATCTTTCAACGACTTTGGAAAACTTGCTCATTAGTTCTTCAAATACTTTTTTTTATTCCATTCTGTCTCTCCTCTTTTGAGGGTCCAGTTATTATTGACTCACAATACCCAGGGTTCCTCTCTCTCTCTCTTTTTACTTTCTGTTCTTAAAATTAGATGACTTCAATTGATCTATCATCTGACTCTTTCCTCTGTCTTGTTAATTCAGTTTTAAGTGCATTGAAAGGACATTTTATTCAGATATTGCATTAATCATTTGTATTTAGCACTGTTTATATAGTTTCTACTTCTCCACTGAAATTTTCCAGTTTTCATTCATTTCAAACATATTTTCTCTTAGGTTAATGAGCATAGTTATAATTCTTACCTACTAATCAACTCGACAATGACAGGTTTTATTTTGTTTTTGTATTGGGCTTTTCTGTTTGTTTGTTTGTTTGTTTGTTTGTTTGTTTGTTTGTTTGTTTGTTTGTTTGTTTGTCTTAATTTAAACATTTGGATCAAATAGGGGCCAGTCTTCATTAATTGTGGGTTCTATGAAAACAGTTTACATTTTTCTAGTTCTTTGTATGCTAAACAGTTTCAGATTCTGTTCTGAACACTGTGAACGTTGTGGTAACTCTGAATTCTGTTACATTCCTCTGAAGAGTGTGACATCACTGTTGTTGTCACAGCAGGCAATGAAACTGTATAGACTCAAGATGCAAACTCTCTTAGGTGGCAGCTCAGTTATTTTTTCTCTCTTTAGCTGAGCTGCTAGAACACTGTCCCACACATGCTTGATTCATGTGAACCAGTGCTATGGGTGACATTTATAAATAGTAGTTGTCCTCTAGTCCTTCAACTCAAAACGGCTGCATATTTTCTATCACTGAGTACCTATTACATGCCAAGAATTGTGCTAGGTACTTCTCATTACCATGCTAGGTGCTAACCTTGAAACTAACTAAAAACTTTAAAAATAAAAACCTCAAATGAGTGAAATTGTTCCTCTCCTGGCCTTTTCAGTTTTGTAGACCTTTGAGGTGATTCTTATGAACCCAGTATTATGATCTTCCTTAGACGGGGAAGCACCTCCTATGGATAGAGGTGCTGTCTACCCAACACAGCAGGGAAAAACACATTGGCTGCTCTCCTAAAAAGGCAGAGCTTAGGTAAGTTGCTACCTGGTATGCACTGTACTCAAGAACACATTTAGATAGCTCAGATGGGATGGGGAGTGAAAATAAAATTTTGGATAGAGACATAGTTAAGACCCTCTCAAACCAATAATAAAGTCAGCAGCCCTTGGATTCTTTCTCTGCATAGGAAAGAGTCAAAGCAGGCATTATTCAATGTCTTGCATTTTAATCTAGTCCTGAGTTATCACGGTACTTCTTTTGCCAAGCCTGTCATTACAGGGTTCAAGATCCCTAAGAGGCATATGCAGATCTCCCATGCCCACACAGTTACTTAATGTGATCACTGAATTCTCTTGAAGGCAATATCTAGTCTACTGGCCAGATTCCAGTTCTCTTTTCCATAGCATAAGGTTTTATTGTTTCTGTTTTATTATTCCATAAATGTTGACTTACCTGTTGGTTTGCAAGCTTAGTAACAATGCCAGACCTACTAGTATAGCTGTTTATGCATTTTTTTCTGCAACAAATAATTATCTGATGCCTGTGTCAGGCATAGAAGCTAGAGATAGGCATAGTCTAGTTTCTTGTTCGCCAGCATGGGGTGACACGATGGACAGAGCTCTGGCTCTGAAGTCACTAGAGCTGGACTCAAGCTCTGGCTCCTTCATTGACTAGAGGGAAGAGCTTAGTTAAACCACTTAGCCTCCCTGACCTTCAACTTGCACATGTGTTAAGACCTAGTGATTACCAAAAACCCAAAACCCAGTGCCGTCTAGTCAGGTCCAACTCACAGCGCCCCTAGAGGTCAGAGTAGAACTGCACCATAGAGGCTCCAAGGAGCACCTGGCAGATTTGAACTGCCAACCTCTTTGGTTAGCAGACGTGGCACTTAACCCACTGTGCCACCTGGTGATGACTTCTGAAAACTCAGACAATGAAAATCCTGTGGAACACAGATCTCCTCTGACACACAGGGGGTTACTGTGAGTCAGAACCAATGTGACAGCAACCAGTTGGTTATTTCTCTGTTACTTAATTTTTTAGTTAGTGAGTTAGCCAGCCTGTTTGTGTATTTTAAGTGGGGATAATTTGTCTGACATTTCGACCTGGCAGAGTCTCATGAGGATCAAGCAAAGTTACATAAATAAATACATTAAATTATAAAATAGCATCTAAGTGTTAGCAATCACATATTAATAGTAGGTATTATGATTATGCATCATTTACACCTATTACTAATTGTTTTCATCACTATAGATTCCTAATCATGTTCATGGACAGAGGTTGTTGCTGCTATTCTAATACATAACCACACTAAGATTATACAAAGGCTTTTTAAATAATTTAAAGAAATTACTTAAAAATGGCATATTTTGCCAAATACTTCCATTTGATTTATTCAACAAATAAAGAAGTGAGTCGCCATCTTCCTGGAACTTACAATATAGTCAGAAATATAGATTCTAGCCATTCAATTATTGGCTCAATCAGCTTTATTCAAGAAGAATTACAAGGTGTTATAGAAAAATAAAATGAAGACAGGGTCTTGGCACAAAAGGGGAAGGCCTTGTTGGGAAAATTACCACTAAGCTAGGCTCTAAGGGATAAATAGGAGTCAGCCAAGCAAAGGGTGGAAGGAGAGAGGATACTCCAACAGACAGAAGAGTATGTTTGAAAGACCACCATCAAGGGATAGCATGGCTGACTTTAAGAGCTGACATAAATCCAGTATGTCAAGACCGGAGAGCACTAAGGTCAGAGAGGTGGGAGACAAACCTGGTGAGACCGGCAGGAGTCAGATCACACAGGGGCTTCTAGGGCACATTAGGAATTTGAGTTCATGAAAGCCTTTGAAGGATTTTAAGCAGGAGTGATACGGTCATATTTCCATTTTCCCAATGTTTAATTTTGGCAATGGAATGAGAAACAGATCTGAAGGAACAAGAGTAAGTGCAGGAAGGCCAGTTACAAACCTATTGCAATGACCCAAGGAAGAGATAACGGTGTCTCAGACTAAGGTGGCAACGATGAGATAAAGTGGCTGGATTTTAAAGATACATAAGAGGTATAGATGACCAGAGTTAGAGGTGGGTTGGATGCACGGCAGTAAGCCAATGCAGAATTCACGAATGACTTCAGGTTTCTGGTTTGAACAGCTTACGTGGATGGTGATGGTCACAGAGAGCCAGCTGTAGGTGGGGCAGGTTTGAGGGGAAGACCGTGATTTCTGTCTCAGAGATGACAAGTTTGTTGTGCTCATAGCAGAGACTTCTAACTGTCCTCTAGTACTCATCCTGGGGACTAGGAAGGGTGAAGAGAAAATACAAACAACTTTGACCTACCTAGCCAGTCAGATAAATTCTGTCCCAGTACCTTGAATATTTTGATAGACTTCCTTAATTTCTCATCATTTTATTATGGGCTTTTTCATCTTGCTTTTCACAGTAGAATGCCTCAAGTTTTTACTTGACACATGGCTGTCCAGGTAGTACCACGCTTCTTAGCTTAGCTGTCGACTAGGTATAACCACATGAGATGAACTTGCTGGGTAACTGTCTTGAAAAATAGCTACTTGCCCTCCACTTCCTCTTCCCCCTTTGCCCTAGCTGGAACACCTTGCACAATGTGAAAGAGGACAATACCCTAGATGGTGGCACGACAAGACAGAATAAACCTGAGTACCTGGATGACTGGATGATGCAGATCCACCTGTCCTCCCTGGAATGCACAGAAACTCTGGACTTTGGCATGGAGTGGAAAAAAACCTTCTATCTGCTTTGAGTCACTGTATTTTGTGTGTTTTTTGTTGTTGTTGTTGTTACAGCCAAGCACTCAAGTGGAAAGCAGAAAGTTGGCGAGTCTTGGGAGAGTTAGGACTCCTCAGCACACAAATAGCAATCAGAGCTTTGGCAAATAGCTAAGCTAGTAGGAAATAAGAAAGGGAACAAAATGAAGAAGAAAAGACTCAGAGTCCCAAGGACCCCAACATAAGGGTCAGGTACCAAACCCAACCTGATGAAACAAATTGAAAAGTGACCAAAACAGTGAGCAAAGCGCTGGAGAACATGACATCACAGAGGGGGTTGGCCAGATACTGGGCAGGATGGACACAAGGTGAGCGTCTGTTAGATTTGATGTCTTACAGCTTGCTGGTGACCTTCGTGAGCAGACTCAGTGGATGGAGGGGAGTAGAAGCCATTCCCCCTTTCCCAAGGGGACAGATGGGCATTTAAGGAATGAGCATAATAAGTCATTTGGAAAGCATGGCTGCAAAGAGAAAAGGGTAGCTACTAGGGAGTACAACAGAGATAACTTCTTTTAAGAAGAAAGAGACTTAGACATGTTTCAGGGCTAAACAATAAAGAAACTCCCCTCCTTCAAAATAATAATTATAATAGTAACAACAAGCAAACAAACAAACAAAAAAAAAAACAGTTGTCATCAAGTTGATTCCAACACATGGTGACCCTGTGTGCATCAGAGCAGAGCCAACTCCACAGGGATTTCAATGGCTGATGTATCAGATGTGAATCACCAGGCCTTTCCTCTGAGGCACTCGGGATGGGTGGATGCAAACTGTCAACCTTTCCATCAGCAGTCAAGAGCTCCACAGTCTGCGGTACCCCGGAAAAGGAAGTACATGAAAATAATTCCTGGTTCCAGGTAACAAGAAAGGGAAGAAGAGCATGACAATTTGGAGCTGAATGGTTAACCCAGTGGTTAAGAGCTAGGGCTGCTAACAAAAGGTCAGAAGTTCGAATTCACCAGACACTCTACGGGACAGTTCTACTCTGTCCTTGGTCACAATGAGTCAGAATTGACTCGACAGCTGCAGGTTTGGTTTGGGGGAGCTGAAGTGGAGGAAACGGCCACAGAAAGAAGGGAAAACATGGCTTCTATTCTACCAGGAGGAAAATGGTTTATCCAACCGCATGTCTGTTGCACTAACCTGAGTCCAGATTAACAATCCTTTTTTATCATCATGCTAGACAAACCAGTGACCAATTCAGTCAAGTGGGACTAGGAAGAGTGTTTTGGATAAACATTTATAAGAATGGTCTAACTTTTGCCAAGTTTCAAAGCCAGCCAAATCAGTGGATGGTAGATGCTGAAACTTATATATAACACATAATTGTTTTATTATATATATGCTAATATTGGTATACAAAATACATGCTAATATTGACTCAAAATTTGTAACAAGATCCCCTTGAAGGTGAGAATTTAATGCAATTTTTATTTCAACCCCCAGTACTAAGTGTCAACAAAGATTTCAATAGTCAATGAATTTAAAACTAGAATTAACACAGTGATTATTTGCATTACAAAGAAGTCACTACTAAGCCAGGAAAACAAACTCACTGCTACGGAGTCAACTCCAACTGATAGTGACCTTACCAGACAGTGCAGCAAAACTGCCCTCATAGAGTTTCCAAAGAGCACCCGGCCAATTTGAACTGTTGGCCCTTTGGTTAGCAGCTGTAGCATTTAACCACTACACCACCAGGGTTCCCCTAGGTGTCTCCAAAGAGCGAGAAGCTCTGGGGCATTTAGAATTTGAATATAAACTTACACTCAATTTTTTTTATACAAACACATTTAACTTACTGAATGATTACCATTAAATCTGGCTATTCACAAGGCCTTAGGGACACATCTAACAAGTAAAATTAAGAACCCAGATCCTTTCAGATTAGTGAGAGGCATAGCTGTTAGAGATGATAACAGAAGCAGAAACATTTCTGAAATTTCCAAAGGTGAAGGTGGGGTGGGAGGAAGAGTGGGGAAAGGTACCTGGAACCCTAACCTGCTACCCAGTTGGACCAACTTTGTCCTTGTGCTTCGGGTCCTTTTACTAGATTAACTGAACTTCTTATTATTCCATCAGTTGACAAAGTCCAGGGCCTACCCGTCTGTGTTGCCCCCTGGCCTGAGTATCTCTTTGAGGACAACAAGTGATTATGGGAAGGAAATACACAGCAATTGCACACTCTGGCTCCAGTTTTTACAAAGGCTCTAAAGCTCGGCCTACTAGGTCCTTGGTTTCTGAATTATGAGTTTCTTCACCCTCTTGCCCCCTGTCAGAAAAAGTAACTAAGACACTCCGAGAATTCCTGGAGAGCTGTGTTTCTCTCTTCTGGGTCACTGCAAATGACCCTCAAAAACATAGCTTGGACAACTTGGTTGCTTAGAAGCCCAGCCTTTGCCTGCCTTTGGGAACAGAACAGGCAAGGGACTGAAAGCACAGAAACAAAATTCTATAAAGAGATGGTCTTGTCCTACACCCTCATTGTGTTGATGAAGAGACTGTGACCTGAGACAGAGAAGCAATTTGCCCAAGGTCATGCAACTAAGCCGTGGGCATCACTTTTGAGACCAGCTTGACGTCATCAATTGCCATCGAGTGAATTCCAATTCATGGTGACCACTTGTGGATCAGAGTTGAACTGAGCTCCACAGGGCCTTCCATGGACAATTTTTAGAAGTAGATTGCCGGGACTTTCTTACTCTCAACCTCCAGCCTTTCAGTTGCAGCTAAGCTTAACTATTTGTATCACCCAGGGGTTTGGGGTTTTCTTTAAAGATGTCTACGTTAAAACATTATCCCCTTTTCAATTATTTGATCTCAACAAGTTCTCCTTTTGCTACCTGTGTCAGAGAGGAGAAAGTACACATGCCTGTCCACATGCTTTATTTTCTCCTTAGGTCAGGGATTTGGAGGAGCACAATCTGTCCCTCAGTGACATGTATTTTCCATTTTGGAGTCCTACTGATTTATGCAAAGTCCCCCAAGAGGTCAGCCCGCTGCCCCACTGTTGTCGAGCCATTTCTGACTCAACAGTGATCCTATGAGACAGAGTAGATCTGCCCCACAGAGTTTCCAAGGAACACCTGGTGGACTGGAACTGCCAGCCTTTTGGTTAGCAGCCATAGCACTTAGCCAAGAGGTCACGGAGATGTGAAAACCAGCTTTACTTAGGACACCAACTTTCTTCTGAGCATCTTCTGCTGGATCCTAAAAATTCATTCCCAAACATCTAACCTGTCTGCCTCCCTTTCCCATTTTGTAAATTGTCCACTCAACACAAGCCATCAAGATCTGGCCATTCCACTCAGTCCACAACCACAGTCCACAACCACAGCTTGGCGATGGCCAAGGAGTCAAGAGAATACTTACAAGTGGGCCTCTGGCCTTTGAAGCTGGAGTAACACCTCTAGGTTCCTTTTACATCTCTCAGGAGTTTGCACACGTATTTTAGACACGCACACACACACATGCGTGCACACACACACACACACACACACACACACACACACACACACAGCAGCCAAGCCAGGCAAAACGAGAAAAGAGCCCGAGCAGGAGAGGAGAAAATGTTCCTTTATATCTGCAAGCTGCCTCCAGCAAAAGCCTTCCTAAATACGATAGGTCAAATATATTGCTGCCATTACACTCTACAAGAAACACATTCCATAAAAACGAAGGTGCTGTAAATTATACAAATATGATGCTAACAAGCCAGGAAACACGCCACTAATGAGGTCAGCTACAGAACTCCCGCAGCGCTGCAAATCACGTGCCAATCCTGCCTACGAGGCACAAGAACCGCATTGGGTCAGCATTTTCCAAGTGTGTTTGTAACCTGCTGTTTGGTGGATGGTTACGCAGGTAGATAAAAAGCCTCCACAGCTCCCCCTGACACAGCACCTCCCCCCAACTTTGTTTATGTGCCAGGTACCCAAGTCACCTGAAAAGCATGCTCTGCATTAACGTACCTGACTATTATGCCCATTGTTCTCCTTTCGGAGTAGAGAATTAGCCACTCAGATGTGTAAATATTGGTTACAGTTTGGAAGCATGCAAGCTTTGTGTTTCTATCAGCCTCTTTCCTGGAGGAATTATGCATGCTGTTGGCACCAGGCTTTGTACACACTGTATTTGCTAAAGCTCTAAAAATCAAATAAACATGTTCTCAGCTCCTGAATTATTAGTCCATTCACCATCTTTCCCCGTTAGGGGGGGAAACAATAAACACTCTGAAATGTGGCATTTAGGAACTACAACAAGATTTCTACTTGGCATTTACAAGTTGGAGAACAATCGAAACACCCTTCCTGTGCCTTTATCAAGAGGCCTTCAGCACAGAGAGCCAAGACGCCTTTGAAATCACTTCTGACCTCTTGGCAAACAAGACCTGTCACCTAGGGTTGATGGGCTGGCTCCACTTCCGGGATGTCACATGTGGGAATTGGTGCTGCTCTCAGAGAAGAAGGCAGAAAGGTGGTCAAAAACCTAGGCATCAAAGAAACCCATCCCACCCAAATGTGGAGGTCAGAGCTGTATCTGCTGTGATGTATGCAGTTTCCCCCTCTAAGGGGATTCTGCATTCCTACTGCCTGTCCTAGGTTTAGACTAGATTAATAGACTGTCCTGGATTAATAGACTCCCAAGAAGAAGCTTAAGAGGAGTTGCTCAAAATGGTGAGATTCACTTATTATGCTGAAGATTCCCAAACCAGCAATCATTTAGAAGAAGAGAGAGCCACCCAGTTTTATAGACTAATTCCATGATTATTTCCACAATTTTTTTCCACGCTGGATCCGGGGCAATTAAGCCATTGAGGTGAGTGAATATGGAAGTGAGAAGTTTAATGTGAGGCACACAAAAGAACACAAGCAAATATTTAGCAAGCAAAAATAATCAGGAAAATATCTACTGTATCCCCCAATGTGAAGCAAGGTATTTACGGTGCAGCTTAAGCTTGGAGCCAAGACTAGGGGTCGGGGGTAGCATTTTTCTGCATTGCTTGGCCCAGCGCTAGTCTCAGACACCTGTTTGTGCTGTATGGTAAAGGTTTTATTGAGTCTGGGTGCTCCCTAGTCTAGTGTCCCTGCTGCGTATCTATTTGTATACACATTTCACAGGT
This sequence comes from Heterohyrax brucei, assembly GCA_028571685.1. Lineage (NCBI taxonomy): Eukaryota > Metazoa > Chordata > Mammalia > Hyracoidea > Procaviidae > Heterohyrax > Heterohyrax brucei. The sequence continues at coordinate 66,860,413 of CM053160.1, read as the reverse complement.
TTTGGAAATAACTTCAGCACATAAATGCCATTATTTCCAACAGAGTTGGTGTAAACCATATTTACTACTCAAACGCTCAGCTAAAAATCGAGCTGCAAAGAAACAGTCGCAGCAGCAGCAACAACTACAACGAAGAAATCAGTGACAGTTACAAACCACAACCACAAATCAAACAAATTCTCAAAGTGGCCTTGAGGTGGGAAGCAGAAAGCAGAGGCCAAGCAAGATGGCAGACTTCAGCAGCGCTCAACACATCAGAAAGAAAGTTGAAATAGTAATTTCCTGCTTGAAATTAAATACAGGCTGCCTGGAGAGGTGGCGAAGTGGTTAAGTGCTATGGCTTCTAACCAAAAGGTTGGCAATTCAAAACCACCAGGCACTCCTTGGAAACTCTACAGAGCCATTCTACTCTGTCCTATAGGGTCGTTACAACTCGGGCTTGATTCAATGGCAGCGGGTCTGGCATGGGGTGGGGGAGTTACTGAAAGAGTGGGAAAGGTATAGTGGGAAGGGACACGTGGAGGGAAGAGCTCATTTTTGTCTGATGATTATCAAATTCTTAACAGTCTACGTGGTCACGGACCCAGGCAAGGGAACCCCAGGGTCTGTGTGTACTGAAGCTGTCACTGGCACTCAACTACTAACACCCAGTGTTGTGCAAACAGGGATCATCACTGACATGTGATGGGCAGTACCCCGCTAACCAAGGTCTCTGCTTCCCTTGGAGAACAGTCTTCCTTACTAGTCTGATCAAGAAAAAGAAAGTCCTAACACCAAAGCCATAGCCACACTACAAGTTGGAATCCTTATTCCTTCATTTCTCCATTAAGCATTTACTAAGACCCTACTATGTGGTTGCAGAACTATGTGGGACATGATATCTAATAAGAGAATGCTGTCATTGTCTGCTGACGCAGAATAAGCCCCAGCTCATGGCAACCCTATGCACAATGGAACAAAACATTGTTGGGTCCTCTGCCATCCCCGTAATGGATTGTAGATCAAACTGTTACAATTCACAGCATTTTTGGTGGCTGATTTTTGGAAATCCTGGTGACTCAGTGGTTAAGTACTATGGCTGCTAAACAAAAGGTCAGCAGTTCAAATCTTCCAGGCAATCCTCGATAACTCTATGGGGCAGTTCTACTCTGTCCTACACGGTTGCTATGAGTTGGAACCAAACTTGACAGTAGTGTATTTGGTTTGGATTTTTTCAGGAATAGATTGCCAGACCTTTCTTTCTAGTCCATCTTTGCCTAGAAGTTTCCAGAGAAACCTGTTCAGCATCATAGCAACTCACAAGCCTCCACTGCGCTTGAGGTGCATCAACTGGGAGTCCAACCTAGGTCTACCACTGACACATCGACATCCCCACAGTTCACGGAATACAGAACATTTAGTAATAAAATGATAGTTACCTAGGAAAATGACGGTAGCTTAAGGGGGCAGGGGGAAGCAATATGTGATTGATTACCAAGGTAGAGATATGGGTGATAAGGCCTGACCCTTTTCCAAGTCAAGAGAGAGGCATAGACCAGAATGATCCAGGAAGACCTTGGGGAGGAAGTGAAGCTTGACGGGCAGACAGGACTAGGCTGGGCAGAACCAAGAGCTCAGTGGCATCAAAGCTGGAGAGTTATATGGGGTAGAGGCCAGGCGGTAGGTGAAGCACGGTGTGTTTGGGAAGTCTAAAGTGGGCCTTTTGACTGATATGGAGATTTGTACAGGGGAATAGAGATAGATAAGGTTAGAAAGGCTGTTTGTTTCTATTGAACATTAACCAAGTTAATGGTGGTAGCAGAAAGTTATCTGCAACGAACACAATACAGCCTTCCATAAAAGGGTAATCCATGTTCACGTCTTCAGAATACGTTTATGTAGCCAGACTGGGCAGACGCAGGAGTGGGCCTGGGCTGTGAGAGAGAAGATGCTGGCTGTCTGCGGGCCTTAGGTACACACAAGGGTACGTGTCTCATGGGGTCTTTAGGCCACCTCCCTCCTGGAAAGCCTTGACCTTTCTATCAGTTACTAACAAGCCTGTACTTCCTCAGGCAAAGCATGGTGGGAGCAAGGGGTGGGTGGTGGCCAGCACTGGAGACAGACAGATGCTGCTCTTCCAGGCCAGGCAGGAGGCCCTTGAACTCTGCGGGAAGGTCGGCTGTTTATAATGAGGCTGAGTTGAGAATCACCATAACCCAGAGCAGACAAAGTGTGAAATATGCATTTTTCTCTTTCATTTTACACCGTTTTTACGAGACCTCTGTGTCGATGCAGCAAGCAAAGCCCTTGGCTCCAACCCTGCGGGGTTGGCAGATTTATTACTGAATTAAAAAAAGAAAAGAAAAAGAAAACAGTTCAGCTGTCTGGCCAGGTAGAAGGGATTATCTCCACTTGAAAGAACCAGACAAAGAGCGACTTGCACCGGCAGAGAGAAGGCCCGTGTTCTCCCCGAAGCTGTGTGCCCTCCGTGGCAGGCAAGATCACCTACTAATTCCTAAAATTTTTCTTAATGCCACCGCCAGCCTGGCTCCATGAACCAAACTGTCCTCTCCCAGACTCTCGGTGGCTCTCTTTATGGCAAACCCCCTCAAGGCCCACGCCACCAAGGAAAGATCACCCACCTGATACCAGACAAACAATGCTTTCGCCAGCCACCTAACAGGGCAGCCCACACCCAGAGAACACTAAGGCACCTGGGAAAGCTGACTCTCCTGCTGCAAAACCTCGCCAGAGGCCCGGGCTCCAAGAGACACACCAAGTCAAGAACACCTGTTCTCGAACTTTCCGCTGCACAGGATTCAGCCAGGGCTCAGGCTGGCCTTGGTTCGAGTACCTAATTCCATTTTCACGAATAGAAAGTCTACAAAGGCCACCACAAATAGATCCTTGCAGTTTACAAAATGTGACTTCACTGACGTGATCTCCTCTGATGCACTGCCCCTTTAACAGACTTTTACTGGGCAAGTAAAGGAGATTAAGACATAGTCCTTTCCCTTAGGGTGCTCACCGCACCAAGCTGCCTTTCACAGCCCCCACTCAGGAAGTATTACTGTTATGTCTATTAGATGGTTGAGGAAACTGAGGTTCAAGGAAAATATCCTAGCCAAGGCCACAGAGTCACTGCAGGGAATGTCTGCACCTGGGAATCAGTTCATCCCAACCCACATGCCATGGGCGCCTCAACTCTACACCCTCCGCGGGCTCTCTAGAGGTCCTGCTTGCTGTCCTCACCTCACCTGGCCAGTCTCCCACTCAGTTCTGTTCTCCAGTGAGCTGTGCTGCTCCTGATCTTCAGGGAAGTCCACGGTCGTGCAGAGAGCAAGTAGAAAACAGGCTTTCATGCTTCAGATCCACCACCCTCTGTTTTCCAGTACCAGGACCATTAAAAACCAAACCAGATCCACTGCCATTAAGTTGATTCCAACCTATACCGACCCTATAGGACAGAGTAAATCTGCTCCACAGAGTTTCCAAGGAGCACCTGGCATATTTCAACTGCTGACCTTTTGTTTAGCTGATGTAGCAATTATCCACACAGGATTTCTACTAGAACCTATTTCTTGATTTCTCATGCCTGCAGTGGTCACAGATAGCTCGTTGGCCCTTCTTACCTCTCACTGAAACTGCTAGTCCCCTAGCTCTTGCCTGCCCCCTAGACATAGAGATCCAGATCTCCCTAGCCAGACCTTCTTTCCAAACCCACCTCCGTACCAAAAACTAAACCCCACTACAGTTGAGCTGATGCCGACTCATAGCGACCCTATAAGACAGAGTAGAACTGCCCCATAGAGTTTCCAAGGAGCGCCTAGCAGATTTGAACTGCCAACCTTTTGGTTAGCAGCCATAGCACTTAACCACGATATTACCAGGGATTCCAATCCCACCTCAATACGGCACCTTTAAGCCCTTGTGTCTCTTCCTATCCACCCAGCCCTGCAGGCCTGCTTTGCCTGCATTCCCCCACTGTGGGTCCCCCTTTCTGACCTCAGCACTCCCCTCTCTGTCTGACATCCCTCTCTTCACTCCACCCCCTAAAGAAACAGGGAATTTGTGTTTACGAAGTGCCATATGGAGGAAGAGAGCCAAGTCTTTCCCCTCTGCAAGAAGAAAGCAATTTTAATTGAAAAAAACGAAATTGCAGATTACACGCAAATCTTTGTTGGCAAATTTCAATTATCGCCAAATTAAATGCATAGCTAAGCTAAGCATCTTCAGGACACTCCATTAAATATCTTTCCAGGATGTGTCCACAGCAATCAGTGACAGCATGATAGGTGTCCTCTGCAAAACAAGCCCCTGGAAGAATGGCATGGAGCTTGGACACCAGCTGTCTGGTGGCCTGTCACCTGGACCTTATTATGCAAGACTATCTTGGTTGTGAAGTGGCCATGGCCACAGAAGGCAGGAAAAGAGAACAGTCCAAACTGGGTTTCCCTTTCGGCTTCCTGACTTGCAAAAGGAAAAAATCAGGTAATTCTCTGGTAAAAATAGTATTTAAAACTTAGTTTGTCTTTCTTTGTTAATTTACAAATGAGAAAACTAAGGTTCTGTGCACACCTGGATCAAGCACATGCAGCAGGTTGTAGGGTATTTTTGTTCTGTGATCATCTGGTCAATCCCAGGGAACAGGGTCTGTGTTCTGCTGGGGTCTGGAATAATGAAACTGTTTTTACTCTGCTGGTATTTTATTAGTATACTGTTTTTATTGGGGGCTGTGTTGAGTATTTTACTTCAGTACAGCTCATCACACATCTACTGAGTGCTTCCTGTGACTCTATTGCCATCAACTTGATTATGACTCATAGTTACTCCATGGGACAGAGAAGAAGTGCCCCATAGCATTCCCAAAGCATAGCTGGTGAATTCAAACTGCCAGCCTTCTGGTTAGCAGCCTCCGCTCTAAACCACTGCATCACCAGGGCTCCAATGGATGTTTTCAAAGCACCCAAACCCTAACCATTCTTCATTCCCCACCACCAAGTCATTGGTCATCTCCACTAAGCCCTGCACCTGGCTGTGAGAGTGGATGTCATGAACACCAAAGCTAAGACTATAGTTTTAGAATGGTGTCTCCAACCAGGTTGTAAATGTCTTAAGGCAAGTCCTGGGATCATCGGTCTATTCATCGCTACACTCTGAGTCCAGTGCACTTTAGAACCAACCAAGACACCAAATCCATTGCCGTTGCATCAATTTTGACTCACGGGACCCCTTGCATTAGCTCCGAACTGCTCCTAGAGGTTTTCTTGGCTACAATCTTTATGGAAGCATATCACCAGGCCTTTCCTCCATGGTGCCACTGGGTGAATTTGAATTGCCAACCTTCATGTTGCTAGAGAAATATAAGCCATCTGGACCCTCCAGAACCTTCTGAACATCCCTCCAGAAAACCACTTGTCACCAAATCAGTTCTGACTCATGGTGGCACCACCTGTATGAGTAGAACTGCGTTCCATAGTCTTTTCAGTGGCTAATTTTTTGGAAGTAGATTGCCAAGTCTTTCTTCCAAGGCTTATCTAGGTGGAGCTGAACCCTCCCAACTTTTGGTTAGTAGCCAAGTGCTTAAACGTTTGTGCCACCCAGTGTCCTCTAGAGTCTCCTTTAGCATTCACTCATTGAAAATAATAATTTTTTTTAAGTGATAATGCCATAATACCACAGTTGTTGCTGTTCAAAAAAATGTGATGCTATACGCAGGATGGTGTAATGGGTTAAGTGCTACCACTGCTGACCACAAGGTCGGCAGTTCAAAACCACCAGGCGCTCCTTGAATACTCTGGGGGTCAGTTCTACCCTGGTCTCTAGGGTCGCCACGAGTCGGATCCAACTTGACAGCAGTTGGCTTTTGGCATACACAGGAAATTTTACCCTGAATTCAGAAGCAGCACTCCCAGCTGCCTTTCATCCATGCAGGAAGTTCTCTTATCACTCACTAGGAGATTATTTCACTGTCATCCAATACCCAGTTTGTCAGAATGCAGTCAGGAGGACTTGTTTAAGCACCAGTCATGCCCATCACAGTATCTGCCTCAGCCTGGGACAGCGCTGCTCTCGCTGGTGCCAGACCCCAGAACTGTCTGCACTCCTGCGGCTTAGGGGACAGCGCGCAAGGAGGGTGTGATTTTGCAGATTCATCCCTGAAGAGGCAATTGAAGCCAAACAGGTCGGTGAGCTGGAACAGTCGTGATATCTAGCATTCCCATCCTCAGGCTTTGATGAGAAAGCCAGGAAGAGTCTGACAGGCCCAGGCTGGTGGAGAGAAAGTCCCTCTCAGCAGGGTCTCTCACTCGGGCTCCGCCTCTGCAGAGCATGTGGGTTCTCGTGGCCTTATCTGCCAGATGGCTCCTGGATGATTTATTAGGTGCAGAAAGCTCACTGATAAATTTTACTGCAAGTCCTCAGCAGAAGACTGGGGTAGCAACAGCCCGGCGCAGGCAGCTTTAATGGAAAATGCCGTCACCAAAGAGCAAAGCATTATTTATGACTGTCTGTAATGCCGTTCGGGGGAAATTCATCATCGCCTCCCTGCTCCTCGCAAGCAGGGACAGCAGCTCTGGGAGGGGGCCGGGCTGAGGGCGGAGGCGCGGGACAGGTGGGGAACAGTCAGAACTTCTCTGGGAACCTGCCAGGGGAGAGCAAGGCCATATTTTCCCTGGGTGACCTCACTCCCCTTGTCAGGCGCTGACCTACAGGTTCCCTCTCCACTGCCCCCCTCCATCCTCTCTTCACAGCGGGCCCCCAGCCTCACCCACACCAGAACAGAGAGAGGAGAGAGGAGACAGAAAAAAGAACAGTGTTTCCTTGCTCTCTGTGTGGAGGGCAGACTCTCACCATCTGCCCGGTTGAGGGCAGTCCTGCCCAGAAACACAGCTCTAGAGCGAATGACCTCCCAGTTTCCCATTTAGCTCAGACTGAGAAAGGGGACATTTCCCAAGTACTGAGGAAAGTGATGGAAAACCTGGTGGCATAGTGGTTAAGTGCTATGTCTGCTAACCAAAAGGTCAGCAGTTCAAAACCACCAAACTCTTTGGGGCAGTTCTACTCCTGCCTATGAGATCACTATGAGTTGGAATCGTCTCAGTGGCAGTGAGTCTGAGGAAACCGATGTCTAGAGAAACAGCTACTCATCTAAGGTCACCCCACAGTCCAGGCAGGAGCTCATGAGGCTGGAGTCCCCACCTGGGCCTGAAGCTTCTTCTTCCTGATTCAGTGTGGCGTTATAGTGCAGCCCTCTATTCGAGGTCTCTTGTGCCTTTGATTAGACAGAGGCATTCAGGGGAAGCCTGCCCTTGCGCACCCCTCTCCGCTGACAGACTTAAGACACACTAGGATCAGAGCCCCATGTGCTCTTAGACATCTGTCACCATGCCGGTATTCATAGCATTTCCAAGCAGCTCGTCCCCACATGGGCATCAATCAGCACAGGATCATGGAAAGAGCACTGGATTAAGAGTCAGGAGGGGTGGGTTCCAATGGGCAGCCACTGCAAACATTCTTTGAGAGTCCACCACGAGCCAAGCTGGATTTCATCATTAACACCGTGATTTAACCTGAGACATTCACTTTACTTCTGCACGCCTTGGTGGTCTGGGGAGTAGGGAAAAGTGAAGTCTGCACATTCTAACCTACACAACTTCTAAGTGAATGGAAGCATGGCTAAAAAAAGAAGCATTCAACTGGGAACCAACAGATCTCAGCTCTAAGGAAGAAGGGAATAATTTGTGTCAGTTGTGTTTTCTATGTTGAGAATGATGTTACGATGTTTCCGCTGTGTTGTCTCCTTTAAACACCTTCACAGTGGTTCTAGGGGGTGGGTTTTACTAGTATATTCACCATATAAATTTAAAAACTTAACATCAACTCTTTGACTAACTGATTGGGTGTCCTAGGCACCTTCACTTTCAGGGTCTCTTCACAACTGAAATGAACGGATTGGGTTAGATGCTGAAGGGGACAGCCCCTTTGGCTTCAAAGCCCTGTGAATCACACAGGTGTGCTGTGGCCCAGCAGCCCAGGGAGTTCTGGCTCACCAAAGGGGTGAGGGTGGGACCTCCAAAGGAAAGGTCAGCAATTCCAAGAGCAACAAGCTATGTGTGAAGGAGGCCACTGGCATTTCTGCTGGAAGGTCTGGAATTCAAATTCACTTCAGCAGGGAATAATGAAGAATATGTGCTAACCACTGACTGTGAATGTCTCCTGAGGACAGAAGAGTCTCAACAACTTCAAGCTCAGAAAGCAGGTGGCCGAAGAGTCAGGGGGAAGGCAGAAGGCTGGTCTCCAGAGTCGTCTACTCTCTGACCTTCCTGACGCAGTAAGGACATTGCCAACTGTGCTGTACCCAGTCTCCCTTGTAGCTCTCCAGTTAGCGTTTCGTGCAGGATCATAACATTTTAGATCAAGAAGAAAAATTTTATGGCTTCTTTTCCAACCAATTTGGATGGAAACAAAGATCCAGAGCAGTAAAATGACTTGCCCAAGAGTTAGTCTGTGGCACAGCTACTTACAAACTAAATCTCCTGACCACTGACCAGAGCTCTCCCCGGCACTGAAAGGTCGGACAGCCTGGTGGGCACTAGACAAATCCTTCTCTCAACAGAGTACCCAGAATACTCTGTACCAAAGGGACATCCAGGTTGATCCATGGAGGGAAGGATACATGTGTGACAACCACACAGATTGCTCCTTTTCCTTTTATTTTAAATGACAACTGTAAGGAACAGTCTTTTAACTTTTCAGTTTGTAGATTCAGGACACCAGCCTAAGAACAATCCTAAAATACTTAACAAGTTTTATTCATACAAAAGTAGATGATCAAGTGCTAACCCTGATGAATTGTGTCCAAGCCAATGGGAATGCTGCAGTTTAAGAGACTGCCATGTACTATATTTACTGAGAGCCCTCCTCAGCCTGACCAGAGGTTTGCAAAGCAGAGGGTCGTTCTGCTCTTTGACTTCAGCAGTCATAAAACAGCAGAGTTCTTGAAGACATCAGTTGGAGTGTTGCCGATGTTGCGCCAGCTATCAAATCAGTTCCAAAACCACATATACAACAGAATAGAGAATATACTACGCCTAGTCTTGTGCCATCCTCCAGTTGTGGCTATGTTTGAGCACATTTTTGTGGCTACCATGTCAAGCCATTTCATTGCGGATCTTTCTCTCTCTCATGGACTCTCTCCTTTCCCAAGTGTGATGCCCTTCTCCAGATAGTGATTCCTCCTCATGATGTGTCCAAATTACCTAACACAAAGTCCTGCCACCCGGGCTTCTAAGGAGCATTCTGACTGCATTTCTTCCAAGAGAGATTATTGGAGTGCAGTAAAGAAGAATGAAAGATTTTGAGTTATTTCTGGGTCTACAACTCATGTCTACATCCTGCATCACTCAAGGCAAGTTACTTAATGTTACTCAGACTCAGGTTCCTCATATACAATAATAACTTCTTTGTAGGATTATTTTAAGGACTGCATTAGATAATTTGTCTCTAGTCTTAGTGGGTGTCCACATAGAATAGATGCACAGTATATGGCATTTCTTATTAACTCTGTAGCTTTCAGAAAGTCAAGTGGATTCAGACATTGACTCTACAGCCAGAAATGTCAGCATACTCTGTCTTCTTGATCAAAATAAACTTCATTATTCTCTCTCAGTTCCTCTTGAAACCAAGCCCATGCGATAATATGATGCATGATAATCCAGATCCGTTCTAAAAATTGATCTCAATAAGGAGATTCATGCTCTCAATTCATGCTGATCCAAGTGACCAGTCCCTTTGGAAATGGCAACTTCCTTTCCTAACTTTCAGATGACTATGGTTTTTGCAGTGCCTGGGACACCACAGGATGTAAGGCAGTTTAGCTGTGAGGGATGAATATATATTCTCTTTTTTTTTCCTTTTGTTTTATTTTGTTTGGGGTTTTTTGGGTTTTTGTTTTTTGTTTCCTGGTTTTGTTTTTTTTTGCGTGTGTGTGTGTTTTTCCACCATCCAAGACATAGACAAGGCCAAAAGCATTTCCACCATTTAAGTCACTAGCTCCCAAACTCATGGTCAGGGGCTGATTTTAAGAATACCACAGAAGAGTCACTTGGGGTATTTCATAAAAATCCTGATTTCCAGGACACATAGCCAGAATTTCTGATTTAGACTGAAATGAGGCCCAGGAACCCGTGTAAAAAACATAGGAAAGATTCAGATGTTCATTTGTGTTGAGAACTGTTCATCTAAGTCACCTGCTTACTCTTCATTTATGTCTTACTATATTTGTTTGCCTGCATGTGCATTTACACCATTAAATCCCAAGGAGGTTGAAAGAAATGCCTTTATCCTGGTCTCACAGCCCCATCAACAACTTCCACTTTATATTTTGAGATTCTCACCACGCTACACTTTATGGAATTTCTCCCAACTTTCAGCAAGTCCTTTGGTTTCATAAAAATGCTTAGTATTTAAGATAGTAGTGCCTTTTAAGACTTCAAAACAGAAAATGACAACCAGAGGAGTCATCTGGTGTAATGCACTAACTGATTGGTGAGGGCTGCCTACAACGCCAGTGGGCGCTCTGCATAGAGTCTCATCAGAGGGGGAAAGTATGCTGCATTCAATTAGTGATGTCTGGCCTGGGCACAATCAAGAGAAAACCAGCAAGCTGCTGGTTCTGTACAGATTCCATTTAAAATATATTGCCAGTGAAGAAGGAAGAGTATTCAAAAGTGATGGAGAAGTGACATTTACATTGGAAGTTCCCTTTCATGCTTCAGGTGAGAGCTTCTTTTCTACATTTGTCCTTTTCTTGCTAAAGTGAAGATGCCGTTGGGAACCTGTGACTCTTGGTCCCAATAAAGTAAGAAATAAATTGAAACAAGATGACAAAATGCTAAGAGGTACTGGATGCTGTAGAAGGGTAGACACTTAGTTTCTCATTGCACACTGGGGATGCTGGTTTTTGTCATCCATCCCTGTATCTGCACATCAATGGCTGACTGCCACACAAACAAAGGACCTCTCTAGGTATCACGTTTCCCATCACTCTGCCTTCACTTAAATGATCCTTTCCATCTGAATATTCTTCCCCATCTTCTAGTGTGTTCTCATTGCACTATGACCAATCACTGACGGTCCAAATCAAGACCTATATCCCAACAAAAGACTTGAGGAAGTCTCCCATTTCCAGTTAGAATTAGCCTCCCATAAGGCTCAGTGACTTCACGAAAGCATGCCTTCCCAACTCCTTTGTTACCCTAATTAACTGTGAGTTTGTCTGCCTCTCCCCTTAAACAGGGAGTCCCAGGAGAGGCAGGACTGAATGGGAATCACTGTCACAACCTCACAGCACTAGAAACAATGAGTTACCCCCGGTAAATACTCAACTAACTTAAGCTGAAAAGGCATCCAGGCTTTCTTCGGTTTTGTTTCATAAAACCAGGAAAGAAAATCATGCATGGGAGTTGTTATAGAGTGATTTGGGTCCCACCAAAAAATATGTGTAGCAATTTGGCTGGGTCGTGACTCCCAGTATTGTGATTGGCCTCTCTTTGGTGATTTTCCTATGAGGTAAATCCTAATCTCTGCCTGTGGTTAATAGATAGGATTATGTTAGAGAGGACTAGGGTGGGACTGCAAAACCTTTACTAAGGGAGTTTTCCTGGAGCTTGGCTTGTACCATCTTTTCTCCTTTTATCCTACAAGCGATGAAAGGAAAGGGAACAAAGCAGAGTGGGTGAACCTCATATCATCAAGATAGCAGCAGTGAGAGCAAAGCGTGTCCTTCAGACCTGAGGTTCCTGTGCCAAGATGCTCTCAGACCAAAGAAAGACTGATGCAACACAAAGATCTTCCTCCAGAGACGACAGAGTGAATGAATGAGTGCATTCCCTGGAGCCAGCACCTGCAATCCGGACTTCTAGCCTATTGGACTGTGTGAGAAAAAAACTTTTCTTTGTTACAGCCATCTGATTGTGGTATTTCTGTTATAGCACAACCAGATCACTGAGACAGGAGTGAAGGCCCAAAGGAAGGTCGTCTTTGTGTTTTGCATTCCCCCTGGTATCTTAACGGCACTTGGCTTGGCTGGCTGGTATCTTTGTGTGCAGGGAAGCCTGCATGAGAAAATGCCCCAGCGGCTGCCCCTCCAAGATGCCTTCTGATATTTTAGACGATGCAGAACAGCGTCAGATCAGACAGCAGCTGAAGACCTGTTCAAGGAGTTTCGTCTCTGGGAAGACTCTCACGGCCCTGTGGGGTGTGTGGCTGTGCTGTAGAGCCTAACCAGCAGGGATTAGCAAGTGGCTAATGACACACTCAGAGGACAGTGCTGGCCTGGAGATGTGGTCACTGGTCATTTCCTTCTCTGGGCCCCAGGAAGAGCAGAGTGACCAGATGGCCATGCATGCAGCCCACAGCACCCCTCCCATGCCTAGAGGAATCAAAGCAGCTGGGCTTTCATGCATAGCAATATTTGCTGCCATCAGGTTGCCCCAGCCTCTAATCCAGTCCTAGTATTCTTTGTCTCCTTCCCCAGGCTCATGGGTGGGCAGGTCAGGGAGGCAGGAGTGGGTGAGAGGCTGGAGGTTACCAATAAATTAGGATTGTCACTGTGACATCAGCAGTCACTTTAGAGATGGCATTTGCCAGCTAGCCCTCCAAAAGCTGTTAACTTCCTCCTGGGCATTGTGCCCATAGTGTGAGCACTGTCCCCAAGTGAGCTGGGTCCATAAACAGTGGTACCAGGGCCAACCAGTAGGGTGTCCCACGGAACAGATAACCAGGGAGATAGAAAGAATAATGCTCACACACATAACTTGACTTTTTCCCTAAAACTCTCTTCTTGTAGCATTCTGGGATTGTGAAGTTCACAGGCATCACGTGATTGTAGAGTCCACGTTCTTCATTTCACAGATCAGGAAATGGGCATGCAAAATGATTTGCTCCACAGCCCCTAGCTGGTTAGTGGCAGAGATGGGCATGTAGCCTCAGTCGTCTCTTCTCCAAGCAGTATAACTTCTAATGAAAGCTTCAAACTACAGGAAACTTTGGCCATGAAGTTTGACTCGATATGGTTGCTGTTGTTAAATGCCATTGAGTCAATCCCCACTTCTAGCAGCCGTATGTGACACAGAATTACCTCTTGGTTTGTAACCTTCATGGAAGCACATTGCCAGGTCTTCCTACTATCAGAGAACCCACTGCGTGGGTTCAAACTCTCCACTTTTCTACTAGCAGCCAAGCACTTAAAACAATATGAGTAAAATATATATATATGATTTCTGGGAAAACATTAATTAAGGTGATCAACCTATCCAAACGTTGGTCTCTATTTTTCTTTTAATTTTCAATTGGGCCAGCCAACCAAGCCAAGTGCTGTCCAGTCAGATCCGACAGACAGCACAATTTAAAAGAATGGGTGGAATCAACAACTGTGGGATACCTGTATCTGTGTCCAGTCGGTTGTGCCAGGCACATCTTTACACGTTATCATGTTTAGTCTTCACAAAAATGCAGAACAGAAGTCTTAATACTCCTTATTTTATAAATGAGGAAGTAAAGCCTCAGTAATGTTAGGAGTCTGGCTCAAGACACAAAGCTAGTAAGTGGTTGAATCAGGATTCAAACTTACATCTTCTGATTCTCATGCCAGTGTCTTGCCCTGTCCCGTTCCACCTTACTTGTAGAGACGTTGGCCTCTTTGTGTCTTCCTGTAAACCATGTCTCATATGCCAAAGGAAGGCCAGGGCAAGAGTGCAAGCCAGGACCCATGTAGTCATGGTGATTCCCAAGGGTCCTTCTTCACAGCGTCATCCCCATGGCAGATGCCCTTTGTCAGACCCTGAACCAAGTCTGCTGTTGTCTCCAGTCTCTAGGTGACTATAAATTAGATCAACTGTAAATTATACTAGACTTTTGTGTATAAAAAAAAAAACAGAAACCAGTTGATGTCAAGTCAAGTCAAACACTTGGTGACCCCACATGTGTCAGAGCAGAACTGTGCTCTTTTTCAGTGGTCAATTTTTCAGAAGTGGACAGCCAGACTTTCTTTCCAGTGGCCTCTGTGTGGACTCGAACCTTCAACCTTTTGGTTAGCAGGAAGCATATTAATCATCTGTGCCACTCAGGGATGCCAACTAAAAAAACCCAAGCAATCCCACTGTCATGGAGTTGATGCCGACTCATAGCAACCCTAGAGGTCAGAGTGGAAGCACTCCATAGCAGCACCTGGTGGATTTGAACTGCCAGCCTTCTGGTTAGTAGCTGTAGTGCTTGACCACTACTCTACCAAGATTTCTAAGGGACCCCAAGAGATATATTTAAGGGAAAAAAAACTGCCATCGAGTCAATTCTGACTCATAAGAACCCTATAGGACAGAGTAGAACTGCCCCATAGAGTTTCCAAGAAGCACCCGGCAGATGTGAACTATTGACCTTTTGCTTAGCGGAAGTAGTCCCTATAACCACATGCAACCAGGGTTTCCAAAATACCTGGAGAAGAGGAACATGTGGCAGGTGGGGACAGAGGGGCATGCTCCTGGCCATTTCCAAAAAGGGAGCTTTACTTACAAAGCCACAGAGAGGACTGTACACAGCGTTAGTTCTAATGAGGCCCCTGCCTTCCCTGCAAGGACACTCTGAGGACAAATGGGGCAATATACCTAAAGTGTTTTCAGAGCTGTCTAAGTGCTGCATAAACACAAGAATGGAGCAGCTGATGGGTGACAATGGTAACGATGGTGACGATAAGACTGTAACCATGGCCATAATTTAAGGGAATATTTAAAATGAGAAAGCCAAGCCAAGTGCCATCCAGTCAGATCCAAATCCCACCAAAATCAATCCACAGAACTTTATTTGGAAGAGTCGCTGCTTATAAAACTGGGATGGGAATGCGAACTCTAGGGAAATAAGGATAATTTTCTTCTATTAAAAGGCTCATTGGATCCATTTCCAAAGTACAGCTCTGTTCTTTGTGGGCTTTTTGCCACTCAGTGCAACAAGCTCCCCATAAGAAGATGAAACAGTCCCTGCTGGCTGCTGAAACCCTGGGTTTGGGTCATACAATGGGCTTGTGTTTCCAGACCTATTCCAGCTATTTCCACTTTCTGAGAGGGCTAGAATCCATACAACCCCAAAAAGGCTGAAACTAATAGCTTTTAATATTTTTCCCCCTTCCTCTTCTCTCCATCTTCCCCCCTTATAAGCAGCAGCTCCATAGCTGGAGTGTAGAGCCATTAAGAATGGAATCACAATAAGCTGGTGACTCCCATATCAGAGTTGGGTCAGGTTACACTCCGCAGATAAACTGACTCAGGTATGAAAACTCTACACGGGATGCACATGGTTTGCCCGCTGCCGTAGCTATCCGAATGCTCCTCGTGTGGTATGGGTCTGCTCCCTGTTTGCTCAGATTAACTTGTTAGGTGATAGAGGATGTTGTTACTGTTAAGTGCCATTGAGTCGATTCCAATGCATAGCAACCTTATGTACAGCAGAATGACACACTGCCCAGTCCCGGGCCATGCTCACAATCGTTGCTGTGCTTGAGCCCCTTGTTGCAGCCACTGTGTCAACTCATCTCTTCGAGGATCTTCCCTCTTTTCCGCTGACACTCTACTTTACCGAGCACAGTGTCCTTCTCTAGGGATTGATGCCTCCTGACAACATGTCCAAAGTAGGTAAGAAGCACTCTCACCATTCTTGCTTCTAAGGAACACCCAGGCTGTACTTCTCCCAGAACAGATCTGTTTGTTCTTTTGGTGGTCCATGGTACATTCAATGTTCTTCTCCAACACCACAATTCAAAGGCATCAGTTCTTCTTTTGTGAGGCTGAGAAGATTAAAAAACCTCAGACTAGGAAGAAACAGCAGAGTTAGGAAGAAATACAATCAATGGAAACAGATTCCCAAGAAGTACGAGGTAATAAAGGACAGGGCAAAGAAAGAACAGAATCCCGTCCCAAACCCAGCTGGCGACTGGATCTCCTGGATCCCCTTCTTCAGACCTGGTGATGGGTGGTGGGGGTGAACTAGCTCTTCTAATGCCATTTCACGACTGGAATTTTGAAAGCCCTCCGTACCATGAGCGCCATCATGAGAGAAAGAGACAATCGCCAACAGCACTTTTCAACTTGTTCATCTTGTGGAACCAGCACATACATTCTCTGAATTTGAATTCTTGGACACATCTTTCCCAATGTGAAGAAGTAAACTTCCAGGCCAGCCAGGGATTGAAATGGGCTTCCAAAAAGATGGCATCACCACTGCTTTCCTTAAAAGGCACACTTGTCACAGCCAGAAAGCAGGACAAAGAGGGCATATGGAGAGAGGCTAGGCTGTTCACACTGGAGTGTCCATGCCCTGGGGTTGACACAGCTGCAGGCTAGGAGTCACCCAGGTTGGTCCTAGGATGAACACAGGGCAGTTTCCTGCACACGGATGAGCCGTACCATGACAGGTAAATCTGAGGGTCCCCATGCAGACTCTCAGTGTGGTGGCACTCAGTGTGCCATCTCCTGACCTTCTCAGCAAGAAAGAGAGAACTTCTAGGGTATCTATCCTCAGTTACCTCAGTGATTCAGCTCAAGAGTCAGTGAAATACAGTTGCCATTTGCATAGCTTCTCAGAAAGAAAACAAAGACCGACAGCTCACCTCCTGCTTTTCTAATCCGACACTCCAAAGTGGACTGAGACAGGAAATGTTTGTATCTATGTGTTTTTCCTGATACTAACTCAAAACACTGTTTTTATATTAAAATACAGATACGCTATGCTATAGCACACAAAACATGAATGAACTGTGAAGATTAAACTTCAAACTTTTCACACGTGCTCTGAAATGCTTCAGGCCTTGGCATTTCTGGGAGCCTGTGTCCATTCCCTTCCATCCTCACTTAAGTGTAAAGGATAAAGAAGCTCCCCTCCGAAGTGGGGTTTCCTCTTGGCTGGTCTACTCTCTTAGCTAAGGAATTTAATTTAGTCATCTGTAGATGAAGCTATCAGGATGATACACTTTCTATGTGCCTTCATAGTCTTAAAATCCTTTGAGTCTGGACATATTCCATAAAAACATTCTTTGGGAACTTTTCTTCCGAAAGTTTTCAAGGAAAAAAAGATAACGTATGTTGTCAGGAAAACAGAATTCTTAACTTCCAAAAGTCTCTTCATGGTGGTGGTGATGGGTGCCATTGAGTTGAGTCCAACTGACAGTGATTCTACATGACAGAGCAGAATTGTCCCATAGGGTCACTTTGGCTGTGATACTTATGGGAGCAAATAGCCTGCTCCTTCTCCCACTGAGCCACCAGCTGGGCTTATACCCTCATCCTTTGGGTTAGCATCTAAGCAAGTGACCACTATGCTACCAGCAGCTACCAGGGCTCCTAAAGTCTCTTGGTCCTACTAATCTATTGTGTTTCCCTTGCCCTGTGCCAGGCTTTCTTTACCTAAAAGGGTGTAGTATGTGTTAGCTCCTTTCCCATCTCTTCTTCCTTTTCCTGTTCGCCTTCATCTAAAGAATGCTTCTTACTTACCTTTAGGCCATCCCAGCAAGGAACCAAAATTTGCTTCTACAAGAAAATGAGGCCATTCTCTCTCCAGCAGGAGCATCACAGCAAACCAAATTCTTTTCAGGTGACCTTACCTATCCCTCTATATCCCCACACACTCCATCCTTCCTGTGAGGACCCTGCCACCTTACTGTATACTCCACATGCCCCTACCAGTAAATCTAGAACTCCTGAGTCCATCTTGGAGGGAGAGAGACAGGAAATCACTGGTCATGCTGGCTTCAAGTTTCAATCAGAAGCATAGCTTCGAGACCAGATCGTCGAAGAGAATCCTTCCATCTCACAACCAGGCAGAGGGAAAGGGATCTGCAGTTTGCAAATGCTGCTAAGGCTCCATGACTCAGCATGATACCGGGTGATGCATCGGGTTTCCATAGCACTGGGTACTTCCCTAAACGCCTTGTCTGATCTAAAAACACATGCAGCCATATTCCAAGGCCACTTCATCTCTATTGATTCAGCTCTATACCGGGGTGGTAATTTGGCCTTTGACTAATCGACAGACTCCGGGGCAGTCTGGATTTGCAGATTAAAGCATGACCTAAGTATCATCCTCAGTTAGATTCACTAGGATTCTAAACAATTCAAGTCATTCTCAAGGTGAGCAGCGGCTGTTGGACCCAAGATTTCCGGCCTCAGAGATGATTTTAAGCAAAGGAGGGGAAAGCTTTAAAAAGTGTGCTACTGACCTTCTCCACAATGCTCAGATTCACTGCAAATTGCTTTGTAGATGGCTGGTGCAAGAGGAATTTGGTCCCATTTCCTAGGCTCTCAGATGAACGCTGCTACGATTTCTTCTTGAGACCTAATACTAGAAGTGTGAGGTGCTAAAACCTTTCTGTGGAGTGTCATCTTCTCTCCTGGGAACTTAATTGTTTTCAATATAGTTCTTGAACCAGAGGTATCAATATATTCAACCATGTCCACAAAGTATATATCTATGTGATTCCATGGTCCACGATGAGGAGAGAGAAAGAGATTAGGTTATTAAAAGAGCTCTTATTCACTCATTTATTTGAGATATTCTCATGGAGCTCATATTATCTGCAGGCATTGCAGCCTAGACCTCTTTGCCTGGCTTTATTGGTCATTTTTTGCTGTTGTAAAGCACAGTGAGTGGAGAAATACCAAAATTCAGTACACACGGCTTCAGCTGGGCTGCAGCAACGCAGAAAAAACAAAAAGAAGAATTCTGCATTTCCCAGAGACTGCCCCTCAATTCTGGTAGAGTAGCGTTTAAATGCTATGTCTGCTAAGCAAAAGGTGGGCAGTTCAAATCTACCAGGTGCTCCTTGGAAACTCTGTGGGGCAGTTTTGCTCTGACCTGTAGGGTCACTGTGAGTCAGAATAGACTCAATGCCAAAGGTTTGTTTCTGTTTTTGTTTTACCCCTTCCATTCAAGGACTTTCAGAAATCATTTTGACTTTACTTGGCTTCTCTTCCCCACTGATTTTAGACCGCAGTACCAACCTGAAATGTGAGTCCAGAATGCATTCCTATTTATAAGTCACCCCAGGATGAAAATACTAGTGCAGCACCCCCATCTCCTGCCACTCTTTGCCCACCTCCCACCCCCTCCACAAGGTACCCATGAAGACTGTGTGGGAGCCTGTCGACTCATCTCATTAAACATCAGCAGTAAAATTCATTTTAAATACTTAGCGCCTGATACTTGTTAGTAGTTACCATCAAGTCAGGTCTCACTGAGACTAAGACTAAAAAACATTGCTGCTAAATTGACTCCAACTCATAATGACCCTATAGATCAGAGTAAAACTCCCTATAGGGTTTCCAAGGAGTGGCTGGTATATTTGAACTGGCGACTTTTGAGTTAACAGCCAATCTCTAAACCAGTGTGCCACCAGGGCTCCAGTACTGGTACACTACACCAGAAAGAATGAACCCATTGTCATCGAGTCCATTCCAACTCATAGCAACCCCACAGAACAGAGTAGAACTGCCCCATAGAGTTTCCAAGGAAGAAATCCACCTGGTGGATTTGGACACTGGTGGATTTGGTTAACAGCCATAGCACTTAATCATTAAGCCACCAGGGTGTCCACTAGTACAGTAATAACTAGTCATAGTCATAGTTAGGATGGAGGCTCTGGATGAGTAAACCATTAACACACTCAGTTGCTAACTGAAAGGTTGGAGGTTCAAGTCCACCCACCAGTACCTCTGAAGAAAGACTTGGTGACATACTTTCAAACATTCAGCCATCGAAAATCCTATGGAACGCAATTCTCCTCTGACAGACACGGAGTTTTCATGAGCTGGAGTTGACCACAGCTGGTTTCCCAGTTGAGATAACTACTGCCTTTTGATACAGGTACCCTTATGCGAGACAACTTCACACTCTTTCCATTTGCCCTTGTCTCACCAGAGAAGAGTTTTCATCTCTTCTGGCTGTAAAATGACCCAGAGTCGTGCTTTTTCTCCCCTCTCATGCCACAACACATAAGTCTAGGAGACAACTTAGGGACAAGTTTATCCATTTTCAGCTGAAAGTTGAGTTGCTCCTCTACCCTCCACTATCCTCTGTTGGGATATTTTCTGCGTCAGTCTTCTCCTCTGCCCAATGGCTCTCAGGACGAACATCATCCGTGAGAAGACCCGGGGAGGGGAATTGTACTATCAGAGAAATGACTGAATACCACAAATGAGATTGTGCTTTGGTGAATATTTAACAGAGGAGAATACTGAGACCCAAACAGGGGGAAGAAGTCACCCAGGTCATGGAGCTTTCCCAGAAGTAGGAAGCCCCACCTCCATTTCCTGATTTCCAGATCTTACCCCATGTAATTGCTTCCTTTGGTACACAAACACCTACTAGTCCCACACTCTACCCTGGACTAAGAGTCCAGGGAGCAGGTGGAGCGTTATGCCCTGTGGGAAGAGGGGTGATGCTTTTGAACCATGATCAGAGCCCTCCGCCACCTGAAAGACCTGGCTCCATGTGCCTCTCGGTCCCCGTGTCTCCTCGAAGGCTCCCACACAGCATGTGTGTAACTCAGAGCCACAAGACACTGAAATGCTAAGTGAAGAGCAATTAACTTTTGCTTCTGAAAACCCACTTTAGCTTTCCATAACTCTTTAGGGGCCATTTCAGCTAAGCCAAACCTCCCGCACATTCTCCCCCAGCAATAAATTACCTTCCTGGCTTTAATTAGCTGCTGGAGCGGAAAACGGGCTGGGTGCTGACGTGGCTGTTTTCCCCACAGGTCCCATTCTGTCACACAGACTCCAGGAGAATGGCAGCTGTGGGGAGCACCTGGGCCATCTGAGAGGGAACATGGTCTGCGATGGACTCCTTCCTTACCTATCCGCAGGACATGAGGGGGACATCCAGTCCCAGCTTTGTCTCAGCTAAATCTTAAAGTAGATGAAAGTAGTTGGAGGGGCCTTAGTCTACTTCAGCCCCCTTTGACCCATCTGTCGTGTACCCCCAGACCCTTGCTCTCTCTCTCTAGTCTCTCCTTCCTGTAAACTGCCCCCCACACACATTCACACCCACCAACTTCCTCACATCCAATATCTTTATCTCCCTTACCATTCTTGCTAAGGGAGAAATGACTGACAGAGCTTAATACATAAGCTCTCCCAGGAGAATTTGTTGCCTAATTGTGAGCTAAGCTTGCATCCAAATGAATAAATTTCAAAGCATGAGATTTTAGTTACATCCTGTGGACCGAAATGGCGCTGGCTTGGAAAGAAGAAAGTAAAACATAATAATAATAAATACTCTTACAGCATCTCCAGCATTATTTTACCCCCAAGATGAGAATTTATAATACACCTGACCCCTACCACTAATGAGCAGCGTGGCCCTCAGCAAATTTCTTCCAGCCTCTGGCCCAGTTGTCTGTTACATCAGAAAGCTGTGGGAGACAGATCCAAGTTTCCCCATGGGCCCTCCCATGCGTTGATTCCTGATCATGTGTGCGTGTGTGTGCGCGGGTGCGTGTGTGAGAGTGTGGGGGGTAAACAGGGAAGACACATCCTAAACCCCTCAATCCATCCTCAGCTTCATGCTTGCCTCCTGCATTCATGTGAAGTCTGTGCCATCTGGAAGAAGGAGCTGTGTCACAGGGCTTTCCTTCCAGTTAATCATCCTTGCCCTGCAGACCGCCACCCATGTGGCACCCGTGGAGCCCCTAGCCAGGGGACCCGGCTGCACCCACACACTCCAAACTCCATCCCCAGAAGCCGCGTCCCTGACCAGAGACGGCCTGTGAAACCAGTCAGCCTTCTCTCTGTAGAAGATGCTTGTGTTAACAGCCTCTTCTCCTGAAGGCCAGCGGGTCCCCACTTCCACCTCCTCTGGCCAGCAATAACCTTTCACAGCCCAATTACCTACAGACTGCTTTTTCCTTCCCTTTCTTTCTTGGGGGAGAAAAATAATTCCAAACATGGAAGGCCCACCGTCAGGCTGTCCTGCCTATCTCTGCTTGTCGGAGGCCAGTGACAGGCCAGCCCAGCACAGGCCTCTCTCTGATTAAGGGTGTGAGCACGTGGCACACCGAGCTCGGAGCCGGGAGCCCCAGCAAATCGCTGCTGTGATTTCCCCGCGCGCCTCCCCAATTAACAGGCTGCCTGTCAGAGCAGGAGGAGACGCCAGCGGCAGCAGCCCCGTCAGGGCCTGGACCTGCTGGTGTCGGGCTGTCACAGCCGCCAGACACAGCCGTCGCACCCCCTCCTCGCTTGCTGGCACCCGCCCCCGCCATCGCTATCTTCCCAGCCTGTCACATCCCCACGCAGTGAGTGAGCAAGTGAGCAGTCGGCTCAGCCCAAGGAGAGCACAGGGGCTGGTCTGCACTGGTGTCACTCCCCCTGCCCTGGCGGTCCTGCTGCCAAGTTGAGGCGGTGTCCACCTCGGCCTTCTCTGTCCTCCTCAGTTAGTGATTCCCCCCTGCGAATCTGGAGCAGAGGAACCCAGAGAGAAAGCAGGACCTCTGGACAGTTGGCACTTTGGGAACCCCAGGAAATCAGCAACAGAGGCCTGCTCTCACTGGAGACATCTGACAGGCCCATTGGGGTCAAATCACAGCTGGGTTTCCCGACACAACCACCTCACTCAGCGCTCTCTTCCTCCTTTCCCTGGTCTGCATCTATGATTCTGAGTGCACTCAGTCTCAACTCCTGCCCTCAACAGGATCCCACACCAAAAAACCAAACCCACTACCCTTCAGTTGAGGCCAACTCACAGCAACCCTATAGGACAGAGTAGAACTGCCCCATAGAGTTTCCGAGGAGCACCTGGCGGATTCGAACACCCAACCTTCTGGTTAGCAGCTGTTGTGTTTGACCACTACACCATACTTTTCCTAAGTAATGAAATGAATGGCTCCAGGTCCCTTGACCTCCTGCAGATCTGAGCCTCCCTTCAGGTCCAGCACCAAGCCTAAACAGCTGAATGGTGTTGGCTTTAAGACCTCTCACGGGAGAAGAAAACTTGCCCATCCATGCTTTTCCTAAACCAGGGGGTGCCTTCTACACGGACAAAAAATATGAACCATGACCTTTGGATTTCAGTACTGTAGGGACCCCCACTGTGTCACCCAAGCTAGCAACCAATACTTACGTGCAGCATTGTTGACTTGGTATCCTCACGAAGCACCTCTGTGTTTCCACATGGAGTCTAAAAGGAAATCTACTTATCTTCTCCTTACATAATCTGGAAGAAAATAATCTACTCTCCCTGGAATCGATTCATGGTTTTAGCCATACCCAAGGAAGGCTGGAAGGGAGTAGGTGTGCCAGACATGAAAATGAGTGAATCATTCAAGATTCTTCAAAGTCAAAGTCAATGTGAAAGTGCAGAGGACAGAAAGCAGATAATGTTAACAAAAGACAGGTGAGGGTAAGAATGATAAATGAGGTCAGGTTCAAAAACTCCTAAAGGGCAGGAATTATATCTTACTGGTCTTTCTATTCCTAACATTGGAAACTCTGGTGGCATAGTGGTTAAGATCTATAACTGCTAACCCAAAGCTCAGCTGTTCAAATCCACCAGGTGCTCCTTGGAAACCATGATGCAGGTCTACTCAGCCCTACAGGGTTGCTATTGGTGGAAATCAACTTGACAGCAATGGGTTTGTGTTTTGTTTTTTTATTACTAATGTCAAGGATAGTGACTGGCCACCATGAGCCATCAATAAACATTTATTGAATGAAGGAGGAACAGGAACCAGGTTATATGC
The DNA here is from genome assembly GCA_028571685.1 of Heterohyrax brucei. Classification (NCBI taxonomy): domain Eukaryota; kingdom Metazoa; phylum Chordata; class Mammalia; order Hyracoidea; family Procaviidae; genus Heterohyrax; species Heterohyrax brucei. Next base: position 66,836,658 of record CM053160.1, on the reverse strand, counting down.
TGGCTGTCTGACAGGACCAGAAAGAATGTACATCCACAATAATCGCTTTAGGCACAAGCCCAACTACTATCACCCCCTGTGGACTGCCCTATAAAGAAAGAGGGCAAAGAAGACACTGAGAAAAGGGACTAAGAGGAAAGTAGTGAGAGAGCACAGCTAGATCATCAACTCCAGCAACATGTCACTTCTCTCCATCTTATACCAGGGACTCTGGCATTTAGCACAATGTTGAAACAGCTCTAGAATACCACCTTATTTCAGAATTTGCAAAACTGGGACTAAACAGGGGAAGAGAGGGAGGAAAGAGGGAGGCAGGAAAAGAGAAAAGGAGAGGAAGAGAAGGAAGGAAAGCAAGTGGCTGGCATGATATGCTCCAGACAAGTCACTAAGTGACAGGAGAACTTACAAATACATAATCTTTTATTTGCAAGTGGGGACATCCTCCCTTGTAAAGGGGAATGTAATGTTATGGAGATGCAGGTGAACAGAAACTAAACGCCAGCTCTTAACCATGGCAGAGAAGATGACACATCCAATTCATTAATTATGATCCAATTTATGCTTGCACTGTGAAGGATAATCTTTGCCATCAAAGAGATGCCCTTCCCTTATTAAAGCCATTGAGACTCTCAGGAAGTGCTCAAGGGTTTGAAATTCTCTATTTGAATTTCACACATGCTTTCCGACTGCTGGGACCAAAACTCAATCAACACTTGCTAGTGCTTCAAGCCACAGGGGTCTTCACTCCTTTATGGCAGATCCACAGAGAGGACCTGGTTGGACAAGTTGCTAATTTGTTCTTGTGTGTGTGTGTGTGTGTGTCTATAACACATACATAAACCTATGTCATTTTTCAGATGGAGTTGAGGTAGGAATAAAAGGATCCAGGCCAAGTTGGAGAAGGGAACTGTTATCCTCATGCCTCTCAAATGTCCAAAGCCTGAGTGAAGTCCAACTGCACAAGAGTGGAATCCACGTCCTTACTTTCATCTCAAAGTCAAAGCCACATGAACCCACTGCCTAGAGAGCAAGCCTCTGTTTTAACTCTGGACCCAGGCCTTCGGTCCATGCCCAGAAGGGGGCTGAATTAGAAAACAGGACCCAGAAGTTATTTCTCTTTCCTTCTTCAGCAGGGACTTGACACTGATTTGCATCTCCTATCCCTGTGCCATGCTCTAGGAAACTCTAATGAAACAGTGGGTAAGTGCTACATCTGCTATGCAGAAGGTTGGCTGTTCAAATCTGCCAAATGTGCTCCTTGGAAACCCTGTGGAGCAGGGTTGCTATGAGTCAGAATTAACTCAGCAGCACTGGGTTTGATTTTTTAGATCATGCTCTAGGATTAAAGCTGAGCCAAAGAAAGTCATCGGACTTTCTGACTCTCTGTGCTAAGTGCTCACTGATTGCGTGTGAATGAGGTTGATGGGGTAGAATGGAATGGAATGAAGTGAAACAGATGGATATAGTTTGGAAAAACCCAAGTGCTATCCTAGCGGATCTTTTCTGATGCATTTTCACTGGAAACAGAGAGGTTTCCATAAACCCCACAGCATAGACTATAGGCCCAGTAAGGTTTTTTTAAAAAAGCACTGCTGTTGAGTCAATTCCAACTCATAATGACTCTATAGGACAGAGTAGAACAGCTCCCATAGAGTTTCCAAGGAGCACCTGGTAGATTTGAACTACTGACCTTTTGGAAGCCCTGGTGTAGTGGATAAGAGCTACAGCTGCTAACCAAAAGTTTAGCAGTTCAAATCGGCCAGGTGCTCCTTGGAAATGCTATGGAGGAGTTCTACTCTGTCCTTTAGGGATGCTATGCATCAAAATCAACTTATTTGGGATAGCAGCTGTATCACTTAACCATTATGCCACCAGAGTTCTCAAGTAAGGTTTAACTGCCTTGAAATGGAATTTTCATGTGTAGCTGAAGATAACAATAACAATATTGAATTTGTTCACAATCTAATGAGGTGTTATTATTATCCCCGTTTTATATATGAGGAAACTCTGGCCCAGAGAGGTTAAGTAACTTGCTGAAAATCACACAGCTAGCAAGGGGCAGAAACACAACTCCAAGTTAATCCTCTGTGGATGAGCTAAGCGCAGGCAGGCAGGAGGCCCCAACCTCTGTGTGGAATATTGTTGGTTCCCGCACATCTTTCCAATCCGGAAGGACCTGGGAGAGATAATAATGCAGCAACGTCATCTTGAATTTCTGACACCAGGGTTTCCTTCCTGGGATTTCTCTTGCTTCAGTATCAAGCATATGAGTGGTCCCTGCAACTGTACCTCAAGGGCGGATACAACTGCATTTAACAGATGGGAAAGCTGAAGCCCAGGAGATGTGAGACAGCAAGGAGTGTGTGGTGAAACCCAGATTATGACTCAGGTCTCCTGGCCCCAGGCCTCCACTTGCTCCCACGTCCCAGGGCACAGCTCTACGCCCCCTCCATAGAGCCACACCTGTGTTCTGACAGCCCTGAGGGATAAACGACAGCCCTAGACTTCAGGGACCAAGCCCTTCAGATAGAGTTCTTGACACCAGATGCCTATGGAGTGAGCAGGCAGGGTGAGAGGGTAAGTGCTGGGGGAATAAAGGACAAGGCCTTTCCAAAAATAGAGTGAGAGAAAACCAGGAGAGCAGGCAGTGTGCCTCAGAGAGGAGAGGCAGGCCCAAAGTTACAGGGAGAGGATGTCAGCAGCCATACCAATCATCAGACCCGGTAGGGGTGTGACAGGAGGAGGAGCCCCAAATATTGCCTCCAGAGATGGTCTGCCTGGGATCACTAACCCTCCCCTTGTTGCACCTTAGCTGTAAATTAGTCTTCCCACGCAGCATCCAGATTCCCTCCTCCTCACTTCACGGTTTAGCCTCAGAGGTGATTTCTAAAGAGATTTCTCTGCCTATGCTGTTGCTGTGCAATCTTTTTTTTTTTTTCATTCTTTCCTCCAACTCCCATTGAGGCTTCTGTCTGAAATTCTCTGCATAGGAAGAAGTGAGACACATAATTTGTCTCCTAGTGCATGCAGATTCCAAAACAGAAACTCTGGCCTCACAGGGTCTCCTGGTCTATCAGGTTCCCTAGTCAAAATCCTCCCTCACAGACCAACCCAAACACCCACTGCACCTTGGGCACGGTAAGAAACGGATCCCAACATCACTGCCTGTCTTACTCATCCAGCGCCGCTCCAACGAATACTAAAAGTGGACGGCTTTAAAAAGAGAAATTTTATTCTGTCACAATCCAGTAGGCTAGAAGTCCAAATTCAGGGTGTCAGCTCCAGAAGAAGGCTTTGTCTGTTGGCTCTGGAGGAAGGTCCTTGTCATCACTCTCCCCCTGGACTGGGAGCTCCTGAGGTGCAGAGACCGCAGATCCTTTCCAAAGGACATGCTCTGTTTCTGGCTCTGCTGCTTTCTGGAGGGTACAAGGTCCCCAACTCTCTGCTGGCTTCCATTTCCTTTATATCCCAAAATGTTGCCTTGAGGCACATTACAATCTTACACACTGAGTCCTGCAGCGCCACCAACACAACCGCTGCCCACTTTTCCTCCGTAACACCATAGAGGCAGGATTTAGAGTTTACAATAAGGAGGAGCATCTCAGGAATCATGGCCTAGCCAAATGGCTACACATATTTTTGTGGGGACACAATTCAGTCCACGACACAGCCTTTAAGAGATGGACAGTCTACTGAACTAGGAGTTTTTATTCAGCCACAACAAACTCAGACAGACCACCACCGTTCTGTGCCTCAGTTCCCCCTCTGAGTCCTATGACAAATCACGCTATCATCTCTCATTAGGGCCAATGGCAAGAACTACCACTCTTGTAAGGGATGACGATAGCAAGCATTGAGCACTTACTCTGTGCCAGGCACTGGGCACAAGGTTTTAAATATTCCTGATGTCCCTAATTTCTGGAGAGGTACTGTTAACTCCATACGGAAATCACAGCTCAGAAAAACCAAGCAAATTGGCCACAATCTCTCCAATAAGGGCAGAGATGGGATTTAAAATCACACCTTCCAGAAAGCAATGGAATCGCCCTGAGTAGAGTGGAGAGTTGAATCACAATAATAATTGAATAAACTGTCAGGGCCAATTTTCACAGCTTTTACTGAACTCATGTACACACACACAAAAAAGCAATGTTTAGATTGATAGTATAAAAGGGGACAACCCCTTTGGAGAAAAACATGGCAAAATCGATCAAAATTTTAAATACACAAATCCTATGTGCCCAAAATTTCATTTATATGAATTTATCTAACTGTACAAGGATGCTTACTGAAGCAGTGTCTGTAATTGGAAAACCTGGAATCAACCTAGATGTCCATTAATAGGTAACAGGTTAAATAAACTGGTTTTCACATCAAATTAACTACCAACACTACGCATGCGTGTGTTAGAAGTGTGGGAACTACAATAGATGCCTGCCCTGAAACTTCTTCAGTGAAAAATGCAAGTTGCAGTACTGTATGTCTAACACGCTCTTAAAAAGCCAATACCATCAAGTCTATTCTGACCTATAGTGGCCTTACAGGTCACAGTAGAACTACCCCATAGAGCACCTGGTGGATTTGAACTGCTCACCTTTTGGTTAGCAGAGGTAACAATGAACCACTTCTGTTTAAAAAGCATTTCATACATACCATGACATCCATATACACATTTCAAACATCTGAAAGACAAACACTAATCTATTAGCAATTGTGGATCATCATGGTCTGGTGACATTGTGGATGTATAGCAGCTGACAACGGCAATGACAGTGACCTCTGAGGAAGAGATAGAGCACAGGGGATTTTCTGAGTTACTTGGTTTGCTTTTTCTCTCTCTCTCTCTCTCTCTCTCTTTCAGATTTTAAGGATTTAGGCCATTGTGGTGGCATCAGAACACAAACCAATTCAACAATTTTGACCTGAGCAGTTCAGTGACACCAGGTACATTCTTTGAGTTGTGCAACTGGTCTCACCTTGCTTTTCTGAGTTACTCCTCCCCCTTTAGCGCAAATTTACTGCCCCCTAAGATTCCTACCTAATATTTCAAGTTGCCATTGTCCATTTTGAAACCCTAGTGGCATAGTGGCTAAGTGATATGTCTGCCAACCAGAAGGTTGGCAGTTCAAATCCACTAGGGGCTCCTTGGAACTACTCTGTGGGGCAGTTCTCCCCTGTCTCCAGGGTCATGATGAGTCAGAATCCACTAGATGCCATTGGGTTTGGTTTGTCATATTGTCTATTTGATCCTATATAGATGGGTGTTTTTTTTTAATTCTGATTAAGTAAAAGTATATAATCCAAGTACATTTTGCATACCCACCTCTCTACAACTCTATCTGCTCTCCCTACCCTGTGATAGCACATGCTTCCTTTTTGCTCTTTACTTCTAATTTCTTCCCAATGAACACCTGTCCCCTCCTCTCTAACCTCTCCTCTCCAGAAAGAAACCAGTAGGACAACCTTCTATAAATGTATAAAACCATAAAATACACACACCACATGCTCACTCTGTGTCCCCAATTCCAGTCTATTCTTATTCTCAAGTGTTCACTTCTGTACTGGTTTCAGGTCTGGGGCAGCAGCAAGTCTAGGGACCATTTTCTCAGGGGACCCTCTGGGTTGTCAGACCATCAGTTCCAGTCTTTTAGTAGAGTTCCTGATCTGCACACCTCTTTTCCTCATGTTACATCAGGGACTCTGCATTGTGTCCCCTATCAAGACTGCCTTTGGTGGTGGACAGGTACCATGTGGTTCTTCTGGTCTCATACTGATACAGTCTCCCAGTCATAGGGGTCTTTCCATCTCCTGGGCTCATTCTCCTCAGGTCTTTGATGTTCTCAGTTATCATCCCATAGAGATGGCTTTTAAAAGAGCACAATGCTCAAGGAAGGCTAAACTATTTTATAGATCACATGTTACTTCAAAAGTTTTGAATAATAACTTATGCAGATCGCTGTGCTAAGCCTGTTGGAAAGTAATCCTCCAGAGGTAGGGAAGATAACCAAGGACTGAAACCTGGAAGCTTTCACATAGACCTGTCCTCAAGTAACCTGGAGCTCCAGCTGCCAGCTAAGCAATACATGACTTCTCAGGCAACTCACTTCTCACTGATCCTTGACTCAAGACCCAAAGAGGAGTAGAAAGAACATAGTTGGCTTTGAAGTCAGAAGCTTGGATTCCAACCCTGTTTCAGGATATTGGGCAGGTGGTATATTGTCTTTGAGCCTTCGTTTTCTCACCTATAAAATGAAAAGCCAGCCAAGCCAAGTGCCGTCGAGTCGGATCCGACTCATGAAAGTGGTGCTAAAATCAACCACATAGAATAATTGTAAAGGTTTATTGGAGCTAAGGCTGTAAAAGTACCATTTAATGACTGGGTGGGAAACAACAAAAGGAACTGGAGTCATCCTGGATTGGCAGGTCCCATTGGAGAGACTGAGTCATCACAGAAAGATTGTTCCAACCCAGCCTTGCTGCCTACCCTGTCTCCTTCTTTAGCAACACAAGACAGTGATGAAAACCAGCAAGCACTCACAAAACTCTCCAAAACCATCAGCCACCTTTCTTCAACTCCAAACATAGGGCTACTGGTCAGGGATTGCACGGCCATCGAAATGACCCCAGTGCCAAGTGGCCTCCAGTAATGATTCTTCTGCCTCAGTCTCTAAAGCCCCAAGTAAACATCAGTTCATTGGTCTGTTGCTCAAAATCTCCCAGTGGTGTATCTGATAGCTACCCAGAGACCCACAGAGCTGAAACAGCAGTGGGACAGGAATCCTTTAGACTCATATGATCCCTAAACTCAGCCCTTCATTCTCACACCCTCCCACCCCTTCCTTTTCCTTTTTCCAGTCACCTCCCCAAGCCTGCCATGAGTCAACCCTCCCTGCATCAACAGAAATTCACTTCCCCTTAAGAATACCCTTGGGCTGCAGAAAATAATCATTAACTTAATAGGCTGATATAATTACATTAAATGATGATGATAATAATCAGAATATAGGCTTTAGAGAAAGAAATTCTAAGTTTGAGTTCTAACTCCACCACTTATTAGCTAAGTCATCTTGCATAACTAAACTTCAGTGTCTTTGGTAAACTGAGGTTGGTCATTGTCATGGATTGAATTGTGTGGCCCCCAAAAACTGTGTGCAACAATTTGGCTGTGTCATGATTTCCAGTCTTGTGTGATTACCCTCTACTTTGTGATTTTCCTATGTTGTAAATCCTAATCTCTGTGGTTAATAGACTGGATTACATTACAGAAGGATTAGGGTGGGACTGTAAAACCTTTCCTAAGGCCAACTCCTTGGTCCTAGGTAAAGGCACTTTCCCTGGAGTGTGGCTTGTACCACCTTTTATCTTTTTATCCTACAAGAGACAAAAGGGAAGGGAAGCAAGCACAGAGTAGAGAACTACATACTATCAAGAAATCAACACCAGGAGTAAAGCAAGTCCTTCACACCTGAGGTTCCTGTGCCAAGACGCTCCCTGAACAAAGACTGATGTAACACAAGGAACTTTCTCCAGAGCTGACAGAGGGAAAGGCTTCCGCTGGAGTGGGCACCCTGAGTTCAGACTTGTCTACTGGACTGTATAGGAATAAACTTTTCTCTGTTAAAGCTATCCACTCATGACATTTCTGTTAGAATAGCACCAGATGACCAAGACAATCATGAACCACCACTGCCATCCAGTCGATTCCAACTCATGGTGACCCCACGTGTTACAGAGAAGAAATGCTGCATGGGGTTTTCTCAGCTGTGATCTTTGCAGAAGATCTTCTGGGTGCCAGTGGATGGATTTGAACCATCAGTCTTTCAGTAGGTGACTGAGTACAAAGTGTTTGAGCCCCCTAGGGGCCTCCAACAAGTCTGAGACATGTCAAACAAAGAGAAATGAGTCTACTAAAGGTTAAAACATTTCTCCAAAGTCATTCAACTGGTGAAAGAGGCTGTCAGAGTGAGATTTTCTGATGCTGAGCTCACTGTTCCCCCTACTGTATGGAAAGAAGGAAGTCTGGAGGTTGTTTCTGTTGTCTGACTCAGGGGACAGTCAAGGTGAGTTTGTAGGTCTCTTCCGACTCTCTGGTACTGGCACTAGGTATATGTTCCAGGAGAATCTGGGGCTGGAAAGAGAGACTGAGTCAGAGGAGAAACATGACAAGGCAAGGAGCAGTGAAGAAGGCAGATAGGAACAGCTTGCTCAGAGAACAATGAAGATGTCCACCCCACTCAAGAAGCCTTCATATTGAGCAACGCTGAGATTATGTTCAAGTCCTCTGAACAGCCTCAAATCCTGAGACTCTCCATCAATTACTCAGTCAAGGTATAGTTACTGAGCACTTTCTCAGGACATGACACAGAGCTGGGGCTCAGAGGGGCTAGGAAAACGAGCTTCCTGAATTCTTGCTACCTTCTACGTGTTGTGTGTCCTCCTAGGAATGTATTTTCTCTGCAGGGAGGTTGTAATCCTTCCGGTTAGGGTAACCCTCTGCTGGTGGTACCTGCTAGTCCAGCCTTCTTCCTCTGCTTCTCTGGCCTCCTCTAGCTCTTACTCGCTACCACACCAAATGTGTCACTCTGTAAGGGTTTCACAAGGGAGGCCATGCCGAAAGTGCCATAGACCCAGAGTAACTGCATAACTGAGTAAGTCACTGAGCCTGTTTCTTCACTTAACAGTGAACACTGTTAAATGAATGCCTATATCTCTTCTTGCTTTTATAATATTATAAAACATCTCTCCAGGAAGAACCATATCTTTTATTAATTATGTCAAAATCACTCCCTCTAGTATTTTAAGAAGGACTCTCATAACACAATGGTGAAAGCACTCCACTGTGAACCAAAAGGTGAGCAGTTAGAACACACCAACAGCTCTGTAGGAGAAAGTAGAGTTGTCTGCTTCTATAAAGATTTATGGCCTCAGAGAACTCTATCAGGCAATTCTGTGCTGTCCTACAGGGTCTCTACAACCTGGAACCACTCAATGGCAGTGGGTTACAGTGCTTTGAAGAGTACTGGGCATGTGGTAGGTACGTAATATTATTACTTAGCTTGGAAACTATACTGGGTAAAAGGAAGAAATCAATGTACACCAACATCATCACCAACTACACAATAGCAAGGATAGTCAACACAGACTCATAGACATGCACACATGCGCATGCGCGTACACACACACACAGTAGACAGCCAAACCCAGGGCCATCTTCATGGGTATGAGGTGTGTTACACAGAAAGCTTCTGTGATTGATTTAATGCTACGTTGTCACAATCTTGACATGCTTAATAATTTTTGAACAAAATAAAATAGTTGCCATCGAGTAGATTCTAACTCATAGTGAGCTTATTACACCAGAGTAGAACTGTGCTCCATAAAATCATGGTGTTGTGGCATTGTGATGGTGATTAGTTGCCATCAGGTTGGTTCCAGCTCATAATGAGCCTGTGGGTATCCGAGTAGAGCTGTACTCCATAGTGGTTTCAAGGCCGTGACTTGCAGAAACACTTTCTCTGGTCTGTCTTCTGAGGCACCTCTGGGTGGGTTTCTAACTGCCAGTCTTTTGGCCAGTAGCCGATTACTTAACCATTTCTGTGACTCCCTAGGGCTTTTAATGGCTGATTTTTCTAAAGTAGATGCCCAAGCCTTCCTTCCAAGTTGTCTCTGGGTGGACTTGAACCTCCAACCTTCTGGCTAGCAGCAAGCACCTTCTTATTTTGTACCAGGCCATATATATTATGTGTGTGCTCTTCAACTTGTCCAAAACAAGGTCACAGAAGCTCCATTGGCGTGTCCAGACTCCCTGAGGGACTGAATTACTGGGCTGAAGGCTGAGGACCATGGGGTCAGGGAACATTGAGCTCATTTGGCATAACACAGTCTATAAAGAAAATGTTCTACAGTCTACTTTGGTGAGTAGCATCTGAGATCTTAAAAGCCTGTGAGCAGCCATCTAGGATATTCCACTGATCTCACTGGTCTCACTCTTGCGGGAGCAAAGGAGAATGAAAAAAAGGAAAGATACAAGGGAAAGAGCAGCCCAAAGGACTAACGGACCTCATTTACCACAGCATCCGGCAGGCTGAGTCCAGCACAGTTAGACTGTGCCCAGCTACCGCCACTGACTGCTCTGACAGAGATCACAACAGAGGCTCCTAGACAGAGACAGAGAAAAACATAGAGCAAAATTCTGACTCAAAAAGAAAGATCTGACTTGCTGGCCTGTCAGAGGCTGGAGAAACCCTAAAAGTCTGACCCCTAGATACCCTTTCAGCTCAGTAACGAAGTCACCTCTGAGATTCACCCTTCGGCCAAAGATTGGACAGGCCCATAAAACAAAACAAGACTAAAGGCGCACACCAGCCCAGAGGCAATGACTAGAAAGCAGGAAAGGACAGGCGAGCTGGTGACAGGAAACCCAAGACTGAGAATGGAGTGTTGACACGCAGTGGAGTTGATAATCAATGTCATAAAAGAATATGTTTACTATTTAACAACAAGCTAGTTTCTTCCGTAAACCTTCATCGCAAGTGCGATTTAAAATAGTTCATTTTAAAAAACTAGTTTAACTTAAAGCCAATGGCTGCTTTGAACCTTAAGCTTTTTTAAAAATCTGTCTATAGTGGGGAAATCCTGGTGGCAGTGGTTAAGGGCTAACGGCTGCTAACGAAAAGATCAGCAGTTCAAATCCTCTAGGCCCTCTTGGAAATTCTATGGAGTAGTTCTACTCTGTCCATAGGGTCAGAGAATTGACTGAGAATTGAACTCAGCGGACCTGGGTTAGGGTTTGTTTGTTTTTTGTTTTTTTGTCTAATAGGAGATCTAGTAGACAAATGCAACCCAAAAGACAATACAAGAACTTGAGGGTACATGAGTTTATGTTAATGGAGAAGAAACAACTCAGAAAAGGAGGGTGAGAACGGTCACATAATTTGGAAAAATGTAACTGATGTCATTGAACTATGTATGCTTTGCTGTATATATTCTTAACTACAAAATAAAATACTTTTTTTAACTATGTGTATAACCTTGACCATATCCGCAAAGACCTACTAACAAATACAATTTCAGAATGTATTTTACTTCTTAAAATTCTCTCTCTCAGGGGCTCTCAAGGGTGGTGCTAACCCAGAAAGCATGTCCGAGGGGTTTCTCATGTGGTCAAGGGCAAGAGTCCACATTGGACAGCTTATCTCTCCCACGAGAGGTCCGCCAGACTTTGGTTAGAGCTCACAGGGCTTTGATCCTGTAGCCAACTTCAACTGTGGAAGCCGAGAAATGCACCCTGTTACTTACAATGCTTCGCTAGGCCCAGAGTAAAACCAACCTTTGAGATAAAAGTTTGGACTGCTCGCCTCTAGGAGGAAAGGCCAAGATAGTCCAAATCACACCTCCTTTCTTCCTACAAACGTTATCTTTGAGTTGGAGTTGACTCGACGGCAACAAATTCAGATTGGTTTTGTGTGTACGTGTTTTGGTTTAAGCACCCATGATGAGCCAAGTCTGATATGCAAAGCTGAGGTGATATTTAAGAAGTAAAAAAGGCTGAATCATGGACCTGCCCCTTGCCCTGCAGAAAAGCCATACCCAGGTGACTAAGCAACACAGCGTACTTGGAGATACGGGCTCTAGGAGCAGCAGGAGGATAAATAATATGGGACAGGGGTCTCGAAAGGAGGCAGAACTTCCACTGTGCCTTGGTGATGAGCGATCCTTACTCAGGAGAAGCAGGAACAAGACAGTATTTCAAAAGCAAGAGTGACATCAGCAAAGACTCCTGGGATCCGCTGTGCTTTGTTTGAAGGAAAACCAAGGCAAGTCAGCTGTTGAAGCAGAGAGGTCTTATGGTGAGTGGCAGGAAATATGACCAACTTCCTGGGGCATGGCCAGCTGGGGAGGGCTTCCCATGGCTGTGGAAAAGGAGAAAAACCATCGACCCCAGGCCTGGTGCCACTTGGTAGGAGAAAGCCCAGAAGAACCAGACTGCAGGGCAGAGTTCACCAGAGAAGCGTCACCTGTTCCAGGAAGCCCCCTCCTATTTAATATGTGCTGTATCTGGCCCAGGCCTGTGGCTGGAGGCAAGCTAAGAACAAGGCCCGTCCCACAGCTGGAGGCAGCCTGGGGGCAGAGAGGCACAGGTCTCCACCCATGGTCCCAGGCCCCAGCCTCTTCTGCCTTCCTCCAGATTCCTGCTGTCCTGCTTGAGAAGCTCAGCCAGCTTTAGCCAAATGATTCACATCTGCTCTGGCTTCCTGGTTGTTTTCTGCCCACATGTGTACAGTACATCGCAGTTTCCAAAGTGCCTGTTACAAAGATTGTCTCATTAAATCCTCTCAAAATCCCGGAGAGGCTATAAGACCAGGGGAGCCAGAGTTTCAACCCAGAAGTACCTGATTCCAACACAAAGTCCTGGTTACTTCACACTGGTCATGTCTGTGTCCTCTTATGTAAAATAGGGACAATAACAGTACCCACCACATAGGGCTAAATAAGTTAATAAGCACACAGTTCTTAGACTAGTGTCTTATACACAGAGGCACATGCACAGTAGATGCTAGACCCACATGAAACCAAACCCGCTGCTGTAGAGTCAAGTTCAATTCTTAACGACACTGTAGGACAGAACAGAACTGTCCCATAGGATTTCCAAAGAGTGACCTCTCAGTTAGCAGCCAAGCACTTAACCATTAGGTCACAAAACCAAAAAAACCAAACCCACTGTCGTCGAGTTGGGTCCGACTCATAGAGACCCTAGAGGTCAGGGTAGAACTGCCCTATAAAGTTTCCAAGGATTTGAACTGCCAACCTTTCTGTTAGCAGATGCTGCACTTAACCCACTATGCCACCAGGATTTCCATCAGGCCACCAGGCCTCCTTATTTTTCTCTCTTCCTCCTACCGAAAGCAAAAAGAAACTACAGAAGTTACAGAACAGAGCTAGAAAGACCTTTGAGGTACATCAGCTCAGTCTTTTGATTTTGAAAATGCAGAATATGGGGCCAAGATAAGGAAAGAGAATCAAGTCAAGTCAGACAGATGACAAAGAGTCAAGTTCAGCTCTGAGTCAGGTCACCTGCCCCCCAACTCTGTGCGTTTTTTGATTAACTAGATTGTTGGCGGTGGTGATGTTTGTTTTGTTTTTCCTATGAACAAAAAAACTGAACCTGTTGCCATCAAGTTTATTCCAACTCGGGGTGACCCCACGTGTTCCTGAGTAGAATTGCTCCATAAGGTTTTCCTGGGCACAATCTGTATAGAAGTAGATTGCCAGGCAGTTTCTTCCCTAACGTCACCAGGTGGGTTCAAACTACTAAACCTTCCGTTAAAGAAAACCAAACCCGCTGGCATCGAAACTGCTTCCATCAAGAGTCAGCTCACAGTTGAGCACAAATCCTTTATACCATCAGGGACCCATGTCCCCCTTCGCTGCTTAGCATGTCTTACTTTCTGGTTTCCAATGCCTGTCATTGACCTGAAAGAGTGGGAGAAAAGTGAGGTGCAGAATTCAAGCTCTAATAAAAAAGTCGAGACTTGATGGTCTCACAGATGGGCGGGTCCATGGACGACATGGCTCCTGGATTCTCTGTTACCCCAGAACTGAACCATTCCAAAGCCAACCTTTCAGACGAAGACTAGACCAGACTAGAAGATGTAAAATGATACTGGTGAAGAGTGTGCTTCTTGGCTCAAGGAGACACGTGAGGCTAACTGGGCAGCTCCTATCTGGAGAGGAGATGAGAACACAGAGGCGACAAGAGCTGGTTACATGACATGGGAAACACGGAGTGGAGGGGAAGAGTGTGCTGTCACAGGGTGGGAAGAGCAGCCAGGGCCACCCAACAAAGCACAAGTTTTTGTATGACTAACTGACTTGAATTGTAAACTTTCATCTAAAGTACAATAATAAATAAAAGGCATCTTGTTGAGCTTTTTGGTTTGGTTTAAGTTTAGTTACTTTAATCTAGAGCTCTGAAATGCCTAAGAAGGCTGCAAAGGATGCTGACAATGGCACGGAACACACGCACGCTCTGTGTACCACTTCCTTGGTACAGAGAGTCACCTATTTGGTGAGGCCTATCACACTTGCCTTTTAAGAATCTGTTGGCTTAAATTTGTGGGTGCAAAGACTAGGGATACTGCCTGAGTGAAGGCTTCTGGGTAAAAAGAAAGGTCAGTAAGCCACTTTGTCAGGACATCCACCGAAGGAGGCCTCCCAGAGCAACAGCAGTTCCCTCATCTCCTTTTTGGGGATGGAAGCAGGGGTGGGGTGGGTGGGGTGGGGTTCAACTGAACCCGAGGTTCAATTGCTCACTTACACACATGCACACACACACACACACACCCCAAACTGAAATCTTACAGTGGTTTTCTTTTATTTCAAAGCTTCCCTCAATGTAGCTGGCATGGCCCTTCTCGGACCCTCTCCTTTGCCTCTACTCCCCTCCTGACTCTACAAGCTCCAAAGGAACCAGACTATTTGTAGCTCCCCATACACATCACCTTACCTAAAGCTTCTGTGCTTTCTCCACCCTGGTGGCATAGTGATTAAGAGCTACAACTGCTGACCAAAAAGTCAGCAGTTTGCAGCCAACAGGCACCCCTTGGAAACCACATGAGGAAGTGCTACTCTGTCCTATAGGGTCATTATGAGTTAGAATGGGCTCGACAGCAGTGAATTTCATTTTGGGTTTCCTCCACCAGAGCTCCTTCTCTCTGTTATTTCCTAGAAAATCCTTAGACAGCCTTCAAAGGCTTCTTCAGGTCTCCCTCTAGGGAAAGGATCATCTTTCTCTCCTTCTCTGCCTGAACAATGTAAACGTCCCTCAAAGACCTGACTTACATGTTTGTTCTTTGTAAGGCTGTAGCACTTTTCACATTGCTCTGTTGCAGCTCAGTGGTTAGGATCTTGGTTGTTAACCAGAAGGTCAGCAGTTGGAGTCTACTAGCTGCTCCTTGGAAAGCCTATGGGGTAGTTCTACTCTGTCCTCTAGGGTCACTATGCATTAGAAGTGACTCAACAGCAATAGGTTTATTATACTCTGGAGTCTCTGCATAGTACAGTAGTTCGCACACAGCTGCTAACTGAAAGGCTGGCAGCTGAAGGCTTCCTAGAAATGGCAAAAAGAACAAACAGTCTGGTGACCTGCTCCATAACATCAACCACTGAAAACCCTTTGGAGCAGCTCTGCCCTGATACACACGGGGTCACCTTGAGCTGGAGCTGACTCAACCACGACATGACAGGTGTGGGGACAGGCTCCCCAAACCAAAATACAAGACATAAGAACTCCTGAGTACAAACGTTCCTTTGGAAAGACAATGAGACAAAATATTTGAAAGTGGGGCTCTTGTTACAAAACCCAAGACCTAAGGCCACTGTATGTAGAGGACACCTCGTACTGCCTCGGATTGTCTCCTCCTGTCTGTCTCCTTCACCTGCCTGTGACCTTTGATGTGCTACTGGTCTTCGTGTCCAGTGCCTGTCACAGGGTCCAACAACAAGTCTGGCCAACAGGTGGACCAATCAGGTGCTTTACACCTGGTTCCCACCGCTAGTGGGCACAGAGAAGCAGTATCAGTCAGTGTCGAATGGATTTCAGAAAAACAAAAGAGGAAGAAAGAAAAAAGGAGGGAGAGAGGAAAGGAGGGAAGGAGATCCCAATTTCTCCTTTTTCCATTTACTCTATCCCAGGACAACGTGTTCCTCCAGGCCGTTATGAATACAACAAAGGCCATACTACCTGCCCCGCACGTGTCACAGGATTGTAATGATTAGGCTCTCAGACCCAGACAATAAAGCACTGTGCAAAGGGATGAGCTGTAGGTAAATGTGCACCGAAGACGATCACATTAGCATGTGACTGCTGTCTTTTCTTGGCCATGGTCAACATTACCTTAATAACAAGTACTGAAGGGGTGAAGGTCACATGAAGAAAGAAACAACCCCAAAGAGCCACTGGACTGCTTCTGGCTTAAAACAATCTCTGAGCCCCAGAGACCTTCTCCCACACCAGCACCCCCACCCCACCACCTTAGGTCTCCCCATTGCATGCTTGAAAAACATTCCAAAAAAACTCCTGCTTAGGTTCCTCATAATCAGGCACACACACATACACACCAAAAAAAAAAAAAAATCCATCTCTGGGTTTTTCTGTTGTACTTTTGTTCCCGAGTCTGTTTGTACTTATTCAGAAATTACATAATTTTAAAAAAATAATATTAAGTAAATGTGCACATCAGCCTGTCAAATTGCCTGTGCTAACCTTCACTTGGGAACCACGATGACAGCCCCTTTATTTCTCTTCCTTGTTTTTAAGCACAAAATATGTCACACCTGGAAGTAATTAGCATAATTTTTACTAATTTATAGCTAATTACACAATTACTTCTCTAGGAAAGGTTCTGAAAAGACACTTGAAGTAAGTTTCACCCAAATCTAGTGGCAAGGAATTGCTTGAAAACATTTTGTTAGCTTCAAACATTTACAAGGTGGGAGGGGGAACACCCAGTAAAGTAATTCTTTCCTATTTCAGAGTGTTCAAATATGACAGGGATATAATTTCTCCGGTAATTTACAAAGCAGAATGTCTAAAAGTCTGTGCTAATCCAACCCAACCAGAGGCTGCTCCAGGAAAGAGCCCTCAAAAGGAGGGCTGTCAAGTGCCCAGGACAAATCCAAAATGGTACAGCTGGTTTTCTGGCCCGTCTCTTTCCAGGAGTACACCAGCCTCTTGACAGGAGGTGGCCCTGGTAGCTAGCTGGCTTGTTCGGGCCTTGAGAAAATGTGATTTAGAAGGCCAGAGACGGATTCAAGCCTTCAGAGCCACCTGGCACCCAAATTCAAGCTCCAGGATATCAGGACCTGGACAAATTCATGTTTTATAAATGATGCAAACCAAAGCAAAACCATTCTCCAAACCTGGCCGTTCTTGATTGGGTTCATCCAGCTAACGTTTTTCAAGCCACTTCTTCATCACCCGTGCTCAATGAGCAGATGCCTACAAAGGAACGACTCCTACTCTCCCAGTTGTGTTGAGAAGGAAAAAACATGTCAATCCATTGTCACGTGTTTGTTGAACACCTGGTGAGGCAGGAGAAACCATAGCAGTGTAGTGGTTAAGTGTTATGGCTACTAACCAGAAGGCCAGCAGTTAAAGTCCACCAGTGCTCCTTGGAAACTCTATGGGTCGCTTCTACTCTGCCTATAGGGTTGCTATGAGTCAGAATCGACTCAACAGCAGTGGATTTGGTTTGGGGTGAGGCAGGAGGGTCTCTGGGAGGTGAAAATGGTTTACTCTCGACTACTCATCCAAAGCCTGGCAATTCAAACCTACTTGGCATTTCTGCAGAGGAAAGACCTGGTGGTCTGCTTTTAAAACCACTGAAACCCTCATGGAGCAGTTTTGCTTTGTCACATGGGGTTGATATGAGCTGGAATCAACACCACAGCACCTAGCAACAACAGAAGAGAAGCAAAGTCACTGGGGCATGGAGTAAAGTTGTCTGAGGCCAGCAGAGTCGGAGGGGAGGGGAAAAGGCGTTTGGTTATACAGCCTGCTTTCCCAGTGGAGGAAACCACATCCCCAATGGAGGGAACACTGATTCTTGAATGACAACCAAAACTTAAATATTGCGGTGGTCTGCTATCCCCCTGTCATAGATTGAACTGTGTCCCCCCAAAAGCGTGTGTAGCCATTTGGCTGGGCCGTGATTCCCAATATTTTATGATTGTCCTCCTTTTTGTGATTTCCCTGTTCTGTATGTTAAAGAGGATTAGGATGGGACTGTAAAACCCTCTCTAAGGTCACCCCCCAACTCCAGTATAAAGGGAGTTTCCCTGGAGTGTGGCTTGCATGACCTTTTATCATTTTATGCTACAAGAGATCTAAGGAAAGAGGAAACAAGCAGAGAGTAGGAAACCTCACACCATCAAGAAAGCAACACCAGGACTAGAGCACATCCTTCACACCTGAGGTTCCTGCATCACGATGCCCTGTGACCAGAGACCGACGCAATACAAGTACTTTCCCCCAGAACTGACAAAGAGGGAAAGCCTTCCCCTGGCATGAACAGCCTGAATTGGGACTTGTAACCTACCAGATTGTGTAACAATAGAATTTTCTTTGCTAAAGCGATCTACTTGTGGTATTTCTGTTAAAGCATTAGATAACTAAAAGACCCCCGCCACCCTAAAAGGGCCACAGCGCACAAATACCGTGTATCTGTGATACTAAATTCCCATAGGGAAGAGGAAAGGGTAGAAGGAAGTGATCAGAAAAATACATCATTAAAAGTTCATGCAGGAATGGCCATAAAAAAAAAAAAGATGAGAAACGCTGAGTTACAGAAAATTTCTCCATCAAGCTGTAAGTTCCCCCAGATTTCCAAGAAGTACCTGGTGGATTCAAACTGCTGACCTTTGGGTTAGCAGCCCAGTGCTTAATCACTGCACCACCAGGCCTCTTCTTGGCCACCAAACAAACCAAACCCCGTTGTTGTTCTATCAATTTCAACTCATAGGAGACACTATAGGACAAAGTAGAATTGTCCCACAGGGTTTTCAAGGAGTGCCTGGCGGATGCAAGCAGCCAAACTCTTGGTTAGCAGACTTAGCTCTTAACCACTGCATCGCCAGAGTTTTCTTGTGAGGAACGTAAGTACCTTCATCTTACCTGGACTGTTGTATATGGTCCTGTGTAAGATTTAGTGCTTGGCAAGTCTGCCCCTCCTAAACAGTCACTTTCCTGAGGACCGGGGCTAAACTGTGTGTGTCTGCGTCCTGGCTCCTGGCACCCAAGCCAAAGCAGCAGATAACTCAACAAGTATGAAGAAGGCAGAGCTGAGAGGTGTTCTGCACCCTGAAGGCTGCTTTAAGAGCCCACCCTGCGTAGGTGGGAGAGAGGGACTTGGAAAATGTCCAGTTTCTGCCAGCCTCACCTCAAGGCAACTGAGAGATTCTGGCAAAGGAATGTCGGCCGCTTCCCACAGGAGAGCAATATTAATAGCTTGTATTTGGCATATTTCAACGTTTTCAAATTATGTTCACAGCTAGCCTCATGTGACCCTTACAAAAACCCTACGAGGCTGGGAGAAGAAGTTGTTAATGATCATTCTCTGCAGGTTCACTCTTTCAGTCACCAGGTAGTTGGAGAGCTCCTGTGGCCTTGAATTGAGTTGTCCCTAGCTATAGAAAGACGGAGGTGACCAGGAAGAAAAGGTGCTGCCTTCTTGATACTTAGAATCCAGGGAGAAGAAATGAATAAACAACCAGATAGTTATAGTTGTGATACATGTTAAGAAGTTTAAAAAAGAGAAAAAGCAGGGTACTGTAAGGAGAATGAAACCTAGGAGGCACAGTGGTTAAGAGCTAAGCTGTTAACCAAAAGGTCAGCAGTTCGAATCCATCAGGCTCTCCCTAGAAAATGTGTGGGGCAATTCTCCTCTGTTCTATAGGGTCACTACGAGTAGATGAGCACAGGCTTGGGTTTTGTTTTGGTAATGAGAGTGGTACCTTAGACTTCATGCTCCAAGAAGCTTCTACAGGGAGGTGACAGGCATACTGTACCATGCAGGACATGAAGGAAATATACGAGAAAGCCAGGACCTGAAGAGGCTGTCCTAGCTCCACAGATCCCCCTTTTTATTAACTAATACTCACTGAGAATCCCTCCCTGTCTAAGTAGAGACCGTGATCACGGGAAAGCCAGTTGCTCTCTGGTCAACTCCAACTCAAATTGACCATCTTGTGTGTCAGAACCTAACTGTACTCTGTAGGGTTTTCAGCAGCTGATTGTTCATAAGTAAATTGCCAACCCTGTCTTCTGAGGTATCTCAGGGTAGACTCCAACTGGCAACTTTTCTATTAGCAGCTAAGTGCACTAACTATTTGTACCACCAAGGAACTCTGAATCACAGGGAACCAAAGAACAAACTCACTGCTGTTGAGCAAATTCCGGCTCATAGCCACCTGACAGGACAGAGCAGAATAGACCCCATAGAGTTTCCAAGGAGCACCTGGTAAATTCAAACTGCCTAGCTTTTGGTTAGCAGCTGTAGCACTTAACCACTAGGCCACCAAGGTTTCGCTGGCAAGTATATTGTAAATGCACACATTCCTCAATCTGTAAATCCCCCAAAAAGCAGCAGAGAGGCAGACAGTCCACCAGAACTCACAGCCAGAGTGCCCTAGTACAACAGACGGAAGGCATGGGCCAGCCCAGGTACCCGCTGTCCTGCAGGGCTGGCAGGTAACCCGGGGACAGAGCCAGGAAATCACATCTCTAAGAAGCACACTGCCCCTCACCAGGAATCCTCACCATCGTCCGCCCCTGTGAACGCTGCTTATGATTCACTAGGGCATGATGAGACTGTGCTGAGATTTCAAAGTCAGCTGGCGGTTTCATTAGAAGCATCCAGGAGGCTTTGGACAATTAGTGGGAAAGTTTTCACAAGCCTGGTAGCACTCATCACACCTAAGCCTGAGCTTTTACTGTCCTTTTTGTTTTTCCCCTCCTCCTACAGAAACTTGAACATTCATCCCTTCTTCTAAACACCATCACCTGTATGACTTGGGATCAGCCTTGTTCTTGCCGCCTACTCAATGGATGCCCTGCAATTCTCCTGGGCCCTGGAAACAGAACACTTCCTCCAACAGCCCACCCCACCTCCCTTTACTGCTGACAGCACATAACTAAAAACTACATGGCTGGCCATCACTCTAAACCATGAACTTGATCATGACCATGAATGAATTCAAAACCTACGGTCAAGGTGAATATCTGCCCATCTGGTAAGTTCATCAGGAAGAGGCTAAATTGTGCTTTATGGCAGACTTACGCTGCCTGGCAGTCCCTGGGCAGCACAAATGGGTACATGCTCACCTACTAACCAAAGGATTAGTGGGTCAGACTCATCTAGAGGCTCCTCAGAAAAAAGATGTCTTAAGTCATTTAGCACTGCTTTAACCAATTACCACAACTAGATGGCTTTAAACAGAGAATTTTATTTTGTCACAGTCCATTAGACTAGAAGTCCACATTCAAGGTGGCAGCTCCAGGAGAAGGCTTTCTCTGCTGGCTCTGGAGGAAGGGCCTGGTGGTCAATCTTCCCCTAGACTGGAAGCCCTTGGGGCACAGGGACCCCAATCCTCTCCAAAGGGCATGTTCTGCTCCCGGCACTGCTTCTTGGTGGTATGAGGTCCCCAAACCTCAGCTTACCTCCCTTTCTTTAATACCCCGAGAGGCTGCCCCAATATAATCCCACACTTGGAGTTCTGCCCCATGAACTCAGAGGCTGCCTATCCTCTTCCGTTAACATCACAGAGGCAGGGTTTACAGCACACACAATGTCAGGCATCATGGCCCAGCCAAGTTTCCATATACATTTTTTGGGAAACACAGTTCAGTCAACGACAAAAGCCCTGATGACTGCTTGTGAAAAGTCAGAGCCACTGAAAAAGCCTATGGAGCAATTCTATCCTGCCACACATGGAGTGCCCATGAGTCAGCATCAAACTCGATGGCAACTTGTTTGGTGTTGGTCTTGGTACTATACGCTTTGGGGCTTTCTGGTTACTTTACATACATTTTTTTCTACTCTCCACGGCTAACTATGAGCTCATTGTCAGGTCACAAGTCAGGAAACTGTAACTGACAGGCTCTGTATCTAGGAAGGTCACGCAGGTCACACATGGAGGGCCACAATTCCAACCCCAGTCCATCTGACTTGGAGTCTGGCGTCTTGCCACAATAGGGTGGGGTTTCTGGCTTTTCTCTGCCTCCACACTTCAGGGCACCAGCTGTGAAAGGCAGACTTTCAGCAGGAGTGAAATCCTGGCCACTGCAGCAAACACACAGGGGCAAGGTGAAGGTGTCCTAGAGCTGCCGCAGTGAAAAGGGGCCTGGAAGCACGTGGGACATCTCACCTTGCACAGGGAAGCTATTTATGGCCGGGGCTCCTGTGCTGGACAGCTGGTCACCAGGGCTGGGGCAAGAAGCCAGAGCCACGCCACTGCCAGCCAGGAGAGCTCTCCCTTCTTATTTCCAGAGCAGAGACCCTGAGACCAAAGACATCCCAGCTGGTGGGATGATTCCCCTCAAAAAAAAAAAAAATGCCTGATTCAGCAGAGAAAGGCCCCATGAACTCAGTAAAGGAGACACTATCTTCTCTCTGACTTAACTTTACCAGGGTAAGTTTTCCCATATGCAAGCAAGTTAGTTTCTAGTTTCTAGTTTCTAGTTCTCAGAAGACTGTACAGTGTGTAGTAGAAGGTACAGTGATTCTGAAATCCTGAAGCCAGGATCTTAGACATGATGTTGCACTTGAACTGACTGTGTGACATCGTGGGCAAATCACATTTCTTCGGGCCTCCACTTCTCTGTGTGACAAATGAGGGGACTGGGAGTAATGACAGCTAAGGACTTCCGGGGCTGGCGTTCTGTCACTGCAGGCTGTCTTTTATGCCTTCCCATACGGACACTGCAATGGGTGATCAGAGGGGCGGGAAGTGGCAGAGGGAGAAGAGACAGGGAAACAGGAACACAGCAAGATGGCCAGAGACAGATCACGGCAGAAGAAGCTACCCAGCCAGAGAAAGAAAGAACAGTCTGGTGGGATGGAGAGAAAATGAGAGGCCTGCGATGTACGCAGACTTCTGCCAGTATTGCTGGAAACAAACAGTGACAGATTGCTAACATGTTACAGTGAAAATTACCAACACATGAGGCTTTTGCACCATAACCAGCACCTCTTGTTATCCCATTAACAAAACTGATGAAACCAAATTGCTAATAGAAGAAAGCATTCATGTTGCATTATCTCACTCGTGCCCTGCACAGCAGGACACGCCAGAAAGCACCTAAGAAATCTCCCCACAGCCAACGTGCCTTACACACCCTGAGGGCACCCAAGGCTGCCCCAGTCTCTCCTCATTAACAACCACACACACCACAACCTCTGCCTTCACTCAGGGTGTGTGTCCATGTTGTTGAGGGGGGCAACAAGGGCTGTCAGTCACAACAGAGAACAGAGTCAAAAAGGTGCCTCACAGGGCCGGTGGGAGGAGGAAGGGACAAGTGGACAGTGGGGTGGCTGTCTATGGACCTCAGGATCCCCGTCACTTCCAGCCCCACCTCCTCGAACAAACCAGCACATGGGAACTCACTCTGATTTACATTTTTACCACCTGGATCTGGCCACTGCTCCATACAACTTGAGGCCGGAGAGAACCCAAGTCTTAATTCCATTAGCTGCAGAGTTCAAACTGTCATCTAAGCCCCGGGAGGTGTCAGAAACAGGACACATCTGGTTCTGGGAAGGAGTCGCCTAGGCATTTGAAGAGGATCTTTCCTCTTCTGGCCGTGGAAGGATTTCCTGCTCCAACTGCTCCAAGCCAACCATCAGCCAGAGGGAACAGGATTAAGAATTCACTATATGCTCGCCCCTCTCTCAGAGAAAGGCTCTGCTCACCCAAACCACTTCACTTCTGAGTTTTTTCACTGGAACCACCACTGACAATCCCAAGATCCCAGCTACCACCGCAGGGAGGTGGGTGGGGACTGTAGGCTGAGGTCCCCAGTAGTCACTCACAAAAGTAATTGGCCAAAGATTATTCTGAGTAATTGAATGGCAGGGGCTTTTGTATACCAAACAGGGACTTGTCTTTGTCAAAAAGTCTTTACAAAGTACCCAAGTGCTGGGTGTCAGACAGGACAAGTTTTTTAATCATGTTAAAATGATTTATTTAAACGTCAAGCCATGTCACCTCACTTCCTTTCATTTTTCAAACTGTTTGTGTTTTTTCTGGATGATAAATTTATCTTCAGACAGCCTCAATATGACTAATTAACTTTGAAATATAAGAACCAGATGTGTGAGTTGGAGAGCTTTCTGAACTAATGCCAGACGGGCTGGCTGGTTTTTTTCTTTTTCTTCGCTGCCTTTCACCCCTCCTCCCCCTCCCTCCCCCACCCCGCATTCTCTCTCCCTCTGGCTGCTCTGAAATTACTAAGCAGAGACGCATTTAGCAAATGGAATCACAGGACTCCAGCTAGCAGGGAGCACCCACTGCTTTTTCTCAGGTTTTCACACATTAGCCTTTCAGGCCCCAATTCTCTCTCTTTGAAAGTGACCAGTTGTGTGCCCAGCTGTGACTGGCAGAGATAGCTCTGGAGGAGGGGCTGGGAAAATTCCCAACTGCAGGTACCTGGCTTCATGATCTATCTAAAGTGCTTCAGGGAGCTGCCAGAACGCATTTGCCACATGAAAGTAAGTCACCCTGCACTGTGGCACAGAGTGATTTCAAGAAAGTCTCCCCTGTGAAGCGTTCCTCAGATCTGCCTCCTCCCTGCTTCCTGTCGGATGAGACAGCCAAGAACAGCCCAGGAGGAAGTGAGAGGTGGGATGGATGGAGGGCTGTTGAAGGGCTCAGCCCTCTAAGTGAATAGCTTTTCAGCAATGGCCCATTTCGGAGTTGGAAGCCATAGAAGGCTGTGTGTGTGTGTGTGTGTGTGTACATGCCTGTGTTTGTGTGTCCCTCCCAGCAACAAGAGGGTAACTCAAAATACCTGAGTCACGGTGGAAAAAGAAAGTTCATCTTGCCAGGACTTGCCCAGCTGGTAAAAGAGACAAGAGGGGAAAAAAGTTCTGTGCCTCGGTTTCCCCAGGTGGCCACTCTAGCCTGTCCTACCCAGTCTCTCCTCCAGAATTAGGTTGAGGTGATAAAAGATCAAGATGGGGAAGCATTTTGAGCACTTCGAGAGACATGAGATTCACTGCTAAGGGATTATTAGGATAATGACCATTATTATTATATCATCATGACCATTATCATTATCATGCCTCTTGATGTCTGTGTTTTTTCACCTGAGATAATTATACTCACTTGAAAGGTCAGTCGAGTTCCTCCCCATGCCCAAGCCCCCAACACAAGGATGAACAGTCGACTTGAGTCTCTTCCCTCTCTGGAAGAATGTTCAAAGGGTACCGTGCTAGGCCCAGAGAGGGGGAAAGACCCACCTGACTCCCCAGACGCTTTGCTGCTGGCAGGTGGCCTCTCTACAAAAGCTTTGCTCCTTGCTTTGGGGACAGGGCAAGGGTGTGTTGAGCCAGTCAGACTCTCATAACATTGGTGGGTTCCCCTGGGGCTGTATGCTGCCACTGCCCCGATCTTGGCCCCACTTTCTGCCCCCAGACTACATTTCTTGCTTTTCACAAGAGTGCCAGCTAGTCCCAGTAAAGAGGTATTTGCATTTTAGCAGAATTCCTGGAAACCTACCAAGGTCTTCAATAGAAACACCTAAAGCAAGGAAAAGGAGGAGAAAAATAAAAGAAGAAGAGGATAGAGGTAGAAGGAGCAGGCTTTGTACTTCTCATATCAAAGCGTGCCTTCTGGTACAGGAAATAGGCAGGTCAGGGACAGAGACAGGAGTCAGGAAGGGTGAGAACAGTTGGGAAGGCTTCAGTACCTGAGCAGGTCAGCCTAGTACCCCTTCCTGACACCAGGTAAGGGAAGACCAAATTAGAGGGGAGTGAGTCCCAGCAGTTCTGTGTGGGAGTATGCTACCATCCTCTGCAGTCCTTGCAGCCCTCCCTAAAGAACTTCTGAAGGACTTCTTGGACAATGGGGAGACAGATTTAAAGAAAGAGTGATAACTGTAGGTCTTCCAACTGTCTTAAGTAGACGGACAGACCATGAGCAAACAGTGCAATCATCTAGGGGGACTTCTCAGGCCACAATTTTTCTCCATTCCAGCCCCATCCACCCCACACCAACCCCCCAAGAGGGCACCTTCTGAAAATATTAAATTTCCACATCCACCATAACTCCTGCAGTCTGCCATCTGGAGCACTCCCACCCCCCAGGGGGAAAAAAAATCAGATAATTTTCTGACTATTAATAACATTTCTTGCTATGTCAACCTAAAATAATTATGGAGATTACCAAATCACAGGTTCCTTGGCTAACTGACCACTGGAGAAGAGGGAAGTCTGGAAAGCTTTGGGAAGCCTGCAGACAAGGAAAGGCAGTGAGGCCCCTGGAGCCCCTGGGAGTGGCAGGGGGCTGCAGAATCCTGCAGGCTCCTCTTCCACTAGCCTGCACCAGAGAGTACCCCTCCCTCCCTGCTTCTTCCTCTCTCCAAAGGAGCCAGGAGTTAGCAGCGATGACCCAGAAAGTGCCTCCTTGCTCCGACCGAGGGAGCTGGGTTCTGCAAAGCCCATCGGACTGTACAGACCATCCAGCAATTCTCTGGAACCAAAAGGCCTGGACTTGATCTCTTGGCCACAAAATCCCACAAGGCTCCCCCTGGCCATCTCCCACTAAGTGAACATAACAAGGGAAGAAACTTGACACCCTAGCTGACAGGAGCCACGGTTTGGAAGCTGTCAGATTTGATGTTTCTGAGAGCCGGGATCCGATGGATGGCTCGGCCCACTCTACAGCTTGAGATATTTAATAAAATAAAGCCCTGAGGATCAAGAGGGCTGCGATCCCTCCCCGCTCCTTTCTTTAGCTCGCGCCCGGGTTCTTTAAAGCCTGCCTCGCGCTTGTCTCTCTCTCCAGAAAGCCTTTCATGCCGCCTTGCCAGACTGACATTTTGACAAGTTGCCACGAGTGACATCTGATTTGTACAAATTTCAAGACTAATAAATCTACCTGTCAAAGCGGAAACTTTAAAAGGAGCTAAGCCCAGCGGGTATAGTTTAACAGAACTCAAGTTGATGAAACTGTAGGATGGAGAAATTATATCTGTCACAATCCACCCACATTAGTTCTGCAGAAATGTTGGCAACTGAAACGTCTTTCACGGGCGTTACCAAAAAAATAAAATAAATTAAATTAAAAATAAATTTTAAAAAAATATATCAAACCCAGAGACTGTTAATATCTCGAGTAACAAGAAACAGTTCTATTTGTAAACTAACAAATCGTATTTATTTAATTTTTAATTTGTGTTGCAGATGTGAGAAGCGGCTCTTTTACCTCGGAAGCTGCCTCGCTGGCTCTGGACTTCCCATTCAAGCTGGGGCGCATCCATCACGCGGTGACTCCCCCGCGCTGGCTGAATCAGCGGTGGCGGCGGCGCACAGCGGCCGGGCGAGCGGGACGCGTTCCCACAGCCCTGCGTCCCGGCCAGGACCCTCGGGGCTGAGCGCAGCGACTCCAGCAGCACCCGACGCTGAGTCACCTCCCCGGCTGCCCTCTGCGTTTGACCCGGAGCAAGAAGCTTGGACGCAGTTCCATGATGGGGCTTCACTGTGGGGTTTTTAAGTTTGTGGGTGTTTATTAGGGCGGGGCAGGCTGGGGGAGGTCGGCCAGGGTAACCGGTAGGGGCAGCAGGGCAAGAGGAACTAATAACTCTGGCTGGCTTTTTCTTTTTTCTTTTATCTGTCTCTCCTATGCACTTTTGTCCGGAATCATTACTCAGTAAGGGAAGTCAGAATTCACAGATCAGAGGCAGAAAAGAAGTAGAGACCCTCTTAGGATTTCCATAGGTAGGAAATCAAAGAGGACAGTGAGTCTGAAACAGAACTTTTCACCCACCCCAAAGTCAGAGAGGAAGATAAACTTCCCAGCTCTTAGAAGTGGCTTCAGTTTACACCAGTCGGAGTAAGCTGTTTTCTCCTTGTTGGCAGTCTGGACAAGCCCAAACCTCCAGACAGGCACTGTCATTACTATTACCTGTCTTCCCAGAGTTCAAAAGGGGATGGCAGAGCCTATGGGTCAGAAACTGATGGGCAGGGACTATGGCATAGATAGTCAGTGAGCATGGTAAGTGTGGTGTTTACTTGTTTACCGGATCATCTATAGTGAATGATTTCATGTGGGTTTCACATCTTTGATTTTTGTTCAATTTCAGCTTTGATGTAGTAAAACTCACGTGCAATTGTTCACTATAGATTAGTAGTAAGCACAAGTAAGCAGCGACTACCTTGCTCACTGGGCCATCTGTCCTTGTCAAAAAACCCAAACCAAACCCACTGCTGTCAAGAAGATTCCAACTCATACTGACCCTATACAGCAGAGTAGAATTGCCCCATAGAGTTTCCAAGGAGTGCCTGGTTGCTTTGAACAGTCAACTTTTTGGTTAAAAGCCATAGCTCTTAACCACTAAGCCACCAAAAACCAATCCACTGCCATTGGCTCAACTCCGACTGACAGCAACTCTATACCAGAAATCGTAAATTTCCAAAGATGCTTTGATTCTGTAGGAAAATGCTTCAGTGCTGGGGAAAAGATAGTTGCCAGCCATACCTGGAAATAGAATCTTTAATGTCGTAAAAAAAACGTGAAATTGTTCACTATAAATGACCTGGTAAGCAAAGTAAACACCATGCTTACCTTGCCTGTTGGGTAACCTGCCCCTGGAGAGGCCAAAAGAATCTTTTTTCTAATGTGGAACTAGAGACAGCTGATTAACATTACCCAGCAAGCTGGTGATGGTGTGTCTTCAGGGTACCGCTAGGCTCCAGCTGGTAGACCATGGGGTCCTCCCTGGCTTCCCACATAGCCTACTTCCTGTCACCAATTCTTGAGCTTCTATTTAATTGTTATTTGTCTGAGGCAGTATCTAGATGCTAAAACCTTCTTTTGTATTTCTTCACCTGGTGGAGGAGCTTGATATGTCATAGCATAGTAACAACGATCCTATGGGACTGGATGAAACTGTGATGGTGTAATGGTTACGTGCTATGGCTGCTAAACAAAAAGTCAAAAGTTTGAATCCACAAGGCATTCCTTGGAAACTCTTTGGGGAAGTTCTACCCTGTGCTATAGGGATGCTATGAGTTGGAAATGACTCACAGCACAGAGTTGGATTTCTTGATATGAGCCTAGACCAGAACTGAAGAGGTCTCATGTGGCAATTGCGGATGAGCCCAGAGACCCAGAGCAGCTGTTATTCAGGTCAAGGAACACGGGGTCAATCTTTCTCAGTGAACTGGGGTTGCCACTAGTGCTACCCGACTCAGTGTTTCCCCTGTCGATTAGATAGGTTTAAGCAAGTGCCATGTACAAGACACTCTGTTTGGTGCTGTGTAAATTATGGAGAAGCGTAAAAAAGTGATCCTTGTCCCAAAGATGTTCACAATCCTTGTGGTGTAGCTGAAATGGTGACACAAACAAGATAACGGTAAACAGAATAGGTCTTGGTCAAAAACAGTGTGAGTTCAAGTACAAAAAGAAGGAGTATTAGAGTATTAGACCCAGCCTACCCCAACTGCCTGTGGGACAAACTTCACTTCTAGAAAAGAAGACGGCTGATTGACCAGATGATCCAAGAATCCCAGCATTTTCTGTAGATGTTTGAGAAAAAGAGCAAGAGTTCCAAGAAGAGTATGAAAGTTCCTTATAAACCATGAAGTGGTGTGCAGCTGTTTCTCTTGCCACTGTGGGATGGAGTGGGCAGTTGACCGAGAGATTGGATATGATCCAGTACCAATCACAGTGAACGAAGGACTAAATGAGTAAACAGCAATGAAACAGCTTGGGATGGAAATCAGCTATGCCTTGCTCCCCCTCTGCCTATGACACCCCCAAGCTGAGCTACAGCTCCCAACCCCTCACCACCGTATGGTCAGCTCTAGGAACTCAGTAGGGCCAGTTAGAAGTAGGCAAGACTGGCAGACAGGAGAGGAGGGAGGCGAGAACAGCAACACACAACTCAAAGATAAAACACTTTTCCCATCAGGGAAAAGCAACCTTTGAAAGCAAAAGACCCCGAAACAGCCAAATAGGAGTCCTGTGGTGGGACTACAGGTCACAAGCCACCTCCTCCCCAGTTGCAATCCCAGGGAATGGCCAGTTTCATCAAGCTTAGAACCTAGAGGATTCTGAAAGCCACCTAGATGTGTTGGGTTCTACCAATAGCTGCGCTCCATGGGAGAAAAGGAAGCGGTAAATGGATCATATGTTAGACATACCAAATTAAGATTTGTTGTCTAACATGAAAGGAGCCTTGGTGGCACACTGGTTAAGCACCTGTCTGCTAACCAAAAGGTTGGCTGTTCAAAGCCACTCAGTGGCTTAGCAGGAGAAATACATAGGGATCCATTCCTGTAGAGGCCAAGAAAACCCTATAGGGTGGTTCTGCTCTGTTACACGGAGTCCCAGTGAGTAGGAAATCTACTCGACAGCACTTACCAACATCTAACATGAATCATAACCACCAGAACCCCTACTTTCATATACTGAGATTTAATCTGAGAAAATCCTTCAAGGTGGTGGTTGGGAAACCAAAGCATGGAGAAGTTTGTTGTCTTACCCAGAATCACACAGCAAGCCAGCAGCAGATTTAGAAACTGCTAGAATGTGTTTTCCTCTGAGACAGTTGTTTTTATTTTTTTTCTTTTTTCCCCAGCAAGATGGTCCCTCCAGGGAAAGGCTCAGTTATACCAATCGTGACTAATAAAAAAAAAAAAAAAATTGTTTTGAATTTTTTCCTAAAATAACCACTTCACTTTATATTTTATTGGGTGTTTGCTAACCTCCCAAGTTTCTTCAAGCAAATTGGAAATCATCTCCCTTTACTAATGAACTTCCCCTGTTTGGACATTGTAAGTGAATCCTGTGTGGGCCAGGGGCACTCTGCAAAGGCACAGGAAGTGCCCAAACAGGCCCAGAAGGCCCAGGCCCAGCCCGCGAGTTGCAGGCTTCAGAAGAGGCTTCCTTCCCCTGGAGTGAAGACAGGGTGCAGTGCCCCGGACTCCTTGAGTCCCCAGTACAGTTCTATAGCCCATTGCCTCCTGACTGGGGCCCATTACCCACCCTGCGGGAGAAACTTCAGTGTGAAAGGAGAACGCAGGCCAGCGCTTTCTACTGCCTCCAGGCAACGTTTTGAGTTTTGCAACCAAAGAGAGAAGAAAAAGAAAAAGGAATAAAAAAATCTTGAACTGTTTTTCAAATGTTCTGGGTCTTGGCAAACCCCAAAATGCCTTTTGCCAAATGCTTTTTCCCTTAATTTTTAAACCTCGGGTGTATTTCCAGAACAATCCAATCCATCTGCTTCTGATTCATTTACACTTAACTCATTAGGAGGCTGTTGCGTAAGGAGCAGTTTGACGTCCCCAAGATCCCCGGGTGAGGGATTCTTCTTCCCTCTTCGATTCAGAGGGAGGCAGTTTGCCAGCTGGGCATGGAGCACAACCCTCCCCCACCCTACCTTACCCCTCCAAATGGAAAGGCTAGCTTGAAACTCCAAGTCCCTACTCAACATTCATCCTGCTCTGCTCTTCCCATCAGATCATTACCATTATTATTGCTGTTATTGTCATTAAGAATATAATAAATACCCACATATAACTGTTAAAGCCTTTGCGTTGTATCCCACTGTGTGCCATTCTTCATTCATACAGTCTAGACTCATCTGTTCAGGCATTAAACAAACACTCCCAGCCAGTTGTGAACCACTGGCAGGGACGTGGCTCAGGTATCAGTTACAGAGTTCTCACAGAAGACTCACATCTAAGCACCCATCCCATTCCAGTTTGCCTTCTGCATGAACTATGAACCAGGAAAGCCCAAAAGAGAAGAGGAGAAAGCAAGACCGAGGAAAGAGAGAATGGCCCAGAGGGAAGTACAATGTAAAAGGGGCTGCAGATTCCTGGGGACATGGAAAAATTGGTCAATCTAAGCCATGTGCTCTATTGCATCAGAAGGTGTCATCAAGTAAATTAGTTAGATTGTTTTTGCTTTGGCTATTTTCAGGGGGGTCACCTTTTCTTCTAACAGGAATTACCAGTACAGGAGTCTCCAATTTGTAAAAGAAAATCTTTAGAGGTGGTGACTTGGGAAGCAAAGCACAGAGACTCTAGAAAAGAGGTTCTCACCCATCATCCATTGCTTCATGTTCATCCTTATCCCCACTACCATCCTTATCCAAAAATTAATACAAATGCATTAAATGACTACTACATGTTCTGTGGAAATCCTAGCGACATAGCAGTTAAACACTACGGCTGCTAAGAAGAGATTGGCAGTTAGAATCTACCATGCACTCCTTGGAAACTCTAGGGGGCATTTCCATTCTGTCCTATAGGGTGGCTATGAATTGAAATTGACTCAGAGGCGATGAGTGGTTTGGCTTTTGGTTACATGTTCTAGAAAGTATCCTGGTGGCACAGTGATTAAAATGCTTGGCTGCTAACCAAAAAGATCATGAGTTCAAACCTACCAGTAACACTTCGGGAGAAAAGACCAAGTGATCTGTTCCTAGAAAAGTAACAGCTCAGGAAACCCTATCAGGCAGTTCTACTCTGTCCTGCAGATTGCTGTGAGCAGGAGTATGCTCAACAGCACACAACAACAACAACATATGTTCTATGCTGACAACCATTTAAGAAAAAAAAGCCATCGAGTTGATTCCAACTCACAGCAGCCCTGTAGGACAGAGTAGAACTGCTGCACAGTTTCCAAGGAGCATCTGGTGGGTTTGAACTGTCAACTTTTTGGTTAGCAGACGTAGCACTTAACCACTGTGCCACCAGGGTTTCCAGGGAACAGAAAAGACAGTGAGATAGCCTTCCCATGAGGACACTGCAGTTCATCTAGGCAAACTTTCCATTTTCCATGAGTGTATGCAATTACCAAGGTAGCTTATGGTCAAATGAGCAAGGCAAAGAGACTATCAGAGCTGCCCACTGGTGAGAAAAACCTCATGACAGCTGGACTGTCAGGAACAGCTTCATGGGAAAGGTGGGTTTGGGAATGAGCCAGGCTGGAAGAGAAGTGTTTGGCAAGATGGAGAAGGAGACGCATATTCCTGGAGGAAGAAATACAGATGAAGGCTCAGTGAGGGAAAGAGTGTGCTTGTGGAGCCCTAAGAGAAACCAAAGGAGCCCCAGTAGTGCAATGGTTAAGGCAGTTGGCTGCTAACCAAAAGGTCAACAGTTCAAACTCACCAGCTACTCTGTAGGAAAAAGATGTGGCAATCTGCTTCTTTAAGATTACAGCTTAGGAAACTCTGTGGCACAGTTCTACTTGATCCTATAGGGTCCTGATGAATCAAAATCAACTCAGTGGCACACAGCAACAACAGAAACCAAAGATCCCTAGGTGATGCAACCAGTTTTGAAACATGCAAGAAAGCAGCAAGCCAATCTACTTCCATAAAACTTATAACCACGAAAAACTTATGGAGTTAGCTCTGCTCTATAAAACATGGAGATAGCATGAGTCAGCATTGACTCAATGGCAGTGGGTTTGAAGGTTTTGGTTTGGTTTGGTTTGGTTTGTTTTTTTTAAAAAAACTGTCTTGATGAACAAAGGCAAGTCAATGGTAAACAGGTTGTAGGAATGAAGCTAAGAATCCTGGATTTAATCCCAAAGGCAAAAGTGAGTCACTGAAGGACTTTGAGGAAAGAAGTAAGATGAAGCAAGCAGTGGTTTGAGAGAAATAATCTGGTGTTAATGTACAGAACACACCAATGTGGAGAAAGACTGAACTTGGGGAACCAGTAAGCAGGTCGTCGCGATAACTGACGTGTGTGATGACAGGAAGCACGGACAGGATGGAAGCAGTGAGAAAGAGAAAGGAAGAAAAAATATTATGAAGGCAAAATCCAACTGGACTAGATGACTCAGTGGCTGGGGACCGGGGAGAAGCAGGGTGAGTTAAGGTTACACCAAAATCCAAGAGTTTATCAAGTTAGACACGCACACGAATCACATTTATTTAGCAGCTGCCATGTGCCAGACCGTGGGCTAATGACCTCACACAAAAGATGTCACAATCCTACATCAGAGGAATAACACAGATCCCCTATTTTACTGGAGCTTAGAAGAGCTTCTTAATTTGCTCAGAGTCACAAGATAATAGTAGAAACGTGAATACTTGACCACATTGGTGTGCCCGCTTTCCCGCAAGGTCCCCAGGTAAAGGCTGTGCTTGCTGCTGCTCTCCTCACTGGCCCTCACTCACCCGTGTTCACTCGTGTACCTTAGTTCATTCTGAAATGCCTTCTCTCTAGCTCTTCGCCAGCCTAAATCCAGATCGAGTCTCTCCTTTAAGGAGCCACTGTCACCGCTGTAGCTCCCACGGAGCTTCTCTTCACCGTCTTCTATGAGATTCCTTGTGGGCACCACAGACACCGGCTTCTAATCACCTACAGTTCTCTGTTGGTTTGGTCATTTCACCCATTCCTGTATTTCCCATCTTAGGAGTTTGGCACTGGAACTGAGTCTGAATCCCAACTCTGCCCCTTAACTAGTTATATAGCCTCGGGCAAGTCACTCAACTTCTTGAAGGCTGTTCCCTTAGTTATCACTTGGAGATAAAAGGGTTGTCTAAGGATTACCTGACAAAAGTAAGGCACAAAAGTAACACACAAAAGGCACTCAGTAAAAGGTTGCTGTGTTGTCAGGAGCGACCGACTGTTACTGACCTTAGAATGAAGTGTTTTTCGATCCTGAGTCATCCTCACAATTGTTGCTAGGTTTGAGTGCACATTTCCCATCACCAGATTTTTTTTTATTGTGCTTTTAGTAAAAGTTTATAGTCCCAATCAGTTTGTCACGTAAAACCCCAAACACACACCATTATGAAACTCTAACTGCTCTCTCCACCACCACCCCCTTGTGACAGCACACTCCCCCTTTCCAAACTGCATTTCCCGTATCCATTCAACCAGCTCCTGTCCCCCTCCACCCCCTCATCTCACCTCTAGAGAGGAGCTGCTCGGTCTCCTCTCTATTTTAGCCCAGTGGCATGTTCTTTGCTAATATCACTCCATGTCATATACTCCAGCCCAATCTTTATCTGAAGAAATGGCTTCAGTACTGTTTTCAGCTTGAGGTCAACGGAGAATCCAGGAGGCTGTGTCCCCCAGGGACCCTGCAGTCTGACAGACCCTCAAGTGTGGTCTTTTAATAGAGGTCTAGTTCTGCACACCCATTTTTCTTCCAGTACATCAGGGACTTGACTTTGTGTTCCCTGTCAGGGCAGTCATTTGGTGGTAGCTAGGCACCATCTAGTTCTTCAGGTCTCACGCTGACAAAGTCGCTGGGTCATATGGCACCTTCTGCCTACTGGATGAACCCACATTTTCAATCATTGTGTCGATCCATCTCACTGAAGTCTCCATGTTTTTGTTGCCCATCTGCTTTATCAAGCATTATATCCTTCTCTAGCAATTGTTCCCACTTGATGGCATGTCCAAAGTAAGACAAATGAAGTCTCACCATCTTCATTTCTAAGGAACATTCTGGGTGTGATTCTTCCAAGCCAGGTTTGTTCTATTGGCAAAACTAAACCCACTGCCACTGAGTCAATTCCAACTCATAGCAGGCCTACAGGACAGTAGAACTGACCTCAAGGGTTTCCAAAGCAGCAATCTTTATGGCAGCAGACTGCCATAGCTTTCTGTTGCAGAACAGCTGGTGTGTTTAAACTGTTGACCTTTCAGCTTGCAGCTGAGTGCTTAATCGTTGTGCCACCAGTGTTCCTCTTCTTCTGACAGTCTATAGTATTCCCAGTATTTTTTGCCAATATCACAACTTGAGTATGTCAACTCTTCTTTGGTCTTCCTTTTTCATTATCTAGCTTTCACACACATGTGAGGTCATTGAAAATACCATGGCTGGGATCAGACACAACTTAATTATCAGAGTGACAAATTTGCTTTGTAACATGTTAAAAAGGTCTTCTGCAGCAGATTTGCCCAATGAAACGTTTCATTTGACCTCTTGACTGTTGCTTCCACGGGCATTTATTACTGATTCAAGAAAAAGAAAATCCTTGACAACTTCAATTTCTACCAAAAAAAAAAAAAAAGTGATATCTACTGATGTTACTAGAAATCCTGGTTGCACAGTGGTTAAGTGCTATGGCTGCTAACCAAAAGATCAGCAGTTCAAATCTGCCAGACACTACCTGGAAACTCTATGGGCAGTTCTACTCTGTCTATAGGATTGCTGAGTTGAAATCAACTCAATAGCAATGGATTTGGTTTGGTTTTTTGGTACTGATGTTACTGTTGCCTTTACTCATAATCTTGTAACAGAGGATGTATATCCAAAGTGTTGGATATAGTAGGTGCTCAATGAATATTCTGCCACTGGATTTCTTCATAATTTTAACTGTTGTATACTACATTTTGGTATTCACTACTTACAGTTTCATATTATTATGTTTATTTCACCCATTTAAAACAACTGTAAGAGGTGAGGTAATTCTATCATAACATGCTTAAGGCAGGCATCTCCAAACCAGTCTCAGCTAGCTGTTCAAGAAGCAAGCCACACAACTCACAGCATAAGGCAAGACATGCTCAGTCTCTCCTTGGGAAGAAGGGCCTCCTTCTCAACCCAGCCAAGGTAGATGGGACTCAGTCCAAGCTGACAGCCAGACTAGTCCTTGACAACATAAGGAATCTCCCTAAAACACAGCTTCTCACTCCCAGCCTTGGCCCAAGTCAGCCCCTGATAAGAAAGTGTGCAGAAAGGAAGGGAAGGAGGTAGGGCTGACTCTGCACATAACTGGAAGTTTGGTCCCATCTGTGTTCAGTGCCCTGTCTCCTCCTTTCTTGGTTCCATTAAGCCCACTCTGCCTTCCTCTTCTTCACCCAGAAGGCCAGGTCCCTAGAAGCCTCTTGGCAGCTCAGAGAG
Organism: Heterohyrax brucei; assembly: GCA_028571685.1. NCBI lineage: Eukaryota > Metazoa > Chordata > Mammalia > Hyracoidea > Procaviidae > Heterohyrax > Heterohyrax brucei. The sequence continues at coordinate 66,800,058 of CM053160.1, read as the reverse complement.
CTTCCAGCAAGACAGCCCAATTTTTCCTCTCTTCTCTTCCCCCCACTTCATCAAAGCACAGCGTTCCCTAAACCAAAAACACAAACCCACTGCCATCAAGTCAATTCTGACTCATAGAAACACAATAGGACAGAGAAGGGCTTTATCATACATTTCAAAAGAGCAGCTGGTGGATTTGAACTGCAGACTTTTTGGCTAGCAGCTGATCTCTTAACCACTGCACCGGGGCTCCAGCAGGTGCCCCAGAAGATGAGAGTTCACAGTGCAGTATTAATGGTTGAGAGCTTACTAGGCACTCAGAGGACATCAGGGCAGGCGAGGCCTTAAATCTGCCCCCATATCTCCCTCACCCCCCAACACACGAAAGAAAATTCCAGTGAGAAAAGATTAAAAAAAACAAGTTTTTGAAGTTATCAAGCAGCCATCTAAGCAGTATCAATTGGTCTCAACCTACCTGGAGCAGAGGAGAATGAAACTCATCACAGACATAAGGAAGATGTGAGACCAAGAGATAGAAAGGGCCATATAATCCAGAGACTACATCAGCATGAGACCAGAAGAACTAGATGGTGCCCAGCCACCACCAGTGACTGCCCTGACAGGGAATACAACACAAAGTCCCTGATGTAGCAGGAGAAAACTGAGGTGCAGGACTCAAACTCTATTCAAATGACTGAACTTAATGGCCCAGCAGACTGGAGGGTTCCCAGAAGACATGGCTCCATGCATTCTCTGTTTGCTCAGAACTGAAATCATTCTTAAAGCCAGCTCTTCAGACAAAGATTAGACCAGACTATAAGACATAAAATGATACTGGCGAAGCATGTGCTTCTTGTCTTAAGTGGATACGTGAGACTAGCTGGGCAGCTCCTGTCCAGAGGAGAGACTAGAGGGTGAAGGGGCACAGGAGCTGGCTGAATGGACATGGGAAATGCAAGGTGAAAAGGAGAAGGGTGTTGTCACAGGCTGGGAATGATCAGCTCGATTTACATAGCAATGTGTGTGTAAGTCTTTGTATGGCAAATCGACTTAGACTGTAAACTTTCACTGAAAGCACAATAAAATATTTCTTTAAAAAGATGAGTTTTTTGAGGGGACAGGGGACTGGTATTTCAGAGCAGATACCTAAGTATGCACCCTACCCTTGGTTTTTCATTTTTAAAACATGCTTCAACCAGACACAACAGGAACAAGAATGGAGATGAAGAATACACACAGAAAGAGGGCTCGGATGGAGGCTGCCAGCAGGGAAGAACCAAGGCAGGTGGTGGCACAGCTGCAGGGAGCACATTCTGAGACAGCGGCTGAGGGTGGAAGGAAGGCAGCCAGGTCCACACTGGCTTGGGAAAACTTCCTGCAGCTGATGGAGTACATCTGACCCTAGGGACTGACTACCAGATACAGGCTGGGCTAGGTAGCCATTCACTGTCCTCACACAGTAGAAACTCCAGCAGGGCTGGTTTCCAAACAAGGAAGGAGACAGAGAAAGAGAAAAATACGAGAATAAGGGAAGGCACCCAGCACACACTTCCCAAAGCTCCGCAGAACAATGTTCCAGCAGTAAGCAAGGAGAAAACTTGGTGGGGTGGGCTGGGCATTTGCCCAAGAAGGGAACAGGAGAGAAGGCGCAGTCTCTCCAGCAGCACTCTAGGCCAAGTATTGGGACTGCTCTCAGGGGTGAAACCCAACATGTTGATGGGTCTGCCGCCATCAAAGCGCAGTCTGTGATGGAGAGAGCCAAGCCGTTTATTAGGCTCTGTGAATTGCTGATCAACCCTAAGCCGTGACAATTAATTCTCTCTTTCTTTTTAATGGAGACTCAAGGCCAAAAATACACACAGGCACACACACTCCAAGGGAGGGCAACAGGGGGAGTCAAACCCCAATGCGCATCTCAGACTTTTAAAACGCACAGGCTGTGCTTGGGGAAAATGTCACTGCTTGGCTGAGAGCATGGGTGGCACTGGCAGGCAGGGAGAGGCAGAGAACGGGGACCGAATTTAGGAGTGACTGGAAGGTCGACAAGACAGAAAAGCCAACGCACGGCGTATATACATAGAAACGAGAAGAGCTTCTGAACAAGGCGCTGGCACCGAAACAGCACCCATGTTTGCCTTGAGACTTGAAGAACTGGTCTCCTCACTGGGCTTCAGGTACCCTAGACTGTTCCTACTTCTAAAGCCATTTTATACTGATCCCCATACCTAGAACGTCACTGTTCCATCCTTGCCCCTCACATCTCTTCCCACATGAAACCCATCCAATTTCAAGGCTTGTTTCCATCTCCCTCTGCGTTTAGATACCCTCTTCACAAACAAGATTGATCTCCCACCTTCTGATCATTTATGGCTCTTTCACCCCCTTGAATTTCCAATACTTTCAGCTGAGTCCAATAGAGCCTTTGGTCCTAGTCTGACATTGCATTAGTTTTTAGAGATTTCAAGTATGTTGTTATTCCCACTAAAGTAGTGTGTACCCTGAGTTCAAATTATTCCTTTTACACCACTGGCCTGGGTATGGTAATGAGAAGACACAGAAGGACACTGGAGCGAGGGACACCTTGACCTAAAATTCATGTTACAAACTCCCCACCAAGGAGTCTCATGGCTGGGAAGAGTTACAGGAGCTTGGCATAATTCCCACACAGCCCTACTCATTCCATCTTGTGAGCAGACATTCTTTTCTACATATTTGTTCCCACCAGAAGCTGTTTTGCGGTGAGGCTCTTCTTTTCCATTCTGGTCAAAACTCTTTGCCCGATGCCTAATCATAACCAGTGGCCCAGAGCTGCCATTTTCTGTCAAAAGATACCTAAATATTTGCACTCAAAAAACACAGCACATGTGTGCCATCTGTGACCCTTCTATCCAGGCTGTCCTGTGCAACTTGGGGGTACGTCTTCCACTCTACCTAGCTGCATCAGTAGGATCACTGAGGGTCTTTTCATTTTTAGATTTGTTTTGATTTTTTTCTGTTTTGATTTTCTTCATTTCTCAGTTTCTCATCTCTTTCTACTTTCTTTCTTTTCCTGTCTCCTGGGTATGTAGTAATGTGTGCCATTTCTACCCCTTCTGCGTGAGCTGTGCCCCAAGGCCTCTCCATTCCAACAGCAGGCTCCTTCAGCACTTTTTTTTAGCTCTTGTTTCTCCCTCCTCTCTTTTTTCCCAAACCTACTTTAGCTCCATCCATCACAACTTCTCCCCATCCTCCTACCTCCACGTACCATGCACTGAACACTACACCTCCAAGCAACATGGGCACAGCCTACTGGAACCTTTCCTGAACTCATCCCCAGCCTATCCTGTCAGCTCCAGGACATGCCACAAGCAACCTATCCCATCCTTGTCCTTCAGCTGAACCTGTCCCACTGCATCATAGCTTAATGACTGTCATTGTCCATTGGGCAAGGAGGTGACAAGTATCGTATCCACAAACAAGTAAACAATAAAGAGTACACAGCCCACCTGCTCACACACAACCAAATAAAATTAAAAAGTGAATGAAACAAATCTAAAATCAATAAATGAAGAAAATAACTACTGAATGCCCCAAAGACATCCTACACTACCAATACATGTTTGTTTAAAAAAAAAAAAAAAAAAAAAAAAAAGACAGGATGGTTCCAATAGGTACCCAAAATGAACCATAACATAGCTTTCCAGCAGAAGAAAATGCACTGGAACTACCTGATAGGAAATTCAAATCTCCAATACTCAGAGTTTTTCAAGACTTAGATCAAAAAGCAGACAAAAATTAGAAAAAAAATAGACAAATTCATGGAAAATACAGACAAACAATGGAGTAATTCAGGAAAATAATACAGGACAAAATGACAAAATAAATTCACAACTAGAAATTATACAAAAACAACAAATAGAAATTCAAAAGATAACAAGATTTCAAAAATGGGTCATGTCAGAAGGTCTGAGGAGCATGTCTGGAACAATGGAAGACATGATGAGTGAAACTGAAGATGAATATTTAGATACCTCTTTGAGGAAAACTCAGAGAAAAAAATGAAGAAAAATAAAGAAACCCTGAGAATTATATAAGACACAATCAAAACCAAAAATTTGAAAGTGATCCGAATTCCAGAACAGGGGGAGAAAACAGAAAACACAGAGAGATTCATTGAAGAATTGCTGACAAAAACTTACCTAATATTATGAAAGATGATAAACTGACTAGTCAAGAAGTTCAACAAACCCTATATAGGATAGATCCCAAAAGAAAAACACCAATACATAGAACAAGCATACTTGCTACAACTGTGACAAAGAAAGAATCCTGAGAGCAGCTCAAGAAAAATGAAAAGTCACGTACACACAGGAAACAATAAGACTAATCTCTGATTACTTGGCAGAAACCAAGCAGGCAAGAAGTCAATGGAATGACATACATAAAACATTGGAAGAAAAAAAATGCCCACAGAAAAAACATATCTTGCAAAACTCTCTTTCAAATATGAGGCTGAAACTATGACATTTTCAGATAAACAGAAATTAAGAGAGTATGTAAAAAGAAAACCAAGCTTATAGGAACAAGCAACATGAGACAACAGCCTGTATCTAGGATGCAAGGTCATACCAGCCAGATACCAACCTAGGAAATGAACTCTCAAGGGCTGTTTCAAAACCAAAAGATTTACAGATAGGAACCAGAGAGATTAATCTGTAAATGACAACAATATCAGAACAATAAAAGATATAGAACTTGCTAATGGATAAGAAGGAAAGATGATACCAAGTAAAAATAGACTAGTTCAAACCTAGGTAGATAAAGGTAAATTTCAAGGTAATCACAAAGAAAGTTAACACACCTATGCATCAAAATAAACAAAAGCAAAGTCTCAGTAAAAAACAAAATCTACAAGAACAAAAGAAATGAAAAAGAAAATCACAAGCAAAATGAATTCAGCAAAGAAAGAGGAACAAAGAAAATCTCAGCACCACAAAAATAAATCCATGACAACATAACAGCAATAAACTTATAACTATCAATAATAACACTGTACCTATAATTACCTAAATGGTCTAAATGTACCCATAAAGAGACAGAGAGGGACAGAATAGATTTAAAACACAAGATCTATCACTATGTTGTCTGTGAGAGACACTCCATAAGAACAAAGACATAAATTTATTAAAAGTCAAAGGATGGGAAAAAGTTTTTCAAGCAAACAGCTACCAAAAAAGAGCAGGGATAGTAACACTAATTGTAGATAAAATAGACTTTAAAGAAAATTCCACCATAAAAGATGTAGAAGGGTACTATATAATGATTAAAGGAAGGATCCATCACGAAAGCTTAACCATAATAACTATATATGCATCCAATGACAATACTCCACAATGCATGAAACAAACTCCATCAGCACTGAAAAGAGAAACTGACAGTTCCATAATAATAGTAGGAGATTTCAACACATCACTCTGAGTAAAAGAAAGAACATCTAGAAAGAAACTCCACAAAGACAGAGATTTAAAGGACATGATCAGCAAACTTGAACTTGTAGACATGTATAAAATACTCCACCCAACAGCTGCAAAGCATACATTCTTTTCCAGTGCACCCAAAAAGCTCTTCAGAAGACACTACATCTTAGACCACTAAACAACCCTCAACAAAATCCAAAACACTGAGGTAATACAAAGAATCTTCTTTGACCACAGTGTTATCAAAGTTGAAATTAACAACAGGAAGATAAAGGAAAATATCAGTTACATGCAAACTGAGTCACATCCTGATTAAAAAACATTGAGTAATAGAAGACATCAGAGAGGGAATAAAAAAAATTCCTAGCATCAAATCAGAATGAAAATACATCATGCCAAAACCTTTGGAACACAGTAAAGGCAGTCATCAGAGGTCAGTTTAGAACAGTAGATGCACTTGTCATAAAAGAAAGGAACAAAATCAAAACATTAGCTACACAACTCAATAGATAAATGGGGACTACTAAGAATCAAACACTTTTGCCTATCCAAAGACATTATCAAAAGAATTAAAAGACCACCTACAGAATGGGAAAAAATATTTGGCAACTACACATCAGACCAACATCTGCTCTCCATAATCTACAAGGTACTGCAAAATATCAACAAGAAAAAGGTAAATAACCCAATTAAGCGATGGGCAAAGGAGATGGACAGACACTTCACCAAAGAGAACATCCAAGCAGCCAAAAGACACATGAAGAAATGCTCACAATCATTAGCTATTAGAGAAATCCAAATCAAAACTACAATGGGATACCATCTCACCCCAATAAGGTTGGCATGATGCATAAAACACAAAACAATGAATGTTGGAGAGGCTGTGGAGAGATCGAACTCTCCTACACTGCGGGTGGGAATGCAAAATGGTACAACCTCTTTGGAAAGAAATTTGGCACTTCCATAAAAAGCTGGAAATAGATACACCATTTGATCTAGTAATCCCACTGCTCAGAATATATGCTACAGAATCAAGCACAGTCACACAAACAGATACATGCACATGAATTCTTATTGCAGCACAATTCACGAGAGCAAAAACATGTAATCAATCCAGATGACCAACAACAGATGAATGGGTAAACAAACTATGGTATATATACTCAATGGAACACTATGCAATAATAAAGAACAATGATGATTTTAGGAAGCATCTCATAACCTAGTTTCAACTGGAAGACGTTATGCTGAGTAAAATTGGTCAGTGGCAAAAGGACAAATTGTGAGACCCCTCCCCCATAAGGATTTAAAAATAGACTCATGTACAGAGAAAAAAACTCTTTGATGGCTGCAAAGGTGGGGAGGCAGAGAGAGGGATAGTCAAAGATTAGATAGTTAATAGAAATTTTGTTGGGTGAAAGCAGTGACAGTGCACAGTAGAAAGAAGATCAGCTTAACCAGACTTCAACATAAACTGAAAACTCTTCTAATCTTAACCCAATATTGCAAGGATAGAGCAGCAGGGGTGGGGGTCTGGGGGCTATGCTCTCAGGGAACATCAAGGCAAATTGATATAACTAGCCTATTTCTAAGAAAATCTTCTGCATCTCATGTTGACGAGTGGCATCTGGAGTCTTAAAAACTAATAAGCCGCCATCTAAGGTACCAAATTGTCCCAGCTCATCCAGAACAGATGATCACCAAGAACAACAAAAACACAAGGGAAAAATAGCCCAGGAGACAGAAGGACCCATGTGAATGAGTGACTGTATCAGCATGTGACCAGAAAAATGATGGTACCTGACCACCATCAAAGGCAGCCATAATGGGGCACACAATGTGGAGTTCCAGTGGCAACACTAGAAAAAGCAGGGTGCAGCTCAGAAACTCCACTAAAAGACAACAATTGATGATCTGGTGGCTTGGGGATTCCCCTCGGAGCATGGCCCCTAGACCTGCTGCTGCCCCTGACCAGAAAACATTACTGTGGTCTACTCTTTAGACAGGAATGGACTGGACTTGGGGATACAATGTGACCATATGGTGTGTGTACTTTACGGTTCTATACATCTATATGATGCTGTCCTACTGGCCTCTTACTAGAAGGGAGAGGTGAGGGTGGAGAAGAGGGGACAGAGGATTGTTAAGAGGATATGATATATATATATAGAACAAAAAGGAGGAGTGTCCTGTCACCAGGCAAGGAAAGCAGAAGGAGCTTTTGATAGGCAGGTATGCAAATTTAATTTAGACTGTGTATTTTTACTTAATCACAATTTTAAAAAATAGCTATACAACTCAAACAAATACAAATAGAACAGCTAAAGATGCCTATAGCCAACAGAAGGAAATAGTGAAGATCAGAGCAGAAATAAATGAAACAGAGAATAGAAAAACAACAGAATCAACAAAATCAAAAGTTGGCTATTTGAAAGGACCAACAAAATTTACAACCATTGACTGATTTGACAAAAGAAAAACAGGAGAGGATGCAAATAACCCAAATAAGAAATGAAATGGGAGACATTACAACAGATCAAACTGAAATAAAAAGAATATAAACTATTATGAATAACTGTACTCCAACACATTTGAAAAGCTAGAGGAAATCAATGAATTTCTATAAACACAGTACCCACCCAAACTAACACAAAATAATGTTGAAAACCTGAACAGACCCATAGCAAGAAACAAGATTGAAAAGATTATTTTTTTTTAAAAAGCTCTAATCCAGATGGCTTCACTTGGAGAAGTCCACCAAACATTCAGAGAAGAGCTTCACCAATAATACTCAAACTATCTCAGAACATAGAAAAGGAAGGAATACTTGCAAATTCATTCTATCAAGCAAGTACAACTCTTGATAGCAAAATCAGGCAAAGAAAACTGCAGATCAATAGCTCTTATGAATATAGATGCAAAAGTTCTCAGCAGAATTCTGGCCAGTAGAACTCAGCATCATATCAAATGAATAATACACCACAACCAAGTAGGATTCTTACCAGGTATACAAGGATGGTCCGGCATTAGAAAATCAATCCACTTATTCTGCCACATAAATAAAATAATTGCATGATCATTGCAGTGGATGCAGAACAGGCAATTGACGAAGTCCAACACCCATTCCTGATTTAAAAAAGAAAAATCTCAATATAACAGGTATAGAAGAGAAATTCCTCTATGCAATAAAGGGAATCTAAACACAAGCAACAAGCAACAATCAACATTGTTGTTAATGAGGAGAACCTGAAAACATTCCCTTACCTCAGCATAATGGCACAAGTCTTAAAAAAATAAATAAATAATAACAAAGACTAACAAATGTCAGAGAGGCTGTGGGGACACTGGACCTCTTGTGCACTGCTAGTGAGAGTGTAAAATGGTGTGACCATTTTGGAAAATGATATGTCACTTCTTTAGAAAGCTAGAAACAGAAATACCATATGATCCAGCAATCCCACTTCTAGAAATATGTCCTAGAGAATAAGAGCCAGCACGTGAATAGACATAGGAACACCCAGATTCACTGAAGCATTGTCTACAATAGCAAGAAGATGGAAACAACCTAGCTTCCCATCTACAGATGAACGGATAAACAAACTGTAATACACACACACAATAAAGTACTACACATTATACTGCAAAGCATCTCATAACACAGAGGAAAATGGGAGGGCATTACGCTGAGTGCATAAGTTGGTCACCAAAGGACAAATACTGCATGAGACTACTACTATAAAAAATCATGGAAAAGTTTACACACAAAAAGAAACAATCTTCGATAGTTACGAAGGAAGAAGGGGGTGGGGATGGAAAAAAACTAACGGGCAATAGATAAGCGATAACTCTGGTGAAGGGTAGACACAGTATTGGGGAAGCCAGCCTGACCTGTATCAGCCAAGGTCACGGAAGCTCCATAGACTCATCCAAACTCCCTGAGGGACTCAATTACTAGGCTGACAGCCCTGGAGACCACAGTGTCAGGAACATCTAGCTTAATTGGTATAAACGCAGTTGATAAAGAAAATGTTCTACAGTCTACTTTGGTGAGTAATGTCTAGGAATCTTAAAAGCCTGTGAGTAGCCATCTAAGACACTCTACAAGTCTCTCCCCTTTGGAAGCAAGGGGAATGAACAAAACCAAAGACACAAGGTATAGGTTAGTCCAAAGAACTAATAGACCACAACTACTAGAGCCTCTACCAGACTGAATCCAACACAATTAGATTGTGTCCAGCCACCGTCACTGACTGCTCTGACAAGAGTCACACTAGAGGTTCCCAGACAGAGCTGGAGGAAAATATAGAACAAAATTCTCAATCACAAAAAAAGATCAGACTTAATCGGCCTGACAGAGACTGGAGAAACCCTAAGAATATGGCCCTCAAAACACCCTTTTAGTTCAGTAATGAAGTCTCTCCTGAGGTTGACCTTTCAGTCAAAGATTAGACAGGCCTGTAAAACAAAATGAGATTAAAGGGACACGCCAGCGTGGGGGGTAAAGACAAAAAAGGCAGGAGGAGACAGGGAAGCTGGTAATGGGAAACTCAAGGTCATGAAGGGAGAGTGTTGGCATGTTGTGGGGTTGTTAAATAGTGTCATAAAACCATTATGCGTACTGTTTAATGAGAAGCTAGCTTATTCTATAACCCTCCATCTAAAGGACAATTAAAAAAAATAAAACCAGCACAATGAGATTAGACCAGGAGAGTGTAACTCACTTAACTGTAATAAAGTCTGGTTAGTCAGATTACAGCTGTTTGCTCCAGAAGCAAATATCCTTGAGCTCTGATAAGGCCTGGAGGAAGGGGGAGCTTGTCTGGCAATTTTATCATCCTGAAGGAAGAAAAAGGAGAATAAAAGATGAGAGGTGATAATCTCTGAAGTCGAAATCACTCTTGTGTTGCAGCATAGGCCAGAAATAAAAGATACCCACTCTTGCAATCTTGCTGTGAGATGACCTGTTCAAACAAGAGGGCTGCCTGCCTGCTGCTTCACAGACAAAGAAATCAAGGTGCAGCCTGGAGGGGACACAAAGAGGGAAAAGTTCCCAGCCAGGAACTTTCCCAGTAAGGTTTACCAAAAGAGCGGTGGGCAAGACAGGAAGGACATCTCATCTCTTGCCTTCCAGAAATTCTGCCTCCCTGTTGCCAGAGACACCATCTGTATGGACCAGCTCCTCTGAGAGAACTCAAGGTGTGGAATTGCAACAGGAACAATAACAATATTTTAGGTACACAGGCAGAAAGTTAACTACAGAGATATATAATCAAACCAAAACCTGTTATTTCTGAGTCTGCCTCAACTAATGGAGCCTCCGGATGTGAGAGAGTGGAACTATGCTTCACGGGGTTTTTAATGACTTATTTTGGGGGAAGTAGATCACCAAGGAAAACCCTGGTGGTGTAGTGGTTAAGTGCTGTGGCTGCTAACCAGAGTCGCTATGACTCAGTGGCAGTGGGTTTCGGTAGATCACCGAAAATTTTCTCCCCAAATGCCTCTGAGTGGATTCAAACCTCCAGTCTTTAAGTTGTTAGCCAGGTGTGTTAACCAGCCTTATGATCTGTAAATAGATAATACGCACTCCACGACAAGAGGGTGGAGCTGAAGAGGACTATAGAGTTTTTAGATAACGTACTTTATGACTTACTTCAATAATAAACAAATGAATTTCTTTTATGATATGAATTCCAGCAAGTAACACTCAACAAAATTTCCTTAGCTGGTCTGACATGAAATTATTTTAAAAATAAAAGAAAGCAAGCACTGATTGTAGTTCAACTTCCTCATTGCACAGTTAGGGGAACCTAGGGCCAAAGTAGTGAGGTGACTTTCTCAAGTTCTTACAACTCATTCCCAACTGTTACGAAAGTATTCTTGTTACCCTAAGTTCCACCAGTGGCCAAAGAGCCTTCTGGCATGAGCATCACTCCTGGACTCAGCCAGTGGCTTTGACCACATGGACCACGTTCTCAGCATACTCCAGGGTCAGACGACTTCTTAGAAGGAAAGACTTCATACTGGCATGGGACGTGATTTCGTGAAAAAAACTATGGGCTTTTACTTAAAGATTGACTTCGTAGCTTCTCAGCTTACTACCTGGATGACTTAGAAAACTGCTTTACCTTTCTGAGTCTCTAGGTTCTCATCTGTAAAATGGGAATCCACCTTACACGACAGGAGCTCAGTGAGGACCAAATGAGGTCATGTGACCTAAATGCTTGGTATGTAGAAGACATTCAGTTACTATAGTTTCTCCAGCTGTACTTCTGAGCGCTTAAAGCTATACAATATCAGAGATCCCTTGAGGTCACTGGAGTCCCGGTAGCATGGTGGTTGAAGAATTTGGCTGCTAACTCAAGGGCTGACAGTTCAAATCCATCAGCTGCTCTTCAAAAACCCTACCGGGCAGTTCTACTCTGCCCTGTAGGGTCACTAGAGTTGAAGTCGACTTAGAGTCAATGGGTTTGTTTTTCATTTTTTGATTTCATGAGGTCATCAAATGTTTCTGTCACAGGGAGTCCCAGCCCTAGCACTGTGCCCCCAGCAACATGTAGCATAGTTTGGCAGAGACTTCCAAGAGTCAGCTGCCAAGATTTGAAAGTACCAGTCTAGAACACTCTTGTTGACTGACAATCACGAAACTGTGTGCTGCCCTTTTAAAGATTTCTACTGGGAGCCCTTTCCCAGTCTCCCTTAAGGAAGTTTGTTCTGAGTCTCAACAACTTAAAGATCTTCTTTCTGGTGTCTTGAAGACAGGGCTTCAGCAACTGAGAGAGAACTTTAGATTAAACCTAAGAGAAGTCTCCCTGATGAGCTCATGAATGGGAGCTAATAGATATTGTATTGGTTTCCTGTTGCTGCTGTAACAAATTGCCACAAACCAGCTGGCTTAAAACAACACAAATTTATTATCTTACAGTCTGGAAGCCAGACATCTGAAATGGATATCAGTGGGCTAACATCAGAGTGTCAGCAGAGCTCTGCTCCTTTCTGGGGACAGTAGTGAAGGAACCATTACTTTGCTTTTTTCCAGCTTGTAGAAGCAGCCTACAGTGCTTAGCTCCTGTCCTCTGCCTCCACCTTCAAAGCTAGTAATGGCCAGTCAAGTCTTCCTCATATCCTACACTGACTGACTCTCTTGTCTCCCTCTTTCACTTAAAAGGACCCTTCTGATGGCACTGGGGGCACATCAGGATCATTTCCTGTCTCAGAGTCATCAGATTGAAACCTTAATTCCACCCACAACCTTAATTCCCCTTTGACATATAAGATTCCCAGCTTCCAGAGATTAGGAGGTGGACATCTTTCAAAGGCCATTATTCTGCCTACTCAAGCAGCCTCCTGCCACCTTTCTCCTTGTTGAGTTGACAGGAGACAGTGCTGACAAAGCACAAGCCTCATTTAGCCTCAGACCCAGTCTCAGAATCCTTCTTAACCCAGTGCTCTGTCAATCACCATGAATCAATCAGACTCATCTTAGAAGCAAGATCTACTTGCCAGCTGTCATAGATTAAACTGTGTTCTCCAAAATACGTGTATAGCACTTTGGCTAGGCCGTGATGCCTGGTACTATGTGACATTGCTTTATGTTGTAAATCCTGCCTCTGTGATATTAATCAGGGAAGACGAGTGGTAGCTGTGTTGGTGGAGTAGGACTCTATGGGATTGAACTGTGCTTTGGGGCAGCCTTTTGGGATAGAAAGGAGAGGGAGGCAAGCAGAGAGATGGAGAACTCATACCACTAAGAAAGTAGTGCCGGGAGCAGAGCGTATCCTTGGCATAAAAGGAACAGGGTCCCTCCACCTTAGAAGCTTCCCTTCAGAGGGAAAACTAATGACATAGACCTTTCTCCAGAGCCAGCAGAAAAAGCCTTCCCCTGGAGCTGATGCCCTGTAACTCTCTGAACTGTGACACAATAAAATTTCTCTTTTTAAAGTCATCCACTTACGGTATTTCTGTTCTAGCAGCACTAGATGACTGAGACACCGGCTCTAATTCTAGGTGGTAAACTCTGGAACAGGGGCAGCACTGTCTGTGAAATATTGACCTTTGCAGGCTGCCTCAGAGTGCTGGTGTAGCTCCAGCAAGGGACAGAAATTCATAGAATTATAGGACTCCATCCCATGTCTGACATCATAGTAAATCTATTGCTTACAAGGGCCCCTCCCGGCCCTGCAGCCAAAACCTCAGTTGACAGGAGGACATTCTCTGGGTCAGTTTTCCTTGCAGATTTTCTGACTGAGCCCCAAGTGTTTGCATGTGGACATCTAGCGTGCCTGGCTGTGTGCAGGTCAGTGCATTTGTCCAGACATTCCAGGTCCCTGCATTAGGTCCCAACTCAACAGCAGAGGTACCTATTACAACGGAAGGGAAAGCAAGGCTAAGCAAACTGATCAAAGTCCTTCATCTTCCACTAACTGCATGTAAAAAGCTGGGGCAAGTCATTTCATGCCTCTGTGAGCCTCTGTTTCATCTAGTCAAGAAAAGAATGGTAAGCCAGATTAATTCTAGGATTTCTTAAAAGCCTTGTAGCAAACAGGTTTGACTCTCATAGTCTGGAGTGTTTCCAAAAGAGAGGAAGCAGAAAGTGTAAGGACTTAGAACTGTGGGTTATAGGAAATGACTGAAGATTCTAGGGACATTCAGTCAGGGAAGGAGGAGGCTGCGGGCATATGACGGTCCTCAGGGTACCCAGCACTTTCAGATGGGGTCACATTAGCAACAGTGGGCTGTCCATCACTGGATGACTCAGGACGTCAGCCCACTGCGAAGAAGCCCAATGTTTCTGGACACCTCTAGTGAGTGTCTCATGTGTACCCCCAGACACATACAGCCAGTTTTCTGGTCATCCACCGTTTTGTGGGGGCTGTGACTGCTCCAGGCCCTCTGTAGGGCACTGGGCACTGCTAATTGCCCGGTGATACTGTCACTGTCACCACAGAGGTGCTGAAGTCTCCTGAGGCCACAGAACTCAGGGCTCTGCAGTACTGTGGGACACCCTTTTCACTGGGTGTTTACTCTGAAGACTGGTCCCCAAGCTGGCTCCCCAGTGACAACCACATGTTCCTTCACAAAGCTTGTTCCATTTCGGTGTATAAATGTTTTGTTCTCCTTGGGTTTCCTAAGAAGGTCCAGCAGGGACTGAATTGTGAGACAGACACCGCACCATGCTCAGACCTGCTCTTTCTCTGCTGCTGTGGACACTTGCTTATCAGGACACGTGTGTGTGCCCGATGGTAGCCTTCCCAGGAGGCACCACAGTCTCTGATGCAAATAGGCTTCTAATAAGTCTGCCCCAAAAGTTCTCTGGGCCTGCTCCGACACGTCCAGCCAGGACCAGGCTCAAGCTGGGACTCCCTCCACACTTAACAGATGACAATCCGCCACATGGGAGAAGCAGCACGCTTGTGTTTCACAGCTGCAAGAAGGCAAAGACGTAGAAGCTGCAAAGAGACAAATTGTTTTTTTGTTTTTTGTTTTTCGCCTTGTACTTTGAGCTCAAGCTCTATTAGCTTTGTCTATAAGTATAATGAAATTGCTCAGGTAGTTGTGCATTTCCTGTAACACGGACCATTTAGTCAGATGCCAGGTGATGCTTTAACGTGGATGTCGTGAAGAAGATTCTCCAAGTGTCAGATACCCAGCCCTGGAAATCTGTACATCTGTAACCTTTCACAGTACAGTCATGGTGGTGAGCTGTCATCAAGACAGAACCCCACTCTTGGTGAACCCCATGAACAACACACCGCCCAGCTCTGTGCCATATCCATGGTCAGCTGTGGGTCACACCCCGGTGACATGCAGGGTTTTCACTGGCTGGTTTTCAGAAGTAGATCACCAAATCTTTCTTCCATGGAGCTGCTGGGTGGGTTCGAGCCACTAATCTTTCGGTTAGTAGCTGAGTATTTCACAGTTTGCACCAAAAGGACTCCTTTCAGGGAGTACAGTAAACCGAAACACCAAACTCATGGCTGTTGTGTCAATTCCATCTCACAGAGACCCGCTAGGACAAAGTAGAACTGCTTCATAGAGTTTCCAAGGAGCAGCTGGTGGATTTGAAGTGCCAGCGTTTTTGGTTAGTAGCCAAGCTCTTAAAAACTGTGCCACTGACTGTACAATCCTCAGTTGTACCTCAACCAAAAAAAACCAAATTCACTGCCACTAAGTCGATTCCAACTCATAGAGACCCTATAGGTCAGAGTAGAACTGCCCCATGGAGTTTCCAAGGAGCACCTGGTGGATTTGAATTGCCAGCCTTGTGGTTAGCAGACATAGCACTTAACCACTACACCACCAGGGTTTCCCAATTGCACCTAGCGACTACCAGAAGCAGTTTATTCATATTTTTAGCTTACCAAGAAACCAAACCAAACCCATTGCCATCAAGTAAATTCCAACTCATAGCAGCCCTAGAGGGCATAGTAGTACCACCCCATGGAGTTTCCAAGGAGTGTCTGGTGGATTTGAACTGCTGATCTCTTGGTTAGCAGTTGTAGCACCTAATCCTTAAACCACCAGGGTTTACGGTTTCAGCTTACCAGAACCCACTGCTGTCAAGTCAATTCTGACCAATGCACATCGAGCTGGAATAGAAAGACCTGGGACTGAGCTCTCCTACAGGCAAACTATGCAACTCATGTAAATACTCTGAGCCTTCATTTCCTCATCTGTAAAAACGGCCTAATAGTACAAACATCATAAGGTCATTGGGACACATTAAGATAATTACTTGAGAGTATACCATGAGGTGCAATTGGTGTTCCTCAAGCTGAGCTCTTCAAGTGTTACTTATTCAGAACACCCAGAGGTGTTCTCATTTTGAGTCTTGCCTCGTCAGCAAACGAACATCCCAACAGCTTGACACCACCCATGTCCTGAAGGTCACCTCCGCTTTGAGGAGGCAGTTCTTCCCCACATGTATTTTGAGTATCTTCCAACCTGAGAATTCGTCTTCTGTCATTATCTCAATGTTCTGCTGCTATTCATAAAGTTTTCATCAGCCAATTTTTCTTTTTTTTAAGAAGTAGATCACCAGGCCCCTCTTCCCAGTCTGTCTTAGTCTAGAAGCTCCATTGAAAACTGTCCACCCTGGGTGACCCTGCTGGCATCTGAAAATCTGAAATACTGGTAATACAGCTTCCAGCATCACAGCAACACTTAAACCACCACAATATGACAAACTTACAGACACATGGTAGAATACCAACACCCAGTACCTGGTACCCTGCCTGGTACAGGGCCGGTAACAGTCAATGTCCACTGAATGAAGCTGATGTTTCTCCAGAAAACAGAAGGCCATCAGTAGGTAAAGGTGGCAAGGAAGCTAAATCTGCCTTTAATTTAGACAGCATCTATCCAACAGCCGAAGCTGCCCAGAGGCTGGTTCAGAAGTTGAGCACTGTGTTCCCTGCCTCCGTCGCTGGAGTCTTGACTGGCTGTGAGAGGTGACCTAGAATGAGCTTTCCCCATGAGTGAGAAGTAGAGGGGAGCAAAGCCATACCAAGGTATACAGATAAGATTGTTGCCGTAACTGCTATGGAGTCTGCCCCCAACGCACTGTGTACAACAGAACGGAACACTGCACAGTCCTGGACTATCCCCGTGATCAGCTGCAGATCATATCACTGTGATTCACAGAGACAGAAAAGTGGTGGACAGTTTCACTGCCTGATTTTCGGAAGTGGATTGCCAGGCCTTTCTTCCTAGTCTGCCTGTCAGGAAGCTCAAGCAAAACCTGTTCAGTATCACAGAATTGATGACACCAGAAAATGGGCCCTGCTCCAGCCCCTAAAACTGCCTTAGCAGCCAGCATCTTAGTGTGCTGCAGCCGTTTGGTACTGCTCTCACAAATAGTGCAAATGTCAGAGCTGTGCACACCCATAGAAAACCATATTGTCTCCCTAGACCTTCAAATCCTGTATGCCACTGTGTTGTGACTTTCTGTTCATGCATTTGCATCAGACAAGCCCTGCATGGTTTCATGTGCTCAGCAGGCATTAACTGAGCACCCACTGCACGACAAGAAACCCTCATGGCACAGTTGTTAAGTACTGCTGCTGCTAACCAAAAGGTTGGCAGTTCAAATCCACAGTTCTGTTCCGTCCTATAGGGTCACTGTGAGTCGGAATCAACTTGACAGCGGTGGGTTTGGTTTGGTTTGGGTTTGGGTTATTATGTGACAGGCATTGTCCTGTGGGGAGAAGAGCTTGGGGATGATAGCAGGAGAAGGATGAAAGAAACAAAGAGACTTCCAGCCTCACAGAGTACATGTATCTATCAGGGAGCAGACGTTATGCAAATAGCCAAACAAATAAGTGTACACTTACAAGCTGTAATAAGTGCTATAAAGGGAAAGTAAAGGCAGCACTAAGGGGCAATAATAGGGACCTTAGTTAAAATGGGGAGGTCAGAAAAGGCTTCTCTGAGGAAGCGACATGTGTCCTGAGATCTGAGGCATTTCCTATAAACCAGGTAAAGAGGAAAGTGAAGGTTGGTTCAAAAAGACAGGAACAGCATTCCATGAGGAGCCGAGGCAGGACAGTGACTGAATCAGTCCCAGAGCTGGAAGAAAATGGGAGAGGCTGGAGACTGCGAGCAAGCAGAACAGAGAAAATAAACCCAGTGGTGTCAAATCGATTAGGACTACTAGCGACCCTGTAGAACAGAGTAGAACTGCCCCATGGAGTTCCCAAGGAGCACCTAGCAGATTCAATAGCTGACCTTTTGATTAGCTAGCACTTAACCACTATCCACCAAGTTACAAATTAGATGTTTCTGCTGTCCTATCCTAAATGCAAGGAATAGCCAGCCAAGGATCTTCAGTAAGGAAGGATGGAATAGGAGGAGTGACTTTAAAAGACCACTTCATCTGTGGAGAAAGACTGGAAGGGAAGCAATTAGGGGACACTGGGTTGGTCCGGAGGTCAGGGAGGGAGGACAGGGACAACTTGCACAAAAGTTGGGTACAGTACAAGTATTGGTTCCGTCTGAGCTCCCATCTACAGGAAAAGGAGGCAAAGAGGGAGAAAAATAGGGTGTGCCCAGGGAAAATGATGGGAATAAATTCAAAGCAATCCTAAAGGCTTAGAGAATCTGAAGATATATAATTAAAGTAAAAAGCTGGATCTTAAGCACAGATAGTTCACAGAGCCTCAGGCTACTACTTAAAGAAAAAAGAATAGAAAGAAATACACCAATATGTTAACAGCAATTATCTTGGATCACAGTGCTTTCGCTCCATCTTTGTGTTTTCCCATTTTTCTACAATGAGTTACGTGGGTTTTTTTCTGTAATTAGGGGGAAAAAAATCCATATTATTCATTAAAGAGGATAATGTCATCTTCTCATTTTCTGGGTGTGTCTGCAGGAAAGATTTAAAGGTATCTACCGGAATTCCATCTTCCCAGGGTCCTGATTTTTCCTGGAGGAAAAGGAAAAGCAACAGCAAATTCTTATGCTCAGCAAGTCTTTGTATTGCTTGCTTCAGTTTCCCTGCTAACATTGCTGTAGCAGACCTGCCTAAAATTGTCCCCTGGCCACATCCTCTGAAAGAAATGACTCCATGGCCACGCACTGAAAATGGAGACTCTGGGTGGTATAAATGGTCAGACACTCAGCCACTCTCTGAAAGGTGGGTGGTTGGAATCCATCTGGACGTACCTTGGGAGAAAGTTCTGGCAATCTACTTCCAAAAGTTCTCAACCACTGAAAACATCATGGAGTGCAATTCTACTCTGTTCATGCATAGAGTCACCATGAGTCAAAAGCAACTCCAGCAACTGGTTTGGAGTTTTGTTATGCTTTGTTTTGCTTTTGTTTTTCTCTACCACATGACTCTCATTGGACCAGAGCTAGACATCTGACTCAAGTCCAGCCAACTAGATATTCTCACTCAGGAATTTGGAATTGAGACAAGGAGACGAAGTTCAAGAAAGACGACGGTACTTAGACAAATAGTTTATCGTGGAGCATTGGGCACAACCAATGCCATAACCAGCCAAAGCCACAAAGAAATAAAAACTGAAACTCTCCCGGAGGGAAGAACGGAATAGAGAGAGGCAGGTAAGAGATGCCTGGCACCGTGGAAGGCAGCAGGAAGAGATGCCATCCTGACAGCCCACTTCCATTCCCCAGGAAGCCCCTGTTTACTTCCGTTTGTTTGAGTTTCTCTTCCTAACAACCAAGGAGGTCAAA
This sequence comes from Heterohyrax brucei, assembly GCA_028571685.1. Lineage (NCBI taxonomy): Eukaryota > Metazoa > Chordata > Mammalia > Hyracoidea > Procaviidae > Heterohyrax > Heterohyrax brucei. The sequence goes on along the minus strand of CM053160.1, from coordinate 66,780,427 downwards.
CTAAGAAATTTTCCATACGTAATAGGGTTGCTACGAGTCAAAACTGACTCAACGGCAACCAGTTTGGTTTGGTTTTTGGTTTCAGCAATGAAACACAATTCCCAAGGCAAAGTCGTAGAAGTTTCATAGACACATCCAGACTCCCTGAGGGACGGAATTACTGGGCTAAGGGATAGGGATCGGGGTCTCGAGGGACATCTAGCCAAGTGCCGTCGAGTCAGATCTAGCTCAATTGGCATAACATATATATATACATATGTATATACATACATATATATATTAATTTTAAACCCTACTTTGGTGAGTAGCATCAACAGCTTGTGAGTGGCCATCTAAAATACTCCACTGGTCCCACCCCATGTGGAGCACAGGAGAATGAAGAAAACCACAAGACAGAAAGAAAAGATGAGTCCAAAGGACTAATGGATCACAATTACCATAGCCTCCACCAGACTGAGTTCAGTACAATTAGATGGTGCCCAGCTACCACCACTGATGGGTCTAGTAGTGATCAGGGGTCCCTAAAATAGCTGAAGAAAAGTGTAGAACAAAATTCAAATCCTCAAAAAAGGACCAGACTTACTGGCCTGACAGACTGAAGAAACCCCAAGGATGTGGCACCCCGCAGACACTGCAGTTCACCATTCAGACAAAGATTAGACAGGTCCTGGAACAATAATACATGCAGCTGAACCGTGTGTATAAGACTAAATGGGCCCATGTGGCCAGGGACAATGACAAGAAGGCAAGAGGGGACAGGAAATTTGGACAAATGGAAATGAGGAATCCAAGGGCAAGAAAGGGAGAATGATGGCCGATCACAGGGTTGACTGCTGATGTCATGAAACAATAAATATATTAATTGTTTAACAAGAAACTAATTGTTCTTAAACCTTCCCCTAAAGCATGATTTGAAAAAATGGGGGGAGGGGAGAATTTTACGAGACTGGGTTAAAAATAAAAAGTCCAATTTGTCATTTTTTGCCAGCAGATTTTATCCACTGTTCTGATTATGTTACCTGGCCCAGGACTAAAGCACTGTTACTTAGAAGGCTGTGGGCTGAAGTCCCTTCTTCTATCACGGTTTTCTCTACCCAAAAACCCTGTCACTCAACCAGCTTAAGTCATACTCGGTCTGCAGACTCAGGGAAGCATTTTCACTTTCCACAAGCCAAACGAACCCTGGGTGAGCTGCAGCACCCCTCCAAGGTCATTCTGCACACCTTCAAGAACTACTCAGTGCCACCAGAAGAACTGGATGGTGTCTGACTACCATCACTGAACGTTTTGATCAAAGATTCTGTAGCACTATCCTGATCAAAGTGGGAGAAAACGCAGAACAGAGTTTCAAATTCTCATAGAATCTGGACTCTCTGCAGCCTTTGAGGCCAATTGATTCCCTCAAATCTATTCTCCAGGGGAAATCTTTAAACATGGAACGAACACTACCCCTGAAGTCATCTTGGAACCAAATAATCATTTAGCCTAATTGAAAAAGAATGTCTACATTAAGCATTACACTAAATTGTCTAGATATGATTAAGTTGACACAACAACTTGAAATAAGAGATGTGGCCCTTGTGGGGGCGGGAGTTGGGCAGTGAATTTGTGTTCATGTGAAATCATTTAGAAGAATGTCATTGGAGTATACACACCAAAATTGTCACGGTGTAGATTTTGTTGTATATATTCTCGCCAGAAAATAAATAAATACATTTTTTTAAAATAATGGCCAAGAGGAGAAAAAAAAAGGTATTTAGTACCCTGTGACCTCATGAACTCCCCAGAAGACAGAAGACTGCACCATGGGGGGGAAAGATTCAAGGCCTAGCAGCCACTGCCTCAAGCCAAAAGGAGAGAGAGGAGAGAGGGAGCCTGACAGCTCTGAGGTAAAGCCTCTTTTTATTAAGACAACACAGTGAACTTTTTTTAACCACAGCTGACATCACTCTAATAAATCACCATCATGTCTTGTGGGATAGAAAAAGCCAAAACACTGTCACATTTGATTTTGCTGGCTACTCGTGTCTCGAGAACAAACCATGTGTTTTTAATCAACAACACTTTGTTTTGCGTATCTCAGACCCTGATACTCCTTAAATAGTTGCTTTTAACAGAGGGCTATTTTAAACCAGCTTTTGTGCAGAGGACATTAAGAAACAGTGAGCCACGTTACCCGCTCATCGACTTATCCAGGGCACTTTCTATTCTGTGATTATCCCGTATTATGAGGTTGTATCTGTCTGTTGAGGAGGGGATTCCTCATCCCTCTTTGGGAATTTAATTAGATGGCTTCCCAGAACGATAGAGTTTTTTTGGTTTCTCTAACAGGCAACTAGACTGGGTTATGGGAAAATGACGAATTCCCAGCCAAAGGAAACAGAAAGAGTCACATCTGGGACCAGGATTCCAGCAGAGGGAAAGAGGAGGTGGCAAAAGGAGGGAGCCTGTCGCAGGGGAAAGGAGCGATAAAAACAAGATTTCCAGAATGGCACGTGTCAACTTCAGCCTGCTAACAGGCCCAGACTTCTTCGAGGGAGAAGCGCTCGGGTCAGCCAACCGAAGCCTGTATGGCACACATCTTTGTTTACTGGGCATGAGTGGTACCTCCAGGCAAGAACAGACTATATGCAGCACCCCCTTGGCAAAAGGCACTGCCTACCTGACTGCCTATTTCTGCAAAATCTCACCAGTACTTGCTGGCAGGGTCTACCTTGCCCAGACACCAGTCTCTAGCACAATACCTGACTTTACAAAGACAATCATAAGGGACTATGGGAGAAGATTCTAACCTAAACTGGAGAAAAACTCTGACTCTCAAGCCCAGATCCATAGACTGAGTGAGCAAATATGCAGGCTTGGCTACCAGAAGGTTCTGACGTTAACCATCTCTTAGCCATGACGGCAACACTATTCTCCTTGAATGACTAATGAAATCTCTGACATGGGCAAGCCAGGGCTTCCTGTTTTCCTGGAGGTCCTAATTGTTCATTCTCTGATGATCAGGCCATGCGTGATCCATATGGGACCCAGGCACAGACTCCCAGATCTATGGCATGAAATGTCAGCCTCAACCCTTCCTGGATCTGAGCCCAGGGTCTCACTGCAGAGGTTTCTCCATTGCTTGGTGTACATATTTTAATGAAGTCTTCATGAACCATGCACTCTTATTATTCCTTTCTCTACTGTCTCATGGGTTGAATTGTGTCCCCCCAAAAATGTGTGCAGTAATTTGGCTAGGAGATGATTCCCAGTGTTGGTGATGTTCCTAGTGCTGTAAATCTCACCTCTATGATGTTAATGAGGGAGGATGAGTGGTGAGGCAGAACTCAGTCTGTAAGACATATTGTGCCTTAAGGCAATCTCTTGGGATATAAAGGAAAGGGGAGCAAGGGGGGGCAGGGGGGGACCACACACCATCAAGGAGCAGTTCCAGAAGCAGAGGACGTCCTTCAAAAAGGTCCCAGAGTCCCTGCACTTCAGAAGCTTCGAGTCCAGGAGAAGATTAATGACAAGGACCTTCCTCCAGAAACAACAGAGAAAGCCTTCCACTGGAGCAGACACCCTAAATTTGGACTTTGAATCTACTTTTCTGTGAAGAAATAAATTTCCTTTCGTTAAAGCCATCCACTTCCGGTATTTCTGTTACAGCAGCGCTAGATGACTAAGACACACTTGTAAATGGATAAATTGATGAAATACGATGTGTGACTCTACTCCACGAAAAACCCAGTCTACCAAGGTCCTCAGCAAAAGTATCTGCCTTCAAACACCTTCTGCAGCTATGCTGGGAGAAGGGAAGTCATTTGTGTACATCCTGCCATGGTGCAGGGTGGGGAAAGGGTCTTCCAGGCTGGGTGTTGTCTGGAAGAGCATCTCCATTACTCAGAAGCCCTGTCTCCCTGTGTGGTTAGTTCTGACTCCCTCTAACAAACACAACCTTAGTTTCCTAAGCCAGTACTGGTAGTTCATGTGTAGCCTCAGTGGGTTTTGCTATATTATCAGACTCACCTATGAAAGTTTCATTTGCCCATGTAAAGGTCTTCCAGTTTGTCTTAAGTAACAGGAATATCACAAGGGGGTGGCTTATAACAAACAGACATTTATTTTTTCACAGTTTAGGAGGTTATAAGTTTGAGTTCAAGACTCCAGCTCTAGAAGAAGGCTATCTCTGTCTGTGCACTCTGGGGAAGGCTCCTGTCTCTTTTCAGCTTCTCAATTCCTTGGCAGTCCTTAGGTGGCATACTCATGTATCTCTGGCATATCTTTCCCTGCTTCCTTCTCTGGACCTAATCTGTTCTTTCTGCATGTCAAAGGTGACTGGTTTTAAGGCACTGATAAGGTCTCATTAACATAACAAACAAAGTCTTATTTCTAAATGGTACTATAACCAGAAGTAATGGGGATTAGGATTGACAGCACATATCTGGGGGGGACCCCATTCAGTCCGTAACAGTGCTGACTGCTTACAAGTCCAGGCTAAGGACTTTCCCAGTTGAGTACCTGCTGTTGTTTTTGTGTGCCATTGAGTCAATTCCAACTCACAGTGACTCTACAGGACAGGGAAGAACTAACTCACAGTGTTCCAAGGTGGTAAATCTTCACAGAAGCAGATGACCACCCCTTTCAAATCACCAACCTTCTGGTTAGCAGCTGAGTGCTTAACCAGTGTGCTACCAGGGCTCCCATTACTAATCATTGCTTTAATTCATGCCTAGGTCCTTAATATTTATGACCAGTGTTTTCATCTCTTTGTCCATCTGCACAGAACAAACTAGGGAACCTGAGAAGATAGGGAACAATCAGAAAATATCCTCAGATGTTATTTACAAGGTAATCAAGATTTGATTCAGAAAATGAGAGTGGGTGTGTATGGTAGACAACATTGTTAAACTCCAGGATGGATAACTGGAAAGCATGTCCTTCAGCAAGCCTCCAGAGTGGACTTTCTGTGTTCACCACACCTGCTTTCTAGGGTCTCCCATCCATGACAATAGCCAGGTGTGCTGAGGGGTGAAGATTAGGAAAGGATAGATCCTTGATGCTTCCAGCATGGTCTGTGCCCTATAGCACCCACATGCTTGTCAAAAATGCAGAAGTTCCAGTGGTACAGATGTACTGACTCAGAACCTGCATATTTAATAAGATCCCCAACTGATGCAAGCAAATATTAGGATTTTAGAAGCATTCATACCTTCTTAGCTCGGCCTACATGATAGCATCTTCTCAAAGGCCTTCATAAAACTACTGGCACTAAACTTTCCCTTCAGGTCCACTAAACCAGCATTTCTGCAGGGCTGAAGAGCCCAGGCTTTAAAGAGTTTGAGCTAACTCTGGTCATTATCAGCTTATACCCAGAATTGAGACCTCTGGTGAGAAGAATCCTTTGTTGAGCATCTACTATAGACCTATCCCTGATTAGGAGTTTTGCAGTCTTTAACTTTCCCCGTAACGCATAGGCTGTATGTCAGAGCTGGCCTTGAAATTCAGTGTCATAGTTTGAATTATGTCTCCCAAAAAATATGTGTAGCAATTAGGCTAGGCCATGATTTCTGGTATTTTGTGACGTTCCTATACGATGTAAATCTTGCCTCTATAGTGTTAATGAGGGAGAGTGGGAGGTAGTTGAGTTGGTAAGGTATGACTCAGTGTCTGAGATTGTATTGTATCTCCATGTACCAGATTGTATTGCGACTCAATGTGTAAGACTGTACTGTGCCTTGAAGCATTCTCTTTGGGATATAAAGGAAAAGGAAGCAGGCAGAGAGTAGGGGACCTCATACCATCAAGAAGCAGCACCAGGAGCACTTTCCTTTGAAAAGGATCCAGGGTGTCTGCACTTCAGAAGCTCCCAGTCCAGGGGAAAATTTATGACAAGATCCTTCTGCCAGAGCCAACAGAGAAAGACTTCCCCTGGAGCTGACTTTTAGCCTGCTTTTCTGTGAGAAAATAAGTCTGTCTTTGTTAAAGCCATCCACTTGTGGTATTTCTGTTACAGCAGCACTACATGACTAAGACGCCCAGAGCCTGAGCTCCAGACACCACCGCACCCAGACTCTCAGCAGTAGCAATACTCTCACATCTGAGGATGACTTCTTTACCAGGGAAAACAGCCACATAGTTGAAGCAAGCCCAGGCTCAAGGAATGCACATTAGTCTGTTGAACCTACAAAGTAGACTGAAGGGGGAAAAGAGACGGCAGGAAGCAAGGAACCAAAGTGGAGTATGTGCCAGTGCCCAGAAGAAGAAGTCCCGGGTCAAACTAGGCAGTGTCCCTCCCTGGACAGGCCTAAGGCAGCAGCCCATAGACCAAGAGACCCTACCACCTGAAGGAAGATTCCAGTGATTCTTGCCCAGTCACATCCATAAAAACTAGGCCAGTCAGGTAAAGAATTTCCGCCGGGTTCAATGGGACATTTGTGAATCAACTGCACTTATTGATAAACAATAATTATGGGAGACCAAGTGCCATGGGAGCAGATAACATGGGGATCTATTTTCTGATACCTTCCCTGAGTAACCCCTGTTTGAAGTTAAAACATCCCTGCTGTCAACACAAGTACTTCAAGAGGCCTGGGTTTCTGAGATATTAGTAATCCTAATGCCTGCTGTTAATCGAAAGCTTCGTAGTTTATGGGATGCTTTCACAGGCACTAACTGCCTTAACCCTCACAATAATCCTCTGAGGCATGTATTTTTCTCCCTCCTCATTTCATAGATGAGGAAACTAAAGCACAGAAGATATAACTGGCAGGCCCAAGGTCGCATAACTAATGACCAGATCATGGAGCTGGAATTTGAACGCAGGCCTTCTGATACAAGGCTGGTGTCTGTTAGATGGCACCATAGCTGCCTTCCAAACCAAGGTTATGTCCTTTGGTTAAAATTTCCATCCTACAAAGAAACACCTTCCTGCATTTCTGGAATTCCCTTTGCTGCTAGTGGCCTGAGCCTGTATCTCTAACAGCCTGCAGCCTATGCGCTAGCAGAAATCTTAGGAGACAGTCTTGTTCCCGGGGGGTCTCCCTCACTGAGACTTACAGCAACCTACAAGCAGTCTCAATAACACAAAACTTGCTATGGTTGTCAGTGGCCATCAAGTCGATTCCAAATTCATGGCGACCCCACGTATGTCTGAACAGAACAGTTCCATAGGGTTCTCAAGACTGTAATCCTTTGGAAGCCAATCACCAGGCCTGTCTTCCAAGGTGCTTTGGGTGGGTTTGAACTGCCAACATTTCAGCCAGCAGTCAAGCACTTCGTCTTGCACCAACCAGGGATTTTCTAGCAGAAAAGTAGGCCAACCCCAAAGGAGACCGTAACAGCTCCCAGGTACCACAGAGTCCATTCCAACTCACGGCAACGTCAGGAGTATCAGCATAGACATACATGGTTTTCAGTGGCGGAAGTAGGTCACCAGGTCTTTCTTTCAAGACACCTCTGGATGGACTTGAACCTCCAACCTGTTAAGTGGTTAACCACACACAATAAGTGCACCTCCCAAGAGTGTGGAAAGGAGACCAAGGACGGATTAAACCCAAAGAGTGTGTACCCAAACACATACACTCACAGAGACAGACACAGACTGTATCTCAAAAGCAGGACATTTTCAAGGTGATGTTTTAAGTCACCCTGAAATTCTGGGAGAGAGTCGTGTATAAAATCATCATCGTTGAGTCCACCCCAGATCATAGTGACCCTATAGGCCAGAGTAGAACTGCCTCATGGAGTTTCCAAGGAGTGCCCTGTGGGTTCCAGCTGCTGACTTTTTTGGTTAGCAGCCTGAGTTCTTAACCACTGCACCACCAAGGGCCACAGTCATAAGCAAAACAGATCATAAACAGCCCCAATATGGCTGCAAAGCTATAAATGTCATCACCGACTTGCAGAAGATTAAGGAATCTGGGAACAAATTAGCCTGGTGTAGACAGTGACTTAAGAAGAGTCTCAGAGAAGAGTCAGAGAAGCCAACAACTTTAAATCCTGTAAAGTTTTTTAATCAAGTTACTCTATTATTTGAAACTGGCAGAACACCAATGGGTTTATTCCAAAGACATAATTTATGACTTTTTTTTTCCCCTTTTGGTTTTCTTTTTTAAGGGCATTAGGGTGTTAGTTCCTTGCTTCCTTCTTCTTGAGGGTTTCTGTCTTTTTTTTCGTGAGCAATATGTCGCTTTCTTTTCTCAAATCTGTTTCCATCCACCATGTATAAAATGGAGCCAGTTCCAGGCAACCCGATGCTTCTTTTGCTCAGACACATAGCCGGAAGGGCTCTCTTCTTGATTAAACTAGCCAGCCTTGTGGCCACAAGCAACCTAACATGATTCTGTACAAAATGTATTTCTCCTTAGCAGTTGAGTTGTTCCCTTGCAGGGAAGGAGGGGGGCCCCTCATCACCCAATCACCCTCAAAATCACAAGTGAACTTCTGCCTCTGGGTGGACTCCTCTCCAGTCTCCTTCCTTCAGCAAACCTTCTGCCCAGCCAGCCACTTTACTCACTCCAGGACCCACCCCCCACGCCCTTTAGAACGTCTTCCTCTCCAGTGTGGGACTGCCCTCATGCCCTACTCCCGGTGGCTGATTCTCTTTCTCCTAGCTTCTGTGAGGGCTGCTTTCTCTCTCTCCCTCTTTCTCTCTCTCCTTCTGCCTCTCTGGCTTCTTTCTCAGGGAGCCCCCAGCTCCCCAAGTGCCCTGAGAGTGTGTACATTCATACCAACTCCCCTCCCACTAGCCCTGAGAAATCCCAGAGATCAAAGCGCTCAGAGTGGGGCCAGGTGTCCAGCCTCCCCCACAGGCCGTGATTAATCAAACCGCCTGACTCCCAAGGAGATCAAACCAGGCACCCCGCCAGCTGTTGGTTAAAGCTGGCCTTCAAGTTGTCCTCATTAAATTTCTTTTCCCTCTTTCTTTCCCTGCTCACTCCCGTCCGGTGATCATCTCTTGCTTCTTTCTCCCAGCTCTCTTCCCTCTCCTTCCTTTTCCTTCTACCGGGCTTTTCAATATCCATTTCCTTCCCTGTCTCTTCGTTGCCATCTTTCTCAGTCCTCCACAGCCCGTTACCAATCTACAGACACTCCTTCCCTTCTGACCTCTCTTAAAAGTATTCAGAATGGTATGGGTCTCAGACTCTCTTGCCTGGAGACTCCCTTCTTGAGCCTCCTACTCGGCTGCAGAAAGTTCCAAGAGGAGATCATCTGTGGTGTCTGGGCGAGGGTGCCCTGGTGCCAGGCTGCAGGGCTGTTGGAGAGTAGGTTTCACCAACACTCAAGGCCAAAGACAAGTTCACCAATGCTGAGCTGACCGTCTTAACAACCGGTACAGATCTCTACAGCAACCCCCCCCACACACGCATATATACTCGTATACACGCACATACACACACATCCATACACATACACACAGAACACTACACACACAGACATGCATAAACACACATGCACACATCACGTACACACGCATGCGTATACACACATACATACACACACACCATACCTGGGCTACTATTCACTTCCTGTTTTTGAAAGGCCTCCAAGTCACCCGAGGGCAACCCCTCAAAGCAGCCCTTCATCATTGGGCTCCTGGCCAGTCCTCTCACCCCGGGACAATTTGCAAGCCTCCCACCCCCTGAAGGACCAATCTCACCCCTGAGCAAAGGAGCCAGGGTACAACTGAAAATCTGGAAAACTGGGCAGAAAGCCTGACTTTTCTTAGCATCTGCCTCCAAGAAGAAGAATGGGAACACTGGAGCTACTTAGTCGGCTGATGTGTTGAGAATATTTACTCCAGTTGTCTAAGGGTTCTTTTTATACACTTTTTTTCCTACAACAAACACTGGCAACACGCAAATCCGGGCTGCAGAGCTCTGTCCTCTCTTTCTCAGCCTCCCTGTGGATGCGTCTATGTCTTTTTTAACTTGTTTCTGATTTCGGTAGTTCTTAACGCGCAGAGGCGTGAGAAAACACAGATGGAGCAGAACAGACAACGCGGTAGCTGTGCGCGGAAGACTTTGCACCGCTTGGTAGATTTTTAGAAGACTTGGAAGACCTCGAGATGTAGAGAGGTTGTTTGATAGGTTTCCTTTTTTTCCTTCCTCTTAATATAGTTGAAACTACCTCCTTAGCTCCTCTCTCGGTTCCATTTCTGCAGACCTGGCATCACCTGCTGTTTCACGGGGACAGAGGCTCCCTCGGTCTCAGTGACTGGGTCCCTCTGGCTGCCCCTGGTTTGACCCCACTGCTACCTGCCTGTGTTTCCCCAGCTGTGAGCGAAGAGAGCCTGGTGGGAGGAGAAGCCATCCATCAGCGCGGGCAGCCGCAGAGGCCGGGACGAGGGCGAGAAGGGTCAGCGCTGGCGCGCCCTTGAACAGGTCGGAGGGGGCGGCGGGGATTACAAATTGGGGAGATATCCACCCGGGGCCTGATTGATGGTGCGGAATGGGGGGCAGGACACGGACGAGCTTCCGTCACTGGCATGTCCCGGCCTCCTGTGGAACGGGCCAGAGTCACTCTCCGTTTCTCCACCGGACTTCCGCCAGCCCACCCCCACTGGCCCCTTTCTCCCCAGCTCTCTTTTTCATGCCTGCTCACAGCCCATCCATCAAGCCATGCCCTGAAGTTGACCTTTTGCAGAGAACAGCCAGCCTCAGAGGCCCATTTCTTTCTGAAAAACCTCACCAAGGACTTTTATTGATGCTGGCAGACCCAGCCCCGCAGGAGTGCCATGCTGCTGCCCCCGCACCCTGCCTGCCTCTTCACCTGAGTCCTGTTTACCTGGAGCCGGACTGGGAACAGGAGTGTGACCGGCTTTCTTTAGCATGGCTCCCATTTCCTTCTCCCAGCCCCAAACCCACTTCTGCCCCAAATGGGCCTAGCTGGGCCCAGCAGTCAACGGCGGAGCTGTGGGTGCTCGTCCCACCCGGAGATCCATCAGTTCATCCCGCCCCGCTCTTCACTTCCTTGTGGTCTGGCTCTGGAAGGCACCGATGGCGTTTCAGGAAACGCACTGTGGCCTAGCTTGGAGAAAAGCTAAAGTCAACTGAAGAGAAACACCCAGCTCCTTGGCAGCGAGAGCTGGAATGGGGAGGAGATGTGTTCTGGACTTGGGCGGGAGGAAGACAAGTTGCTGGGCCTTTTCTAGCTGGCGGGGGTGGGAGAACTGTCCATCATCTTCGAGCTCCTTTTCGGAGACCACACAGGTTGCCAGTCACGCCACTGCAGCAGCACAATAGACGAGAGTGGGGACGTGTTGGGGCAGTGATGGAAGATGTTTAATAGAATTACTATTAGGCCTCGAGTTAATGAATCACAACTGTAAGAAACCATGATAATCCAGCAGCATTAGTGACAGATTACCTTCAAAGCTGCCATAAAAGTGCCATAAGGCTTACCTAACGGCGTGATTAACTCTGTCCGTGCAGAATGGCCCTATGGGGGAACCAGGCACCAACAGAGGCTTGTCAGAAAGCCATGGCGAGACCCCCAGGGCGCTGGGGGCACCCCCACCATGGCTGGCATGCTGGCTTCTGCTCTGGCTGGAGGTGATCTTTTCTTCTGCACTGTGGGTAGACCAGGCAGCTGCTCGGGGGTAGCCCACCCCCCAGAGCTGTTCTTCAGAGGGAGACAGGCATTATCTCTTGGAGTCCCAGCAATGCTTCACCCCTTACCAAGCAGCAGCTGTCCCAAGGGACTAGCAAGTCACACAGTCCTAATCTCCATCCTAGGATGAAAGCTCCATCCTAGTTCCCAGTCAAAGGACCCAGCCCAGAGCAGTCTGAGAAGCACACTAGACTGGGAACTCACCATGACTCTGCTTTCTGGGGGCTGCCCTGCCACCTTCTGTCCTCTCTTGCACACCTGGTTCTTCTCCCTCTTCCAGCTCTTCTTCTCTGTCCAGTCCCCCAAACCAAAAACCCAAACCTGCTGCCAACCCGTTGCCCACCCCCTCAGGCCATAAACCAGGCGAAGGGACTTCCTGAGAGTTTTCCTCTCCTCTGCCTTATATCCCTGGTAGAGTAGTACTTAAGAGTTATGGCTACTAACCAAAAAGTCAGCAGTTCAAATCCACTAGCCAGTGCTTGGAAACCCTATGGCACAGTTGTTCTCTGTCTTATAGGATCACTAAGAGTTAGAAACAACTCAACAGCAATGGTTTTGTTGTTGTTGTTTGGTTGCAACTTACATCCAAGGCATGTATTTCATTATTTCTTGTATTGCCCCCACCAATCTGATGAGATAGTTACTGTCATTGGCTTCATTTTACACATAAGGAAACTGAGGCGTGACGAGGCAAGATAACTAGCTATAAATACAGAAGCTGACAGTAAGCCCGAGGTCCTTGCTTCTCTGTCAGTCCTGGGACCACCACTTAACCTCAGAGAGAAGCAACTTGTAAGAGACTAGGCAGCACCTTTTAGGAGAAAGAGAGGTTTCCCTCTGCTTGACTGCCCACCCCCTCAGGCAATAAACCAAGTCGTGACCTCCTGAGAATTCTCCTCCCTCTGTCTTCAGGGTAGTGGGAAAACCACAGCCAGGGAGGCGAGACCCGTGGACTCTACCTCTCCTGTTCACTGGACTCAGTGGATCTGATTCTGACTGTGACATTCAACCACGCCAGATTTCAGTTTCAGCTTCTCCTTGGTACCATGGGGATAATGACGGTATTATAATAATAATACCTTGCCTGCCTAACGATGGCAAACTGAACATCTTGACTCCTTGAGGCTCAGCTCTGTTCGCATCTCCAGGACCAGGACTTCCCCCTGCAGCGTGCCCACAGACTCCACTCCAGAGCCTCTGCCATGGTCTGCCCCTCTTCTCATAAATTTGGAGGCAATTAGTGCAAAGCCTGAGTCCATAGGGAATTCTGGGAGCTGTGTTCATCTTCATAATGTTGATGAAAACCCCCCAGGGGGCCTGAGTCACTGCCATGGCAGGCAGGCTGTTCTGGCCTGATTAACGGGGACTCTATCAGGCCTTTCTCCAGCCCACACCATCTAGAAGTGCCCACCTAGTGGGAACTCCCATCAGGCTCCCCTCTGAGAACACTTCAAAAAGGAGCATCAACAGCCGCCAGGTTCTTGTAGGTCTGGACTCCTTTTAAACTCCTTTAAATGGCAAACCATCATTCAATCGGCAAATATTTGCTTTTACAGGACACCATGGGAAAGACCGAGAAGATTGACTTTATTGCTCTGTAACCATGAATCCCAAAGCAGAGACCTAGGCTAGTGGGAATGCACTTTGAAGACATGGGCCGACAGACACTGGGATGGGTATACTGGAGGGGACTCCCTTGGTGACCACCCATGTGTCTGTGGTAGCCATGGCCTCTGGTCTCAGCTATTGGCCTGATGGGTGCCAAGTGAGTTCCAACACTTTCGTTACAGAGTTGTGAAATCTCCAGGTTGAAAGAGACTCCAATTGTTGATTCCCCACCCGTCCCCAAGTTCACCCCATCTGCTATTGACTCCTCTTGAATCAAATATACAGTTCTTATTTCAACATGCTGTGCTCAGTGAAAGCTCAATAAATATTTATTGATGGCGGTGCTCAAGATGAATTAACAGCACAAGCTATAAAATTAAAGTTCTACACAAGGAGAGACCCCGGTGAGAAAAAAACTGCTACATAAAGCTTGAAATTTTTCAAAATGACAACGGATCGCACACACACACACACAGTGTGGCAGAGAAGACCACAGTTCTCTGCCTTGCTTCTGCCGAAAATCATGTTGGAAAAAAGAAAATGACTTTCTGATAAAAAAATTCTGTCGATGCCCATATGTTAAAAATCAACCTGTTCCTTTTATGGAGGGGCCAATTCGTGCAGCCTGTAAAGATGCACTGAGCCCTGGATCCACAGTCAAGGCCAGAAGCAAATTCTGCCAGAGAAACAAAATGGCACCACGAAGCACTATACATGGTACCGAAGATAGATTTGAGGTAAGGCAGCCCTGAGAATGCTAAATCTTCACAAGAAAAAAAAATCCAAGGCAGGATCTGTAGCTTGAATAAGTTAACAAGATATTGAGCATCCAGAATGTCACCATAAAGAAGTTCAGAGTGCAAGACCTAATAAATTGAGATGTCATTTTTTTTTGTCAGCCAATTGAACTCTACAACTCCACAACACTTACATGAATGAACACACCAACTGTAGGTCTCAGAGCCACCTGCGGTTCTTTTTTAGAGTCCACTGACCAAACCCCAAACCAAACTCAATACCATCAAGTCAATTCCAACTCATAGCCACCTTATAGGACAGAGTAGAACTGCTCCTTAGCATTTCCAGGGAATGCCTGGTAGATCTGAACAGCCGAGCTTGTGGTTAGCAGCAACAGCACTTAACCACTACACCACCAAGGCTTTCTACTGAACTGACGCAGGTACCTCTTCCCCTTATCTGGACAGCCCAGGGCCCATACCCTCAGCACAGAGTGACCAAGGTTCACTTCAGCTGTGAGCAGTCTCCACTTCACTGAGCCCTAGAGTACATTCAGGGGAGCCTGCTGGTCCACAGGAGGCCAACAGAGACCTTTCAGATGGAATCACAGAGATACCTGAAGTCCAGGGAGAAAACAGCCCTGACTCTTCCAAAACCAAGGAAGACACAACCATTCACAAGCTAGTGAGATATTTGAGGAATCCCTGGGTGGTGTGAGCAATAAATGGGCTATGTTGCTCACCAAATGCCTAGATAAGACCACCCAGAGGAGCCTTGAAAGAAAGACGTGGCAATCTACTTTTGATACTGCAGCCACTGAAAACCCTACAGAGTACAGTTCTACTATGACGCACATGGGGTCGCCATGAGTCAGAATCAACTCGGGGGCAACGGGCTTTGAAAATGCATGGGCTAAAGAAAAACTCAACCAACTTGCAAGGGAAAAACAGAGAAAGTATTGAAGACACGGATTGGCATCTGTGCTAGGTTTATACAGTAAGATGAGATGGTATGTGTAGCTTGTTTCCTCTGAGCTGGTCTCTGCCCCAAGACTCTCTCACAGTGGAGGAAGCTGGACCGAGTATCCTGAAGTCTCTAATGTGGTGCGAGGTAGAACTGGTAGAGGAGGGAAGGGTACAAAGCAGAAGTAGAAAAGGTAGGGTCAGTGAAAACAAAAAGCAGAGTCTTAGGAGGACATTTCTGCCCTAACCTTTTGCCACTTAGACCTTTTGGCCAATGGTGGCAAAGACTTCAGGACAATGAAAGGAAGCAGAGGAGGCAGCTACGGGGCAAGGCTTTCTGGGGGCTGCCTTGTCTCCTTCTGTCCTCTCTTGCACACCTGGTTCTTCTCCCTCTTCCAGCTCTTCTTCTCTGTCCAGTCCACAAAACCAAAAACCCAAACCCGCTGCCATCAAGTAGAATCCAACTCTAAGCAACGCTACAGGACAGAGTAGAACTGCCCCAAAGAGTTTCCAAGGACCACCTGGTGGATTTGAACTGCCGACCTTTGGGTTAGCAGACATAGCACTTAACCACTATACCACCAGGGTTTGTCCAGTTCCCAGAAGCCCGTGATTTGGACTCTGGTAAAAGTGGTTGACCTAGGATAAGAGGGCAGAGAGAGGACTTATTGACAACAGATTTAGTGCCATCACCCAGTGCCAGGCACTCAGCTAGGGGAAGTCCTTCCCACAGGAAGATCACAGCATGTCCGTGGACAGAAAGTACTCCCACAGGCCAGCTGGCAATACCTGTTGGCCCCTTCCCAACTCAGGACTGTCTTCCCTAGCTGCTGAATGCTGCCTCATGATTCTGCTCTAATTTTCAATGTTTGTTCCCGCCCAGATGGGGTGTCTGATCGTGCCATGGCCTATGTTTTCTGCATAAGGGGACCTGGTACATTTTTATAGGAACCCAGTGGTTCCCTGGGGCTAGACTCTAATGCTGTCCAGATGCAGAAAAACAGAAGGGCCATTCAAAAACAACTGAAATATCAACATACTTTGAAAGCGGTCTGTTAGCACTTGTCATAAGCACAATAAACAAAACAATGAGACCGTCAGAAAGTACCGTGAGACAGTCAGGCTTTAGGAACTTGGCTTTGATGACTTAGAAAAGCAAAGAAAGGGGGCAGAACCAGTTCCCACTTGGGCCGAGGCTTGTTTGTTCTGCTTATCTGAAGTCAAAGCTAACAATGCTCACCATGATGAAAGGACCTAGAAGTTTCTCGTCCGCAATAAGCCCCTTTTCCAATGGGTGCTGCGGTCAGTTTCTTCCCATGGCCCATAAAACACTCATTTATATAACACCACTCCCATCTGTTGAAAGACCCTTGTTCTCTCTGTATTCACTGGGAGCCAATAAGCAAGAAGGTGAACCGGGACTCTTACTTGGGTGGGCTCAAGGAAATAAGGCTGGTGGGCAAGGACACAGGACAGCCCTGCATCCATCAGCCCCTCCTCAATATTAGGTGCCTGAAGCACAGGGGAGTCAGAGTGGGCACCAAGGGGCCACTGGTTTTGCCTAAAGTCTAGCTGCAGAGACATCTGTCCTGCCTTTTGGAGGACGAGTCTGGGGGAGAAATGCCAAGGGCCCACCTGGCAGAAACACTGGACACAGACTTCCAATCTGAGCTGTAGAGCTGGGGGTGGCTCTGTCCCCGGGTGAAATGAGGCCACCTGCTTACCACAATCACTCAAGGTTGTTTCCCAGTCTCATGGCTCCAGCTTTGGTTAATTCCTGCAATGGGTGCTGGCCAACTCATCTATCAAATTACCTGCCAGTGATTTAAGAGAGCTTAGTTCATTTGGGTGCAGTCCTCATGTCTTTGACTCTTAGTCAAGCAAAATAGGGGATTAACAAAGAGGGATGGGGAACCAGACAGGGCCCTATACGGCGGGAGACAGGGGCGCCATGAGCTAGCAAGATCTGGTGGCAAGACGAAGAGCCAGGGAGACCCAAGACGTGAGCTCTGATCCTCTGCTCTGTGACGAAATCCTGGCCAGGCCTTTGTCTCTCTCTGTCTCCCCAGATACTTAGCTGGCCAGTCCAGTGAGACTATGAGCAGATGAATCAAGACTGCACTGTGTTCTTTCCTCTTAATTGAGAGGGAAAAAAAAACATCAGAACAATGGAACCAAACATACCTAACATACCTAGGGGAACTCTCCCATCTCTGTTGGGCCTGCAGGCTGAAATCTGTGCTATTGTAACCCTCCTCCATGACTGCAAAATATGTGCAGTACTTACCAGTTCAGTCCGCATCCATCGGTTTCTCTGGAACAGAGAACGAGTCAGCAACAAGTGGTTAAGAATTTATGAAACACCTTCAGTGTGTCCAGTTAACTACCATAAACGTATTAACAGACAGGCGTAACTTGGAACTGAAGTCTTAACATCCCCCCAGCATCCTTCAGTCTATTGGGGGTACCGTCTCAACACCGGTGACCCACCCCTCTCTTAACCTCCAGAATGTGCCATAGCCATCCGGGGACAGGAACAGCAAAAGCGCCAGAGGCTGACTTCAGGTACTATAGAGAGAAGGCGCCTTTCTGTTAATCAGCGTTTTGTGTCACAGAAGACAGTGCATGGATTTTCGTTGTCAGAAAAACCTGTGAATCAAATCCCATCTTCAGTACTCACCACCTGCAAGCGCCAGGGTAGTGACTGCTAATTGACACACCATAGTAAGGATTAAATGAGACTGTGTTTCAGAAAAAAAAACAAACCTGGTGCCATCAAATCAATTCCAACTCATAGTGACCCTACAGGACAGAGTGTAACTGCTTCATGGAGTATCCAAGGAACGCCTGGTGGATTCAAACTGCTGACCTCACAGTTAGCAGATGTAGCACTTAACCACTGAACCACTCGGGTTTGCAAGATTGTGTTTAGAAAGGACAAATGCAAAGCCTAGGCACCCCCCAAGAAACCATTTCCACTGCATTGATTCCAACTCACAGTAACCCCATATGTGACCGAATAGAACTGCTCCATAGGATTTTCTTAGCTGTAATCTTTGCAGAAACAGTTCACCAGGCCTTCCTTTAGCAGTGCCCCTAGGTGAGCACACATCAACCTTCAGATTAGTAATCAAGGGCAAACTGTTTAAGCCACCCAGGGAGGGACCTTGCCCAGTGAATATTAAATTGTTTATTCTCGTCTCTCCCTATAAACACAGGCATCAGTTAATACACAAGTATTTACTGGAAGTCAATTAAGTATGCCACGCAATGAAAGTTCAAAGGATAACTGATACACAAGCCAAAATTACTGTCTTGGAGAAGTTCCCAGGATAATGGAGAAAAGAAGCAAATAATGTAAGTACATAGAGAAAAGTACATGGACCAATAAATACTGATAGAAATTAGGTTTATTTATACAAGATACAGAAATAGAGTACTGTTATTACAGGGAGGCAGTGCTGTCATTCACAGACAGTCATCCTGCCTGGTACTACTACTTACAAACTTGAATGAACTCATTTGTGTCTCGGTTTCCTCATTTGCAAGGTAAGGAAAGTAGCGCCCATCTCACAGCACAGTTGTGGTGGTGAAGTAAGACAATGGGTGGCTCTTTTCAGCTGTGTGACCTCTTATGCAAAGTATGAATAATAACTGTCTTACCCTATAGGGATATTCTGAAGAGTGGATTTGTTTAGTACATGTAAAACATTCCAATAGGGCTATTAAGGACCACTGGTTGTTCAGCGGGTAAAGCGATTGCCTGCTAATGGAAAGATCAGTAGTTCGAAATGACCAGTGGCTCCATAGAAGAAAGATATGGCAGTCTGCTTCCATAAAGATTTACAGCCGTGGAAGCCTTCTGGGGTCAGCGTGAGCTGAAATTAACCCAACAGCAGTGCATCTGTTGGTCTTACATATATTTTAGCTATTGTCATGGATGGAATTGTGTTCCCCCCCAAAAAATGTATCAACTTCATATCGTATGATTGTCCACAATTTGATGACATTCTCCTGTGCTTGTAAGTTCTATCACTGTGATTTAATAAGACGGATTAGCATCAGTTACACTGATGAGATCTGTGAGATTGGATTGCTGTGAGATTGTCTTGAGCTAACCTCTTTGAGATATAAAAGAGAGGTGAATAGAGAGACACACTGACCTCATGTCATCAAGAAAACAGCTCTGGGAGCAGAGAGCATACTTTGGACCTGAGGTTCCTGTGCTGAGATGCTCCCAGACCAAAAGAAGACTGATGCCACACGAGAAATTTTCTCCAGAGCGAACAGAGAAAAAAAGCCTTCCCGTGGAGTCAGTGCCCTAAATTTGAACTTCTAGCCTGCTGGACTGTGAGACAGTTAAGTTTCTCTTTGTTAAAGCCATACACTTGTAGTTCTCTGTTAGAGCAGCGCTACATGACCAAGACAGCTATCATTGCCCCCCGGAATGTAGGTATCCTGAGAGAACACTTTGACCTGCTCTATACACCAGTATACTCCTAACAGAACAGAGCATGGTACTTGGTACAG
Organism: Heterohyrax brucei; assembly: GCA_028571685.1. Lineage (NCBI taxonomy): Eukaryota > Metazoa > Chordata > Mammalia > Hyracoidea > Procaviidae > Heterohyrax > Heterohyrax brucei. The sequence continues at coordinate 66,760,994 of CM053160.1, read as the reverse complement.
AAGTTATTTTTTGAGTGAATGAATGGTTTGATGCTATTGGAAACCAGAAGGCAAGTTCCATTCCAAAACAAAGTTTCTTGGCCAAGGTAGTGCCTACATCCACTGAGGCTTCGAGAGGGAAGAGGACCTTGCTATGCTGAGGCCATTGGGAGGGACGGGCCTGCAGAAGACACAGCACAGCAGAAGGATCTGGCATGACAAAGCATGATGTGAGAAGACTACAGGTAATCTGCTGTTGTTAGACGCCATCAAGTCACTTCTGACTCGTAACAACCTATGTGGCACTAAATGAAACAGGGCACAGTCCTGCCATGCCTGCAACCATTGTTATGCTTGAGCCCGTTATTGTGGCCACTGTGTCAGTCCGTCTTGTTAAGGGTCTTCCTCGTTTTGTGCTGACCCTCTACCAAGTGTGATGTCCTTCTCCAGGGGCTGATCCTCCCTGACAACATGTCCGAAGCACGTAAGACGTAGCTTCGCCATCCTTGCTTCTAAGGAGCACTTTGGTTGCACTTCCTCCACTTCCTCTTTTAGCGCTCCGTAGTAGACACAGGTCATCTAGTACTTGTAGATTAAAAAGTACAAGCCAGGGAAAAAGAGAGGAGATGGAAGCTCTTTCTTAAATCTTCCCGTTGACTGAGTTTAGTGGGACCAAATACAATGTGAAACACACACCCTAGAGAAATGGGAACATCCGAAAATGACAATTTAGGTCAGCTCCTCCCAAGGTCTTCAAGTCATTGGACCTGATCCAGAGGAATACCAGAAATAGCACTTCCCATGAGTACTCAACCTCTGGGGAAGGTCCAATCACACGGAACCCTACCCATATATCTGCAAGATTTCCAGCCCACTTGGAAAACCAGGCAACCAGGCCTGTGAACTCTGACCCCAGCAATCCCAGCAGGGGCTGGGGAAGCATTTACATCTTCAAAGATCCTGGTGAATGTTAGCTAACAGCCTCATCCCAATCCTCATCCCTCACCTCCTCCCACAGTGACTCAGTAGGGGTCAGAGACTAGGGGTCACACCTGGCCAGCCTAGCTTAAGCTCCAAATTCAGTCTTGGTCTCAGCCACATGTCATCCCTTCTCTGCTGGCTGCATCTTCTCTCCCACACACACAAAGCCAGGGAAGTCACAGAGGTGACAGAGAAAGGGTCCCTGCAAGGAAGACCTAGGACACCTTCTGTGGAGTCTTAGGACAAACAGGGGCCTGGGTGAGCCACCCTGAAAGGAGAGCTGGGCTCCGGTTAGGGTAGGAATTAGGATAGGCCCCTAGACCAGCGTCAGTCCCAGTGACTGCCTCATCAGGCAGGTTTCAGTGACCCCTCCCTGACCCCAATAAGCTCACTTGTCACTCTGATCTTCCTGGGGCAGGGAGGCCTGTTAACTTTTACCAGACTCTTTTGACATGGAGAGCTAATAAGAACCTAGGGGAGGTTCATTCAACTGTCAGAACCTCAGGCACTCTACTCTGCCCAGCCTGAACCTCCAGGCCAGGAGTTGAGCTCCAGCAAGCTACCCTGAGGGCCCCGTGAGGTATGAGGAAGAAGGCGCTGGGCCCAGAAAAGCAAAAGGGGAGCCTAGGCCAAGGACGTCAGCCACCACACTGCCTCTGGGTTTGGTCCCACCATAGACTGCCATTGTCCCTGCCGGTGGCTCTCCTGATGTAATGATCATCTCAGCTTGTAGCCATGGACAGGGACAGCGCTGCAGTTTACAGGTGAACACTGAAAGTAGCAAGAGTCAGGGATTAGCCACGGCTGTGACAAACCCAAAGATTGATGTCTGTGAGCTGCCACTGCTACATGGTGCCCCTTCCGGGATGGTGACTGCAAAATACCTAGAGATCTAGACTAGGCCTGAAGGCCTGAGCCCCGTGGGCTTGAGCCTCCCTGCCCTGACTTTCCCATTACCGCCGTCAGGCCAAATTCTAGGAAAGCCTGAGAAAAGGCAGGATCAAGGGAGGAGTTCTCACTTCAGCCCTACCAATGGGAAAATTTCTCACTCATTCTGTGCCTCAGTTTCTCCACTTGTCAAACAGGGTGGGAAGAAAGTCTCTGAGGTCACCTCTACACCCTAAGACCTAGTTCTGCATTCTCTGATTCTGTGTTTCACTGCCTCCAGGCTCTCCCACTCACAGTCCCCCTACAAAACCCAGGCTGGTTCATCTTCCTTCATCACAGAACTCCACAGCCAGAGGGACTTCTCCAGCTTTTTCCCTTTATTCAAAAACTAAAGAGAACTGGAATTCAAGAGATGAATTAGCTGAGTGACCTTCAGCAATGCGTCTGCAAGCAGAAGCAAAGCCTGAAACTCACATCTCCTAGTCCTTTGTTCTTCATGTTGAACCAGGTCTCCCTAAAATCACTCCTGACCTCAGCATGCCCCCACACCTCATCATTCCAGAGATGTACACCAAATCCTTTGTCTGGCTTTGGCAACCTACCTGCCTGTTCCCCGATGGCCACTTCACTCTCTACCCAGCTTTACGCCCTCTCCCCAACAATTCCCAGAGTCACTCATGCCTGCACCGCTGCTTAAGAAGCCGCTCTGTCCCACAAGTCACACTAAGCTCTACCTTTTCCCCCAAAACTTCCTTCTGAGATAATCCCCATCCACATGGTTCTACCAGCCTCCCCTGATCTCCCACGGGCCATTTTATCAGAGTCATGCTCACTCATTACGATTCTACATTCATTCTTCTATCTATTGTTCCCTCACTGCCTTCTCTTCACACACCTTGGTCAGCGCAGTGTCTCCGCTGAAAGATGGACATGGAAACTGCTGGAATTGAGTGCTGGCACCACCACTTGCTAGCCATATGGCCTTAAGTAAGTTAGTGAACCTCTCTGTGCCTCAGGTTCTTCACATGAAAAGTGGAGATAATACAAGTTACTCTCTCATCCAGTCGTTGTTAGGATTGACTCTGTTACTACACTCTAAAAACTTAAGCTTGCAGCCATTGAGTCGATTCAAACTCATACTGACCCTGTAGGACAGAGTAAAACTGCTCCATGGCATTTCTAAGGAGCACCTGATGGATTTGAACTGCCAACCTTTTGATTAGCAGCCACAGCTCTTAACCACTCTACCACCAGGGTTTTCTTAATACCCATTAATATTTAAAATACAGTCTGGCACATATAGATACAAATAAACATATCATCTGCTACAATTATATATCATAAAATCTCTGGTGACATAGTGGTTAAGAGCTACTGCTGCTAACCAAAAGGTTGGCAGTTCAAATCCACCAGCCGCTTCTTGGAAACACTATGGGGCAGTTTTACTCTGTCCTGTAGGGTAGTGATGAGTTCAAATCGACAGCAGTGGGTTTGGTTTTCGCTTTTTATTATATATTATGCTCCATGTACATATTTTTCCCAGTTGGACTGTAAATTTCTCAGAATGCAAAAACACCTCTTCTGTTTCTGGTGGCTTCTGTAACAGTGGGATGTCAGTCAAGGAGACTTTCAAAAATGGATGGATAGATATAAAAGGAAGGATAGATATTCTTGTGTGAGAAACTAGGTGTGTGGGCAGCAGGATGGACAAACTTAGTAATCAGAATGTGTTCATCATCCACTGTTACAGGACCTCGGAACAGTACAAGCTCTGTCACACTAAGTTATCTCCCAAATTCGAAAGCTTCCCCTTAAGATTCTAAATGCTCCTCCTATCTCCTGCCACCAGCAGAGAGCCTTAAAAACTGTTAGTTCACCTGCTCTGTTTGATGCCCGGCCCAGCCCCCTTTCTACTCATCCCAACAGACCAAAGGCTTATGGGTGATTGATGATGACAGTGACCTGCCACTGACCCTTCCAACCTGAGTCTTGCTGCTGCCAGGAAGGCCCTTCATGACCCCCACTGCTATTTCAAATGCAGGCTCCTACCTGAGGAGGCTGCTGACTTCTAGCCCTTGTGAAGTGGGGACTTTAGTAGGTACCCTACTGGGTAAGGGAATTTGGGGGGAAACTTGCTAATTTGGGAGACAGCGTGGTAGGACGGAGCATATTCTATTCTGAGGTCCTGTAACTGTGGGTGATGAACAGCATTCTGATAGTTTGTCCACCCTGCTCCCCAAAGACCTAGTTTCTCATACAAGAATATCTACCCATCCTTTTATACCTGTCCCTCTCTCCAAATGCCTGGGCCCTGGAATCAGTGCCAACAGCCACCTATACCCTCCCTGTGGTTAAGGACATGGAGTTAGACTCCACCATTTACAACTGCGTGCTCTTACTGTTGCTGAACCTCAGATTTTCATTGTGAAGGAAGAATACAAGGCCCAGCCCAGAGTCACGGGAAGGATGAAGCTAGATTACATAATTCATGGTTGGCATAATGCTGGCACGTGGTAATTACTCAATAAATCATAACCATGGTGAAGAAAGAGGAGGAAGAGTGTAACAACACATCAAGCAGATGAGGGCTGGTTTCAACTGTATTCTGTCCTCCTTCTTATAACCACCTTGGTCTTCCTTCCTCTAGAATCCCAAGCATCTCCCTCTTTCCTTTTTCTCTCTCTCACACACATAAACACACACACACACACACACACACTACATCCCACCCCCAGCTATTTATTTGACTTTATCCCTGTCCAGAACTTCTTTAGCGGACTATTTGAGACCATCTAACCCCTACGGAGTTGCCTCCTCACTTCCCAGCATCCATCGGTCACCATGGCATTTGCTGACTGAGCTCCTGTCTTCTATAGCCAAGCTACCAAAGACTCACTGTTCTTACCAAAGAATCTGTTCCCACCAAACCACAGAGCCTTTCACGTGTCATAATTTTAAAGCCATTTCTTGACTCATTCTCTTTCGTTTATTTGCCTACTCCACCAAAAGTATTTGGTTGAAGTGACTTCCTGTAACCGAACGTTGGTGCCCAGCTGAAAGGTATCAAGCTCTCCGTACCAAGAGATTTTCGCTGTGGCTCAGGCAGCCGACCATTATGAAACAAACAGCAGACCAAAAGAATGCTCCGCTGGAACAAGCCCCTGCAATTTTAAACAGATTTCAGTGAAATGTGATCTGTGAATAGCAGTTATCGGATGATGTGATTGCATGGAGGTCTAAAGATGATGAAGGATAAGGCCATCAAAGGCGCCTGGTCCCTCTCACAGAGGAGCTGCTAAGAAAGCAAATGAGAAATACACCAGCCTTCCCACTCCCCTGAGGCTACTCGCCATCATCAAAACTTTAACTGAGAAGAAGGAGAAGGTAGCCAGACAAAGCGGAAAGCAAAAAAGGTGTTTGCACTTGACAGGAACAGAGGTTTGGCAGCTTACCTCAGAGTTTCATGCACACATTCTCTCTCCACCTACCCTGCCTCTTGGGGAGCCTCTCTCCTGTGAAGACTTTCATGACATCAGAAACCAGACTTCCTGTGCACTGAATTGTAAAAGAATGAGGTAGGGAGGATGAGAACCCAGGAGAAGAGAAAATTTTATGGCTGGCATAAGACAACCTTGTTTTAAAGAACAGCAGTAAACAGCTCTGAAAACACCCAACCCAGGAAAGGCAATGATCAGGAAAGAGAGTTTTCTGGGCCTTGACTCCAGGAAAGTATCCCAGAGGCATGAATGTTTCTTCTCTCTCTCTTCTTTTAGCCCAGAGCAATGGGAGGGTAGGGATCTGACTGGGGAATGGATTGTCTGGAGGGTGAGGAGTTTTAGGAACTGATGTACAGACACAAATATCAGCCGAGCTCGTCTAGTCCCCCTTGGGCAAACTGAACTGAGGGAGAAGGGAGAAACGGGCGGCGGGAGCCTTCCAAGTTGAATGAGTCGCTGAGTTAAATTACAGGGCCCTGCGAGCGATGATTAACAACCCTCATGGTTTTCTGCTTCACAGCTATTACTCACTCCAAACCTGGGGCTTCTCGGTTACATAGCCCTGTGCAGGCCGACCATTTTTTCCATTGACTGAAAACACATTCTGACTGAAAACAAACTTTGGATCCCTGAGGCCTGGCAGGCCCTGGGTCCTTCTCCATATTTAATCAACGGGAAGCTAAACACTTTCAGTCTGTGAGGACTCATTTGGACGGGGTCTCAGGGCTTTTGCTTGGTGCCAGATATAATAACTCTCCTCTCTCTTTTCTAAGGCTTATTTTATAATTTTGCTGTTTTTCAATGTCAAGCCCATCTTTTGAAGAATTTTTATTGGATTTCCTGCTAGACTTCAACAAGGATTTTTCTTTCTTTGGCAGAAATATCAAGCAGAACAGGGGAAAAACTCAATCACCATCCTGGAGAGGGATGGTGTGCAGGGAGAATCCTTTGTCTGTTTGCACACAAATAGGTTTCTAGGAGGCCGGAGACTCAGGTGTTAGCTTTGGGGTCCCTCTAACTTCTATAGGGGAAAAATAGGTAAGACAAAACAGACGAATGTGGGAAGAGAGGGGAAGCTGGGACAGGACAAAGAAAGGGGCAAGAGTGAGTAGAGAGGCTCAGTACAGTCAAAGCCTAGTAAAAGTCAATGACACAAGCCCTGGCACTGCCATCAGAGACCTGTTCATCAGAGCTGCTGGGGGCTGAGACACAAGGTGACAGTGCCCACTCAAGGCATAGCTCACAAGTCACACCGTCACTCAAGTCTCACCCTTGCTTGAATCACATCTTTTATCTTACAAGAGAAACAAGAAGGGACAAGTAAGCAGGGAGAAGAGAGACCTCACTCTCACCAAGAAAGAAGAGCCATAGCCAACACGATGACCCCGTCTGAGCTGGTGAAGAACCTGACAACAGGCAGGATGATCCAGTTCCCAGAAGCTTCTGTCTTTCTAGCCACAGCCATCATCTCTGCACTGAAGCCAGAGGCAAAGGGAACTCCTCAGTTTTTCTTTTCAGAGATTATTCCCCAAAGGAAGCATTGTGTAGGGAATGGCAGCTTTTGTTTGTTCGCCTTTGCCTCTCTTCCCATAATCAAGTTTCAGAATGTTCCCTCTTACTAGACTTGACTTTCATTTCGCTCTTTGTATTGAGATTTCTCAAGTTTTCTTTTCTTTTTTTCCAGGAGGGCCAGAGGGTCTCCACAGAACATTCTCCAGAAATGAGAAGTTGGTTCTTTGTTCAGTAGTGAGAGAGGGCGAGAGAGAGCCTTTGGGTGAACTGTGCTTTTCACGTTGAGATGCTTTGTAAACCATACTTCACATCTCCTTGGACACTTTACACCCACCTCGGTGAGCTACACGATTTATAGAACACTGTCACCTATCATGTCATCCTTTCACTTATCATGTCTCAGAGCAACCCTGTGAGATAGACAGGGCAATATTGTCATTACCATCTTAAAAACAAAAACCAAACCAGACACACTGCCATCTAGTTGATGCCAACTCATAGCAACCCTATAGGACAGTGTAGAACTGCTCCAGAGTTTCCAAGGAGCACCTGGAAGATTCAAACTGCCAACTTTTTGGTTAACTGATGTAGCACTTAACCACTATCCCACCAGTGTTTCCATTATTGCCTCAGAGAGAAAACAAGACTTACACAGGTCAGGCATATGGGTAGTAATGACCAAAACAAGATGCAAACCAAGTTAGGCACCTTTTTCCTTCTCTATTATCAAGTGCAGAAACCCTGGTGGTGTAGTGGATTAAGGGCTACGCCTGCTAACTAAAAGGTCGGCAGTTCAAATCCACCAGGTGCTCCTCGGAAACTCGATGGGGCAGTTCTGCTCTGTCCTGTAGGGTCACTATGAATCAGACTCAACTCGACATCAGTGGGTTTTTTAGGTTTTTTTTTTTTTTTTGAATAAAATGAATTTTTGCTAAAGGGAAGTTCTCTGGCCCCCTTTGTAAGATGTCCCCCTGTGCTAGGCAATGTTTTCCAACATAAGTTCCCTGGAACAAGATATTCATGAAGAATTGAGACATCCATGGCGATTTTTACCGTATCCTCAAAGTTTGTGGAACAATTGATCTTCAGGTCAGACTACAGGATCAGGATTCCAGGGCATCTAAGCCACTCTCACATTTTCTATTCCTGGCAGGAAAAGGAACAAAAACTGACCAGGTAATCATAAGTAAGTAGGAAATATTCAGAGTCCAGTACTGGGCTAGAATACTGAGGCTTGGTTCAAAGAAAAGATATTATCCCCGTGTTTGAGAAGCTGACGGTCCAAAGGAAGAAATAATACAAATAGACAGAGTTCTAGACCGTATCAAGTGAGAAAGACCATAAATATCATCCATCCAAACCCCTCATTGGGGAAGTGGGACAGATCAGAGGAACACTAAATCAATAAGGGAGCTAGAAAATTGTGTTTCATTTCATGTTCAAGAGAGTGATGTGGATTTTAAAATGGCCAGAGAAAATAAAGTGGTCACGGACGTGCAGTATGGGAAAATTAGACTTGAGCTCAGCCTTGAAGCAGGTGTACAACAGGATGGATAGTGTTGTGGATTGAACTGTGTCCCCCTAAAAATGTGTGTAGCCATGTGGCTGGGCCATGATTCCCTCTATTCTGATTTTCCTCCATTGTGTAATTTTCCTATGCTGTATGTTAAAGGATTAGGATGGAACTATAAATTTCTTTATAAGATCACCTCCCTGTTCCACTGTAAAGGGAGTTTCCCTGGAGTGTGGCTTGCCCTATCCTTAATCCTTTTATCCTACAAGAGATAAAATGAAAGAGAAGCAAGAAGAGAATTGGAAACCTCACACCATCAAGCAAGCAGCACCGGGAGAGCAGCACATCCTTCAGACCTGAGGTTCCTGTGCCAAGATGCTCCCTGGACAAAGACTGATGCAATACTGGACTTTCCTCCAGAGCCAACAAGTGGGAAAGCCTTCCCTTGGAGTGGATATCCTGAATTTGGACTTGTAGCCTACCAGACCGTGTAAGAATAAACCTTCCTTTGTTAAAGCCATCCACTCTGTGGTATTTCTGTTACAGCGGCCCTAGCTGACTAAAACAGATGGACAAGAAGAGAAGAGTTACGGAAGCCCTATGAGGGGCCTGATGTTTAGAGGCACAGAGCAGTGAGGAGGAACCAAGGCCAAATAATATACTGAAGCCAGATTAAGGAGTATCTGAAGCAGTCAGGAGGACAGTGCACTCAAACCCAAGGAGAAGTCACATGAAGGCCAAGACATCAGCCCTTGCTGAGCAGTGAAACCCTATAGTTTCCAAATTCTGTATGCACACGTAACAATCTGTCTTAGTCATCTAGTGCTGTTACAACAGAAACATCATATGTAGATACCTTTAACAAACAAATTTATTCTCTCACAGTTTAGGAGGCTAGAAGTCCAAATTCAGGGTGCCAACTCTAGGGTAAATCTTTCTCTGTCAGTTCAGGAAGAAGGTCCTTGTCTCCTTTAAACATCTATGGGCCCAGCATTCCTTGGAGATTTCCATGTGTCTTGGCATCAATCTCCCCAGTATCTAGGAGGTTCTCAGCACAGTGACCCTGGGACCAAAGAACCCACTCTGCTCCTGGTTCTTCTTTCTTAGTGATAGTGAAGTCCCTCTCCTCTGTGCTCATTTCTGTCTCCTTTTAACACTTGCAAGATAAAAAAATGTGACTCAAGCAAGGGTGTGACTTAAACAAAGGTTTGACTTCAGTAAAGGTGTGACTTGATTATGTGTGACTTGAATCACACCCTCTTGTAAGGCTGTGACTCAAGATACACCCCACACTGATCCTATTTCATTAATAGCATACAGGGGTTAGAATTTATAACACATCTTAAAAAGGAGGATAATTACATCAGATCACAAAATGGAAGACAGCCACACAATACTAAGAATCATGGCCTAGCAAGTTGACAAGTATTTTGGGGGGATACAATTCAATCCATGATGCTTCACCCTTTGATACTCAAAAAGTCATGTCTTTGCTGCATTCATATCATCCAAAAACTCTTAAATTGATTCCAAATCCAAAATTTCATCTTCTGAATTGAATATGGGTGAAACTTTAGGTATATTTCATCCTAGGGCAAAATTCTTCTTCATCTGTGAACCTGTGAAGTCCAGACTATAGATTATCTGTTTTCATAGTACAGTAGTGGAGCAGGCACGGTCATATCAGAGGACCTTCTACTGGCTCACAGGGTTGTGGAAGCTGGTGAATCCCAGAATCAGCAAATCAGGTGGCAGGCTGCTGTCTGAAGCCCGAGAACCAGAGATCAGATGATGATAAGACAGATACAGGACCCAGGATGAGACAGCACTTTACCAGAGCACTCATATATATGCGATGCAGGCCACACCTTGAGGGAAACATCCTTTACTTTAACAAGTGGGTGAACTGAATCAGGGCATCTCCATCCACCTTTGCTCCCATTTATGTCCCAAAAGTTTCCCTCGTTTTGCATAAATAAAAGAATCACCTAAATAAAAGAATCCTTGCCCTCTTCCTTCTTAACAGAGACTAGTACGGGCAACCGAAACACAAAGACCACAGTGCTTCAGGGAAAGGGTGTGGTTGTTGTTGTAGCTAATGCTAACAATGACCACAATGACACCATTGTTTCACTGTGCCTCCTGAAACAAAGCACATCCGCCTTCGCCAACAGCCCTTGCCTCCTCGGGCAGCTCAGATCTGAAGGGGAAACCCATTCTCCTGGGTGTTACCTCAGCAGCCTGGCGCACCTCATCCCCTCCGAAAGAAACACTCCTGCTACTCCAAACTTTAAGGCCCTAAATTCCTAAAGCCCACAGACTTCATCCTGACTGATTTCTCTTAGGACGAAGAATTGGCGACATGGACGTTCACTTCCCAATTGAGGAAACTAAAGAATAAAGCCCGGTGGCATAGTGGTTAAGTGCTAGGGCTGCTAACCTAAAGGTTGGCAGTGCAAACCCGCCAGGGGCTCCTCGGAAACCTGATGGGCCAGTTCTGCTTTTTCCTAGAGGGTTGCTGTGAGTCAGAGTTGAAGCGATGGCAATGGCTAGTTTCTAAACTGAGGCTCACTCGACCAACCGGCAGCCCTGGCATTGTTCCTCGGAGGCCTTTCTCTGACGCTCATTTCCTCGGATCCTCACTAGGAAATCTAACCTTCAGAAACAAGGCCTCCTGTAAGTTTTCCATTCCTGACCAGGATATTCCTAACAGGCTCCCCAGAACTCCCGAACACACACACCACGTCCCTCGCGCCGCCGGAGTAACAGCGTGTGGTCCCTGGGACCGTCACCGCTCTGCGGCTCTCCCGCTCTGCCCTCACTCTTTGGTTCGGTCAAGGTTTTCTCCAAGTTTCCTAACTGCTTCTTTCTCTTCCCACTTTGACTTCACTGACTTTCTTTGTTCCTTCCTTGGGCTCTCCTAGCTCTTCGCTTCCCTCCTTCCCTGTTTGAGGTTAAGAAGCACGCTACGGTATTCCATAAATTACCGGGCAAGGGCAGATGACAAAAACACAATGTAATTCAGATTAAAGTCACCCGCCAGCTGAAAGGATAGTTTGTTCAATAAATAGCGGTGCTGCCAATCAACCTGGCTGGCAACGAGTGCTCTTGTATGAATCTTTCCCGGGATGATTTAGGATCCACCTGGGCCCTCTGAGAAGATTCTCCCATCATTCCCTCTCCATCTCCCTGGATCAGGCTGCCGGGCTTGGCGCAGTTGACAAATTCCCCAAGTAATCCCTCAAAAGATTAGAGAAATGCTCAGAACGCTCCATTAAATTTATTTTCCATGCTTTAAGAGACCCAAAACTATGTCCAATAAATAAATGTTCCCTGTGATTTACTGAAATGCTCCTCTGATTTAAAGTTATAGGGGGGAAAATATGAAGCCCCTGGGAGCTCTGGACCAGCCTTGCAAGAGAGGCCAGATGTGAGATTTCTGTCCGGGGAAGGGAGAGGAGGGGGGAACAAAAACAGCCCAACTGGTGGAGGCTTGAAAGTGACAATGTCTGAACCCCAGTTCTCGGCTTTAACATAAAAGGTCCCCAGTTACACATTCTTTCTCACAAAATTTATTGTGGTTGTAGTTAGAGGGGGAACCATCAAAAGAGTAATTCTGGCCCTTGTTTTGCAGAGCTCTTTTGATAAATATGATACTTAGAAATATGCCTCCCACTAGACAGAAAAGCCATATAGTTAAAATGAAGTAATCTGTCAGTAAACTCGCTGGAATCAAAGCCAAAATGAAACCTGCAGAAGAAGGAGGGGGAAAAAAAGAAGTGTGCTTCCAAATGCTCGAGTCAAGCAGGGAAGAAGGTGGAAATTAAGAATTGTCCTTTATTCAGATATTTTTATCTCCAGAGTTAAAAGCGGAGATTTATTTTTAAAGGGGGCTATTTATGTTCTAGTCTCTAACAGATGGGTCTGTGTTTCTGCCTCTCGGTACAGCCCAGGCTCAGCAAAAAACAGCTTCTCTCTGGAGCTGAAACTTACCCAAAAGGAGGAGGAATAAAAACTTTTGGAAGCAAACATAACCTTTGGAGCTGCTTGGTAAATATTGGATCTGTATTTACTAGAGAGGCCCAGATGTATGAAAATGGAGAAATAAACAGGAAGGGGAGAAAAGGAGCAAATGTTAAGACTAAGATATGTATCTTTTACATACCTTACCTATATCTGTATATATATATATATATATATGCATGTGTGTGTGTGTGTGTGTGTGTGTGAATATATACATGAATACACAAACAACGGCTCACTGCCATCAAGCTACTTCTGAATCAGGGAACCACAGGTGTTACACAGTAGAACTGCTCCATAGAATTTTCTTGGCTCTAATTTTTACGGAAACAGGTTGCCAGCCCTTTCTTCTGTGGCTCTGCTGAGGGGCATTGAACCATCAACTTTAAGTCAGTAGTTAAGAGTAAATGGCTTATGCTACCGATGGACCTCATGCGTGTACACTGATTCCCGCAGGGCTGGGAAGCCTAGGCTAAAGGGCATCCAGTGTCCAAGTGACCTCACCAGTAAAAAAACTAAAAGCCAAACTGATTGCATCAAGTCCATTTCAACCCAGCAATTCTATGGGACAGAACAGAACTGACTCATAGATTTCCAAGGTGCAGCTGGTGGATTTGAACTGCAGACCTTTTGGTTAGAAACCGTAGCGCTTCACCACTAGGCCACCAGGGTTGGGTTCACCAAATGGTTTATCTTTGGAATGTACTTCTCTAAGAGCTCTGTCCACCTGGTGAATCACTTGTCCAAACAGGCTTTACTCACCGTTGTTAACAGAATATATTCACAGTCCTTCCCCCAGTGACACTACCCCCCAAAGTGATTCTGGCCCTTTACGTCAAATCAGCATCAAAGAAAACCAAATTCCATGGTTCCTTCAGCCCTCAGGCAAACCCCTTTGGAGACACAGGCTTTCCAGAAGGGCCAGGCCATGCTAGTAAAGGGCTGTCCTATTCACCGAACAGTAACCGCTGGTCTGGACAGCTGCCCAAGGCCTGAGCCCAGAGGAGCCGCCTTCTGCCTTGCTGGCACCCAGGATCCTCTTCATCTGTGCCCAGGACAGTGCCTGAAGTAACCTGCCTAGAGAGCCGAGAAGACCACCCCTCCCATGCCAGGATGGAAGACAGATGATCTGTCCTTAGCCCTGTGTTCCACATTTACCCCAAATCTGGCACAAAAGCATTAAGACTCATGCTGTATTTTGCAGCCTCAGAAACTTTGATGGCATGCTGGTTAAGAGCTACAGCTGCTAACCAAAAGGCTGGCAGTTCAAATCCATTAGGTGCTCCTTGGAAACCCTATGGAGCAGTTCTACTCTGTCCTACGGGGTCACTATGAGTTGGAATCAGCTTGACAGCAGTGACTTTGGTTTGGGTTTTTTTTGTTGTTTGTTTGTTTGTTTGTTTGTTTTGCTTTTCTGAATGCAGCCTCAGACAAATTCCACTTTCCAAATCCTACCAGTTCTTCCATTATCATTTGTATTACAGTGAAATGTGCCTTCAACACACACGAGCAAAGGAAGAGGAGAGAAGAGAGGTGACACGGTATGGGCTTAAATATCAAACGGCTCCCAAGCTGACTGGTTGTGTCGTTAAGCATCTGCATGACCTGAGGTCAGTGGCTTTGCCTCCCTGAGCCTCAGTTTCTTCACTGTTGTGATGACGGGTTTAAACAAAGGATCCGCTGGTTCCTCAGATCCCCAGAAGCAGCTCTCTGTCTCCTGTCCCGGAAACCTCCCCTGTCTCCACAGCCCTGGAGCTGGTCTGGACAGAGCTGGAAGGTGTGGAGCCTGAGCAGCACCTGTGTTTACACTGTTCAGTCTGCAGTTTACTGTAATAAAATCATTTAATACAGTCATAATTTTTTTGGCAAAGTGTTGTGTTTATGGTGAGCAAGATGGAGAGAGAATGATTGACTACAGACCGATTAAAACGATAAATCACCAACAAAGGAGGGAGGCCATGACGCGCAGAAAGCCGCAGGCAAATCCAACTTAATTCTCCAGTTTTGTGCCTTTGTGGGAACAACTCAGTCTGATGATAAGCCAGCCCTGGAGGTGGGGGACCGGGTCTTAGCTGGGAGAGATGGAAGCTCAGGAACCAAACCGTCAGCACAATCTCTACAGCCCTCATGACTAGGGGCAAGGAATGGGAAACAGCTTTACTAGAAGTTTCCTCCCACCCTCATCTTCAAAAAGAATTTAGAGGGAGCGTCTGGAAAGAAGGGTGTGTGTGCAGGTACATTCTAGGTTATTTCAGCAAGACTTACAAAGACTTCCCAGAATCAAAACAAAAGCCACCACCACAGTGTTAATTCCAACTCATAGTGACCGTATAGGCCAGAGTCAAACTGCCCTACGGTTTCCAAGGAACACCTGGCCAATTTGAACTGCCAGCCTTTTGGTTAGCAGACAAAGCATTTAACCACTGTGCCCTCAGGGTTTCCAAAACTACCCGTCAAACACAGTGTCTGAAACTCTGCCACCAGTGAGGATTATGTGAGGTCTCAAACCCTTCTGACCCTGTAAACTGTGTACTCTAGCAACTGAGTGCCTGTTCCGCTCTGGGCTCTGTGCTCGGGCACAAAGGTGGCAAAGAGCCGTTCATTCAACAAAAACTCCAAATTCTGACCTACACCTATTGCCACCCAGTCAATTCAGATCCATGTCTCAGATTCCAAGTTTGGATATCTTTATGGAAGCAGGCTGGCACATCTTTCCCCCACAGAGCGGCTGACCTTTCCGTGAACAGCCAAGCTCTTTAACCACTGCGCCACCAGGGCTCTTAAACCCAGTCACCAGGAATATAAAACCCACTGCCGTCGAGTCAGCTGTCACTCACAATGACCCTAGAGGTCACAGTAGAACTGCCCCATAGAGTTTCCAAGGAACACCTGGCAGATTTGAACTGCTGACCTATTGGTTAGCAGATATAGCTCCAGGAATATAACAGTGAAAGAAGAATTCCAGACCACACGGAGCTTCTACTCTCTTGGCATTTTCCTCTTTGTGAACTGAACAAAGGTAAACAGTTCTTTCTAACACAGATGATAAATGCTATAATCCAAAGATTATGAGAGGAGGAGAAAACCTAGAAGGTGATTGCTGAGCTAGATCTCAAAGGATGAAAAGAATCATCCTTTCACAACCAGAAGATAACTGTACTTCAGGCAAAGGTCACACACAGGGATGGCACAGAGTTGGGAAGTGAGAGAATTGGAAATCCCGGCAGGGCTAGGGATTATGTTAGTTGTCTGGTTATCAGCTAATGCCATAAGCTGTCATGTAACAGCTCTCTAAGAGCAAGTCTCCAAGGAAAACTCAGGGGTGAGAAGTCTGGGAGAAGGAAAAGTCGTAACGTCGGGAAGCCTTGAGGATGTGGGATAGACGGGAAAGTAAAACTAAATCTCACTTATTTCACAGCTTTGCTTGGGATGTATAGTAGAAATGGCTGTTACTTTTCTCACTCCGTGAGTGGTGTGATAGTCCCTGACCACCAAGGATTCATGTATCCCTTAACGGTGTTGTTTCAGGGGAGTGGCTGCCCAGCCAGAATCTACGGTTCCCAACCGGTGCAATGCTTAGGTACTCAACTGCTAATTCAAAGATCAGTGGTTCAAACTCACCAGCTGCTCTAGGGAGAGAAGGCCGGCTACCTGCTCAGGTAAAGATTACAGGCCAGCACAACTAGATGGTGCCCGGCTCCCACCACCAACTGCTCTGACAGAGGTCACAATAGAGGGTCCTACACAGAGTTAGAGAAAATTAGAACAAAATTCTAATTCTCAAAAAGAATTTTTTAAAGACCAGACTTATTAGTTTGACCGAGATCAGTAAGATGCCTGGGAGAGGGAGAGCATAGCCCCCAGACACTCTTAACTCAGTACTGAAGTTACTCCGAGGTTCACCCTTCATCCAAAGATGAGACAAGCCCATAAAGCCAAGCAATAGTAAACGGGCACACCAACCTAGGGACCAGGGCAGGTAGGCAGGAGGGGATAAGGAAGCTGCCAATACGGATCCCAAGATAGAAAAAGAAAGAGAGTGTCAATACTTCATGAGGTTGATAACCAATGTCACAAAATAATATGTGTATTAATAATTTACTATTACTAACTTTTACTATTATTAATAATACTTTATTATTATTGATGAAAAATTAATCGGCACCATAAGCCTTTGTGTAAAGCATAATAAAGCGAAACAGTACACTAAAAGCAATATAAAACAAACAAAAACCAACTGCCATTGAGTCACTTCCAACTTGTAGCGACCCTATAGGACAGAGTAGAACCACCCCATGAGGTTTCCAAAAAACACTTGGTGGATTCAAACTACCAATCTTTTGGTTAGCAGCTGAGCTCTTAACCACTACACCACCAGGGTTTCCAAATTCAAGATATGCTTTTAAATAATATCATGTTTCAACCTCAAAGTAGGAGCTTTACTTCCCTCACTAACTGCTTAGAAATTAATATAAAGTGTAAATTGTGCAAAGATTCTATCTGTAAAAATAGCAAAAAAAAAAAAAAAATAGATTACAGCTTAGGAAACCCTATGGAATGGTTCCATTCCATCCTATAGTGACCCTACACCCTCGCCCCAACCCTCATATCTGAGTGAGTCCATGTAAGTAGTCCTCACCAACGACATGAGCAAAAAGGTTGTTTGTCATGTTCAGGCCAAAGAGGTTAGGTAACCAGTGTGCTCCCTCCCCTTTTATAGCACCTTAGAGGCCATGTGTTAAAGACGCAGCATTGCGAACTGAAAGGAGCTATTCAAGACAGTCCCCAAAACAACCTCATCAGATTTGGGGTGAGTGGGAAACTCTG
Source organism: Heterohyrax brucei (assembly GCA_028571685.1). Taxonomy (NCBI): domain Eukaryota; kingdom Metazoa; phylum Chordata; class Mammalia; order Hyracoidea; family Procaviidae; genus Heterohyrax; species Heterohyrax brucei. The sequence continues at coordinate 66,743,774 of CM053160.1, read as the reverse complement.
GTGGTGTACTAGTTAAGTGCTATGGCTGCTAACGAGAAGGCTGGCTGTTCAAATCCACCTGCTGTTCCTCAGAAACTCTGTGTGGCAGTTCTACTCTGTCTGTAGGGTTGCTATGAGTCAGAATCAACTCAACAGCAGTGATTTGGGGTTTGGTGCTGAGCCATCAAGATTTTGGCACTGTTTGTTACAGCAGTTAGTCTATCCTTATAGAGATGATCTTCCTCCAGGTGAGAAGTCACTTTATAGACACCCCTGTTGTAGGTCATGTTGCCCAGGAAACAGACGATGAGACAGAGAATTGTAGACAGGAAGCCTACCAAGGAATATCCTTGAGACCAACATCATGGTACAGCAAGGGAAACAGGGATGGGCAGTAACAGTGACGGACTGGGCCAATCTGTCCTCCTCTGAGGTAAGGGGTCCAGGCCTTTGTACCCCAGCATTGTTTCCAAGCTACCTCCAAGGAGACGGGAAACGCTGGTAGCCTGTTAACTGCTACATCTGCTAACCAAAAGGTCAGCAGTTTGAATCCAACAGGCACTCTTTGGGAACTCCATGGAGCAGTTCTTCTTTGCCCTATGGGGTCACTATGAGTTAGAATCGACTCTACATCACTGGGTTTGGTTTAGTTTGACTTCTGAGAAGAGGATGTAATCTAGGGCAACACAGTATTCTGAAGTAGAGGGCAGTTTCTGAAGAGGAAAACAGCAATAAGCCATCTGTAGCTAGTAATTCAGCAGCTGGAGGCAGGAAGCTCCTTAGTCCTAAAGTAACACATGAAGGTTGACCCCAGTGTCCTTTACAGTCTACCTATTGTGCCACTAGAATGAACTTGCTTAACATAAGTTCACACCATCTGGGAAAACTCCCCCAACATTTTGGTTGAGTTCCCAGGGAAAATAAACTAGAGAGCCCAGCACTACAACTGGTCCTGGAGTGACAAACGTTACTCCTCACTCGTTCCTCCTCTTCTGCCCATTCTAGACTCCTCTCACTCTTCAATAGCACATCTACTGTTCTAGGTAGCTTCCTTGTTGAGTGGCCGAGACCTTCATCTTTGAGGGATCTGAGCCTCTGGTAACCCTGCCCTTCTCAGGATGTGGCTTCTGCACTTGTCCACCTCCATCAGAACTGGACAAGGGAATACCAAGAGAAAAAAAGAAAACAGTGACAAGCTTGTTCTTCCCTGGCACCATTGTTGATCCAGTGTCCAGACAGCCTTGCCTCTATAATTGTCAGAGTCAATTATCCCTCACAAGGTGGTGACTTCTGGCATGGCCCTCTTGTGTGTTGGCATAAGGAACCCAAAGTGACATAGCTAGAAGTTAATGATGCTCTTGCTTTGCTTCTGTGAGGATGAGAAGCGCACATTCCACAAATAGGTCACTGGGAGTGATGATGCTAAGCAGGATCATTTCTTGATTTTCAATTCTTTTTTTCTGGTGCAACGTATTCTACCTACTGGAGACATGTACCCTATAGTGGTCATTAATTTAGGATGCACACTTTGTCCTAGAGGATACACCCTCACAGGACGTCATCTCCACTGGCTCCTCAGCTATGCTGTCATAAGTTTGTTCTACCTCTCTATCAGATGATACAAAGATCTTGACACTCTGTTTCTGTCCCCATATTTCTGTCTATATGTCTTTTCCCCAGAACTGCTTGTTTCCAGTCTTCCAATATTTCTGCAACCAGCCAGGCAATTCACCATTACCTAAAAAATGAAAACAAAGCAAACCCACTGCTGTTGAGTAGATTCCAACTCATAGAGACCCTGTAGAGCAGAGCAGAACTGCTCCGTAGAGTTTCCAAGGAGCACCTGGCAGATTCAGTCTGCTGACCTTTTGGTTAGCAAACATAGCACTTAGCCGCTATGCCACCTAGAAGTCATAAATACTCTTACCTGGGCCACTTCTCATAGAGTGGATCACCAGGTGTCCTGCCCAAAGTTCTGCCCACTAGGCAAATTTCCCATGCTGTGTAATAGATTGCTTTCGTATGACGTTTCTCGCCACGGTCTTGTCACTCCTACCCAGGTGATTGGGCAGGACTGTGCAGATGTGGTAATTGTGCCCCAGTAAGGGGACTGGTCAGCTTTTGCCGTTCCACTGGGTTTGAAATGAGCCACCCCAGAGGCAGGAAGGAGAAAAGCCCGCCACCACCAACAAGGAAAGAGAGACCTGCAGGAGAGGCTCACAGGAGAAATCACACTGGGCTTCTCAGCCCATGGAACATGAAAGCTGAGGGCCTTTGGACAGAGACCCAGCACCAAGAAGAGACATGCCTTCGAGCAAGGCTAGGAAGAGGCTGGCCTGATGGGACACCTGTATCCTGAGTGTTCGTGAACCTGAACTGCAAACTTTTACTTCTCCAATAAACCTCATAATCACAAGTGTGGTCTCTGAGTTCTGTGAGGCCGTTGCAATGAGTTAGCGAGCCCAGCAGAGAAGCAGAGAGTGCCATGTTAGACACGCCTGGTGTCAGACTGATAAAGACGGCAGAGAGAAGAGGCACACCTGACCATTGTCGTATAGGAATGAGACTCGCGCTGTTTATCTCTGGTCCCGTTCCCCCTTATGGAGTTAGCGGAAGTCAGACACCACCCCGACCCTGTTTGTTGCATCTCCTCAGCGCTCTCTCAGGACTTCTTCGAATGGGGCTGGGATTCAGCGGCCATCTGTCTCACCTGCATCCACATGCAAGCTAACCCATCCCAGAACCAGGCTTGGCTTTTTCTTCTTCTGTCAGCTGGTCATAAGGGAACCCCCCCAACCCACAATTACAAGAAAAAGGAGACTCACCATTGTGACAGTGCTGAATGCCACGGGAGTCTGAGCTACGTGCTAAGCAGCTTACTTTTTCCCTCTGACATTACAGATACCCACACCCAGACAACCCTCTATCTTACTGTGGATTGCAAAGGTCACACACTGTTATGATGTCTGATCTTTGCTTGGGGGATCTGGCAGAACCATCTCCTGGTGGCCAAGTTCTCTTTCTACAAAGGCCCGGTAGCATGCCAAGAGCTATTTTTTGAATGGGGAACAATTCTGTGCTGTGGATGGCATGGTTTTGCTACAGAACACTAGGGGTCTACATCATGACTCTCCTATTGGGAAAATGGTAACTTTTCCCATGTTACTGGTATTAGGTGCCATCGAGTTGGTTCTAACTCACAGTGACTTGCAGCGACCCACTGTACAACAGAATGAAACACTGCCCGGTCCCGTGCCATCCTCATAATCATTACTGTGCTGGAGACCATTGTCACAGCCGTTGTGTCAACCCATCTCATTGAAGGTCTTCCTCTTTTTCGTTGACCCTCTACTTCACTGAGTATGCTATCCATCTCCAGGGACTGATCTGTCCTGATAACAAGTCCAAAGAATGTGAGAGAAATCTTGCCATCCTCACTTCCAAGGAGTATTCTGGCTGTATTTCTTCTAATACAGATGTGTTTCTTCTTCTGACAATCTATGCTGGTATTAAAAATTCTTCACAAACATCCTAACTCAAAGGCATTGAATCTTCTTTGGTCTTCCTTATCCAAAAGCCTATGAAACAATTGAAAACACTACAGCTTGGGTGAGGCATACCTTAATCTTTAAAGTGACATCTCCACTGTCAACTTTAAAGAGGCCTTCTGCAGCATATTTTTCCAGTGCAATGAGTCATTTGATTTTTCAACTGCTGCTTCTGTGAGTGTTGACTGTGGATCCAAGTAAAATGAAATTCTTGACAATTTCAATCTTTCCTCATCTATCATGGTCTTACTTATTGGTCTAGTTGTGCGACTTTTTGTTTCCTATCGTAAATACCCCTAATACTGTGGAACCCTGTCAAGTCATATGTCTCAAGAAGCAGGGCAGCTTACCCTGTGCACCTTCCATGGAGCCATCAGGAAGCTGAACACCTTCCTAATTGCTAGATGGTCACATCAGAGTTATATTCCCAGATGTAAACATACTGCCTCCAGAATCCAAAGAAGGCTACTGGGTTTTACATTTCTCCTTTAGTAGCAGGGGAAGAGAGCAGTGGGGCAATTTGCTAGGGATGTCCTAGTATGTTCCTGGAACATTAGGACCCTAAAAGTTTCACTAATGTGGCAGGCTTTGGGATATTTGTAGGGCTTATCTCCCACTATCTATAGTGTATTTATATTACCAAGGTGTCCAATGTGTTTGCCCCTTCTAGTTAATCTCCAGCATGATTACCAAGATGTTATTCAATCTAGTAAACCAATGTTATAATCTGTGCAGTATCCAGATGGCCCAGGTCTTCCTTCGGACTTTATTTTTTCAGAAAGCAGAAGAACAAAAGTAACCTGAAACAAGACATGAACGTATACTGTTGTCTAATTCACATGAATTTGGCTGCTTCTGATCCTCCTTCTTGACTGGAACAGGAAAAAAACATTCACCATAACATTAGTCATCTACCATGTATGTGAGGCCATGCTAATCTAGACAAGACAGGATATCTGGAAAAGCGATTGCCATTGTAAATGTGGGCATCTGTAGGTTTCCTTGGGGTAAGGGTCTGGGTTGAACCCACATGGTTGAATTTGTGGGAGTCTGACGTCATCCCCCAGAATCCATCCGGTTTTTGCAAGGGCTGGATTGGTGAGCTGAACAAGGATCTGATGGAAGCTACTGCCCCTGCATCCTTAGGCTTTTAAGGATGGTGCTAACTGCTGCCATTTCCCTCCTGCAGTTTTGTATAGTTTTGTATTCACTACTTTGGCCAAAGAGCAGGGACAAATTAAGAGCCTTCCATTTGATCCTTCCCACTCCAAGAGCTCTTATCCAACATGCTAATAAACCAGTGTGGTGGTCCCGTCAACTTCAAAGTAAGTCTGTGGCAATTATACATTCAGGGACCAGGGAAATGATCACTGGGTGGATCTGAGGACCCAGTGGACCCACTGAGAGCCAGAATCAGACATATTGCTGATTCTCCCACGTGCTCCCACTCTGACAGGGGAGTGGACTGTGCTGAAACTTCAGGTTCCTGGGTGGGTCTCCATATGAACAATATCAACTCTGACCGTGTGATCAAAAGTCCTCAACAAGTCTGGGTATTTCCTTTTCCCCAGGTATAGGTGACTATGCACTTGCCATGACACACTTGCTGAGGCATCACAGGGTCCTTTCTCCTGGAGACCTGGTGTTTAGCTCCAGGTCTAAATGCTGGCCCAGGTACATAAACTGGAAAGAAAGCATGACATCTGATTGGTACAATTGCTGCCAGCCCTCATAAGTATTCATCCTTAATTTATTTGACCCATATAGATTGAGAAGTACCCTTGTTGGCTGCCCTTCTTCCTCATCCCTGTGGACCACGTTCTCTGAATCATGTTCATAGTTCTCCGGAAGTTACCCTCCTCCCTCAACTAGCATTCTGAATTTGCTTCTCTTTGATAATCTGTCTCCCTTGCTTCTAATCATCACATGGCACTACTTTGACCCTCTTATTTGGGTATCCAATCATCTTAGCCAGCCTTTAAGAGAAAGGAGTGGACTACTTTGACAGAGGAGTCGGAGTAACCCAAGGATGCAAGGTTCTTGAGTGAATCAGCCCAGATGTCCCCATCTCAAGGGTCAGGATCAATTCCTTCCCCATTAGATCCTGATATTAGCACAGCAGACTTGCTGGGGTTAAGAATTCACCCTTCTCTGGAGCACCGCGATCCTTATTTCTTTTTCTGCCCTCAGTCTATAGGCAGTAAGATTCTTTTTCTATGCTTCCAGAGAGGTCCTTAATAAATGAATACTTAATTATTCCCAGCCTCCTGTTGTCTTTCTCCTGTGCATCAATAGCTCCAAGCAATGGCTCTCTTGCCTTTGTTTTTATAATTACAACTGCCCCTAGAGTTATCAAACCCTTAAGATCTAAGGTCTACCAGCACTTGGTCTTTGTTTATAATCCCATCCCATCTCACCAGCAGTGAAAGCTTTCATAATTGAGCTACTCCAGCGTGCCATGTTCTATAACTAACTCTTCCAACCACCATGAGTTCCTCATTGCCGGTTGATTGATGGATGATCCAGCTCCCAAATCCCCTTGGCTCCTAGTACCTTTCCCCATACCAGTATTGCAGGTCCATTTGTCCAGGAAACTGACTCTCAGACAGACATTTTCTCTGTTGGTGATTTGTTAGAGAGCACTCCTGAAAGGGAGTCAAGGAAAAAAGATTGGCCAGTAATTGAAGCTGAAGTGTAAGGAAGCTGCAGCAGAAGTCTTCACCAATCCCGCAAGAAAACCCCAGAGCTGGGATGACCTTCAGAGATGCTCTCATGAAGTCAAGGGGTCCAGATCTTTATGTACTACGGTTACCAGTGATTGGATATGGACTACCCCTGGGGAAGATATCCCTGGGGTATAGACATCATGTTTGATGAGGCAGCATCCTTCAGTTGTGGGAGTCCTGGGAAGGAGAATGAGTGACTTGGTCCCAAAGGGGGATCTCGGTAGTATACAACAACATTCTACTACAACCCCAAAACTAATGAAATTCTGAAACAAATTTATGAAAACTTCATCTGAAAACTTTCATCCTAAAGTTACAGCATATGACACTCAATAGGAAGAGATCTGTTCCTAGACTACATTGACACATGTCAGCAAATGTCTTCATGGATATGATGGGGAGGTGTGGGGGCACTGTGACATGTTTCACTTCTGTCTTGCCATGTAAAACATGTTTGTCCACGGAAATAATACTGTACTTTTGTTTTTCAACTTCAAATATTGTATGTTGTTTTCACCTGGACAGGAATGCCCAAATAGTTACCAAAACTTGACAAAGCAGCAGCCATATAAAGTACAAGAATTGGTCTCTATTCAACTGGGACAAGAGAGGGAAAAGAAGAGTCAGGAATAGGGGGAGGAAATGGAATATGTAGCTAACTGCCTCCATGAACAACTGATCCCCTTGCTCAGCTTCCGTTACTGAACATTTTGATCAAAGATTCTATAGAAGAATTTGATCAAAAGGGGGGAAATACTAAACAGAATTTCAAAGCCTCATGGACTCTAGACTTTCTAGAACCATTGAGACAATGTTTAAATCTTAAAGCAAAAGTATATTCTGAAGTCTTCCTGAAACTGAAAAAAAGAGTTTGGCTTAACTGGTAAAACACAAAAGTCTACCTTATGCACTTTTAAGAACTATCTGTATTGTATTAAATTGACAACAGCAACTGGGAAGATTTGATAGAAACCTTGGGGAGTAGTGAGTTTATATTCATAGAGGAAGAGCAACTCAGAAAAGAAGAAAATGTTTGCACAACTTGAAGAATGTAATCAGTGTCACTGAATTACACACATAGAAACTATTGAATTGGTGGATGTTTTGCTGCATATTTTCCCAACAACAATAAAGTAAAAACATTTAGAAAGAAAAAAAATTTGCAAGGCATTCTTAGACTATACCCAACCATCTAGCTTCCCAGCCAGACATGAACTAGGGCTGGGAACAACCAAGAGCTGCTGGAAAGAAAGTCTATTGAGTTACTGATCCACAATAACACACATACACACACACACACACAAACTACCACATTACACTCAACAACAGAAGTCAGAGGAATATACCTCCAAGAAACAGAAAGAAAGGGAATTACATTGGCTGAGTCCACTTATGTGATAAACATTATAATCAACCCTTTAAATACACTTAGTTAAACTTCACAACTTTATTATACTTACCTAACCCTCACAACTTTATGAAGAGGGCACTGTCTTTGTAAGGCAGAGGACACTAAGATGCAGAGTGGCTAAGGACTTGTCCAAGGTTGCTCAGCTACTAAGTGGAAGAGCCTACCTTTGAGTGAATCTGAAATCTGAATCTGAATCTGAAATCCACACTCTGTCTTCAAGCAAGACGTGTCTACTCCCACCCCCAAGACATGCATTCTGTAGAGATAACTACTGCTGCTCCACCTGTGCTCCTTACGTGGGCTCCTGGAGGGTCACACTGAGCCCCCAGGATGCATTGCTGTCCAGAGCAGCTAAGTGGCCACTTTTAGTTTCTTTTCTGTTTTAAAGGCAAAAATCCTCATTTGGCATCCAATTATATTTTCAGCAAGGAAAGACTGATAACTCCACAAAAGCCTGAAATCACCTCTATAGTCACTGACACACAAAGCACCGTAATACTATGGACTAGAGAGATCAAGTGCTCAGAACGTAAAAGAGTAGTCATTCTGCAATCTGGAATGGTTTTCCAGATAACTGAGTTTATTTTTTTTTAAGAAGCATTAAGCTTTCAACAATTTCCACACATACCCTAGCTGCGTCCTTAAGTAGGGATGACATATTATAAAGCAGTAATTAATGTTTGTGTTACAGTAATGACTCCCTGGGTTATTAAGCTAAGTAATCCCAGTCTGTTATGCTTTTGATAGTTTTTCTGTCTCTTCCCCTAATTTTGGTAACCTTTCATTGCTGCCATATGATATTTACAAAAAAACCAAACTCATTGTCATCAAGTCAATTCCAACTCATAGCGACCCTGTAGGACAGAGAGGAACATCCCCCTAGAGTTTCCTATGATCTATCTCTAAACCAAAAAAAAACCCCAAACTCACATTATCAAGTCAGTTCCAACACACAGCGACCCTATAGGTCAGAGTAGAACTGCTCCGAAGAGTTTCCAAGGAGTTCCTGGCTGATTTGAACTGCTGATCTTTTGGTTAGCAGCTATGGCACTTAACCACTATGCCATCAGGGTTTCTTTGGTCTGTCTCTAGCAGCCTTCAGTTTACTGTCTCTAAACAGAATGAGCTTGAAAATCAAATCACCAGGCTTGCTAGAGTTATGTGTTAAATAATAGCAACTAGAGACTGGACTGGACTGCAGAACATAAAATGATACTGGTGAAAAAGAAAAGAAAAATGATACTGGTGAAGAGTGTGCTTCTTGGCTTAATAAGGTAGATGAGGCTACCTGGGCAGTTCCCATCCACAGGCGGGATGAGAGGGCAAGGGGGGACAGGAGCTGGTTGAATGGATACAGGAAATACATGGTGGAAAGGGGGAATGTGCTGTCACAGGGTGGGGAGAGTAGCTATGGAGTTACAGAGCAGCGTATGTGCAAGTTTTCGTATGACAAATTGATTGGATTGTAAACTTAAAGTAGAATAAAGTATTTAAATAATAATAATAGTAATTAGATTCTAAGCAAGTGTCTACAGGCCTCTTCCTTGAGCAATCTATGAAACCTTGGGGCATTTTTTCATTCAGCAATAATTCAGAGCAAGCTCCTACTAGGTGCCCCTATCTGATGGGGACACAGGGGTAAACAAAACAAAACGAAGTACATCAGGCCTTCTTCACAAAGTTGACAGTCCATCAGGGCTAAGGAAGGTTGTTGGCGTCTATTCTAAATACACGAAGACCATTTTTGCTAACTTGTCATCTCTTGCCTGTGTCCACATACAGGGAGCCATAGATAACTAAGTTCTCTCAGGAGGTACACCCCTGCCCTGCGAGCACTAAGCGTGTTGGTTCTGCAGAGTGGCTCAGGGCACAAAGGGAACACACAACTGTTCCATCCTGCCAACACATTGTGGATTAAAGAGATATTTGTGGGCTGATCTGGGAACCATTGGTACCTCTGTTTCTATAGGCAAATATATTCCAAGTTCCAGACAACTGACTTTCAAATGAACTTTGGGAACAGAACTCACTTGTAAGTTTAGGACTGCCTGTTCTAGTCTCTAAATGTTTCAAATAACCAGGGCATATAACCAGGGTTAGAAACGAGGATACCTGGGCACTACCCAGCAGATCCATTGACTGGCTGGGAGGCCTCAGGCGAGTTACTGAATCTCTCTGAATCTCAGATCCTTTTCTACTTTAGGTATCCAGCTTTGTTCTGATGTGCTGTATTCACTGAGTTTCACTAAGATTTTCTTTATTAAACCGGGGTTCTGTTGCTTTAAAAATAAAAGTTTGAAAAGTGCTGCTTAACATAGTAATTTCTCAAATAAATGAATGAAATTAGTAAACAAAGAAAACTTCATTTTCATTCCTCTTAACATTCCCTGAGTGATGCCCAAACATGAGGAGCATTTCCTTGAGAGCTGTTTCTTCTTTTTCTCTTTTCCATTGAGCCATCTGATCCACGGTCCTGATGTTTTTGAAATAGAATGCTTGTCCTCATCCTGGGAGTCTCAGCTAAGAATCCAGGCTACAGTAGGCCCCAAAGAAGGAGTTGTTGATGTGAGCCAATCTGATAAAGTATTTTAGCTCTGGGAATGGATGGAAATGGCTGGGCAGGATGCACTTATTTGGTAAAAATTTAGAAAAGAAGAAGAAAGTGTGGTACTTGAGAAGAAAATCAATGCCACCAACAAGCTAGCTTCACAAATAATCACTCAGCTCCTTCCAAGGATCAAGACCAATATCACCCCACGAGTAACAACTGTCATCAAGCTGACTCCAACTCATGGTGACTCTGTGTAAGCCAAAGTAGAACTGTGTACCATCGGGTTTTCAGCAGCCAGATTTTCAGAAGTCGATTGCTGGATCTTTCTTCCAGTGTGCCTCTGGGTAGCTTAAACCTCCTACCTTTGAGTGAGAAGTTGATCTTGTTAAGCATTTGCTCCCTTAGGGACTCCAATTTCATTCTAAGCCCAAATCCGTTGCCATCCAGCCAATTCCAACACAGAGCAACCTTATAAGACAGAGCAGAACTGCCCCATAGGGTTTCTAAGGCTGTGATCTTTATGGAAGCAGACTGCCACATCTTTCTCCCATGGAGTGGATGGTGGGTCCAAACTGCTGACGGCTCAAGTTAGCGGCCAAGTGCACCACCACTTTACCACCGGCCTCCTTAGTCTCCTTCTAGATCTGTAGCAAGGCTCCCTTTCTTTGATGGCTAGTAAGGACATGTACTAGCATTGGGCACACCTAGTTGGGAGCTAATGGGCTTGTGTACCTGTATACTAGGCTACTGTCAAAGCCCCCAGTCAGATCTCAAGGTCACATTCCAGAAGACTCTGCCTGGGATAGTATCTCTCTCATCTCCATCGTCTTCAGGCCTCTCGCTCCATGCCTCTACCTGCTCTGCTAAAAGAAGGATGGCTTCAGGGAAAAGCAGGCACAGGAAGGGCTTCCTTTGTCTAGACAACATTAATGAGAAACTTAGAGAAGCAAGTCCAGGAGACTGGGAGAGCTGTCACCACGTGCATGGATAGGGCAGATTTATGTCAAGGACAAGGATGTGATCATTCTGGTGAATTATCCTCTCGTGCCAAGGTAAATTGGATGGGAAAAATGTGTGTCAGGGGGGCAGAGCCTGCATTTGGCTACAATCCTCCCAGCACCTGGGAAAGAAGCCCTCCCTTAAAGTCTCCTAACTCTACCACTTTCATTTTTAAAAAGCCAGCAACAGGTTTACACACAAAAGGCAACATTCTTTGATGGTTACCAGGGAGAGAAAGGGAGGAAAGTCACTTACTAGATAGCAGACACACATCGCTTCTGGTAAAGGGAAAGGCAAACACCAATACAGGGAAGTCAGCATAACATACCCAAGGTAAATGAAGACACTGAGAGGTATATAAAAATAAGATAACTATGGTAAGTACTAGAACCCTGGTGGCATAGTGGGTAAGAGTCACAGCTGCTAGCCAACAGGTTGGCGGTTTGAATTTGCCAGCCCCTCTTTGGAAACTCTATGGGACAGATCTACTCTGTCCTATAGGGTCCCTATGAGTCAGAATCAACTTAGCAGCAAGAGCTTTGTTGGGGGTGGGGGATATGGTTAAGTACTAAAGCCCTGGGGGGAAAGTGGTTAAAGAGCTTGGCTGCTACCCGAAATCTCAGCAGTTTGAATCTACCAGCCACTCCTTGGAAACCCAATGGAATAGCTCTACTTTGCTCTACAGCGTGGCTATGAGTTGAATCGACTCAAAGGCAATAGATTTGGTTTGGTTTGTTTTTAACGGTAAATAGTATAAAGGATACATTCGTGCAACAACATTATAACAACCCAAAATTTGTAAATGGTTACAAAGGTAAATACGTAGGCTATGCAGTTGTGGGAAGGTATATGGGGGTGCATAGATGTGCACATACAGATATTGCTGTAGACATCTGTATGTACATATTTGTGTCTACTGCATACAGAGTTATATACATAATAGAAAACATACAGGAACAGTTATGGAAACTTCCCAGACATACCCAAACACCTCATGGGGTGAGTTACTAGGTCTGAATGCTGTTTTAGTCAGCTAGTGCTGTTCTAATAGAAATACCATGAGTGGATGGTTTTAACAAAGAAAAGTTTATTCTTACACAGCCTGGTAGGCTACAAGTCCAAATTCACGATGTCCACTCCAGAGGAAGGCTTTCCCTGCTGTCAGCTCTGGAGGAAAGTCCTTGTGTGGCATCAGTCTTTGGTCAGAGAGCATCTTGGCACAGGAAGCTCAGAACTGAAGGATGTGCTCTTCTTCTGGTGCTGCTTTCTTGATGGTGTGAGATTCTCATGCTGCTTGCTTCTCTTTCCTTTTATCTCTTGCAGGATGAAAGGATAAAGGGTGGTACAAGCCACATTCCAGGGAAACTCCTTTTACACTGGAGCAGGGAGGTGATCCTATGAGTGGATTTACAGTCCCACTCTAATCCTTTAATATATAGCATAGGAAAATCACAAAATGGAAGACAATCATAAAATATTGGGAATCATGGCACAGCCACATAGCTACACATATTTTGAGGGGGACCCAATTCAATCCACAACAAAGGCACAGGACCATAGACCAGGGAACATCTTGGTCAGTGAGCATACCTTGGTTCATAAAGATAACATTCTGTATCTGGGGTCTTCAAGTGAGCAGTCATCTAAGATGCAATTACAAGCCTTCTCCTGAAGGAAACCAAAGACTCAGACAAATAATTAACTCACAAGACTCATGGCACATCCAAATCACAGCCTTCTCCAGCCTAAGACTAGAAGAACTAGACAGTGCCCGACTACTGCTACCCTATTCCTGGGATCAGATCTGTCAAAGGTTGGAAACGACTGCTCTTCTGAGTTCAAGTCCAAGACCAGACCCTGGTATGAAGAAAATTCTTGCAAATCTCTCTCTCTCTCTGTCTCTCTCTCTCTCTGTCTCTCTCTCTCTCTGTCTCTCTCTCTCTCTCTGCTGTCACTGCGCATGGTAGGTGGAGGGGGATGTCAACCTAGAGAAGTGCCATTGTTCTTCTTGTAAATCTCACCTACCCTTTCCTATTCAAAAAGAGAGAGCAAATGAAAAGCCATCCTTTGTACAGACTCAGGAAAATGGGCAGATTAAGAGACTAAGTAACAATTACCATACCTGCTTTCTAATCTTTCCCAGCCTGGAAACAAGTTCTGCACCCAAAAAGTAGCACATGGAGAAGCTGAAGGCTCACACTCTCTCCCATCTTTTTTCTCTTCTAAACTTCAGATCTCTGCCAAAGCAAGAGTGTCACTGGTTCTTTCACACAACCCAAGACTTTTCTTTAAAGGTCTATAAACCCTTACACAGAACAAAATGTTTTTTTGTTTTGTTTTGCCTTTTTTTTTTTAAATTGTGATTAAGTGAAAGTATACAATCTCAGTTAATTTTGCATGCCCACATATCTGTAGCTCCATCTGCTTCTTGGTCTGGTGACAGCACACTCCTCCTTTCCATTCTACACTTGTCATATCCTCTTATCTGTCTCCTGTCCCCTCCTCTCCACCCTGTTCTCTTCCATCTAGAAAGAGACCAGTAAGACAGCATCCTATAAATGCATAGATCCATCAAGTACATACACCACATGGTGACACTGGGTCCCCAAGTCCTGTTCATTTTTGTCCCGAGAGTTGACCTCCACAGTGTTTTCTGGACAGGAGCAGCAGCAGGTCTAGGGGCCATGCTCCCATGGGAACCCCCAGTCCATTGGACCATTAATTGTGGTCTTTTAATAGAGAACAAAATGTTTTGAGACAAAAGAAAAGAGCTTACACAAAGATTTACACTGCTTTTAAGATGGGGCAGAGACTGTTTTGAGGGAAGGCACAGCAGTTAACAAGAAATAGCCCTGGAAAAGAAACTCACAGAAGATAGACGGTGAAAGCAGAAGCGAGTCTGGGGAGAGCTATCAGGTTCGTTTCTGTGTCCTCTCCCTACATCCAGGGCAGCCCTCCAGCACCATTGCCCAGAAAACCCCCATCTTGCACACCAAAGGACCCTGGCAATGGGGTGATAAACCTGGTGGCCTATGGACTTGGGAATCACACCGAGAGGAGACGGAATCCCACTTCCAGCACTTAACATGGGACCTCAACTGATGTCAGACCTCTGTGTCTCCATTTGCTCATGTGTTAGTACAAAGGATACAGTCGACTTCTCAAAGTGATTAAATTTCTACATAAGTTAGTACCGTGCATTATTTTATAAATATCAGTCTTGTTTCCATTTGACGACAAATGACTCTTCCATCACATGACATTGTCACCATCCCTGTTCTGGCTAGGAGCTCACAGGGACAACATTCATGAAGACTCCTACATAAAGCCATGATATTCCATGAGTTGACATGTTTGCATGATTGTGTGGTATAAGAAGCATAGATACTACTGAGCTTTTCTGGGTGCCCCCTCCTTAACAGGTAGAACCTGCCACTCTGGGGAGTCCCGTTGCTCATCCCTGCAGGGACCGGAAATGTAACCTGGTTACATATATTATCTATCTAGGAACACTGGCATCCAGGTCTTAGCAAAGGAAGTTATGGCTCTAGGGAGGATGACAGCATCCTCCAAAGCAATCTGAAAAAGTGGGGAGTGGGGAGCACAAGGAAAGACAGAGACAGCAAGGAGAACAGGGAGAAGGAGAGCAGGAATCAAGGAAGCAAAGTGGAAGAGAGGGGACAAAGCAGGAGAAGCGAAAGGAGCTGTCAGCGCAGAGGTGCGCTGGGTGTGACTGCTGGGAGCGGTGGGATTCAGGGTGATTTCCTGCCAGCAGCCTGACTCCAGCCACTAGACGGTTCACCTGCTAGGTATCAAAGGCCTCTCGATAACAAATGGACTTCTGCTGCATCTTTCTGCTGCCTCCATTGCCAGCAAGGGAAATTTGGAACTCACACAATGTGGGGACAAGCAGAGACAGAATGGGTGTCTGTGGGGACTTCTGTCGACTTTACATACGGGCAAGCGAGCCCCTCGCTTGGTGAGGCAGCCAACACCCCCTCCAAGACGGAACCCAGCCCCCTCTCACCCTCTCCCCAGGAACTGAACGGGCCACTGGTCACATGCTGAGGGGACTGGCTGCTGTAGGAATCTGCAAAATGTTAGCCTGCCTTTGGCTGGCACTCACCCCCCTTTTGCGTTTTAACTTTTCCTCCTCTTTCTCAGCCCTACAGCCTGTGACTCCACACCCCTGTTACACATATTGGTTCTGACAGCTCAAATTAATATGTCAGATGCTGTGATCCTCGCTGGCGACAGGCCTTTTGACCCTATCAGCGCAATCTGCTTCCCTGATTGAAAATCTCTGTGCCTCAAATTGATTCAGAGTTTTATAAACATCCTGCAGCCATGAGCCGAGGAAACCACTGATGAACAGCCTGGGAGTGCTTAATCTGCCCTCTTTCACCCTGTCCCTCCAACCGCAGAGTAGCAGTGCAGGGACAAGCAAAGGGATTGAAAGCAAGGCCTCACACTGGGCAAGTTAGTAGGCTAAGATCCCAGAAAGCGCCACCTCCACCCCTGCCAATCTGACTCACAGGGACCTTGAAGATACAGTAGAAGTGTGCCATAAGCTTTCCAAAGCGGTAAGTATTACGGAAGCAGAGTGCCACATCTTTCTACAGAGCGGCCCCTGATGTTCTGGTTCCTAACTGAGCACCTAACCACTGCACTACCAGGACTCCCCACCCACTGAATGCACCCTAAAATATAGTTGGAAAGGTCCAGTGAAGGAGCGCTTGATTAGCTATCAGAAGGTGCGGGCTATCTGTCTCTGTCACTTACTAGCTGTGTGACCCTGGGAAAGGACCTTAACCTCTCTGAGTTTGGGCTATCTCTTCTGTAAGATGAAAATAACAACAGCCATCCTGCTAACCCAGCAGGATTACTGTCAGGATAGTGCAAGATGAGGCATCCTGAAAGTTCTGATGGAATGCAGAGTATCATTGCTGTTTCTATAATACACCGAGGAAACAGAGAAAATAAAATTTGCAAAGTGCTGATAAATGTAGATGCTGGGAAAGGCACACACAGGATTCACTCTGCTATTCTGATTTTACATATGTTTGAAAATTCCCAGATTCAACTTTTTAAAACAGTAAACATCAATCCAGAAAGTAGCCAAATCTTACAAGTATACATGTGTGTTCCTGCACTTGTGTAGATCTCATGGATTGAATAGTGTTCCCCCAAAAATTTGTGTAGCAATTTAGCTAGGTCTTGATTCCTGGTATTGTGTGATGTTCCTACACGTAGTATATCCCGTCTCTGTGATGTTAATGACGGTGGATGGGCGGCAGCTGTGTAGGTGGGCAGGACTCAGTGTATGAGATTGCCACCCGCCTTGAGGCAATCTCTTGAGACCTAAAAGAAAGAAGCTGGCAGAGATACTTGGGAACCTCACAATGCCAAGAAAGCAGTACCAAGAGTACAGCATGTCCTCCAGAGCTGAGGTTCCCGCGCCAAGGTGCTCCCCGACCGGAGACTGATGCAACACAAGGACCTTCCTCCAGAGCTGACAAAGAGGGAAAGCCATCCCCCGGCATGGACACCCTGAAGTCAGACTTCCAGTCTATTGGACCACGTAAGAATAAACTTTTCTTTGTTAAACTCATCCACTTGGTGGTATTTCTGTTAGAGCAGTACCACATGACTAAAACGGTGAATGGACACACATAGACACACACACATGAACACACACACACACACACACACACAGAAGGGCCAATTTCCTGAAGAAGAGCTGTCAGTGGGGAAGGGACAGCTCTCTGCAGAGAGATCACCAGTCTATGAAGCCTCTGCCCCAGCGAACCCACTCACTTCCTCCCGTACCTCAGCATATCCCCTGGGCCTCGAACACGGCATAGCTCATCAGATGGTGTGTAGTCACTCATCTGCTGCCACCTGCTAGCACCTGGAGCTGTTTGAGGGGAGGGGTCTGAGCATGCGGCAGTTACCTCCCTCCTGCCACCCAGAGCGGAGCGCATCACTAAGTGGTCAGACCCCCTTCTGACAGCCACTCAGCTGGCTTTGGGATGCCGAGGCTGCCCTCCTGTCAGGACTCAGGATCCCTCCAACACCTTCCAGTAGCTCCTGCAGCATCCTGGGCCCAGTGGCCCTCAGCCTGCCTGCCTGGGGACAGACAGAGGTGACATGAGGGGACAAGCATCCTGACTAAGGAGAGGGGTCCGGATAGGTTCAGGTTTAGCCAGGCTTACCCAGGTGTCTCTGCTAGGCTCTGGCACTTTAAGCAACTCTGCCTGACTGCCACCAGCAGGGGTGGGTCCTTCACTGGCCAGGCTCTCTGGAGGGAACAGCAGCAGTCGGCAGGGCAGACCCATGACACTGGCTGTTGTAGCTTCTTCCCCACACTGACGCTGCAAGAGATTTCCCTCCTTCTTTTCCAGGGCCCCCAGCAGCTCCCAGGGATGCCCATGGCCCCTCAGAGAAATGCCATCTAACTTATTTCACCCTCCTCCACCTACCCCTGTTATGTGCTCCCACCAGACCCCCCAGGATGGAGAGGAAAGAATGAAGGAGAATGGGACCCTTAACATGAACCAAGAAATACCAACGAGAGTCCTACCCATCGCAGGGCCCCAGCTTAGGGCCCCAGGTTCCAACACAAACCACAGAGGAAGTTCTCACCAACCTCAGTTCCTCATTGTGGAGGCTGGTGGACAAGAATCTCATGGGTCAGCAATCTAGCAGACAAGTCCTTCCCACTGGTCCCCTCCACGGGGCTCTGGAGAAACAACGACCTGAATGCAATTGCCTTTCCCATTTCTTTACCCCTTGTCTCATCTCCTAGTGCTGCTGGAACAGAAATCTCACAAGTCAGTGGATTTAAAGAACAGAAATCTATCTTTTCATAGTTCAGGAGGTCAAAGGTCCATATTTAGGGATCAGCTCTAGAGGAAAGCTCTCTCTGTAGGCTCTGAGGAAGGTCCTTGCCTCTTTAATACTGGCATGGCAGTCTCACGTTCCTGCACATGGCATCTATCTTTCCCCACTTCTGTTCACTTGTCCAGGTCTAATCTGCTCCTTACAACTCACAAGTGATGAGTCTGCACTGATATGGCCTCATTAACATAAGAAAGAACACTCTGTCCAAACTGGATTACATACACAAGGATGGGAGGGGACACAATTCGATCCAACACCCTTCCACCTATCCAAAGCTGTTAAACAACAAAAGGCTTTCTGGCAAGTCTTCTTGAGTTGAAGTGGAATTACTCACTGAAAAGTGCTTCCCAATAAACAAACAAAAGAAACCATTGCCATGGATTCCAACCTCACAGAGACCCTACAGGACAGAGTAGAACTGCCCCATAGGCTTTCCAAGGAGTGACTGGTAGACTTGAACTGTAGACCTTTTGGTTAGCAGTTGAGCTCTTTTCCACCATGCCATTAGGGCACCTCCTTCCAAATAAACATTGCCATCAAGTCAACTGCAACTCGTAACTACCCTATAGGGCAGAGCAGAACTGCCCCATAGGAGTACCTGGTGGATTTGAAAAGCCTGCTTTTTGGTGAGCAGCCATAGCTCTTGAACACTATGCCACCAGGGTTTCCTGCTTCCAAATAGCCAACTACAAACAGGTACAATATCACTTCTTCAAATTCCATCCTTTCAGCTCTCTCTCTCGCTCTCTCTCTCTTTCCAGCCCTACTTATATGGCCCCAGTCTAGGCAAACAAACTGCCTAGGGCTCAGATTCTGCTATACCACTTGCCAGCTGTGTGAACCATGGCAAAGATGCCATCTTTCTATGCCTCAGTATCTTCATCTCTGAAACAGTGATAATAATTGTATCTACCAAAGGATTGTTCAAAAGATTAACTGAGTTAATACGCCTGACACATGAAACACAGTAAAGGCCCTGTGTTACAGTTGTTATTTACTAGAAACACTTGTCTCTAGCTTCCCAAAAAGTCATCTCTTTCTTTTCTCCATCCAAATCAAATTTAAGCCACCTTTTTGTATATCAAGAAGTCTGTTCTCAAAGTCTAAATAATTGCGCAAAATTAATACATCTTTTTTCTTTCTTATAGTCTCCTCTTTCTAACAGCTCAGTCATTCATCGGCTCATGATGCTTTGCGAACCTCAAGACATTGAATTTTTCCAGAAAGAGCTACAAAAGACCTTTTGTTCATCTGTGAACTTGTATTAGTAATGGACACCCATTTACAAAGCCCTTTTATTTACAATATGCCATTAATCCTCTAAGGAGGCCTGGAAATAGTATGTGACTTTCCCAAGGCTCCACTCCTTGTAAATGGCAGAGACACAACTGTACTCCTGGCTTAACTCCACATCTGGTATCATGGATAGAAGTGTGTCCCCCCAAAAATGTGTGTAGCCATTTGGCTAGGCCGCAGTTCCTGGTGTTGTGTTGTATGCTTGCATGCTGTAAATTCTGCCTCTATGAAAAGGGAGAACGGATGGCAGTTAAACTGGTGATACAGGACTCAGTGTATGAGACTGTATTGTGCCTTGAGGCAATTGGGGGGGTATAAAGGAAAGTTAAGCTAGTAGAGAGCTGGGGACCTCATACCCCGCAAGAAACAGTACCAGGAACAGAGTAGGCCTTTCAGAAAGGGCCTGAGGTCCTTGTGCCTCGGATGCTCGCAGCCCAGGGGACGATTGACAGCAAGAAACCTCCTCCAGGACCAGCAGAGAACGCCTCCCCTGGAGCTGATGCCCTGAATTTGGATTTGTAGGCTATGGACTATGACAGAATAAAGTTTCCCTTTCTCAAAGCCATCTACTTGTGTGGTATTTCTGTTACAGTAGCACTAGATGATAAGAAATCCTATGTCATTTCTAAACCCATCTACTCCTGTGAGATATGTGAGAATAAACACCTGATACAGGAGATGGCCTCTCCCAGAAAACCCTTCTCTTTCTCCTGTGATAAGCGGTTTGTTGAGCAGAGTCATAACTACAAAAATATGGTGATGAGGATGAATTTAGGTCAACATGGAAAGATACTATGTTGATTTCAAAACCAGGTTACAAAACATTATGTACAACCAAAAATCAAATCAGTTGCCATCAAGTCAATTCTGATTCACAGTGATACTACAGGACAGAACTGCCCCATAGAATTTCCAAGCAGCATCTGCAGGATTTGAACTGCCAATCTTTAGGTTAGCAGCCATAGCACCATACCACTATACCACCAGGGTTTCCTTATGCATAACAGGATTTCCTTTTTAAATGCACACACATGTACACCCAGAGAAAAGTGTGGCAAGATAACACACTTAGTGTTGACAGTGGTAGAATTAATACATCTTTTTAAATTTATTATACTTTTGATTTGTCTTGCATTTTCTAATTTTTACAGAACACTTATTGCATCTATAATAAAAATAATTAAGACTGGAGGAAAAATGAACACAACTGCGCAAACGCTTTGCTGCTCACCCACGAGCTGCTGACACTGGAGCTTTCTGCTTACTGAGAAGAAATGGATGAGCGAGAGGAGTTTTGTTTCTCTCCGTGGCCTCTCCACCCAAGACTCTGAATCCACAAAGCAACAGCAGCTCCCACATATCCAGGACAGCCTTTGTGCCTCCTCAACCTCAAAGTGAGGTGACCATTGAAGAAACAGCTAACAGGGTAACAATGGTAAAAGCTAGCAATGACAAGCTCTAGAATTGGGAGCAGGAGATACAGCCTGGAGGAGTTGTAAAAATGGGTGCCACTGAGAGCAGGTCCTCCTACAGTGACTGTTGAAAAGAAACAAGACTGTACCAGGGTCCCAAGGGCTCTTTCTCCTCATGTTCTCTGGGTTTGTGTAGACAACCATCCCATTGGCAAGAGAAGCAGATGTATCATAAGACGTTTAAAATTTGCAGAATTTTAAATTCTTGTGGACTTTCTGGAGCCATGGAGGCCGGATAAACCCTCAAAACTTTTCTCTGAGAAAATCTTTAAACCTCAAACCAAAAATAGCTCCTAAAGTCTACCAAAAACCAAATGGTAGTTTAGCTTAACTTGTAAAGAATGTCTGTCTTGAGCACTGTGCTCTTTTAAGAAATATCTACATGGGACCATGAAAATAAAAGGACATCAAGGACGTTAACAAAAAGCAAACCAAACCCACTGCCGTCGAGTTGATTCTGACTTATAGCAACCCTGTAGGACAAAGTAGAACTGCTCCACACAGTTTCCAAGGAGCACTCAGCAGATTTGAACTGCCAACTTTTTGGTTAGCAGACGTAGCACCTAACCATTACACCACCATGAATTCCAATCAAGGACATTAAATATCATTAGTAAAGCAAGAAAGACAAGACCAAAATGCATGTCAAAAGAGACTCTGAAACTTCCTCTTGAACATGGAGTAGTTAAAGCAAACGGAAGAAATGATGACGTAAAAGAGCTGAACAGAAGATTTCAAAGGGCAGCTCAAGAAGACAAACTATTATAACAAAATACGCAAAGACCTGGAGTTAGAAAACCAAACAGGAAGAACACATTCAGCATTTCCCAAGCTGAAATGACTGAAGAAAACATAGCAGCCTTGAGTTGCGCTATTGAAGGATTTGATAAGCGAAACATTAAAAGATGCAGGAAGCATGAAAAGAAGATAGAAGGAATGCAGAGAGTCCTTGTGCCAAAAAGAATTAGTTGATGCGTGTCCAGCCATTTCAGGAAGCAGCTTATGATCAAGAACTGAGAGTGACAAGGATAGCTATGGGAGCTGACCCCTGCTGCCACATACCCACACATTGTGCTCCAGAACATTTCTAGGGATAACAAAGGTCGTGGTTGACATTATAGAACACACACAGTATTGACAAAGTTACCAAAGGAACTTGATCTGCCGCATACCAACAGTTTATCCACAGTATGTGATACAAACACAACAATTCCTCCTGGCAGTTGTGAAGTAACAGTAGTAGCCTCAAATCCAATCAAAGACAAAGTTGCAACCTCGTCTTCCTATCTACAACACCATTCCCTGCTTTTGCCAGTAAAAGGCACCTCAAAATCCATACTGGGTCGTTTTTCCACTCATGGAGACTAACCCATTCCCTCTTTGAAACGTACTTTCCCTTAATAAACTTTTCAATCATTTGCTACCAAAAGGTTGCCTCCTGGTGTGCTTTGGGGGAGGGGAGCCCATTTTGTAGCCTTTTGGGAGACTGTACTTGCTGAGGTCTAATCAGTTATATGACCTCAACAAGGGAACTGAAGGAAGAACTCCAAGCTGCACTGAGGCAATGGAGTTGCACTGAGGCTCCAGGAGTTGACAGAATACCAACTGAGATGTTTCAATAAACAGATGTAACATTGAAAGCGCTCGCTTGTCCAAAAATTTGCAAGATAGCTACCTGGCCAACCAACTAGAAGAGATCCATATTTGTGCCATCCCAAAGAAAGGTGATCCAAGGAAACGCAGAAATTGTCAAACAATATCATTAACATCACACGAAAGTAAAATTTTGCTGACAATAATTGTAAAACAGTTACAGCAGGCTATCAGCAGGGACCTAGCAGATATTCAAGCTGTATTCGGAAAAGGACGTGGAATAAGGGATATCATTGTTGATGTCAGCTAGATGTCTGAAATAGAGAATACTAGAAAGATGTGTTTTCTTAACTATGCGTACGCATTCAGCTGTGGGTTCATAACAAATTATGGGTAACATTGTGAAGAATAGGAATTCCAGAACACTTAATTATGCTCATGAAGAACCCGCACATACATCAAGGGACAGTCATTCAAAGAGAACGAGAGGAGACAGTGTGGGCTTTACCTTTACACCATACTTATTCAATCTGTGTGCTGAGCAATAATCTGAGAAATTGGATTATATGAAGAAGAAAGTAGCATTAGGATTGGAGGAAGACTCGTTAACAACCAGTGCTAGGCAGATGACACAATCTTGTCCGCTGGAAGCAAAAAGGACTTGAAGCATTTATGGCCTGTGAAGACCAAAGACTATAGCTTTCAGTACAGACTGCACCTCAACATAAAAATGCAAAACTTCTGACACTGCACAAATAAGCAACATCATGATAAACAAAGAAAATATTAAAATTGTCAAGGATTTTATTTCACTTGGATCTACTCTCAACACCCATGGAAGCAGCTGTCAGTAAACAAAATGACATATTGCACTGGGCAAATCTACTGCAAAAGACCTCTTTAAAGTGAAAAGCAATGGGGTACCTTTACCGAGAATTAGGTACAACTGACCCAGGCCAGGATATTGTCAATTGCCTCATATGCATGTGAAAGCTGAGAGATGAATAAGGAAGACCCAAGAAGAACTGATGCTTTCAAATTATGGTGTTAGAAAAGAATATCAAATATATGTCATGGACTGCCAAAAGAATGAGCAAATTTCTCTTGAAATAAGCTAGAATGTTCCTTAGACGTGGGGCTGGCTAGACTTTGTCTCACATACTTTGGACATGTTATCAGGTGAGATCAGTCTCTGGAGAAAGACAATGTTTGATAAAGTAGAAGGCGCTTGAAAAAAAGAAAGATCCTCAATGACATGGATTCACAGAGTGGCTACAATGATCTCAAACATAGCAAGAATGTGAGCATGGTGCAGGTCTGGGTAGTGTTTCATTCTGTTGTCTACAGGGTCACTGTGAGTCAGAACTGACTCAGTGGCACTTGACAACAACGTACGGGATCCAATGGACAACAGCAATTCAAAAGACTGGCTAGGAAACTTAGAGGGCAGTGACTTTAAGCTAACGGAGGAAGAAAAACTCAGAAAAAGAAGTTTACTTCAGACAAAGAATGGACTGGGCTCCAGGACACAGAGTGATCATGCACTGTGTGTACTTTATGGTTTTACACACTTATAGGAGGCTGTCCTACTGGTTTCTTCCTAGAGGGCAGAGGAGAGAGAGGAGAGGAGGGGACAGGTGTTCACTAAGAGGATACTAGAAATAAAGAGTGAAAAAGAGGAGTGTGCTGTCACAGAGTGAGGAGAGCAGATAAAGTTGCAGAGGGGAGGACATGCAAAATTGACTCGAATTGGATACTTTCACTTAATCATAATTTCAAAAAAAGAAGAAGGTTGAGTATGGTTGTATAACTAGAAGAATTAACTAACATCAGTGAACTGTACATGCACAGATTATTGGCTTGGTGTGTATGTTCCCAACAAGGGAAAAAAAATAAAAGCAAGCTCTGTGCTCTTGGATAAGTCACTTCCTTACCAGTAAAAAATTACAACAGATGGTTTCTAACTTTCTTACAGCTCAGCTGTTTTTGGATTCTAAGACAGTGATTCTTCCTCATAATTTTGTTGGAACTGATAACATTTCATCTGGAACTGGAGCACTCTAGGTGCGCAAATAAGTTTGGCTTCCTTCCTCCCTGACTCTAGAGCAATGGGTTTGGTCTTAGTTTTGGTTTCTTCCTTCTGTTGCTTTCCATTCTCATGACTATCATCAATTGCCAGTTCCTCCTTTTGGGTTAAAGAAGGAGAGAGAAAGAAATGGGGGCATTAAGAAAAACCCCAACAGTTTATAGTGGAAAAGGCAAAGCCAAGCAGAGCAGACCAAAATATTCATACTTACTGGGCTTGTTAAGATACCTGTCAGCTTCCAGAGAATTTGGATGAGAATCTTACAAGGTGGTAGGGCTGCTGTAAGTGTAATAGGAAAAGAAATGCATTACCAATCCCAAGAGACAGGGGAAAAAAACACTGCCATCATGTCGATTCTGACTCATAGCAACCCTATAGGACAGAGTAAGACATCCCTTAGAGTTTCCAAGGAGCACCTGGCAGATTTGAACTGCTGACCTTTTGTTACCAGATGTAGCACTTAACCACTAGGCCATCCAGTTTCTTCCCAAGAGAGAGCACCCAGTAAATGTTTCTTTTTCTACCACCTGCAGGACCAAAGACTCTTGTCTCTGCTATTAGACCTTGGTAAACCACCATCACTCAATTCACAGAAACTGGAGACAAGGAGGGGACCAGGCAAGCATCAGAGGTCTCACCTTCTCTCCCCAGGCCTATCTCCTGACTATCTCAGCCTAGCAAGTCCCAAGGGAGATTCCAAAACAGCTCATCTCTTCTTAGGTCTCAGCAGCAGATTATGCTCCCCAGATAGGCATCTGGGCACTTCTCATACTTCTAGAAGCATCTTCCCAGTGCCAAGAGCATGAGGACAAGACAGCTTTCAACTTGCACATCAAGTCAGAGCCTCTGCCTCTGGACAAGAGTCAGCCCTTCACACTCAACCTCCCACCAGGGTAGTGGGTAGGAGCTGGGGCATGGGGAGGACCTAGAAGCTGGAGCAGAGGGGAGCATGGGCCATACAGTGAGTAGAGGGTGGCCCCTTCACCCCGCCTTCAGTGCAACTCATTATAAGGAAGGAGATGAACTCCTGGGATAAGTCCAGATTCTCTCTTCAGGTAAGGTACATGTGTCTGAGAACTCAAAGACAAGATGCTGCACCTTCCAAGAATTTGTTCTTGCATCATCTAATTTCAGACTCACTACAATCCTAGGAGATATTCAAGGTAATTATCACTCTCATTTTACAGATAAGGAAATCCAGAGACACTGTGACTTGAGGTCTGTGTCTTCTGGAACCATTAGCCCCTTTCTATCTTAAGCTTTTCTCTCTTGGCCCAGATTCCACGGGCCATCACTTCAATTTCTGTCTTGTGAACATTCTTAACTTGCTTTATCCAGGGTCTTTGCATCAGCATCACAGACCTGGCCCAGTCCAAGGCTGGAGGAATCCAGCTGCCCAACCCCACTGTAGCTGCACTGGGATGACCAGGCACAGCTAAAGGAAATCCAACAAGGATGTAGACCCATATCCCACAGTGTTCTTCAGATAAGGTAAGTACAACCTTAGCATGGCCTACCAGGCCCTGCACAAGCTGCCACCTGCCTACCCTTCCCGCCAGATCTCCTTAATTCATGCAACAAGTAGTTACTGAGCACCTACTCTGCTTACCAGGCTCTGTGCCCCTTCCCTCTTCACCCTATACTGCAACTTCTTTCAGTTCCTGAAATATGCTCCTTCCCATCCCCAGTCCTCCCTCTGGGTAAGAAACTCTTACCCTGCTTCCCCTGACCAACATCCCCTCCAGTCACCCTTCAGATTACAGTTCACATGTGGCTTCCTTGAGCAGACTTTGCTGACCTCCTAGACCAGACCTGGCGGTCCTGCCAAGGAGCACACGTGTCACATGTAACACCTATTCAGCCTTCCTTTATGGTGCTTTTAGATAAGATCTGTTTAATTATATGTCCTGAATTGTTCACCATTGTATTTCCAACACTCCGTAAACTTTTTTTCAAAATATTTACTTATTTATAAGGTACTTGAGTAAAACATCCATGGAAATGAAGATTTTCCTGTGAAATCGCTACCCTTGCATCTTGGGCTTCCCTATCTGTCACTGGGGTTGGATAACCCCAGTTGTTGTGGATAACCACATTGTTGTGAGGTGCCATTCAGGTGACTCCAACTTATTGCAACCCTGTGGACAATGGAAGGAAACCCCACTCCATCCTGTGCCATTCTCATAGTTACTGCTACGTGTGATCCCATTGTTGAAGCCACTGTGTAAGTCCATCTCAGTGAGAGTCTTCTTCCTTCGTGATCACTCCCTGCTTTACTGAGATAACGTCCTTCTCCCAGGGCTGCTCCCTCCAGATAATATGTCCAAGCGTGTGAGACCAAGTCTCATCATCCTCATGTCCAAGGAGCATTCTAGTTTACTTCTCCCAACACAGATTTGCCCACTCTTCTGGCAGTCCACCGTGTAGTCCATATTCTTCGCCAGCACCATAATTCAAATGCATCAATTCTTTTTCATTCTTCCTCATTCGTTGTCCAGCTTTCACAATGCATAGGAGGCAACTGAAAATACCATGGTTAGGGCCAGGAGCACCTCAGTCCTTAAAGTAATGTCTTTGCTTTTTAACACTTCAAAGAAGTATTTTGAAGCAGATTTGCCCGATGCGATACATCCTTTGATTTCTTGACTGCTGCTTCCGTGGGTGCTGATTGTAGATCCAGGTAAAAAGAAATCCCCAATGTCTCCAATCTTTACCCAGTTTGTCATGACGTTGCTTATTGATCTAGCTGTGGGGATTGGTGTTTTCTGTATGTTGAGGTGTAGTCCGTACTGAAGGCTGCAGTATTTGGTCTTCCTCAGTAAGTGCTTCAAGTCCTCTCTGCTGTCAGCAAGCAAAGCTATGTCATCTGCATATAGCAGAATGTCTGTCAGTCTTCTTCCAATCCTAATGTCACATTTTTCTTCATATAGTCCAGTTTCTCACATTACTTGCTCAGCATACAGACTGAATAAGCACAGAAAAAAAATACAACCCTGACACATACCTTTCTTGATTTCAAACCCTGCAGTATCCCCTGGTTCTATTTGAAAGGCTGCCTTTTGTCTATGTACAGTTTCTACATAGCACAATTAAGTGTTTGGGGATTTTTATTCTTCACAGTGTTATCCATTATCTGTCATGACTCTCACACTCAAATGTTCCTGCATATTCAATAAAACACAGGTTACGTCTTTCTGATATTCTCTGATTTCAGCCAAGACCTGTCTGACATCAGCGACGATACCCCTCATTCTGTGTCCTCCTCTTCTGAATATGTCATCTGGCCTATCCTCTTTCATGATCACTGTTGTTGTTAAGGAACCTTTTCTTACATATTGGGGTTGGGAAGCTTTGAGTAGATGTTTAAAATAAAAAAAAAAAGACAAAAATGTCTCACCTATATCCTTGGTATTCTGAGAAGCAGTGCTGGTAATTATTGCTGTTAAGTGCCATCAAGTTGGTTCCAACTCATAGTGACCCCACATACAACAGAATGAAACACCACTTGGTTCTGTTCCATCCTCACAACCGCTGCTGTTTGAGTCATGGTTGTAGCGACTATGTCAATCCATCTCATTAAGGGTCTTCCTCTTTTTCGCTGACCGTCTACTCTAGCAACCGTGTTCTCCTTCTCCGGGGACTGATCCCTCCTGACAAAAGATGATAATTATAGTATCTACTTCATTATATGCCCTTGCTATGAAGATTAAGTTAATTAATCTTCAAAGCACTGAAAACAGTCCTGGCACATGGTAAGTATAAATGGAGCACTAGCTGTTTTTATCATCATCGTCGTTATTATACACTGATGTGTGTCTAGATAGCCTCTGAAGGAATGTTCTAGAAACTGTTGACAATGGCCGCCTCTGGGAAGGGGGAATAAGGTAGTTAGGAAAATATAACGGGAGCAATTTTCATCTTACCTGCTGATTTCTTTACACTTTTTTGCTTTTAAACCACTTAGATGTATTACCTATTAAAGAATCAATAAAATTTAAATTTAAAATGCGAACGAATTCTATAACCGGTGTACAGTGATGATTTTGTAAGTCATCTGGTTCTGGGTCATTTCCAGCTTGTCTCTGTCAACAGGTCTCCATTCTTCATCTCCATCACCATCGCCATGGTGACAACTGCTCTCTGTTTAGCTATTGACCCAGCACTGAGCTCAGTAATCCCATATATCATGTCTTTTCACCGGCACATCAACATTGAGAGCTAGGACGACTCCCCTTTTACGTGCGAAGAAACATAAAAGGAGCCTGAAACATTAAAAATTAACCCAAGGTTCTCCGTCTAGGAAGTGGCAGAGGAAGGACCCTATCAAGTGCATGCAGCTCCTGAGGCTTCACTGTGGGGACCACTGGGCTGTATCATGACAGCCCTTCCTGCCTCAACCCAACCCCCACCCCGCCACTTGATGTATGACCCAGAAAATAGACCAAGATCCTGGGGAAAAGAGCTTGTGTCATTGTTCTTCGAATTCTGCATGTCTGCCTCCTCCTTCTCCTCCTCCAAACAACAAAAGTTATAATAGCTTTCCTAGCCCTAGACAAGCATAAAACCAAACCAGTTGCTGTCGAGTTAGTTCTGACTTAAGGCGACCTCACATGACCCCGTGTGTAGAGTACAACTGTGCACCATAGTATTTTCAATGGCTGTTTTTTTCAATGGAAACCCCGGTGGCATAGCGGTTAAGTGTTACGTCTGCTAACCTGAAGGTCAGCAGTTCAAATCTGCCATGCGTTCCTTGGAAATTCCATGGGACAGTTCTACCCCCAACCTATAGGATTGCTGTGTCAGAATGGATTTGACAGCGGTGGCTTTGGCATTTTGGCTTCTAGTGTTTTAGAAGTGAATTACCAGGACCTTTCTTCCTAGGCACCTCTGAGTAGACTCCAACCCCAACCTTCCTATCAGCAGCTGCGTGGATTAAATGCTTATACCACCCAGGGGCAAGAATGGGCACTTACAAAATATTTGCTGAACTTTTAAATTAAACTTGTCAAAAATACAGTCGGTTCCCAGGTAACAGTGTTCCTCAGCACCATCGTCACTGCGGGTAAACATTTCATGAGTTGTCTACACTGCTAGGAGGTTCTGGAGGAGATTCATGAATGTGTCAGTCTTGGGAGATCTAGAAGGAGCTTCTGGATATGTCAGGTGAACCAGAAGGGAGCTGGAATCTATTAAAGCTTCCCACCCACACACACCCAGGTACATTTCTGTGAA
This sequence comes from Heterohyrax brucei, assembly GCA_028571685.1. Taxonomy (NCBI): domain Eukaryota; kingdom Metazoa; phylum Chordata; class Mammalia; order Hyracoidea; family Procaviidae; genus Heterohyrax; species Heterohyrax brucei. The sequence goes on along the minus strand of CM053160.1, from coordinate 66,713,978 downwards.
ATATCCTCTGTTCAGATAAGGTATTTCAGCCATAAATCTATCACGGTGGGGCAAGAGGCTCTATTTAGCAATTGCAGAGCTGCTATTGCATGGCAATTTTCAATTCAAGGAGGAAAAGACCTCAGCTTGCATATCTCCCTTATCTCAGGCTCTGGCTGAGATACCTGTCAAAACAAGAGCCAGCAGGGCCCAAGGAGCTGCCTTTCAGGTTTGACATCTCTGAGGCCTGGCTGAGATCAGGGCCAGCCCTGAGGCCAGGCGTGCTATTTCCAGACAGGAGAGCTGAGTGCCCTCCTCAGATAGGAGGAGGAAACAAGATTCTCCTTCACCCCCTTGATCCTTAGGAGAAATGGGCCAGCCTTCCTTGTACATTAGGAATCTGATCCTTCCAGAAAGTTCTAAGTCAGAAGGATCTTGCCTCTAACACTTCCTCAAAGGCCAAAATAACCAAACCTGTTGCCAACTCATAGCAACCCAAAGGAGAGAGTAGAACTGCCCTACAGAGTTTCCAAGGAGGGCCTGATGGATTCAAACTGCTGACTTTGGTCAGCAGCCATAGCTCTTAGCCACTATACCACACATCCTCAGAGAAGGGAAAAGTATCCACAGTGTTCCAGATAACAGAATCCAACAGTCGTCTTCATGGGAGCTAACCTGTGCATACCACTGTAAAATTTACAAAATACCTCCTGGCTGTTGTCTCATTGGAAACCCTCTTGGCATCGTGGTCAAGTGCTGCGTTTGTTAACCAAAAAAGTCAGCAGTTCAAATCCGCCAGGTGCTGACAGGTGCTCCTTAGAAACTCTATGGAACAGTTATACTCTGCCCTGTAGGGTTACTGCGAGCCGTAATCGACTCAGTGGCACTGGGTTATTATCTCATCAGCTACTGATATCACAACAGTCCTATGAGGTTAGCAGGGCCAGTGTGTTATCTCAGTTTTTCAAATGAGTGGCAATCAGATGGAGTGGCTTGTCCAAGCTCACACAATTAGTTAAAGACACCTACTTGGTTGAACCATTTAAACTGTCCATAAAGATGGAAAACTCTGAATATTCTCTCCCTTAATTCAGAAGGCAAAGGGAGGAGAAATGTCACTCATGCCTTGACCATTGCCTTGGCTGGCAAAGTCCTGAGAGACCTGGTGCCAGTCCATTAGCATGAGAACCAGACACAGCCAGCAAATCTATAGGTTGTATCATAGAGTTGGGGGAGGCTGAGAAGAGTCATTCTGTCTTGGTCTTTCTGTGTCCTCTGCTCCACTGTGTGCTCTAGGACCAACAGGGGCAGCTGGTCAACCTCAGCAGACTGTCAAGTGACTGAGCAAGGAACTGTGTGAGGAGCACAATGGCACTCGCCATCCTTGTCCCGGCTTCACGTGTCCACTGGGAGACACAATGGGTCTGTTCTCCTCCCCATGGAGATAACATCCCTCCTCATGGCTTCAGGCATCACCTGTATCTCCCCTAGGCTGAGGCTCTACGTGGCTACCCTTGCCCTCATCTCTCTCCTGATCTTGTCTCCAGGCCCTAGACACCTTCTCCAAGGTCTGCAGTTATTTTGCTTGGGGCCACCTCGCCCCATTGCAATCAGCAAGCCCCAAATCAGAATTATTCCACTCCCCTGAGGGTCTCACTACCTCTCTACTTTCTCTCTCCCTGTCTTCTTTTCCCTCTCCTTCTTTCTCTCTCTTCTGAGTTCAAAACCTCAGATCATCTCTAAATCCTCTGATTCTCTTTGCACTTCCAACCAGAGAAAGCTCCTTTGATTATTTTACCAGCAATAAATTCATTGCACTCTACCAGAGATTCAGGGTCACCCACCAAAAAAGTAATTTGGTGTTCACCCAACAAGCAAAGGCAGGAAAGGCCCTGGTACATTTGTAGCAGGGAAGGTCTCCTCCTCTTTGCCTGTGGCCTTGACCTTGGACTTCATCTCCTTGAGGTTGGAGTAGTTTCCTTTGATCTACCACCTGCATATAGTCCTGTGCCTGACATATAGTAGGGGCAGAAGAAACTCTCCCTGAATCAGGCACATGAAACATATAGCTCTTAACACTGCTCTGCCTGCTAGTGTTCTCCAACCTATGGGAAAAGAAACTGGAAAAGAACAGAAGGCATTTGTCTACAGACCACCTTCAGTCTCTCCCGCTTTCCACTTTTTCAGCCTGTCTGTGGTTCTCCATTGTTAAGCCTTACATGATCTCTGAAGAGTGAGAATTAAGAGTTCCCACCACACCAGTGCGCTGCCTTTCTTCTGATCAGTGATTGGAAATCTGATGATGGGAACAAAGCCCAACTCTAGGTAACTGTAGATAACACTTCAAAAACAAATACACATGGACTTTTAGTTCATACTAGAGTGTAAATGACTGCTAGCAGGTCTTATCTTGAGAGCTAGTTGATGAAGAAGGGAGAGATGACATCTCCTGACAAACAGAAAACAGGAGTAGCCAGAGTGGAGGCCATCACTGTGCTCTGGTGGAGAGAGTACTCTGCTGGGATTCTGGAGACAGGAATTCCAGGCCCAACTCTGCCTAACAAGCACCTTGGGACACTAAGAAAGTTGTTCTACCTCTTTGAACCTCAATTTACAAATCTACAAAATGGGATTATTAAATGGTCTCTACGGTCCTTTTAAAGTTCCCTGGTTGCACAGTGGTTACACATTTGACCACTACCTGAAAGGTTGGTGATCCCAACCAACAATCACTCTGTTGGAAAAAGATGTCACAGTCTGTGTCCATAGAGATTACAGCCTTGGAAACCCTGTGGGGACAGTTCTACTCTGTCCTATAGGGTCACTACTGGGTCAGCATTGACTAGACAACAGCATGGTTTTTCGTTTCTGTCATTCTTTTGTTTTTTTCGTATGTTTCTTTCAAGGTATGACATACTGTGGTTCAATTATTTCACAATTTTTTCTCCACCAGTTATGCATTCTTAACCGAACACTGTGCATATAACAACTATTCATCATGCATGTGCCTAAAAATTCCCATTGTTCAGACCATGAATCAAACAATGCCTCCCAAGCAGGTTTAGAAACCAAAGTCATTGCCACCATAAAAAATATAAAGGAAAAAGAGAAGCCTGAATTCTGATTACAGTCCTTTGGGATAACAAACTTGAGACTCAAGTAGACATGAAGGAAACCCCTAAGATATCATATATGAAATTAAAATAACCCCTCAGATTTGTAGAGTGATCTACCATGAGCCTTGCCCTCTCCTACCATTCCCCAACTTGATCTTTTCGAAAACGACATGAAGCAGACAAGGCAAGAAGGATCATCCCCATTTTACAGATTTAAAAAACAAGTCTCAGACTGAGGAACTGCAACAAGCCAGTGGCAACCAAAACTGAACCTCAGATCAAGTGATTTTCACTTTCCCTTCCTCCGCTTATCTCACTGCAACCTCTATTTTCCATTTTCCACTTCTCATTCTAGATTCAAAAGCCATTGAGGGAAAAGCAGAAGGAGACAGACTCTGGAGAGATACCCGAGTGAGCAGCAGAGGCGGCGGAGGCCAGGGCACCTGCCGTGAGCTCTGTCTGCTCTTATTGCTGGATTTTAGGAGTCAGAAACCATCCCATGGCCTCTAACTTCCATGCCTCTTCTCTGCAAGCTGCCTCGGCCCTGTAGCACCTTATCTCCACGACCCCCAGGACCTCCCCGCAAGCAATCCGCCACGTGGTTAGCTCTCCCACCGCCTGCCTTCCCATGAGCTCTGCCTAGCCAAGGCCGGATTTACTTGAGGATAAATTGTAAAGCCCAAGACTTCTGCTTGCCACTAATCAGGCAAAGAGCACGGAGGTAAGAACAGACCCAACCAGAAAGAAAAGTGGGGGTGGAGAGAGAGAAAGAAAAATAAAAGAGAGAGGAAGAAAGGAAGCCGCTTTAATAATAGGGTAATTGGCCTGTTTAGGATTACAATCTGCCAGCATTTCACTAAACTTTATGACACATGATGACAAGTTAATAAGCCAGACACCTCACTGGGTGCGTTAAACAGATGCCCCGGCCCTCCTGGTACACGGAGGTAAGCCCCAACAGCCAAAAAAAGAAAGGCAAGCCAAAAGGAAAAAAGCCAGCAAGGTGTGGGGGCAGGGGGCCAAGAAGGTGGGCAAACTGGTTATTTCTGTTGTCAAAACGGCCCCAGCAATAAATCACCATTAATAAGACTGTCATCTATCAAAGACAAGCCCTGGTTGCTGAGGCCTTTGAAGTGGCAGCACGTATAATTTCCCACCTATAAAAGGCACCTTTGTGCATATGTCACACTGGAAACTGACAGGAGTAGGACACCGAGGCGTTCTCAACTTCTCCACACCCATCCCAACAGCAAACCACAAAGACATGCGTACCCCGCACTCACTAACACACACACACCCTGGGAAGGCCCCAGGGTCCAGGCCTGTCTTCGCTCCCTCTGCCTCAGGTCTGAAAGGCAGAGGGGTTGCTGAGACCCTCAGATGGCAGCAGACACAGGAAGCAGAGCCTGGGGCTGCCAGGGAGAGAGCATGTGTCCAAGCAGATCCGGAAGCTTCCACTCACCCCAGTGGGCTAGCCTCTTGGGTGACTGGAGAGTGATACCCAACAGCCTCAGCTCAGAACTAATCCCCAAGAGTCAAGGCCTGGATAAGCTCGAAGTCTAAGGCAATCCTCCGCAAGGGGTAGGCTCTGCCTTCAGAGCCACTGGGACAACGGTTAAAAAATATCATTTTCAGGGCCTCTCCCAGGGTGTACTCCTGCGGAAGACTGCACTGAGTGGGTGTGGTTACAGCATCTGCCCCTCCAGCAAGCTCCCAGGAGAAGTGGTCTTCATGTACACAGAAGTCTGGGGGATGCCAGCCTGTCGTTCTTTTCCTCTGTCAGGCCAGGGTTCAGGCCTGTGGAAAGCCTCTGGATACAGTCTGAAGCACACAGCCCAGGGACAGGCCTGGCCAGACAGAGCAAAGGACCTCAAAGCCACCCAACCCACAAGCAATGTCTAAAAACTCCCATTTCCTGATGACTCGGATAAATCTTCTGAATTAATTGAACCCAGTCCTCTAATCCGCTACTTGACTTTGTGGGCGATTTGTCCCTAGATGAAAAACAGACCCAGAATGCCCACATCCCATCTAAAAGGGAAGATCCTCCTTGCGTGAGGTCCATTTATATGTGACTTAGACGAAGAATCCCCAAGTGTCTGTAAAGTAAACACTCATGCAGCATACACTACATCTTGGCAACCCGAGTGGTGTACTGGCTAAGTACTACAGCTGCTAACCAGAAGGTTGACAGTTCAAATCCACCAGGCACTCCTTAGAAATTCTATGGGCGGGTCTACTCTGTGCATAGGGTCACTACGAGTCAGAATCAATTCAACAGCAGTGGTTGCTTTGGCTTTTTATACTATGTCTTGAAAAAAAAAATTGTCACTGAATCAATTCCAACTCATAGCAACCCTATAGGACAGTGTACAACTGCCCCACAGGGTTTCCAGGGACCAGTTAGTGGATTTGAACCAGCTGAACTATTGGTCAGCAGCCACGCTCTTAACCACTGCGCCGTCCGAGTTCCGCCTGCAAACCTTGGAGGTAGACACAAATGAGGAAACGGTTTGGTAATTTGCCCAAGGTCAGCAACTAGCAAGTACCAAGCCTGGCCCAGAGCCCATGTCCTTCTGACTCCAAAGCCCATGGCTCCATCCCCTAAGTCTTCCTTCCTTCTGTCTCAGCCTGCAGTTGGCAAACTGTCCACATGTGGCAATTTGAGCTGGAGGCACCAGTGCCGCCTTTGAGAGCCTGCTGAGCTGCTAGAAGTTAAGGACTAGACTTTATCATTTTATGAGGGATTTAAAGCAACTTTTATCGGTGGGGCATTGTTCTGAAATTGTTGCCATATATTTTTATGTGCTTTATATAAGCACATACGTAGTTTATTGATAGGACAGCTTGTGTGCATTTGTTGGGTGAATGATCTCAGGCCTGAGGTCCCAGGGACCCCTGTCTATTCCCCCAAATCTCTCTGCTGATGGCTACCCGTTCCCTCCTAGCCACCTCTCCTGTCCGTACCTCAGTTTCCCTGTGAATAAATCAGAATTGTTGTTGAGTGACTCAACTCCTAGTGAGCTGAGTGACAGAAGTGGTTTTTTAGGCAGTAATCTTAGGAAAGCAAGTCACTAGGGCTCTCTCGCGCGGTGTTGTTGGCTAGATTCAAAGCACCAAGCTCTAGGTTAATAGTCAAGTGCGAATTGTTTGTACCACCCAGGCACCATTCTGACTCATAACAACCCTATAGAGGAGAGTAGAACTCCCTCATAGAGTTTTCAGGAGGCATCTGGCAGATTTGAACCACCGACCTTCTGGTTAGCAGCCGTAGCACTGAACCATTATGCCACCAGTGTTTCTAGAAAGTGTTGCCCACTGGTGTCAGCTCAATTCCAACTCATAGCAACCCTACGGAACAGAGCGGAACTGCCCCGCAGAGTTTACAAGGAGCATCTAGCGGATTTGAACCACCAGGCTTTGGCTAGCAGCTACAGCACTTAATGACTATACCGTCAGAGTTTCCTGGGTGAAAAACCAAACCCACTGCCGTAGAGTCAATCCTGGCTCATAGTGACCCTAGAGGACAGGGTAGAGTTACCCTATAGAGTTGCCAAGGAGCACCTGGTAGATTGGAACTGCTGAAATTTTGGTTAGCAGCTGTACCACTTAACCACCATGCCCCACCGTACCTGCCATAAGAGAGGGTTAAGCTAGGTTATTTCTGCAACTCATTCCATCACTAGCACTTCTGATTCCTGAGGAAGCCCTAAAAAGGAAAAAGGAAGGGTTAGAGTTTGTGTACATGGTCCCGCTTGCCCCATCCTTGCATGATAAAAAGTCAGCACCAAAGTTTCTACACACACTAAAGTAAACAGAGGAGCTTCAAGGCCTCTGGAGTATCAACAAGAGAAATTCCTGCAGTTCCATCCCCACATTCCCCACCGTGCCTGGAGAAGCCCACCAAGATGAGGAAAGCTTCCCTGGGGAGATGAACCAGCACCTCCCCCTTCTAGCTGCCTCACAGATCCCCTTGGACTTCCTTCTCTGCAGAAGCCTGAAATTTTTCATGGTCACACAGCCCTGAGGCATCTAGAAAAGCCCAGAGAGACTGACTTCGTGAACCCTAGAGAGGGATGAGAAGGGGTTTTCTAAGGCTCAGAGTGCTTTAGACCCCGGCGGAGGCCTCCTGGGGTCATGATGCTATACCCCAGGTGGCGGGTAGGGGATGAGCTCATGGTCAGGCTTTCCCAGTGACGGCCCCTCCCTGTAGGCCTGCACAAGCCCCTCAGTTTCTCCTGTAAAATGAAGGGCTTAAGTTCCAATTCTGAAAGCACTTGTGGCTGTTGAGTTTCTGTCTTTCCCTCCTCTCTTCCATCAACCTATAAGCCAAAAAAAAAAAAAACCCACTGCCATCGAGTCACTTCCAACTCATAATGACCCTATAGGACAGAGGAGAACTGCCCCAGAGTTTCCAAGAAGCCCTTAGTGGATTTGAACTGCTGACCTTTTGGTTAGCAGACATAGTACTAAACCACTAAGCTACCAGGATTTCCCATATAAAGGTATGGTAAATGATTTCACAACCACTCGGCACACATGCCAAGGGGCCACCCCTGTGCCCCTCAGCTCCCCATTAACAGACTCGACTTTCTCTCCCCTACTACAAACAAGCTTTCCTGTGCCTCCAGAAGCAGCTCCCAGGGACAGAACAGCCCCGGCCGGCTGTGGCTCCTGAGAGGACAGCTTCTTGGCAGAGACAAGAGTGGGTGGAGCAGAGCAAATTTTTTCCTTTGAGGCCCAAAGGGCTGTCAACCCTCTTCAGCTGCCCTGGGGCCTGACAGCCACAGAGAGAGATTTATGACCTGGACAGCTTTGATCCTGGCCTCTGATAAACATCAGGAACAGCTCGACCCTAAGCCCTGAGGAGAAGGTTTATGGATTGGAATGCAGCCTCCTGAAGAGAAAAAGGCCAAGGAGGGGTGTCCAGGGACAGGTTGGGAGTTACAACCCTCTCATCCCACAGAGCCTCTGTGATCCTCCCTTGTCCTCTGGGAGAGGGACAATGCGGGGTCAGGGACTGGGGCCTCTGAAACCGGAGAGAGACGATCCTTTGAAAGGTGACATGCGGGAGAATGTGGAGGCTGGACCCAGGCCTCTGAGTGTCCCTCATACCGTTCACCTGTTCTTCCAAACCTTGTTACCTGTCCCTCTAAACTGGAGACTTAGATCAGAGAGAAATCACTAGAAAAGATCTGAGTTGCGAAAGGAATGAGTCACCCAACAGGCCTTCTGGGTTCCTTGTTTCCATTCTTGTTGATACTGTGATTAGGTATGATGAGGGTTATTAATGACTTCACTATCGGTCTCCCCTCCTTCTTGTAATACAGACTGAAGGCCACCGGAAACCACAAATCCCTCACAGCTTTCCCCTTCCCCCCAGCTTGGCCTCCTGAGACAACTGGGATCCCACATTCCCTCACAAAAGGACGCTAGTGTTGTTGATTGAAAAGCTATCCCAGAAACAGAGGAGGAAAACAAGCCAGATGGTTTCATCCCAACACTTCCTCTGACGGGTCACCTCAAGTTTAAAGTCTCAACCCCTCGAAACCACCTCCACACAACTATTCCCCTCCGCAAAGCGACTTCAGTCACACGGCCTTTTACGTGCCGGGAACAGAGTAGAAGGACCCTCACAGAGCGGGTGAAGTGACGGGGTCTCTTGCCTCTTGGGGTCTGGAGGGCAACATACACATCAGCAGACACCACTACAGAGACACGCTGGTAAGCTTATAGCTTCTCATCCCGACCAACACACCAGTCTGAGGCCCATACGTGCAGGAATAAATACATATTTGCTGACCATCAGATTGGGTCTAATGACCCTGGCCTGTCTCACAGGGTCATCCTGAGAAACAGCTGATGTCAGAGAGCGTGAGCCTGAGCAGCTGTTCTCCATTTGCACTCAACAAGAGGAAAGAGCCTTAAATTATAGCAGGAGGGATTAAGGTTGAACCTTAAGAACAGCTTCCTGGCTAGGAGGTTTGTGAAACACTGTCACCAAGGGACTGTTGCAGAAATTCCTTTTTCAACCAAACTTTAAAGAGGAAGGAGGTTGGTGATCTGCCCAGCAGGTTTTATTAGGAACTTGATTAGATCATCGGGTCCGTCCTTCTGAAGGCAAGTGGTTGGACGAGATACCCACCAAACAAGGCCTTGGCGGACACAGGATGACCTCTCCAATTCCTGACGATAGAAGAGGTTGTTGCAATTCTAAAAAACTCCCCACACCCTATGCTGTGAAAAGGGAATCCAGAGACACTCGCAAGACCACACTTGGGGGCCTTCTGACGGGACTTTGTTGGCAGTGATAGGGCTTCACAGTGGTTATTGCTGTTAAATGCTATTGAATGGATTTTGACTCATGACAGTCCTAGAGAACAAAGGAGAGCTGCCCCTGTCCAGATTCCTAGGCCAGCAGCTCTATGGGATCAGGCCCCCAGGTCTTTTTCCTGTGGAGTTGCTCAGCGAAAGGGAGTTGCCAACCCTTCAGGTAGCAGCCTAGTGCTTAAATGTTGAGCCCCAGGGCTCCTCAATGTAACCACAGATGTGGTCCTCGCTTGTTCTTTGGGAGCAGGACAAGACAGTTAATTTACCATCCAGTCCCCACAGAAGTCCTACCCCGCACCATGCTCAGGACCTGACCACTACCTCAAAGCCGAACGGGCACGCATTTCCAGGACCAACAGAGCACTGATTTCGGTCAGAGAGAGAGAAAGACATATTAAAAACCACAACCTTCTGTTGACAGACGGACAATCCCAAGTCACAGGTAGAGAGACTGAGGCTTAGACACGAGCCGAGTCTTGACATCACTACCTGACGACAGAATTAAGATTGGAAAACCTTGTATTTAGGGCCAGAAAATCCTGGTGAGGAGCCTGACTTCATCACTAACCAGCTGTGTGACCTCAGACAAGTCCTTTAACCTCCCTGGCCCCGGCAGCTTCATCGACAAAGTGAGGGTGTTGTAAAGATGAGAAGTAACACATGGAACACTGCAGTCAGCGTTGGAACATCAGAGTCCTCGAACTCACCACGTTCGTGTATCATTATCCTCAATCTGCGGTCCTTTCTGTTTGTTTAGCTGCCTTAAACTTAGTCCTGTAGCTTGAAAAGTAATTCTTATAAATTCTCAGACTAGCAGAAAAATAAAATGCTTGACCTTGAAGACCATGGATGGCCCTCAGTCACCATTTTATCAAATCTACTCATTTTGCAGAGAAGAGATAAAGGGGCCTGTGCACCCCCTCCAGAGAAAGACAGGATAGAATGTTCCAGAAAGAGGCTGTGGGATTCAGAAGGATAAGCTTCGTTGATCTCTCAGAGCTGTGGGAAGCCAGCCTGCTTCCTGGCCCTGAGTACAATTTTCAGTGTTTTAACGTGAAATCCCAGGTACACTAAGTCATTCTTCGGCCCTAAATTCCTTAAAGCTCCCTCTTTCCAGAGTCCTTAGTTACCTGGTACAGGAATTAGCCCCCAGAGGGTCTCACAAAGTTGTTCCTGACTAACTTGACTAGCACAGTGTCAGAGTTTGCTAACACCAGGGTGGAGAGGGAAGAACTCACCTCCCCCCAGATCTCCATGTCTCCATCCTCCCAGCCAGCCTCTCTGTGTGGGGCCCCTTCTCTTACTGTCTGCAGCCCCAACACACTCCCTTCAGGCTCAGTCCCATCCCTGTCTCTAAAATCAATCCCACCCAAGACAAGAGATTGAAAGAAACCCAAGGACATTTGTAAGAACCTCTTATTTGCAAGACTCTACATCAGCAGTGGCATAATGATTAAATGCTATGAATGCTAACCAAGAGGTCAGCAGTTCAAACCCACCAAGTGCTCCTTGGAAACTCTATGGGGCCGTTCTGCTCTGTCTATAGGGTCACTGTGAATCGGAATCAAGTAGACAGCAACGGGTTTGGTTCGGTTTGGTTATATCAGCAAACATTGTCTGATTTGGCCCCCTTTTACAGATAAAGAAACTAAGGGTCAGAGAGGTGAAAAACCTGCCCTAGTTACACAAGCAGCAAAAATGGCAAGTCTGAGGGTTAAGCCCCTGAGGTTCTGAAGCCTGCCCTCCTTTCCTGAGGAGCTGGCCCGAGCCTATGGCATTGCTTACGAGTTCGGATATTGCAGCCTTCACCTAGTCCCTGCACCAGTGTCCCCGTTTCAGTGACATCCCGTGTGCTCTGGGATTGGCAGAACCCCTGCTTCTTATTTTCCAGGAATTCGCTCAATGGCAACAGCCCTGGTCTCAGTTTTGGTTTGGAGTTCTGTAAACATGTCAGACATCCCTCAGTCACTGGCTGCCTGGACCTTGAAGCTTCTGGATTTTCTCTCTCCATGAGCCCCTGACTGTCAGGAGGCCCACTCCCACCCGTGCACACCTGAAGGTAACAACTTTCCTGGGTGACCACCCTCTCTGTCACCACCTCCTGCGGGTACACGGCTTACCTGCCAGAGAGACTCCCCTCAGCGTCTGCTCATCCTAGAGCATTGCATTTGCCTATTTGGGGTCCCCTAGATTCCAACTCAGTCATGTCCATGCTTACAAATGGGCTTCCTGGAAACACTGGCATGCAGGGTCGCAGCAACACAGCAGGTAGGAGACACATTCTGGAGTCAGACTTGCCACCTGGAAGCCCTTAGACAACTACTTATCGTGCCTTAGTTTCCCCAGCTACAGCATGAACACATGGTGCAAAACGGAAGGAATCCTCATAGGATTTGGATGAAGATAAAATGAGTTAAGTTTGTAAAGCTATTAGAATAGGACCCGACATGCAGTTAGCACAGCATTGTACATAGCCGGCTGCCTGCTCCTTGGTTCTGGGTATGATTTTCAGTGCATCAACCTGAAATCGCAGGGACACTAAATTGTGGTTTGGTCTTGAGTTCCTTGATAGCCTACCCTTTCCTACTCAGATCCTGATCCGTGGTGACCCCATGTACAATGGGACTAAACTTTGCCCAGTCCTGCGGTGTCCCCATCACCAGTTACAGACTGGGCCAGTGTGACCCATAGGGTTTCACTGGCTGATTTGTTTGTAAATGCATCACCAGGCCTTTCTTCCTGGTCTTAGTCTGGACCCTCCGCTGAAACCTATTTAGCATTACAGCAGCATGCAATCCCTCACTGACAGATGTCTGGTGGCTGAGAGTGAGATACAGTGGTAAGGGATTAAACCTGGGTTTCTTTTATGGAAGGCAAGAATTGTACCACAGACATACATGAAACAAATGCCTATGTCCTCAAACCTTAAAACTACTGACCACAGATAGCAGGCTCAGGAAATCTCAACATTGGAAACATCCCTTCTGATACACAAACATCCATGCAGTGAGCAGGCGGCCTCTGGAATACCTGTGGGAATGGAGACTGTGCTTCTTCGCAGGCAGACGAATTCAGGGATAAGTCGTGGTCACTTCTTTTTTTGCCCCCTGAGCTAAAAGCAGCCTGCCTAGAGCCTCCACCTTCCAGCCAGAGACCTGACCCCCAGGGGCCAGCCCACACTCCCTTCTCATCTCTGTTCTGGACACCCTCTGCTGTGCTCTGTGATTTACGAGCCGTTTCCATGCTGGTAGGTAACACAAACCAGCCTAGTGCATTCCTGCCTGCTTCCCACACCTTTCTTCTGCTGAGTCCCTGGGTCAGCATACCAGCACGCACGCACACTCGTGATGACAGCTTCCAGGGCTGTTCAGCCAGGCAGGGCACGGCTCCAGAGCCAGTGGATGGTGCCTGGGGACAAAGTAGAAAGTGTGGGCTCCATCACTTGTCAAAGACCGGGGAGGGAGAGGCTTCTCCAGAATCAGCCTTGGCGCAGGCAGCAGAGACAGGTGTGGGGGGACCTGGGGGGCACCAGGAAGTCTCCTGGCCCTTTGGCCGTCTTTCTCCTTTGCGTGAAGCATCGCCTTCTCCCTCCATGCCTTTATTTGACGTAAGCATTGATAGAGGCGATGACACCTAAAGTCTACCCTACTTGGGAGTAAATGAAACTGATGTTTTCAGAGGGTAAGTGATGAGATGGAGAGAAGGTTCTGGAAATTGGAGGAGAGATTCTTAGGCAAACTGTCCTCTACTGCTCAGTTTGCCTGGAAGGATCAACAAGAACATAAATCATATTTATTTCAGGGCCTACCAGGTCTCAGGCACAGCCCTTACCAGTGACCTAAGGGAACGTACTTAATCTTTACAGCCACATTATGAGGTTAAATACCAAAATTTCCAGTTACAGTGAAGGCAATCAGGACTCAGAGAAGTTAAAGAGCGTGCCTAAAGTCACACAGCTGTAAGCAGCAAGCCATAAATCAAACTCAGGTCTGACAGTGCAAATCCTGTGTACTTCTCAGGGTCCAGCTAGGTTGGACTGCTCCGTAGGTGTTACCCAAACGCTGGCAGCCTCCTCATCAGGCTCAGACACACACACACACACACACACGTGCACACACACAAACACACACACACACACACACGTGCACAAACACAAGTACACACATATATGCACATACACAATTGCACACACAGGAAAATGCGCGCATGCATACACAGACATACACATGTGTGCACACACATGCATATGCACACACAGGTTCACAGAGCCTATCCAGGGCCAAGGATCCCGAGCTAGTCTCAACCTTTCCCAGACAGCATCTCAGAGCAATGAGCAAGAACTCGGCTCTGCCGCTAGACTCCCAGGTTCGAATCCTGGCTCTGCCGCTCAGTTGCTTTGTGACCTCTCCGTGCTTTGGTTTCCTCATCTGTAAACTGAAAGTAATTGCACCCCCCTCACTGGATTTGGAAGACGACCCAATGAGGTATTATTATTTGTAAGCTATTTAAAGCCCAGTAGACTACAAGGGACCAGGCAGGGCTTTGTGGCTGAGGAGGACCCTCTCCAAACAGGACTGGTCCAGAGGAAGCCCTCCCAGCTTTTCAAAGCCCAGCCCCCAGGGAAACGGAAGTAGTCCAGGGTGCAGCTTCGAGGGAGTCTGTCTTAGTTACCTAGTGCTGCTGTAACAGAAATACCACAAGTGGATGGCTTTAACAAACAGAAGTTTGGGAGTTTGGGAGTTTAGGAGGCTGCAAGTCAGAATTCAGGGCAGGTGCCATCTCTAGGAGAAGGCTTTCTCTGTCTGTGGGTCCTGGATGAAGCTTTTCATCATCAGTCTTTCTGGTCTAGGAGCTTCTCAGTGCAGAGACTCCAGGTGCATAGGACACACTTTCTCCCAGTTCTTCATTCTTGGTAGTCTGAGATTCCCCAGTCTCTCTGAATCTCTTTTATATTGTCTGAAGATACAGCCTAACCTTGAAGGTTGAATCCTGCCTCCTCAACATAACAGAGTTTAATCTTGGCTCATCAGCATCATAGAGGTAGGGTATACAACACATAAGGAAATCACATTCCGTGACAAAATGATGGACAACCACGCAATTACTGGGAATCAAGGCTTAACCAAAGCAGATGTGCATTTGGGGGGACACAAGTCAATCCCTGACAGAGTCCCCGGGTGGTAAAAACGGTTTGTGCATTCAGCTGCTAACCAAAAATTTGAAGTTCCAAATCTACCCCGAGGCACCTGGGAAGAAAATCTCAGTGATTTACTTCAGAAATTCAGCCACTGAAAATACCATGGAGCCTCTTTCTACTCTGACACACGTGGCATTGCTCTGAGTCAGAACTGACGTGACTTGACACTCATAGCAACTTCAAAGGACTCCCTCTTGAATGCAGTCACTCAGAGCAGCTAACAAACACATAAGGGCCTCAGGAGTTGATAGAATCTGGGTCTCATTGGGGGTAACAGACTTCTTGGCTTTTTAGAAAGGCTGAGTTGAAGGATCTGAGAGGCTGAGTGTTCACACCAGAACAAGACAGTGACCTTTAGGCCTTGAAGCCCATCTCTCAGAAAAGCAGGAGACTCTGGGTTCCTGGCCCAGCCTCCAGCTGTTGCCTGCGGGGCCCCAGCAGAAGAAGACTGGTGGGGGACCAGGGGATTGCACAAAAAGACATTTCCAGTGAAGCTAGTCAGGAGACCCCAAGCACCAAGCACCAAGCAGGGGTAGAAGGATGACATCCCCGTAGCTGGAAGAGACAGTGACAGAGACAGCCCCCACCAGTAAGCAACAACTTTTGGATTTTCCCACTTTTCCAGACCTTTTGGGACCCACTGATTTATTACCAAACATCTGGATTCCTGATTCCCTTCCCACTGGGAAAGGGTACTGATAACTCTAAAGTTCAATTCAGGTCAGCTCAGCAAATGTACACTGGACCCCTGCCATGTACTGCGTCCCTAGAGGGATACAAAGATGAACGGGATACAGTCCCTACTCTCCAATAAATGACAGTCTACTAGTCTACCAGGGGAGACAGGCAAGTAAACAAATCACTCTAAAATCAACAGATCTGTATCAGATAAAAGAGTCAAACCAAATGCCACAGACACCCAAGAAAAGAAAATGTGGAGAATAGGCTTAAAAAAGACATGCTTGCTTTCTAGAAAGGAATCTGGTGATATTATCGAAAGCCTTAAAAATGTGGATCACTTTTGATCCAGTCATTCCACTCCTAAGAGTCTATTTTGAGAACCTAATTAGAGACATGCATGAAGATCAAGACATATTTACATGGTTTGTAACAGAGAAGAACTGGAGAACAAAGCATGTGTATAATTACAGAGAGGTAGAGAGGGGAAAGCAGTTCAAAGAGAGGGAAGAAAATGTGCAGACAGTGTGACAAGAGGTGGCCCAGAAGTTTCAGGGACTAAAAGGAAAACTGGAGACAGAGAGAGAGAGACATGACAGCAAGCCAGAGAGGCCGATAGAGACTAAATCATGCAGATTACATGGGATCCAGCTAGAGTTCAGCTGTCCACCCCATGGACCGTGGGAAGGAAGTCTTTGCCACATTTTAGGTCCCAGGGTGTCACCATCAGATCTGTATCTCCCAAGGAGCCTCTGGTTGCACTTCTTTTTATTGTAGTTAGGTGCTGTTGAGTCAGCTCCAACTCACAGTAAACCTCTGTACAGCAGAAACACCGTCCAGGCTTCTGTCCTTTTCACACTTTTTGCTATGTTCGAGCCCACCACTGCAGTCTGTCTGTCCATCCATCTCTTTGAGGGTCTTCTTTTTCTCTGACCCTCTACTTTACCAAGCATGATGTCCTTCTCCAGGGCCTGGTTCCTACTGACAACATCTCCAAAGTATGTAACATGAAATCTTTCCACTCTCGCTTCCAAGGAGCACTCTGGCTGTATTTCTTCCCAAACTGGCTTGTTCACTCTTCTGGCCATCCGTTATATGTTCACTAATCTTCACCAACACCATAATTCGCTTCTTTATGCATGTATGTATTTTCTAAATTTCTTTTAAGAGGTCCATATTATTTCCATGAGCAGAGTAAAATTATTTATAACTCAAAAATATGTATCAGTAGGCATCCCGCGCTATCTCTAGGTGCACCTTATGCACGTATATAGACTGTTTGCATCCTTTGCACAGGCACTGTCTGTAGGTGCATTCATCTGTGTGACTGCGTGACCATCAGGATGTCAGTCTGAGGTGGGAAACAGCAATCACCCTTCTACTAGTCTCCTGGGCTCCCCACTGTACTCTTCAAAGATGACCAACAGTCTGACGACAACCAAGCTCCACCCTGAGGTGAAAGAGTATTCTCAAGAGGAACTCCAGATCTCTCAGAGTGACTTTGGTTCCCAGAAGAGGACCATTAACAGAAGTCCAGCTGGACCTGGAGCCCCCCACTCATTGGCTAATTGATGAATGAGTCTTCCTGTCACAATCTAAAGCGCTAGTGGAAATGCTGGTGGCTAGTGGTTAAGAACGACAGCTGCTCACCAAAAGACTGGCAGTTCAAATCTACCAGCTGCTCCTTGGAAACTCTATGGGACAGTTCTACTTTGTCCTGTAGGGTCGCTACAAGTCCAAATGACACGATAGCATGGAGTTTTGTTTTACCTTGTTTTTTGGGGCCTGAAAGTGCTGGCAAGGAGCTCTGGTGATGCGGTTTTTAAGAGCTCACTGCTAACTGAAACACTGGCCGTTCCAACCCACACAGGCTCTTCACCAAAGACATGAAGATCTGCTTCTGTGAAGATTACAGCCTAGGAAACCCTATGAGGTAGTTCTACTTTGTCCTATAGGGTCAGTATGAGTCAGAATTACAATAAAAAAAGTTCCAGCACAATGCTGGACACAACTGCACTATTAGTTGGTGCTCTAAGGAGGAGTCCCACCTCAGTCACAAATTTGTTATGGGATTGGACACAAATCATTTCACCTTTCTGAGCCTAAATTCTGATCTGGTAGAGTTAAACCAGTCTCTGCTGACCCAACTGACAAGCAGAAGGATAAACTACACTCTCAACTGCACTCAGTGGCCAAGGGTAGTGGTTAAGTTGTATCAGAAGGAGATATTGTGACCCGGGTTCAAACCCTGACTCCACCATGAGCAACTCACACATCCCTGAGCATTTATTTCCCGATCAAAACAGTGAAGGTGATCACATCTGCTCCATTAGGCCATTGTAATAAGTCATAATATATGCAAAATACCTGGCATGCAGTAAATGCACAATAAGTGGCATCTGCAGTGGATGTTATTTTTATTATTACTGTCAGAAACCATGGTGGCGTAGTAGGTAAGGGTCGTTGCTGCTAACCAAAAGCTTAGCGGTCCAATCCCACCAGGTACTCCTTAGAAACTTGATGAGGCAATTCTACTCTGTCCTATGAGTTAGAGTCAACTCAACAGCAACAGGTTGGCTTTTGTTTTGTTTTTTTTGTTTGTTTCGTTAATCCCAGTAGTGAATGAAAAAAAAGACAACACAGAGAATTCAAGCCATTAGTACTATGACAGAAACGACTTAAGGTAAGATATGCATAGTAAAAATTGGAGAAACAGTGAATTCAGTGAATCTCATAATCTCTTTGGCCTCTAGTACTCAGTGTTGATGGACTGATCCCCGTGTCTTTCCCAGACTCACCTCTGACCTTCTCCCATCTCTCGTCTACCCTAGAAAGCATAGGAAGAAGCTAAACAAACAGCTGTCCTCTGCTGCCCTCCCACAGACCCATGTTACTGCCCGGGCTTAACCCCAGGCTTGCGCAGTCAAGGCCCCAGCAGATGAACTTCAGGCCTGGGGTAGCATCTATAAGGGCATGGTCCCTATCCCAGCTGAAATCAGAGCTGCCCTGTCCATGGTAGCCTCTCTCCTTGCCCAAGTCTCCCCTCCAGAGAGCAAAGCTGTGGCCGCTGCCCCGTGGGAGACCTGCAGCCTTCTAGAGTTCCCAGCCTATAGCAGGTGGCCGGGAGCAGCCTGGGCTTGCCCGAGTGCTGTCCCATAGCCAGAGGCCCAGGTCAGAGCAGTAGCCCTCCCCTGGAGATGGGTGGACAAGAATCTCTCAGGGCCAAGAGAGGAGTCAGGCAGGCGCTAAACTCTTTTCCCAACTCTTAGTTCCTCCAAAGCCTGCTGTAACCCCAGCTCATCAGGCCTTCCCCTGAGGCTGCTAGGCAGCCAACTCGAGCCTGGCAAATTGCCAGCCATAAAGTGTCACCTCAGGCTGGGGAACTCAGCAGCACCACCTTGGTGACCTTCCTACCAGGGCCACGGCAAACACCTGTCATGGGCAAGAGTGCTAATGACAGCCCCAAGTGAGTGGCATTAAGGTGAACACCTGCGTTGGTGACACATCCTTCGAAGGTCAATGGTGCCCATTTAAGCAGCCCTGGAGGCGGAGGGGGCAAGCCACCCTTCAGTCCAAGCGGGTGGCTCTATTACTGTGCTAAAGCTCTCCCCGGTCATCCATGTAATTGAAGTAACTTGAGGAATTTTCTGTCCCTCACCATGGAGCACGAAGAAGAGAGACAGAAAGAGAAGCATTTGTCTTAAGTGCTGCTGGGAAGGTGGGCTCTGTCTGCGTTTATGGGGAGCCCTTGTGAATGCAAGTACTGCAGCCCCTAGAAGCATTCTTCTTCCATTAAATTGTGAAACCCAAACCAGGTGTGTATTTAACCAGGTTTCCTACAAAGGACTGCCTTTGAATTGTGGTATTGCAAAAGAATATTGAATGTACCGTGGACCGCCCAAAGAACAAACAGATCTGTTCTGGAAGAAGTACAACCAGGGTGCTCCTTGAAAACCAAGACAATGAGACTGTGTCTCACATACTTTGGACATGTTGTCAGGAGGGATGAATGCCTGGAGCAGGACATCATTCCTGGTAAAGCAGAGGGTCAGCGAAAAAGAGGAAGACCTTCAATGAGATGGACTGACATAGAAGCTATAACAAAGGGCTTAAGCATAAACACAATTGTGAGCATGGCACAGCACCAGCCAGTGTTGTATTCTGTTGTGCATAGGATCACTACGAGTCAGCACCAACTGGACGGGACCTAACAACAACAAAGAACAAACAAAAGACACCAAAACCAAAGGTGCAGGTCAAGAGTTACGGGGCACAGAGAAATGAGAGACCACAACTTGTGGGGGAGAATGATGGAAGGCTTCTTGGAGGAGGTTGCATTTTTAAACTCGAAAGATGAGAAGGATTCAGACTTCAGGTGATGGAGGAAATCACATTTTTTATGCACGGAACCATGTAAAGCAGCACACGCAGAAAGCAGAAACTCTGTAGAGGGACCATATGGCAGGGTGTCAGGGATGACAGGATGTTGTGGCTGGCCCAGGTGTTGACCTAAAAGCTAGGAGGAATTTATATAAAGATAGCTGCTCCTTTTCCAGAAAATAGAGCAGGTGTCCCTGGGGGGAAAAAAATCCTGACACTGATTTTTTAGGGGTCTGTGCATGTGACACATGGTGGGTGGTGTTATCATTGCAAAAAGATGTCAGGAATAAACCATAGGCCTCCCCACAGATGCCACTGACAGATGGAAAGACTGACAATAGTATGTGTGACCTCACTTGCACCCTGAGTCCCAGGATGTCACAGCATTAACAGGTCCTCCCAAAGCCTGCCCTGAGGGGCCAGGCATCAAACACCTCTGTCCACCAGACACAGCAGGGCAAAGCAGTAACAGCAGCTCCCCAAGTTTGAATAGCACCCTGTATCTCTCCCACAGGGGATGATTGCATTAATCATTCCACATATTACATTTCTCATCTTCTCATAGGTCTCAACTACCTCATGCAGCCATTTTCCAGATGGGGAAAACTGAGGATCTCATCACACGGCTCAGCTGAAAGTAGACATCAGAGTGAATGAAAATGGTATAGATAATGTCTGTTGTCTGAGTTGGGATTGACTCCATGGCAACTGGTAACTATTAGCTAAACACTCCAAAACAAACCTAACCCACTGTCTTCAAGTCAATTCCGACTCCTAGTGATCCCATAGGACAGGGTAGAACTGTACCACAGAGTTTTTAAGGAGCTCCTGATGGGTTTGAACTGCTCATCTCTTGGTTAGCAGATGTAGCACTTAACCACTGAGCCACCGGGGTTTCCATTACATGTTACTGTCCGTCAGTCGTGACCTTACCAATATTACACAATTAGGATAAACTGCCGCTGATTGTCATCTCTGCTTTCATGGAAGAAATAACCCAGAGAGGTTGAGGAAATTACTCCAAGTCACACAGCTAGTGAGTGGTGGAGATAAAACTCAGGCCTGTTTTTGACCTGAGACACCAAGGATCGTTTTTAATTGCTATGCCCAGGCACAAATGAGTTGAACAGCTGGGATCAGGACTGTGGCTAAGCAAGAGGAAAAGGAACCCCCCAATCAAGACTACAGGACTTGGGGGGACAGTCCAAAAGACTTAAGGAACCATCTTCCATCTTTGTGGGTAAGTGCCACCTGACAAGAGGAGGAAAAGAAGGCCTGAGGTTTAACCCTGCGTCAGGCTGCTGACAGATCCTATTGTAAGGGGGGCAGTGAGAGCAGAAGGGAAATCCAAGCCATAAATGTCCCCGGCCGCCTCAAGCAGGTGACCAGACAGGAAACAGGCTGGCAGCAGTGCATCCCTCGATCCATATGTCACAGGTGAGACGGTAACAATTGGACATGTCACTCCCGAAAACCAGAAACTCAAACCCATTTTAGATGAACTTTCAGAATGAGGAAACAAATGGCTGTGTTCGTGTTCTACACCCGATAAATCACACCAAAATGATAGTTGTAATTCCCAAAAATACACAGAGAATTGATTTTCCTACGACACTTATCATGATGAACGGGTACACTCGGGTAGGAGTCCATCTAAACCGGCTGTTGCTTAACCCTTGCCGTCCCAAGCCCCTGAGGGTCTCCCAGCTGCTGGCTGAAGCTGTACTGAGGCCAGGCCCTGCCCTGAGGGTCTCACCAAGATGTGTCACCAGCAGGGTCTAAAGTGCTGGGTGAGCCCAGAGGGAGCAGGGGGAGATCTTAAAATGACCCATCTCCCCTCTGAGCTAGGAAAGAATCTTCCTGGCTGTATGAAGGAGAAAAAGACCTGATGTCTTATATTGGCGGCCTGCCTACTCGAAAGCCTTGATGGCATAGTGGTCTAGCACTACAGCTGCCAGCCAAAAGGTTGCTGGTTCAAATCCACCAGGCTGTCCTTGGGAACCATATGGGGCGGTTCTGCTCCATCGTATCAGGTCCCTATGAGTTGGAGTTGACTTGAGGGCACGCTGACGTCATGTACGACAGAACAAAGAGCTTACCTACGCCCCTTCTTCAGATGAATTAATGAGACTCTGTGTGGCGTAGTGGTTAAGAGCTACAGCTACTAACTGGAAGGTTGGCAGCTCAAATCCACCAGGTACTTCTTGGAAACTGTATAAGACAGTGCTACTCAGACCTATAGGGTCGCTGTGAGTCAGAATGAACTTGACAGTGGATTTGGTTTGATTTGGACTTAGAGAGGCCAACTGACCCAGAGGTTTAATTAACAGTCTAAGTGACTCCAAATTGGATGCTTCTTTCCAAGATGCTCTGCTGCCATCTAGCCTGCTGAGATTGTGTCCCCCAGCGCTGGTTCAAAATGTATTCACTCACCATCCAGCAAATATTGATTAAGAATCTGCTAGGTGCCAGGCACTGGTTTGGTGATCCAATATAGACAAGAGCATGAGTTCTGTGTTCCAGAGTTTGTGACCAGCTGGGACACACAATCACAGAAATGAATGTGCAAGTTTGCAACAGTAGTTGAGGGCTTGGGGGTTTTGGGACATGGAGGATTGGGGGCTTGTGTAAGGAAACACACAGGTGCTACGAGAGTACCATGAGAAGTGACATCCCCGGTCACAAAGGACAGGCAGGCTTCCCTGAGAAAGTGGTGACTGAGCTGGGAGATAAAAGGAAGACGGTTTAGCGGGGACAAGGGCTTGGAGATGAAGAAGTAAGAGAAACAGGTGTCAGCAGATGCCAGAGAAGCAGAGGGACCAAGCAGGCAGCTTCAAGAGCTGTGTCCATCAGGAAGCCGTGGAAACCTTGTCACAAGACTCAGAGGGGGAAACCTGATCCGATTTGTGTTCCAAAAGCTCACTCAGTTCTTGCAGGCTGCCCTGAGCTTGTTTTCAGACTGGTGACCCAGAAGGCACAAGGCCTTACAATGTGTCAAGAATATTTGCACTTCACCAACTGCAGGTCAGAGTCCAACTGCTCACCACTACAGGCTGCTGTAGAGTTTACAGAACAGAGTGGATACGACGTATGCTACAAAAACAGGCTATAAAAACCACCCCGGGACAAAATTAAAGAGACTTTCTAAAAATAAAAATACCCGACATTTGCAGATTGGTGACATCAACAAAATCTTCAGAAATCTGTGTACAAAAACCAAACCCATTGCCATCAAGCCAATTCCGACTCAGAGAGATCTTAGAGGTCAGAGTAAAACTGTCCATAGAATTTCCAAGGAGCATCTGGTAGATTTGAACTGCTAACCTTCAGGTTAGCAGCCGTAGGGCTTAACCACTACGCTACCAGGTTTCCTCAATCTGCGCGATTTTACCTCTTTGTGACTTCATGGCTAAGATAACAGCTGCTTTTTTGTTTGGTCCAATTTGCTTTGTTGTTGTTGTTTTAGGGGGAGTTTTTCATGGGATTTTTTGTCTTTTGCTTTTTTAACGCAGCTAGTGTAATCCTGATCCTGCCTCTGACTAGTCATGTGACCTTGGGCAAAAGCCTTGACTTCTTTGAAATTTTCACTTTTGTCTTCAGCTCTAAAATATTATGATCCTGTGACACAGAGTCGTTCTGAGAATGACATGCAGATTTATGTCAGAGAGTGAACGTCAAATTGAAGCTCTGGGAATTTATGGTCCTTTCTACTCTAGAGAAGAAATCACAGGAAAGGTCTTCTCACCCCTGAACTCCCCAAACACAGGTCTGCAGTGATGTAGTAGTCTGGTCCAAGGTAGGGGACCGACTTTTAAAGCAAACAGCTGTAACAACTTGCCCCATAGTTTGAAAGGGAAAGGGTAATGGGGAAGTGATCCAAATCCCGTCATCCTAAATTTTGAAAAAGACAAAACAGGGCTCAGATAATCACCTCCTGGCAGATTTCTTTTCTCTGCAGTTCCCCAAGTTAGAAAGTAAATACTTATGCATCAAACTAGAAAGGAAAGAAATTTTTACTAATATTACTGTTCAGATCCAAACAAGTTTAAAAACTCAAAACACTCAGACTCATTGCCTTTGAGTCAATTCTGACTCATAGCAACTCATAGCAACTATGTAGGACACAGTAGAACTGCCCCATAGGGTTTCGAAGGGGTGGCTGGGGGATTCGAACTGCCCACCTTTTGGTTAGCAGCTGAACACTTAACCACAGCAACAGCAAGGCTCCCAAGCAAGGTCTGACAGAGAGGATGAATAATGGACCGTAGTATAACTTAGCAAAACCTCCCCACAAACTCCTGCTAAATGCCTTTAAACCAGTAATTTCCAAATTTAAATAGTAAAGGGAGGAGAGCATATTTACAAGGGGAAAAAGAAAACTCAACAATCCCCAGGGGGTTGATTTGAATTATTTTACAACAAAGTCAATATATACGAATACTAATCTTGGCATAAATCTTTATGCTTCCAGCCCTCGTGCAAATACAAAATAAAAACAAATTTAGAGAATAAATACAATTAAAATGACCAAACCAATGAAATTTAAATTAACGACATTCATTCATCATAATGGATAATGAAGTTTTGCAGAATCTAAGCCTGTGGTGCTGGATTTACCAGCAGGAAGATATCGTTGGTTTAGTTTGCCTTCATGATCAGCTCAATTATTTCCCCTTAACATAAGCAATCATTATTTAATCCAGGGGTCAGTCAACATTTTCTGTAAAGGGCCAAATTGTAAATATTTCAGAATTTGCAGGCCGTAGGGTCACTATCTCAACCAGGCATTCCATCTTTGGAGCTTAAAGGCAGACAGAGACAATCCGTAAATTAATGGACCTGGCTGTGTTCCAATAAAACTTTATTTACTAAAACAGGTGCCAGGGAGAATTTGGTCCTGGGGCCATAGTTTGTTGACTCTTGGTTTCACTCATCCATCATCTTTGTTATATCATTACTTGGCCTTTTGCCTTTTAGCAGTGAATTCATTCTCTCTTTTTTTATTTTAAATTATACCTTAGGTGAAAGTTTACAGAGCACATTCGTTTCCCATTCAATAGTTTCTACACAAATTGTCCCATGACACACATTGCAATCCCCCCAGTGTGTCAGCACTGTCCCCATTATTACCCTGGGTTCCCCACTTGTCCAGTTTTGTTGCCATTCCTGCCTTGCTTTGGGGTAGATGCTGACCTTTTGAGGTCCTGTAGACCATTATTCCAAGGACCACTTTCCTCTTGTATACTGTTGTTTATTTACTGTTTGACTGAAAGCTGGTCCCTGGTTATGACTTCAGTTCCAAGTTAGAGGGATACCCAAGGGCTATAGCCTCAGGAGATCCCCCAGTGTCTCTCAGACCAGTAAATTTAGTCCTTTATATGAATTTGAATTTTATTCTACATTATTTCCCCCCCTCACTCCAACTGGGACCTTCCATTGTGGTTTTTGTCAAAGCAATTGGTAGCGGTGGTGGCCGGGTACCTTCCAGTTCTTCTGGTGGCAGGCTGGTAGAGGCTGCGGTTCCTACAGTCCGTTAGTGCTCTGGACTTACTGCTTCTTGAGTCTTTGGTTTTTTTCACTCTCCTGGGCTCTAGATGAAAAGAGACTCATAGCTGTCTCTTAGATAGCTGTTCACGAGCTTTTGAGATCCCAGACATTATATACAAAAGTAGGATGTACAACATTTTCTTTTTGTTTTGCCAGTTGACCGAGATGGCCCCCAACACTATAGTCCTTACCCTTCAAGCCCAGTAACTCAGTACCATGAGTTATGTCTAGACTGTTTCCACAACTGTGCCCACTGTGTGCCCTATTAGATATATGTAAGTACATGTAAACACGTACAAATACATATTTAGAAGCATCGACAGCCAAACCCGTGTATTGTTTGGAGGTACTCTCATACACCCTCTAGCACCTATCTGAGCATACATCTCTACTCATAAACTACTACTATTATTACTGTTGCAGAATTGTGTATGTTAGTGTATTTGCCTTCCTTGCCTGTTATTCTTGTGTACCTCACAGTGTCTTCCCTTGTCTTGCTCACATTGTGCTGACTTCACTAATATTGTATACCAGCTCTCCCTTCACCAAAGTGAACACTTGCCTGCTCTCTAGTTAGCAATTTTTCCTCCTTCCCCCTCCCGTACCCGGTAACCATCAAAAAAAGTGCTTATTTCAGGGTATAAACTTTTCTTGACTGTACATAATCATGGTCTCAGATGTATCTGTCCTTCTGTAACTGATTTGTTTTACTCAGTACCACATCCTAAATTAATCCATGCTGTGAGATGTTTCACAGATTCATTCTTTATCACTGCGTAGTATTCCACTTTATGTATGTACCAATGTTTGCTTATAGCCGTTCATCCATTGATCAGCAGTTACATTTTTTTCATCTTCTTGCTATTGTGAAGAGTGCTACAATAGACATGTGTGTGCATATGTCTGTGTTTGCCACAGCACTTATTTCTCGAGGATATATACCTGGGAATGGGATTGCTGGGTCACATGGCATTTCTATTTCTAGCTTTGTAAGGAATCACAACCCCAGTCTGTGGGTGAACTCTTCTGGTGAACCCTTTTGATGATCACAAGCATTTAACTTTGTGGAGCTCTCAGTTATTTATTGAGTTTATTTTCTGATGTCTGTGCAATTTCTAGTCCCGTTTGGCATAAATTCACTCTTAACCATTGATTTGTTATTTTTAGGAGCCAGTCAAGTCAATAAATCCTTCTAAAATCCAGCACTAAAAGTGGACAAAATAATTTTCCTGACTACCATTCGATCACTGCTAAAGAACAGATCTGAGCAATACACTGATACAAGCCCAAGTAGGTGCCTTTGGGTTTCACGTGCCCACACTTGCCCCCATCACGGGGCCATTGTCTTCCCTCAGTTCTTTTCTGTATTTGAGCTACAGAAAACCTTCCACTGGACAACGAATGGTGACACACTTTTATTGTTCATGTTGGACATGAACAATATTATCATTTAAGGTAATTAACCTCTGTTATTTTCTCTTATTTTACGATTTATTCATTCAAGGGAAAAATATTTATTGAACACTTACAATGTTTCAAGCATTGTTGCAGATGGGTGAGAGCTCAAGTGCAAAAAGCAGACAAAGCTCTTTGCCTTCACAGATCTTGCATTCAGTTTCCAAGGGTGGAAGATGGGAGCATAAATAGGATATTGAGTACAGATTGCATTATTCCTGTGTAATTCACTGCATTAAAAAACCAGTATCTTTATTTCTGTTTTGAACAATTGTCACAAAGAGAAGTTTTCTCTTCTTCCTCCATAAAAGAATTCAATAACAGCAGATGAAAACCCAAACCCACCACCAGTGAGTTGATTCCAACTCACAGAGACAGAGCCCTAAGGGTTAAACTGACCCATAGAGTTTCCAAGGAGCACTTGACAGATTCAAACTGCTGACTTTTTGGTTAGCAGCTGTAGCACTTAACCACTACACCATCAGTGTTTCCAAGACTGGGTAGTGTTTTGTTCTATTGCACATAGGGTCGTTATGAATCAGAACCAGCCCAACGGCACCTAACGACAACAACTTAGTATGCACAGATGGCCCAGAACAGACTGATACTATCAGTTTAGGTCACCTTCATCCTTCCCAAAATAGCTTAGAGAAGACAGAGCCAGGCCTCGGAAGGTCTCGGTCAGGTCCAGGCTCCAACGTGGATGACTGTAGACCAACGGCCACTTCATTAAGTCCTTATTTTCTCACTATATAAATCTGAAATGATAAAATGTCTTTCCTGTCTCCTTTGGAGAATATTTAACAGAGTCATATGAGACAAGGTATTAAAATGTTTGGAAAATTAAGCTGCTGAGAGCTGATTGATCCCAGAGAAAATAGCATGGGGATCCCCAGAAAGAATAGATTTGTATCAATAAGCAATATAGCTCCAGGTTCCCTTCAGATCACTAACCCTGTTGCCTTTGAGTCAATTCCAACTCATAGCAACCCTATAGGTCAGAGGAGAATTGCTCCATAGGATTTCCAAGGAGTAGCTTGTGGGTTCAAACTGCCAACCTTTTGGTTAGCAACCTGAACACCTAATCACTAAACTACCACTGCTCCTTGTGTGTATGGGTGAGCTAGAAATGCAATGTAGCCATGCTATTATAATCATTATTATTACATTATTATCAATTACATCAATGCATTAGAACAGCTACTGAAGTCCAGACATCTAGAATGCTGTCGTAAGTAATCTTCACCAAGACCCCTGTCTCAATGCAGATTCACCTTCATCTCATAATGCAATTGGTTACCAAACCAAAAGATATTTCCCTTCTTTTATTTCTTGCAAAATCCCTAACCTTTTGTAAACTGACAATATATATTATTCCTATTATCTTTTGCTGTAATCACTTTCATAAAACTACCCCCCAGGTCCTATTTTTATTGCATTTTACTCAAGGCATTGAAGAAGGAAAAAACAAAACTACATGACCTTGCAGAACATACTTCTGCAGGCTCTGGAGTTGAATAGAGCGCTTGTGGTACAGTGGTTAAGAGCTCAGCTGCTAATCATCGAGTCAGCAGTTTCAATCTACCAACCATTCCTTGGGAACCCTATGGGGCCTTTCTACTCATGGACACCCCATAGGAATGGGGTTATTATGAGCTGGAATAGACTCAGTGGCAATAAGTCTGAGGGGTTTTTTTGTTTGTTTGTTTGGCGGGGTGAATATGGAAATCCAGTAGCACAACGGTTAGGAGCTATAACTGCTAACCAAAAAGTTGGCAGTTCAAATCCACCAGGTGCCCTTTGGAAACCTTACAGGACGCTTGTACTCTGTCCCACAGGATTGCTAGGAGTAGGAATCAACTGAACGGCAACAGGGTTTGTACATTTGTTTTTTTAGGGAGGTGAATGAGAACTAATATTCATACCATTTAATGTAATGAGCAGTAATTCTTTCCTAAAAGCTCTCAAACACTCTGAGTACGCAACACCTACACTCATCCCATTCTGCAGACACTTACTGAATCAGAACAGGCAGTATCACCAACTAAACCCTCCCTAAATGGACCAGACTATCCTATGTACGTCAGTGTTCAGGAAGGTTTCCTGGACTTCTGCTAAGGGAAAATCATCCTACTGTGTGACAACCAGCCGCCATCAAGGCATCTCCAGCTCTCGGCAATTCCATGCAAGTCCAAATACAACTGCGCTCCACGCAGTTTTCAATGAGTGAAAGTTGATCACCAGATCTTTCTTCCAAGATGACTTTGGGAGCACTCAAACCCCCAACCTTTCAGTGAGCAGTGGTGTTCATCAGCTATTTGCATCACCCAGGGACGCCCTCTGCTATGCACCAAAAACCAAACCCAACCCACTGCCTTCAAGTTGATTCTGACTCACAGTAACCCTATAGGACAGGGTAGAACTGCTCCATATGGTTTCAGAGATGAGGCTGTCGGATTTGAACTGCCAATCTTTCTGGTTAACACTTAGATTGCTAAGCACTGCAACCCGGTGCTATGGACTTAACTCCAACTCATAGCAATCCTACAGGACAGAGTAGAACTGCCCCACAGAGTCTCCAGGGAGCACACAGCACATTTGGACTGCCAACCTTTTGGTTAGCAGAAGTAGCACTTAACCACTACACCTCCAGGGTTTCCTCTGTGCTGCCAGGGCCGCGCTATTAAACCCACACAAACACAAGTGTGCACACTTCTGTCTGTTTATCTACAGCTCCGACTCTCTCTGTCCAATATCCTCTGAACCACTTGTTCTCAATCAAGGGTGGCCCACGTCATATCTCATAACAGCCTGAGGCAATAGCCTGAGATGAAAAAGCTTAATAATACTGTAGTTCCCAAGAGGAATAAAACAGGACCCTCCACCCTCCCCACCTCCAACCACCGGACACCACTCCCGGGAGACACGCTCAAGCCTGACTGCCCCCAGGAAACAATTCCCTGAAGATGACAACATTTTCAGTTTGCAACCTGATTTTTTTTTTCTTTAATATGTGTGTTGTGTGCTTTTCCCTTTGTCAAAAGAGCACAAGCCTTTCATTTGGCCTTTTATTTGTCTTACTGCTGGTACAGTGAAAATGTATTGGCTTTTCAGTTAGTGATTACATATCATCACATACCCAATTTATAACACCGTGCCCCAAAGAACAGATGTAATAAAGCGAAGGCAGGAAGCCGCAGCCTTATAAAACAGAGCTGCCGACTCAAAGGTCTTTGCATGGGTGCAGGAAGAAAACAGTGTCGACACAAAGCCCAGAAACTTGTATTTCACAAACAATTGAGGATGCTGTGCAAACAGCTTCCGTGGACAGGTGAGACAAAGTGGAGAAGCAGGACATGCTATTTACCGGTCCAAGGACACGAGACACAAGGTCACAGGGCAGGCAAGAGAGAACAATGGTTGTCTTTGCACTTAACCCTCTCAAGAAACTACACCTGATCCAACCCCAAGCCAATCCCAGGCTATCTCCATGAGGCTAACAGAAGGTTGTCTGGGGAGTCAGGCTCCCCGTCATCTCTCTGGAGGCTTGGGCACGTACTCATTTTACTCTGGACATGTTGTTCTCTACCCAGAGGTCCTCCAGGAATGGATTCCTGAATAAAGCCTTCTGTTGACCGCCCCTTAGTAATGTTTTCATACAGTCCCTCTTGGAGACCCTCAGGATACAGAAAGGACCTACCTCAACTAGCCCACCAAATATCTCCTAGGTCCATGACGAGATAAACCAAACAACATCAACATGCTCTAAATTTGCTCTTTTTGATAAAAGCAATTAATGAATGTATAACTATATGCAATTTACTTGTATATCTGGGGTAAATTTTCTTAAAAAGTCTTATGTCAGGGATAGGGCCCTTGTTTTTCAAACAAAATGTATTATTCCACTCAGGGCTAAAGGGCCTCACCTTGACACAGTTTCATGGCTGTACGCTTTCCCTCCACTCACGTTGGCCCAGTCTGACCTCCAAAAGCAAGACACAGAGTTCGATCTTCCTCTAGGCCCAGACTACACCGAGTAATACACTTAGCACTCAAGCCCAAAAGTCCATTTGCTCTTTCTGTAAACCAGGTATAGAACCTTCTGGATGCTGGGTCAGAGGGACCCAAGCTCAGTGTTGCTGAGTTAACGGCGACTCATAGACACCCTGTAGACACAGTAGAACTGCCAGATAGAGTTTCCAAGCAGTGCCTGGCAGATCTGAACTACTGGCCTTCTGATTAGCAGCCACAGCACTTAACCACTATGCCACCTGTATTTGAGGGTCAGAGGGACCAGAGAGAAAAAACGGACAGTGTTCTTTACCTCCTTGTTATTTCCAGCTCGGTCTCACCTATCTCCTTCCTCAGTCACAGCTGGGGCAGAGTTTCCCAAGCCCTCAGGTGCCCAAGGAAACCCTGGCGACATAGTGATTAAGTGCTATATCTGCTCACCAAAAGGTCAGCAGTTCCAATCTGCCAAGTACTCCTTGGAGACTCCCTGGAGCAGTTCTACTCTGTCCTGTAGGGTCACTATGAGCAGGAACTGACTCAGTGGAAGGGGGTTTGGGGTTCAGGTGCTCAAAGATTTGTACCCCATGGATCTCCTCTGTCTGTCTCCCTATCTCTGGCTCCTTGCCATTCCTCATCCCGCCTCCTCAGAAGACCAGGGAGGTCCGCACGCTCTCCTCCTCTAGCCCAGGACCCCCTACACGTACTCAAATATAGCCAGCCCTTCAATGCCCCAAGCACACACACACATGCACACCCACTCGTGCACACCATGCTCATACAAACACTCACCCACCTCCTCACTTGCACACACATGTACCCACACACACCCATATACACATTTAGGATCTCAGGCACTCAAGTACTCACTCACATATACACACTCACACTTACATACGCCCGCTCACTCATATACACACAACCACACACAGTCTCATCCAAACACATTCGCACAGAGTCACACACATTCACACATAGAGAATCTTATTCTGGATTGTTCTGTTCCACACTAATTTCCTAATTTGGAGTTTGTATCATACTCTCTACCACTTAGTGTCTGATTGTTCATGTGTATTAACACAGATACTGTTGTTGATGGTCACTGCCCTCCAGCCAACTCATGGTGGTCTTAAGCCCGGTCCTCACAATTGCCAGCATTAAGCAACTACACATACCAAAACCAAATCTGTGGCCATCGAGCCAATTCCAACTCATAGCAACCCTATAGGACAGAGTAGAACTGTCCCATACAGTTTCCAAGAGGTGGCTAGTAGATTCGAACTGCTGACCTTTTGGTTAGCAGCCATAGCACTTCACCAATGCAACACCAGGATTTCACGTTCATGTGTAAAAACCAAACTCACTGCCGTTAAGTCGGGTTTGACTCATAGCAACCCTAGAGGACAGAGTAGAACTGCCTCATTGAGTTTCCAGGGAGTACCTGGCAGATTTGAACTACCATCCTTTTGGTTAGCAGATGTAGCATTTAACCCACTTCACCACGAGGGTTTTCCATTCCATGTAGTGCCCTCTAATTCTACCCCTAAACTCCACGAGGGCAAGACAAAATCTGATGCTTCCTCCATCTCTTGCTACACAGCATTTTGCAAAAGACTAGACTTCGGGCAGGTGCTCAGTAAAATTCTAGAATCGTCAAGCTGAGCAAGACCAATTGCCCAGTTTACCCACTCGAAACCAGAAGCAGTGATGATTGATTGGCTGATTGGCAGGATCAGAACACCCATCTGACTCTAAGGTCCTGCTCTAGTTGCTACTCTGTAATGGGCATTTCAGTGGTGTACAGAGATCGGGCCCCGGCCGCTGGTCTCTCCATTCTGGCTCCCATGGAGGAAGCTTACTGGTGCTTTCGAGCTAAGGAACTTTTGGTTGGCAGCCAAGTGCTTTAACCACTTTGATACCTGGATTTATTAACACCCAACCCAAAACACTATTGTATGTCATCATGTATGAGGTCCAACAATTAGTCTGCAAACTTTATCATTCTAAGTGCTACATACCTCATCGCTGAATATCACTACAGTCACCTTCGAAGTTACTCCCTTTGGTAAGCTATGCACTGACACCAGTGCCTAGTCCACTCTTCAAAGCCGTTTTGGAACTACTTTTCCGGAATGGCCAACAGAGCTATTGTCATATTACCCTTGATGTCCTGAATGTCATAGAAATATCTTCCTTTCATGTGATGGAGCTCACAAAGTTGAGTCACACTGGCAACACAAGAATAAAAAGGGGTACACCCTGAGATCTCCACTAAAAGACTGCAGTTGATGGTCCAGGGGCCTCGGGGTTCCCTTAGGAGCATGGCCCCTGGCCCTGATGCTGTCAGTGAATCATAATGGAGGTCAACTCTTGGACAGGAATGGATTGGTCTTGGTGGCACAGAGTGACCTATCACATGTGCACTTTATGGTTCTATGTGTACATAGGATGTCACCTGCTGACCTCTTACTGGAAGCGGGGGAGTGGGTAGAAAGGAGGGGATAGGAAATTGTTGGAAGGATAAGACATGTATGGAGTGGAGAGGAAGGGTGTGCTGTCACCAGGCTGGGGAGCAGTGGGAGCTGCATATAGGTGGACATGCAAATTTATATACATTTATATACATTTTCACTGAATTATAATTTTAAAAAAAAGGAAGTCTTCCTTTCAGTATTTCTTTTATCTTTAGGTAAAGAAAAAAGAGATCGGTGGGTAGATCAGATAAGTAGAGATGGTGTTCCAACACAGTTATTTGTTTACTGGCTAAAAACTCCCTCACAGACAACTATACAGTTAAGTCTGCGAACTCAGTCATTCTAAGTGCTGCATACCTCATTGCCGAATATCACTACACTCACATTCAAAGTACTCCCCTTGGGAAGCTACGCACAGATACCAGTGTCTAGCCCACCCTTCAGAGCAATTTTAGAACTCTTTCTGGAATGGCCATTGTGCACGGTGTCAAGGTGACGAGTTCACAAACTTAACTGTGCAGTTGTCTGTGAGGACATTGTTGGCCAGTAAACCAATAACTGTGCTGGAACACCCTCCCTACTCACCTGATCTGGCCTCCAGTGACATTTTTCTTTACCCAAAGATTAAGGTAATATTGAAAGGAAGATATTTTGGTGATGTTCAGGACATCAAGGGTAATACGATGACAGCTCTGATGGCCATTCCAAAAACAGTCCCAAAATTGCTTTGAAGGGAGAATCAGGCACTGGCATCGGTGCATAGCTTCCCAAGCGAAGTACTTCACAGTTGACCATAGTGACAGTCAGCAGTCAGGGGTACAGCACTTTCTCCAGGACGAGTTCGTGAACTTAATTGGCTGTCCTCATGTGTCATTATGTGCAAAGCTGTGATTCCCACAAGGTGATTTCTAAAATCTTCACCAGTTCTTTCCTTTTATCCCTCTTGTCCTCACTCTGCCCCATGTCCTACAGAAGCCCAGTCAGGCTCTCCTAAGACAATGCCCCCAAAACACTGCTGAGAGACTTGCTAGAGAGTAGCTGCCACCCTAAAATCACAGAGCACTTTCAATGTTTGCTGCTGCTCACTTTGCCGGCATTTTTAATAAACCTTATCTTAAATTAGCTCTGTGACTGCAGAGTTGGGTTTTCACCGTCTTTCCCACCTGGGAAAAACTGAGCCGCTATTGTCTTCATATATCATAAAGAAGGTATGAGAAGCTGTGTCAAGGATGTGGCCAAGGTTAGCCACCACCTGTGCTACCGAGGGAAGGGTCCCCTAACCAGTCCTCCAAACCAAACTGTTTGAATACCCCCAATCTTAGAGGGCAGGGATTTGGAAGGGATGCTTGAGGGAACCTAAGGAACAGCACTGTGATACGTGTTGACAATCTGACTACATGTATTTATTTTCGTTTTTGTTTTAAGGTTATTTCTGCATGGAAGAAAGGCCTTGTGTTGTATCAGTCTTTGGTCAGGGAGCAACTTGACACAGGAACCTCAGGTCTGAAGGATTCACTCCACTGCCAGTGCTGCTTTCTTGATAGTGTGAGGTTCCCAACTCTCTGCTTGCTTCTCTGTCCTTTTATCTCTTGTAGGATAGAAGGATAAAGGGTAGTGCAAGCCATGTTCCAGGGAAACTCCCTTTACAGTGCAGCAGGGAGGTGACCTTAGGAAGGGATTTACAGGCCCGCCCTAACCCTCTAACATATGCCACGCCAGCCAACCACAAAACAGAGAACAATCATAAAATGTTGGGAATCATGGTCCAGCCAAACAGCAACACGTATTTTGGGGGGGACACAATTCAATGCATAACGCTGTTTATAAAACAAATTAAAAAATACAGGAAGGCTAATATACGACTGTCTTTATCATCTAGTGCTGCTACAACAGAAATAGCACAAGTCAATGGCTTTAAGAGAAATTTATTTCTTCACCATAAAGTAGGCTAAGAATCCACATTCCAGGCATCAGCTCCAGAGGAAGGCTTTTTCTGGCAGAAAGTCCTTGCCGTCGATCTTCCCCTGGACTGATGCACAGGGTATCTGGGTCCTTTTAAAAGAAGGTGCTCTGCTCTGCGCTGTTTGTTTCCTGGTGGTACACAGCCCCCAGCTGTCTGCTTGCTTCTTTCCGTTATGTCTTCTAGATATCACCACAAAGCCCAATATAACCTTACAGATTGAGTCCTGCCTCACCAACACAACCACTGCCCATCCTCTCTCATTCACATCATAGCAGCAGGATTTACAGCACATGGGAATATCAACAATCCTGGGAATCAAGGCCTAGCCAAATTGCTACACATAGTTTGGGGGTGACACCGTTTAATCCATGACAATACATAACTTCTTAAAAAAAATAAAAACTGCCATCAAGTCATTCTGGCACTTGACGAGTGACCTCATGTATGTGCTGCAGAAGGTTTTCAGCGGCTGTGACCTTTCAGAAGCAGACCACCAGGACTGTCTACTGAGGCACTGCTGGATGGACTTGAACTTCCAACCTGTCATTTCATAGCTGAGCTTGCTGACCTTTTGTACTACCCAGGCATTCCAATAGGAAAACCCTGGTGGCCTAGCGGGTTCAGTGCTACTTCTGCTTACCAAAAGGTCAGCAGTTCAAATCCATCTGGTACTCCTTGGAAACTCTATGGGGCAGTTCTACTCTGACCTCTAGGGTTGCTATGAGTTGGACTCAACTCAACAGCTGTAGGTTTTGGGTGGGTTTGCTAGTTGTAGATAACAGAACCACTGAGAAGATTTTAGCATGTTTCTTTTGGGGTTCCCAGCCACCCACCCACCAGGAATATTTTAACCAAGTTTAGTTCAAATTGCATAGACAAGTTTATGTCTTTTTTCCAGTTAATGTCACATATAATTATAGTTAATTTCCCATATCATTAAAACCTCTTCAATGATGTCGTATATAAAGACTCCACAAACTCTCCCTAATTTGGATGGATGACTACTTTAGTTAACCATCTTTTACTCTTGCCCACTGAGGTTTTATACAGCATTTAACTCCATCTGTTCCTGCAGCTCCAGGAAATACAGATTGGAAATCACTGGATTTAAACCAAAGGTGAGTAGCCTGAAGTCTTTAAGCCACATGTGCCTCCCTGGCCCCCTATCCCCACCTACAATACCCACTGCTGTCAAGTCAATTACAATTCAGAGTGGCCCAGCTGGTGTGTAGGGCCCTTCCAAGGAGTGGCGGGTGGATTTGAACAGCCAGCCCAGAGGTTAGCAGCTGAGCTCCTGACCACTGTACCACCAGGCTCCAGCTTCACAATAGAATGTACAGGATGAGGAATTAAAAACTCTGTTTGCTAATATATCCAGAATTAGCACTTGAATGGCTGAAGAGCAACGTGCTTCATTCTCACAGGCATTACTCTAGTCAATAAAATCGGTGATTTAAATTGTAGCTGCATCCATTCGTAACAGAACTCTGTAAAGTCTATTGAATGAAATAGGACCATAAATATTTTCATTTTGTCTCACCTTTAATTTGGACTATCTCAGTTCAAAGTCTTGATAGCAAGAATCAGAAGCCCATTCAGACAGAAAGGTGAGGTTACTGTAAGATCACCCAGAGATTTCCGGAGAAGCCGGAGGATGCTAAATCCACCTCCAGAAGCCCAGAAGCCAGAGGGAGAGTTGCTCACTCTCTCTGTCTCTATGTCTAGTCTCTGACTGTGTCTCTCTCTCCTTTACACATGATTTCTCTGCTCTTCTGGGCCGTACTCCCTGCCTCTTTCCCTCTGTCTGTCTGTCTGTCTTTGTCTCTCTCTCGATGAGTCTTAGTTCCTTACACATTCAACAGAAACACAGTCCCAAAGGGCTTCCCCTGTCCCACGGCCTTTCAGCACAAGTGTCTCACACCAGCCAACAGCATCCTGCTGGTTCCTGGGTCACATCCCCGAAGAGAGGATCTTGTTGTCCCAGGTGAGTATTTTGTTCCTGTCACCACAAGCCATTGCATGTTCGTTGGCCAGACCACAGGCGGGCTGCTCCTGGCTGTCATAGGAACAGGAAAGACAGGTTCACAGGGGACCTGGTCACTCAGCAAGGTCACAGGAGGACAGAAGATCCTATGAAAACATGGTTTGGGAGGAACAGGAGACCCAGTATCTAATGCCTACACCAATGACTATAAACATGCAATCACTGAGGCAGAAATTTTATTTCCAAAGAGGTTCTAGAACCAACAATCTTCAGGAAAGTTCTGACAGATGCCATGTCTTCCTAACCGGGTGAACAGACAGCATAATTCCTTGGAAGTCTTAAGTTCAGTGTACCCCTAACCAAACCCATGACTCCAGTCCGAATCCTTGAGCCTCTTGCCAGTTCTTGAAATCACTCAGGACCCTTAAGCACAGGGACTGGACCACAGGTGTGTGGCTACCTTGAGGCTTCCCTAGGTCCTTTGCAAGACAGGGTGAGTATCGGAATTGACTGATGGGAGCAGGTTTGGCTGTAGGTTTTGATGGGTGTAACTGGAAGCCACTGGGCCTCACACTACAAACAAAAATGTCATCAGTGTAGCGCATACACACCACACATAAAAAGTACTAGCCATAAAGACAAAGTTGACAAATCCTACTATGCTAAGATTACAAAATTTTGTTCGTAATAAAACACCATTAAAATAGTGAAAAGAGAGCTATAAAGTGAAAGAAAACACATGCAATAAATATATTCAACACATACATTGTAATTAACATAGGTTAAGAACTCTTACAAATCAAAGAGAAGAAGTAATAGACAAATCACCAAAAGACTTGAGCAGGCAGTTCATAAAAGGAGAATTTCTAGGTGTATAAAAATGAGTTTAACCTCAGTAGCTGATGGGAAAGGCAAGTGGAAAAATAAACACCATACCACTATACCTCACCAGACAGGTAAAAGGAAATGACCCAGGGCCAAAAGCTGAGGAAGATGCAAAGTCATTAAAATCATCACATGCTGCTGGGCGGGAGTATAAATTAATAAAGCATATTAGGCAGTATCTATTAAAGCTAAACCATATATATATGTGTACTATGCCAATAGGAATCAGCAATTCCTCTCTTGTATATACCAAACAGAAATGCATGCGATATAACCTTATGTGTAAGAGCCAAAAAACTGGAGCAAACTAACTGTCCATCAACAGTAGAATGGATAAACTGGAGTATAATCACACCATGGGATTTCATATGGCAACAGAAATAGGTAAACGAACTCCTGCTACATACAACACCACGGCTGAATCTCCCAGGTGTAATGGTAAGCAAAACCAACTGGACATAAAAGAGTGCGTACTGTGTGATTTCATTTATTTCAAGTTCAAAACCAGGCAAAACTCACCTCTGCTGTTGAGAAACAGAACTGTGATCCCTCTTAGGGGAGAAAAGAGTGGGAAAGTGGCTGGAAGAGAACAGAGAGAGAACTCCAGGGTTCTGGTCATGCCATGGTCCTTGATTTGGGTCACAGTTACGTACGTGTGTTCACTTTTGCACTAAGTGGACATCAAACTGTACCTTCACAACCTGAGCACTTTAGCGATATATGTTATGCATTGATTTTAAAACATTTCTTTTTGACAAGGCTAATTACTAGGCTACAAGATACATTCAGTTGTTGTTAGTAGATTCCAACTCATGGCCACCCCATGTGTGCTCAGTCAAACTGCCCCACTGGGTTTTCAAGCGTGTGAGCTTTCCACAGCACTTCACAAGCCTGTGCTCCAGTGTGCCTCCAGCTGGGTTGGAACTGTCAACTTTTCAAGCAGTAGCAGAGCACTAAACTGTTTGCAGCACCCAGTTGTGCATATACTCAATTCTGACTCCTAGTGATCCTATAGGACAGAGTGAACTGTCCCATAGGATTTCCAAGGCTGTAAACCTTTACAGAAGCAGACAGCCATGTCTTTCTCCCAAGGAAGAGCTGGTGAGTGGGACATATTATCACACTAAGCAGCATACCTTCCATGCACAGATATGCATCCTTTGGGCCCAGGAAGTTAAGTGATTTCCCTCAAGTCATAGAGGTAGTTAGTGCCGGATTTAGGACTCCGAGGCCGGTATTCTTTCTCTTACACTCTGATACTTCCATTTACACATAGTAGACTCAACCATAAATACTACTCCTGGCAAAGATGATCAGAGATGTCTCCACCTTACAGAAAGAAGAAGAAAATGTTGATACTCAAGACGTTTTTATGAGTCATGAACTGACCTAATGTAATGACAGCTCTCTAGTGGGCATTGGCCAAACTCAACACTCGGTTCTTCAGTCATTCCTGCAGAAACACCTCATCAGGAAGGCACCAAACCAAGGTGGCCCCCCTTCAACTATAGCCTTCCCAGACAGCTGCCATGGTGCTGACCCTCATGTCTGAGATGACAGCCTTGGCAAGGAAGCTATAGTACTCTTCCCAGGTCCTTTGTTCTTTAAGGATCTCTTTGGTTTGGTTTAAATCAAAACAAAAGGAATGGGGAGAAAAGTTGTACTAAACTAAAAGAGGACAGAAAGTCCACCCATCAATTTGCACCTGCACTTCATGCGCAGTTTGAGATCATGGGTGCCCCAGGGAAGGAAGAAGAGAGAGACATGTTCCAGAAAGAATCTAACATCACAGAATTTTAGAGTTGAAAGGGACTTTTAAGTTTAACTTCTAAGCGCAGAAAGTAATAAAAACAACATTTGTTTCCTAAAGCGTTTTGCAGGTTCCAAGGCATTTTTACATTTTTTCAATGGACCCTCAAGGAGATTATTACAAGAGAAGTAACTATTACCTTCTTCTTCAAGATAAGGAAATCAAAAATCAGGCAATTTGCAGAATCACGAAGTAGCATGGCCCCTCAGTAGTGGTTTTGGGTTGGCCAAGTCCAAGGCCCAGGCTCTTTCAACCACACCACAGTACACACCGCATCCAACTCTAAGGGACACCTGAAACTTACCATCGCTACTTTTTGAGAGCAAACCCTGGTGGCCTAGGGGCTGAGTGCTACATCTGCTAATCAAAAAGATGACAGTTTGGGTCTACCAGTCACTCCTTGGAAGCCCTAGAGGGCAGTCCTACTCTGTCCTATAGGGTCACTATGAGTCAGAATTAACTCAATGGCAATGAGTTTGGATTTGTTTTTTACTTCTCAAGAAGTCTTGAGGCCAGAGACAAAGAAAGTTTCAGAAAACCCAACTATAGGATAGGTTAGCACCAAAAGTCTGGGCTGGTTCCATGTGGGATATTTACAGAGACACACTCCATTTATATAGCGTGCCTTCTCCAGTCAACCCTCTAAGCTGACAAGATTTTACCATTCCAGAAGGCTTTTCCATTTGGGTTGCGGCCCACATCTGCATAAGACATTACAAAGCTGATAAACAGGAATCTCTCTGTTATACAGAGAAAATCAGAGTAAAGGATGCCACCCTAAATTCTTGGGCTATTTCTCTCCATCCAGTCAATGGCTGCTCTCATAGTACCAGTATCTGCAGTTAGCAAAGGACACACCTGAGCTCCTGAGCTGACTTCCCATACCCCATAAAGCACATCAGCCGGAAGGTGAGTCTTCAGAGCCAGCAAATCAAACCAAACTCAGTGCCACTGAGTCAATTCTGACTCGCAGAGACCCTATAGACAGAGCAGAACTGCCCCATAGAGTTTCCAAGGACTGCCTGGTGGATTTGAACTGTTGACCTTTTGGTTAACAGGTGTAGAACTTAACCACTGCACCACTAGCCAGAGGAGGAAGAATAAGCACATGGGATGAAAGCCTGTACAGAAAAGGAGACAGGAGGGTCCCACAAACTACCCACTACTCCCTCAGAGCACTGCTACCTGCTTCCCACAAGCCACTAGGAAAGAACCTCAGTGAGGAGCTTCTGCTCTTGAGCCTCAGCCTAGAAAATCGCCTGCCCAGGTTCTCCCTGCAGTGGAAGCACCACCACAGAGAGCCCACTAAGAGGCCCCTCAGTCTCCCTTCACCATCAGCTCACTAGGGAAGGAGCTACTGTACATGGATCAATTGCAAAATCAATTGCTTCTGAACAATGAGCCTTCCTGTTCACACACTAGCCCTAAACAACAACAAAGGCGAACTGGACTTCTCTTTACACAAGTGAAGGAGAACTCAGAGGGAATATTCTCCCTTGAGTTAGAAACTGAACTGTTAGTAAAGACCTTCTGTTTTCAGAATCCCCTTGTTTCACACACACGTTCTCGACGTGCTCGTAACAAACTCTCTTCCTCAGGCAAGGAAACAAAACAAGGAAAGGCTTGAATGTTTCTGCTAAGACATTGCTGCTCGTGCTTTAACAATTAGGCCCTCCACTACTTTGGTGGCCATGGCCAGCCGGTCACAGACAGCACAGGCCAGGAGCCAAACCCCAGCTAGCCACTCATTGCCTTCTCCTCCCCAAGTTTCCTGAACTTGTGCTGATTGCATCCCAGAGGCCCCAGCTCTTCCTGAATACAGCATGAGCTCACACAGCAGCCCTGGGCACACCACAAGCTTGGCAGAGGGGACAGCTGAGTCAACCAGCCTGTTCCCATGTCCAGAAGGAGGGATCCAGCCTGCAGAGCTTTGGTTCCGACCTCTTGAAAGCCTACAAAATGACAACATGACTGTGGGATTGGTGAGTTCCCTGCTTGTGGCTGCCTCTGCAGTCAAAAGGAAGAAACAGATTTGAGTCCAGAAAAGCAGTTGCCTGGAGCTAGAGCCTAGCACAGAATGGCAGATGTCTGTCAAGAATGAGCATGGACATTTATTGACTGTCTGCAGACAGAGGTTGCTTTGGGACTTCTGGCAGTTGCTGAGGATTAGACTCAGAGAGAGACCCAAAAATACCACATTACCTTTGCCACCCATCCTCCAATCCACCAGGCACTTGCTTCCCACCCTGACTTGAAGTTTTTGAGGTCAGGAGAGCATGTACTGTAAGCTCTGTTTCAAAAGAGAAGTGATTTGTTCACACTTGGCTCTGCTAGATAGGGCCAAGCCAGAGCTTGAACCCAGGTCCCTTGACTCCCAATTCAGGACCTTCATAGGCTACTCCATGCCTGGAATTTCATCTGGATGGGAAGCTGGAGTTGTTGGCCAAGGGTACAACAGCAAGGAAAGACGTCCGTGGGATAAGACACTGCCCCCCCTGAGTGAACACTTCAAGGAGAGAAGGGAAGGAGCTGGGTGGAAATTTGGGCAATGAGTATCTATGGCAGATGAAGAAGTCAGAGCAAAAGGAATTAATGAAAAAGCCAGCATGTCTGGAGTGGAGTGTGAGGTCAGAGTGGGGTGGGGGTGGGGAGGGTACACCAAGTAGGCTGCAGACCATTGTAAGGACTTGGGCTTTTACCCAGGTGACACAGGAAAACGTTGGAAAGTTGTGAACAGGCATCCAGTGCCATCAAGTCGATTCCAACTCATAATGACCCCACACACAGAATAGAACTGCTCCATAGAGTTTACAAGGAGCGCCAGGCAGATTTGAACTGCCGACCTTTTGGTTAACAAATGGAGGACTTAACCACTATGCCAGAGGATTTCCTGTGAGCAGAGAACTAACAGATAACCTCATAACAGGGTCATTCTAGCCAACTAAAGGCCAATGAAGACATAAGCTGGAAGGCCAGTTAGAAGTCCACTACAATAATCCAGATGGAACACAGCTGTGCTTGGACAAGAGTGGTGGTCTGATTCTGGATGTATTTTGAAAGTGGAGCTGGCTGGGTTTCTGCAGATCAGGTATGGGCATGACAAAAAGAAAGGAATCAAAGATGACTACGAAGTTCTCGGTCTTACCAAAATTTGAAAGACTGGAATGACCATTAATCGAGATGAAGAACAAGAAGATACGCAGGGGGAGAGGGGAACAGATATCAGGGACGAGATCAGTCTGGAATTTTTCATTTGAGATGTTTCTGAGATGTTCAAGGGTTGGTAGCAAGAGAACAGTTTGATATATGAGGCTGGAGTTTGAAAGAGAGGCCTAACTGGAAATAAATTTGGGAGGCCACAGAATGTGTTTAAAGCCATGAGGCTGGCTGAGATCACTGAGGAAATAAGCAAAGGCTGGGAGCAATAAAGAAATTCAAGTGCTGAGACTTAAGCTCACAAAATTTAGAGGGAATGAAGAAGAAGAGGAACCAGCAAAGGAGAAAGAACAGCCTGAGATGTAGGAAAGCCACCGGCTGTAAGCCGGAAGGGTAGACCAACAGATGCCAAGGGAGGAAAACACCTCAAAGAGGAGGCAACAGTCACCAATATTACCAGCTCCTACCAAAACCAAGAAAACAAACCCACTGCCTTCAAGTCAATTCCAACTCATAGTGACGCCATCGCATGGAGTAGGACTGACCCACAGGGTTTCCAAGGAGCACCTGGTGGATTTGAACTGCTGACCTTTTGGTTAGCAGACATAGCACTTAACCACTGCACCACCAGGATTAGCTTAGGTAAATGGAGGACAAAGACTTGACCATCAGATTTAGGAATATGAGAAGAGTGGAGAATGGGGAAAATGGAGGGAAAAAATTGCAGACAGCAGTTACAGACAACTCTTTCAAGTAACTCTGCTGCAAAGGGTGTCTTCGTTTCCTAGTGCAGCTTTAACAGAAACGTCACCCATAGGTGGCTTTAAAGATCAGACATTTATTTTCTTCTCCAGTTTAGGAGACTAGAAGTCTGAGTTTAGGACACCAGCTGGAGAGAAAGGCTTCCTCCCTGTCAGCTCTTGGGGAAAATCTTTGTCTCAGCTCCTATAACCACAGTCTTCCTGGGTTCCTTGACAATCCTTCCACGTGCTTTTGCCTTCTCAGGTCTGTGCTCCATTGTCTCTGCATCTATGTTGTTGTTCATTGTTAGGTAACTATTGTTGCAGCCACTGTGTCAATTCATCTTGCTGAGGGTCTTCTTTTTCACTGACCCTCCATTCTACAAACCATGATGTCCTTCTCCAAGGACTGATCCTTCCTGACAACATGTCCAAAGTATGTGAGACGAAGTCTTGCTGTCTTTGCCGCTCCTCCCATCACTCAGAGAGGTTAGGTCTAAGATATGCCTTACACTGATATGGCCTCATTAGCATAACAAAGACTCTGTTCTTAATCAGGGTTACATCCACGGGTACAGGGGCTAGAATCCCAGCATGTATTTGGATGGAGAGTAAGGGGGGTACATAATTCAATCCATAACAAAGAGCAAGAGAAAAATGGGGTGCTAGCTGGTGGAAGTCAAGAGACTGTGTTTGTAAGATGGCGGAGGTAACAACATGGTCAAATGCCGATAGGAATGAGTTTGTAAAGAAGGAAGACTCTTGACTTCTTGACTCTTTGCAGGTGGAATCTTTGAGGGCAGTTGTGGGCAAGATTAGCCAAAGGTCAAGGACATGCCTCTGGCCCTTGCTGACGGCAACTTGCAGGGAAGCAGTCATACATCTTGAAGGGAAACTCTAGTCCTAGTACAGCAGGATTGGCCTTGCCCTTTTGACCAAAACAGCACCATCATACCAGATA
This sequence comes from Heterohyrax brucei, assembly GCA_028571685.1. Lineage (NCBI taxonomy): Eukaryota > Metazoa > Chordata > Mammalia > Hyracoidea > Procaviidae > Heterohyrax > Heterohyrax brucei. Next base: position 66,669,315 of record CM053160.1, on the reverse strand, counting down.
CAAGTCAGTCATGTCGTCCAAGAGATAAACAGAAGCCACAGTTAAGGAAGGATCCTTCAATCCTGTGGTTCTCAATCAGGGTAACGCAATCTTCTTACAGGCATTTGGAAATGCAAGGAATGGGATTTAGGTTTTCATAGTACCTGGGGAAAGGCTCGAGGAGCCCTGGTAGCATAAAGGTTAAGCACTTGGCCGCTAACTGAAAGGTCAGTGGTTCCAAACCACCAGCTGCTCTGAAAGAGAAAGATATCTTAGTCCATTTCTGTAAAGATTGCAACCTCGGAAACCCTATGGGGAAGTTCTATCATGTCCTTTAGTGTCGCTGAGTTAGAACTGATTTAATGACAGTGGGTTTGGGTTTGGGTTGTGAGATGCTATTGATATTTAGGAGACAAGAACCTTCGATGCTAAGCCTCCAGCAATGCAAGAGACAACCTTGCCGTAGAGCTGTCCTGCCCCAAATGGCAATGAAGTCTTTGTTGAGAAAACACTATATCTGTCATTCTTTGGCCTTGATTTTCAGCTCAATTTTGTTTTGTCTCCCTTGAATAAATTTCACCATATCAAGTGGTGGGATGCTTTACATGTTGGGGAACTCACTGGCATATATAGGAAGATTGTTGCTTTGGGTATTCTGCTAGTTAGCATAAGAGGCTGAATGGTATAGCAGTTAAAAGCATGGACTCTGGCTAGCCTTGCAAGTTTAAAATTCTACCTCCACTAATATCTACTTAGGTGACACTGGTTGACCCCTTACCCCCAGGTCCCTGTGCTTGTAGATAATAATAACTCCTCCCTCATACAGTCATTATGGGGGTTAATGAGATAATGTATTTATAGGGCTAAGGACTCAGTAAGTATAGTGATTTTTACTATTTGAGAAATTTATCCCGGATTTAAATTAAATCTGGATTTAAATGTTTCAGTAGAAGAGACAGTATGATAAAAGTACAAAGATTGATTGAGATTTAGAAAACCAAGCTTCAAAACTCAGATTTTCTCCAGAACAGGAAAATATAGAGACCAAAGTTTATTAGGGATGTGAGGGAAGAGGGGAGAAAAGGGTTAACGGTGACGGGAAACTTGCATTGATTAGGGGTAAAGTTGCACAGTCGATTAGAGTAACTGCTGTCAAAAAAAAAAAGAGTACCTGCTGAGGCTGCTTATGTGCAAACCCTTCATGGAATCTGGTTCCTTGGTTTGGAGGTTTAGGTCATGGTTTTTCAGGGGACAATCCAGTTAATTGGTCTAATAACATGTTTACTGTTTGTATTCTGTATCCTGGTTCCTTGTGTGATGCCTCAGGTCTTAAAATCTTGCAGGTGGCCATTGAAGCCATCTGTAACAACAGAGGAAGAAGAGTCTGCAATAAGAGAAAGAAATATAATGAGCAACTGATTGGCTCCATGAAGAACCGTCTCCTCTGCCATGAGATCAGAAGAACTGGATGGTGCCCAGCTACCATTCTGAAACATTTTGATCTAAGATTCCATAGAAGAATCCTGATCAAAAGGAGACAAATGTAGAACAGAATTTCACATTCCCATGGTCTCCAGATATTCTGCTGCCATGGAGGCTGGATGAATCCCAAAACTACTGCCCTGAGATAATCTTTGAAACTTAAATCAAAAATACCTCCTGGAGTCTTCTTAAAACCAAACAATGGTTTAGCTAAACTACTCAAGAACATCTACTTTGAGCTTCATGTTCTTTTTTAAGAACCACCTAGGTAGGCTCGAACTGACAGCAGCAACTTGAAACTTACGGGTTTCAAGCAACTAGAAACCTTACGAGACAATGGGTTCATGTTAATGAGAAACAAACAACTCAGAAAAGGAGAGTGGTGTGGTTACACAACACGAAGAATGCAATCAGTGTCCCTAATTCGTACATGCAGAAATTGTTGAATTTGTGTATGTTTTTCTGTGTCTATTCTCAACAACAAACTTAACAAAATTTAAGGGGGACAAAAAAACTCTAAAGACAAAAAAAAAAAAACAGATTACTCTTTTACACACGAGATCATAAGCCAATCAGCTAACCTCTCCAAGATCTTTTGTTTCACACTTGAAAATATTAATAATTACAATACACACTTCACAAGGTGAGTGTAAGAATTAAATGGAAGTAAGCACTAAAGTGATTGGAACACCATAAAGTATAAAAGTATTCATCACATGACCTGTCTAGGTAGAACCACCTAAAACAAGTGTTATTACAGTTGCATGTTTGAATTTTTTTCTTCACTTAGGATGAGACAATTTCCTCTGTGATTAAAAGTAATCAGTGCAATAACATATAGAAGGAAGTCTTACTAATATAAAAGATGCATATTAAAATAATAAGAGACCATTTTTCACATAAGATGTTGGCAAATATTCAGAAGGCAGATGATGCTTATGTTGGTGAAGGAAGCAGGCTTCTTATAATACACCGTGGGTGGAAAAATTAATTGATACAATATTTCTAGCAGACAATAGAACAAGAGATATCAAAAATTATATATGCATACGTATGTATTTATCAAGGAAACAATTGCAGGTACAAAAAACTGTACAAAAATGTTCATTGAAGTATTCTTTATGAGGGATAAAAATTGCAGATAGCCTAAAGGTTAGGGATTGGTTTAATAAAAACTGCCACACCCATACATTGGAGTATATGTAGTCATTACAAAATACTCCATGTGGAGTCTCACAGAAAGACGACTGCATTAAATTATTGAGTGAAAAATAGCAATTTTGCAAACAGCTCCATAGTAAAATCTCATTGCTGTGAGAAAAATATGCAAATATTGTATAGATACATTTCAAATATCTGAAAGAATATATACTAAACTCTTAACTATCGATAGTTATCATCAGAGAAGAAACTAGGTGTGAAGGAAAGAAAATATTTTCAACTTCTATTTAGAGGTGGCCCATTTTGGCTGAATGTCAGATGGCCAGGTGTGAAAATTCAGCAAAAGAGGGGACAAGATCCTATGTACAGTTTCATGTAAAAACTAGTTATTATAATTTTATATTAAAACTACAGTGAAATTTTATGGAGCCCTAGTAGCACGGTGGTTAAAAGCTTGGCTGTTAACCAAAAGGTCAACAGTTAAATCCACCAGCCATTCCTTGGAAACTCTATGGGGCAGTTCTACTTCATTCTACAAGGCTGCTATGAGTTGGAATTGACTCAACAGCAATGAGTTTTTTATGGTTTATCAGGAAGTTTTAAGCACTAGCATAGAGTGCAGAAATGGTTTTTCAGGACCATCAGGTTAAAAGGATGCCCTGTGGTCCTTGTACTTTCATGTGGGTCAATGATGAGTTTTTGACTTTTGACCAGGGTAGGTGAGGAGAAAGATGATTGGAGAAAGAGTTTCATTTATTCTAACAGTGTCCTTTTTCTTTACTCTTTTTATATACTCAGTTAAGTCTGTATCAAGAATCATTTATCATAAGTGTTACATGTAATTTTCCTCCTTCTGAAATTTCAAGGTGGCAAAGTTGACATTCTATCTTTTATTCACCAAAGATGTGGAAAACTTTATTCCACAAAGTGTGGAAAATTCCTAACTGAAATAGTTTCCTTAAAAATTCATGACTTAAATAGAAATGAACATTTAAACCTGAAAACAATTCTCAATGGTTGTTTTATTTAATTCCATGAATGTTATTACAACAAAAAATTTTATAAATCTGTACTTAATTACATATCTAACCTATGTGTTTTTGTCTTAGCTAGTTTTAAGTTGGTACAGCATAGTTTGTGCCCCAAAATGATATAGTTTCAGACTATATAATTGTCTATATAGAAAATTCCAAAGAATCAACAAAACAACTCTTGGAGCTAACAAGCATTTATGGTAATGCTGCAAGATGATTCAAGTTTAATATAAAAAGTCAACTGCTTTCCTATATACCAGAAATGAGCAATTAGAATTTGAAATTAAAAACACAATACTATTTACACTACTGCTGAAAAAAAAACTTGATATAAATCTAACAAAATACATTCAAGATCTTTATGTGGAAAACTGTAAAATGTGATAAAAGAAATCAAAGATCTAAATAAAGGAAGAGATAGTCTATGTTCATGGATATGAAGACTCAACACTGATGACATGTCATTTCTTTCCAATTTGATCTGTAGAGTCAACAGAATCTCAATCAAAATCTCAGTAAGTTAGTGGTAAGATAATTCTAATCTTTATATGGAAAGGCAAAAGATCCAGAATAGCCAACATAATGTTGAAGGTCAGTTAGGAGACTGACCCCACTGAACTTCATTTCTTACCAAAAGTTACAGTAACCAAGACGGTGTGGTATTAGTGAAAGAATAGACAAATAAATCAACAGAACAGAACAGAGACCCCAGAAATAGACCCACACAAATATAGTCAATAGAACTTTGACAAAGAAGTAACGTCAGTTCAGTGAGGAAAGGATAATCATTTCAACAAATGATGCCAGAACAGCAAAATATCCATGTCCAAAAAGAATCTAGACACTGAACTGGCACCTTCCACAAAAATTACCTCGAAATAGATCAAAGGCTTAACCACAAAACAGTAAAACTTCTAGAAATAACACAGGAGCAAATTTAGGAGACCTGTGTTGGGTCACCAGTTTTTAAACGCAACACCAAAAGCATGATCCGTGAAAGAGAAAAATGATGATGTTGTTGGTCGTTGTTGTTGTAGGTGCCACGAAGTCAATTCTGACTAATAGTGACCCTTTGCACAACAGAATGAAACACTGACAGGTCTTGCACCGTGTCCACAATTGTTTTTATGCTTAATCCCATTGTTGCAGCCACTGTGTCAATCCATCTCTTTGAAGGTCTTCCTCTTCTTGGTGGAAACTTTACTTTTTGAGGCATGATGTCCTTCTCCAAGAATTCTCTCCTCACAATATTTCCAAAGTAAATAAGCTACAGTCTTGACATCTTTGCTTCCAAGGAGCCCTCTAGTTGTACTTCTTCCAAAACAGATTCATTTCTTCTTTTGGCAGCCCATGGTACATTCAGTATTCTTCTTCAACACCATAATTCAAAGGCATTTATTCCTCTTCTGTCTTTCTGTTCATTGCTCAGCTTTAGCATGCATATGATGTGATTGAAAATACCATGACTTGGGTCAGACACATCTTAGTCTTCAAGATGACATCTTTACTTTTCGACACTTTAAAGAGGTCCTTTGCAGCAGATTTTCCCAATGCAATGCATCTTTTGATTCTTGATGGCTGCTTCCATGGGCATAGACTGTGGAATCAAGCAAAATGAAATCCTTGATAACCTCAATCCTTTCTCCATTTAGGTTTCATTTGAATTAAAAAATTCTGAAAGTCAGCAATAGGAAATAGATATGGAGTGTATAACTGTTTCCTTTGCCATGAGATTGGAAGAACTTGATGGCACCCAGCTACATCACTGAATATTTTGACCAAAGATTTCATAAAAGAATCTTGATCAAAAGGGAGAAAATGTAGAGCAGAATGTCAAATTCTCATCGTCTTCAGATTTGGATTTGCTGGAGCCATGGGGACTGAATGAACCCTCCAAACTATTGCCCTGAGATAATGTTTAAACCTTACATCAAAAATATCCTGTGAAGTTTCCTTAAAACAAAGCAATAGTTTAGCTTAACGAGTAAAGAATGCCTGCTTTGGACATTGTGCTCTTTTAAGAACTGTCTATATGGGATTAACCTGACAACTTGAAACATTAATAGGAACCTCAGGGGGTAGGGAGTTCATGTTAACAGAGAAGGAACAACTCAGAAAAGGACGATGAGACTGAGGGCACAACTCGAAGAATGTCATCAATGTCACTGAATTGTACATGTAAAAACCGTTGTAATAACATGTTTGGATGTGTATATTCTCCACAACAGCCACAAAAATTACATTTTTTTTAAATACGCAAACCATCTCTGCAAAAGATACTGTTATGTGAACGAAAAAAGAAGCCACAGACTGGGAGGAAACCTTTGCAAAGCGTATCTGATAAAGCATTTGTAAATGCTCAGCAAAAACTCATCAAGAGAACAAAGAACCCAACTAAAGAGGAGGCAAAAGGTCTAAAAAACCATCTCACCAAAAATATACATATGACGGATAAATACATGAAGAGATGCTCAACATCACATGGCAGTAGAGAATTGTAACTTAAACAATAGTGAGATATCACCACACACTTATTATTTTTAAAAAACACTCATTGCCATTGAATCAATTCTGACTCCTAGCGACCCTGTAGGACAGAGTAGAATTGCCCAATAGTTTCCAAGGAGTGTGTGGTGGATTTGAACTGTGGACTTTTGGGTTAGCAGCCTTAGCTCTTAACCACTACACCACCATGGATTCCACGTGCGTATCAGAACGGCTGAAGTCCGAAATACCAACAATACCAAATTCTAGCAAGGATGTGGAGTAAGAAAAAACCCTTATTCATTACTGATGGAAATGCAAAATGATACAGTCACTGTGGAAGACAGTTTGGCAATTTCTTATAAAGCTAACCAGCCTTAACATAGGATCCAGCAATTCCACTCCTCATTACTTACCCAAAAGAATTAAAAATGTATGTCCCCTCAGAAACTTGCATACAAAATTTTTTCCCAACTTTATGCCATCACTGCCAGAAATTGGGAGCAGCCAAGATTCCTTCAGTAGGGAAATGAATAAACAGACAATGGAATGCTATTCAGCACTAAGAAGAAAAGAGCTAGCAAGCGGCAAAAAGACATGGAGGAATCTTAAATGCATATTGTGAAGTGAAAGAAGTCAGTCTGCAAAAGCTACATGCTATATAAGTTACAGGAAACCCCGGTGGTGTAGTGGTTAAGTGCTAGGTCTGCTAACCAAACAGTCAGCAGTTCAAATCCACCAGGTGCTCCTTGGAAACTCTATGGGGTAGTTCTACTCTGTCCTATAGGATCACTATGAGTCAGAATCGACTCGACAGCACTAGGTTTATAGGACATCCTGGAAAAGGGAAAACTATGGAGACAATCAGCAGCTTTGTTAGGGGTTTAGGCAGAGCATACCTACCTCCTCACTACCGTCGAGTCGACTCCAACTCAGAGCGACCCTATAGGACAGAGTAGGACTAACTCCTCCATAGACTTTCCAAGGACCACCTGGCAGATTCAAACTGCTGACCTTTTTTGACTAGCAGACACAGCACTTACCCACTACGCCACCAGGCAGATGAGAGAAGAGAGGAAAAAGAAAGGAAATACATCAAACGGGAGATTTTTTTTTGGGGGGCAGTAAGAGTATTCTGTGTAATACTGTTATAGTGGATACATGCATTAGACATTTGTCAAAACCCAAGGGATTGTACAACACACAGAATGAACCCTAATGAAACTATGACTTTTAGCTAATAATAACATATCAATATGGGTTCATAAATTACAGCTTATGTGCCACGGAAGAAGTAGACATTAGTAACAGGGGAAACTGAGTAAGAACAATATTTGGGAACTCTCTGTACTTTATGCTCAATATTTTTTTTTTTTTAGTATTACCCCCAAAATAAAGTCTAGTTATTTTTTAAAAATAATGAATACGGTTTTTTCCCCCAAAGTTACCTCTCTCCTGCTGCTCATATTAAGTTTATTTAATTATTTGACAGTTCATCCTTTTGTGCACAAAATTAATCACTTTCCGACTTTGTTGCAGCAGGTCACTCTTAGAATCCTTTACTTCAATTTATTTATAGAATTTAAACATATAAAGTCCAAAAATTCTCAGTCCAAGTCACGTCTACACAGAGAGTGTGCCTGTATCTTATTACAGATGTTTAGCTATTGTCATGGGTTGAACTGTGTCCCCCCCAAAATGTGTATCAACTTGACTAGGCTACAGTTCCCAGTATTGTGTGATTGTCCACCACCACTGTGTCATCTGTTGTGACTTTGCTCTGTGTTGTAAATCCTACCTCTATGACGTTAATGAGGCTGAATTAGAAGCAGCTTTGTTAATGAGGTAGGACTCAGTCTGCAAGATTAGGCTGTGTTTAAAATCAATCTCTTTTGATATATAAAAGAGACAAGCAGCAGAGAGACAAAAGAACTTCATGCTACCAAGAAAGCAATGCTGGAAGCAGAGCATGTTCTTTGGACCTAAGATTCCAGCACTGAAAAGCTCCTAGACTAGGGGAAGACTGATGACAAGGACCTTCCTCCAGAGCTGACAAAGCTATCCCCTGGAGCTGACACCCTGAAATCAGACTTCTAGCCTATTAGACTACGACAGAATAAATCTGTGTTTGTTAAAGCCATTTGCTTATGATATTTCTATTGTGGCAGCACTAGATAACTAAGACTATTATTAATAAATCTGAATGCCATGCCTTGATTATACTACTGCTGTTGTTCTGATGCTTAGATACAAAGCAGCCACACAATTATTGATCACACATCAGTTCAGGACTGTCAAAAATGACATTGAAATCAGCATCAACTATCTGGCCTTTCAAAGACCCATAGCAAAGCCAAAGCCAAATATCAGACCTGGGTCAAGTAGGACAACCAAGGGCAGTCTTTGGTACACCTCTTGTTAATCTTGGCTATATTATTTGAAAGCTTTGTAAGAAACATGTATTTATTTCATAATTTTAAACAGTTATGTCTGTTTATATACCCCTCAAAAAAAAATCCTAACAGCCCTGCCCCAAGAAAAACAGACATCAGAGTAGGTCCGCTGAATTTGGACTTCTAAACGGTCACCAATCTTTTGAAGAAGGCCAACTGTAACTCGCAATTTGATGATGGGTCATACAATCGTAGAGCCTCAAGTTCTCTCAGGTCATGACACCCATCGTGCCTGCCACTTAGAAGCTCTCTGTGGAATCAGCACCTCCCTTCCATCAGTGTCCTCTCACTCCAACCATGCTCCAACGTGCCACCAGAGATAGTCTCCCACTCATCTGAGTACGTCTGGCCCCTGTGCAAATTTTTCTAAGACTCTTTGCGTTTACAGGATGTGATGGATTGAATCATGTTCCCAAGAAACATGTCTCAACTTGGCTAGGCCAGGATTCCCAGTACTATGGGATTGTCCACCGTTTTGTCATCTAACATGACTTTCCTCTGTGTTATGAATTCTGTCTCTGTGATGTTAATAAGGCAGGACTCAATCTACAAAATAAAGTTGTGTCTTAAACCAGACTCTTTTGAGATTTAAAAGAGACAATTGAGCAGAGAGACATGAGGGACCTCATACCACCAAAAAATAAGAGAATGGCATGTCTTTTGGCTCTTTGGACCCTGTGCTGAGAAGCCTCTCCAATAGGGAAAACCAATGACAAGGACCTTCCCCCAGAGCAGACAGAGAGATAAAGCCTTCCCCTGGAGCTGACACTCTGAATTTGGACTTCTAGCCTCCCAGACTGTGAGAGAATGAATTTCTCTTCATTAAAGCCATCCACTTGTGGTACTTTTGTTATAGCAGTGCTAGGTGACTAAGACACAGCACAAAGCCTAACTCCTTAGCATGACATTTAGTGTTTCTCAGAGTGTGGCTCTGTCCTACCTTTTCAGTCCCCTCTCAGGCACTGTCCCCTTGCAAGCCATACTTCTAGCACCTGGTATTAGGAAGTACACAGACTTCTGTTCACTCTGCTCCCCTCACCTACAGTTCTCTTTCTGGTCGAGTTGACATATATTTTGGGGACACACAGTTCAATTCATCACAGACCTAATCTGCCAGTTTCTGTAAATTGAACCCTCTAGTACAAACTCTCTGGCTTCTGTCTTTCAACATACTATCTGGAGATTCATTGATGTGGTTGTGTGTTGCACTTAATTGTTGTATAAACCAAATAAGATACCAGAGAAGAAATGAATTTAGAAAGCACAGAATACATAATTAGGCAAGGTATCACTTCTTCTGGGTCTCCAGCTGTCTGTGGATTGTAAGCTCCTTGAAAGTAAAAACTGCATCTTCTGGGTTTTTGTATTTCCACCTCAAAATTACGCCTCGCTCAGGAAATTTTGGTTGAATGGAAAATTATTACTATTGCATAAACCATCTGGTCTTTTTGGCCATCTCCTACTCCCAACAGGACTCTGCCCTGCTGAACTCTGTCCTTTGTCTTCCTCTCTGGGCTTTGCCCACAGGGTCTGTCCCTGTTTTTCGCCAAATCCAGACACTAGAGTGACTCACCGGGGTGGAGAGAAAGAAGGCAGCTGGGAGTGAGTGGGCCTGGTTGGCTGGAAGACCTGGACAGAAAACCATCAGGAGGGGGAAAAGTTAGAAAGCAACAAGACGAGGCGCTGGGGTCGGACAGGAGACAGCAGCGTGTCTAGTATGGCCCCATGCTGGGGCTCGGGACCCAGGTGTCATAAGCCCACTGGGCTGGACTGGCACTCCCAACCTCACCAGCTCAGATGTGCACCCCAGCCGACTCTACAGCTCACTTCGGCTGTCGGGGCACATTGTCAATCCAGCTGTTACTGAGCAGTGGATTCCTGTTGCCAAGATATGGATTTGGTTTTAATAACAGTTAGTGCAAACACTGTAAATTTACTGCTGCGAGAGAGAGTTTTTGAAAACGTCCACTCTGGCTATAATTTTTCAGCTGCGCCAGCTGTTGGTGCTCTGCTCATACCTGACATGGTGCTTTGAAATAGCAATCACTGTATTTATAAGAAGGCAAGGACTCATAAATATGTCACAAGTGGAATATACAACGCCATATTTCACCATTTTCTATTTTAAAATTGTGAGTTATGGCTGCAGAAACGCACACCCATTAAAGGTGATATGATGTATTTTCTGCCCTGTTCAGGAGTCCATCCATCATCGAGACAATAAAGAAAACCGCACTTACTTTTTTCCTGTCGTCTGTAATTTATGATCCCCAAAAAGCTGTAACCTTTTGGCAGGCTTTGCAGAAACCACTGCACTGTTAGCAACTAAATAACCTTTTATAAGGTTTTAAATGTGTTGCTACAGTCTCAATGCACTTGCTGTATTGATCCAGAAGATCTTGGGGATAAAAAAAAAAGAGGCAGGAGCAGGAATGGAAGAATATGATCTATAACAAGATCGATAACGGCATATAGATTGTTGAAAGATGCTTCTAATGATTTTTGCCAGCCATCATCCTTCAGCACGCCACGCCCTGTCTCTTACGCTTCAGTCTCAGAATTGATTGACCTTGCATTCTGGCTGCCTCCCCCACCGCCACCCTTACCTCCACCCCCCTTGAGCAGACAGCAGGGGAGAAGCAGAATGCACTGGGCCACCACCAGCCCTTCACAGAAAAGCCCTCAGAACACATAGCTGGAAGGCAACTTCAGCATTATCTCAGTGTACAGACAAGGAAACTGGGGTCCAACAAGCTAATGTGACTTGTCCAAGGTCAAGACAGCAATATAGGAGCCGAGCTCAGAAGAAGATCCTCCCACCCCGTTTCTGGAGTTTGCCTCAAAGGATGAGAGTGTGGGTGAGGCAGATGAACAGCTTTCTGCTGATCCAGTGAGCAAGCCTGGCACTTAGGTGTAGTAGAAAGATAATGACCTTGGGAATCAGACAAGCCCAGGCTTGAATCCTGATCTCATCTTTCAGTCTCTTGGACAGATAACTATCCTCTCTGGGTCTCTGCTACTCCATCTGCAAAATGGCGATGGTAATCACTTCTTTAGGGTAGTGGAGAAGATGAGCCGTACCATGTCCGTGAACACTTCCTCTGAGGGAAGATGTCAAGACTTTGGCTGGCTGAGTTCGGATGCATCACCAGCAAAGACCAATTGGTAGAAAAGGGCACCACGGCTGGAAAAATAGGTCAGCAAAAACAAGGGCAATCATCCAGGAAGTGGACTGACACCATAGCCGCAACAATGGACTCAAACGGACCAATAATCACAAGATGACACGGAACCAGGCAACCTTTCACGCCGCTACACCTCAGGTCACCATGAGCTGGCACTAACTGGACAGCGACTAACAGCAAGGGAAGGACCTAACTCCAAACCCAACAGGTAGGTAAGTGCGCAGTAAGAACACCCAGCTGCTGTTATACCCTGTTCAGCCTCCTCCCAGCACCAGCATTTTCTGGGTTCTCTTTCCTCTCCCTTCACCCCAGCTTGCCCTCCAAGATCATGGCCATGGAAACTTCCAGGCAGGGATCAGCCTCAGAATATTCCTCACCAAGTCTTTGTTGCAGAGCCCTCTCCTTGATACTCACAGATGGAAGAAGCTGAAAGGAATTTTCTTTTTCCTGTCTCTAAGGATAAACTGGAAACCCTGGCGGTCTGGTGGTCAAAAGTGCTAACACTGCTAACCAATAGGTGGGCAGTTTGAATCCCCCAGGTGCTGCTTGGAAACTCAGTGGGGCAGTTGTACTCTATCTATAGGGTCACTGTGAGTTGGAATTGACTCGACAGCAACGGGTTTGGTTGGAGTTGCTAAGTGGTACAGTTAACACACCTGACAGTTAGTTTTGAGGTTTGACTTCACTCAGAAGTGCCTCAGAGAAAATCTTGATAACCTTTGATAATCCAAAAAATCAGCTATCAAAAACCTGTCTGTAGTTATCTAGTGCTACTATAACAGAAATATACCAAGTGGATGGCTTTCACAAACACAAATTTATTCTCTCATCGTCTAGTGAGCTAGAAGTCCAATTCAGGGCACCAGCTCCAGGGGAAGGCTTTCTTTCTCTGTTGGCCATGAAGGAAGGTCCTTGTCATCAATCTTCCCCTGGTCTAGGAGCTTCTCCTCACAGGAACCTCTGATCTAAACACCTCGCTCTGCTCCTGGCTACTTTGAAGATAGGAAGTCCTCCTGTCTCTGTGTTCCTTTCTCTTTTTTTATTATCTCAAAAGAGATTGACTCAAGATGCAACCAAATCTTGTAGACTGAATCCTTCCTTATTAACATAACCACCTCTAATCTTACCTCATTAAATCATAGAGGTAGGATTTATAACACACATAAAAATCACATCGGATAACAGAATGGAGAACAATCACACAATACTGGGAATCCTGGCCTAGCCAAGTTGACAGACGCTTTGGGGGGACACAACTCAATCCGTGACAAACCCTATCAAGCCCACTTCTACTCTGATGCTTGCAGGGTCCCCGGGAGTCAGAGTGGACCCCATGGCAACTGGCTGGTAAAGCATAAACTGAGCCAACCTTCCCAAGCAGAGAGACCAGGCCTGTGCAGTTCCCTTCAGAAGCTCCCACCAGAGGCTGTGTTTACTTGAACTTCTAATGCTTCGTGATGATAACCTGCAGGTGAAAATTTTTTTCTTCTAAAACAACCGTTTGTGATGTGTCTCTGCGTATTTGTGAACAGGGAACTCATCTACCAGCCAGCCTGGGTTCTCAAAACCAATGTCTTTAACCGCCTGGAGCAGGGCGGACAGACTAAGACCTGCAGGACTAACCCTAACCCCCGCCCCCCACCTGTTTCGGTAAATCGTGTTTCATTGAAACATAGCCACGCCCAGTGGATGATGTGTGGTCTGTGGCTGTTTTTGCACTACACACCTACACGGAGTTGAGGAGTTGTGTCGTTTTGACAGAGGCCATATGATGCTTTACACAAAGTGTTTGCAAACCCTGCTTTTGACTCCACCCAATAATACCAGATGCCAGAAAAGCTTTCTCACTAGAAAGCTATAAACTGCAATAATGACTATGTGGCCGGTGGTTTATTCTTCACAACCTGCTTTGGCCAACGTGATCTTGAGTAACCGCCACGGCAGTCCTGGGAGATGGAGATTCTGATTGTTCCTATTTTACAGAGGAGCATAGACAGGCCCAGAGGAGCAAAATCATTTGCCCGACATCACACAGTCAGAGGCAGAGACGGAAACTGAACGCGGGATTGGAAAAAAAAAAAACACTGTGGTCGAGTCAGTTCTGACTCATAGTGACCCTACAAATAAAATCTACGGTTGTTATTTTGCAAACCCTGGTGGGGCAGTGGAAACCTTGGTGGCATACTGGGTGAGTGCTAGGGCTGCTAACCATAAAGGTCAGCAGTTCAAACCTGCCAGGAGCTCCCTGGAAACTCTATGGGACAGTGTTACTCTGCCTAAAAGATCTCTGTCAGTACAAAGGGTAGGCTTTGTAAACGAGCTCCTGGTGACATATGTTAGTAGCGCTTGGTTACTAAGCAAAAGGTAGGTGACTCTAACCCACCCAGAGGCGCAGCAGAAGAGAGACCTGGTAACCTCCTTCCAAAAAGTCAGCCATTGAAAACCCTATGGAGTAGTTACCTCTGACACCTAATGGCTAATCTAACTGGTTTTGTTGGTTTGTTTAGGTTTTCTAAGAGCCAAAATTTCATCACTAGCCTTCACTGAAGGGGACAACAACCCCTATGCTCACTCCTGTGCTACCACATACAAGCTGGTGGCGTTGGGATGGTCACTTAGCCTCTCTCTGCCTCAGTTTCTTCATAGTCAAAATGAGGAAGCAGGGAATTGCTGAAAAGCACTCAGGTTTTCAGACTCTAAGGGATTCTCCAAAGTCACGTGCTAAGGAATTCTCCAAGCAAATCTCATAACACTGGCTCCCTGTGAACTGTCCCCTGGGTGGAAACTAGGGGTTCCTCTTGCCAGATCTAGCATCTGTCCTGCCCACGGACAGGGCATAGGAGACGTTAGTGAGGCACGCCTTTGGATGAGAAAGAAGGGGAGAAGGAGCCCCGCTCTGCAGACTGGCTGTTGTTGGCCCGTGGGGTGCCCCTGGACACCAGCAAGCAATGTCAGAACACTGTTGCATTAGCAGCAGGCACACAGCAGACACTGTCTGTGTCCCTTGTTCTTCAGGCTCTACAGAGGTGAATGCCTGCAAGGCCAGAAAGGACTGCAAAGCCATGTTAGCAGTGGCCTGACCTTCAGGCCTGCTAAAGAAGGTGGGCTGGGGACAGGTAACCACAGAGGCAAGAGCAGTCCCCCTTCCCCATCCGTCCTGCCGTCTCTCTGCATTGAAGTCACTCTTTCTCTCTCTCCTCCTTTGCTCTCCCACAGCATCCCCCAAATCATTATTAACATTATAAATAAAAACGAGAGGCGAGTTATTAAATATAAAATATGCAAAGTTCCTCCCAGAACTCGCCAGGCAGTTCATAAACGTGACGGCTTAATTTTGCTGCTGAGCCAGGCAGCTGAAGAAGCATCTCCAGCTCATGGGCTAATTGAAGCTGTTAACGAAGAGGGGACAAGAGATGATCACAGACCGGCTTCTCCCCTGCCTGCCGGGGCATCAGAAGAGGGGCTGTGGACCAAGAAGGGGCCCGCAGTCTCCATCGTGTCACTGCAGCCACCCCTCCCAGGGACCTCGACATCCAGAGAGGGAACATCTTTGCTGCGCTCACCCCCTCTTCTAACTCTCAGCGCCTCCATCGGGGCCCATTTTATGAGCTGGGAGGGGTCCCTACCCCTCACCTAGAGAAAAGCATTTTCTAACTGAGGTTGAGGTGGGTCTAGACAGTATCAGTGTTAGGTCAACTAGAGAGAATCTGGCTTTGCAAAACCTTGATCCTCAAGACCCAGGCTGAGGTTAATCTGACATCTGCAGCCATCTGTGAAGCCGGACTCATCTCCACACTCATCTAATTTTTCAGCTGGGAAACCTGATCAGAACTGAAGCATGTGATCTTCATTCCCTGTAGGGAATAGGGGTGACCCAAGGACTCCAACTTGTACTCTTCAACGCAGCCACACATCCGAAACAGCTTCCTGTCATTTACCCCAACTTGGGGAGCAAGAACAAGGAGAAAGAAAGATTTGGGGAGCAGGAAGAACAGTTTGGAAGTAAAAGAATGTGTTGCCTTCCCGGTTCTGCCACAGTTTAGCTGTGTGACCTTTTTTCACTGATTCTCAGTGTTCTCCTCTTTTGAATAAACCAGAAACCAAACCCACTGCCAGCAAGTGGATTTTGACTCATAGCAACCCTGTAGGGCAGAGTAGAACTGCCCCATAGGGTTCCAAGGCTGTAATCTCGACAGCAGTAGACACCACGTCTTTCTCCCATAGAGCTGCTGATGGGGTCGAACCAACAACCTTTCAGTAAGTGGCCAAATACTCTAACCACTGCACCACCAGGGCTCCTTCCTCTGTAGAACAGGGATGGTAATATCGGCCTTGCCTTTTCATGGATTTAAGAAATGGATGAGATACTTAGCATTAGCGTTATAAGTAACTCTTTAAAAACCAGCATCTTAGCCAACAACTATTTACTAAAAACCTAATGCCTTCCTAGTCCATGTGCACCTCATGTGAAACCTCCACCACCCATCTGGCTAGCATGTTGCTCTGGTTGGTGCTCAGTGGGCTCCAGCAGAGCTCCCAGACTAGGACAGACCAGGAAGAAAGGACTGGCGATCTACTTCGAAACATTAGCTGGTGGAAACACAACGGATCTCAGCTGTCTGATCTGCAAGCAACGGTGGGAACAGCCCAGGACCAGTCAGCATTTTGTTCTATCATGCACGGGTGGCCGTTTGTCAGGGGACAACTTGACTACAGCTTATTATGCGACTACGTTGCCAGCACTGTGTGAGATACTGGGAAGGATGTGCGTGCAGGACAAGGTGGTTACCATAATAAGTGTAAGACCCAAGCCTTGCCCTTTGTTTCGGAAGACAAAACTAACATAAATGAAATGCAGTCATTAGAAAATCATACACGGTGATAGGCAATCAGTACTGGTACATCACTCGTTAGAACATGGAAAGTTCTGGAAAGGGAAGGCAGACAATGTCCACAGCACCAGTGTGAAAGCCCTAGGACCTGAGTTTTAGGTAGTTACACACTATGCTGCCAATTTCAGGAGCAATTTAGGAGTCACTTAAATACTTTGGCTTTTGTTTCCTGTTTTTTAAGACGAAAGACTTAGGTTAAAAGTTACCACAGAATTTCATCATGCTGGCAGATTTATGATTGTTTTTATACCTACTAGCTGATAAAATCCTATCTAACAAAGATTTGTTTGTGTGACGTGAAAAAAACAAGTCCCCAAAGATCCTTTCTAGCTTTAAAAGACTAATACTAAGCAAAGTAAACCCTGGTTGCTTAGTGATTAGATGCTATGTCCACTAGTTCTGCTAGCTGGCAGTTCAAATCCACCAGGTGCTCCTTGGAAACACTATGGTGCAGTTCTACTCTGACCTATAGGGTCACTATTAGTCAGAACTGACTCAAAGGCAATGGGTTTGGTCTAGTTTGGGGGTTTACTAAGCAAAATTAAAAGGCAAATGACAAACTAGAAAATGTATTTCAATACATAGAACCAAAAAAACCAAACCCACTGCTGTCGAGTTGGTTTGAAACATAGTAGCCCCATAGGACAGAGTAGAACTGCTCCGTATCCAAGGAGCGCCTGGAGGAATAGAACTGCCAGAGACCTTTTGGTTAGCACACACTGCACTTAACCACTACAACAGTAGGGTTTCCATTTCAATACACAGGTCAAAAGATTGATGCCCTTAACACGCAAAGGAGCTTTAAAAAAAATTCATAGGAGAAAGATGACTGCACTAAAAGGAAAAAAATAAAAGATTTGGTACAAACTTTTTCCCTCTAACTGTAATTAAGAAATTGACAACCATCTAAATCCAAAGTAATAGGAGAATCATTATCATTTTAATTATGATATTGTCATATTTACATAGCCATAATAATCATATTTTCATACTATTTAATAGTCAGAGGAAGTGTTCATAATGAAATCAGAAAAATGAAGAATGAAAACCTAAATGACTCAAGTTCTGGTTTTTTAGAAAGACAGATATATAGAGATGATGGATAGGTAGAAATTTAACTTAAAAAAAACTAAAAGGATATACACTAAAAAGAACAGTAGCTATCTCTGAGTATAAATTCATAATTTTATTTCTCCTTCATGCTTTTCTATTTTTTTTCTGAGTTTTCTAATTTGGGAAAAAACACATTTAATCTATGCTACAACAGAAAAGCAAATTCAGAGTTTTACATTCAGCTCCATTAAAATTTCATTTTAACATCAAAATGATAAAAACCCTCACTAAAATAAATTTTCAAAGGTTATTAAAAACAGCCATTATTATTCTGTGGCTGTTTCTCTGTAACCATATCTATCTCTCTGTATCTTAATTGTTCATTAACCTCCCCAGAATCTCACCTCTACAGAAGGTTCTTTGAGGACTGGGATCTTGTTGAATTCACTCACAGCATCAAGTACCTTAATAGGCACTCAATAAAACTTCACCGAATAAATGATAAGTGAGAATTACAGACCACTGGTCTGGAAGAGGAAAACCTGGTGGCGTATTGGTTAAGTGCCAGGTCTGCCCATTGAAAGCAGACAGTTGGAATCTGCCAGACACTCCTTGTAAACTGTAGAGCAGTTCTTGTCTCTCCTATAGGGTCACTGTGAGTGGTAACGACTCAACTGCAATGGATTTGGTCTAGACAAAACTGGGCACCAGATGGTAGAAAGTGAGGTGGGCTTGGAGAAATGGGTTGTTGTTATTGTGGTTTTTTTGTTTGCTTTTGTTGTTTTTTTTACTTTCCCTTTTTTTTTATTATGACTGAGTGAAAATGTGCATTCCCATATAACTTTACAGGGCCACCTATATGCAGCTTCCACTGCTCTCCCTGCCCGGTGACAGCACACTATTCCTCTCTGCTCCATACATGTCTCATCTTCCCAACAGCCTTCTTTCCCCTCCTCTCCACCCACTCTCCTTCCCCCAGCCAGACGTCAGTAGGATGATATCCTATAGATGTATAGAACCATAAAGGGCATCCAGTATACGGTCACTCTGCATCGCCAAGTCCAATCCACTCGTGTCCGAAGAATGGACCTTTGTTATGATTTATGGGCAAGGGCAGCATCAGGGCCAGGGGCCATGCTCCCAGGGGAACCCTGAAGCCGCTGGACCATCAATTGTGGTCTTTTAGTGGAGATCTCAGGGTGCACCCCCATTTTACTCTTGTGTGGCCAGTGAGACTCAACTTAGTGAGCTCCATCACAGCTATCGCTTGTGGTGGCCAGGCACCATCTGGTTCTTCTGGTCCCAAGTCGATGTAGGCACCCACTTACGTGGGTCTCTCTAACTTCTGGGTTGTCTTTACCCCATGTCATTTTGGTCCTCAGTGAGCATCCATTCCTGCTGAGTTGGGACCATTTGCTGTGCCCTTGGATGGTAGCTTGGCAGATTTTAAGACCCCAGACACCACTCACCAATGTAGGGTACAGAGAGCTCTCTTAGCAAAATGCTGGTTGTGCCAATTGTGCCCCAGCTACTCTGTCCTTGCAATGTTGGGTTAAAATGGAAGGAGTATTCAAGTTGTGTTGAAGTCCACTTAATATTGTTCTTATCTCTAATGTGTGCTATCACTGATTTCACCCAACCAAATTTCTACCAAAGGTTGTTATGATTGTTAAGTGCGGTTCTGACTCATAGCGACCCTATGCACAACAGAACAAAACACTGCCCAGTGCTGCACCACACCCACAATCATTTTTATGCTCAAACTCATCGTTGCAGCCACTGTGCCACCCATCTTGTTGAAGGTCTTCTTCTTTTTCACTGATCCTCTACTCTACCAAGCATGATTTCCTTCTTCAGGGACTGATCCCTTCTGAAAACATGGCCAGAGTATTTGATACACAGTCTTGCCATCTTTGCTTCCAAGGAGCACTCTGGCTGTACTTCCAGAACGGATCTGTTTGTTTTTTTTGACAATCCATGGTAAATATTCAATATTCTTCTCGAACATCACAATTCAAAGACATCACTTCTTCTGTCTTCCTTATGCATTGTCCAGCTTTCACATGCATGTGATGTGATTGAAAATATGGCTTGGGTCAGACACATCTTAGTCTTCAAGGTGAGGAATGGGTAGCAGGCGATATTTACAAATTCATTTCTTCATTAGGTGAGCAGTTATCTAACGTCTGCAGAGCACTGTGTTGTGTGTTGAGGGTTCTGAGCCAAGTACAACACAGCTTCACCATCAAGAGCTTAGAGTCTGTGGCTGAAGACACATGAATGCATAAAATGAGAATAAATAAATAATGAGAAGAAAATAAGAGCTAGAACAAGAAGCACAGAGGAAGAAGCTACCCATCCTGGTGGTGCTGAACAGCAGAAAGAAAAGCAAGGAAAAGGGCAAAGACTGTGAGGAGAATATTCTAGAAAGAGGGAGAGCAGTAATAACAAAGGCTGGAATGCTATAGAGAGAGGTAGGTATGGGAAACAGTGTGTTTCAGAGTGGCTGAGAATTCTGCATCCTTTCTGGCCACTCACTTCCATACAATGTTCACAGGTTGAGAAATCCAGACACTCGGAAAACTGCACACCTTCTCAGGAAAGCTCATCCCTGCACCTGGAGCCACCAGTTAGTCTCTCAGCAAATGAGCTCAGAGTACCTCCCTCTGACCAACGTCTTGAACTTAATGCCCAAGGAATCTTTTTTCCTCAAATGCTAGACTAAGGATATGTGTCCGACTTCACCTGGTGAACTATTTTAACATTGAGAAGAAACAACTCATAAAACAGGAAGCCCATAGCCACACCGCCTGCATCATAGTACCGTCACCCACGGGTGGAAGGGGAGGTTTGCCTTCAGAGTTTGTTCCTGGATTTTAAAAGGGGTTCACCCTACCTGGAGAGCCAGGGGAACTTCTCCCAAGCTCTGTTGTGAAAGCACATACAACAAGCCATCTCCTTCTCTTAGAGAAGGGTTGGCTTTTTGCTGCTTTTCCCCTCAGGAAACACCAGCGCCTACCTCAGAGCTGTTGCTGGCTCTGATCTGGAATGTATTATTTGACCCAAGCAAATATAAATTAATGTAGTCTTCAAGCTGAGTTTCTCAGCAAGGTAACAAAATGTTGACATCAGCCTGAAAGTCAAATTAGGCTCTGCCTTATGTGGTGTGACCTGAAGTGTTGACATCCTGGCCCTCTGCCTTCCAAGCCTCAGGAAAACATGTGATTGGAGAACCAAGCTCATGACTTCAACAGACTTCCCAGAAGTCCCCTGGATGGAGAAGAATCCTGAGTGAACAGATCCACGATGTTACTTCATCCCCTCATCAGGAAATATGCATGACTCAGTCCGTCATTCTTCATGCCATTACTGACTGGCTACTAAGTGTTCTGACAGCATTAGATCTTGGGGACTGAGTTGACTTGCAAAGATAGAGTAGACATAGATTCAACCCACAAAATCATCCAGGACCCACCGTTGCCTGTAGCAACCACTGTGTAGCACTCCTTCTTGTCACAACCACGTTGGTTAGATTAGGTGCCCTTACTTTCTCACCTCCCATCTTGTCATCTAGTGTTGCCATAACGCAAGTACCTCAAGTGGATGGATTTAACAAAAAGAAATTTCTTTTCTCAGTCTAGCAGGCTGCAAGTTCAAATTTAGGGTATTAGCTCCAGGGGAAGGCTTTCTCTGTCAACTCTGGAAGAAGGTCATTGTCATCAGTTTTCCCTTGTCTGGGAACATCTCAGAGCAGGAACCTCAGGTTCAAAGGACAAACTCTGCTCCCAGTGCTGCTTTCTTGGTGGTTTGAAGTCCGCATTTGTCTGCTTGATTATCTTTCCTTTTACGTCTTGCAAGAAAACAGGTGGTGCGGGCCACACTCCAGGGGAACACTTTTTATACTGAATCAGGGATGTGACCTTGGCCGAGGGTGTTACAGTCCTCCCCCCATCCTCTTTAACATAATCTAATCTTACCCCACGAACCACAGGCAGAGATTAGGATTTACAATGTATAAAAAAAACAACCCATTGCTGTAAAGTGAGGTTCAACTCATAATGACCCTATAGGTCAGAGTAGAACTGCCTCATAGAGTTTCCAAGGAGCTCCTGGAAGATTAAAACTGCTGGCCTCTTTGGTTAGCAGCTGTAACACTTAACAACTATGCCACCAGGTTTTCCTTACAACATATAGGAGGATACAATCACAAACAGAGGACAACCACACAATACTGGGAATCACGGCCCAGCCAAATTGATACACACAGTTTGGCGGGGAGCCTATTTTAATGCGTGACATGTCCCAACCCCTCTCCAGCCCATCACAGGATGCTCACGGAGCCTTTCCCACTGAGGGCTCCAGCTATCCCTCGTCATACCCAGTGGATGTGACCACTCCTCTTACAGTCTAACTGTCTTCCGGTGTTAGCGCTGCTAGTGTATCAGTCCTTTTAGGAATCCTTTCCTCCCTTACCTTGTGTGTCACTATTTCCTTGTGGTTCTCCAAAACCTTCGTGACATTAACTGTGCTTGACACCCTCAAAAGTCTCTCCATTGCCTACAACTATAGAACCCAAGCTTCTTGCCTAAAGGTCTTTCGGGATACAGCTCCCAACAACCTCTCCAGGTTCATCTGTCCCTACTGGACATGTCCCCATGCCTAAAGCTACCCACCAACCCACTGCTGTCGAGTCAGGTCAGACTCATAGGGACCCTAGAGGTCAGAGTAGAACTGCTCCATAGAGTTTCCACGGAGCGTCTGGTGGATTTGAACTGATGCTCTTTTGGTTAACAAACATAGTACTTAACCTGCTATGCCACCCAGGTTTCCACTTAAAGCCACAGCAACCTGAAAATACACATAACGTCCCTCCCAAACTCATGCTGCTTTCTGCTGTATACCATAAGCATGGCTCTGTCTAGAATATTTTCCCTACCCCACCTTTACCTGGAGACCAACCTGGTGAGACTGGATCATTCTTTAGAACATACTCAGTTGCCATTCCCTTAGGAGGTCTTTCCCGACCAGCCCCCCAATCCTGTTTACTCATTAACCCTCCTCTGGGCTGCCTCTCCTGCTTACACTCATTTATCATATCACATTTATCATATTGTATTGTACTTGTGTCTGTCTTACCAGCCAGGTGCTAGGTTTTTAAGAGTAGAAATTATGTCTCACACCTCTCTACCCCCAGCTCTCTGCACAGTGGACTGGCACTTAATTCAATTTTTAAAAATATTTATTGAACAATCTTTAGGAAATTTTCATACAGGGGGATGTGACATGCAGAAAAATGACCCCTTCCAAAGACGTCCACATCCCAAACTCTGGACCCAGTGGATGCATTAGGTTGAATGGCCGAGAAAGGATTTAAGGTTGCAGACATGGTTAAAGTTAAGGACACCGAGATAGGGAGATTAGCCTGGATTGTCCAGCTGGGCCCAAGGTAACCATAGAGATCCCTAAAAGTGGAGACCTCTTCCCAGCAGTGGTCAGAGAGAGACAGAACAATGGAAGGAGGGTCAAAGAGACGTGATGATGCTGGATTTGAAGACAGAAAAAGAAGGGCACAAGCCAAGGACAGTGGGCTATCTCTGAAAGCTGGAGAAAGCAAAGACATAGCCTTCAGAATAAACATAGCCCTGCAACACCTTGGCTGCCCAGTGAGAGCAGTGTTGAACTTCTGACCTACGAAACTATATGATAAGAAATTTGTGTTCTATGAAGCCAGTAAATTTGTGGCAATCTGTTACAACAGCAAGGGAAAACAAAAACAAGTGAGTTAGTGAAAGACTGTAATAACTAAAATGAAAAAATGACCCACACTAAGGAAGAGGGGTAAATAACACATCAGCAGAATACAAGATGGGAAAATTTCATCTGACACAAAAGGCCACACTTTCTGGAAAAGACATAAGAGGTGTTTCTGAAGGATTCAGTTTTGGTAGTGCTGCTGGATATTGTTGAGTCAGCTCTGATACATGGCGACCTTATATATGACAAAATGAAACTTTGCCTAGTTCTTCACCATCTTCATGATCATTGGTAAGCAATGTTTTTGAAGGATATATACTTTAGACACAAGGAAATGGGACACCCAAGTGTTTTCACTAGCAAGAAAAGCTCAGAAGCCAGAACATTCAGGGAACAGATAGGGGCATGAGGAAGCCAGTTTCTCTCAAGCATAGAGGACAAAAAGGGGAGGACAGAAAGCTGGACTGCAGAGCACTTCCCTACATAGGGCTCCTCAGACTACGAACTTGAGAGCGCACTGTATTCCTCAGGAAGGCTGACACATTCCCACCAACAACCTTCACCCCACACACCAGACTCCGATTTTTTCCCAGACTCCGGTAGATACAAATTCTTGAGAAACCTCTTCTGCATCACTGTGGGATCCTGGAAAAGAGTTGGCATTTATAGTCTGTCCGGTCAGATAAGACATACCAACAAGAAATAAATAATGAAATAAGACAGTCCACAGTTTAAGAGCTAACTTGAATATCACTGAGTGCCAAATACATGTTTGAGGTAAACAAATGTAATGGGAGGCCAATGAAGAAAGACATCATCGTTGGCTGTTTATTTGCAAAATGTTTTATGAAGAAGGTGAGACTTTAGCAGAGCTATGAAGGGAAAGACTGCTTCATAAGAGGGAGGAGGAAAGCCAGCAGGGAGACGAATATGAACTGAGGCACAGAGGAGAAAAAGATTCCGTACCAGAAGGCCCCTTAGGTGTGCATGTTGCAGCAGGAGGGGTAAAGTCTAATCCCCTCTACTGTGAAAGTCCTTCACCAACTTCTCTTTATTGGAAAGATTTCTGCAGCCTTTTCTTGTCCCTAGAGGGGATGATATGGGATCCTTTGTTAAAACCCAGTTTCAGCTCTTATTATTTATAGTGTCTGGAAGTGATAGGGAATACCAAAGAAAGGCACCTTTGGGTGACACTAAAATACGTGGGAAAGACACATTAGGACAGGTAATGTCAGTCACCCCTGAGGAGCTAACCCACATACAGCATAGTGCCCTGTTTCAGCGTCAAAAATGACAGACTCAGGAAAAAAGGTCTTGTCATTGAGCACTCGAGTTGCCCCTTCAGTCTCTGTTGGATGCTAAAACCCAGAACAATTCAGAGGACTACTCTAGGCATGAGTGCTAAGCGGGGGGCCCTAAGGGCCACAAAAAGGTGGGGTTGCCTAGAAAGTCAATTTGTGAGTGAGCAAGGAGTTAAACTCATGCTCTACACATTTGGCAGGAATGGAGTTTAGGATTTCTTTGGTACAGTAGTCACGGAACTGGCCACAACATGGAAGACCCAATGCCATGTTGATTGAGTTATAACAAGTGCTTATAGTTTTTGTTTCTATTTTGTTTTGTTTTGTTTTCCCCTCTATCTGGATGAAATTTTGTGATTTCTTTTCTTTTTTTACACTGCCACGGGATAAACAGAAGCATGATTTATGTTTCACAATTTACACAGTGATTTCATGTGCATTTTGACAGCTGGTGCATGTTTCCTGCTGTTGCAATTTTTTTCCCATCTGGAAAGTTGGAGGGCAATGATGTCGCAGCGCGCTCTAACCATGGCTCTCCAAAGTTGTGACGCCACGCTCACTCTTCGAGCCACCTTCCTGCCCCACTAAAGGGCAGTAAACCACAGGCTGAGTACCATCCCCAAGCCAGTCCTTGTCTGTCTCCCCTGGGGTGGAGCCATTAAGAACTAAAGCAAGCTGTGTTCAAAGGCCCTAAGTTACAGAAGAACAGACCACACCAATACATCTCTCAAACCTTCTTGAAAAGGCAAAACCCTGTGCTCTGAGAAGGGGCCAAGTGACTTTAGGCCCAGTGAAGGACTTTCCAAATTGGCACGGGAGGTGGGGGTAGGCAGAAGAAAAATGTAGGAACTCAGTGCATAACATTATGTTTTAAACCACATGCCTTTTTCTAGGGTTATTACATTAATTCAGAACTTATGCTCACACTTAAAAGATTTCTGTCATATTTTATGAACACGATGATCTCAGAGTAATTTGCACTGGAAACGTGTCATATTAAATCAGGGGCACTAATAAACTTTATTACTTAAACTCCACATGGATCAGATGTGGCAGATAAACCATCTTACTTTTGCTCTCGTATTCATAGTATTGAAATACAGCCTCTCCTATGGGAAAACATAAACAAACTTGATACCATTCCTAACACCCCACCATAAATGTACCCGCATGGACGAGAGGCATCCCCCACCTGTCCTGTTCTCCTACAAGAATGCATGATATGGGAGTGAGAAGATTTGACCCAGACACAGATATTTCTCTGGGTTTTCAAATGCTTTGACTTTCATGAATTTATCACTTCCCATTCACACTGGCAGAGCCTTGGGGCTGAACTGTGTGTAACAGCTCAAAACTGTTCTACAGGTACAAACATTGTACAGGAAGTCCCAATTCTGAGTTATGAGATCTGAGTTTCCTCCGGTCTGGCTACCAACTGGCTCTGTGATTCCAGCGCAAATCAGACAACACAGTGGAATGGAAACAACGTAGACCCTGGGATGGAAGGTTTGTTTCCACTTAACAGATGGTTTCTGAAAGCCTAACCTGATCCAGGTCCTGTCCAAGGTCCTAGATACAAGAACCAAGAAGAACTCAGTTAGAATCCCAACAGGAGTATTTGGGGAACCAAATTCAGTTATTACAAAAACACATAGATCTGTTTCATCCTATAGATCTGAAAAGCGTCGTGGATTTGTTTTTTTCCTTTTAATTCATATTTGAAAAAATAAATGTCTGAAATTAAGAATAGTAAGAATGGGCTGTTTTCACCAAACACTGAATACAAAAGCCAATGTGTTACAAACAGTGTGATGTTGGTGTGCTTGTCTACAGACATTCAACCAATAACCCTGTGGCTGTTGGTGTCAGGCCTGCGAAGAAGGGAAAGGATGGCAAATCTGCATCTGGGGTACATGGACTTCCCAGTAGTCCTCTCAGACCCAAAATTCCAAGCATCTATCTTTCCCTACAACTCAAAGAAACTGCGAAGTTTGGGGGCCAAGAGTGGTTTGGTGGGAGGTATTTTCTTGAAAAATTAAATCAAAAGGGTTCTGAATTCACGGATATGGGCCCATCAGAGAACAGTAGGGAGGTAGACTAGAAAGTGGGGCAATTCAGTGAAAATCTCTTCTATCTGGTGAAGCGTGAAACTCACGGTGTTTTCTTGCTGTATGTCCAGAAGGCAAGCACCAGAATATACATCCGCTTCCTCATACGCATTCCCAGAATTCTGCAGCTGGAGACTGTGTAACACTTCTCTGGAGAAAAAGTGAACAGCTCCAAAAGAAGAAAGAGCACTACACGATGACACTGCTGTTGTCGGTTGTCATAGTATTAGCTCTGACTCACAGAGCACACTAGGATCAAAAGGAAACATAGCCCAGTGCCACGCCATCTTCACTGCCACTGGCATGCTCAAGTCCATTGTTATGCTCACTTTGCAATTTGAGTACCCAGGGGGCTCATCTTCCAGCATTATACCAGACAGTATTCTGTTAAGAACTGGTGGGTTTTCACTGGCTAACTTTTGGAAGCAGATCACTAGGTCTTTCTTTCCAGTCTATCTTACTCTAGCAACTCCACTGAAAACTGCCCACCAAGAGTGACCCAGCTGGTATTTGAAACAGTAGGATAGATTCCAACACCAACGCAACATGCCAGCCAGCACAGTACCACAAAGTGACAGTCAAGTGCTGGTACGCACAAACAGCTTTCCCTTAAACATCAACAGTAGACCAAGGATCATTGTACTCTTGAGAAAATGTTTCTGATGGAAGATAGAACCGAAAATAAACAGGGGGAAAAAAAGGAACTTGGAAAGAAAAGAGACAAAGTGGGAATATCCTCAGGAAGATAGGAAGATTTATCACCCATAAAGCAAAAATGGAATGCTTTTTTAAAAGGCCTGTTTGAAAACAAGAAAGCATTTGGAAATTAAAATTGATAACTGAACTAATGTGATGCAAAAGGATTAAAAGAAGAAGTTGAGGGACTCTCCTATAAATTAAAACTAAATGACAATCAAGTACAAGTAGGAAGGATATGAAAATTCTGGTGTAAACTTATAAAGGGCCAGAATCTAAATACTACTAAGAATTTCATAAACATCAGGGGTGGATTAACCAGCAAGAAAGGCGTGTACAGGCTTACTTGTGTTTACTTAGTCTGTAGCAAACAACTCACATGGGTTTGAAAACAGGTGAACTTGTACACTGTAGGTTACTAAGTAAATTAATGGAGCCTATGCACACCTTGCTTATCCACCCCTGATAAAGATAGAAGAGAAAAATCTGCAGGGAGGAAATGATTGGAGGGAAAAATTAAGTAAGATTTTCCAGTACTAAAGGACATAAAGGTACTGCAAACGATTGGTACAGTGAATGAAAAAAGACTCATATCCAGGAATATCACTGAACTTTGAAAACAGCAATAATAGAGAGATGATCCCCCAAATTTCGATGGGGTGAGGTGGAGGGATGGAAAGATCAGGTTTATAAAATGAAATGGGAAGCAGAACAGGTCAAACATTTTGCATCCCATAGCGAATAAGACCTTAAAAATCATGACCAAAAAAAAAAAATACCCAAATACACACCCAGAAGAAGTATGAAACGTATGTCAGAGCAGAGTAAAATCATTTTCAGCATGAAAGAACTCACCTTCCTCACCTCTGCTCCTCTCCCCAGGTATCTTGCTTTAGAAGATAACAACAGAAGGATGTGCTTCAGCAAAATGAGGAATTAAGGGACCAACACAAGAGGAGAATGATGAAGAAAGTGCCCTATAGCTATTAGTAAGTCTAGAGATCACCCAGTTGAAACTAGAGTAGGAGGATGGAAGATTGTAGCTGAAAGATCTCTAGAGAAAACATTACCCCCAAGACTCCATTCCCTCAACAACAATAATAATCCATACCCACAACGTTGTCTTTCTCCACCAGAGAGGTGGTATTCAGCAAGTACTCAATAAACTCACTCTACGACATCATGCATAAGGAAATCCTACTGGTAGTGCACCTCCCCATCCGGGGGCCTGAGTATTTCCAACCTATAAAAATAAAGGGCTTTGATTAACTTATCCCCACAGTTCCTCAAGCTCTAACATTTTTATAACTTTATTCCTCAAGAGTTGAACACACTACTACCTACCCACCAGAATAGCTATAATCAAGAACATTGACTATACCAAATATTGATAAAGATGTGGAAAAACTGGGATTTTTATGCGTTTCCAGTAGGAATATAAAATGGTACAGCCACTCTGGAAAAGAATTTACCCATTTCTCAAAAAGTTAAACACATACTTACCATATAACCCAACAATTCCACTCCTAGGTACTTAATTATGCAAGAGAATGGATAAAAGTTGAACAAACCGAAGTCTCTATTCCTAATGTTTCAAATCAAATTGTTGTGACTGGTTTCCCCTTTTTATTAAGAGAATTCCTCCACGAGTGAGAGGGAAAGGAAGTTCTGTTTATAAAAAGGTAGCTTTATTATTCAAGGATTTCTTTGATACAATACCAAAAGAAAATTCATTTTAAAAAATTCATAAATTGGACAGCATCAAATTAATTTGCTTTTCGGAAGATACCATTAATAAAATAGAAAGATAAACCACTAACTCACAAAAAAATACTTGCAAACACTTAACCAATTAAAGATTTTAAATTATATAAGAAACTGTTAAAACTCCGTATCAGTAAGAGAAATAGCAGACTGTTTTTTTTAATGGGCAAAAGATTTGAATGGCCACTTTACCAAAAAAGACACACAAATGGAAAACAAGCACATGAAAAGATGTGTAACATCTGTCTTCGTTCTCTAGTGCAACTATAACAGAAATACTGCAGCCAGATGTCTTTAACAAACAGAACTTCATTCTCTCATGGTTTCAGAGACCAGAGTTCCAAATTCAAAGCACTAGCTCAAGAAGAAGGCTTCCTCTCTCTGTCAGCTGTAGGTGTAGGTCCTAGTCACCAGTCTTCCCCTGCTCTGGGAGCTTCTCAGCACAGGACTCTAAATCCAGAGGATGTGCTCTGTGCCCTTTGCTCTGTATGCTTCGTGGTGAATAAGGCCTCTCTCCTCTCTGTTCAACTCTGTCTTTTATATCTCAAAAGAGACTGACTCAAGATACAACCTAACCCTGTAGACTGAGTCCTGTCTCGTTAACATAACTTTCTCTAACCCTGCCTCATTAACATCACAGAAGTTAAGATTTACAACACATTGGATAATCACGGGAAACCCTAGTTGCATAGTGATCAAGAGCTATGCCTGCTAACCAAAAGGTCAGCAGTTCAAATCCACCAGGTGCTCCTTAGAAACTCTGTGGGGCAGTATGAGTCAGAACTGACTCTATGACAATGGATTTGGAGTGTACCCGAAAACGGTAGGCAACCACACAGTACTGGGAACCATGGCCTAGCCAATTTGACACACATTTTTAGAGAGGCACAATTCAATCTATAACATCTTTTATTATTAGAGAAATTAAATTAAAAACAATTTGATAACAATACCCACCCACCAGAATAGCTACAATCAAAAATACTGACCATACCAAGTGTTGGTACCGATGTGGAAAAAACTGGGACTTGTATGCATGTCTGGCAGGAACGTAAAATAGTACAGCCATTCTGGAAAAGAATTTGCCCATTTCTCAAAAAGTTAAACATATACTTACCATATAACCCAACAATTCCACGCCTAGGTACTTAATTATCCAAGAGAATGAAACCACCCGCCCACACAAAGATGTGTACGTGAATGTTCCTAGCGGTGTTATTCATAAGAGTCAAATCTGGGAAACAATCCAAATAACTATCAACTGGTGAATGAATAAACTAAACATGGTAGATCCACACAATGGGATACTAATCAGTAGTAAAACCAGGAAACCAAATCCACCACCACTGAGCGGGGTCCAACCTGTAGTGATCCTAGAGGACAGAGTAGAGCTGTCCCATGAAGTTTCCAAGGAGCACCTGGTGGGTTGGAATTGCTGACCTTTTGTTTAGCAGCTGTAGCACTTGACCACTACACCACCAGGGTTTCCAAGAGTAGTAAAAAGGAACAAAATCTTGCAACATAGAAGAATTAAAAATAAAAATAAAATTATTCTAAAGGAAAGAAGCCAGGCACAGAAGACTGTCATATGAGTCCATTTATGTAATATTTCCAAACTAAAACCCAAATCCACTGTCACTGAGTTGATTCCAACTCATAATGCCCCTCTAGGACAGAGTGGAACTGCCCCATCAAGTTCCATCTGGTGGATTTGAACTGCCACCCTTCCGGTTAGCAGACACAGCACTTAACCACTATGCCACCAGGGTTTCCAATCAGTAGTAAAAAGGCATAAAATCTTACAACAATATAGAAGAATTTAAAAAAAAAAGTATTCTAAGTGAAAGAAACCAGGCACAGAAGACTATTGTCTATTTATGTAATGTTTCTAAACCAAAAATCAAACCCACTGTTATCAAGTTGATTCCCACTCATAGTGATCCTATACAACAGAATCAAACTGTCCCACAGAGTTTTCAAGGAGTGCCTGGTGGATTTGAACTCCTGATCTTTTGGTTAGTAGCTGTAGCACTTAATCACTATGTCATCAGGGTTTCCAATAGTTTTCCAAGAGTGCCTGTTGAATTCAAACTGCCAACTTTTTGGTCAGCAGCCAGATCACTTAACCACTGCAGCACCGGGCAAATCTATAAAGAAGGAAAACAGATCCGTGGTCACCGGGGACTAGAGGGGGACAGGGGGACTGACTGCTAGCCAGCACCCAGGAGCCTTGCCCTGTGATGTGTTCTAAACTGGGCTGGAGCGAAGGTTGCCCAACAGTATAAAATTACTAAACTCATCAAACTCTACCCTTAAAATAGGTCGATTTTATGGTATGTAAATTATGCCTCAATAAAGCTGTTAAAAAAATAAAAGTGGCTCAAATCAGTTATTCCTCCCGACACTTAACTGTACTACTCCAACGCCTTTGTTCCGGGGTGCTGAGAGGCAGCAGGGAAGGGCTGCAGGGCGAGGCTGGAAGAGGTAACATGAAGGATCAAACTGTACATCAAAGTGCTTTATGACACCCATAGAAAGAATGGCAGGGTTTTGGGTGCTCTCTCGCCATGGAAGATAGGCAGGCGGGGGGGCCAGAGCCCCTCAACCCCTGCATGCAGAGCCACCAGCAGAGAGGCATCCCCCACCCTTCCTACCCCCACCCCCCAGTAACATCAAGTCAATTCTAATTCACAGATACCCTATAGGACAGAGCAGAACTGCTCCTGTAGGGTTTCCAAGGTGCAGCTGGTGGACTTGAACCGCCAACCTTTTGGCTAGGAGCAGAGCTCTTAACCACTGCCACCAGGACTCTCACAGAGAGGTCAGAGGAAAGGAGGTAGCTGAGTGAGCAAGTAAGTGTGTGAGTGTGTGTGTGTGCATGTGTGCGTGTGTGTGTGTACACGCTCATGTGCATGTGCACACACACAGGTTCTCACTGAAACAAACTCTTTTATAATAAATGATAAACCAAGAAACTTGTTGCTATCTAGTCAGTTCCAACTTATGGGAGCCCTATAGCGCACAGTTGAACTGCTCCATAGGATTTGCAAAGACATCATCCGCAGGGAAGCCAACGACCACATTTTTCTCCCACGGAGCAGCTAGAGGGTTCAAACTGCAGACTTGCTGGTTAGCAGATGATTGCTTAACCACTGCACCACCAGTGCTCCTACAAAATAAAAGGCAGGAAAGGTTAAGTTTCTTGTCAACTACCCTGTTGCTCTGTGAGTCAGTTAACAGCTCGAGCTTTTAAGTACTTCGCCACCAGGGCTTATTTCTTAACTGTAGGAAAAAGACAGGAAGGTGAGACACCCAGATGCTACTCTTGGTTGACTGCTGGCTTTGAGTGTTATTTCAAAGGAATACAAAAAAAAAAAAAAATTCCTTTTGCATGGCTTAGCTCTGTTGCTAATTGAAGGGTCAGCAGTTCAAATCCACCGGGAGTTTCTTGGAAATTCTATGGGGTAGTTCCACTGTTGCACATCACAAGGGACTCAGCAGTAATGAGTTTTTATTTTTGTTTTGCAGGGGGAGTATTTTTGTTTTGTTTAGTTGTTTTTCTGCCCTATACACAAATTGACAAACAGTAACGCTAGACAAGTGAAATGTTTAATACAGCTTTGGTGTAATGAAACTAATATTAACACAAATCAGATTTTAAAAGGGCAAAAACAGTCTAGAAAGTTAATTTCAGATATTGTAAGGTTATCAAAGCAACTATTAGGAAATAAGGAAACAAAAACACTTTCACCTAGTTTAAAACGAAAGTTTTTATTCACTTCCCTGGTTTGGAAATCACAGTGTTTAACACAACCAGAGCAGGTGGTGGTAGTTGTGGGATCATTTCACACACAAGAGGCTGAGGAAGGCTGAGAAGGCATAAGGTAGCTTCTCCACGCAGACGAAACACCTGAACAATACAGCTCCCCAAAGATAATTCTTTTGCTTGTATTTCCGGACTGTCCAGTTCTATAACCAGATTAGCAAAATATTTACAGAATTTCCACCTTCCCATTATGCTTTACAGGCATAACCAAGGTATAATTACTTTGTACAGGAGAAGTTCATTGAAGACCAGGGTAGAAACGTCATTTGACTCTGCCGTTTACAGGCTGTGTCAATCTATGCGTATTCCAGGTGATGCACACTCCAAATAAGAAGGATTATTCTTACCTCTTGGGACTGTCTCAAGAACTAACTGGTGTGGTGCCTGGTAAAGAAAACCAAAAACCCCACTGACTCCAAGTCAATTCCAACTCATAGCAACCTTACAGGACAGAATAGAACTGCCCATAGAGTTTCCAAGGAGCGCCTGGTGGATTTGAACTGCCAACCTTTGGGTGAGCAGCTGTAACACCTAACTACTACACCACCAGGGTTTTCTGCCATACAGAGGCCACCCAGAAATGGTAGGTCTCTTCCATTCTGTGCTCTGCCCAAACACAGCCACACACAGACACACATGCACTTCACAGGTTTTACTCCGAGAAGCTTTGTTGACATTTCCCATGAAAAATATAAAAGGGAACCATTTTTAAGAAGCAGAAGCCTAACTGCACACAAGATTAAGACTTGTGAAGGGTGGATCTGCCACCAGGAAAGAACAGCTGTTACTGGAAACAGCAACCCGTGAAAATCAAACTTGCTGCCATCAAATCTAATTCTGATTCATAAACAACCCTTTAGGACAGAGGAGGACTGCCCTACTGGGTTTGCAAGACTCTGAACTTGACAGAATCACACGGCCACATCTTTCTTTGAGGAATGGCCGGTCAGTTTAAATAGCCGACCTCTCAGTTAACAACCGAGCTCTTAGCCACTACACCACTGGATCTCCTTGAGAGCAGCAAAAGGACACCTAATTCACCCACACTCCCCTGTTCTGACAGGGGTGGGTTTAGTTGGTGAGAGAACATCCAAGTCCCTAAGTCAGCCCGGAATCTGCTGAGTAAAAGGCAGAGTCTGGTGAACTTGTCTGGTTTATGGACAAGGCTCATATTTAAACCCCAAAAGGAGACAGATTTCTCCTGGCAACAGCCTCCTTCGGGATCCTGACTGACTCGTGGATGCCTCCTAATGTTCCAAGATCAAGGAGCCATGTAGGGGAGATACAAGGAGTTAAAACTTAAATGCCATATGTCCCCTTCACCAGATAAAAACAAAAACCCTCAAAACGTAGGTCAGTAAGGTCAGATGTCCTTTTCAAATGCTAGTTCCTGAGAGGGGCTACAAGAGGCAGGGCTCTGGGATGGAGAAGAGAACCTTGCTATTTAGGAAAAATGTTCAGCAACTATAACAAACTCAGAAACCCAGATGGTGCAGGGATTAAATAAGTGCTGCAGCTGCTAACAAAAGGTCAGCTGTTCAAATGCACCAGGCGCTCCTTGGAAACTCTATGGGGCAGTTCTACTCTGTCCTGTAGGGTTGCTATGAGTTGGTATTGACTCAACAGCAGTGGGTATATAACAAACTCAAGATAACAGCAGCTTAAATATGAAAGAAGTTTTGTGTTTCTCTCACCTAAGAATCCAAGTCTGAATCTTCAAGGGTGACAGGTCAGGTCCAACAATATCAGGAGCCCAGGCTCCTTCTAGCATCCAGCTCTTCCGGCCCCAGTTTGTGACTACCACCTTGTTACCAAAGATGCCTTCAGTAACTCCACAATTATGTACACATGCCAGCTGAAAGGGAGGGGGAGAGCAGGGCCAAGGCAACATTCTTCCCTTTTACAACTAGAGGCACAACTAGAAAGCTACACACACTGTCTGGTATCACATTTCAATGGCCAGAACCTAGTTCCATGGAACTTAGGTGCCTAGCTGCAAGGGAAGCTGGGAAATGTGGTCATATTCTCAATGGCCATGCACTTAGGTTTAATTGATGAGGGGTCATGACTGCTGAAGGAAGATACCTCAGTCATTTAGTGCTGCTATAACAGAAATACCACAAGTGGGTAGCTTCAACAAAGAGAAATTTTATTCTGTCACAGTCCAGTAGGCTACAAGTCCAAATTCAGGATGTCAGCTTCAGGGGAAGTCTTTCTCTGCTGGCTCTGGAGGAGGGTCTTTGTTGTCAATCTCCTGGACTAGGAGCTTCTGAGGCACAGGGGCCTCAGGTCCTTTCTAAAGGGCACATTCTGCTCTCAGCACTACTTCTTTCTTGATGGTACAAAGTCCCCAACTCTCTGCTTGCTTCCTTCTCCTTTAAATCCCAAGACACTGCCTTGGAGCACAATAGCATCAATGCTATAGGTTGAGTCCTGCTCACTAACACAACCACCACCCATCCTCCTCCATTAACATCATAGAGACAGGATTCACAACATACAGGAATATCACACAACACCTAGAATCAAGACCAAGCCAAATTTCCACATACATTTTTAGGCAGACACAATTCAATTCAAAAGAAGAGGAAAATAGCCACCAGATACCAGGTTATTGTTTCAGTAAACATCTACTATCATGCCAGAATTCACATCCTCACTCAAGTCTGCCTACAAGTGATCCCAACTCTTTATTTTCTAGGCAGGCTACACTTCTTGTACTCCCAAGACTGACAGGTTCTGCTCCCATTGATAGCACTCCCTGAAATACCCTCCCACTCAGCCAAGCCTACTTGACTTCAGAGGTTGGCTATTCCATGAGGCTTTTCTTCTGCCCCAGTCTTCAGTCGCTGATAGCTGCCACTTGGGGAACAGGGATACTTTATAACTTTTCTGAACTCTGGGTACTTTGCCTTCATGGATTCTTTACTCCATCAAAAAAAAATTTTTTTAATTACTAGAATGTTTATATTAAAGTCGCATTGTATGACTACACTGATATAAGGATGAATGTATTAAGGTTATACCCACTCCTCACTTATCGACTATCTCAGTATCCAACATTTTGCATTTATGACAATAGTAAAAAACAACTATATATTTGCATATTAATGATATATGTCTGGCATTAAGAGAGGCCAAGACACAGGGCAAGAAAAACACTCACTGTAATGGTTAAGAAAACCCTGGTGGCATAGCGGTTAAGTGCCATGTTTACTGAGCAAAAAAAATCAGCAGTTCAAATCTGCCAGGCACTCCTTGGAAACTCTGTGGGGCAGTTCTACTCCTATAGGGTTTCTGTGAGTTGGAATCAACTTGACAGCACTGAGTATAATGGGTAAGGTTACATGCCAGTTTGGCTGGGCCATGATTCTCAATGGTTTGGCAATTAGGTAATAATGTAATTTGGCAGTTGTGTACCGATGTAGTCATCCTCTATGTTGTGACTTGATGTAGTCATCTTCCATTTTCATACAACGACCTGGTCTTTGAAACCTAACCATGTGGATAACTGAGGAGTTTAATTAACCTAAAAGGTTAGTTTTTACTTATCATTTTAAAGAAAGTAAAATGGTTTAATTTAAAGAAATTAAGACGGTTTTTGAAAACAACGTGGGCACTAAGCACTATTCTATTGTGCTGTGTAGATCAGTTGAGCCTGCTGGAGAGGATACCAAAAGGGACAAAAGAATAAATGCCAGCTACCAAATCTGATGGGAAGTGCTACCCATCACCTCCCCTCAGCTGCTAAGAGATTTGTACATGCTTTCCTATGCTCTCAGTACTGCTTAAAACATGCCACGAGGTACCACATGACTCATTGTTAGGTCACAGACTGGGATATAAACGTTTCCCCAGCCCAGCTGGGTTCCCACAACCGTTGCAAACACAGCCACTATTTGAAAGAAGAAAGCCTACTCCAAACAACATGCTCAATGGAGAACCTTTTTTAAAGGATGAGAAAAACTGTTCACTCTTCAACATCATAACCTGTTCAGTCTAAGCCCCTAATACATTCCATTCCAAATTAGCCTTCTCGACATGCAACAGTGGTGGTTTGGTGACAGAACTCTTGCCTTCCATGAGGCAGACTCAGTGGACACTCTATGATCACAATGGTCAGATCTCTTTGTGCAAGGGGTCACCATGAATCAGTGACACAGCAGCTAACAACAACACATTTTAAAATTCATGTAGATTTCAAATCTATTATATCCTGGTGCATTTAGTTTCAACTCATAATCTGTTTTATAAGACACATCTGCCAGAGTGAGCGACTCATCCTCATTTGCTCAGGACTTTCCAGGTTTTAGGACCAGAAATCTCATCCAGAAATCCCCTCAATCCCAGGCAACTTGAGGTGGTTAGTTTCCCGGTAATGACACAAAAGCTTCATCCACCTCTGCTGAACTTTGTGTGGTTAGACCAAGAAGATGAGGAAGCTTTTTTAAGTAACCATTATAGTTCTAAAAAGTTCAAGAGGGGTCCAATGTAACAGCTCAGCAAGACGTGTGTGCACATTAAATATGGCCACACCAGGCCCCCCAGCTCTCAGAGCAACTTCAAAATGGAAAGGAATGCCTGTGAGTCAGCTCCCTCTTCTCTGGGCTCCTTGGAAACATTCTCTTCCATAAATATTTCAGATGAATTGCCAAAGGAGAAAAGAGATTCGGGCAGTGGTTCTCAAACCACAGTGCACTCAGGAATAACCTGAAGAGTTTATTTAAAATATGCATTTCAAGGCCCTATCCCCAGAAAGTTTAGCTTGGGAGGGGCTAAGAAGCACTCTTTTCAGTAAATAGCTCAGATGACCCCGATGCGTGAAGTTTCTCAAGGACCTCACTTCTCAAAACTCGGACGATGAGCTATCTTCACTTCTCGGTGCTGCTGTAACACAAACGCCAGAAGCAGGTGGCCATAATAAATGCAAATCTGTTGATTTTTAGGAGCCTAGAAGTGCAAATCCAGGACACCTGCTCCAGGGTGAAGGCTCCAGGGGGAAATGCTCATCTCAGCTTCCTCAGCATCGTCTTCCTTAACTCCTTGACCATCGAGGTAATATCAGTGTGTCCATTTGTACGTACTTGTCTATCTCTAATCTGCTCTTTTGTATCTCAAAAGTGATTTAATTTAGAATGTACTTTATGAACGCACCTGATACGGCATCATTAATATAACAAAGATAATTCTATTCACAAATGCGATTACATCCACAGGTATAAAGTTGTTGTCATTGAGTCCATTCAGACTCTACCCTATAGAACCAAGCATAACTATCTTATAGGGTTTCTAAGGAGTGCCTGGTGGATTCAAACTGCTAATCTTTCAGTTAGCGGACCCAGCTCTTAACCACTGCACCACCGCGGCTCCTCCGCCAGTTTAAAAAACCGAAAAACGCACCATCATCCAGTTGATTCCAACTCATAGCAACCCTATAGGCCAGAGTAGAACTGCCCTAAAGAGTCTGGCGGATTTGAACTGCTGACCTTTTGGTTAGCAGATATAGCACTTAACCACTATGCCACCAGGGTTTCCCTCCACAGGTACAGGAGTTAGAATTCTTGGGGGGGATACGATTCAATCCATAATGCAGGGGAAGCTGTGAAAGTTGCTTCCCCTCTCAGAGTTCAGTAAGGCAGAACCAGAGCTTACAAGAAAAGAAGACCATTGAACATGGAATGAAGAAGGGAGCACTTACTGTTAAGACTACTGTTATCTAAAAAGCACTTTCCTGTAAATCTTGAAATTGTTGAAATATCTGAAGTGCAGCATATCTGAGTTAATCAAGGTAAGTATGCCTGGCATACACATACCAGCTGTGTGGTAGAGATCGAAGTGGCTGTCACATATACACAGATACTCTGTAAATCAGATAACAGCCACTAAACTAGCTAATGTATAACAGGAACTCAACAAGTGTTTATTCACATGTACAGCAGGGTAGTATATATATTATATATATATGTATAGTAACAAATCAGTAGTCCTATTTTGACCTCATTACCTCTGAGATGGCCATAAGCAAGCCAGAGATAACAAACAGGCAGTCGGATGCAGGACCCTAAAGCTTTGGGGTTAAGTCAGGAGTCAGGTTAGGACAAGGGATTTAAAGAGTTAACATCACAAAGCCTCCAGGACATCAATAACACACAAGCCTCAGGGGGTGTAGATGTGAGGTCAAGTCAAGGCTACTAAGCTTCCAGGTTTCTTAAGCCTTGTGAAACCAGGACCCACAAGAGCTTAGCCTACCCACAAACAGAAATTAAAACACCTTTGTTCATCAGTTCAAAATACAGCTCAGAGGCCCTGAGAAGTTTTTTGTTTGTTTGTTTTGGGTATGTTGTTGTTTGCCTCTTAAGGTTGTTAGTGTGGTTGTTGGCTGTTGTTAGCTGCCACTGAGTCAATTCCAACTCATTGTGACCTCACGTGTACAGAGTAGAACTGCTTGATAGAGTTTGTAAAGCTGAGGGACCCCTTGAAAACAGATCACCAGGCCTGTCTTCTAGAAGAACCTTGATCCAAGTCAGCACTCACTGCAGAAACCCATAAGCCCCAGGCAGAGGTGAGAATGGTACTGTCTTGCGGCAGGCTCCACAGCCTAAGATATAAACGAGAAAAAAACGTCCACAGTCAATATCCCCAAAGGAAGAAACAAGCAATGGAAATCACAAAACACAAAGCAATCTCCAGACTATGTCAGTCAATCAAGAGCCCTGAGCCCCAACTCCACCTCCCTCCCCAGAAAAGGAAGACATCACATCTGCAAAGTTAGAGATAACAGAACAGTCTGAAAGGGACCTTGAAATCAGTGTAGTAAGACACAGAAAAATCTTTTGAGAGTTTTGGGAAAAAGCAGGACATGTTGAAATGGGTGCTTCAGAATGCTGAGAACAATGCTGACAGGCAGAGCTCAAAGGAAAGGGTGAGGTAGGAGGCAATGAGAGAAACAGCTTGCACAACACACATACACAGGTAGTGTTCTCTCCCTCTTCTGAACTCCCATAAAACTTAACTGGCACATCTCCTCATGACCTCAGTACTTTATTCCTTGTGTTATAAAGACTTTCAGACCTATAAGCCATGTCTTAGTCATCTAGTGATGCTGTAACAGAAATACCACAAGTGGATGGCTTTAACAAAGAGAAATTGATTTCCTCACCGAAAAGCAGGCAAAAAAGTCTAAATTCAGGCCACCAGCTCTAGGGAAAGGCTTTCTCTGCTGGCTCTGGAGGAAGGTCCTTGTTGCCAACCTTCCCCTGGACTGGGAGCTTCTCGGGTGCAGTGACCTCAGGTCCAAAGAAGGCACTCTGCTCCTGGCAACGCTTCTTTCCTGATGGGATGCGATCCCTCACTCTCTGGTTGTTTCCCTCTCCTTTATATCCCAAGAGATTGCCTCAAGGCACAACACAACCCTGAGGACTGAGTCCTGCTGCCCTGACACAACCATTGCCCATACCCCTTATCAACATCACAGAGGCAGGATTTACAACACCTCGCAATATCACACAACACCGGGAATTGTGGCCTACTCACATGGCTACACACATTTTTTGGCGGGCGGGGGGACACAATTCAATCCATGACAAGCCATATAAAGGGATTTATTGAACTCAAGGTTCCTTGTAGGCATATATATATACACACACACACATGCACGCATGTACAAATGTTTCATAAATAAATTAATCAGCAAATGAAGAAGAGCTGTGTCATAAATAAATAAGCAGGCTGGTCAGAAACTTGCTCTGTGGACCCCTGTCCTGGACTAGAGCACAAAACCAAGCTGGCGGCACATGGTTAGTTCCTCCCCCTAGGACTTGAGAAGTTCCCTAAACTGGGTCTCTTCTTTTTAGCATATCTGTACATCATCTGTCAATATATTTAACAGTCAGCTGAATTCAGTGACAGTTTTAAGCCCTGTAGCACTGATGAAAATCTTTTGCTGTGTGTGGCTTTCCACAGTACAGACTGCTATATAACCTGTCTTCCTCTTCAAATTGATTGTCAGTCTGTAGACATTGGGCTATGTGTTACAGTAGGCCTTGTGCACCGTCTGACTATCCCCACGCCTAATTAGTTGGCGTTGTCCTCCTTCCCTCTTTGAGGAGAAAGCCCTACTGTGCTGATCAAACCTGGGGAAAAGCAGTAACAGGAGAACAAACTCACCAAGCCAAACAGCAGAACAGCAAAGACTTCAGGAACAACTAAGAGACCCGGAGGCCTGCTTACCTGCAATGTCTTCTTGCATGACGATGGTGATGAGGTTGAGGACTACAGAAACTATCTGTCATTGAGCCTCTAACATTGCCAGGCATGACGCTAGATATCTTTAATACAATTGGGCATATAAACTTCCTAAGAATCTACTAAGAAGGTACTAATATGCCCATTTTACAGATAAGAAAAATGAAGATACAAGAAGTTAAATAAGTCATCTACTGAAAAATCTAGTTAAGGGTCCAAGTCAGGATTCAAACCTACATCACTGTGTATATGTTCTGTGTTCTTTACATTTCTCTATAATACTTCCACTGCCAACACCCAAGCTTAACCAAACAGTCAGTGGCACCCAGGCACTTTGGGTAATTGTCTCAAGGACTTCAGATCACGTACATGGGTTTCGGAGCTTGAATGGTTTCCCAGGAGACACAAGTGTACTCAGGCACCAGCTTTCTGAGTTCTTATTTCAATCTCATCCCATGGCTTCAAGGGAAAAACTAAAGAAATCCGGTCTGATCATGCTGTTTCCATTTTACTCTACAGGGAATGAGCTAACCCAGTCTAGCTCCTGCATTTTTGTGTCTCCAGTGTGAGGCCAACCACTCACCCGCATGGCCAAAGCAACTGCCCAAAAATAGCTCTGAAATTTTAATGGGCTCTTTGGGGATGGACAGTATGGCCACAACAGAGAAATCGTATTCGTGGTACATTCTCAGAATCGTATCATTGAAACACTCCATCGTCTGTGTGGTCAAACACATTGCACGGCTCAAAATAACTACAGAATTAATTATTTAAAATTCTTTCAAGAAGCTTAAGATAAGTGATGTTTTTTTTTTTAAGCAAATAATTCTACAAATAATATGACCTCAGCAAAACAATTTTAAAAAGCAAAACAAACCCTCTGCTGTCAGGTCAATTCCAACTGAAAGCAACCATCCAGGACAGAGTAGAACTGCCTCAGAGAGCTTCCAAGGACCACCTGGTGGATTCTAACTGCTGATCTTTTGGTCAGCAGACACAGCTCTTAACCACTACACCGCCAGGTTTTCCAAACAAGACAATAGAGAAAATAATGGTGCATTCACACAATGGAATACTATAAAAGAGAGAAATTGAACAAGTTATAGCTACTTGCAACAACAGGGGTAAGTCTTAGAAATATAATGTTAAGGGAAACAAATCAAATCTCAGAAATACAGCTACAATATGTGATAACTATAGAAAATTTTAGTAAATTCTTTAACATTCCATCCTTCCCAACGTGAAGACTTCGTCTTGAGTGTGGGCCACATTTGGTGACCCATTTCTAATGAATGTGGCAGAAGTGATGATGTGTGACTTCCAAAGCTAAGCCACAAAAACATACTGATATTTCCATCTTCTTCTCTTACAACATTTTTTCTCAAGGAAGATAACCGTCATGCCGTGAAGACACTCAAGCAGCCTATAGAGAGATCACGTAAGAAAGAAGTGAGCTCTCCTGCCCACATCCCACACCATCGTGTCAGCCAGATGAGTGAGCCACCTTGGAAGAAGATTGTATGACCCCAGTCAAGCTTTCAGATGAATGCAGCCCCAACAAACATCGTAACTTTCACTTCATGAAAGACCCGAAGCCTGAACCACATGTCTAAGCCACTTCCAAATTTAAGATCCACAAAAAAACTGGAATTAAAATATATACATATAATTTTTATTGTGTTAAGCCACTGTGTTTGGAGAAAAATTATTATTCAGTAGTAGAAAATGAATCCATCTTTCATAAATCTCAAAAACAAGCAAATTGTTTAAACAAGCATACACACGATAACACTTTTTTTTATATAAGGAGATATCAGCAAAAGCCTTTCATAAAAACTATCAATATCTAGGTTAAATACATTTTTTAAAAATTGAATGAATCAGAGAGCAACTCAGGTTACTGGGACTGATGGAGCCAAGAGTAGAGAAAGGAAGTAAAGTTGGACTACACCTTCTGACCTTTCTCTTTGGCCCCTCACCACTTCACAACATGGAGCAGTGGAGGCAGAGCAGAAAGCAGCAGCCTGGGGTATACGGAGTCTCATTCGGCTGACAAGTTAGAAGTTGGAGTTCAGGGCTCATCCAAGTGGAGAAA
This sequence comes from Heterohyrax brucei, assembly GCA_028571685.1. Classification (NCBI taxonomy): domain Eukaryota; kingdom Metazoa; phylum Chordata; class Mammalia; order Hyracoidea; family Procaviidae; genus Heterohyrax; species Heterohyrax brucei. Next base: position 66,625,804 of record CM053160.1, on the reverse strand, counting down.
CCAGACCAAACCCACTGCCACTGAGTCAATTCCAGCTCACAGCGACCCTACAGGACAGAGTAGAACTGCTCCATAGAGTTTGAAAGGAATGCCTGATGGATTCGAACTGTTGACCTCAGGGTTAGCAGGAGTAACAATTAACTGCTATGCCACCAGCGTTTCCAGGTGGAGGGAGTCTGTTAAATACATCAGAATTTAGTTGAGATTCTGGAAGGCTTATACAGGCAGGAATGAGTTATGTTCTAGAAGTTAGAACTATCCCCTAGAAATCTAGAAAAGGTGTACAATTAGAAACAGGTCAAGCCTACTGCAAGAGTACAGCCCCTGGACACCCTTCTAGCTCAGGACTGAAGTCACTCCTGAGGTTCACCCTTCAGCCAAAGATTAGACGAAACCCAAAAAAGCCAAACCCACAGCTGTCGAGTCAATTCTGACTAACGGCGACCTTATAGGACAGAATAGAAATGCTCCATAGAGTTTCCAAAGAGCACCTGGCAGATTTGAACTATGGGCCTCAGGATTTGCAGATGTAGCACTTAACTACTATGCCACCTGGGTTTCCAAAGATTAGACAGGTCCTTAAAAAAATGAAATAAAGTGGCACTCCAGCCCAGGAGCAAGGACTAGAAGGCAGAAGAGGACAGAAAAGCTGGTTAACAAGAAGCCCAATGTCAAGAAAAGGAGAGTGCTAACACATCACAGGGTTGGTAAGCTATATCACAAAACAATGCGTGTACTCATTGTTTCATGAGAAGCTAGTTTGTTTACTAAACCTTCATCTAAAGTACAATAAAGAAAAAGGAAAAGAGAAATAGACCAAGCCTAATAATGCTCCTAAACCCATCTGCAACTGTATCAGGGCAATCCGACCAAACACTGTCTAACTGCCATAAGAAAACCAAATAATCTTTGAAGCGGGATAACATCATCTTGAAACAGTTGTAGAAAATTTCTCTACAATTTTTTATAGATGGTTTCTATAATTCAATGAAAAATGATCAGCATGCCAAGAAAGAGAACTAAAAGACTAAAAATCAAGAAAAAGAATAATAGAAAAAACAATGATGCAGATACTGGAGGTATCAAACAAGACCTTTAAAATTCAGGTAGTCCCTGACTTATGATAGGGCTCTGTTCCAATAGCTCTGTTCTAAGTCGGTTCTGATGTAAACTCAATACCTCATTTTTTTTTAATTTTCATTATCATTGCATTTTGTCGTCAGTAACCTTATAAATCTAATCTTTACTTGTCTTTGGAAGTTGGCATGAGAATAATAACATCAGCACTGCCACACTCTATATAGTACATGCTACTAATGGTAAGATACATACACAGAGAAGAACATGAACGGTGGTAAGTGAGCCTCGTCAAACCCAGATACATCATAAGTCAGAGACTGCCTGTAACTATTATTAATTTATTCAAAAAATAAAGGAAAGGATAGAGAATTTCACCAAAGAACTTAAACATGTTTAAAAAGAGTCACATGAAAATCCTAGAAATAAAACAACGAAACTACTGAAATTAAGAACTGAATAGATGGATTCAACAGCAGATTAGACATGGCCCACAGAGGGTAGTGACGGTCAGAGAGAAAAGAATAGAAAACAGAAAAAAGAGCATAAAGATACAAGAACATGGTTAAAATGTCAAGCGTATTTGTCTTTGGAGTTCCATAGAGAGAGGAGAAATAGAATGGGATAGAAGCAATTTTTAAAGAAATACTGGCACTTGGCTGGCTTGGCTGGCTAAGAACTTTCCAAAAAGGATGAAAGACATCAAGCCATAGCTTAAAGAATCTCCGCAAACCCCAAAGAATATAAGAAGGCTACAATTTACGAAGGTGTATACGGTAAGAATTTTAGGTTGGCAATTACTTCAGCATCTTAAAGATGTTCCTTCTGGAGAGCGCTGATGTATTGTGGGGTTGTTAACTAATGTTATAAACAATAGGTAACATTAACTGTATAATGAGAAACAAATTTGTTCTATAAATCTCCATCTAAAATACAATTTTAAAAAAATATTTTCCTTCTGGCTTCCTCCTTTGTTCTGTTGCTTGAAAGTTAGTTTTATTGTTGTGCTTTTGAAAGCAATGTGGTTTTTTTCCCCTGGCTGCTTTTAAATTGTTTTTCTTTATCTTTGGTTTTAAGCTATTTATTTAGTATGACCAAAAAAGCGGCCACAACACCATGTCCGTTAACAGTAGAATCAATCAATAAATTACGTGGTGCGTCAGCACTATAGAACATCACTCAACAATGAAGAAAAATGAACTACCGCCGTGTAGAACAACACGGATGAATCTCACAAACACAGTGCTGACTAAAAGAAGGCAGACACAAAAGAATACATATTAAATAACTCCAAACTAATTCATAGTGGTATAAGTTACAACACAGGAGTTAGTTACTTTTGGGGTTGGAGCAGGTTGACTAGAAAGGAGTATGAGGCAGACTTCTAGACTAATTATCTACACATTTATCTGAGTGTGGATCAAGGTACAGATTACAAAAAAAAAGCGCCTCAAAACCACTGTCATCCAGCTGATTCCAACTCCTAGTGATCCCACAGGGTCTCCAGAGTTGTAAACCTCCACAGAAGCGGAATGCCCACATCTTTATCCCACGGAGCTCCCAGTGTTTTCGAATGGTCAATGTCTTGGTGAGCAGCCATGCACTTTTAACTGCTGCATTACTAAGGTTCCTATTTTGTAAAAAAAAATAAGTTAATAATAATAACCAATCCTTACACATAAAATCTCTGCATTTAAAATGTATACATTTTACAGTTTAATATAAAAGTTTTTTTGTGACATTAAGGTAGTCATGACTTCTGAAGGAGAGACAGGACATGGGACTCTGTTACTTTAAGTTTGAATTACATATATGATGTATTATACTCTTTTGTAGGTATCAATTATTACATTAAAGGCTAACACATTATTTTAGTGTGAATTATTGTTCAAATATTTAAAACCCATGTACTGAACTCACAAAGAATTTTTAAAGTAAAATTAACATAAATGGCTATCCCTGATATTTAAATACAGAAGACAATGTCATTAAATTAATAAGTGCCCTCCCAGCATCATGCTGATCACACCTTCCAGAGAGCACTCAGTATGAGGTAGGTCAACGATGACGACTTGCATTATTGAATACACACTATCTGCTGGGCACTATTTAAAATGCTTTTCAGTCCTTTAATTGTCTAGAGCCCTATGAGACAGGTGCTGCTATCACCCTAATTTAACAGATGGGGAAACACAGCCTGGGAGTTCAAGTCTGAGGCCTGTGGCCTCACTGCAGGTAAGTGGTTGAGCCAGCATTTGACGCCCAGGCAGTCTGGTCTCAGAGCCTCATACTTACTCTCTGCTACCACTCTGCCTCCTGTAAAAAGTCCATCTCCCAAGTTCTGGGAGTTTTCAACCATCCCCCTGACTCCTGACAAGACCTGACACAGAGTTCCAGAATGAAATAAAACATCTGCCTCGTACAGAGGGGTGTCGTAACGTGTCCGTTGTTAGGATGACAACCAATGGCGTGTCATTAAAGCCAATAACAACAACCATGAGAGCCACACTGTACTGTATTACAGAGTATACGAAAAGGTGCCATGATTCTTAATTCCAGGCTTTCACTAAGACCGAAGTAATCTGAGCAAATTATCTTCTGTCTCTGAACTCCCTCTCACTCATATGGGATTTATGGCATCTGCTACTTCATAAGAAACCCTGGCGGAGTACTAGTTAGGTACTACAGCTGTTAGCCAGAAGGTCAGCAGTTCAAATCCACCAGGCGCTCCTTGGAAACTCTATCAGGCAGTTCTACTCTGTCTATAGGGTCACTACGGGTTGGCATGGACTTGACAGCACTGGGTTTGGTTTACCACTTAATGTGATGCATGAGTTTTACCCACAATCTGTGTCTTATCTCTCTTCTTTGAGGACAACATTTGTTTCTGATCCTTCATTGCATCTGATGCATGCTTGGTGTACACATATATACATCTTAGGCAATAGTAGATGTTTAGTGAATAACTGTGTAGCAAATGCTTCAGAAGGAAGTCAAACATCCAAAGAGCAAACCCACTGCCGTTGATTCAATTTCGACACTGACCCTACAGGACACAGTAGAACTGCTCCATAGAGTTTCCCAAGAGCACCTGGTAGATTTGAAAAGCCCACCTTTTGGTTAGCAGACATAGCACTTAACCACTGCACCACCAGGATTTCCTTGAACTTTCAAGTTCATTGGAAAAGCTTCCATGTGTCTGTTGATTCTGTCCATCAGGTTCCAATGCTGTCTCCCCAGAGCCTACAAAATGGTCTCTAAGTTGTAGGTTGTCAGCTGCCATCAAGCTGGTTCTGGCTCATGGTGACCCCACATTCAAAAAAACAAAAGAGCGTGACAACTCAAGGTCATCTTCACAATTGTTGGTCTGCTCAAGTCCATTTTTGAAGCCACTGTGTACTTGAAGTGCTCTCCAGCACTATCTCCCCAAACCAAAAACAAAACCCACTGCCTCTGAGTCAATTCCAAGTCATGGCACCCCCACAGCAGACAACATTCTCTTTGTGGTTCACAGGGTTTCCGTCAGCTCATCTTCAGAAGTAGATGGCCAAGTCTTTCTTCTTGGTCTGTGTTGGCCTGGTAGTTCCACTGAACACTGCCCATCATTGTGTCGGAAACACCAATAGCATGGCCGCCAGCGTCACAACAATATGCAAGGCCCCACAGTACAACAGACAGACGGATGGCCTCCAGTAGCTGCTCACTAAATACTGGTCTTGGATTGAATGAAACGGCAGTGGCACCACCATCACCCACAGCCATCGAGTTGGGGCCGACTCACAGCGACCCTAGACGTCGGAGTAGAACTGCCCCATCGAGTTTCCAAGGAGCATCTGGCAGATCTGAACTGTCAACTTTCTGGTTAGCAGACGTAGCACTTAACCTGCTACGCCACACCTTCTAACTCCCCCGTGTGAAAAGTACCTGCACGCCATTCCTCAGCCTCTGAGAGGCTCCGCTGCCACCTACAATGGATCTAACAACTCAAAGGGACCTTAAGGCTGGGATGAGTTTAGGACACTGATGTGGGCAGCTGGCCTGAGAGAAAACCCTGGGCCCCAGCCCAAACGTGTGGCATGGGTGATGGCCTGTCCACAGGATTTGCAGTTAGCACTTTGTATCAGACACTCTGAGGGCAGATGGGGAAGAGTGCCACTGGCTCCAGTATCTTCAAGAATTTTCCTTCTTGGTCTAATAAAAGTTCACCACAGGCTGTCAGGTCTTTGGGGAGAGCTCTGTGGTGGAGGTGAGGAGAAAAACCTCTCTCCCTTAGCATCCCACTCCCATCCCACATTTTCTTTTGGGAGTTATTCCTCTAGCAGGGAGGAAGGCATGTGATGGCCGTTTTTAAACACAGAACATCAGGAATTAGAGTGAGCTGTGCCTTGGGGCACCTCTATTGCAGCCTTTTGGGGAAGACTATTTTTCCATCCCTTAAACGGCACACCTCGACCTTCCCGACTCAACACTTCACCTCCTTCCTCACTCCCCTCTTCTGCCCCCTCACCTCCTACCTTCGGGTACCTCTTAGAGCCCAGGTCCAGTTGTGTCCTTGCCTCTTGTCCCCAACTTTCTGCCTCCCTCTTTCGTCTGCAGCAGCCTGGAGTTAGGGAGAAAAAGAACCTGCAAAACGCACATAGCTGAGAAAAATGCCCCGGAGCAAAGTGTCTCTTGGGGACTCACTCAGCAGAGCAGCAGAACCTGACACTTGACTCAGGTTTCTCTGTTCATATCCTGTTGTTGATGACGAAATCGAGTTCCGGCCGTCACACTCTTTCATGTCTGATGTGAGGAGGCATCGTTTGGCAAAACCCTGAGTTCGGTCGCCTCACCACCACCAGCCCCTTAGCTGTGTGATCCTGGGGTCTGGACTGGGGATGAGAGGGACCCGAGGAAAGAGCTGCCCCTCTCTGACTGACTCAGAGTCCTCATCTCAGTCTCTTCCATCAGAAGTTGGTGTCTCTGAGACGTCACTCCGAGTCTTCCGGCGCACTCACTCATTCACAGTAGTCTGAGTGGGGTTTATGGCACCTGTCCCCAGCACTCTTTCTCCTGTTCTTCGGCCTCCATCTGGGTTCTCAGGCCCCCTCTGTGTCCCCTTGTCTCTGGGTTTCCCTCAGCGTCTGTCTCCCCCTCTCTGGGTCTCGGCAGCCCAGCCCTCGTGCTACGCACTGCCTCTGTCCTCTCCCGTCCCTGCCAGCCTCCCCCTCATCCCCTGCGTCCCCTCCATCCCCTGGAGGACTCTGGGAAATGCCGGAGCGCTGCTGGTTGCACCACCGCTTTCATCCCGATCCAGGTGGCTGCGATCCAGTACAGGATTTACGGTGCCCTGACCCTGAGCCGTCAAGAAGGAACAGCCAGATTAATGGGGTGGGCGGGCTGGGGTAATAATCGTTTGTTTGATGTGACAAGCCTGATAGGCGTTGATTTACTTACAGACTGATGGGCTTTTAATTGAGCACCTCCATCCCAGTCACTTCAAAGGCAGGGGAAGTTGACAAGGGCCCCTTTCACGAGGGTTCCCGGTGACTGGCAGGCCCCCTCTGCGGACGCTCCGCCCCGCTTGGCCCCGGATTGGCCCCGGGCAGCCCTCAGCCGGCCCTCTGGCAAACGAACACATTTTCTTTGTAACTCAGCAATGGCCTTTTGTCTGCTGCCAAGGGAGGCAGGCCTTGCTGGGAAGGCCCCCGCATCTTCCAGAAGGATGAGGAAAGAATTCGGAGAGCTGAGGATAGGCCTAGGGAAGAGGGGACCCGATGCCAGGCCCTCGACGACCGCGGCCTACCAATGGCTGCTCTGCTCCTGCCCCCTTGGGCTGGCCCAGCTCTCCTGCTCTTCACTGTCTCATCAGCTGACTGCCCCCCTCCTTTGAAAACCTCTTTGATTTGCCTTCCCAGGCTCCCAGTCCCTTCCTCTTCCTCCTCCCACTTCTTCCTTCCCCAGTCCTCCTAGGAAGTGGTCTGGAGGTGGCTTCTAATTTCCCTAAGTGTGGCTTGTTAACACGAGTTCCCTCAGCCGGCTGGCACAGGCTCTCTTGACTGCGCGGGCTGCAGGCTGTGAGGGAGGCCTTCAGATTAAGTCAGACCCTTGGACTTGAATGTCAGGCCTCCACGGACCCCTTCCTGCTGCAGGCTAGTCAGGGGTCACAGACCTCCATGGCGAAGGCCAAGGTCTCAAGTCCAGCGACATTGTCCTTCCCAATCCTATTTGCTATAGATGTTTTAATAACATCATGGTTTTTCTATTTGAAATTTTATACAAGATTCTTCATCGGGAAGTTCTGTCTATGGGGATTTTGCTTTGGTTATTTTTGTCTGGTTGGTTTGGCTGAAGTCCTTCGGATTGCCCGAAGATTGCTCAAAGGATCAGCTCACTTCCCACTGGCTAGGGGACCAGGTGAGTGGGGTCTATGAGCAACAGAATTACATGTAAGATCCCACCCTAATCCCACACTATAGAGTCCCTGAACTCTGGAGGAGGGACCCCTGCAGCCCCCTAGCTTCCCTCACTGGACCGGAGTCAGTGAGGATGCCCAGTCGAGAAGCCCCCTTGCTAACTGCCCTAAAACGTGCCCTCTGCACTTTTTTTTTCCCCTTCAGTAACTTGCCCAAGCTCACACAGCAATAAGGAAGTCAAAGAGCAAGTGCCTGGCTAGAAAAGACAATCATAACTCGTATTTGCATAATATTATTCCGTTTGGAAAGTACTTTAATATGTATAATCCTAAATGATCTTTGGATAACTGGGTGGGGTAGCTGACTGTGGTGCTTTGATGCCCATTAGACGGATGATAACTTTGAAACTGAAAGACTAATGTGTTCCTGTTATTGTAAGGTTCTGTCGAGTCAGTTCCAGCTCACAGCTTCCCCGTGTGTGACAGAACGAAACATTACCCACTTTCGTGCCACCGTCACAATTGTCACTGTTTCGACCCCTGTGTGTTCCTAAGAGGCAAAACTAGATCTCAGACTCTGGTATTCCTCCTCCAACTCTGATCTTTCTCTCGCTGTTCCTGACTGCTTCCCAAACATGTGTCCCATTCCAGAACAAGTGACTTAGTCCCGTTTCCCTTTCCTCTTTTGCTTCTTGTCAGGTCCTTCCCTAACTCCATACCCTCCTGGCCTGTTGTCCAGGGACAAAGTCTTCAAGTCTAGCCTCTGGCAGTCAAATCTCTCCCTTTGCCTCTTCCCTGAAGGCCCCTTCCAAACCTTGCGGGAGCACACTGCTTCTCTAAGACCAGCCGGCCTCAACACCGGTTCACTGTCGATATCAGAAATGGTCGTGGGTGAACCACCTACACTTTGGATCCTCTGCTGTTGAGAAATGTCCACCGATGTTGTTTCGTGACTTTGATTTTAAGACCCACCTGACAGACTCTTCTCAGAACACATACACACCCCCTCTGCCACACACACATACATATATACATATACAGATACATATAGAAAGATATAGGGTGTGTGTGTGTGTGTGTGTGTGTGTGTGTGTGTGTGTGTGTGTGTGCGTACACACATATCTCCTACTCCACTTGAGAGGCATTTTCTGTAGCAGAGCCAAGTCTAGGGCAGAGGCTTTGGCACAATGAATCATCTCTCCCTTATGCCTTGAATGTATTTCCATTGATGTACTAAACACGCTTTGATTTAATAACTGGTATACATGGCGGTAACTCCACTAGAGTCGGACTCTTCAGGGCAGATATCTACACTTTCACTTTGGTATTTCCAGCGACCTGGAGTGAGATTTCCATTGATATACCTCTTGCTGAAGTATTTGTTGAAAGGCAGTACAGTGTAGGAGTTATGTCCAGTGATTTAGGATCGCGGTCCCAACTCCACTGCTTACTGTCTGTCCCCCTTTGATAAGTCACTTAAATGGCTTATACCTCACTTTCCTCATCTGTCAAATGGGATAAAAATAGCACCTACGTTATAAGGTTATTGTGAGGTCACTGAATGTGTTAATAACGTATTTTCTTGAATCTACAATACACCATTGTTTTAGGTCCTACTAAGAAAGGTAAAAATAAAAACACTGTCATATCATTAAGGCACAGCACTTTCCAATCTGTGTCAGAGATGTTGAAATTGCCGGAAAAATTAATCTGAGAACTGATGAGCCCTATCTATATAAAACACTTAGAACCGTAGCTGGCAGAATGCATGCTGGGTAAGTGAGAGTTCCTGGTATTGTTGCTGCTGAAGTGCGTACTTCCAACAACCCTACAATGAGCAGGTCAATCTCCATGATGCAGATGAGGAAACAGGTTCAGAGAGATGAAATAACTTGACCCAGCTCACACAGCAGGTGAGACCACAACAGGCATTCAAAGTTGCCTTTGAGGTGCAGTAATCTATAGTTATTACAATAGCTGGCAGCCACCCACCAAGCTACCAGGAGTTAGGAGCTGAGTGTTGTTCTCAGTTGCATTAGCTTTCCTTAATCTAAGTTTTTTTTCCCCCTTTATATAATTATTCACTTTTTTCCTCCCCGTCCTGTTTGCACTGCTCTTTTTTTTTCCCCCCCTGGGTTAATGGTTCCAGGTTTTAATACATCTATGTTTTGGACCAGAAGCAAACTCAAATCCTTTATGGAGGTCCAAACCCAAACCAAACCTGTTGCCATGGAGTCGATTCTGAGTCATAGTGACCCAACAGGACAGAGCAGAACTGCTCTGAACTCTTTTTCTGGAATGGCCATCAAAGCTGTCATTGTATTACCCTTCATGTCCTGAATGTCATTCAAATGTCTTCCTTTCAATATTTCCTTCATGTTCATTCAGGTAAAGAAAACAGTCATTGGGAGGCAGATGAGGTAAAAGGGCAGGGTGCTCCAATACAGTTATTTGTTTATTGGCTAAAAACTCCCTCACAGACAACTAGACAATTAAGTTCACAAACTTGGCACTGTGCCACCATGCACAAGGGCCATTCCAGAAAGAGTTCCCAAATTACTCTGATGGGTGAATTAGGCGGTGGCGTTGGTGCCTAGCTTCCCGTGGGGAGTGCTTAGAAGGTGACTGTAGTGATATTCAGCAATGAGGTATGCAGCACTTAGAACAATTAAACTCACAGATTTAACCGTCCAACCCTCATATCTGTAGGCTCGAGCCCACGTGGACAACATTTAAGGAACTACCCAGCCACTGGCTGGCTCCCCCAAGCTCTCCCACTGAGGCTGGGAAGCCTCTCAATGTTCACTTTTCTGATAAAAACGCAGGAACCTCAGCTTCCTGTGCTGCAAGCCGTGTCACCTGTCACACCAGACTCTTTCTTTCCAGGCCTCAGTGAGACATTGTTGGGAACCAGTTCCTCTAGGACCCTCCCTGGCTCTTCTTAATGCCCCTAAGAAGGATGCATCTTGCATGTCCTGAACGAACGTAGGTTTCTAGCTCGCTGTTGCAGAGACTGAGGCCTGAAGGGAATCACATTTAGCTCCAAACTGAACCAACATAGAAGCTGTAACCACTGGTTTTCACAACACAAAGAGACCATCAGAATCTATCTTACTGGGCACTTTGTGATGTGTTACAATCTAGTAACAGTATAGGACACGTGGCTACGACAAGTCAGAGAAAGATGCCACTTAACTGCTTCTGCATCATTTCTCCAAGTGCCAAACCCTGATATGCTGCCCTTGCTGCAAAGCGTGTACTGCTAATGTTAAAAAGACAGCAGTCAAAATACAGTGTAGCCTTGTATTTTTTCCCCCTTCTCTGGTAAAGATGGCATTGAACAGGCCAGGCAGTAATTGGTTTCTCTGCAGTCAATGCTGACTTACGGTGACCCCGTGTGTGTCAGTGTAGAGCTGCTCCAACACATTTTCAGTGGCTGATGTTTTGGAAGTCAGTTGCCAAGTCTTTCTTCTGCAGGACCTCTGGGTACACTTGAATGGCCAGCCTTTTGCTTAGCAGCCCAGCACTTAACCCTTTGTGCCACCCAGGGACTCCTCTGAGCCAGCTAAACTGAAAAAACCAAACCCACTGCCATCAAGTCTCTGACTTATAGCAACCCTATAGGACGGAGGTGAACGGTCTTATGGGGTTTCCAAGGAGCGCCTGGTAGATTTGAACTGCTAATCTTCTGGTGAGCAGCCGAGCTCTTAATCAGTGCACCACTAGAGCTCTGTGAACCAGCTAGGTGATTATATTTGTGAATTTGCTTGGGTTTGTCAGGATGAGATCCAGGGTAATGGAGAATAGGGAGGGATTTTCCACAGTTCCACCTCAGACCTGAGTAAAGAGTGGTGTAGAGAGCTGGGGAGAACATGTAACAAGAACAGTTGTATTAAGGGAGCTTTGTAGTGGAAAGAAGGGAGACAGCATGCCACCCCTCAGTGCCCCCGAATGGGGTGGGCCCACTGCTCTTCCTCCAGGGCCAAATCAAAGGTACCAGGTCTGGGCCTACCAGACAAAGCGACATCAGCAGAGGAGTGGAAAGATGAAAATGGGTTTTGGCCTCTTCAGTTACATCCATTGTAGTTCATCTCTGAGGCTTCCCTGAAAGCCGCCACACACCAAATCCCTTCCGATGCTGTCTGTAGCTGAGCCTCCTGGGAAATAATCCTCTTAATGGAATATTTAAGAAATAGGATGTAAATCACCAACCTTTTATCTCACCTGCAGACTCCTATAACGTATGTGTATTGTGTATCCGTCTGTCTATAGAGAGACAGTTGCAGGTGCCTTTCTGATCAGATGTTGCCTTGGTTTTAGGCCTGATAAATGTATCCATCTCTCTGTCTATTTTTTCCTCTGGAGGGATGGGTGCAAAAATACACAGTTTAGAGATCAGAGTCCAGGAAATAGATGTACCTGGAGACATTTCAAAATTAAAACACGCATCCCTCCGAGAAACCCTTTTGTCATGTGCAACCAATAAAAACGCCTATTGTTATGATGCACTCATAAATAACTTGATTTTGGCATACACTTTCATACCAAACAGAAAATGAATAAATTAAACTTGATTTACAACCTTCTTCATTTTTATTAGCACTGCTCTGAAGAGTTTATGTAAGGGACGTGCCAGAGTAGTTATGCCAAATGTTTTAAGGCGTCGGTATTGATATTATATAAATTAAGGTGTTTTAATTTGCATTCTTTAATTAACTAAATACTGGCAGAAAAATAAAACACGAGGGCAGCCCTAACTTATTGCCTCTATTAAACTGCTGACGTCTCAGAAAAGATGTTTTAAGTAATCCAACTCATGCGGGGGGGTGGGGAGGAGGGGAACTGGAATATTAATGCTCTTTATTTGGCAAAACATATTGGGGTTTAAGGAACTAATTTCCTGCTTTGCTTGAAGGGGTGGCGAGTGGGTGGGTATCTTCTAAGAAGGTCCGAACTTGTGTCCCAAGGAAGAACTTGACCAAATGGTTTAGCTATTCACCCTGCCCAGGTCTTAACTGAAGGGTTCTAGGAGGTGGCATCACCCTGCCACTGGGTATTAGGTAGGCCCTGGGTACAGGGCCCAGGAGCCCTGTGTTAGCTGCCTTTGTCCCCTAGGGCTGTATCAGTATCCAACTGGGAAGACAGGAGCTGGTTGGATTAGTTACAAAGACCATATAGCAGTGTGATGATATCCAGAAACTAAGGAGAGAAATAGTCAAAGACCCTTCGGCAGAGTTGACTCCTCCGGTCAATCCTCCCCCATCACACTTGAGCCCCCTACCACAGGGGGAAAAAAATAAAAAGTTTTCTAAAAATGCATCCCAGAAGTATTTGAGTTCCTTTTCCTGCTGTGGGTCTTGTCACCACCTCTGGAGGTTTTTTTGTTTTGTTTTGCGTTTGTTTTCCATTCAGTATCACAGTGGAGACAATGGTTCTTCTAGTGTTCATGAATTCTTTCTTTTCCCTGCTTTCCCTTGTTGGTTCTTGATTGTTGCTCTGCTTCTTCTCTCCTTCAGGGTCAGGGCAGATGCTGGTGAGGCTCATCTTCCGTGATTTTCCCAGCAGACTTTTCAGGAAGAACTGCTGTAAGGAGATTGCATTTTCCAGTTGTTGGACATAAGGGATTTGTCTTCAATCCCAGGATGAGAACTGTTGGGGAAGTGGTTAAGAGCTATGGCTGCTAACCACGAGGCACTCCGCAGAAACCCTATAGGGCAGTTCTACTCTTTTTTTATAGGGTTGCTATGAGTTAAACCGAGTGCCATCAAGTCAGTTCCGGCTCATGGGAAACCCTGGTGGTATGATGGTTAAATGCTACAGCTGCTAACCAGAAGGTCAGCAGTTCGACTCCACCAGGGGCTCCTTGGAAACTCTATGGGGCAGTTCACCATCCCGTAGGGTCACTATGAGTTGGAATCAACTCAACAGCAATGGATTTGGGTTAATTCCCTCCCCTGTGGTTCACTATGATTTGGAATCAACTCAGCAGCCACTGGTGTGAGTTTTGTGGTTTTAAACCCAAAGCATCCTCAGTGAAACATTGGTAAAACATTTTTTACTGTTCTCTTGCTGTTCTGAAGGTGTCTGTCCTGCTTGCCCTGATTAGACTGGGAAACAGCAAGTCAGGACAGAGATCTAGGGGCCATCTAAGGACCTAATGGTTAGTTGACTACAGACATCGTGTAGGGAGAAGTCAGATTGGGAGCTGAGTTCTCTGTTTTTCCTGATCTCTATTCTACACCACCAGGTGCTCCTTGAAAACTCTATGGGGCAGTTAGTTCTACTCTGTCATACAGGGTCACTATGAGTCAGAACTCAATGGCAGTGGATTTGGGCTTTGGGAATTTTAGACACTCCCCTTTAGCCCCAGGGTGGAGCCGATGGTTAATGCACTGGGCTGCAACTGAAAGGCTGATGGTTTGAGTCCACCCAGTGATACCTTGAAAGAAAGACTTGGCATCTGCCTTAGAAAATTCTACCACTGACAATCCTATGGAACATAGTTCTACTGTGACACATGTAGGGTCACCATGACATAGCATTGACTCGAGAGCAACTGGTTGGGTTTCCTCTACCTTTAGGGATCCCTGGATGAAGACAGTCAACGCACACACTCAGGTGCCAACTGAAAGGTGAGATCAGGAGTGTCTCAGAAGAAAAGCCTGACGATCTACTTCTGAAAAATCAGCCATCGGGAGCCCAGTGGAACACAATTGCATTGTGACAGACATGAGACAAAGTCGACTGGATGGCAACTGGCCTTTTGGTTTTTCGGTTTACCCTGTCTGTAAGCTTTCACGTAGCTTTACCTCTTTCAAGAGTACCTTTAAAGGGAGTTAAAGGGGAGCCTATGCTGAGTGTACCGTCTTCTTGATTTTTTTCCCCCTCAAGGAGCAAAGGATGAATTCTAACTTTCAACAAGGAAAAAATACTGCTCTCCTTTGCCAGAATCCTATCCCTCCACCAAAAAAAAAAGAAAAAATCACACTTTCTTGTCGTTTCTCATCTTGCAGCTCTGTCAGTTGTTTTAAAACAACTGTTTTAAAACATGTCTCCTGTCATAAATGAGATCGCTATTATGAATTTTGACTGCAGTGGTGAAAAGGCACCCAGCACAGAGACAGGAGAGGGATCAGTGTGAGGCCACTGAGCCCTGATGTGGGATGAGAGTAAACTGGTTTCCATCTGCTGGGTTTGGTTTGGTTTGGTCTGGTTTGGTTTTTCTTAATCATTTGTGCATTGTTCTGTTTATCTGAGGAAATTAATGAGCAAAAAAAAAACAAAGACAGCTTAGCAGAAAGTGGTTGTTGTGAACATGCCAGTTACAGACCCTGGGAGACTAACAGGGACATCCCAGGATGTCAGACCCAAGTTCTCCAGGATGTGGTACAGGGAGTTGCTGAGAGAAACAGAAAGTCAGAGAAGGGAAGAGAGAGACTCAGCCAGGACTCTTATTAGAATTTAACTTGAGACATCCCTGGATTTAAATTTATCCTGATCCCACTTGCACTCTGACCAATGCCCAGAGTTCTTTCCGTTGTCACCGTCATCAAGGCTGGTGATTAAGACTGAATGTACAGGAAAAACAGTGGTTGGTCGGGGTCATGCTGTGAGTTTTGCAATGAGAAGTTTCCTGCATCAAGTTTTCTAGGGAATGAGATGGTCTGCCGTCACGTTTCCCAAAAACCACTGCAGTGGGTTGGCTGGGCCATGATTCACGATATTGCGTGGTGTTCCTCAGTGTTGTAAATCCTGCCCCTAAGATGTTAACGAGGGTGGACAGACTGCAGTTGTGTGGGTGGGGCAGGACTCGGTGTGTAAGATTGTTTTTTGTGCCTTCAGGCTGTCATTTGCCGTATAAAGGAAAGAAGCCAGCACAGAGATTTGGGGACTTCATACCAGCAAGAAAGAAAGCAGTGCCAGGAGCTGAGCTCATCCTTTGGAAAGGATCAGGGGTCCCTGCACCCCAAAAACTTCCAGTCCAAGAGAAGCTTTGATGACAAGGACCTTCCTCAAGTGCCAGCAGAGAAAGCCTTCCCCTGGAGGTGACACCCTGATTTTGGACTTTTAGCTTACTGAACTGTGACAAAGTAAAATTTCTCTTTTTAACACCATCCACTTGTGGTGTTTCTGTTAAAGCAACACTAGTTGACTAGAACAATCTGTCTTTTTTTTTGTTTGTTTGGTTGGTTGGTTTTTTGGGGGTTTGGTTTTTGCTTTGGGGTTTTTGTTTTTGTTTGGTCCGTGTGGCCAGTGGTTGATAAAACAGGCAGCTCCTGTTGTCTCAACTCTTGCTGAGAAATCCTCTGTATATAGCCTTTTGCATCTGTGCATTTTGCAGGTAGTGTCTATTGAAAGGAAACCCTGGCGGCGTAGTGGTTAAGTGCTATGGCTGCTCACCAAAAAAAAAGGTCAGCAATTTATATCCAGCAGCCTCTGCTTGGAAACTCTGTGGGCCAGTTCTACTGGTTCCTGTAGGGCTTCTCTGAGTCAGAATTGACTCAACAGCTACAGGTTATCTATTCCAAAGTAAATAAAAACAAGATCTAAAGAAAAACAACTTTCTGTCTTAGTGTGTGCGCTAATACCCTCTTAACTCTATTAGTTTATTTCATGAGACAAGGTCTCCCAGTATCTCACAGGGCTCCTCCTGACAATTCGTGGTTAAAACTGGAGAAGGAGGTCTGCTGACCACCACGCAGATCAGTTGATGTCTTCGGCACAAACTCTTGGACTTTTCATGAGGAAAAATAAAAAAGTTCTAGGTAATTCAGAGTTCTTGTTAGAGTTCACTTTGGGGCAATTTGTCCACGTTAAAATGTACATTTGCCAAAATCCTGGATTCTTTTAGATCTATCTTAGTTGTTCCTCTTCTCCTTCTTCTCGGGAGGCGAGAGAGAGGGGAGCATGAGAAGTGTGCATGTCTTCTTCAATTCAAAACAGAAAATGGGGCCCTCTCTTATACATTCCTTCTTGTTTTCCAAGTGGCTGTCACCCAGAGGTCCCAGAGGGATCTCCCAGATGTTCCATCTCTAACCCACTTGAACCCCATTCCACCAACTTTCTTAAAGCTGATTTATTTTAAATACTGACAACTTCTGACCTGCAATTCTACTCCTAGGGATTTATCCTGTAGTTCCAGTAACACACATGGAGAATGACATATGTGTGTGTAAGGTTATTCTCTGCAAGAGCAAGAGATGAGAAGCAATTCAAGTGCCCATCAATAAAAACCCAAACCAAACCAAACCCAGTGCTCTCGAGTCAGTGCCAACTCATAGCCCATCAACAGGAGACTGGTGAAATAACCTATAGCACGCCCAAGGAACAGAATGCCAAGAAACAGAAAAAATAATCAAAATACAAAAGCTCTTTCTGAAATCTCCAAAATATATCTATTTTTTTAAAGAGCAAGGAGAGAACAACGAGTAGATCATGTTGCCATTTGTACATAAAAGGAGGAAAGAAAAATACATACATATATGCCAGTATGTGAATAAACTGTCTTTGAAAGGTTGGGCAATAAACTCTTAGCACTGATCCAGCAGGAAGAGAGACAAGATGACTGGGAAGGAGGTTTTCCATTGTACATACGCTCATGGCTATGGAATCTGGAGCTGTGGAAATGCTTTTCACAATACATACAAGGTCTGACAATTACGTTCACAAACTCATCCTAGAGAAATGGCTACATACCTCATTGTTGAATATCACTAGTCACCTTCAGAGTACTCCCTGCTGTGCACCAACGCCAGCACCTAGTACACCCTTCAAAG
Organism: Heterohyrax brucei; assembly: GCA_028571685.1. Lineage (NCBI taxonomy): Eukaryota > Metazoa > Chordata > Mammalia > Hyracoidea > Procaviidae > Heterohyrax > Heterohyrax brucei. Next base: position 66,608,557 of record CM053160.1, on the reverse strand, counting down.
CAGTTTGAGAACTCTTTTTCTGGAATGACCATCAGAGCTGTCATCATAGTACCCTTGAGGTCCTGAATGTCATCAAAATGTCTTCCTTTCGATATTTCTTTAGTCTTTGGGTAAAGAAAAAAGTCATTGGGGGCCAAATCAAGTGAGTTAGGGAAGGTGATCCAATGCAGTTATTTGTCTAGTGGCTAAAAACTCCCTCACAGACAACTATACAACTAAGTTCGCTCACATGCGACTGTGCCACCATGTGCAATGGCCATTCCAGAAAGGGTTCCCAAATTGCCCTGAAGGGTGCACTAGGCACTGGTGTCAGTGCATGGCTTCCCAGGGGGAGTATTTTGAAGGTGACAGTAGTGATATTCAGCAATGAGGTATGTAGTACTTAGAACAATTAAGTTCATGGACTTCATTGTGGGGCCTTGTACAAAGATCTATATGTCCTCCAATGAAATAAACCATTTTAAATTGCTTTCCAAGGAGGCTTACTATGTAAGCCCTGGCTCTATTCCTAACCATCCATTTGGTTCAGACTCTGCCCCTCAAGTCTGCGTCTCTGTGCAGAGGCTGGCAGAAACCAAAACCAAACCCAAACCCAATGCCATTGAGTTGACCCTATGTAACAGAGTGGGACTGGCTCAGAGTTCCCAAGGAGCAGCTGGTGATTTTGAATGGCCAGTCATTTGCGTAGCACCTGAGCTCTTAACCAATGTGCCACCAGAGCTCCAAGGCCTGCTGAGGGGTGCTGAAAAAAACACCCATGACGTTTTTATGACATCTTGGAAATTGTCTTATCAGATGCAATGTGTAAGACCTGAGCCACCACCTGAGTGGTTCACCCGTTACCTCTGTTTCCCGAAACGAGCTACAAGCAGCATAGCCCATCTAGCCGGGAGGCCAGCCTACAAAAGCACACAATCCCGGAAAAGGCCCAAGCCTCTGCACCCAAAGGGGGAATCGTAGAACATCGTCATCGTCCGACCAGCTGAAGCCCAGGCACAGGTAAGAAGCAGGAGAGACACCGACCCTGTGAACTAAGACGAGATAATTAGTCTACCGCCCACCAAGATCTTCCCGGAGGAACTGGGGTTCCAGTTTGCAGTAGTTCAATGCTTGGGGTAGGATATTTGGGGGTTCATCCTACTGGGTAAGCATGGTCCCTGTTACCCATTTCAGGGGGCCCTCACTATACTCGGAAACCCTGGTGGTATACTGGTTAAGTGCTACAGCTGCTAACGAAAAGGTCAGCACTTCAAGTCTACCAGGGGCTCCTTGGAAACTCCCTGGGGCAGTTCTACTCTGTCCCCTAGGGTCGCGATGAGCCAGAATCAACTGGATGGCAATGGGTTTGGTTTGGGTTTGGTGTCCCCACATATATCCAAATTAGAGAAACCAAAAAAAACAGTACCATTGAGTTGATTCTGACTCATAGTGACCCTACAGGACAGAGTAGAACTGCTCCAAACAGTTTCTAAGGAGCACCTGGCAGATTTGAGCTGCCAACCTATTGGTTAGCAAACATAGCATTCAACCACTAAGTAGCACTTAACCACCATGCCACCAGGGTTTCCCAGGGCAAAGTCACCTCTGTCCTAGTGCCTACCAAGCAGTCACTGGTAGTAATTGTAACAGTGAACATTGCCATAGGCGAAATTTCCTCCCCCCTACCCCCAATTCCTTCTCGGCCTCAGTTTCCCCCCTTCCACATTTTCATTCCTCAAATGGAGACGCAAGCCTGATGGGGAAGGCCAGCCCTCTGGAAAGTAATGACAGCAGGATAGCTCCCGTTTCTTCCTCTGCTCACCCCCATTTTGGCCTTCCTCTTCAACAGTCCACACTCCTAGGCAGCTCAGGAACCCCGTCTGCAATTGAGGATTGGCTTTTCCACTTTCTAGCTGTGTAACTGGGAAGTCACTTAAACTCTTATGGACTCAGGGCCTCACCTTGAAAAGAGACACCATGGTGCCTGCCTTATCGATGCTATGTACGCATTAAAGGATGACTACCAATAAAGCACTCAGTCCAGTGTCTGGCACACAGTAGGTCCTCAATCAATGCTGTTATCACTAGAGGTGAACTAAGTGTGCTAAACACAACTGAGATGGTGACTGACAACTGAGGTGAGAGTCCTCCCAGCAGTATTTGCGTCTTAAAAGAGCCATCTCCACAGAAACTCGAATGCCCATGGTGGAAAAAAGTGGTCAGAGGTGACTGCACAGGGCTGGGGTTGAGGTCTCCAGAGCTGGGGAACTTCAAAAGCACACCTACTCGAATCCCCCTCACAGGGGCCAGCCCTGCTTATCTCCCCCCTGATAGGAGATAAATGAAACCCCTTCTTCAAAGCCTGATACTCCCTCGATCAAACTCCCAGATCAAACACACAGGCTTGAAAATAAGCTTCCGTCTACATTTCCTTTTGTCCTTCTTTCCCACCCCACCGTTAAAGGGAGTTCTGGGATGGGGGGCCAGGGGAGAAAAAAGCAGTTAATTTCTCCTTCCTTTTTCATAGGGAGTTACCTCCTCAGGCACACAGCAGACAAACGGTGACAAAAAGCAACAGAGACAGAACCAAGAAGGGAGTCACCCGAAGGCCTCTGTTCTCTGTCCCATTGTGTGACAGTGACTGGGTGACGTCAGACACTCCCCTGCGATTCTTAAAGCTATTTCCTCATCTGTCAACCAGGCACAATAACACCTGTGCCAAACACAGACAACTGTTGTGAGATTAGAAATACAAACCTTTCTTTGGGAGAAAGGTAACGTTAACATGCTTATCAAGTTACATTTTGAAAAATATGAAATCATCCATTCACCTTGAAGCCTTCTGAGGGAAAGGTGAGGTAAGCTATCAATACACAGCCCCATAGATGTACAATGAAACCCTGGTGGCATAGTGGTTAAGTGCTACGGCTGCCAACCAAAAAGTGGGCAGTTCAAGCCTGCCAGGTGCTCCTTAGAAACCCTATGGAACAGTTCTACTCTGTCCTATAAGGTCACTAGGAGTCAGAATTGACTCAACAGCAGTGGTTGTTTTCTTGTGAGGAAGAAACCCTGGTGGTGTGGTGGTTGACCACTACAGCTGCTAACCAAAAGGTCGGCAGTTCAAATCCACCAAGCGCTCCCAGGAAACTCTAGGGTGCAGTTCTACTCTGTCCTAGAGGGTAGCCAGGAGTCAGAATCGACTCAAAGGCAACAGATTTCATAGATGTTAAAATGGGTATTCATTCATCAGCACTTATTGAGCACTAACTCCGTTCATACTCTACGGATTCTCATCCCAGCCGGGGACTTGGAGCAAGCGACTTGACCTCTCCATGCTACCATTTTCCTTCTCCATGAAATGGAAGGAACAACAGGACTTAGCTCGCTTTGGTTTTCTGTAAAGACGAAGTAAGATTAACTTGGAAAGTACTCAGAACAGTGGCTGGGACCCAACGTGCGCTACTGGGATGATGGTGATTGAACTTTCTGCCAGGCAGGGAGAATACCAAGTTGGTGAGGAAAACACAGAAGCAGTCACAGCCTGGTGAGAGAAGAGGACAAGCCAACAATTAATGGCAGATGCCACGTGGTAAGTACCGTAACAGAGGCACATAGCCGGAATGGTGAGAACTTAGACGAGGGAGTCGCTTCTGCCCTTGAGCAAGTGAGTCACTGACGATGTAGCTGGCCTGGGTCCCCAACCAGGCTGGCCATTCCTGCTCTGCCTCTTTGCTCCCACTGTCACTCCCTGCTCCTGTGACCCCCACATGCCTCAGGCTGTGTCTGAAGTCCGAGGATGGGCAGACAGAGGACGTGCCGCTGAGTACCCTAAGCAGGGCTCACAGCCAAGGCAGTAATTGCCAGCAGCCGAAAGATTATTAAGTGCCAGGAAGGAAAACCAAGTTCTCTATGAGGGAGATTTTTTAGAGTTCTTACAGCTTGTTAAAAAAAAAAAAAAATGTAAATAGTTACCCAGTGAGATATTATTTCATGTTGTTGCCATTAGGGCTTGAGTGTTATGCAGAGAGAGGCGATCATTCAGGCAATTCCATCTCAGCAGAGGACTGGAGACTTTGCATTAACCCCACACAACAAATCTGCTCCCTCCAGCTCTGGGCCTGACTCAGGCATTTTTCCCTGGGTGGTGAATTTTATGTAAGTGGAAGTGGCAGAGGAGGAAAAAAAAAAAAATCTATACATATTCAGAATTTCCTAAAGGATTTTTTTGATGGCTTCTTGGATGGGGGGGTGCATTGGACTGGAGGCTAGGGGGAGGGGTTGCTCTCATTTCTATGGAATCCTGGGACAGCTTGGGCTCTTTCCCTCTGTTCCCTGCTACTGAGACCATCTGGGTCTAGTTGCTGACATGACTGCCCCTCAGACCGATAACCCCACAAGTGCAAGCCATGCTGCCACTCACAGCCACCATTTACCCAGGATTCATTGGAAACCCTGGTGACGTAGTAGTTAAGTGCTGCTACTGCGAACCAAAAGGTCACCAGTTCGAATCCACGAGGCATTCCTTGGAAACTCCACAGGACAGTTCTCCTCTGTCCTCTAGGACGGCCATAAACAGCACGGACTCAAAGGCAGTGGGTTTGGTTTGGTTTTCTGGTTCTTTGTCGTAAGTACTAGACAGGTGACATGCATTGTCTGATTTTGGTCTCCCAGCAATGACCTGGCCACTTTCACATTTTACAAGTGAGGAAACTAAATCTCAGGGAGGTTACTTCACCATGTCACCTGCCAGAGTGTGACAGATGCAGCAGGAATTCACTCTTTGGCTTTCTGGCTCCTAAACCCCTCCTTGCAAAAGGAACCACAGCAGCTT